>JAEVLN010000007.1:2948723-4246123 GCA_018350325.1 Globodera rostochiensis
GGTGAGAAGTGACGGAGAGAGAGTGAAAGAGAAGGGAGAGATAAAAGATAGAGAGAGAGAGAGGGAAGGAGAGACAGAGAGGGAAGGAGAGAGAAAAAGAGGGGAGAGAGAGAGAAAGGTGAGAGGAGAACCCGGAACGGAGAGGGGCTCAACTTGCAGAGCCGCAAGAGAACCCGGCCGTTCCGGTTCAGGAAGTGAGAGAGGTGAATCAACCTTCCCCGGAACGGAGAGGGGCTCAGCTTGCAGTGCCGCAAGAGAACCCGGCCGTTCCGGTTCAGGAAATGAGAGAAGTAAAGGAGAGAAGAGAGAGAGAGAGGGAAGGAGAGAGAATGAGAGAAGATAGAGAGAGAAGAGAGAGAAAGAGAAAGAGAGAGAGAGAAGAGTGAAAGAATACTAAATGTTAGGGGAAAATGTTTTTTTTTTGAGTTGAGACGGACCACTCCATTTCAAATGTAACGGGTAATCAAAAGAAAATCATCCTCCCCGCGAGGGAAGGACCTATCTCACCCCCAAACTGTTGGGCCAATTGGGCTGGAAAGGTAAACCCTTCCCTTCCCTTCGGAAATCAATTTTTGTTGACCCCTCTGTCCAACGGATGGATGGGAGGAAGGAAGGAAGGAAGGAAGGATGGGGTGGACGCCTAACGACTGGACGGGGGTGGACACCAAAGTACAAAGTTCACCACCCCTCTCCTCCCCTCCACCCATCCCAAAACCTTTTGGTTTACCCTGAAACCCCTTGAACCCTTTTGGTTCGACCCCGAAACCCTACTATAGGTTCACGATAGGAAAGGGTTTAACCGAAACCCTTATCCTAAACCCTCTGGTTCAAAAACCGACCTTTGGTTCAAAAACCGAACCAATAGGTTCACGATGGGATGGGAATAAGAGACCTCCATAGGTCCACGAGAGCGCGGGACTCAGGACTCAATAGGCCCACGATAGGACGGTCTCTCACTAGGGGGGGGGGGTGTTTACTACTGCCGTCGAAAAGTGGCACGTCAGGTCAAATCGGCGGAGAAAACTCAGCGGGGTGAACGGCTTGGTCGTGATGACTTGTATGGTAAATGGATGTTTTTAATACATTTTTTAAAATAAAAATTTGACCAAAATTTATTATGAAATAACGTTCACCTACTTATCTGTTTTTTCGATAAGTTTCAATGTTCGTTAAATTCAACAAAAAAATTCCGTCATGATAAAACTTGAAAATAAACAATTTTTTGAATTTGATGGATTTTTTAATATATCAAATTAATTCAAATACTCAAAAATTCAAAAATTAAATATTCTGTATACAAAAATAAACGTTTTAACTTATTACAAAAAATATTGATTTTATTCAAAAGAATAAATTGAAAATAGACCTAAAATTTTATTTTGTTAATTATTTACACATTTTTTTTAGCTTCCAATCAATTACTTTCCTTGGGATATTTTCTGTGGGCATTCATCCGTCCGATCCTATCCGGTTGCAAGTTAAGCACCCGTTTTTGTTTCCATTGTTTACTCGGCAAACACGCGCACGCACACATTTGAAGCGTCTGGAGATAAAGCAGAGTTACTTTGGGCTAATATATCTCAGAAAATTTGCTTGACGTCATCGATGTTTCGGTTATGGCAGCGCCGCACTGTTTCAATTCCAAAAATGCAACAAATGCACCGGGAGGGGGGGGGGGGGGGGGGGAGTGGTTGTGGGCTTTCAAAAAAAACGGGACCAAAGGGGGGAAAAGGGGGACCAAAAGAAGTCTTAATCAAAAAATGGGGACTAATAGATAAAGAAGAAGCAGAAAAAACTATTGATAAAAAAATGGGGGATTTTAGTGACATTTTAAAAAAACCAGGACCAAAATTCAGCATAAAAAATGGAATTTTAAGCCCGGTCCCGAACTATTTCAAATAATTTTTAGAATAGTTTTAAAAAATATTAAGTTTAAGAATTAACATTAAAAACATTATTATTAGTTCAAACAATTCATAATATTTTCTAAATCACCAAAAAAAGTTAAATGAATTTAGATGTAAAATTGATGGACAATCATAATATTTCGACCGCAACTTCGTCCTTGGTGTCCAGCAGCAATTTGTCGTCTATAATGGAAAGTCCGGAAGTGTCGCAACGCATCTCATTTAAGGGGGCAAGTCCGCCTGACACAAGCCAACGCTCAACTCGGATGGTTCAATATGTGCCAAGAAATGAGCAAAGTGCCATCAAAAAAATGTGTTGTCCGGTGCCGTTGGCTTCCGATCACGTCCAAAATGATGTCAGAATTTACTATTCAATTAAAATCCTAAATATAATTGTTTTCATCATTTTTACACAAAATTTTAATACCATTTTATTGGGACAATTTTTGATTTTGTTTTATTTAGATTTATCAAAAAAAAATTTTTTTTGAAAAATTCTTCCCCCTTTTTAGCATGCGCCTAATGCTATGCCATTGAGCAGCAGTCAATGGATCAGCCATATCCTTGATCAAAGTGAGTCTGATCAGACGACGGCACATGGCGGGCTGGCATCGATGCGATCGATGTGGGAGGACCGGATCAGCGAGGAGACTGAGCAGAAAGAAGTGCCAAATAATTCTAGATTTTTAAACAATTTAAATATATTTTAATTAATGTCAAAAAATTAAAATGTTTTTAAGCGCGAAGAAGTGATCAATGCGGCGCTGTTTGCCCGTCGTCAATTTTTGTTCCCGAAATGGCGTTCCGTCGACCCACTGACAGCCTCGCTGGTTAGTTGGTTAAGCGAACGGCCAAACCGTCCGGGATCGGGGTCCCGACTAAATTCTGATCCCGACACAATCCCGAAAATCCCCAAATGGTCGGTCGGGATCTCACGAATTTTCGCAACAATTATTCAGTTAAAAAATTCAGCAAATTACTAAACAAAAACTAATGCTTTTAGGTGGCCTCGCATAAGACGCAAGAGATGATTCCAGTGGTCCGAATTATTTTTGTGTTTGAAAGACAAGGAAAATTTATAGGACAGCCGAATACCGCAATATCGACAACAGAGGCTGATGGAAACCGAAAGGATGGCACCGTATGCGAAGGTGCGCAATTATAATTTAAATTCAATTAAAATTTTGGCATTAAAAATTACTAAAATTTGGACTGGTTCTCTTGACCCCCCTTCCCCGACACATGCCATTCCCCGAAACCCCCGAATATGCCGTCCTAATTGTACCAGACCCCGGCATTTTTTGATCACCACCTCCGACCCTGTAATGCCCTTCGCCGACAATTCCCGAAAATGCCGACCAGATGCCACCAGTTTTGACATGTCGTTTCCGACGATTCCCGAACATGCCGCTGACACAACCCCCCATCTCCAAAATGGCGTTCCCGAATGTTCCGCCAATTTTTTTTCGGCATTTTGGGCATCACCCCCCCCCATTCCTGACATGCCATTCTATGCGGGAAGACCAAGCCTAGTTTACAATTTTGTTAATTTTAAGTTGGAATTACACCAGCCCTACATTGAGCAAGAAGTCTCCAAACAGCTTCAAAAGGATGCCAAAAGAATGTTTGTCCCGGCTCGTCCAAAAAATCCTGAACAAATGGCATGGGCACGCGCATCCGAACTGTTATACAGACAACAACGGCCTTGGTAAAGCAGACATAATTTTCATAAATTGGAAAGTTGACTCATTTTGGAAAAATATACACCAATATTTAAGTTTAGAAAATGCGTTCATAAAAATAATTTGTTTTTTTCGTATTAATTAATATTTACTGCTCTTTATAAAATTTTTAAATGATTATTATAAAGCCAAAAAATTTTATCTAGCTATTAGAGAAGGACCCAAAGATTTCGAGGGATTGAGATCCCGAGCCAATCCCCAAAAAATGGCCTTCGAGATTAGAGCCCCGGACTTGAGGACCGATCGAGAATCTCGATCGGCCCGTGCTTTAGTCGAGATCCCGGCTCGGCATCCCGACAAATCCTGATCCCCTCATCCAAAGATTAAGCAACTAATGGCTTTCATTTTTTTATTCATCAAAACTTTTTTATATTTTTCTCAAATCGAGAATCAATCGCTAATGTTTGGTTAAACGATTTAAATTGCGTTTTAGTGCCGCTTATTTCAAATATTGCTCACACAGGTACGATCTTGACGAAATTCGGCAACAAATAAGCCACGAATCGATTGCCAATGTTGGCACCACGCGCCAACTGTTCGAGCATCACAGTGACCTTTTGCCGGAGGAAAGGGAAATAAGGCCACGAAGGGCACAACTTCGAACCCTCGGGCAACAAATTGTTGAAGAAATCGACCAAAATGCCGTTGATGGGGCAAGGAATGGCACTTTCTCTGGGCACCAAAGAGTGCAGCACAATTTTTGATATTTTTTTTGGAAATTAAATAAAATGCTTAAATTTTTATACGGTAAAAATATATAAATAATTTTTTACTGAGTTAAATTGAAGCTTTAAATTCTTGCGTTTAAATTTCGTCTTTCGAAAAACTCAAAATTTTGTAAAATGCTCTTAAGGACAAAGCGTTTTTTAATGTTATATATAATAAAATTATTTTAAAAAAGTAAATTAAATTGTTTATTTTAATCGGTTCCAGTAAGTCTGGTCGTTTTAAGTTTTATTTGATACTATTTCCGCACTTGCCATAGTTTTGCCATATTTTGAAAACTTGCTAAAAAATTCTTCTTTTTTTTGAGGGATAACTCGAGGGGGGGGGGGGGGGTGTGATTTGGGAAGGGTGGCCAGTAGGGTTGTTCGAGAGACTCGGTTCTCGGGGACATTTCTTGGTCTCGAGTCTCGGTAAAATTTTAAGTCTCGAACATTCCTAGTGCCAGGAGCCCAAGGCCCGGGGTCCTCGCCCGAAAATATGGCAAATGCCATATAAATAATATGGTATTTAAACAACCCTGACCCAACCCTTCTTCCATCCCCCTGCAATTCCTTCTCAGCCCCGTGGCATTTTCAGTCCTCGGAGTTGGCCAACCCAGCGCCGTTTTGTGTTACCTATCCTTTTTTTCTATCTTTGTTTTATGTAAATGTAAAATATTCGCGTTTTGCTTTCGCTGTTTTTGTTCCACCAGTGTGTTAATCATCCAATTTCTGATCAGTTTTTTTGGTGTCAGATGGAATGAATGAATGAATGAATGGCTGCTTGTGGTGGGAAGAGCAGCAAAATTCATTATTCATTCATCATCATTTGCTTTTAATTGGTGTTGGGAAAAGCAATGAAAAATTTCGAACAAATTCACTCATAAAATAAAAATTTTTAAACAAAAATTAAAGGAAAAGTTTGACAATTTTTGACTTCTTTTTTGTTTGTTAAGAAATTAAAGAATTCATAAATTGTATTATGTTTTTTTTCATTTTTAAATAATTAAAAATGCCAAATTTAAGAAAAAAATCAAACGCTTTCAATCCGACAAAACAATGTATGCGCTCCTTTTTCTTCCACAAAAGATTTGAAACTGCTGAAACTGAACTGAATCGTTCTGTGTGCAGACAGGCATAATTTTATTTAATAAATTTTTGTGTCACGATTAACAAAAAAATGTACATATTAAAAACAGAAACGTCAAGTGCGGAAGAAGTGTCGTCTAGTGCGGAAGTGTCCACTACGGAAATGGGTAGTCCCAGTCACCACTAGGGCCCGGATTTTTAGTTCCTAAAACCCCAAAAATAGGCACTAAAAATAGCCTAAATAGTTCTTAAAAAATAAAAAGTCTAGGTGTGTATGTGGACAAAAAAATTTTTCGCAATATTTATTAATCAAACTTCATTTTTGGTGATAAAAATTTCAATTCCAAACAATTCAGTCAAGCTAAAAACTTGATTTTCGTTCATTTTAGAGCATGAGGGCGGGGGGTTCAGGAACTAAAAATCCGGGCCCCAGAGTCACCACAATTTTAATTTTGCTTACAAAACGCCAACATGTGATTTTTAGCGCTTAAATGTTGGAGAGGCGCGTTCGTAAACATGGTACCTGGTGGCGCTATACAAAAAATGAGACTGTGGGAATGCCCGGAGGGTTCCGCGCGTTGCGTCAAAATGCACTGCTCGATGGATGAGGCGGCGTTGAGAGCACTACAACTGGATCACGTTCCGCCGGGAAGTGCGTTTATATATATGCCGGCATGTATTATTTGAAAATTAGGCTTATTCGAATACCGTATTTCCTCTATTAGTAACCCATGGGTTACAATTGTTCAAACCCCCCTCAAGGCGGCGGGGGGGGGGGGTACAATTGGAAGCAGGGCTGCGTCGAAACCTTTCGATTTCGATAATTTCGAGGTTTTTCTACCGAAATAAAAAAAATTTCGATTTCGAAGATACTTTCGATTTCGAAAAATTTTTTCTTTCGACGCAGTGATTAGAAGGCCAAACAAAATTGGTATCATACAAAAGCTCTCAGTATGCTGAACCTTTGACCAAGCTAAAGCTAACCGATTCGTCTTTTCAAAAAAAGTTATAGGTTTAAAACCTGTGAAAATTGCCATTTTTGTCGTGCTGACATCATAACTTTCTTTGTTTAAGTCGAATCGCTTAGCTTTTGCCTTTGTAAGCTTCTACATTACATGCTTTCAAATGATACCAAGAATGTTTGGGTTGGTTGACTTTGAACAAAGTTTTAACGAAAAACTTGTCGGCGCCCAATCGTGCGGGGTACCGGGGGGTTTCAAATAGAGGGTGGGTTACTAATAGAGGAAATACGGTAATCCTAGTATGGCGCTTAGAATTTGTTTGATCGAAGGTGGCATAAGTGAAATATACTTAAGCTGGTCCCACCACCCCCCCCCCCCGCGTTTTTTGAAAATAATAAAAAAAATTTCTGTTTTAGTTCAACCAGTTTGAGGTGGGGTATGCAAAAGCTAAATGGATAAAAAGGAGTGCCTAGGAGTACTCGGGGCCGTAGAATCCGAAGCTGAAGTTTTTTCGACCAATTTCGAATCCCGGACCCGAGTTCGAACAATTTTTCAAAAAATCAAAATTTTCGAAAAATCAATTTCTGCCTCAAAAGCATTCAAAAAACACAAAATTACAAGGAAAAAGCAAAAAATGATCGAAATGCTTTTTGAATGATGAGGCCAAAATTGATTTTTCAAAAATTTTTATTTTTTGAAAAATTGTTCGAATTCGGATCCGGGGTTCGAAATAAATTTCAGATTCGGATTCTACGACCCCGAGTACCCCTAGGAACTCCTTTTTATGCACTTAGAAAATTTTTTATTATTTTGAAAAAATGGGGGGGCCAGCTTAAGTATTACCGAAATAGTAAGTGAATAGACATACCGGATCTCCAACAAAATGCCAACAATATTCCGTTCTGTTTTTTAAAATTCAAATTGTTAAGCAAAAAGCTTGACGCAGACGTCCAAGGGGTGTCTGCTGGCAACGGACAAATGTGAACTGCCTGACGAAACTTTCATGGGAGTCTCTTTCAAGTCACTTCAAAAGTACTGCAAAGTAACGTGCTGTGACGGTAATGCATGCAATGGCACGCTCGGACTGCGTTCCGTCGGCACGGTCGCTGCAATGATGGCATTTTTTGCGGCGGGTAAACAACGTTTGTATAAAAGTCAATTGTTGGCATTGGCATTTTTAAATCGAAAGTAAAATACATCTTTTAGTGTTTTTTGTTCATTGGCACTAACTGATTGAGAAGAGAATGAACGAAGAATGAATACTCGAAATCCAAACATCGACAATTACCCAAAAAAAAGATAAACTCACGTCGAACTAAACTAATCTCACGTTAATAAAAAAAGAAGAACAGTCTTTTTCAAACCCTTAAATCTCTCTAAAAATTTAAATTAAAGACAACATCGATGTAAAAAGATAAACTTTTAATTTATTAACTTTTATTCTAAAAAATTTTTCCTTTTTCAAAAAACAACCCCCCCAAAGATTAATTAAAAAAAGGAGCAAAACCGATTCAATTTTTTATTTATTTGTGAAATAATTTTTAATTTTGATGAAGGATTTATTGGCATTGGAAATAGATTTTGTGCCACAATTGTAAAACAAAATGTTTGTATCTCAGCGCATGATTTTTTTCTGTCACAAAATGACTTTTTGAACACGGCAAAAGCTAATGAGAGAAGTGCCGGGCTACACGCAACGCAAAATAAATCACATTTTAATGTTTTTCAAATGTTTTATTTGCGAAAAAACGGATGCCATGTAAAAAATGGCAATTTTGGAACAATTTTATTAGCAAAAATGTTAAAATAAATCGGATTCTCTCGGTTCAAGTACAAACATGTTAACCTTCAAGTACATAAATTTGAAATTTAAAGAAATTCAAGAACACAAAATTTCTTGTTATCAAAACAAAAAACAACAAAAATTTTCGTGTTTTCCTCATTTGTCAGCATTTTGTGCAGCTCGCCACACAAAAATTTTTTCATATTATAAACAAAATTTAAACAGAAAGTACATTTTGAGTTTTTTTAGTCCATTTTTAAGCACTGTACTGCCATCCAAGTACATCTGGAAAGGAACCCTGGTTAAGAGAATTGCAACCAGAATTTTATTCTCTTCTCTTCCATTCCTTTTCTCTCTTTCTCTTCCATTTCTGTTTTGGCTTTCGCTCCCCTCTTCTTTCTCTCCTCTCTTTCTCTCCCCACTCCTTTTCTCTCTCCCTCTTTCATTTCTTTTCTCTTCCATGTTTCTTGTCTTCGAGCTAACCTACCTTTTATCCCCTCTCTTCTTTTCTCTTATTTCTACCATTTTTCTTGAGCCCACCTTGTATCTCTCTCTCATTTCTCTTTATTCGTTCTTTTCTCTCTTTCTCTTCCCACTTCTTTTCTCTCTTTCTCTTCCATCTTGAACCCACCCTTTATATGTATTATACACACTCCTTTTTCCACACAAATCTGCTGCTTTCTTTCATCTTCCCCTGCTCCACATCTCTACCTCATGCTTCTCTCTCTCTCTTACTCTTTCTCTCTCTCATTTTTGTCGCCTCTCTTCCACTTCACTTCCTCTTTCCCCAGTTTAATGCATTTGCTCTGTTTTTATTCTTCCTTCTCCTCCTCTTCGCGTCCTCCGACTTCACCTCTTACTCCTCCTCCTCTTCCTTCCCCACTATTATTCATTGTTCCCTTCCATTTGCACATAATCGATTCCTTCTTTCCCAGGGATGCCAAATTGCCTTATTTTTAAGGCAAATGCCATAATTTTGGGAATTTGCCTTATTGTTTGCCATATTTCCACACTTGCCATAATTTTGCCATATTTTAAACTTTGTGAAAATACTCATTTTTAAGTGAAAAAAGAATGCCCGAAAAAAGTGCTCTTTGTTTTTAAATTTGAAGTTTTGGTTGCAAATCTCATAACAAATGAGAGTCAAAAATTCAAAATTTTTTTCGGCGGCGCCTATCGGCACAGCCGACCCTCCCCAGAAGTGAAGCAAAACTCTCAAAAAAAAATTGTTTTTTTGAAAATTCCTTAAGAAAGTTGCCATAAAAATGCCATATTTTTGGCCCCTCGATGCCATAAAAATGCCATATTTTTGGAGCCGGTTGCCATATTTTACCGCAGTTGAGTTGGCATCCCTGTTCTTTCCCCCCTCCTTATATTCCTTCTGCTGCCTACTAAACCCCCCAAATTTTATTTTTTTATTCGTGTCAATGTTTCTTCTATACGAAGGAGTTTGATCAAAATTTTTTTTTATTTTTGTGATCAATTTTAATGTACATTCAAAGTTTGGTGGCACAATATCCGACCGGCCTTTCGGTTAGCCCGGACGGGTGGTGCAAATTTTTAATCAAATTTTTCTGTAAAAATTTGCCATTCAAAAAATGCCACAAAATCAAACCCGGGACCCAGTTTTAAACGGACGGACCCCGACTCGTTCCCGGCCAACTCGTTCACCCCCAACTCGTTCACCACCCCCGACTCGTTCACTTTTACCCAACTCGTTCCCCTCTATAAAAAAGGCTTTAAACCCCTAAAAATTCTTCAAAATTAGTGGGAAAACACGAAGCCAAGCTCTTTTGTTGCGTATGTCGGACCCCTAACCCGAATTCGAACAATTTTTCGAAAATAAAATTTTTTTTCAAAAAAAAATTTTTTTTTAAAGTCGTTTAAAAGTTGTTACTAGGGCTTTGGGGGGTTCTAGGGTTACTATTTTGCTCCAGTTCCGAACCCCAAAGCCGAAATCGAAAAATTTTTAGAAAAAAATTTTTTTTTTTCAAAATTGATTTCTGTAACAAAAATGTTCAAAAAGCATACTCATTTACTCTCCCGATAATCCTTAGATCCATTTTGTATCTCTTAACGATCTAAAAACAACAAAAAAAAATTTTTGAAAAAAATTTTTTTTGTTCGACCAATTGTTCAAATTTGGGTTAGGGGTTCAGAAATGATGAAAACGATCAGAATCGGATTCTACGAGCCGGTATACCCCTAAAAAGACCTTTTTATCGACTTTGGAAAACAAATTAATTTTTTTAAAGTCGGGATAAAGGTAACGAGTTGGGTAAAAGTGAACGAGTCGGGGGTGGTGAACGAGTTGGCCGGGAACGAGTCGTCCTTTTACCGTTTTAAACATCCCGGTTCTTGTTTAACAACTGATTTAAAGTCCTTTTTTTTAAAGATTTGTCCTTTTTTGGGGTATCCCAATCTTTAACATTTGAAATGTCCTTTTTTTAAAGATTTGTATTTTATTGGGGGTACACGTCCTTTTTTGTCCTTTTTTTGAGATTTCTGGAGCTTTTAGAAGAATTTTTGTTTAAATTTGTATAATCTATAGACAGATGGCCAATTTTGTTAATTTTCAAGCATTTTTCGCATTCTTTTTTGAATTTTCGCTAAAAAAGTCCAAAATGTAACAATATTTACTCATTTATATCCAAATTCTGATTTTGTAAGAATTCGCAAAAAAAAATTGCATTTTTGAAAATCGGAAATTGGCAAAAAAAAAAATTTTCCATGGGAGGAATTTCCAAGCCCGAATTGTTGTGAAAAATTGTCGATGTCGAGAAATATGGTTAAAAAAAAAAACAAATAAAAATTCGTGGCATTTTTATCATTATGTAAATTGTCCTTTTTTTGCAAGCAAAATCTCTTTTTTTTTTGACTTTCACAGATCCTTATTTTTTTGCAAAATTATTGTTGGCAGCTTTGTTTTAGTAAATGTACCTAATTTGCCTTTTTTATTTTTAGCAATTTTAAAATGATGGTTACGGCACCGTCAACAAATGGCAGTAACAGCGTCGTCGTCGTCGGTGGTGGCGGCGCCGCCAAACTGTTGACCTGTCTCATCTGTGGCCAATCGGAGCCCCGAAACATATTCATGGCACACATTGCCGAACATTTGTACGCAAATTTTGTGTTGTGCCATTTATTATTTTGGCACTTTTCTGTTTTATACTACAATCCCCTTCTTTTTTACCTCGCTAACCACGAATTGACAATATTTTGACAAAAAGAAGCAGCACGGCACGCACCGTAAAATGCTTAATTGATTGTACATATTTATGCATGGCACGAAGATTGTTGATGCATTGAAGACATTTTGGCCAAAATTATTGCAAAATGCCACCGAAATCATTTTGTCAAAGCGCATTTGTCGAAAATATTGTCAGATGCCGTGTTTGGGGGGTAAAAAACGTCGGCAGATTAGATCATTTAATTTTTGGGGAAATATGGTCGCGTATAACAACCATTTGTTTTATATTTGATTTAAACAATCATTTTAATTTTTGTTTTTTTCAGCAACTATCAACCACACAAATGCGCGGAGTGCGATTTCCGATCAGTGACTGCTGAACAAATGGCTGACCATGAGGCGGCCACTGAGCACGTCGGACAATTATATGTAGAGCGCCCCATTTTTGATCAATAATTTTGCTAATTTTCTTTAAAAAATGCTCGAAGCTCGAGATTTTCAAACTCGAAAGTCGACTCGAACCTCGAGGCAACCCTGATACGGAGGGGTTCAACAGTTTCGGCATTTTTTCCTCCTGGAATGTCAATTTGCCCCAATTCCGGGTTTACTAATATTGCAATTCAAAATCCCGGAAATTCTTCATCGGGATTGATGGCATTACAACAATACAATTAAATATATAATTCTATATATTTTTTTGAACAATTTTTAGGCATTGCGCAACGCGTACCTGGACCGGATGTGCCGTTTTGTGTACAACGACTGCGACTTTGGGGAGAAGAATGGCGGGCTGGACAAGGTGCTGAAGCGCAAGCTGGTCAGCACGGTTGAGGAGGAGCATGCATCGACTGGACAAATCATTCGGCAGGCGGTCGGCACAATGATGAAGGCCGAAGAATGGTGTGGCTTAAAATTGTCATGAACAAATTCATGCACACATTTTACGGAATCTTTTAACATTTTCATGCTTTTTTAACTTGGAGTTTGTTCAACATTTTGAAACTCATTTATAGTGGTGCACTGGCATCCATCAACTCCAAAATGCACAGTGCCATTGTGTCAGCGACAGTTGGTGATCACCGAGCTGGTCAAGCCGTACAACAATGGCTTCTACAACAACCGCAACAACATCAGTTTGATACTGAACAGCAGCAGCAGCAACAATTCTATGTGCAGTCGTCGTCCAGCAACCAGACGCGCGGTGGCGATGAGCTGAAGTTGGAGCAGTTGTTGATGGGCAGTGCCGGGACAGCCGGTGCGGCACAACTGTTTCAACAAGTGTGTTTAGTAGCTGATCAATTTGAGTCCGATCACACACTGATCACTCACAACACTGTTTTTTAGCACACGGATCAAAACAACTTTTTGGGCGATGACATTGCTGCAGCTGATGAGCATCAACAACCGCAGCAGGAGAACGACGCCAAGCTTGTGCCGTCCTCATCGTCAGCAAATGCGTGCAGTTCAATGCTGCAACAGTTCATTGCGCAACAACCGCAACAACAAGCGGTAGGTGATCAGAATTTGCGCGCAACACAAAGTTTTGAAAAATCACGATCAAATCACCACAATCTTGAGTCAAATTTCAGTTGTTGCCACAACACTTTGACGGGGTTGTCGAGCAGTACATCCATGGTCAGCAGGCACCGCCACCGTCGCAACTGACCAACGGCGATGATGTGCTTCTGCAGCCGACGAAGACGAAAAGCAACAAGAATTGCAAGCAGGTGTTCGAGAATGTGCAGGTCAACAACAAAAATCCGTTAAAAAAAAATTAAAAATTATTTTTGTTTTTAGTGTCTGAAGTGCCGTCAATGGGTGAAGGGACGTGGCATTTGCCTGTTGTATCACATGAACACGAGGTGGGAATGGACTAAAGCAATTTTTTTCGATATAAATTTTTTGAGTAATGGCATTTTTGCCTAAAATAAATTTTTGGCATTTTTGCAGACATTTAAAACTGCCACTGTACCGGTGTTTGGCGTGCCCGCGCGACTTTTTCTATGTGACCGACACGACGGCCAAAAATCACATTCGCAGCTTCCACGGCAACGACTTGACACTGTTGGAGAACAACTACCACACCTACTCGGGCCTGCTGCATGGCAGCCGTCGCGAATTTTTTGGCACCGCCTTGCGCGGCAGTGAGGCGCGCACGCAGCGTGCAACGCGCAAGGAGCGCGCCGCGGCAGCCGCACGCGGCGCAGTGGCAGCTGCAGCAACGCTCAAAGGACGCGCGAGCGGTGGCGTGCCAAAACAGGTGGGCGCGCAATTTAAAAAATGCCCAGAGGCAGCAAATTTTGGCATTGTTTTTTTAAAACTTAAGATTTCACTTCGTGATCGTCCCCAATCCGGAAGTGGACCGGGTGGGAGCAGTTCGCATGTTCAGGTAATAGTTTTTATTTTAAATTTTCTAGGAAATTCTTGAGTGATTGGGACTAGAGCACAGACGATCGAGATTTGTGAAAACCGGAAATCGATCACACCCGTGGTTGAGTTTGGATGAAAAAAAATGATTTGCTCAACCTAAAAATGGACATTTTTCGAACAACTTTTGTTTTTGCTTGAAAAATCGCTGACTGTTTTCTACCATACGTTTGTTTGTTCAGTGTCTCCAGTGCGGCGAGTTCGTCGCGTCCATCTACTCCAGTCAACTGACGCACATGAACACAAAGTGAGTGCTTTCTTTTTGTGCCTTACCGTAACGACAACAACAACTGACACTGTTGTTATACTGTACCCACACTTTCTATCGAAATTTCTTGTACCTCTATCACTACTGTAAGCGCGTGGGTTTTGATCAGATTACTTCTTGCCTTCTGTAATATATCCGCTTTCTTTCTCTCTCAAAATTACCGTATCTCCATCACTACAGTAGTCGCGTGTGTGTGTTTTGATCAGATCACTCCCTTCCCTCTGTACTATACCCAGTCTCTCTCTTTCTCGAATTACCGTATCTCTATCACTACAGTAGTCGCATGGGTGTGTTTTGATCAGCAGATCGCTCCCTCCCCTCTGTTAGAGAACACTTTGGTGCCTTCAATTTTCTTCTCTTTTTAGTGTGCCAACCCCACACTCTGTTTTTTCAGGCATTTGCACATGGCGGTGTACACGTGCCGTCTGTGTGGCCGAGCGTTCGAGTCGATGAGCAGTTCAGCGGCCATAATGCATGTCAAGTCGGCGCATGGTCGAGGCCGTAATGAGGCAGAAGGGGAAATTGCGGAACAGCGTGACGTGTGCCTGAAGGAGCTCAATGAACGCTATCGATCATTTTTTAGTTAAATTTTCAAAAATTATTCCATTGAACCCCACCCCACCTCCAGTCCATTGTTTGGCCTTAGCAATTTTGAAACTGCGAATCTGTGTTTATGGCTGGGCAAAAAACAATTTCGATAAAATATTTCAAAACTGATTTTTTTTTTGGTGATGACAACTTTTTTAAATAATATTCGAGTCACTAGGGGGTGGATTTTTATGTTTTTACCTATTTTGCAAATAGATATGTAGATGTTGATGAGAGAAGCCCCAAAGAATAGCTTTTTATCCCGAAAATTTTTTGATTTTGAGCAACTTTAAGCCCGTAAAAACCTATTTCGATGTTTTACATAGAACCTAAGAAATTATTTCAAGTGTAAGAGGTTTTTTTAGACGAATCAAACTGTTTTTGCAAATGTTTAGCTATTTTTATGACGTTTTTAGCAGCTATTTTGAGGGTTTTAGAAGCTAAAAATTTGAAGGTTTTAAAAGGTGAAATTTGGCCAGCCGTGCAACAATTTCAAAATAAAGTGTTTCTGTTTATTTTGATGAACATCAATTCTCTCTTTCGTCATTTTGATATTTTATTTTATTTTATATTTTTAATTGCATTTTCATAGTATAGGTAATCTTTAGGCCAGACAATACTGAACAGTTGTGGCCAAAAGTTAACAAAAAAAGGAGGATTAAGCCTTTTAATCGTTGGCCAATTCTGTAAAAAACATTTCTTCACATTAGGGTTATCGCATCGCTTTTGTCTAGACGCCATCAAAGCTGGGCCTAAAAATAGTTTGTTTCTGAGATTTGGCAATGTTAATTTGTAGTGTTGAACAGTTGGCCAAAAATTATGCTTTTGCAACAACACCAAGACATGGCTTTTGCCTAGGCCGCCGTCAAATCTGGGCGCCCAAATCCGGGCTCATCACGTTGGCCAAATGGGACACGGTGGCGGATGATTGATGATGCATTTAGTGTTTATATGTAATTGCTAAAAACATCGATCACTGACGGCTCAGGGCTCAGCAACAGGCAACGTTTTGATGTTGTTGACCATTTCCAATGCCAAACGCGAGTCGTTAAAAAATCACTTCCGGCCATTTGGTGGGCTCGACTGATCAGAAATTGATTGGAAATATTTGGTGTAACGTAAATTTGATCATTTTTTGACCGTTTGATCAATTTTTGATCTTTTTGAATGCTGATCAGCGCTCGTTTTATGTGATTTGTCTTCAATAAATAGGATGAACGACCATTAACAAATTTGGCGAATTCAATTTTTGTCTCGTCCGACAAATTTATTTTTTGTTCTAATTTTTGTAGAAAAATTTTTAACCTTCATTAGTAATAGGTATATGAATAGGTAGGTGTATTTTAAGTTAAAATTTAGTAATAAATCAAATCTTTAATTTTTTTGGGCGCATGAACAGTTAGTCAAAATACAAAATGCATTCAATTAGTTATCAAGAATAAAGATAAATTTTCCAAAATTTATTTTTAAATTATTTCAATGTGCAAAATATAAGGTAACTTTTTTCAGAGATCAGAGTATTTATCATAAAAAAGTAAAGAATTTTCTGAGAACATTTTTTTTCAAATTTTCAGCCATTTTAAATTGTTTTTTTCAATTATTGAGCCATTTTAAATTTATTTTTTAAATTTTCTATACAACCACTTTTTAATAAATTAGTTTCAATATTAATATAATATTACTATTTGAAAGTTTTTTGGCATTTTTTTTACTTCCTCATTTTGGCCAAAAAGCGGATTAAATTGATGACGAAAACGCCTCAAGCGTGTAAAAACTGCACAAGGAAAAGGATCCCCGGAGGGGCCAATTGGCCATCCACCGATTTTTTCTCCCGTGACTTGTGTCGAGATCCCGGAGAGTGATTAGAAGACCATTTATTCACTGCCCAAATTGTGTAATAAAAAAGAATTCTACCAATTTCCGCGTTAATCATTTACAATCGGTAAAGAAAGCTTCATCGTAAAACAGAAAATGGGCTTTTCTTCTACAATTTTCTAAATTTTAAACAAAAAATTTCGTTATGAAAAATCCTTCATTTTAATTCAAAAAACAAAAATTATTCTGAACATTTTTTTTGGTGAAATTGTCCCAAATTCCTTATTTCGTGTCCAATTACTTGCAATACAACGAGTTTTAAAATTGCTAATTTTATATAAAAAAATTGTTGTTCAAATTCCTAAAATTCCAAATGCCAATTAATCGCCTATTATTTATTATTCACAAAATGAGATTGATGGCAAAAAAAGAGAATTTTCCCCAGAGGCTAAAATTAAAGACAAAAAAATTTATTTTCGCCCGAGGCAAAGTCACGCAAAGCCCCCCAGCTCAAATGTGAAATTGTGCGCTTGTACACAATTGAGATTGCCCCATTTTCGCGCACAATCAACGGCCCTCCATTAATGACAAATGGCGCCACAGGCAAAAAAAATTGTACCTTTTCGTGTTACCCCCTAAGGGGAAACGAGCTCCGTTAATTAATTTTAAGGGTTTGTTGGCATTCTTGATGGCACCCAAATTTTGGCAAAAAAAATTTATTATAAAATTTTTTCCAATCGTCCCTTTCAAAGTTTGGTTCGATTTCGACCCAAAATTTTTGATCAAACATTTGTTTTGATCGAACAAATATTATTTTTTCATGAATTTCGTAACATTTTTTTGGTCTCTGACTTAGCCCCTCCCTTTTCGCTATGCCTCCAAACCGAAAAAAATTGTCGAAATTCAATCTGCCGATTGACGTTTTTAAGTTTTGTTTTTGCATTAGCTTATAAAACAAAAAGCGTAAGTAATTCGAGAATATTTCCCCGTATTGTCTGTAACATAATCAATTTTTGATCTTTATGGCCCAAAAAACGTGGAAACAAAAAAAATTGAAAAAATTTGTGGCCAATTTAGCCCCCGAGGGCGCATGTAACAAGCAGCAGCTGTCAACAAGGCCGCCCGGGGGGGGGGGCGTCTGTCAGCAATTTTAATGGGTTAACAGCTGTGACACAGCCGCAAAATGTTTTATCGTCCGCCGCCGATGTTTTGTTTGGGGGGTTCGTTCGCCCCGCTTTTTTGAGCAGCAAATTATTATGTACATATTGCCGCGAAAAGCTAACAAAAAAATCTTTGTGAATATGCTAGCTATTTATAAAAATATCAAACCAAAAATTTTGGGTTTTTGACGAATAAATAAATGCCAACAATTTTAAGGTAGTCTAAAAATTTTCAAAAAAACAATATGCCAACATTTATCTTAAATTCCCAAGCATTCCTTTAACTAGGGGTGACTGAGACTCAAAATAGGCCAAGACTCGAGACCCCAAAAACCTCGAGATTTTCTTGACCCGATACCGAGACTTTCGAGCATCCTGCCTGTACTAACATTTTTCAATTTATTCAAATGCCAAAATTAATTTTTACATTTTTATTAATGCACCAAATGCCAATTTTATTACCTTTTAAATTTTTTGAACCCCTACTTATTATAAAATAAAAAGTTTAAATATTTTAAATTCCGTCCAATGGCCTATTTTAAAATCATTTTTTTTCAAGAAAGTGCCAAATTCCATACGAATAAATATTGGACTTTCCCCATAAAATTTTCCGCTTTATAAATCCAAACGTAGCATAAGAATTTCTGGTAACAAAAATTTGTTCGCAGCTGTTTCGGCGAGTCCATTAGGCCATTTACGTGGACCAAAAAGGCATTTCCGGATTAGTGACGCGTGACTTTTGGCCTTTTAACTATGCAAATGTATTAAACAGAAAGTAGAGGAGGTTGGGACCGGCCCGGGTACTGAAGTTTCCATTTTGGGACTGAAATTTGGTGTCCCGGTTTTTTTCAAAGTTCCTTCACAAAACTCCCTTTTATATGGTCTCGGTTTTTTATAAAATTTAACTTTATTTTTGTCCATTAATTCCGGTTTTTTGACCGGGACTTAATGTTAAATATTCTTTTTGTTTAAAATGTTAAAGGAATTTGGAAATTTTATATAGAAAATCAAAGAATGCCATCCAAAGAAGGCACATTATGCCCTAGAAAATGAGGCATTTGTAGAGTTTAGGGCAGGTAACCTGTGCCGGGTTTTTGAAAATTTGCCTAATTGTTAGAAAATTGTGATGACATCCCTCGGGGTACCTTTGAAAAATCGTCAAAAACCAAGAAAATTAGTGAAACTCAAATTTTCATAATTCCAAACGTCAATTTCATGGAATTTTGTCAAATAAAAATATGACAAATTTTTTGAAAAAATGCCCTTGTGCTAATTTATAACATAAACTATGTGCCATTGTTTGGCACACTTTTTTCTTGGCACTTTTATGAATTTAAAGGGTCGGCCGTTTCACGCCCACAAATGTGCGCCCGTAAAAGCCTTTCATAATCCATTTAAGTTTTGGTGCCCGGCCGGCACACATAATTTTATTTCCTACGTCCAGCAGTCCTATTTTTCAGTGCATGTGATTTTTTCCCGAAAATCGGAATTTGAATTCGATTTAAAATGCCAAAATGGCCAAATTCATTCATGGACTTCCCTTGTGAAGTCACACTTTTATGGCCAAACTTGCATATTTTTCATTTAAAAGTTTCCATTTTAAATGAATGCTTTTTTTATTTTAAATTAGCGTCATTTTCATTTTTGAATTTGTAGCTTAAACGCACTGGAGTACATTTTTCAAGAAAATTATTTGATTTAAATGCGTATGCTTTCTGGAATATGTTGACAATATTTGAGATTGATCACGAGAATCGAGCACCCCTTAATCGGCATTGATGGATTCCAAAAAAAGGATCCTAACATAATCTCAAATTATCATTTTTATTTAATTTCTAAAAAAATCTACAAATATTAAGAGATCTTTTTTGACACTAATTCCATGAGCACTTCACACAATGTCTCGAACGGACACGGTGTGCCGCGCCCGCCATAAGGACGGACGGCACATTTTTGTTCTTTTGTCCCATCACTTTGGCGTAAGCACACATTTTGTGCCAAGATTGGCACGAGGTCCGGAAGGACGGCACCGCATAAACATAATAATGCGGGCGGTGAACGAAATATAACGCAAAATGGGGAGGCAAATTCCCCATGCAAACAAAAGAGTGTGCGCGCATTACGCGCTCTTCAGAATGCCAAAGATGGGAAAAGGATGGCAAAATTTGTGCCAAATTTTGAGAATCAAAGAAAACAGAGATGCCACCAGAGTGTGTGTGTGTGTGTTTGGTGCAGCACACTTTTTGACGTGTCCCCAAAGATGAAAAGTGTGCCGCATGGCCTGCGGGCATTTGCCCTTGCGGCGGCGGCGGCGCCGTAAGGGGGCGGCAAGTGCCGAGAATATGCATTCTCTTGATAAGGCAAAACATTTTTCCTGCTGATGAGCTTGAGAGGAAAATGCGCGCGCGAGCCTGCCGGGCATCATAAGCAATAATTATTATTAATTAAAAGATATAATTTTAATTTGAAATGTTGCATTGTACTTATTTTTCAGTTACGGGGACGGTCATTGCTTATGTTGTGATCAATCAAAATGGCGGCTATTTTTTACATAATTATTTTATTTGGTGATTTAAAAAGCTAAAATTTAAAAACTCATGACAACGGCACCATAAAGTATAATCAAATGTTTAGTTAACAGCTTTACCAATGTAAAAAAATTGGATTAAAACTATTCACCATAAATTCGTAACTTTAAAAAAATGTTTTTTTTTTTGAAATTTCAGTGCACTTTATAACCGGATTGTGAATGTTTTTGTGCATGTAAAATAAGTTTTTTTTGGGTAAACAGCCTTTGCCCTGAGTAAAAATAACAAAATTATCCCACCGCCCGCCCACCCCCCCCCCCCTCCAATAATGGCACTTTCTGTGTGAAATGCCGACTTTTTCTCTTCACACATATTGGATATTGGACCTGCCAAAAAAATCAATTTGTGTGTTGTTTTGTTGCCCATCCGCAAATTCTCATTAAAATTTCCGGCATGAAAATCGAGCCCCCCAGGGAAAAGGGCAAAAGGCAAGAAAATGATATAAAACTGCCTTCCGGGACCAGTGACACACCCCCGACGGACGGGACGAACTGACTTAAATTGTGGCATTCTGAGCAAAATTATGTCTCAAATTTTGTCGGAAATTGCCTCTTTTGCTTCATTTAAAAATATTGCTTCATAATTATTTAATTAAAATATTTTCGCTGTTAGTTTAATTAAAAATTGCTTCAGGCAATTTGAAAGCCAAACAAGTTTTGAATGCTCTGTAGTTTCAAATTCGCGAATAAAATTTATTGAATTCCAATCTAAAAAATTAATCTCCGAATTTATTCCTAGGAAATTATGTGGCCAAAATTTCACTTTTTGAATTTCTAGATTTTTTTGCCTGAAGCAATTTCACAATTCCTGAAGCAGTATTATGGGTCAAGCTATGGGAAAACCGGCCAGCAAGCTGAAGGGGGACGACGTGAAAAAATTGGCCAAGCAGACATACTGTAAGCAGGATTTTTAATTCTAAACATAAAAAAATATATTAAAATTTTAAGTCACCGATAAAGAAATTCGACAATGGCATAAGGGCTTCGTCCGAGACTGTCCCAACGGAATGCTTACCGAAATTGTAAGCTTCAAGAACACACATTATTTGATTTTAAGCATTTTTTTGAATTTTAGGGCTTCCAAAAAATCTACAAGCAGTTCTTCCCCCAAGGGGACCCATCCGATTTTGCTGGTTACGTATTCAAAGTGTTCGACGAGAATAAGGTGATCAATCTTATTGGCAGGCAATGCTTCTATTATTTGGGTGTTTTTTTGATCATTAAAGGGTTTTATAGGGCCCTCTGATCATAAATGATCAAATTCTAATCAGAGAAAACAAATTCATATTTTTGCTGATCTGTAAAAAACAGATGAATTGAATAGTCCCAATTAATTGGTTGTGTTAAGTAAAGATATAAAATGAATTTAAAATTGAAAAATTTGTTTAGGATGGTGCCATCGAATTCCACGAGTTCATCAAGGCGTTGTCCATCACCAGCAGAGGCAATTTGGACGAGAAACTGCAGTGGGCATTCCGGTTGTACGACCTGGATGGGGACGGGTTCATCACGCGCGAGGAGATGGGTAAGTCTATAAAATTTTAAACAATTTTAATTATTTTTATTAAAAGAAAATTAAAAACAAATTTGGAGAAAAATGGATTAATCAATATTTAAGGTAAATCTATAAAATGTTGATGAATTTTTATTAATTGAAATTTAAAAAAAAACAAATTTATGGGAACACTGAAATTTTTTAATGAAAATTTAGGGTTCGTTTATAAAATTTTGAAGAATTTTTATTAAATTTATATTGAAATTAAAAAAAACAAATTTGGGGGAACACTGGAATTTTTTTAATGTAAATATAGAGTGAGTTTATAAAATTTTGATAAATTTTAATAATTTTTATATTAAAAAAAATTAAAAACAAATTTAGGGGAAAATTTATATTTTAATGATCAATTTTAAGAGCTGATTGTTGGCAGTATCAACAGGATGGTGGGCGACTCGGTGAAGTTGGCGGAGGACGACAACAGCCCGGAGAAGCGAGTTGACCGGATATTTGCCATGATGGACAAAGTGCGTTTTTAATTTAAGCATTTGTCATTAAAAATTCAAAAATTGTGTAATTAATAACCTAATTTGAATTTATTTTCAATTTTTTAGTGATTTTTTAATGGAAATTAATTTGTCTCGTTAAAGAATAATGACGCCAAGCTGACGCTGGACGAGTTTAAAGAAGGTAAAATTTAATGATAGTTTTTTTTTTGTTAAATTTAATTAAAACGTTGGCATTTTTAGGTGCCAAGGCCGACCCGAGCATTGTGCATGCGTTGAGCTTATACGAAGGCTTGGCCACCTAAAAAACATTAAATTTTTGATCATTTTTGCGCCATTTTATTGTAATTATGTAACACAAAGTTCAGCAAATATAATTTTTTTAAATGACTTTTTGGCAAAAAATGCAATTTTTGGCCAGAAGAATAAATAACAATTTGTGTTACAAAAAACGAGTTTGTAAATATATTTTTAAACATCATTAACGCAACAAATAAAAGTTTAATTTGATTTGGACAACATTCTTTCACAAAGTCAAAATATAGAATTGCTTTACAGCTCCGGCGCCATGATTCCTCGAGTCCCCGGGCCGATCGTAGTCGGCATTTAAAACGTTTGGGAAAAAATCGGCAAATACGGCACTCCAAAAATGCCGAAATGTCGACAATACCCAAATATTTTCGTCCAGTTTTTTCGTATAAATGAATAATAAATAAACAAATTTGCTACGGTTTCTTAATGTGTTGCGTCATTCGCTTTTTGATCGTTGCCCGAACAAAAACGTTTTCCTCAAAAATATTTATTTTTGTATATTAAATTCTTTTCATTTTCTGTTTGATGAATCATTTACAACGGCTTCATCGTTTTTGCTTCTCAAAAATAAGCCTATTCATGTTGGATGGTTCATCTTCGGCAACTTTCATCAGATTTTCGCTAACATTTTGATATTCCTCCGATTTTTTTGCTGAATCATTGAAAATAAAAAACGTTTGAAAGAATCTTTTTGCCTTTTGTGATTTTGTGAGAAGATTTTGTGTATAAATAGGCAAAGTTGCGACTTTGGCTTCATCATTTTGCTTCTCAAATGGCTTTTTTGGTTAGATGATTCATTTCGTCGGCTTCCATCGGCCCCATCACATTTTACTTTCATTTAAAACATTTTATGGCGAGGCCTTCTTTAAATTTTAGAAATTCCAAATTTTTAAGGGTTAAAAAGTTTTTCTAAATTTATTTTCTTTTCTGAAAAGCATTAAACAATTATTTAATTTTAATAATACAATTCCCACTTGTTTAAGAAACAATTTAATTCAGAAAATAAATCCAAAGAATATTTTCCCAAAACCCCAATTTTACTCCAATTTTTAAACTTCTTCAAATTTTTGAATCCCAAATTTTTGAGGGTTTAAAAGTTTTTTTGAAATGGGTAATACCTATTTTCTTTTGTGAGATCTAATAATTATAATAATACAATTCCAACTTCTTTCAGAATTAATTTGAATTCAGAAAATAATCCAAAGAATTTCCCCCAAAAAAATTACTCCAATTGCTAATCAATGATTGCCCTGTTAGTCCTTCTCATTGCGCTTGTTCATCCCAGTTTGGGGGGCTTTTGGGATCAGGGGAGCTTCTGGGACCATAAAGGTAATGATTTTCATCAATAATTAAAACTAATTTAAAAATATTTGTTTTTTTGCAGCTGACAACTGTTACTATGCCCTCCGCCATCGTGGCACTCCGTCCGTGGACATGTTTCGCAAAATGCAACAGTGGGGCACGTCGGACGTCTGGCAGGGACTTGCACTGAACCACCAAGATTGCCATGCATATTTTGACGGGTGCCAGACGTACTCGTGCATTGACGGTTGGGAAAATTGTTAAAAAGATTTAAAAAAATTGGTTATATAAATTTTTGAATAATTTTGTGGCAGAAAATGGTGACCAGATATTTGTCGTCAACTCTTGCGTTGCGGACACTGGCAAATGCTCTCACAACGAATTGGACCCAATTTGTGCCAACGATGGTGGCACTCCCAAATGCGAAATTTGCCACGAAGGCTTATGCAACAAGGCGAAAATTGAGCTGAAAAACGTTCAGAAGCCCAACAACCTGCCGGATACTGGCACGGGCGGTGCCAAAAACGAATCGTCCTCTGAAGTGAATGGCACGGGCGGTGAATCGTCCTCTGAAGAGAATGGCGCGGGCGGTGCCAAAAACGAATCGTCCTCTGAAGTGAATGGCACGGGCGGTGAATCGTCCTCTGAAGAGAATGGCGCGGGCGGTGCCAAAAACGAATCGTCCTCTGAAGTGAATGGCACGGGCGGTGAATCGTCCTCTGAAGAGAATGGCGCGGGCGGTGCCAAAAACGAATCGTCCTCTGAAGTGAATGGCACGGGCGGTGAATCGTCCTCTGAAGAGAATGGCGCGGGCGGTGCCAAAAACGAATCGTCCTCCGAAGAGAATGGCACGGGCGGTGAATCGTCCTCTGAAGAGAATGGCGCGGGCGGTGCCAAAAACGAATCGTCCTCCGAAGAGAATGGCATGACGACCGGTGCCAAAGACGAATTGTCCTCCACCCCGGCCGATTGAAGAGATGTGGCACACAGAATACGACGACGAGGGTGCATTTGAGAAGCGTCATAAATTCAAATTCATAATGATTTATTTCCGCCCTTTCCAATCATAATATTGGTGGCATGGCGTTACAGACATACAATCATAAGCTTAAATAAATGGAATTAGCGCATTTTGCTTGGTTGAACAATTGTTTAGAGATGTTCTGAATGACGACCGGGTCAATACATAGACATAGTTTTAAATCTCAGTAAAATTATATAAATTAAATTTCTATGTTTTTAAACCAAATTAATTTTAAAATCGCGACAAAACTGATTTTTGGTTTCAAAAAAATTTCGGACTTGGTTCGATTGGGAACAGAAAGCTTGGTTCGGTTTTCGGTCTTATGAGAGAGAGCAGACGATCGGCCTTTGATCAGATGAATGAGAGAGAGAGAGAGAGGGCGATCGGCCTTTGATCAGATGAATGAGAGAGAGAGAGAGAGAGAGAGAGAAGAGAGAGAGAGAGAGAGCGGGCGATCGGCCTTTGATCAGATGAATGAGAGAGTGGACGATCGGCCTTTGATCAGTCAACCGACAACACAGTCCCCCCTCTATTATAAATCCATCCCCATTGTTCGTTTATAAGATTGGATCTTTTTATGATCGGGGTCAGTTCGTTCGGGGCTAACATTTTGGCGTAGATTCAATAATAAAGAGTTGCAGCATCACCCTCTCTCCCATCCAGGGGCTTGCCCTTAGGGATGGGAGAGGGCCCAACAGTCCACAGGAACGGCCATATTATTCCGTTCAGCTTCTACCGAGAAGTTCGGTTAAGCGAAACTAAACATCGATTATTTTCTCGCTTTTTTTGATCGGGTTGGGTTGAAGCCGTGCAACCCTAATGGTGTGGTGTGGATTTGTCTCCAACAAAACATTAATGAACTTTTTTGATCATTCCTAAAATGAATGCTGTGATTGATCACACTTTTCATCCCCGCCCCCTCCCCCCACAAAAAATATAGTTTGTTTTTGTGCAAAAAATAGAATAAATTACAATTTTTGGTGATTAGATATATTTATGCATTAAAAATTGTGCTGCTGGCGGTCTTCCGACGCTGCCGAAGATGGTCCGTCCGTCTTCGTCCCCCCCCCCCCCCCGCCCCATTCTCCCCGATTATGTCAACCACCAGCAGCAGTGGTTCCTCATCGATGCGGTGCATGCCCTCCCCCCCATCACCAATCGATTTGTCCGTCATTCAATTTAATTTATGTTTCCAATAAATTGTTTAAATTTCTAGTAACATTTTCAAACAATATTCGAGATTTTTGTAGATATTCATCAAAATGTTTTGTTTAAATATTTGCATAAATAAACATTTTAATTTTAATTCCTGATTTTGCCCAGTTTTGAAATAAAAGGAATTAAAATTCCAAAAACATTACTGTTATATGTATACTAATTTATAAAACTTTTAATAATTCACAGTTTTAACGAACACGAATTTTTTTATTTGTAATATAAAATGACTTTCGAATTTGTATAGAAAATTTTGAAAATTTTTCTTAAATATGGCCTCCACCCACTACATGGACCCGGAACGGGACAACCCGGAGCTGACCGAAGAACGGCGTCGGGCCAACTTTGATCCGGAAGTGTTGGGCGACTTTTTTTGGCAGGGGCAGCTGAAACGGCGCCGTCAAATATGTGAATATGTGCGGAGTCAGGGTGCCGAATTGGCACCGGCACAGCCCGTGCCGTTCATGACACGCATGGAGCAGTTAGAGGACGTGGCCAGACTGGTCAGTCAGTGGTTGGCACCAGTAAATTGCCGAAAAATGTGCTAAATTGAACGACAAAAAAAAACCAAGATTGTGTGCCAAAAATAGAAAAATGCAAAAGTTATACTCCGCCAATATGCCAAGCATATTCAGTCTACGGCAATTTTGCTTCAATTTCTTTTCGTTTCAAATTTCACCTCCCAACTCAATTTTTGACTAATTTTTGGCACATAATTTTTGGTGTCCAACCCGGCAAACTGTTGACAATTAATTAGCACCTGAAAATGCCATTTTTTTAATTTAGAGCAAATTTTGGGTTAAAAAATTTGTTTTAAATTTTAAGTCTGTCGGGATGAGAAAACATGCTGAAAATGTGATCGATGTTGGCAGTCCGCAGGAACAGTTTTACTTCAACAGGTGGCATGCTGACATTAACTAATTACAATACAAAATGCATTAATTATTGTAATTAATTTTTTTTCTGTCGTGACCCCATTAATTTTACAGCTTTTTGAACAAAAATTAAATAATAAAATTCTTTGGTTAATTATTAAATTAAATAAATTTGTCATTATTTCAAACTTCTTTAAAATCTTTTTTAATTTTTAATTTAACATTATAAAGCCTAATCTGCGGCTATGACGGCTCCCCGTTTCACCTCCATTTCATCATGGCGTTGCCGGCCATGATCAACAACTGCGACGATGAACAAGCGGCTGAATGGTTGCCCAAATTGTTCAACTGCGAAATCATAGCCACTTATGTGCAGACGGAAATGGGCCATGGTGGGCTGAGTGATCAATAAACTGAAATGATCCCATGGATTGATCAGATCGGCGGAATTGCCGATCTCTTGAGCAATATGAATTGAACAATTAAATGATTAATCCGGTACCGATCTGTTCATAGCTAGCTAATGATAGTTAATTTATGATCAAATCGGTCACAGTCAAAATGAATTTGATCGTATCTTGATCAAGTTCTGCTACAGTGATCTGATCAGTTTTAATTGTGGTTTAATCCAGTTCTGATTAGACCGTTTAGGCGGTTCAAAATAATCTAATAATTTCTGATCACTTAAATTGAATGACTAAAAGAAGCTAGTTATTAAAGCGACCTAACGTCTTGCGGACTGATTAAATTATACAATCGTGCTTTATCCTTTTCTAAAATTAATGAATTTTTATGAAATTTATTTAATTTTTTTTAAGGCACAAATTTGAAGGCATTAGAGACGACGGCCACTTATGACGCGTCTCGTGAAGAATTTGTGTTCAATTCGCCGACAATAACTTCCACAAAATGGTGGCCCGGAAACCTTGGCAAAACTTAAGTTTTTTATGCCTAAATGGCCAAATTTGAAAAAAAATTAACCCTTGGCATTATGTCCAAGCCAATTGTTTAACTTTTTTAGTGCAAATTTTGGGGTTGTGATGGCACAACTTTACACCAACGGCAAATGCCACGGTGCGCATCCATTTTGGGTTCAGTTGAGGGACATCGACAGCCATAAGCCATTGCCAGGTTGTGCAAATGTTTAAATTATTTTAATTAAAAAATGAATTTAAAAAATTATTAATTATTTTATTTTATTTAAAATAATCGGAAATTGTTAATATAATGGACAAGTTTTTTAGGTATTACGGTGGGTGACATTGGCCCAAAATTTGGCATCGGCTCCAATGATAACGGTTTTCTACGGTTTAACAACTACCGTATACCCCGAAGACATATGTTGATGAAACATGCCAAAGTACAAAATTGGTTTAATTTTTGTTAAAAATACATTTTAATTTAAAATTATTATTTTAGGTCCTTCCCTCCGGCGAATATGTGCCGCCAATGCACGCCAAAGTTGGCTATACGTCCATGATGTATGGAATTTTTAAAAATTAAATTTGCTTTTTAAATTTTTCTTAGGTACGTCCGTTCAGTGATGGTTCTGTTTTTTGGATATTTTTTATTTATTTTTTTTTAATTTTGTTTATTTTAAGATCTTTGGCAATGCGGTTTATCTGGCAGGTGCCATCACAATTGCAATCCGCTATTCGTGCATTCGGCGACAGGGCGAAATACGTCCAGGGTGAATATTTTAAATGTAAAAATAAATAATTTTTTTAAATATAAATTTTATCATATTTGTTACATTTACATAAAATAATTCAAAACCGTTACCGTACCTTTTTATATGTTGAAAATCACCGTATTTAAGTGGTAATTACTCTATTCGCCTGTATATTTCAGAGGTACTGTACATTTAAATTAACATTTTTAGTGCGGGAGAAGTAAAAGTGCTCGATTATCAAACACAACAGTATCGTCTGTTTCCCCAACTTGCGCGCGTTTATGCCATCGCCTTCAGCGGCATTTATATAATGGTGATTTATAATTAAATTTGAAATTTTATGTACTTTTTGCTCAGGACATGTACAAGTCGGTCATCGCAAACATTAATGCGGGCGATGTGAGAGATTTTTGAATTTTTCGTGTTTTATGCCAAAAAAATTGAATAATTTAATTTTTAATTAAATTCAAATTGATAAAATAAAAAAATCATTTGAATATTATTTATATTTTTCAATTTGGCATTCTGTCATAGACCAGTCTGCTGTCGGATTTGCACAGCTTGGGCTCTGGCCTAAAGTCCGTCACTTCATGGCAAGTGTCACTTGGCATTGAGCAATGTCGGATGGCATGTGCGTTGTTTTGTTGTTTAAAAATTGGGCAATTTTAGTTGGCAATGGCAAACCCCGGGGGGCTTCTGATTCGAGCTGAACCGTTTTTTTAACCCTTTTTATGTGCCTATTTTTAAAGTATATTTTATCAGGTGGTGGCCATGGCTATTCCGAGGCTAGCGGCATCCCCGCCTTGTACACAATGGCAGTCGGAGGTCAGTTTTGGCATTTTGCTAAGAAACTCCCAATTGCTTGCTGATCAAATAAACTTCTACCCGATTCTTTGAAATAGATAGTGGAGAATAGCCAAATTGATCGTCAAACTTTTTAAAAAAAGGGATTGTGTTCAAAACACTAAAAAAAAAATTAAAATAGAAATCTTTAATCAAAAATTTATGAAAAATGCCTAAAGAAAATTCAAAATGCCAGGTTGTACCTATGAGGGCGAGAACATTGTGATGCTACTTCAGTGTGCCCGATCGCTGATGAAGCTTGCAGCAGAGCTGCGATCTGGCGTTGCGATCATTGAAAGTACTGTAGAAATTAGATCAAAAAGTTCATTTTAAATTATGATTAAAATAAAAAACCAAGTCAAATTTTGATATTTTGTAGATGGCACAAAAAGTGCCAACCCGGTTACCGGCTACCTCTATTTGGCCAACCCGCCGCGAAAGTGCCGTATTACGCAAGAATCGGGCCCGGACTCTTACCTGGAGGCGTTTGAACATATCGCGCGGCAGCGCGTGTTCTCTGCCTACGACCGGCTGGCACAGTTGCGGAAGCGTGGACGAAGCGCAGAAGAAGCGTGGAACGAGGCGGGCGTGGCACTGACTAAGGTCGAATTGGAACATCAAAAGCAAAAAATGTTTTTGGTGATTAGATACCTATGCGCTATTTTCTGATAGAGTTATCTAATTTGGACCCTTGATCACACTCTGATCATTAATTAAGCTTGTACCCGGTTTTTTACACAATCATTTTTTTGTCCCTTACAAATTAGTCCCGGTTTGTTTGACCGGGACCAAATTTAGTCCCTGTCCCTCCCGTACAACCCTGATTTTTATATAATATTTTAATGGGCTTCTGATAGCAAATCGGATTAGAACAATCAATCTTTGCCTAAATGATTAAGCATATCATTGATCAAGCTATTAATGCTTATTTTTTAGGCTTCCAAGGCCCATACAATTAATTTTATGGCCAAAACGTTTGTTGAGCGTACAAAAATGATGCAGGACTCGGCTGCTCGGGCGGTGTTGGACAATTTTGTTTCGTTATTTTTGAGCTATGAGCTGCTGCAATGTGCCGCGGCATTATTTGAGATAAATTATAATGAAATTTAATTTTAATTATTTCATATTTAATTAAACTTTTATTATTTCTTAGGAATTTATAAATTTGTTATTTAAATTATAAATAAATGTTTTAGGACTCTTTTATGTCGGCACAGCAAGCGGAGTATGTTCGCATTAAAATGTACGACAGTATGCAGCGAATTCGACCGATTGCGCTTACGGTAGTGGACTCGTTCGACTTCACGGATGGTTAGAAAATTAACATTTTTTTTGTTTGAAAAGTTTTAAATTTTTTTTTATAGCTGAGCTAAAGTCGGTGTTGGGCCGACGGGACGGCAACGTTTATGAACATTTGCTGGAATGGGCTAAACAATCGCCCATCAATGCGAACGATGTAAAAAAAGAAGCAAATTTTATTATTTTATAATTTAAATAATTAATTATTATTAATATTAATGTTCTCATTTCTGGCTAAAAAAACCTTTTGGACTGGGGGTCGGACAGTGCCAATGGCATGGCTTAAAATTTAAAAATTAGCGATTAATTAATAAAATTTTATATTTTTATTCATTTTAATTATGGAAAAATTCAGGTCCTTCCCTTCCATGAAAAGTATTTGGGAAGTTTCATGAAAGAAGTGCGAAATGAACGCGAAATGAGCAAAATTTGATACCATTTTACCAAATGTTTTTTTAAATGGAAATAGAATCGATAAAATAAAATTTAATTGTCAATGTTTAATTTGAATTAATTAATTTATCTGATTATTTCAAAAGTAATATTTCTCGCTTACAATCTTTAATTTTTCCAGTGCAGGATAAATTCGTCGTTAAATGAAAAATGTTAGCAAATGTCTGAGAAATTAAATTTTTAAATATTGGAATTATAAATAATTTTGGAGTTGGGAATCAGTCGAAAGTAGGGATTTTACCTAATATAAAACATGCATATTAATCATAAATATAGAAATAGGGCAGAACAGAACCGGTTAAAAACCGGTACCCCGGTATTCGGTTAACCGGGTTTTTAGAGAGCCGGTTTTCGTTAATTTGCTAATTAAATTTTGTAAATTTTCAATTAATAAAATATTCTTGAGCAGTAAAATCAAGACTTTAATTTTTGGTGAGAGTCGAGATTAAGGATTCAGAATTAAGACCCGTAATGAGGAGTAGGGGTCAACTACGTCCCGCCAACTGCGTCCCGCCCATCTGCGTCCCGCCCAACTGCGTCCCGCCCACCTGCGTCCCGCCCAACTGCGTCCCACCCAACTGCGTCCCACCCAACTGCGTCCCGCCCACCTGCGTCCCGCCCACCACCTGCGTCCCGCCCACCTGCGTCCCGCCCACCACCTGCGTCCCGCCCACCTGCGTCCCGCCCACCACCTGCGTCCCGCCCATCACCTGCGTCCCGCCCATCACCTGCGTCCCGCCCATCACCTGCGTCCCGCCCAACTGCGTCCCGCCCTATGCGTCCCACCCAACTGCGTCCCGCCCACCTGCGTCCCGCCCAACTGCGTCCCGCCCACCTGCGTCCCGCCCACCACGTCCCGCCCAACTGCGTCCCGCCCTATGCGTCCCGCCCACCTGCGTCCCGCCCAACTGCATCCCATTTTCAGGTTTCAGAGGAAAATTATGAATTTTGGATCATTCTTAACAAAAACAGATCAAATTTAAAAAATTTTTCCGACGCCACCGGGTCTCTCCCATTTCTAAAAAGCTTCAAATAGTTACGTATTTTCAAAATTTTGGTTGCAAATCTCTTAACAAATTGAGTCAACAATCAAAATTTTCTCGGCGGCGCCTATCAGCCGTCCCTCCCATCCCCGCATCTAAAAATTTATTAAAATTTTAAAAGATTACTTTGTAGCTTGTCAGAAATTAGTAATGGGAAGGTCCAATCACCGGGAAAATCTTTAAGATTTAACGATGTTTTGTTAATGTTCTTTTTTAAAAATTTTGTTGGGCGCCTTGATTTAACTGCAAAATAAATGTTTATCAGATTTTAGAACGTTTTACAGACCAACCCTAGTTCTGATCATTAAAAAAAGCTTGTAATTATAATTGTGTCCATCAAATTCTAAGATTTTCTAAAATTTGGTCACTTTATTTGAAAAAATAGGTTCTGATCTTCAACAATCAGTATTATACCTACACATATTTTAATGTGATCTAGGGTGCAGAAAAATTGCTTGGGCCCGGGCGGGTATTATTCGGGTATTCGGAAACGGGTGATTTTTTGTCAGGGCGGGTATTACCGGGCGGGTACGGGTAAATACCCGACTCGGGTATTTACGTTTTGGGTACTCGCCCGGCCGGGTACCCGCCCGACTCGGGTACCCGTTCGCGAGTCCCGGAAAATCGGTCACCGGAAAATTGGTCACCTAGGATTTTCGGAAAATTGGTCACGGAAAATTTGTCACCAAGGTAAATTGGTCACCAGGATATTTCGAGTTTTTCGTTCTAACTTTTTTCAAACAACTCTAAAAGCTTAGCTTTCTTTTGCTTTGTTCTCAGCTCAAAGAGATTTTTTATTGATACTAATTGCAACTAATTAGGCTTAGTATAAACAAAGTAGCGTAAAGGGGCGCGAGTAAAGAATACAAGAGTTAGAACGAAAAACTCGAAATATCCTGGTGACCAATTTTCTTTGATGACCAATTTTCCGTGACCAAATTTCCGAAAACCCTTGGTGACCAATTTTCCGGTGACCGATTTTTCGTTCACCCCCGTTCGCACCCTAATGTGATTTGAAAATTCCCCGATTACACATCCCCGCCTCGACCAATTTCCCGGGTCCCAATTTGAATGTCTTTTTTTAAATAAACAAAATGTTCGTCTTCACTGCTAATGTTACATCGACGCCCAATGAATATATGCTTTTCTCATCGCATATTGTAATATCAATTGGCCGATTTTTTCCACCAACTGCCCACAATGTACTCTCTCCCATTCTGATCCCACATTCAACTTCATTCCATAACATTCCAATATCCTTTGAAAATTTGATCAAAGATCAAAATAAGGGTAAAAATACTGAAATTTAGCACTTCTCGATCAAATTGAGGATTCGGGCAGTTTTCCGTCTGTGGAGGAGCTGAAACAAGTTTGGCCTTGGTGACCATGTTTATAGTGTAAGTTTTCCTTTTTCGTGTGAGAAAACACACATTACGGCCAATTAAATTCGTATAAAATTAAAACATTTTAATTTTAGGGCGTAAATTGGCAGAGGAGCGGATCAGCGGTCTACATCAACAGCAATGGATGCAGAAGCCGTGTTCGACGGGCCCATCGAGGCTGAAGCAGTGCTGCTCGCGCCCGAAGCTATGCCATCCATGCCGATTTCCACCACAATCGACGTCCAAACCCAAACAGACCAAGGTAAAAACTCTATCTTTTTATGGTCAAACTAATCGATCCGATTTTTAGGCCTCGAATCGGTTCAACACCTGTGCAGAGCGCTGAATGCGGCGAATAGGAAAATCGGACGCTCCAACGTCAGCTTCAGGCGAAGGAAGAGGAGCTGTCGCTAATCAGATGCCGACCGACGACACGAACGAGGCTAGGAGAGCCCTGTCTTTGGATCAACTGACGCCGAGCAGCAAGACACGCCGAGCCAAGGAAATTGCGGACAAGTTACAACAGTGCTTCCGTCCAAGTTTGTCAGCATAATTTTTTGGCAATCTGGAGTGTTTCCAGAATCACTTCTCGAGGAAGCAAACAAATTTCTTCGGCTTGCACGGCACCAGGCAGACTTCAAGTCGGCCAAAAAGGCAACTAAGAAGAGGACAAAAAAAGGACGGACGAGACCCTGTGAGCGCATTTATGCTATTTGCGTGTGGTCAGACATTATATCTCCACCATTAAATTTCCTTTCGGTTTTCGAAAGCTTGTAACACAGGTTAACGATTATATTTCGTTACCAAATTTAGCAAACGTGCATTTAGTGCTCCCTTCTTACCCCTACCAAAATTTGGTGGAGTTTGAAGAATTTTGAAAAAATTTGGTTTAAAGAATTTAAGCGTTTTTGACTATAACTCGAAAATAAACTTATCAATTAAAAAACGGCTTTATTAACGCATGCATTATTTTGTTTTCTAAGGTTGGTGAAAATTTTAGAAAAATCAGTCGGACGAAACGGAAATTTTCCGGATCGACGTGCTTGACGATTTTTTACTGAAAAAAATAACTCAAAATGTTATTTATCGACCCGATGTTCTCTATTCTATGTCCGTTTTTTGCAAGATTTGGCATAGGTGACCCCCCCCCCCCCCCCCCCGCATTCTTAACTAAACTGTATTTTTGCTAAACACCCAGAGAGGTTTAAAGAACATTTAGTTAAGAACCCAGGGAGCTTCTAATGTATCCCCACCCACCAAAATTCATTCGGATACCTGCTGGGGGGGCCTTTCTTTGTGAGCAAAAAATGATGCTGAATAGTGAAATGGGCAGAGTAGCGGGGAAAATTGAAACCGTTCGATAATAAAGGCTGTGTCAATGAAATTTGTTAAAATAGAGTTCATTAAATCAAATTTCCACCAAATGGTGGATTACTTTGGATTAGAAATTGGACCGATCGAGATTATCGATCGTAATCTCGGAAAATCTCGACGAGTTTTTTTCGAGATTCTCGATCGAACAAATTTTTTCGAGATCTTCGAGATACGAGATTTTTTGAAATTCGAGATTTTTCGAGATTCTCGATCGTAATCTCGATCGGTCCTCAAGTCCGATCTCTACTTTGGATGCTATTTTGGTGGGCCGGATGGTGGTGAAAGCCGAAAGAAGATAAAAATATTGGGGACAAAGCGACAACGGCCGACCCAAAAATCAAATGATCCGCCGATATTGAGTTCGATGTTTTTGCGCCCCATTTAGTGCCGAAGGCTTTGGAGTAAAATAATAAATGGATGCAATTAGTATTTTAAAAATATTTAAGCTAATGAATTTTTATACTTTTTTAGTCAAATATGGTGCTAGGCCGTTTCGTAAAAACTGCAAATGGGGCGCTTTTCAACAGTTTTTATGTTATAATTAATTTCAAAGCTAACCAAATCAAATATTTTTGATACCATTCAAAAGAATGCAATGAGTAGAAGCTTACAAAGGCAAAAGCTAAGCAATTGGCCAAATTTCAAAAAAGTTATGGCCAATTGTGGCCAAAAAAAACGTTTTCTGGCCACAACTTTTTTGAGATTTGGCCAATCGTTTAGCTTGTGCCCTTGTAATTTTCTACCCATTGCATGCTTTTGAATGGTATCAAAAATATTTGATTTGGTTAGCTTTGAAAAAAATTATAACAAAAAAACTGTTGAAAAGCGCCCCATTTGCAGTTTTTACGAAACGACCCAGCACGGTCAAATATTTGTGATTGCTCAATTAATTCTCACACTAACGTATCATCTCCCGCGACCGAATCGTACAAAATTGTCCCTCGAGGGGTAATTTATGACAAATTTTTGCACTTTTCCATAATTTGCATTTATTCCATTGCAAATTTCGGTTGGTCCATCGGGCAATACATAATTTATCGGGCACCAAGCAGCAAACGCTTTTATAAATTTGGTACTTTTACATTAAGTCCACGCCTCCACCAATGTGATCATCTCCGCGATCTAATTGTACAAAATTTCCCCGGAGGGGCGGGCTGGGCTTTATTTAAAAGCCACACTTTTGTGCACAATTCTATCATTCGCATTTTATTCCATTGCTAATTGGGTTGGTTGGTCAGTGGGCAATAAATTTATCACATCTAGGAGCAAAAATGCTTTTATAAATAATAACTTTTGGGTACTTTTACATTATTCATTTTTGGATCCAATTCTCAAAATATTCAAGATTTTTTAGGATGCATGTTAATGTTTTAAATCTTCAGATTTAACTTTGAATTTTTTGAAGAATAAATGGGTTTTGACCCTCGTAAAAAGGGCTCATTTCGGGCGGAACGCCGTTGTGCCTGCGGCGATTCGGAACTTTTTAGCATCGAAATGCGTCGAATTGAGTGCGACTTTATGGATCGAACTGGCAAGCGCTGGAGCAATGCCGGGCGTGTGACTGCTGGCGTTGGCAGTGCCGCGCTTGCATTTATTCCATTCGTCGGCATCCCATTGGCTATAGGCGCACTTGCGGCACAGGCACCTACTTGGGGCGAAGGTAAGAGAGTCGGTACTCTTTTAACAACCCTTTTTGGTCTAGGTAAATAACGATTAATTAAATATTAAAACATTGACCTTAAGCCGTTAGTTGATCATCCTCCTATTTTGTTTCAGACCTCACCCACACGGCACTGGAGGTGCTGTACAAATGCCGCTCGTGTGGCCATAAGGTGCACGTCACCTACGAGATCATGGGGGAGGGGGAAGTGAGCAATGAGTTCGGATTGTACACCAATACGTACCATCGGTCTTTGGAGTCCAGCCTGAACAGGTCTTTCGTGGACATTGATCGTGTGTATCGCGGCATGCCGAAGAGCTACAACTTTGCCTACAACAACTGCAAACAGTGGACGGATGGGATTACTAATCGCATCTGTAGTTTGGTGAGGGATCCCCCCCCCCCCCCCTCAACTTTTGTTGTTAAAAATTTCCAAATAATTTTAGCCATCGCACAACATCTTCTGAAGGAAGTGTGTGCCTGAACTGATGAGGGTCGAAATGCCGTCATAAATGAATGAGCTTAAACATCGTCGGCTTCCCATATTTAATTGAAATAAGCTCTGTTAACTGTCAAATGTTGGAATGTTCTTTTAACATATTTTTGGTCTCTTATAAATTGGGTTTTTGTTGTTTGCAATTTTTACACCTTTTAAATTATAATTCAAAAAAGCAAATAAATTATTTGAAACGTTGATTGGTCGTTTCTGCAGCCTTGTTTTGGATGAATGATGGTGGCTCTTTTTTGGTAAACTTTTTTTTATTGCTTATCAGTAACATCCTCTCTTTCGCTTTCTTTTAGTCCAGTAGGTCCTGCTTTTTTGACCGGGATTTTAAACCTGTTTTTGAGTGAGTCGACCTCATTTTGTCTGATCATCACTTTCAGTTTACCAAAAGGTAAAGGATTCTCTCTTGTTTATTTGTAAAATTTTCAAAAACAAGTTTTTTTGAGAATTCTTATTCACTTCTGGGCGGGAGCGGGGGGGGGGGGGGGGGGGGATCGGCGGTGCCGATAGGCGCCGCCGGAAAGATTTTTACAAAAATTGGCAATCTTTGTTAAGAAAAGCACTGTTTTCATGAAAGTTTTGGGTTCGAGATCGAGAATCTCGAGCTTCTTTCGAGCGAAATCTCGAGACAAGATTCTCGAAAAAATATCGGATCTCGTGAAGTTCAGTTTTATTCGAGACGAGATCTCGACTCTAAGATCACTCAAGATTGAAAAAAGTTATGAATTTTTGAAACAATCCGTGAATTCGGTGAAAATTTCTGAACTGACGCCAAAAATAATTTTTTTAAATCGGAAAAATTTTAAAATATTTTAGAATTGTTTCCAACACCTATATGTTCACAGAAATAGCTCTTGTAAAGTTGGGGTTCAACGGACGGGCTTTAGTCTCTTTTTATGACAACTATATGGCAGATTACCCAAAAATGATGGCCAAGAATCTCAATGATAAAAAATTTAACTTCAAATTTGTTAAATGGATAAATAAACGAATAAAGCAAATTTGTAAATTTTAATTTTTAAATTGCAAAGTCAAAAGCTATAAATGAATGGTCCAGTCATTCCTGCCACATCAGTTGATCTGATACGTTCTGCGGACTTGTTTGCCAAAGGCAGAAAGAACTGGAAAATGATGATATAAATAAATATAGCGTAAAATGTTTAAAAATTAAAAAAAACACACCGAGAACCCATTTTACAATGATCAAATAATCCTGGACTGTTTTTTTTGAAAAGGAATCCTGAACCCATTTAAAAAATGATCGGGACCTGATAAAACGATCGGGACCGAACTCTTTTAAAAATGATCAATAACATCATTAACTAATTGTGTTAATGATCAAATCCTGTACTTAATCTTAAGGCATCAACGCCCAATTATCGCACATAAATTAATAAAAACTTACATTTCAACAACCCCAACAAATCTTCCGGCGTTGAATTTTGCCCAATGCCACACAAACGCACAATCTCGACGCACATCGTCAAAAGTTCGGCCGCCTATAAAAAGAATTTTTTTTTAAAGTCTTAATTAAATTGTAAAAAGGAAAACTGGCTCTAGGACTTTTCGACAGTATGCGGACTTTTCAACAGTGCTGGACAATTCGACAGCGGCGGACGATTCGACAGCGGATTTCGATTGTACAACAAATTTAAAAAAAATTTAAGTTACTTAAATTTTTAATATGTAAGCCATTATTCAAAAGATAGTTTTATCCACCCAAATTTAATACAAATTTGGTTGTATTATCATCTGCTTCCATGCTTCTGTTTATCTCACTGATTTCTTATGCCCATTTCTATTTATCAAATTATTTTTTATTAAAAAACATCTTTGTATGCTCCAAATTTACGGTTTAAATTCTGTACCATTAATGTTGTAGCTCTGGATTAGTGTGGCATAACTTTTTGTTCAAAATCTGACCAAAAAAAGACGACATTACAGACATATTTTATCATTAGATATTGATAAGAAAAATTTATTTTATAGACCATCCCAAGAACTGCCATCTCACTCACTCAAGAACATATATTGGAATTGGAATAATATTGGTAAAACTATCTTTTGAATATTGGCTTACATTTATAAAAATTTTTTTTAAAAATTTTAATTAACTTAAATTTTTTGAATATTTGTTGTACTGTCGAAAAATCCGCTGTCGAATCGTCCGCCGCTGTCGAATTGTCCAGCACTGTTGAAAAGTCCGCTTTCTGTCTAAAAGTCTGGACACCAGAAAACTTACACTATAATCAAATTCATCAAGGCCAACACTGGTTTTCAGATCCTCCACAGACGCAAAACTGCCCGAATCCTCAATTTGATCGAGAAGTGCTGAATTTCAAATGATTAAATTAATTTTTTAATTAAAAAAGTCTTTAAAATCATTAAATGTTTAACCTTAAAAAAATGATACCGTATTTAAAACGTTTAGCCTCAACCGTGCGCATCGCCATGCCAATGGCGTTTCTGTCAACAAGATTCCAGTCCTCGGGAATCTTTTTCACCAAATAACGAAGCAAGCAAACTGATTGCATGCATTTGTTGGCCTAAAAATCAAAAGTTGGACCTTATATTTTAATCACTTTCGTGTCCCAATCCCAAATAAATGATTCACTACTTTTTCAGCTTTTCTCACCAGTGATTGGATCAGAAAAATCCATTTTTGCGTGTGTTCAGTGAGCAGTTGATCAAATAAATGAGAGACGCGAATGCGAGACCATTTTCGATGGAATGGCACGAATTTAATCAGTTCAAAATTGGGAAAAACTAATTAATTAAAGGTATGGGAAAATTTGCATTAAACAATTATTGTTGGATAAATGAGGTAAATCAAAGATTTAAGTATTAAATATTTCACATATTTTTACCCTTATTTTGATTTTTGCTCAAATTTTCAAAGGATATTGGAATGTTATGGAATATGAATGAATTTTGCAGATCAGTGAAGAAGAGCCAAATTTATCGTCAAAGCTGCGGTCTGGCGTTGCGACTTTCTATTTTAATAAGATTTACCCTCATTTTCTCAACATTAATTTTTTTTAATGCAAATTCTCCCATATCTTTAGTTAATTTTATTTTATCGATTCTATTTCCATTTAAGTTAATTATACGGTAACAATATTAATATCATCAATAATCACTTGGGCAAAAATATTTGGTAAAATGGTGTCAAATTTTGCTCATTTCGCGTTCATTTCGCACTTCTTTCATGAAACTTCCCAAATACTTTTCATGGAAGGGAAGGACCTGAATTTCGATAATTAAAATGAATAAAAATATAAAATTTTATTAATTAATTGTAAATTTTTAGAGGCACTGTCCGACCGCCAGTCCAAAGGGTTTTTTAGCCAGAAATGAGAACATTAATATTAATAATAATTATTTATTTAACTTTAAAAATAATAAAATTTGCTTCTTTTTTTACATCGTTCGCATTGATGGGCGATTGTTTAGCCCATTCCAGCAAATGTTCATAAACGTTGCCGTCCCGTCGGCCCAGCACCGACTTTAGCTCAGCTATTTAAAAAATTTAAAACTTTTCAAACAAAAAAATGTTAATTTTCTAACCATCCGTGAAGTCGAACGAGTCCACTACCGTAAGCGCAATCGGTCGAATTCGCTGCATACTGTCGTACAGTTTGATGCGAACATACTCCATTTGCTGTGCCGACATAAAAGAGTCCTGAAACTTTAATTATAATTAAAATAACATTTAAATAAAAGTTTAATTAAACATGTTATAATTAAAATAATTTACCTCAAATAATGCCGCGGCACACTGCAGCAGCTCATAGCTCAAAAATAACGAAACAAAATTGCCCAACACCGCCCGAGCAGCCGAATCATGCATTGTTTTTGTACGCTCAACAAAGGTTTTGGCCATGAAATTAATTGTATGGGCCTTGGAAGCCTGAAAAAATAATAATGATGAGAATTAAATTAATTGCGATCAGACATTTTGGTGATAAAATGAGCTCTGATTGATTGTTCTAATCCGATTTTCCATGAGCATCACATTAAAATATTTATCTGATCGTTTATGATCAAATAATAAAAGTGATCAATGTCAGAAAATGTTAGATTTGATCAACAATCAATTTTTGATGATCAAAGGTGAACAGGAGTTTAATAATTGGTGGAGTGATCTTATGATTATTGTACTGGTCTGTTTTATCCAATTATGTGATATTTTGTGATCAAAAAAAGCGGCAATCTTATCATCAAAAACATTTTTTTGCTTTCGATGTTCCAATTCGACCTTAGTCAGTGCCACGCCCGCCTCATTCCACGCTTCTTCTGCGCTTCGTCCACGCTTTCGCAACTGTGCCAGCCGGTCGTAGGCACAGAACACGCGCTGCCGCGCGATATGTTCAAACGCCTCCAGGTAAGAGTCCGGGCCCGATTCTTGCGTAATACGGCACTTTCGCGGCGGGTTCGCCAAGTAGAGGTAGCCGGTAACCGGGTTGGCACTTTTTGTGCCATCTAGAGAATATCAAAATTTTATTTATTTTGAAATATTTAATGTTTTTTTAATTTGAATCATAATAAAATGATTTTTTTTTGATCAAATCTACTTTCAATGATCGCGACGCCAGATCGCAGCTCTGCTGCAAGCTTCATCAGCGATCGGGCACACTGAAGTAGCATCACAATGTTCTCGCCCTCATAGGTACAACCTGGCATTTTGAATTTTTCAGGCATTTTTTAATTTTTGATTAAAGATTTCTATTTAAAATTTTTTTAGTGTTTTAAAAACAATCCCACAAATCACAACTTTCTAAAAAAAGTTTGACGTTTATCTATTCTCCACTATCTAATTCAAAGAAGCGTGTAGAAATATTGAACAAGAATTTTGATCAGCAAGCATTTGACAGTTTCTGAGCAAAAATTCCAAAACTGACCTCCGACTGCCGTGGTGTACAAGGCGGGGATGCCGCTAGCCTCGGAATAGCCATGGCCACCACCTGAAAAATATAATTTAAAATATGCACATAAAAATGGTAAAAAAACGGTTCAGCTCGGGTCAAAAGCCCCCCGGGGTTGCCAATTAAATTGCCCAATTTTTAAACAACAAAACAACGCACATGCCATCCGACATTGCTCAATGCCAAGTGACACTTGCCATGAAGTGACGGACTTTAGGCCAGAGCCCAAGCTGTGCAAATCCGACAGCATACTGGTCTACGACAGAATATAATAAATATCAAATGCTTTTTTATTTTATCACTTAAATTTAATTGAAGCATAAACATGAAAAATTCAAAAATCTCTCACATTGCCCGCGTTGATGTTGTCGATGACCGCCTTGTACATGTCCTGAACAAAAAGTAAATAAAATTTTTAAATTTAATTTTAAATACCATTATATAAATGCCGCTGAAGGCGATGGCATAAACGCGCGCAAGTTGGGGAAACAGACGATACTGTTGTGTTTGATAATCGAGCACTTTCATTTCTCCCGCACTAAAAATGTTAATTTAAATGTACAGTACCCTGAAAAATGAATCAAATACAGTAATTACCCCTTAAATACGGTTGATTTTTACAAACAGTGTCCTTTAAAAAGGTAACGGTTTTGAATTCACAGAAAAATTAATTTATTTTTGTAACAAATATGATATGGTAAAATTTATATTTTAATAAAAAATAATTCATTTATTTTTACATTTAAAATATTTACCCTAGACGTATTTCGCCCTGTCTACGAATGCACGAATAGCGTATTGCAATTGTGATGGCACCTGCCAGATAAACCGCAATGCCAAAGATCTAAAATGAATAAAATAAAAAATAATAAATTTAAAAACAGAACCATCACTGAACGGACGTACCTAAGCAAAATTTACAAAAATATTTAATTTTTTTTAATACCATACATCATGGACGTATAGCCAACTTTGGCGTGCATTGGCGGCACATATTCGCCGGAGGGAAGGACCTAAAATAATAATTTTAAATTAAAATGTATATTTTAACAAAAATTAAACCAATTTTTGTACTTTTGCATGTTTCATCAACATATGTCTGCGGGGTATACGATAGTTGTTAAACCGTAGAAAACCGTTATCATTGGAGCCGATGCCAAATTTTGGGCCAATGTCACCCACCGTAATACCTAAAAAAGCTCATTATATAAAAACAAATTTCCGATTATGAAATTAAATAAAATTAATTATTTTTTAATTAATATTTAAACATTTGTACAACCTGGCAACGGCTTATGGCTGTCGATGTCCCTCAGTTGAACCCAAAATGGATGCGCACCGTGGCATTTGCCGTTTGTGTAAAGTTGTGCCATTACAACCCCAAAATTTGCACTACAAAGGTTAAACCATTGGCCTGGACATAATTCCAAAAGATAATTTTTTTTCAAATTTGGCCATTTAGGCATAAAAAACTTAAGTTTTGCCAAGGTTTCCGGGCCACCATTTTGTGGAAGTTATTGTCGGCGAATTGAACACAAATTCTTCACGAGACGCGTCATAAGTGGCCGTCGTCTCTAATGCCTTCAAATTTGTGCCTTAAAAATAAATGAAAATTCGTAAAAATTTAATTTTATAAAAATTAGAGCACGATTGTATAATTTGATTAGGCCGCAATTAAACGGATTAGTTTCTTTTGAAATCATTATAATTTAACTGACTAGGAAATAATTATTTAAACTGCCTTAATGGTTTGATCGGAACTGGAATAACCACGCTTAAAACTGATCAGACCATTGTAGCAGAACTTGATCAGGATACAATTAAATTCATTTTAACTGTGAGCGAATTCTAACGATTAGGTCATAAATTAATTTACACTAAGTGATCAGATCGGTACCGGATTAATCTTTTTATTGATTAATTCAAATGCTCGATCAGCCGGTCAGATCAATCAATTTTCATGGGATCATTCAGTTTATTGATCACCCTGCCAACCCACCATGGCCCATTTCAGTCTGCACATAAGTGGCGATAATTTCGCAGTTGAACAATTTGGGCAACCATTCAGCCGCTTGTTCATCGTCGCAGTTGTTGATCATGGCTGGCAACGCCATGGCGAAATGGAGATCAAACGGGGAGCCGTCAGAGCCGCAGATTAGGCTTTAATATAAAATACAAAAATTTTAAAAAATTTAAAGAAGTATGAAATAGGTAATCACAAATTTATTTATTTATAGTATTTAATATGTCAGAATGCACCTGTTAAAGTAAGACTGTTCCTGCAGACTGCCAACATCGATCACATTTTTAGCATGTTTTCTTATCGCGACAGACTTAAAATTTAAAACAAATTTTTTAACCCAAAATTTGTTCTAAATTTAAAAAATGGCATTTTCTGGTGCTAATTGTCAACAGTTTGCCGGGTTGGTCACCAAAATTAGGTGCCGAAAATTAGTCAAAAATTGAGTTGGGAGGTGAAAATTTGAAACGGAAAGAAATTGAAGCAAAATTGCCGTAGACTGAATATGCTTGGCATATTGGCGGAGTATAACTTTTGCATTTTTCTATTTTTGGCACACAATCTTGGTTTTTTTTTGTCGTTCAATTTAGCACATTTTTCGGCAATTTACTGGTGCCAACCACTGACTGACCAGTCTGGCCACGTCCTCTAACTGCTCCATGCGTGTCATGAACGGCACGGGCTGTGCCGGTGCCAATTCGGCACCCTGGCTCCGCACATATTCACATATTTGACGGCGCCGTTTCAGCTGTCCCTGCCAAAAAAAGTCGCCCAACACTTCCGGATCAAAGTTGGCCCGACGCCGTTCTTCGGTCAGTTCCGGGTTGTCCCGTTCCGGGTCCATGTAGTGGGTGGAGGCCATATTTAAGAAAAATTTTCAACTTTTAAGTTTGTATGCTTATGGTTTTAGAAATTCGATTTTTTTAAAGTCTTTTTATATTACAAATAAAAAAATATTTGTGTTCGTTAAAAAACTTTGAATTATTAAAAGTTTTATAAATTAGTGTACATATAACACTAATGCAGGGTTCGTATTCGTACTTGGATGCCAAGTACAGTGCTTGGAAACGGACCCTCGTACATACATACAAATTTAAAAGCGTGCATATTTCCAAGAATGTACTTGGAAAATGACAATTTGGGGTGAGTGTTGAGAATTTAGATGGAAATATTTATGTTTGGCATTGTGTCTTCAAAATTTTGAATGAAAATGGCTATTTTATCAAAAATGAGCCCTCTCAAAACATTGAATCGTGATCCATTTCTATTTACTATTTTACAGCACTTTGTTCTATTTTCATAACAAGTTTTATTAAAGTTTCAAAAATTTTCCCGGCGGCGCCTATCGCACCGCCGTGGACCTCTACCCTTCCTAAAAAGCTTCAAAAAACGGTTGCAATTTTTTTAACAAATTGAGTCCAAAATTTAAAAAATTTCTTGGCGGCGCCTATCGGCATGGCCAACCCCCTAAGCAGAATTCGCAAACAAACTTGTATGTTTGAAAAAATCGGAAAATTTTCATAATTTTTGGACAATTTTTAATTTCAAAATTAAGGCGTTGAATCGCCGATTTCACCAAACAATTTGTGTTTGGCAATTTTTAATAATAATTAAATAGTTTAGCTATGCTAGAGAATATTTTGAGTTTTTTTGCTTGAAAGCTTTGGAAATTCGATTTACAAGCGAAATTTCCTGTTTTTTTCTTGGGTTGGTTTATAGCATTTAATATTATACTACAAAAAATAGCGTTCGTTAAAACTGTATATTATTACAAATTATATAAATTAATATAGTATAACACTAATCTTTTGAAATTTTAAACTGGCAAAATCAGGAATTTGTCTTAAAATTTTTTATTTAAACAAATTTCAAATGATTAAACAAAGAATTTTTGGTGAAAATAAATTGTACAAAAATCTCGAATATTGTTTGAAAATGCTTTTTGGAATCATAAATTCGGACACATCGATTGGGGATGGAGGTGGCGTGGCGGGCATTCACCGCATCAATGAGAGGCCACTCACTGACCACTCACTGGTGGTTGACATATAATCGGGGAGAATGGGGCGGGGGGAGGACGAAGACTCTGACCATCATCGGCGGTGTCAGAAGACCGCCAGCAGCACACTTTTTAGTGCATAAATATATCTAATCAACCAAAAATTGTCATTTATTCTATTTTTTGGACAAAAACAAAACTATATGCAAAATGGGCCGCCAACATCAAAAAGGCTAAAATATAATTATTAAATTATATAAATCATAGAAGCAGATAGCATGTATTCGAGATCGTACAGAGGACGGGCGCTCGGTTAGTCTGTTCCCGGTGCTTTTAGATCAACCCGGGCTACCGGATTTTGGGTCCGGGTCTGATAGAGCTTAGAAGGTACGCGGGCCCGGAGTTGGAAAATTTAATTAAAAAGAAATCACAAAAATTTTCATATTTTTGTTTTGAAAAATTAAATTTATGTAATTTTTACAAATTGGCAAAATGTAGTCACAAATTTTCAAATCAGAAATCCGAGTCCCCGGAATTGAGTGGTTTGGTAAACGATTTGGCGGCGAACAACTTCCTTCAATCTTGTCCGATTTGCTCCTTTTTTATGCAAAATGGAAGCTCTCGATGTGCAGATGCTGTCATACGTTACAGCAGTAAAGAATAGGCAAAATGTTAGCCCTGGGTGGGACTCGAACCCACGTCCTCCACCCAATCCGTGGGCAGCTCTTCCAACTGAGCTACCGGGGCGTCCCATTAGCCTGCTTCTTTATGGATGATCTTTTGCCCCCGCCATAGGCGTTTTAACCGTCTCGTCCAACCAGCGGAATTCTCTCTCATCCTTACACAGTGTTGCGATTGGACAAAGGACAAAAAAGTTATGGCCATTGGCCATTCGCAAAAATGTCGACAATTTTACTCAGACATTAATCGACTGAGTCGATGATTGAAGTCGTTAAATCGCAAAACATGCAAAAATATGCAAAATATGCACATGGAAATGCGTTCTAGAAGCTTCAAACCAAGCTGAAAACACGTTTTTCGTTTGTAGTGGAAGTTTTGCTGTTTCTTAGTTCCGGAACAACCCTATGGCCCTGTAATTGTTTGATTATCTGAGATGATTATGCGATATCAGAAACATTATGTTATGTGTATATTGGTGTAAATGTTATGTATGTGTATATATATTGTTGTTGGTGAACTAATAAATGTTGAATAGCGATTTTTATCTTTGTTGGGTAATTCGGGAAGGAACGGTAATTTGTACGCATTTTTGTCATCATTAAATTCGATGTTTATCTAAGTAAAAAAATATAAGTAGTTCGCTGTTGCGCACCAAATATTAAAATGCAATTAACCAAAAAGACCAGGAAAAAACGATTTTTGGAAATTGAAACAAGCGATCTTTAGGGGGGAGGGACATTTCGATTTATAGTATTTTTCTTAATTTTGGTTAAAGCATAAGATTTGATCAAATTTTGGCCAACAACTGTTCGGTGGGTTAGGAATTCAAACATGCAAATATTGACCGTCAGAAAATCAGAAAATCTTGTTCAACATCATTTTTAAGCGCAAAAAATCATTGTGTCACAAATGTCAGCTCTGATCAAAAAAGCGCATTTTCCGATCATGCGATCTTAAAATGATGATGATCAAATACTCATTGTTTCTTGCTTATTTTTGGGTCCTCTTGAGCTAAACCATGACTTTTAAAGTTTGTTGCCCCCATTTTTGGACAAAACCAATTCCGAATCTCTGAACCCGAATTCGAACCATCGATACAAAAAATAAATAACTAAATATGATTTTGCTTTTGCTTTTTCGTCTCTCTCTTGGCTTTTTGGTCTCGAATCTCGGCAAGTTTTAAGTCTCGAGCAGCTCTGCTTATTAAACATCACATTTTTGTTTTAAAATGTTAATCGAGTGTAATCTTCCGATTGATCATATTTTGTCGCCGATATTCTCTGCATCTCAGCTGATGAGTTAAATTCAAAAAGTTTTAAACATTAAATTCCATTAAATACCCTCTAAAAGTTCATTTGTCGCCGGCGGTCACCGCTTTCGTCCGTAAAGTGCCAGGACGGCTTTTGCACTTGCCGCCTGCTGCCTGTCGATTAGTTTTGCTGCGAGAAGTCACTGCACGACGACGACCCTTGCCTGGGGTGTTAATGGATTTTCTTGGAAATTTCCCATAATTTTCTGGTAACCGGCCGGCGGATGGGAACCCTAAAACCGATAACCCAAACCTTGCCTGGGGGTTAATGGATTTTCTTGGAAATTTCCCATAATTTTCTGGTAACCGGCGGATGGGAACTCTAAAGCGATAACCCAACCCTTGCCTGGGGGGTTAATGGATTTTCTTGGAAATTTCCCATAATTTTCTGGTAACCGGCCGGCGGATGGGAACCCTAAAACCGATAACCCAAACCTTGCCTGGGGGGTTAATGGATTTTCTTGGAAATTTCCCATAATTTTCTGGTAACCGGCCGGCGGATGGGAACCCTAAAACCGATAACCCAATCCTTGCCTGGGGGGTTAATGGATTTTCTTGGAAATTTCCCATAATTTTCAGGTAACCGGCGGATGGGAACCCTAAAAGCGATAACCCAACCCTTGCCTGGGGGGGTTAATGGATTTTCTTGGAAATTTCCCATAATTTTCAGGTAACCGGCGGATGGGAACCCTAAAACCGATAACCCAACCCTTGCCTGGGGGGGTTAATGGATTTTCTTGGAAATTTCCCATAATTTTCTGGTAACCGGCCGGCGGATGGGAACCCTAAAACCGATAACCCCTTGCCTGGGGGGTTAATGGATTTTCTTGGAAATTTCCCATAATTTTCTGGTAACCGGCCGGCGGATGGGAACCCTAAAACCGATAACCCAAACCTTGCCTGGGGGGTTAATGGATTTTCTTGGAAATTTCCCATAATTTTCTGGTAACCGGCGGATGGGAACTCTAAAGCGATAACCCAACCCTTGCCTGGGGGGTTAATGGATTTTCTTGGAAATTTCCCATAATTTTCTGGTAACCGGCGGATGGGAACCCTAAAAGCGATAACCCAACCCTTGCCTGGGGGGTTAATGGATTTTCTTGGAAATTTCCCATAATTTTCTGGTAACCGGCGGATGGGAACCCTAAAAGCGATAACCCAACCCTTGCCTGGGGGGTTAATGGATTTTCTTGGAAATTTCCCATAATTTTCAGGTAACCGGCGGATGGGAACCCTAAAAGCGATAACCCAACCCTTGCCTGGGGGGGTTAATGGATTTTCTTGGAAATTTCCCATAATTTTCAGGTAACCGGCGGATGGGAACCCTAAAACCGATAACCCAACCCTTGCCTGGGGGGGTTAATGGATTTTCTTGGAAATTTCCCATAATTTTCTGGTAACCGGCCGGCGGATGGGAACCCTAAAACCGATAACCCAACCCTTGCCTGGGGGGGTTAATGGATTTTCTTGGAAATTTCCCATAATTTTCTGGTAACCGGCCGGCGGATGGGAACCCTAAAACCGATAACCCCTTGCCTGGGGGGTTAATGGATTTTCTTGGAAATTTCCCATAATTTTCTGGTAACCGGCCGGCGGATGGGAACCCTAAAACCGATAACCCAACCCTTGCCTGGGGGGGGTTAATGGATTTTCTTGGAAATTTCCCATAATTTTCAGGTAACCGGCCGGCGGATGGGAACCCTAAAACCGATAACCCAAACCTTGCCTGGGGGGTTAATGGATTTTCTTGGAAATTTCCCATAATTTTCTGGTAACCGGCGGATGGGAACTCTAAAGCGATAACCCAACCCTTGCCTGGGGGGTTAATGGATTTTCTTGGAAATTTCCCATAATTTTCTGGTAACCGGCGGATGGGAACCCTAAAAGCGATAACCCAACCCTTGCCTGGGGGGTTAATGGATTTTCTTGGAAATTTCCCATAATTTTCAGGTAACCGGCGGATGGGAACCCTAAAAGCGATAACCCAACCCTTGCCTGGGGGGGTTAATGGATTGGAAATTTCCCATAATTTTCAGGTAACCGGCGGATGGGAACCCTAAAACCGATAACCCAACCCTTGCCTGGGGGGGGTTAATGGATTTTCTTGGAAATTTCCCATAATTTTCAGGTAACCGGCGGATGGGAACCCTAAAACCGATAACCCAAACCTTGCCTGGGGGTTAATGGATTTTCTTGGAAATTTCCCATAATTTTCTGGTAACCGGCGGATGGGAACCCTAAAAGCGATAACCCAACCCTTGCCTGGGGGGGTTAATGGATTTTCTTGGAAATTTCCCATAATTTTCAGGTAACCGGCGGATGGGAACCCTAAAACCGATAAACCAACCCTTGCCTGGGGGGGTTAATGGATTTTCTTGGAAATTTCCCATAATTTTCAGGTAACCGGCGGATGGGAACCCTAAAACCGATAACCCAACCCTTGCCTGGGGGGGTTAATGGATTTTCTTGGAAATTTCCCATAATTTTCTGGTAACCGGCCGGCGGATGGGAACCCTAAAACCGATAACCCCTTGCCTGGGGGGTTAATGGATTTTCTTGGAAATTTCCCATAATTTTCTGGTAACCGGCCGGCGGATGGGAACCCTAAAACCGATAACCCAACCCTTGCCTGGGGGGGTTAATGGATTTTCTTGGAAATTTCCCATAATTTTCTGGTAACCGGCCGGCGGATGGGAACCCTAAAACCGATAACCCAACCCTTGCCTGGGGGGGGTTAATGGATTTTCTTGGAAATTTCCCATAATTTTCAGGTAACCGGCCGGCGGATGGGAACCCTAAAACCGATAACCCAAACCTTGCCTGGGGGGTTAATGGATTTTCTTGGAAATTTCCCATAATTTTCTGGTAACCGGCGGATGGGAACTCTAAAGCGATAACCCAACCCTTGCCTGGGGGGTTAATGGATTTTCTTGGAAATTTCCCATAATTTTCTGGTAACCGGCGGATGGGAACCCTAAAAGCGATAACCCAACCCTTGCCTGGGGGGTTAATGGATTTTCTTGGAAATTTCCCATAATTTTCAGGTAACCGGCGGATGGGAACCCTAAAAGCGATAACCCAACCCTTGCCTGGGGGGGTTAATGGATTTTCTTGGAAATTTCCCATAATTTTCAGGTAACCGGCGGATGGGAACCCTAAAACCGATAACCCAACCCTTGCCTGGGGGGGTTAATGGATTTTCTTGGAAATTTCCCATAATTTTCTGGTAACCGGCCGGCGGATGGGAACCCTAAAACCGATAACCCCTTGCCTGGGGGGTTAATGGATTTTCTTGGAAATTTCCCATAATTTTCTGGTAACCGGCCGGCGGATGGGAACCCTAAAACCGATAACCCAACCCTTGCCTGGGGGGGGTTAATGGATTTTCTTGGAAATTTCCCATAATTTTCAGGTAACCGGCCGGCGGATGGGAACCCTAAAACCGATAACCCAATCCTTGCCTGGGGGGTTAATGGATTTTCTTGGAAATTTCCCATAATTTTCTGGTAACCGGCCGGCGGATGGGAACCCTAAAACCGATAACCCAAACCTTGCCTGGGGGGTTAATGGATTTTCTTGGAAATTTCCCATAATTTTCTGGTAACCGGCGGATGGGAACTCTAAAGCGATAACCCAACCCTTGCCTGGGGGGTTAATGGATTTTCTTGGAAATTTCCCATAATTTTCTGGTAACCGGCGGATGGGAACCCTAAAAGCGATAACCCAACCCTTGCCTGGGGGGTTAATGGATTTTCTTGGAAATTTCCCATAATTTTCTGGTAACCGGCGGATGGGAACTCTAAAGCGATAACCCAACCCTTGCCTGGGGGGTTAATGGATTTTCTTGGAAATTTCCCATAATTTTCTGGTAACCGGCGGATGGGAACCCTAAAAGCGATAACCCAACCCTTGCCTGGGGGGTTAATGGATTTTCTTGGAAATTTCCCATAATTTTCTGGTAACCGGCGGATGGGAACTCTAAAGCGATAACCCAACCCTTGCCTGGGGGGTTAATGGATTTTCTTGGAAATTTCCCATAATTTTCTGGTAACCGGCGGATGGGAACTCTAAAGCGATAACCCAACCCTTGCCTGGGGGGTTAATGGATTTTCTTGGAAATTTCCCATAATTTTCTGGTAACCGGCGGATGGGAACCCTAAAAGCGATAACCCAACCCTTGCCTGGGGGGGTTAATGGATTTTCTTGGAAATTTCCCATAATTTTCTGGTAACCGGCGGATGGGAACTCTAAAAGCGATAACCCAACCCTTGCCACAACGGTTGGCACTTTTTGCGGCGAGAACAGTAGCAGCAGCAGCAGAAGGTGCCGCCGCAGCAACGGACTGTTCATGTACGGCTGGAATTTGTTGACGGCACAGCGCGCAAACACCGGTAACAGCTGCAGGCTTTTTAAGTGTCTCTTGTCTGCGATATTTTGCCCGCCGATTTGCGAACCAAACCTGAGAAAAGCGTATGCCATAATGCCAATCGAATACATTTAAATTTCAAAATTTCAATCGAAACAATCTCGTCATCATAACTAGAGTAGGACGGGACCGGGTAAACAAATGTTGACCTATCCCATTCATAAAAAGCTTCAAAATTACCGTATTTTTAAAATTTTGCTTACGAATCTATTAACAAGTTGAGTCAAAATTTTCTCGACGGCACCTATTGGCACCGCCTACCCTCCCATAAACAAATTTGAGAAAAATTGCCAAAAAAGCCATCATTTCTCGCAGATGAGTTGACCTCCTTGTCCCGTCCTACTCTAAGCATAACATTTCTTGGATAATGGCTTCTCTCTGTTGTAAAATCTTTTCAGGGGACCATTTCTCGTCAACAGGTCGGGAGCTGACCTGAACGCGCGACTCGGGCAAGTTAATGCGTGTGCCCATCATCTCGCGCGCGTAAATGTCCGGGTAATGCGATTTCTCGAATTCGCGCTCCAGCATGTCCAACTGAGCGCGCGAAAGCGTTGTCCGCATCGAAAATAAACCTAAATAAAACGCAGGAAAACCTTTGGAACCCCACGAAATTTTTGGGACAAAAGTTTCACTGGAAAGTCCATTTTCGATTAAAAGTGCCGAAAAATGCATGGGTAATTTTTAGAATGCCGCATTTGCATATGCCTGCCACCAGGGGGGCGGGCATCAAATGGGTCTTTTGGCACATAAACAGGAGGCCCCTACGGCGTCGTTTTCGTCCTAAGGGCGTGCCAATGTGAGTGAATGGACCGGAGCCCGTCCAACGGCGGGCAAATTGAGCACCAAAATTGGTGGCCTGCCCCACCCCCTAGCAGATGGCATTGTCAAATTGGACACTAATTAAAATAATTTAAAAAAATAAAATATACATATTATAGGTAAACAAATAAATCAAAATGATGTTTTTGAATAATGCTACTAAAAGTATGCATAAATGGACTTGCTTCCCCCCCCCCCATTTCATCCCAGTACACTGATCGGATACTTCCCATTTTACGCGTCGCGCGCCCCCCCCCCCCAACCAGTTCGGCGATATTTTTCTCGCCATCCGCGCGCCGCCGACCACGAAGTCAGTCCGGTCGATCGATCGCAGAGTTGCGCGATGAACATTGTTTTTGCTCGTTGGGGAGATTTGTGTGGGGAATAGAGAGTTACGAATGCGCGATATTTAGTTCTACTTTATAACATTTCAGTGACAAAACCTTAAAATAGACGTTTCGACCTCCTGTTTGAATTGTTCAAATATTTTGGGTTAATAAAAACAAAAAATAGTTACGGAATTTAAAAATAAAAATGATTTCTTCATTGATCAGTTTCAGGCGTTGCCATCCATTCTCTGTGCATCTCAGCTGATGAGTTAAATTCAAAAAGTTTAAACATTAAAAATCCATTAAATACCCTCTCAAAGTTCATTTGTCGGCAGCGGCGGCGGCCACCGCTTTCGTGCGCAAAATGCCACGACGGATTTTGCGCTTGCCGCCGGCAGCCTGTCGAGTGGTTTTGGTGCGAGAAGTCACTGCACGACGACGACCCTTGCCTGGGGGGTTAATGGATTTTCTTGGAAATTTCCCATAATTTTCAGGTAACCAGCGGATGGGAACCCTAAAAGCGATAACCCAACCCTTGCCTAGGGGGTTAACGGATTTTCTTGGAAATTTCCCATAATTTTCAGGTAACCGGCGGATGGGAACCCTAAAAGCGATAACCCAACCCTTGCCTGGGGGGTTAATGGATTTTCTTGGAAATTTCCCATAATTTTCTGGTAACCGGCCGGCGGATGGGAACCCTAAAACCGATAACCCAATCCTTGCCTGGGGGGTTAATGGATTTTCTTGGAAATTTCCCATAATTTTCAGGTAACCGGCGGATGGGAACCCTAAAAGCGATAACCCAACCCTTGCCTGGGGGGGTTAATGGATTTTCTTGGAAATTTCCCATAATTTTCTGGTAACCGGCCGGCGGATGGGAACCCTAAAAGCGATAACCCAACCCTTGCCTAGGGGGTTAACGGATTTTCTTGGAAATTTCCCATAATTTTCAGGGTAACCGGCCGGCGGATGGAACCCTAAAACCGATAACCCAATCCTTGCCTGGGGGGTTAATGGATTTTCTTGGAAATTTCCCATAATTTTCAGGTAACCGGCGGATGGGAACCCTAAAAGCGATAACCCAACCCTTGCCTGGGGGGGTTAATGGATTTTCTTGGAAATTTCCCATAATTTTCTGGTAACCGGCCGGCGGATGGGAACCCTAAAACCGATAACCCAAACCTTGCCTGGGGGGTTAATGGATTTTCTTGGAAATTTCCCATAATTTTCTGATAACCAGCGGATGAGAACCCTAAAAGCGATAACCCAATCCTTGCCTGGGGGGTTAATGGATTTTCTTGGAAATTTCCCATAATTTTCAGGTAACCAGCGGATGGGAACCCTAAAAGCGATAACCCAACCCTTGCCTAGGGGGTTAACGGATTTTCTTGGAAATTTCCCATAATTTTCAGGTAACCGGCGGATGAGAACCCTAAAAGCGATAACCCAATCCTTGCCTGGGGGGTTAATGGATTTTCTTGGAAATTTCCCATAATTTTCAGGTAACCGGCGGATGGGAACCCTAAAACCGATAAACAACCCTTGCCTGGGGGGTTAATGGATTTTCTTGGAAATTTCCCATAATTTTCTGTTAACCGGCGGATGGGAACCCTAAAAGCGATAACCCAACCCTTGCCTGGGGGGTTAATGGATTTTCTTGGAAATTTCCCATAATTTTCAGGTAACCGGCGGATGGGAACCCTAAAACCGATAACCCAATCCTTGCCTGGGGGGTTAATGGATTGGAAATTTCCCATAATTTTCTGTTAACCGGCGGATGGGAACCCTAAAAGCGATAACCCAACCCTTGCCTGGGGGGTTAATGGATTTTCTTGGAAATTTCCCATAATTTTCTGGTAACCGGCGGATGGGAACTCTAAAGCGATAACCCAACCCTTGCCTGGGGGGTTAATGGATTTTCTTGGAAATTTCCCATAATTTTCAGGTAACCGGCGGATGGGAACCCTAAAACCGATAAACCAACCCTTGCCTGGGGGGTTAATGGATTTTCTTGGAAATTTCCCATAATTTTCTGTTAACCGGCGGATGGGAACCCTAAAAGCGATAACCCAACCCTTGCCTGGGGGGTTAATGGATTTTCTTGGAAATTTCCCATAATTTTCAGGTAACCGGCGGATGGGAACCCTAAAACCGATAACCCAATCCTTGCCTGGGGGGTTAATGGATTTTCTTGGAAATTTCCCATAATTTTCTGATAACCAGCGGATGAGAACCCTAAAAGCGATAACCCAACCCTTGCCTAGGGGGTTAACGGATTTTCTTGGAAATTTCCCATAATTTTCTGGTAACCGGCGGATGGGAACCCTAAAAGCGATAACCCAACCCTTGCCTGGGGGGTTAATGGATTTTCTTGGAAATTTCCCATAATTTTCTGGTAACCGGCGGATGGGAACTCTAAAGCGATAACCCAACCCTTGCCACATCGGTTGGCACTTTTTGCTGCACAAACAGCCGCCGCATCAGTAGAAGGTGCCGCTGCAGCAACGGACTGTTCAGGCACGGCGAGCGTTCCGCCGGCTGCAGTCTTTTGGATTAAAAATGTACATTTAATGGGTGCCGAGTCGTTGCGCAAAATCCACTATCTCCGCGCCCGCCCCCAAAGTGATCAGACCACCCCTGGGGGTTAAAAGGGGGTCAAACGAGTATTTTCGGGAAAATTGGTCACCAGGACTTTTCGAGTTTTTTTTTTCAAACAACTCTAAAAGCTTAGCTTTCTTCTACTATATTACCCCCTTTAACCCCCAGGGGTGGTCTGATCACTTTGGGTGGCGAGGCGCGGAGATGGTGGATTTTGCGCAACGACTCAGCACGCATTTAAAGTTGTTCCTTTCCATTTGACTAAATCATTTTCTTATAAAAAATGTTTTCGTTAATAAAAAACATTTTCAAATTTTGCATAAATTTTTACATTATGTTGGAAGAACAGCTGCACGGCTTCTTTGTCCATGCGCGTATATTTTGCCCGTCGATTTTGGAACCACCTCTGACGTAAAAAATGGCAAAATTATTCAAATTCGAAATTCATTTTAAAGTGTAAAAAAATCGGCAATTCCGTTTTTTAAGGATCAACGTAATTTTTTTGTCCACTTTTAAGCTTCTAGTGATTTTGACCGCATTTTGGCCTTATTAGGCTTCTTATGTTGAGCCCTGCCACGCGCGGCAGGACTCATATGACCAACCTTAACCTGCCACCCGGCCACGCCAATTCCAGCGCCCAGATTCTCCCGTTCGAAAGAGTTAGGATAATGCGTTTCATGAAATGCGCGCTCCAGCATTTCCAACTGATCGCGCGAGAACCGCATTGAAATGAACTTTTTTATTGTTGTTGTTGTTGTTGGCAAATGCAGGAAACAACGTTGAAACTGACTCAAGAGTCCCGAGAAGTGCTAAAAGATTTTTCTTGGACGCATTTGCATGCATATGCCCCGAGGGGTCGACATTAATTGCATATGCCCCGAGGGGTCGACATTAATTGCATATGCCCCGAGGGGGCAGCATTAAAGGGAAGCTTTTGGCACATGGACAGTCGCCGGACTACCGACCCCCTCGGCGTCATTTTTGTCCATCAATAAACAAACAAAATCGATTGGTTAATGCAAACAAAAACCACCCACAGTTGGGGTGAATGGACGGCCCGGACTGCCCAACGACGCGCGTACTTTGGGCACAATCGCAAAAATGGACATCGGAAAATGGGGCAACAACAAAGGAGGGCACATTAAATTTAATTTCTTTTGCGTTTTTAATAGAAATTGTTTAAAAAACAATCTTTTAGCTAATTTCGGTGACAAAAATTTAGGTCTGCCTACCCCTTTTAATGACCCAAAAATAAGTTTTTGTCGCAAAAATGAAAAATTGAACAAACACAACATTTTTAGTGTTTGAAGAAATGAAGGGGGACGGACAGCAAGCAGCTGCTGGAGTTTTTCATTAAAATTGATGGCATTTAAAACTAATGGCATTTGCGCAACGTGCGGTCAACGAATTCCAGACGTATTCCTCGACAGTACGGTGCCGTTAAGCGCCGTTTGAAATTTTATTTTACAAAATTGCAGAAAATTTTTGAAGAAACAAACAAAAATTGCATAACAAAAGGTTAAAATTAAAGAACCAAAGCTATTATGGCTTATAGGGTTGAACCTACGACGATAATATTGTATAATAAAAATTATCGGCGACTTCAAAAAAATAAATTAAAGTTAAACACATCGGAGGTAATTAAAGTTAAAGTGTTTTCTACTAAAACAAGACCATTTTGATAATTCTGCTGCGCTTCAAAAATTTACTTTAGAAAAAGAATAAAAAACAAAAAGAATTACATACGAAGTTCGATGAGAGGAGTAAAAAAAATATTTCATCAAAAGGAGGGTTAAATTTAATTTCTTTTGAGTCTTTGAATTTTTTAAAAAACAATCTTTTAGCTAATTTTGGTTACAAATTTTTGGGGTTATCTTCCTTTTTTATGACCCAAAAATGAGTTTCTGTCAAAAATTGGGTTTTACTGCATTTCTTAAAAAAATGTTCGATTTCCGGTAAATTTTGAAAATTTTTCTGTTTTTCCGTTATTTTTGGCCCTTTTTTCTGTTTTCCGTTAAAAAAAATAAATTTCCGCCCATCCCTGGTCAATATGTACTTCGAACAATTCTGAGTAAAATTTGTAATTGAAACTTTACTCATTTTTTAAAACCAAAAATGAGAACATTTTTAACATTCACCAAGTCACACCCGGATTTGGTAATCTAAAGTTTTGATTGCTGCGACAAAAGGAATTAAAATTTAACTGAGAGCAAATTTTGGCATTTCGAAGTGAATTCGGATTAATTTAGAAATCCTGTAAAAAGTTGCTTCTGTTCAATTCTAATGCTTCTCACAAAATGTTGTCGAACCTTGGCACGCAAAAATAAAATTGACCACACTCAACACTAAACAAACAAAAATTGCATAACAAAAGATTAAAAATTAAAGAGCCAACGCTATTGTATTATGGCTAATGAGTTGAACCTACGAACGATAATATAATAAAATTATCGGTGACTTCAAAAAAATAAATTAAAGTTCAACACATCGGTTAAACACAAAGTCAGTGGAAAGTTTGGTGATCAAAAAGTTGTAAAAGCCTTCTGTGTTGATGTTGATTGGGCCACTTTTGTCGATCAGACGCAATTTTCCAGCCTCAATTATACACAATTAAAAAAACAAAACATTGAAATTGGGGAAAAAATTCTGACCCAAAATTTCAACAAAAACTTACCCGGGGCACAATCGTATTTCTGTCCGTAGGAGCATGCCAAGGGGGTTTCGAGATCATAGAATCCGAATCAGACTTCCATTTCGTTCGACAAATTTTGAATCTCGTACCCGAATTCTTGACCAACAATTTTAACATTTATTAAATTTTTCTAACATCTAACAATGAGATGAATTTGTTTCTTTGTCAATTGTGAACTTTAATAATTTGAAGCATTATTTTGCAACTTTTAGTTTTAAAGAAATTCGACTATTGTTGACTTTGATTTTGTCATTTTTCAAACTTTTTTACACATAATTTTGGCATTTTTGAGAATGTTTAGCACCTTTTTTGATGTGTTTTAGAACCTAGATAGATAGCTAAAACAAGCTTTATAGCCCCTAAAAACAATCCACACCTCCCTAATTATTATGAAAAAATAAATATTTATCAAAATTAGACTATCCAATGGGGTTTAAAATATATTTTTGTCGGTTCCTAAATGCAAAAATTTATGTTCAATAAATTTAAAAATGTGAAAAAATACTCGTGCACAAAGGGAATCAGAACCCTTGTACCAAGCACTGGGAAGTTAGCGCTGTTACCACTGCGCTGTGCACGACAACGAAACATGCCCTTCAAAAAAGGCATTTTATACCGCTCTTTTTTACCTTTTTTGTATTTGCTTTCTGGGAAAAACTTGGGAACTGATTGCGCAAACTGGCTACAATAAGTGGGTTAGAGTCCCCGCTGCGATGATGAATTAAACCAAGCACTGGGTCTGAAGCCCCATGATTAGAGAGGACTTTTACAGTCAGTCCTCCTTTTCTGAGCAGCACTTCGTTTTTTATTTATTTTTTATATAAAGCATTAAAAAAAACAATTTTATTTTTTCTTTTTCAAAAAGATTGTGGTGAACCTTTACCTATATTAAATTTTGGCAGTTACATCAACTTTTTTGCTGAGTTTCAACAATTTGTGGTCGCCGCTTTTTTATTTTATTAATTTTGGTGGGTTTTCCACGAAGTTCTCCTCTTAAGTTGGCTTCTAATTTAAGGTTTTCCTGGGAGGTCTTTTTTTAATTATAAGCCGGCACCAGGAACACTTTCTGGCATCGGTTCCGATTGCCGAATAAATGCCAAAAGGTCAGAAAATGCCAAAATTAGGTGTAAAAAAGTTTCAAAAAGGCAAAATCATTCAGGTATATTTACAAACTAATTTTTGTTATTAATTTAAAAACAATGTTTTTTTACCATTTCGTGGTTTTAACCCAGGGCCTATAAGTTCCTGCATATAGCAACAGAAAATGATCAGTTTTAAAGCAAAAGTGGAAAAAATGAAAAAATCAGTTAAAATATTGGCTTGAAATTGTGAAAAATATTATAACACACTGGTGAACTAAGTTAAAGCATTGAACAGCGATTTTTAATAAATTAATTTTAAATGTATTTCTTTTAAAAAGTGCCACGAGCATATAAAATGATGAATTTGTCGTGGAGCACTTCCATTTCCTTCCGCAAAGCATCAATTTGTGCCACCTGCTGCTCATCAAGTTGAGCCTGTGTTGACGAGTGGACGCCGACACTACAGCACGGAGTTGAGTCCTCGTGGACACTTGAGCCTAATTATTTAAATTTTATTGGTTGATTCAGCGCGGCCGTTTCGGCGCTGCCAAGTTTAAAACTTCATAGGCATTTAGGTTAGCCAACTAAATCAAATAAAATAGCCTGCTGATTATGGCTAATTGTAAGCAATCGCAAAAGCCGAATCGCAATAGTAAAAGCATCCATTTACCAAACAAGTCATTACGACCAAGCCGTTCACCCCGCTGGGTTTTCTCCGCCGATTTGACCAGACGTGCCACTTTTCGACGGCATTCAATCAGTTGACGACGTGCCAGCCGCATGCTATTTAGATCAAACTCTTTGGCATCTGCCAGTGAACTGTCAATGCCTGAACTGCTCGACAACGACGGGCCTCCTCCGAGTGTGGGTCGTTTGGGCCCCGCCGTTTGGGCCCCAGGGACATTTGAAGTGCCATAACTTTTCTTGGAACTATCCAAACGAAACAAATTGGGTACCAAATCGAAAGCTCTTTATGTTTAGAAGCTATTATCTAGCAGGGACTAAACGATCATTTAAACCTTTAAAAAGTTATGGTTTAAAAAGAGCGAAAACCTATGTTTTGTGGTAATTTTCGATTATAACTTTTTTGAAAAGGATTTAATTACCTTGTTGATTTGAATATAAAATCTACCCAACAAAAGCTTTCGATTGATACCAAATTTGTTTCGTTTGGATAGGTGCAAGAAGAGTTATGGCCCTTCAAAGCTCCCTGGGGCCCAAACGGCGGGGCCCAAACGTCCTGCTCCGCCTCCTCCACCCGCTGTGCAGCACTCATCCGTGGCACTTTCTGCCTTAGGTGAATGCAAATTCAACATTTGCACCATTGTAGTCGATTGTTTCTGGAAAAAATTTGTATTAAAATTCGTAAAAAAAAAAATAATCTCATTTAAATTTTATTTTTACAAAAATTGCAGAAAATTTGAGAAAACAAACAAAAATTGCATAACAAAAGATTAAAAATTAAAGAGCCAACGCTATTGTATTATGGCTAGGGTGGTAAATTATATGCACATGCATATTTTTTTCCTGAACTGGGAAGGGTCTGAAACGCATGAAAAACGTGTTTTCAGCTTGGTTTGAAGCTTCTAGAACGCATTTCCATGTGCATATTTTGCATATTTTTGCATATTTCACGATTTATGTGCATATTTGCATATTTGTGCATATTTCGCTATTTATGTGCATATTTTGGCATTTGCAAAAAATTAGTGATCTTGGCAAGAAAAATTTGATTTTTCATTTTTCTTAAGAAATTTTTTGAAAAAAGCGCAAAATAATCACAAAGTTCAAAAAAGTCGCCAAAAATGCCAAAACACGCAAAAATAAAAGTGACCACACTCAACACTAGGCCCCGAACGATTCGACCGAAACTGAGCAATTTTGTTTTAATATTTCGGCCAAATTTTTAAGAAAAAACGCAATTTAAACAAAAAAAAACATTTGTTAGCTGGAAACAGTATAATTTTGAAAAAAATATCTTTAATTTAAATATTTAACCATTTTCAAGGTTTTTCTGCATTCATATATTTCTAATTAAAATTTCTTTACAAAATTTATTTCCCAATTAATACAATAATAGAAAACACTTCTTTCAGCAAACAATTTGTTTTTTTGGTTTGGATTCGTTCCTTTGTTATTGTTATTTTTGGATGTATTTTTTCTAAATTTTTAACATTAAAAAAATTTCAAATGAAAAAGTTTCAATAAATTTTAATCTAAAACAGTCTATTTTATTTCTGCAATTTTTAGAAAATTTTGGCAACTAAGCAACAAAAACGAAAACATAAATTTGCACGACAATTTGTGCCAAAAATAATTTTCTGCAATTTAACAAAGAAAATTTTCCCATCATTTTATAGTTAATAAATTCTTGGAAACGAGGCGCCCACGCACACCCACCCCCCTTTCAAAAAAATCCCCCGAATACAAATTTTGCAAAATTTATTTGGTTGCTTCTGATCAAAAATAAATCTTTCCATTCATTCCATCTTTTTTTTGAATGAATGTGTTGGGGGGCAGCGGCACCAAATTTGTCGCATTGGACACGCGATGTCATGGAAAAAGTTGTTGGGTATTTAGCGGCAGCAGGTGGTTGATATGTGTAACCATTCAACCCAACCAGCCGTGTAAAATTGTTGGCGGCCTCATTTTGTGGCGCCGCAAATATCCCCGCTAATTAGCACCTCTCCGAAAATTTTATTCTATTAGCGCATGCCTTTGAGGCATAAATGTTTGGTGGATTAAAGAAATAGCAACGGTTTTTGATTCTAATAATTATTGTTTTATGAAATCTTTTTCGAAAATTGGTATTCCGATAATTTATTATTATGATTAGAAAGTACTGCTGAAAATTAGAAAAATTGACTAAAAATATTCTCTTGGCGCATTCCCTTAAATTTCTTCCAAAAATAATAAGCCCAGGTTTGAAATCTTCGCTACTCAACAATTCCTATCTTTCATCAAATCATTTAAACTAAGTTTTGGTTAGTCAAAAATTTTTTGAAACCGACAGCCTTACTTGCTACTAAATTTTTAAGTTTAAAAAGTTTCTTGAAACTAAGATTTTTGTGGGGGGGGGGGAGGTTTCTTTATTTTTCTTCAAAAATCAGGCCCAATCAAAAACAGAGATTGTATGGTCCCCACTTACATACTACAATACAACAATTTACCTCAATATTTTCTTACAAAATTTTTGTTTCATTCATCCATTTCATATGTCTTAAGCAATTCTTTGCTCTATAGCCTCGTCAAAAAGCTGAATTGTTAACGCGTGTGCCCCCTTTTTTGTGCCATCATGAAATTTAATCGCTATGCCGGCGGGAAGGTGTCGTCCCCCCAGGGAATTTTTTCTTCCCAAAATTTCCCATCCACCAAATTTCGGGAGAGTGCCAATTTAGCAATTTGAGTAAAACGTGCAAAAAATGGGAGTAAAAATGGGAGCAAAAGCAAACAAAGAAAAAAAAAGGCGCGCTACCGAATTTGGGGTCTAGCCCGACCGCCTCAGGCAATGTTTTAAAAAAAATTTGAAACGAAACAGAACGCCAAAAAGCTCACCAAGCATTTTTACGCACAAAAATCTCTCAATTTTGCAACAAAATTAACACCCAAATGACATTGTGCCACCGCCGGCCGCCGCCCAATATTTGTCCAAATCTAAAAATGGACTGCTCCTTCGTCGTACCGATGTGCACATATAAAAGCAATTACATTTTTGTGAAGAGTGTGCCCAATCTGCTAAATTGTAAAATCTTTGACCCATTCCATTTGCACACTTTTTGCCATTTAAAAAAATCAAATTTGGATTAAGTAAAATTTATTTAAAAAGTATGTATTTAATAAATAAAAAAAGAGAACTTTTTCTATTTAGTGTACTTAAAAAATTAGAAATTTTAATTCAGAAATTCACTACCTAATTATTTTGCCAATTTTAAAATTTCCATAGATTCAATTATTACTTTTACTTTTTTCTTTAAACGTTTTTGGAAAAGTTTTTTTTTGTTTGGGTGTTAGTTAACCAATGAATGGGGCTATCTAATATTTTGTGGACATAATCCGAAGTATAAACACACACATAAATTCACATTTTTATCAGTTTTTGATTATGAATCATCATTAGCTTGGGCAATTTTGTTCAAAATTTGTGAGATCAAAAAGAGTCTTTTCATCAATTTTTATGGACAAAATTATGCCATTTGGTAAAAATATAGGTAATATTTTTATTATATTTTTAAATTTTCTATCATAATCAATAAACAACAGCCACATTGTTTGTGTATCCATGTTTTGACATTATTCCACATTTGTTTATCTATTTTTTCTCCAATTTTATGTCAATATTATTTTATATTTTTTGCCATAAATACGCTCCCAAAAATCGCTGAAAAATTGACCAAAATTTTTTTTACATTACCAAAACCAAAGGTTCACCGTGTTTAATCAAAATTTAAAATGAATCCATTTTATTGAAATTTGCGCGCATAAAAACTTGCTCCTTCCAATTGTAAAAAATTCAAAATATTAAAAAAATTATTTTTTAATAAATTTGAAACTCTTTCCAAAGGTGCAACGAATTTTTTGCCGAAAAATAAACAAACACTTTTCTTCAATTGCAAAAAATATGCCCATTTTGCGTGCCGTATATTAAGCTGCACCAATTTATGTTGCATATTCCATGACAAAAATCGCTCAAAAGTTTGGAAACAAAAAAAAAGAATTAATTTATTCGTCACTTTTTCCGTCTGGAAGTCAATCACTTTCATCGCTTACCATCCAATCGATTTGTTCGCTTCTTCAAAAAAATATTGGTCAAAAATTTTAAATTAATTAAAAAAGCGGCAAAATATTAAAATAAGCATTTTTCTTACAAAATTTCCCATAAAATGCTGAAATACATATTGACAAAAAGCGAGAAAATGGCATTCCCGTTCCTTTTTGCTTTATAACCATAATTTAATTACAAATGTATTTAAATCAATGCAAAAATGAACGTATAATCCCGATGGATGTGTGTATTTTCTATTTGTGTCAGCTCGTGCCATGTGACTCCGTGGGCAGGTCACGTTGGGACAGCACAGAAATTTTTTAAATTTGCGCAACTTTGAACAGCACATTTTCAATAGCCTTTTAACCCCTTCAAATTTTACCTAAAGCCCCCCGCAAAAACTCTCGACTCGAAAACTGTGGCCACCGCCTCCCCCCCGGCGCTCTCGGCCTCCTCGGCCCCCCCCCGGCGCTCTCGGCCTTCTCGAGACCGACGAATGCATTTTTCATTCATTGTTTGCTGAGGAGGCAAAAGCATCACAAACATACACAGAGAGACACTTGTCTATGTGAGAGAATTGCTGCTGAACAACAACCAACAAATATAGTGTGTACAAATTTGGCCCTTCACCCGGCACCGGCCGGCCGGCCCCCCTCCCCCGGAATGAGTCAAAAAATGCCGGAAACAAAATGCCGGGAATTTTTAATTGATACCAAAAGCGGCGGGGCCGGTAGCTTTTTAATGATAGCATAAAAATTAGTATCATACCGTATAGCCTTTAACCGATTAGTCAAAAATGCCGGGAATTTTTAATTGATACCAAAAGCGGGGCCGGTATACCCTTTTAATCATAGCATAAAAAACAGTAATGATACCGTATGACCTTTCTCTAATTGGCTAATTGAATGAGTGTCGGTGCTTCCGGAACAAAAATTTTTTGGCAAATTTGATGGACAAACGAAAACAGCTAAAAATTAGTGGCCAACCTTCTGGAACCAAATTCTTAAAATTTTTTTTTTTGAAAAAGTTAGCTAGTTTTATCACATTTACCTAAATTATCTCTTTTTGAGTATTGTATTCAATATTATTAAAACTTCATTTCATTTTATTGCAAATTGTTTTTTGTTCAAAAAATGAAGATGAAAATGTATTTTTAAATTCTTAGTTTTTATAAAAAGTTTTTCTAGCGATATAAAAATAGACATTTTTGATACAAATATACCTCATTTGATATTTTATTTAAAAGAATTTAATATTCTTTTTGTTGTTTTTTGATGCCGGAACCGCTGATTTTTGTATATTCCTCCGTTGAACTGTGCTTGGCCGTGTTTATTTCGCTGACCAATTTTTTCGTCATTTTTGTCTATTTGCGCGCCAATCAACTCCGTACACCGTCCAATGCCCATTTGCGCGCCGTACACATCCGGACACCGACCAACATGTACATCTTCAGCTTGGCCATCACCGATTTCTTGGCCGGCGCTGTTGGCATTCCATTCACGGTACGGTAACCGCGGTGTTGTACGGTTTAGTAATATTTTTGAAAAATGATCTAAAAAATGCATGTATCTTTTGTCTTTTTAAATTTGCCATACAAATGAAATCGAGTCTTGGCAAAAAAAAAAATCATAAATCCGGGTTCTAAAATGCCAGTTTTAAATGCCAGTTTTCTCCAACCCTATTTTAAAGCGCGTTAAAATACGGGCACACACTTTATGCCCTAAGATTTGATTGATGATAAAAAAAGCCGCATCCGGTCCGAAGGTCAAAACATAATACCGAATGAAAGCTTGCGATGCGTTATAGTTATCATTAAGTTAAAGCTAAATGATTGGACAGTGCTTAAAAAAAGTTATGGCCAAAAGTGAAAACCACCAAAAATGGCCATTTTTGGAGGTTTTCTGGCCATAACGCTTTTAATTGCTTCTCTTCATCGAGAGCTTTCATTTGGTATAATGTTCGACCTAATGGGTTTAGGTTGTAGAAAGTTATAAAGCATTCGGCACTCTAAACCCTTTCGACCTTCGGACCGATAGCCAAAAAAAGTATAGCTAGCGGCCATTGTTGTAACAAAAATGTATTTTAAAAGGGCTTTCGTGATGATTATCATGCTTATAAAAGGTCTGTAAATTTTATGCCGAGATTTTGGCTTCAGTAAATTTGTGGCATTTTCAGGTCATTTCCGTACTCACCCGGTGGCCCTCCACATTCTTTCCGTGCCTGGCAATTCATCTGATTCTGTGCGCGTTGTGCACCATCTCCACCTTTCACCTGTTGGCCATGGCTTTGGACAGATATTTGAGCATTTGTTGGAGAAGGTTGGCAAATTTTTCAATTTATTGTTAAAATTCTTTATTTTAAATAAAAATATTTTTTAGACAATTTTATATGCAAAATAATTTTAGTTGATGTTTCGAAACAGAAAACACGGCATAAATCCAATTAAAATTATTTTTAAAAAAACAGATTTGATCATCAGCATCACTCAATCACAAGAGCAACTCGAAAAACTCGTGCCCGTGCACTGATCACTGCCTCGTGGATAATCGGATCGATTTTAGGCGGTCTTCCGTTGTTGGACGGTTTTGGATTTGCATCAAAAACGATGGGCAAATTCACGGGCGAATGTTATTTTACGGATGTAAAAATTGCTAATTAAACAAATTAAAAGTCAATTAATGATGTAATGATCAATTCTAATTAAACAAAACAATGTTTTTCAATTGCAAAGGTCGTCGATTACCGGTATTTGGTGTACGTCATTTTCATCACAACCATCATAATTCCGTCCGGGTTAATCGCATTCTGTTACATTGCCATATACTCGCATATCCGGCACGAAGAGAACGGCGTCCAGGAAATGATTGGGTTCTATTTAATATTAAATAATTTTTGCGGGGAATTTTCTTAAAATTTTTGGATTTATTTACAATAATTTTGGGCTCGGGATTTGTAAAAAAAATTCCTTAATTGTCGTTTTTAAAAGAACAAACAAATTTCAGAGGCAATGAACGCGAGCGGCGGATTGTCGCTCGACGGGTAATAAACATATTAATTAATAAAAAAAATATGTTTTTTTTTTTGATATTTTGTTTTTAGAAGCTGGTCCGAATTTTGATCATCCTGGTGATGACATTTGCAATATGCTGGTATTAAAATATAAAAAATAAAATGTTTTCAATATTTATCCGCATAATATGTATGAATGAATTATTTTGTAATTATTTTGAATTTGTTTAAATTAGTATTAAAATTGTAAAAGGTACCCCCTTTACATCATCAACACCTTCGACCTGTTCTTCCAAATGCGTGCCAACCGAGCAGTAACACTGACGGCCGTCGTGCTGTCTCATGTGAACTGCGCATTGAACCCGATGATTTATGCGTACGGAGTAAGTGCTGGCTGGATATCGTATCGGATCAGCAGGATAAAATTGCACTAAATTAAATATTGATAAATTTACAAAATGAGGCCCCCGCGTTGAGTCTGAATGAATATAAATTCCGGCGCCTTGTTTAGTAATTCTAGATTATTTGAAAATATACAAATAATATTAGCTATACGAGGAGTACGTAATATTTTGTTTAAAAAATTAAATTACTAAAAACAACATTGTAAAATATTCAAATAATACGTACACCTTGTACTAGGAAAATTCTAAGTTTTTTCAAAAAACTTGGGGGGGGGGAGCTTTATTTTAAGAAATACGGTATATTACCGTCTGCACTTTTCATGTTCATCCCCTTTTGAAGGTGCCTGGCTTCAAACAGCACCTACGACGCTTCAGATTCTTCCGTTACTTCAGCCCGGTGAGCAACATCAGCATGCAGGGCACGCTGCCTGCAGGCGGCGGTGCCGGCGGCGGCGTGCCATTGCCCGGCATCAATGCGCACGCGGCATGGTGCAACAATTTTGCTAGACATTCGTCGTGCACTATCGGCAGCGGAGGGGCCATGAACAACAGCAGACGAGCCGGCAGCATCGGCACGGACAGACGGCAATCAACGCCACAAACTGTCACAGCCGCCGGCGCCACCACAATGAACCAGTCGGGAAGACGTTCAGTGAGCACAGTGAACCCTGGTAAGCGATTTTAGTGTTTTTTTTAAATTTACGGAGACTCGAAATTTATTTGTTTTTTAGTATTTTCAAATGCTATGTTGCGCGAGTCACGGCATGTTGCACAGTTTCGGCACCATCACAGTGTTATGCGACGGCACGCTGCTCCACCGCAAAATTCCATTGAAACGGACGAAACGGTGGCCGATGAAATTTTGGAAACAGTGCCGAATGCAATGATGTCGTTTGACAACTCGTTTGGCACAAATGGTTCTTCACAGGGTAATTTACATCATAATTGGGAAAACATGTTTAAAATGCCAAAATTTTACATTTTTGGAAAATAAAAATATATACCTATATATTTTCCAAAATTACAAAATTGGGAAAATTTTTAAAATGCCAAAATTTCACATTTTTTGAAAAAAATATATACTATATTTCCCCAAAAGCTTTTTGTGCTACTAAAAATTTTAAGTAAAATATTTTTTCAAATTTGTTTCTATTTTAAAATTTTTGCAGCTGACAACTGCACCGAAGAATGCTGTCGTGTCCAACAGTCAGAAATTGATCGAAAGCGATCAGGACAAAGCATTGCAAGCAGAATTTCGGTGTGGAGTTTGCGCATCTTCACCGGAAAGTGGAGGGTAAGAATTATTTTATGATCGAAACAAGACGGGACTGATGACTAGATTTCACGAGATTTTTTTGATTGAAAAAAAATCCGGTTTTCAATCAAAAAAATTTGTTGGGAAACCGATTTTGTCCAATTCCGAAATTATGCCACAAAAAGTTCTGAATTTTCATTAAACTTCAAAGACGTTTAAGATGTTGAGAAGACGGAAGAGCAGCAGCACGCAAAGTTGCAAAGAAAGTGGAACAATGCTTGACGAGAATCACATGGCAAATTTGAATGCCATAAAACATCGAAACAGAGAAGCACGGGGAAGAAGGATGAAGCGGAAGAGTGTAAAATGATCAGAAATGGAAAGAATAATGAGGAAGAAGAATAGGATGGATGATCCAAGTCGGATGAGAAGAAGAAGGATGAAGAGGAAGAGTGTGATCGGAAACGGAAAGAATAATGAGGAAGAAGAATAGGATGGAAGATCAGGCAAGGGTTGTCGGATGAGGAAGTAGACATTTTGTAAATTATGAGGATGAATAGGAAGAGTGCACAATATTGGAATAGGACGGACTGATGAGAATGGATGATCAGACGAATGGTCCTCTCGGATGAGGAAGAAAAAGAATGAAGAGGAAGCGTGTAAGATGATCGGAAGAGGAAGAAGAATAGGTTGGAAGATCAGACGAAGCGTCGGATGAGCAAAAACAGAATTGAGAGGTAAAACAATCGGCGGATGTGAGAGGCTGGAGGAAGATGATTTTGGAAGAGGATGAATGGCACAGATCACATTAAGTGAATTGGAGAAGGGGACAAATCGATTGATTAACGGGGAGAATTGGATAATGATGAACATTCCCAAATCGATCAAGGGTCAATCAAACTCACAAAATTCAAAAACAAAATACCCATTGTACAAACAATTGTAGAAAATGTTTGTAATTTTAATATTTAATTATAATTTTCTTCAAAATGTTTGTAAATATTTTGTAATAAGACAATTAAAATAAATTTGTGTTTTAATTTGTCAGCCCGTTAATTTTTCTAAAAAGCAAATAAAATAAAATAATGGGAGGATAGCTTTTTCAGGCTCTACTTGCTTACATTTAGCTTTAAACGTTAGGTAAAGCCACAAATGAAGCTTTCAACATATATGTATAGCCGTATCGGCCTATTAAAAAGTCCCAAAATGAGGCTAAATCATCAAATCTGGAAGCCCTGGTTATACTGTTTGGCTTCAGCAGCCTGTTTCAACTTTTAACTTTAACTTTGAACTTTTAACAAGTTAAAGTAAAAGTGCCAATTGAAACAGGCCCCTGAGGCAACTAAGCAGAAATTGTCATAATTTGCTTTGTATCTTCAGCAGTAAAGGTTATGGCACTTTCAATAGACTAAAAGCCAAATTTATTTAATAGGTACTTGATTGAGCTCAAAAGCAATTAGCCACAGCCTAATTTAAAAAAAAAATTCTTTAGCGAATAAGCATTTTTAGTATAAAAAAAAATTGAACTTTAGTAATTTTGACTTGAGATTTTTTGTTATGAAGCAAGCGGGAGCTTGTATCCTAATTTATTAAAATTAAAAAAATGCATAATGTACGATTATGAAACACATAAAGCAGCATTTGAATGTCATAAAATTGATAAATAATTTAATAATTGCGTTGACTAATTGAATGCTTGTAGAAGGTTACAATGGCTGATTGGGCATGAATCGACTTTGCCTTCCGTCCCACAAAAGTGTCATTTTGAATTAGCTAATGGCAAATTCGGTGTTTTAGTTTGCCCCATTACACATTCATTCACACCTACGCGTTACAATTCTAATAAATTGCAGGAAATTTTATAGAAAATCATTAAATATTATTTTCTTAATTACAAAAAATTGAAATTACAAAAGTCGTTTTAAATTAAACCCCAAAAACAGCATGATAAGCAAGATAGCTTAATGATAAATAATTATTAGTTCAAATTTTTGATCATTTCGCTTCCATTCAGTGAAAATTCCAACGTATACTTTACCTTTTCACATTATTGCATTTCCTATTTACAATTCTTAAATAGTTTACGTTACGAGTTTAAACAAATTAGAAGATTTTTAATGCACCAATTTAGGTATAGTTGTCAAAAGATATTTTAAATTCCGCACAGCATAAGCAATATTTTAATTCAAATTAAAAAATATATTTGGAGCTTGATACTTCTATAATAATATTTTGCCTTTAATTCAATATTGGAAAACTCGGTCGTCTGAAATGATGCATGTCTCGTCCTTATTAGCGTTTTTTGCTGAATGTTTTTGTGCCGAAATTAATTTGTGTGTTCCACTGAGCCACGTGAGATTCTGATGAATTTTTCGAAAAATTGAAATTATATTACCTAATCAGGTTCAATTTTTACCCTGTTCCAGCTTGGCCTGTTCTGTTCTTGTTCCAAGAATTTTAAATCTGTTCTAAATCCTAGAACAGGACAGGAACAGGAACAGAACAGGCCAAGCTGGAACAGGAAAACACTGGTCTATAGTTCCTTTCCCCCCCCCCCCCGAAATCCGAGAATTTCTAAGTTGAAAAATAGCCAATTTTTAAATTTTAAGCAATAATTTAAAGTAAAAAATAAATAAAGTTACGGATGTTTAATGTTAGGTGTTTGTTGAAAACAATTACAGTGCGCTACAACCGGAGAAGGCAACCTTTAATGGACCTCAGCAATATCGTAATTCTTCTTTATAATCGCAAATGGTTTACCAAGGTAATTTGGTGAGATATATATGGGTATTAGTGTTTGGCTACCGGCCTTTTCCGGCCATTAAAATTAGGGTTGGACAAAACCGGATATTATCCGGATACCGGATAGCTCAAAAACACCCGGATACCGGTCCCGGATCCAGCATAATTTAGCTGTCATCGTTCAAGACCGGACTGGATAATTTTTATCCAAAATTTTACCATACCGGTTCCAGATTATCCGGTTTTGTCCAACCTAATTAAAATCTTAAAATGCTTTAATCCCTATAGTTACAGTTTTTATCGCAAAATGATTTTTTATTTTCATATAATCTTAAATTCCCACTGACAGGACTATATGTAATTCCTGTCGGAGTTGCTGGCTCTACAATCCGAGGAATGAGTGTGCGTACGAGGACAAAACGAAATATTTAGAGCACATCATTCTACTCGTCGCCAACAAATACAAATTTATTTTCTTACTTTAAAAAAGCATTGAGCTTTGTGGAAAGCCAATCGTAATTTATGGCCTTTGCATTGTCACTGGAGAGATTTTTGTGCAGGACTGAATGTTCCGGAGTTGCGCCAGTGTGCTGCGAAATTTAGACCCCTAAGTTAGTGGAGTATTATTATTATAACTAGGGCCCGGATTTTTATGTTATAACATATTTTTTTCGTGGATTCCTTACCATGAGAGAAGCCCAAAAATTGTATTTGTTTTGAAAAATTTTTGAATTAGGGCGACTTTTTAGCACATATTCCTTAACAAAAATGCAATAAAAACGAAAAATACACCCCTAAGGATCGACTTTTTAAAAATTTTCAAAAAATGCACCCCTAAAAATTTACTTTTTCTTGGACCAAAAATCCACCCACAAAGATCGACATTTTCCCTAAAATTTTTTACTTTTGATATTTTTTATAAAATTTTTAAAACATGTGAAAAATAGTATATTTACAACTGTAGGAGCAAAATGAATAAAGATAGATGAATTTTGAAGGTTTTTATGCATAAACTGACTAGATTTTGGCCATTTTTGTCACATATTTTGGCATTTTTTAGGGTTTTTAGCACATATTTTGGCTTTTTTTAGCACAAATCTTAGCAAACCTGAGTTTAGACGTTTAGGGAAATTAGTTTAAATTACATATACTGAAAACCCGTACAAAATCAGTACGCCGAGCTGAAACCAGTTCATTTCTGACAAATCAGTACTGAGTTTTTTTTTGAAATAATTTTTAAAACATGTTTACAGTGACGACGAAACGAACAGTACCAAGTAAATTGACAGAATTTATGCAAAATCACACAGATTGAAAACGATCAAGAACTCGAAAACATTTACAAACTTTTATATTTTGAAAAATTTCACATAAATAAACCAGAAGAGAATTGTCAAAAAATCCAACATACAATGAATGATGACGATCAAAAAATCCGAAAACATTTTTTGATCAGAGTCCGCTCCCCAGAGGTCGTCTCCCCTCCTCTCCGTCATTCTTTTTTGTTCGTTCAAAAAAATTTAAAGAACTTTCGGGTTGATTCCGATGACTTGTTGGATAATTTTGTAATCGATGCGCCGCCCTGTTGCGGCGGCCTCATTTTTTTGGGTGTGAGCTTGTTCAGATTCGAGTCGTTGGTTTGGACCCTATCAAGACCCGGCATGCCCATGTAACCGAGACTGTTGCGGGTGTTCAGGTTGTCGTTGTCGACTGGCTGCTGCTTCATGCTCTCAAGTTGTGTCACCGCATTATCGGCCTGCAATTTGTTGTGATTGATTACAGGTTGGAGATAGGGGACTTTTGAAAACGCCGGGCCCCGGGTTTTTTGTAAAAAATATTTGCAGGTGAAAAATAGAAAATTCCCTCACATTTTTTTGGTTGTAAAATTGAGGCGCTCAGATGGCAATCCCATTTGAGCGCCAGGAGCGGCCCGGCGGCGGCGTTCATTTCAGTGCCCACACTTCAGAGAGCACACTTCAGTGCCCACACTTCGGTGCCGGGACACTTCAGTGCCAGCAATTCAAAGCCTATAACTTTTTTTAAACTCAACCAAATCAAACAATCAAGATGTCATTTGAAGGCTCTAAATAAGAAGTATCGTATAAAAAAAGTCAAGGCGGTTCAATTCGTTTTTAAGAAGTTCAACGTGAAAAACACCCAAAATCGGGGCTTTTTATCAGTTTATTGCAAAAACTTTTTTACGAATTTTTTAATTGATTAGTGTTGGCTTAACAATAGCTTTTAAAAGCTTCGAGCTTTCCAGTGACATCTTAATTGTTTGATTTGGTTGAGTTTAAAAAAAGTTATAGGCTTTGAATTGCTGGCACTGAAGTGTGGGCACAGAGCTGTGCGTCTCTGAAGTGTGGGCACTGAAATGATGTGTACCGGCCCGGCGGTGCCGATAGGCGCCGCCGGGAAAAATTTTTTGATTTTTCATGGCAATTTGTTAAGAAAATTGATCAAAAAGTTGTAAAAGTGCAAAACAAAAGGGTCCACCCTCTTGTTTTTTTTTCTTCAAATTTCATTTCGGGGGGGGGGGAAGAATTCCCCTGATTCCCCCCCCCCCTGGATACGCCAGTGTTGGGAGAGGCTTAATTTAAATATTAACGAATGAATTCGCTTCGAAAAATAAATTGGTCAATATTTCTTAAATTTTTTGGGAGTTTAGTGAAAATTCCAAATTTTTGAAAAATCAGAAAAACTCCCAAAAGAAAAACCTGATAAATAAGATATTATGGGCCACCCTGTGCCTGCTCCAACTTGCAGAATTTAACACATTAATATTACCTAACTGGTATTTCGGTAAAATACCGTTACCGAAAAATAACGAAACCCCAAAAATTTTCTCGGTCGGTATACCGAATCGGTAATACCGAAAAATACCGCGGTAATACCGTACCGTACCGAACACTAATATTAACCTATAATTTCATTAAAAATGCAATATTTTCTTCCAAAAAAATCAGTTTTATAGTGGTTTATTTAAAAAATCATAAATAATTTAAACTTTAAGCAAAAAAAAAAAAATATCATTCGAAAGCTAAGATTTGGCTCTATTTTAATTAAAAATAAATCTTTACTTCTTAAATTTAAAAAAGGTAAAAACCTGCATACGATGAGGCCTCGTAGCGTGTTTGGACCAGGGTTGCAACGGATTGGGGAAAAAGTCGGATACGGATTTCGGATCGGATTGCCCTTGAGAAAAAAGTCGGATACGGATTTCGGATCGGATTTGCCAAAATTTGTCGGATCGGATTTCGGATATCGGATTTGAAAAAACACCGGATTTCGGATAAAAAAAATTTTTAGTGGAAAAACTGAAATTTTGGTGTTTTTTTAGAAGATTTTAGGTAAATGATAATTTATTCACTGTAACCCTCAAGTTCAATAAGAAAAATCGCAAATGGGCAAATTATGATGAAGAAAAAGTAATTTTTCGAGCTTCTCGGCGGAAAGACGTTTCGAAGATCGGTCAAAATTGCTCCAGCCGTCGAAAAAAGCCGTTCTGATTCATGTGAGCCAACTGGAGGGGAATTGAATTTCCTAAACATTCTTTGTTTTAAACATTTTTTTGTTTTATTTGCCTGAAAAGTTGTGCCAATCTTGGCCATTTAGTTGAATTTGCCGACCAAAATTTAAATGCGTCGACGATGATACGAGGCTCATTTAAATAAGAATGTATCTCATTTTTGATCTGTTCCAATTCATTAAAATCCAAACATAGTGACTCAACGCTTTCGAATGGATTATCCTTGAGAAGGGAATTATCTATGATAAGTTATCGCCTTACTTGTACAAACTCGTCGAGAATGTTCGACACAACACCCGTAGAGTTGCTGGTGATGGTCTGTACTTCCGAATCAATATTAGTGGGAACCACATTCATTGTCTCTACTCCATCGCTCAACTCTTCTACCAACCATCGTGTGTATAAGTCACGCATGTTTTTGTCAAAAAATTGCAACTTAAAGTTAGGGTCGAGAATTGTCGGCAGTATCAACTTCCTTTAAAATAAAAGTTAAAACTTCATTTTAGGAAATTCTCAAACCGTTTAACTTCCCATCCACCTTTTAAAAAAATAGTGCACACAAAACCAAATAGAAATGTTGATAAGCCCTTCGGTATGCTATTATATTTAACATTTGGTTCAATGTTTCTTGTTAAAATTGTTCAAACATATCAGACAATTATCCGGATTTCGGATCGAATTTGCCAAAATTTGTCGGATCGGATTTCGGATATCGGATTGAGAAAAACACCGGATTTCGGCCCTGGTTTGGACGTGGTACATCCATCCCCTTGGGAGGCTGCAAATCACACACATTGATAACGATCAAAAACCCAATAATGACGACGATCAAAAAGTCCGACAACATTTTTTGATCAGAATTCAGTTCCCAGAACACTCCTCACTCAGTCGTTTAAGTCAAACATCTTCCAGCAACATCCGTCCTTTTCCTCCACTCTCATGGCTCTGCGAGTCTCCCCAGACGCAAACTTGATGGTTGAAACATTAAGAGCCTTAATACCCTTGTATCCGCTCTCGTTATTAGTGGGCAACTTGTGGGTGTCGCCTGGCTGCTGCTTCATGTTCATTTCAACTCGGTTATACGCATCAGTGGCCTGCAATTTGTTGTGATTGATTACAGGTTGGAGATCGGAGATTTGAAAAAGCCGGGCCCGAGGGTTTTTTTTTTTTGTAAAAAATGTTTGCGCCTGAACAAATAGAAAATTCCCACATTTTTTTGGTTGTAAAATTGAGTGTGTTTTGTTTAAAAAAAGTTGGCAATCTGGACACTAAAATTTCAAATCGGGCAAGTAACATCCACCAAAAATTGCATTTTATTGCTCGGTGACGCCATCTTTAGAGGGGGGCGGGGTGTGTTTTACCCGGAAAATAGAGACTTTACCTCCGGAGGAAATGAAAAGCAGCAGCCTGTCGATGATGGTGCTTCTGCCTTGCGTTTGCTAGAATTTGCCTCTGATGCTTTTCCCTTGCCTTTGTTGGGCTTCGGTCCGCCGACACAGCAATGGCACAATGCCAAAACGAGCAGAAGAACAATGACGGCTTTTGGGTGCATTGCTTTTTGCTGAGAGATGGGGCCGAAATGAAATGGACAAATTTGATAATTTGGTATTCAATTTGTTTGAATGAATGACATGGAATGGCTTTGCTTCACTCCCTTTTTATAGCGTTACTCCAAACAACGGCAAGTGGGCGAGGCTAATGCGTGGCATTATTATTAAAAATAATTTTGTTTTTATTTATTTATTCATAAAAATATGGCGGCCCATTGTATCCGGATGTCCGTGCTAATGACTGACAAAACCACCGGCTGCCTGCTCGAAAAATGCCAACATTTATGGGCCTTCAAAATTGGAAATCAATTGATTTTTGGGTACTTTTCCGTTATACGACCCCCTCCCCAAATTTGACGAAAACATCATATATGGGGTTTTCAGCTGCTGATCACGAATCTGACAATTTTTTAAGACCTGACAACATCTAAGATTTTGTAAATCAAAGATTTTGATTTTTTTTGCATCAATCACCCAAAACCGCTTTTACTTTAAAAAAATTTGTTTTCCAAAGTCGATAAAAAGGTCTTTCTAGGGGTATACCGGGTCGTAGAATCCGATTCAGAGATCTATTTTGATCATTTTTGAACCTCTAACCCAAATTTGAACAATTGGCCAAACAATAAATTTTTTTGTTTTGTTTTTTAGATCATTAAAAGATACAAAATGGATATAAGAATGATCGGGAGAGTAAACGAATATGCATTGAACAGAAAATCAATTTTGAAAAAGGGGTCCGATATACGCAAAACTTTAATCAAAAAAAATATATCATTCGAAAACTATGACTCTATTTTACTAATTAAAAATAAATCTTTATTTCTGAAATTTAAAATTGGTCAAAAACCTACATACGAATGAGGCCTCGTAGTGTGTTTGGACGTGGTACATCCATCCCCTTGGGGGGCATATGATTCTATGATATGATGCGCCTTTGATCTTCGTATGACGAGAATTGAAAGAAATTCGCATCATATGACGACGTCGTAAAATCATAACCATCATATCATAAATACGACGAGATTTGAAATAGGCCCATGGGGTGTAAGCATCTTTCCAAAGCAAATCATTTTACGATTCACATTAAATTTTAGACTTTTTAAAATTGAAATTCAATTTAATTGACAAGCGGACATTTTGATAATTGTTTATTTTTAGAACATATTTTCAGTGACAAAGTGACCAATTATATTGACAGAACTTAAGCAAATCACACATATTGATAACGATCAAAAACCCCTACACTGATACGATCAAAAAATCCGACATCATTTTTTGATCAGAATTCGGTTCCCAGAACACTCCTCACTCATTCTTTTACGACGTCAAAACATCTTCCAGCAACATCCGTCCTTTTCCTCCACTTTTATGGCTCTGCGAGTCTTCCCAACTCGACGGTTGAACTATCAAGACCCTTCACACTCTTGTATCCGCCCTCGCTTTAGAGTGGGGGGGGGGGGGTTTCGGCCCCGCCGTTTCGGCCGCCCCAAGGACCTTTGAAGTGCCATAACTCTTCTTGGAACCAACCAAACTAAAAAATTTGGTATCAATCGAAAGCTCTATATGTTTAGAAGCTATTATCTAGCAGAAAACAAACGATCATTTAAACGCTTAAAAAGTTATTGTTTGAAAAAAGCGAAGCCCTATGTTTTTTGGTAATTTTCGATTGTAACTTTTTTTGAAAAGGATTTTATCATCTTGTTGATTTGAATACAAAATCTACCCAACAAAAGCTTCCAACTGATACCAAATTTATTTAGTTTGATTGGTTCCATGAAGAGTTATGGCACGGCGGGGCCGAATACCGGCCCCAGATACCACCAAACTACCAGGACTAATGTAAATATTTTGTAGTAAGATGATTAAAATAAATGGTGTTTTAATTTGTCAGCCCGTTAATTTTTCTAAAGCGAATAAAATAAAAGAATTGAAAAATTAAAATTGCGGGCAGCTAATCCCTGCAAAAAATAGTCCCCGATCAATGGAATGATGCGCTGCTTAATTATTCAGACTCATTCTATAAATGTGGAAATACACTTCCGACAAAGCGCTCAAACATTGAAAAATTAAATTTATTTGGGAGTACAACTTCTTCAGGCCTTACTTGTTTGCATTTAGCTTACAACTTAGGTACATAATACGGCGGTGGAAGCTAGGCCGCCCGAATTGCTTTGGCATCGTTTGGCAAAATTTCTTATAAGTACCAGATGGAATGCAATTCGGGCGATGATCAGCCGACAAATTTCAATACATTTCCGTTTAAAATACTGTATCTCCTAAAATAAAGCCCCCCCCCCTAAATTAAAGCCCCTACCCTAAAATAGAGCCCCCCCCCTTTTTGGGGTGGTTGAACAATAGAGCCCCAGGGGGGTGTCAAAAATTCAAAATTTGTGAATTTTTTTAAGAAAAAAATTTCTATCAAAAAAAAATTTGTTTTTTGAATTTTGAACACAGCTAGAAAAAATATCGTATCGTATCATAATCGTAAATATCGTAATTTTGGTCGTATCGAGTATCGTTAAAAAATCGTATTGTATTTTAGTGTTTCGTAATATCGTATATCGTGTATCGTATTTTGAGGAGACGATATCGACAGCCTTGGTAAGTATCTAACTTTAAAAGCATGGTAAATAACAATGATCAAATTCCGGGGCATTCAATTCAGGAAGATTTAAAATTGAAAATTACAATATTTTGAAGAAAAACAATTCAGAAAATTGCTAACTATAGGTAATTTTAGCAATTAAAATCACAATTCGAGTTTTGAATTTTTTTACTTACACAAATTTGTCAAAAGATTTAAGAAACCATTGTACATGTGCTGCTGGCTGTCCCAATGGGTTGACTTGGCAGTAATTCTCCAATAAAAAGTTTGCCTATTTTCAGTTGATCGGAAAAGATGACTAATTCTTTCACTAAAAATTTCCATTGCACAAAATTTTTCCCATCATTGAAGTGATTGGACAAATGCTAAGCAGCGGTGGTCCATGTCCAAATTCTCTGTTAAATCGCCATTATATATTTTATTTATTTAATTCTTTAACTTCATTAGAAAATAAAAATAAAAGCATCAAAATCCTGAATTAAATCCAATATTTTTTTGCAAATATTTGGTAGACCAAATGCAAAATTAATTCTATGTTTGAATTTGACTTTTTAAACAAGATGTTCATCACGGATTTTACGCTTCTAAGCTTACTGCTGCTCTATTGCTCTAATTCGGCAGGTTAGTGCCGACACTACCCATAATTTTTTTTTTCTCCTTTTGGTTGATGAAGTATAATTTGCAATAAATGCTCATTTTGTGTAATTTTAACAAAAATTTGCACACATTTTAGAAGCAAAAAATTGTGGCATGCCTCCTAAAATTGTGTGCCGAAAGCTCGAAGGCACCGAATATTTTTTGAGCGTATGTAAACTGCCGTTTCGGTCGCTTTTGTTGTTCTTCTACTTTGGAAAGCAATCCGCATTCTTAAAATTTGATTGTAAAAAAATTAGAATAATATGCAACGTAATTAAAATTCAATAAAATCGCTAAAATCATTTATATGCATTGTTTTCTTCTGATAAAAAAAACTCATAATGAAGATTAGGTAACATGTTTTATTTTTTCTTCAAGTGTTCCGGATAATTTTTTTGGCCATGTTTTTAAAAGTTGATTGTGATTAGTGTTGTTACCCCAAAGTCGGGGGTTGAGAATTGCGGGATCGGGGGGTTCGTGCTTTTTTTAATTTTTAAATTTATTCCAATTCATTAATAGACAAAAAAAACTTACTGCAACTTTTTGTCATTTTCTAATAATTGAATTCAATTTAGGCTACCGTCAGTCAGTGCGTGAGACAATCCCAAGATGAAATCAAACAAAACAAAAAACCCACTTTTTCTTAATTCCTCGTATAATTGTTGTGCTCGTGCTTTTGTCCAAGATATATCACCGCCATCTTTGAGAGGGTCCGCTTCTTCCTATTGTAAGGATGAGAGAGAATTCCGCTGGTTGGACGAGACGGATTGAATGGGGGGTTTTAAATCACTTCAAGGCTGCTAGGTCGTTTCCTAAATTCCGCCACATATATTTTATGAAGTAATTTTAGACATTATAACTTTATTCACACCGCCCTAAATCAGTTAAACCGTATACCATTGGAACGTTCTAGATGCCTAGAAGCTGTTTGTAAAACTAAACTAGGCAGTAAATCAAATTTTAAAAAAGTTATGATCAGAAAACCCACGAAAAAGCCTGATTTTTTACATTATAACTTTAACTGATTTAGTGCATGAATAAAGTTATGATGTCAAAATTACTTCATAAAATATATGTGGCGGAATTTGGGAAACGACCAAGCACGACGTTCAAGTACCTGAATCACTGTAATCGCGGGTCGTTTTTCCCCACACCATTCCAGCTCACGAATTTGCTTAACAAGATCGCGCGTTGCTTCACAGTCATCTCCGAGATAGTCACAAGCTGTCGCCTCCAGATACTTGAAAAATATTCTTATAAAAAAAAAAATACAAAACAATTTCTGATTAAAAACAATTTATAAACATATTTTAGAATAAATCGTGGTCTTTTAAAAAAAGTTTATGCAAACTTTGTTCGGGTCGTTTTCATAGGGAAGCAAATTTGATCTTTGGATGATTCTCTTTGAGAAATTAATTTCTGTTAATTGGAAGAAAATGACCAAATCTTCATCAGACGGCGCGATAAAATGAAGCTTTTTTGCCCAAGTTCCATTGATCAGTTGCGGTGAGATGTGATCGAGAACTTGACCGATTCCATCCGTCTGGAAGTTTAAAGTTGAGTTGGCCGGGACCGGGACTGGTACTGAAGTCTCCAAGTTTGGGACTGAATTTGCCCTTATTGAAATCCGGGGTTTTTCAAAATTACAAATCTTTGTTTTTGACCATTATTCACAGTTTTTTTGACCGGGATTTGATAATTTTTCCCCTTATAAAAGCCCGGTTTTTTCCGGTACCAGTTTTTCCCCAAAATCCCGATCCCGACCAATAGAATTGGAGCCCGGATTTATATGGTTTCTATTTTTAGCGCAATTAAGTTGCGATAAACATAAAATTTTGCTATACAACCACCTCTTTAATCCATTCATTTGAAATACGAATTGCGCTTTGACGACGTTCATTACCAAATTCGATGAAAAACGTCGGAATTTCTTTCATTATCCCCCAAATTTCTTCAACAGATGAAATCAAATATCTTCTGTTCACTTCAAAACTTAAATTAACAAATTTATTATTCGATAATTTTAATCAATAATTATTTATTATTTATATTTATTTAAAATAATTTTGTTTACGTCTTGTCGGTGAATGAAAAGTCGAGAAATGACTTAACAATCAGCGATGGTTCATCTTCACGATGGATGCAAATGCCCACTCTGAATCCGTCCACATTCGAAAAAGTGCCAATGTGTTTTTCACATGTTTCTAAATAAAACTAGATTTAAAAATCGCTTTAATTTCAACAAACTCCGAATTGAAAGATTGCCCACATTCTGCTTTTTCATTGAACTGTTGTAGCATGCATAAAACTCTATGGAACTGAATGAATTGTTGATGTTAAAATTAAACGCCTTTTTTTACATTGCGCATTTCGATTTTGGCACTTTTAGACAGGAATCGACAAGGTCTTGTTCCATCTTCTCAAGCGTGTCATAATCCGTTTCATATTGCTCACATCCAAGAAGATATGGAAATACTGAAATGTTCAGCACAAAAAAGGGAGTTTCTAATGGAAAAGCAATTTCCGTGCAATTGAAGCCAAAATGGTCCATAAGTGAAGCTGTTGGCTTCACAGAGCACTTAAGCAAAATTTTTAGTAGTCGTTCATGGTCCAAACTAGGGTTCAGCACCGTCCCCGAACCCCGACTTTTTTTAATTTTTCGGGGTTTTTGCTGGGAAAAACCCCCCTGAACCCCGACTTTTTTGGTCAGAGACGAAAACGCCGACCCGACTTTTTCTGCCCCCGAGGGGTCGGGGCTGAACCCTAGTCCAAACATCAATCGAACCTTTCTTTTGCACCAATTCGAAGAATCGGCATCCCCAAATGCGAGGTCAAGTGCAAAAATGCGTAGGGACATGCCATAGTCCTCGAGGAATGTAACAAAATGCTGTGCATTTTGAAACTCTTCGTCGAATGGTTCGTAGACTTAAAAGTTTTATTAAAATAAGCATTTTTAAATTTATTATTTTAGAAAGCCTTTTGTGATGTTAATGTCCAAGTTTTTCTCCGTTTTGTTGGCGATGAAACCGGCCCCAAAATCCGCATTCAGTGCCATACTAAATTATATCAATTTTGAATTTTGCTAAAATGTTATAATAATTCATTTTCACCTGTCGGATGTCTCGAATGTCATTTGTCCATTATTTTTTTCGGTGATTCTAATTGCGTTCCATCCATTCAGTCCCGGATTCCAGCAAATTTCAGCGGCCAATTCGTCGTTGTTCATAGCGCCAAATCGTCCTGAGGCCATCGAATTTCCACCATTTGCGTCCAATTTATTAATATAACAAATGATTTGCCTAAAGTGTAATTTAAACATTTTTGAATATTGCAAATATTCTTCGACTTACTGAGAACACATTGAATCCAGCCTAATCAGTCCGTTGTCCGTTATGGTACACGCTTTCCATGGATTTTTGTCCGGAGGATCGCTAAATATTTTATTTTAATTTTTATAATTTAAAATATTTTTAAATAAGAAATTTTACTTTTCATGAACGGCACAGGTCACCAAAACAACAAAAAGAACTCCGAACAATAACATCAAATTCATTTACAAATTTTACCCAATTAAATAGAATTTGAATGTTTCTCGGATTCTGAAAAATCAAAATTTAAAGTAAAATGATTTTTTGGGTTGGCCATTTTTTAAATTTCACTTAACAAAACATTTGTGAATAGTATTTGTGGGGAAAAATGGATGGCTAGAATGGACATAACCACCACCGCTTTACATTGGCCCACTCATTCAATGATGGGCAAATCGGTGGAATGGAAATTTTTAGTGAAAGAATTAGTAGTCATATTTTCCGATTAACCCTGTGAAATTTACAACTGTAATACCGTCACTACTAAAATTGAATTATTTTTTTTGTTGAAAAATTCTAAGTCTCGGTTTCTCATTTTGAGTGATAGATCAATTTTTTATAAAAATCTTCAAACCAAATAAAGTAAGAACAAAATAACAACGTTGGGCTAAGATCAGAACATTTCTTACTGTTTTATTATAAGCGCCCAACTATTCACTAGTGCTGCACGAGAGTCTCGATATCGAGTATCGACCAGTGTTTTCCTGTTCCAGCTTGGCCTGTTCTGTTCCTGTAACTGTTCTATTCTAGAATTTAGAACAGCACAGGAACAGGAACAGATTCAAAATCCTTGAAACAGGAACAGAACAGGCCAAGCTAGAACAGGGTAAAAATTGAAGAATTGAACTTTTATTGAGTAATATATTTGAAATTTTCCAAATACTCATTATGATCTCACGTGGCGCAGTGGTTAAGCTTAGTGACGTGATTCAATTTTGTCTAAGGTTCAACTTTCCCTAGTGAAAATCTTTATTATTCTTTTTATTTTACTCCCTGGTGTGGTGTAATGGTGAGTGATGCCTGGGGCTGTGGGTTCGAACTTCGAACCTCCGACTGTTAAATGATTTTTTTTTCTCTCTTTTTATGAACTTTGATGGTAATTTTAAAAATATTTTAGATTTTTATTTTTTGAATGCATAGATATTATTATTTTTTCTTTAAATTGAGAAAAAATCATAAAGGGGGGGGGGATTTTTGTTTTCTAACTTTTAAAAATCAAGACCAATTAATTAAAAAACTCTCAAAATCTCAACCCGGGCCCCTCCCATTTCTAAAAAGCTTCAAAAAATGGTTGCAAATCCCTTAACAAATTGAATCAAAAATTCCAAATTTTCTCGGCGGCGCCTATCGGCACCGCCGACTCCCCCCTGAAGTAAAGCAGAATTTTCTAAAAAATTATTGAATTTTAACTAGGGTTGCTCCCCGAGCCCCAAAATAAGAAAACAGAAGTCTCAAAAAAATTATATAATTTTTTCACTAGAGTTGCTCCACATTCTTAAAATTAGGTCGTCCCGGACCCTCGACATGGCCAACCCCGACCTTCCCTGACATACCATTTTCCCACCCCCAAGGGTTCTGGAGCAAACCTATGTTGAATCTAAATTAAAAAATTTGGTAAAAGTCTCGGATTTTTGGGAGTCAATTCTCGAGTCTCAGGGTCAAGTCTCGATAAACTTAGGTCTCGAGCATCACTTGCAAGTGATGAGCACTTTGTTCAATGAATCATCGATTAAAATTTCAGACTGAATTTCACTCGGAAAATTTTTAATTTGGAACAGTCTAAGAACAGTTTACTCTGTTCTGTTTCTGTTCTGTTCTTGAGGTCGGAACAGAACAGGAACAGAACAGATAGGCTGTTCTAAAATTTGAGAACAGAACAGGAACAGGTTCAAAATCCTTGGAACAGGAAAACACTGGTATCGACTCGAGAAAAGTCTCGAGTTTTTTGGGTCTCGGGCTCGGGCTCGAGTCTCGAGGTAAAGTATCGGGCTCAGGCTCGAGTCTCGAGTATCGAGAAATTTTGGGTCTAGTGCAGCACTACTATTCACTCTTTCACATAACAAAACCAAAATTTTTAAATTTAACTTATAAATTTTAAAAATTAGCAGATGACCAAAAAGACTTTGCGAATCCCAACCGGAACACAAAACCGTCCAATTTTTTGATCACAATTTTATTGATATTTTTTCGTCTGTAATGATTTTGATCAACTCTTTTCTTGGCATCGCTTTTGTAAGCTTCAAGAAATTAATGTGTTTATTAAGCGGATGCTTAAAAATGATTAGGTAATTATCAATACCAAATTTATGCCCCCATTATTGGTGTCGGGAACCAATTAAGTGACACATTTTCAGTCTGTTCATAGCGCTTAAACGATTAAATTGGCGCTCAACCATCGTTGTACAGCATAAAACTCAGCTCAGCTTTGCGGTGTCCGTAGATTTTGCAACTTTTGTGTTAGAAATTGACCGGAAAAGGACAACAAATGAATGCCAAATACTTTCTTTAAGCATTAATTTGAGTGTCAGGTTTAGAAGATTAGTTTAAACCTCGGAGAAGTTTGAAGTTTTTTGTCGCGGCGATAATTTGCTGAGCTAGCAATGGGTGTATTGGTCTTTTTTTCAAAAATTTAGAACTTGCTCAAAGAATGCCAATCTGCCAACGAAGAACCCTTTTTTGTTGACGAGCACATAGACCACTAATTTGTAAGACAAAAACATCAAGCTTTTTTGTAACAGTAGTCTAAAATCGAATCGCTGCAGGTGTACAATCGTGTAATTAAACTTACCACCACGCGCTCACATTCCTCTACGCCACCATCACGTATGCGGAGAAGCAGGCATGGTGCCGTTGGTCCCTGGCATTGAACCTCAGTGTTCACACGGTCATGTACTTGTAAGTGCTATTTCTATTAGAGCCCGGCCGAGATCGAGATCTCGACCGAGATTTAACCGAGAGTCTAGGTCTCGAATCTCGGAAATTTGTCGAAAACTCCGAGACCTAGACTCTCGGAATTTCGAGATTTTTTATCTCGAAAATCTAGGTCTCGGCCCATCCTCAAATCTCGATCTCGGTCTCGGATTTTTCAAAAATAATTAATAATTAACAATTTAATTGTTATTTTTTATTTAATTAAAAGATGTATTAAAAAAACAATAAAATGCCAAAAATGTTTTTTCAGCTATTTTGGCCTCCAGGCAATGAAAGTGCGGGCACCGCGCCCTGTGGCCAAATTCATCACGAGCATTCAAATTCTGCAATTTGTCATCTCCGTTTACATTTTCACACACATTGTGTACATCAAATACGCCGATGCGACGCCATGCGATGCGAGGTGAAGCCGGCACAAACATTTTTATCAAAAAAATAATTTAAAAAAGCTCAAAAAAATTATGTTTAATTAATCAAAACATTTGATTATGTCTGAGAAGCTTGGTGTTCGACAAGCTTTCGGTTTGGTGAAAAAGTGCGCGAAAATATGTCACAAAATTTGAATTTTAAAACTTAATTTTTATTTATTCTAAATTTAGTTGGAATATGCTGTCCCTGGGTGGCCTGATGTACCTTTCCTACCTGTATTTGTTCGCCCAATTCTTCTACGACTCATACATTTCGGGCAAAGCAAGAATGAAGCGTAATTTGTCAACAGAGGCAACGACGTCGACAAAAAAAATTGAATAAATTTTTTGGAAAACAATTTTTCATGCTTTTTAAAGCTACCTAGTATTTAAATATTACTATACCAAAGCTTCATTTTTTTTTGGATGTAAATGTGTGACATCTATTTTTTGAATGAAATTTAAATCACATTCTATGGCAAATTGAACAGTAGCGAAGCGGGTCAGTCTCGTCCCGTCCTCCCCGCTAGTCTCGTCCCAGGGCCTGTCCAGTCCCGACCCAGGGCCTGTCCAGTCTCGACCCAGGGCCTGTCCAGTCCCGACCCAGGGCCTGTCCAGTCCCGACCCAGGGCCTGTCCAGTCCCGACCCAGGGCCTGTCCAGTCCCGACCCAGGGCCTGTCCTTTCCCGACCCAGGGCCTGTCCAGTCCCGACCCAGGGCCTGTCCAGTCCTGACCCAGGGCCTGTCCAGTCCCGACCCAGGGCCTGTCCAGTCCCGACCCAGGGCCTGTCCAGTCCCGACCCAGGGCCTGTCCAGTCCCGACCCAGGGCCTGTCCAGTCCCGACCCAGGGCCTGTCCAGTCCCGACCCAGGGCCTGTCCAGTCCCGACCCAGGGCCTGTCCAGTCCCGACCCAGGGCCTGTCCAGTCCCGACCCAGGGCCTGTCCAGTCCCGACCCAGGGCCTGTCCAGTCCCGACCCAGGGCCTGTCCAGTTCCAGAACCAGTCCCATCCCAAGGCCAGTTCCGTCTCATGCCAATCGTATTCGGTGCGCAAAGCATTCTGAAAAATGTGCAAATGCGGCACCCCAAAAATGCCGAAATGTCGGCAATGCCCAAATATGTCCGTACAGATGAATAATAAATAAACAAATTTGCTACGGTTTCTTAATGTGTTGCGTCATTCGCTTTTTGATCGTTGCCCGAACAAAAACGTTTTCCCCAAAAATATTTATTTTTGTATATTAAATTCCGTTCATTTTCTTTTTGATGAATCATTTACAACGGCTTCATCGTTTTTGCTTCTCAAAAATAAGCCTATTCATGTTGGATGGTTCATCTTCGGCAACTTTCATCAGATTTTCGCTAACATTATGAATATATTTGCTGAATCATTGAAAAATGAAAAAACGTTTGAAAGAATCTTTTTGCCTTTTGTGATTTTGTGAGAAGATTTTGTGTATAAATAGGCAAAGTTGCGACTTTGGCTTCATCATTTTGCTTCTCAAATGGCCAATTTTGGTTAAATGATTCATTTCGTCGGCTTTCATCGGCCCCATCATATTTTACTTTCATTTAAAACATTTTATGGTGAAGCCTTCTTTAAATTTTAGAATTCCAAATTTTAAAAAGTTTTTCTAAATTTATTTTCTTTTCTGAAAAGGATTAAACAATTATTAATTTTAATGATACACTTCCGACTTCTTTAAGAAAACAATTTAAATTCAGAAAATAAATCCAAAGAATTTCCCCCCAAAAAATTAGCCCTATTGCTAATCAATGATTGCCCTGTTGATCCTTCTCATCACGCTTGTTCATCCCAGTTTGGAGAGCTTCTGGGATGTGAAAGGTACTCATTCATTTTTGGCAATAATTTAAAAAACTGATTTTAAATTTATTTATTGAAGCTGACAACTGTTACTATGCCCTCCGCCATCGTGGCACTCCGTCCGTGGGCATGTTTCGCAAAATGCAACAGTGGGGCACAACTGACATCTGGCCAGGGCTTGAACTGAACGAACATGATTGCTTTGGAAATTTTGCCGGATGCCAGACGTACTCGTGCATTGATGGTGGGGTATTTAAGAAAACATTTTGTTGATTAGATAATATAAATTTTTTGAATAATTTTGTAGCAAAAAATGGTGACCAGATATTTGTTGTCAACGCATGTGCTCCGAATGGTGGCAAATGCACTAACCGCGACTTGGACCCAATTTGTGCCAAGGATGGTGGCATTGGCAAATGCGAAATTTGCCTGCAGGGCTTATGCAACAAGCCGGACATTGAACTGAAAGTGCCAGTGCCGAAAGTCACTGAGAAGCGCGACGACCCTGAGACTGGCACGGGCTATGCCAAAAACAACAAATCGTCCTCCAAAGAGACTGGCACGGACGGGGCCAAAAACGAATCGTCCTCCATCTCGGCCAATTGAAGAGATGGCACAGAATACGACGACGAAGATGTACTTGATAAGCATCATAAATTTTCAAATTCATAATGATTCATTCCGCCTTTTCCAATCAAAATATTGGCTTACAAACATACACCCACAAGCTTTAATAAAATTTGCAACTTTTGTTTGATTGAACGATTAATTGGAGATGAATGAATGCCGACCGGGTCAATAGCTTTGGCAATTACTTTTAAAAAAATATCCATACTCAGAATAATTCGCAAATTTCAATGAATAAAACACAAAAATTTAGGGGCATCTGTTGATCTGCACGTTTTAATACGAGTTTGATGCATTTTACAATACAAAAGCTGTGAATCTTTTAATCTTCAAGACATTTTTTTTGAATGAATTTGTGCTTTTAAGTTAGGGATAGGACAATTAACAGGCCCAGACTACCCCTCACACCAACACACCCCTTCCCCCTCTTAAAAAAACGTCGAAAAATAAGGGAAAACGAGATTAAAAATTTAATAAATATTGATCAAACCTAACCCGGCATCCCTTTTTCGATAGGCACAATTCGAGTTTTGAATTCATTTTTATTACACAAATTTGTCCAAAAGAATTGCTTCCCAAAGACATTGTACGTGTGCTGCTGGCTGTCCCAATGGGTGGACTTGGCAGTAATTCTCCAATAAAAAATTTGCCTATTTTCATTTGATCGGAAAAGATGACTAATTCTTTCACTAAAAATTTCCATCCACCGATTTGCCCCCATCATTGAAGCGATGGACAAATGCTAAGCAGCGGTGGTCATGTCCATTCTCTATTAAATCGACACTAATACTAGCCCATCCATTCTAAATGTTTTCCGAAAACTGAAAAATCTAATTTATTTTTGATTTTTTAGAATTCGAGAAAGCCTTCAAAATTATTCAGTTTGGCTGAAAACGGTAAATGAATTTGATGTTATTGTTCGGAGGACTACTTTTTATTGTTTTGGACACCTGTGCCGTTCATGAAAAGTAAAATTTCTTATTTAAAAATATTTTAATTATGAAAATTAAAATAAAATATTTAGCGACCCTCCGGACAAAAATCCGTGGAAAGCGTGTACCATAATGGACAACGGACTGCTTCGGCTGGATTCAATGTGTTCTCAGTATGTTCTAGGAATATTTTAAACTTATTTACCATTTACACATAATCTTTAAATTACATTTAGACATATCCTCTGTTATATTGATAAATTGGACGCAAATAGTGGAAATTCGAAGGCCTCAGGGCGATTTAGCGCTATGAACAACGCCAAATTGGCCGCTGAAATTTGCTGGAATCCGGGACTGAATGGATGGAACGCAATTAGAATCACCGAAAAAAATAATGGACAAATGACATTTGAGACATCCGACAGGTGAAAATGAATTATTATAACATTTTAGCAAAATTCAAAATTGATATAATTTAGTATGGCACTGAATGCGGATTTTGGGGCAGGTTTCATCGCCAACAAAACGGAGAAAAACTTGGACATTAACATCACAAAAGGCTTTCTAAAATAATAAATTTAAAAATGCTTATTTTAATAAAACTTTTAAGTGTACGAACCATTCGACGAAGAGTTTCATAATGCGCAGCATTTTGTCACATTCCTCGAGGACTACGGCATGTCCCTACGCATTTTTGCACTTGACCTCGCATTTGGGGATGCCGATTCTTCGAATTGGTGCAAAAAAAAGGTGGCGATTGAATTTGTTTTGGCCAATTTTGCCATAAATTGGCTACCGGTCCGATTCCCACTCGGAGTGCCGATTCAGTCCCGTACTGAAGCTAAGATTAAGTTTAGCTTAAGCCTAAGACACCCTGGCTTGGGGTTTGTTAGGATTAGGCCTAAGCCTAAGCTTAGCTTAGACCAAGCCTAGGCTTAGCCTAAGACGTCCAGGAGATTTGGGAAGCTTTGGCTTGGGTGGGACTCGGAGCGGAAGCGCAAAAATTGTTTGCTTAAGTGCTCTGTAAAGCCAACAGCTTCACGTATTGACCATGTTGGCGGCTTCAACTGCACGGAAATTGCTTTTCCATTAGAAACTCCCTTTTTTGTGCTGAACATTTCAGTCTTTCCATATCTTCTTGGATGTGAACAATATCGCAAGGATTATGCCACTGCTAAAGAGATTAGACAAGACTTTGTTGATTCCTGTTTAAAAGTGCCAGAATTGAAATGCGCAATGTACATATGTGTACAAAAAAAAAGCGTTTAATTCAGGGTTCGGATCGGCTAACGACAATTTCTAAGGACAGACATGTTGATTTCAAATTTTTAAAATAATTTTTAACATTTTTGTTAAGAAAATCGCGCAAAAATTTCGAAATTTGGTATTTTCAAAAATGCAATTTTATTGCAAATCCAAAACCCATTAAAATCCCAATATTTCAACAATCCTCGTTTTCAAGGACAATCTTGAAAATATGGACCTCTTCAATTTTTAAGATCGAGGGTCCATTTTCAAGGACTGCTCTTGCCATTCAAGGACGAATCCGAACCCTGGTTTAATTTATTAAAAAAAAACACATTTAGTTTTGTGGAATTTTATGCATGTTACAACAGTTCAATGGAAAAGCAGAATTCGGGCATTTTTTCAATCCGGGGTCAGTTAAAATTAAAGCGATTTTTTGAAATCTTTTTAAATAATTAAAGTTTTCCGATTTTATTTAGAAACATGTGAAAAGCATATTGGAGCTTTTTCAAATGTGGACGGATTCAGAGTGGGCATTTGCATCCATCGTGAAGATGAAAAATCGCTGATTGTTAAGTCATTTCTCGACTTTTCATTCACCGACAAGACGTAAAATAAAATTAAAATAAATATAAATAATTGAAAATTATTTTGATTTAGTCTAAATAAATTTGTTAATTTAAGTTTTGAAGTGAGCAAAAAATATTTGATTTCATCTGAAGCAGTTCGGGAGATGATGAAAGAAGTTCCTACGTTTTTCATCGAATTTGGTAATGAACGTCGTCAAAGCGCAATTCGTATTTCAAATGAATGGATTAAAGAGGTGCGCTGTTTAACACAATTTGCCAATTTCCCAGATTTAATTAAATGCACCAAAAATGGCCAAAAAGGCATTTTCACATTGGTTAAAAACCGATTAATAAAGCCTTTTTTTCTATATTAAGCTAACAATGTTTTTATTAAATTTAAAATATTTGCCCAGCGTTTTCAATGAAATGTATCGTAATTAATTGCGCTAAAATCGAAAACAAATATTAAATCCCGGGGCTCCAATTCAAAATGTTTAAATTTCAAGAAGCATGGAATCGGTCAAGTTCTCGATCACATCTCACCGCAACTGATCAATGGAACTTGGGCAAAAAAGCTTCATTTTATCGCGCCGTCTGATGAAGATTTGGTCATTTTCTTCCAATTAACAGAAATTAATTTCTCAAAGAGAATCATCCAAAGATCAAATTTGCTTCCCTATGAAAACGACCCGAACAAAGTTTGCATACTAATTGCTTTTAATGAATTAAAATTATCTAATAAATTGTTTTTTGTTTCAAGTATCTGGGGACGTCAGCTTGTGACGATCTTGGAGATGACTGTGAAGCAACGCGCGATCTTGTTAAACAGATTCGTGAGCTGGAATGGTGCGGGGAAAAACGACCCGAGACTACCATAGAACAGGTCTATTTACTTAATTAATGATTACGGTACTTAAAACTGATTAAAACACCCAAAAAGGACCCGAGACTACCATAGAACAGGTCTATTTACTTAATTAATGATTACGGTACTTAAAACTGATTAAAACACCCAAAAAGGACCCGAGACTACCATAGAACAGGTCTATTTACCTAAATAGTGATTACGGTACACCCGAGACTTCCATAGAATAGGTCTATTTACCTAATTAATGATTACGGTACTTAAAACTGATTTAAAACACCCAAAAAATTCCTAGACTGCCATAGAACAGGTCTATTTACTTAATTAATGATTACGGTACTTAAAACTGATTAAAACACCCAAAAAGGACCCGAGACTACCATAGAACAGGTCTATTTACTTAATTAATGATTACGGTACTTAAAACTGATTAAAACACCCAAAAAGGACCCGAGACTACCATAGAACAGGTCTATTTACCTAAATAGTGATTACGGTACACCCGAGACTTCCATAGAATAGGTCTATTTACCTAATTAATGATTACGGTACTTAAAACTGATTTAAAACACCCAAAAAATTCCTAGACTGCCATAGAACAGGTCTATTTACTTAATTAATGATTACGGTACTTAAAACTGATTAAAACACCCAAAAAGGACCCGAGACTACCATAGAACAGGTCTATTTACCTAAATAGTGATTACGGTACACCCGAGACTACCATAGAATAGGTCTATTTACCTAATTAATGATTACGGTACTTAAAACTGATTTAAAACACCCATTCAATATGATATAGGAAGAAGAGGACCCTCTCGAAGATGGCGGTGATATATCTTGGACAAAAGCACGAGCCCAACAATTATACGAGGAATTAAGAAAAAGTGGGTTTTTTTGTTTTGTTTGATTTCATATTGGGATATTGAGTGTCACTCATTGACGGTAGCCTAAATTTATAAATTATAAGACTGATAAAAAGTGCGGTACTTTTCGCTTTTGGAAGGTCAATGGCGTTGAAAACATCATATATGGATTTTTAAAGGGTGCTGATCATGAATCTGACAATATTTTTAAGACCCGACCACATTTAAGACTTTAAGACTTTGAAAAGCTATGATTTTTGATTTTTTTTTTCACCATTAATCACCGAAAACTGCTTTTATAGAGTTTGTTAGGCTTAACCCCATAATATATATGATGTTTTCAAGGCTCCCGGAAAATGCGTCAGTGAAAAATGCGTCAGTGATTATTAAAAGTCATGTAAAACATGTTTCTGGAGGTTTTTGTGGTCTAAGAATCCAATTCTGAACTCTGTTACAACCTTTTCCGAACCCCGGACCAGAATTCAAACATTTGGTCGAAAATTCAAATTTTCCAAAAATCAAGTTTGGCGGCTAACCCGTCCGAAGCCAACCACGATTGCCAATTCTGTCTAGTACTGAAGCTAAGCCTAAGCCAACATCGCTTGGGATTTGTTAGGCTTAGGCCATAGCCTAGCTTAGGCTTAGCCTAAGACGTTAGTAGATTTTTTGGCTTGTTCGAGACACTTTACAACGAAAGTAATAATCGAATTTATACTTTTGAATGATTTTGAGACCAAACTGGATTTTTGAAAATTGTTCGAATTTGGTTCGAGGTTCGAAATCGGCAGAAATGGACATTAGAATTATAGTCTAAGCCCCTAAATCCGATAAAAACACTTTTTTCTCGACTTTTGATAATCACTGACGCATTTTCCACTGACGCATTTTCCACCGGTCACCGTTTTTCGGCTTTCAACGCCCTTTTGTTGACATTTTTTTAAATTTTGAGGTGTAGGCCCAAAACCGAAAAGTACCAAAAGTGCAGTAAGCTGGGAAACACGCTAAAATATTGCATATTTTCAAAGTAACGTAAAGCAAAACCGGCAAAACTATTAGAAACATGGTAAAGACACTTTATTTGCAATAGTTTCGTTCAAAACAAAAATTTGTTTGACCCATTAAATGATGCTAACAGGCGCCGTCGGGAACTTTTTATGAGGATTTTTAACATTTTTTGTTAAAAAACTTTGGTGCCGATAGGGTCAAATAACAACAGTTAAAAGCAGGGCTCGGAACTCAACATTGGTTAAAATCCGCATCGGAGCATTAAAAAGCTCATCTAGTACCTAAAATCCGCATATAACAAATTGGTCATCAAAAATTCAACATTTTTTCGGCGTTGCCTATTGGCACCGTCAACTCTTCCCCCCCCCCCAGCAATTCTAAAATAATATTGGATTAATTTATGAATTTGATGCATTTGGTCACAACAAATGATGCTTTTTGGCTAGCCAGATGCTTTTTCGAAAATTTTACATACGCCCTCTTCTGATATAAATGATTTTAGCAATTTTAACGAATTTCAACTAAATGCGTATTATTCTAATTTTTTAAAATCAAATTTAAGAATGCGGATTGCTTTCCGAAGTAGACGAACAAAAGCGACCGAAAAGGCAGTTTACATACGCCCAAAAAAAATGGGAAGGATATGCGCGGGTTCCGGTTATTTTCGACATAAAAAATCGTTGTAACTTTATTTTAATCATTGTTAAAGCTTTGGCTTTTAGTGGGCGAGGATTTGGCGGAATGGGAAGAAGCCATCAAAAATGGAATACAATTAATTGAGTGGGCATTTTTGTTGAGCAAAATTTTAAGTTGACATTCTTTTTCAGAGCGCAAACTTGTGTCAAATTTGTTTTAAATCGCTGTACAGAACGGGATTGCATTATCGTCAGAAAATCTCCAAAATCCTGTGGCCAATCGAGTATTGGACGAAATGGTGGCTTGCAAAACCTTTATCTTAAAGATTGCCCACACATGGTTTGGTTGACTCATATTTATTTTAATGAATTTGATAATATATTTATTTAAATACATTAATCTCAATTTAAAAAGGATTCCAACACTATGCCAACAAAAACTTAATTAAACATGCCACTAATTTAAAGGACGGGTATGCAGCACATGAGCTTCTGCATGCGCTCGGACTTCATCATGAACACCAACGAGCAGATGCTCGTCTTTTTACCAAATTAAATCGTCGTCAACTAGTTGTTTTTACGGAATTTAAATTCCCGAAATAATAATATTTAATTATATTTAGAAAAACATTGGCCAAATGGTAGCGAGCGAAGACGCAACCGTTGGACTGCTTCCATATGATTACGGCTCAATAATGACCTATCATGGTGGAGGTGTCACTTCCTGCGGGTTTTTCTCGTAAACATTCCCATTCGAATTTATACAATAAATAATTGCCCCTTATTTAAAAAGCTGCGATAATTATGCAATGATCGCTCATCAGATCTTGTACCAATACACAATGGGCCAACTCGAAAAACTGTCCTTCAAGGACGCTGCATTAATCAACTTACACTACTGCCGTTAAATTTACCCCACCGATGGCATTTTGTTTTACGCCCCCACCCCCTTTTTGTTTAGACTGTCTGTACGACGATCGCTATCACATGGAACCAATTTGTCAAAATGGGGGATACCCTGATCCAAAACAATGCAACCAATGTCGTTGCCCCGATGGATACGGAGGGCCACTCTGTGAAGAGCTTGAACAAAGTTATAAAACAATTTGACTAACTCTATTAAATATCAGGGTCCCCGTGCGTCTTGAATTTAAAAAAAATGGGTCCTGGAATTTTAAATGAATTATGAAAAGGTTTTGGAATGTAATTGTCATTGACTTTGATTGCGAGAATTATTTTTTATTATTTTAAGAGTTTGAAAAAACTGAAAATTTTGCTTAAATATGTTAGCAATTTTATTAACAAAAATTTACCGGAACCTATTGATTCTAATGCGATAGTTATTTTACGTGTTGGAATCGCTGACGGAGAATTAATATCAGATAAATTTGCGCAAACTAAAGTGCTCAAATTAAGAATTTTCAATGGAATATCAAAAAAATAAAATTAATTATTAATTTAAAGTATGTGTACAAAAATTATTACACAAATTTAGACAAAAACTGTGAATATCACTCAGCAAGAGAATTGGAAGCTGGCCCAAAGACCATTTTATTTGCTCCCGAATTTCGTTGCAAGTCTCGGCCATGTATTTGTTACTGGAGAATAAAGGTCGAATTTAAATGTTGAAAAGACTAATTAAATAAATAGCAAATTATTAAAAGCAGTAAAATAAATTAATTTTTATTTACTTTATCATTATTTTCAAGCCTAAAAATGGCAAAAAGACGCGAATTAGCGTCGAACTTCTAACTAGTCAGTTATCATGCGACATTCCTTGCGGGCCCAAATACATTGAAATCAAATACCGAGCTGACAAAAGAGCACAAGGTAAATAATGTCTATGGCCACGATTTATATGGACAAAAAATCTCGAAATATGGCCATAAAATATGGATAAAAAAATTGTAAAAAAAAATATGGATTTCCATATAAATCCTGGCCCTAATAATGTCTGACGTACAATATAATTATAAGAAAAGATTGATTTTTAGGCGCGCGAATTTGTTGTTTTGATACAATCGATCTTGGTTATGATGAACTAAAAAGTCCTTGGATTTTGATTGAGGCTGAAGCACCTGGCGTTGACATAATTGTTTCCGCGCATAATCACAACCGACGAGCTTTTGTTTTCCATATTGCGACCGGTACTGTCAACTTTGGCATTTTTCTTTGTATATCATTTAAAATCTAACCATAAATAAAACAAAGAATTATTGCTTAGATGGTGCCGAACTCGTGCCATCTTGTTTGTGTTCAAATTCACTAAATTGGTGGGTGCCATACAGAAACCCTCATCGGGGGGTCGTGTGTCATGATCCAGCAACAGGCCGCACAGTAAGATGTCCCAGCTTGACGGAAGAATTTTGTGAGCAGCGATGGTTATGCGAAGTTTTTGTGGTAAAATTATAAAAAATAATTTCCTGATAAATTTATTCAATCATCTTTATGAGGCTATGATAGTTTAAAAAATTTATAACTAAATTACACTTCTCAAAAAATTGCGTTTAATTACAATAGTCTATATTTATAAAAAAAAGGCTAATGATCTTTTCTTTTCAAAATTTTTTTTGTTATAATATTTCAAAAAATTTTGTGTCATTATTAATCACCTATTCCATTCAAGATCAATGGTATGCATCGCCAAATCAAGTGCCAGAATGACTCGGCTCCGAAACACCATGTGTACCGCGTTGAATGCTTTGTATTTTGGATTTTTATTTTGCTCTTTACATTTTACTTTAATAGATGCGGAAAGAATCATTTCAACTATGGAACTGGAACCAAACGAAAATTCCGGGAATCAACTTAACTTTGCCGGAATTATGGAACAAAACGAAAATCAACTTAACTATGCTGGAATTAGACATCCCGTACAATAGTTATACCTTTTGGGGCTATCGAAAGGACGAGAACAGTGACCCGATTTACATCAACGAGATCCAATGTCTGGATTTTTCTGAACTTGGAATTGATGGGCCGCCAAAATGCAACAGTTCGAATCTTGATCAGTTTGATCAAACTCCCGATGACATCGCTATGGACGTCCCTCACATCTTTGTTTTAGACATAGCGCAAAATTTATCGGCCCAACCCATGTCCATTATTTTATTTTTGTGCTTTTATTTTATCTTAAATAATTTTCCATAACAAATATTCCATCTTTATTTTATTGTGCCTTATTTATCTTAAATAATTTTCCATAACAAATATTTCATCTTTATTTATAGTCTTTTTATTTATCTTAAATAATTTTCCCTAACAACATATCCATCATAAATTTTGGTGTATTCCTTTTAATCCTAAGTAATCGTATCCTAACACCTATCTATCATGATATTTTTGTGACAAATCAACCATTTAATTTGTAAACAAATACATAATTATTAATTAACAATTTAAAACCTTTAACCAGTAATTCATTTTTTTAAGAATAAATTAATAAATTTTGCATCTTTTCCAAAGGCAGGAAAAATAACACCAAGAAAACAGTTAATGTGTAATGGAATATACACTAAAACAAACAACAAACAAAGCCATATCGAATTTATTCCAAAAACATAAATAATGCAAACAATTTTAAAGCTAATTTGCTCATGCGCACTCACAATCTGCGACGGCTGTGCCATGGCATTTACATAACTAGGGATGGCATTTTTGTGTTTTTAGTGCATATATGTTCTGAGGAATACGGCTTAAAAATAGCCTTTTCGCGTTGGTTTGAGCTTTTTTGGGCAAGGCTGAAATTACATATTTTGGCATATTTTGGGGTTTTTGGAGCATTTTTTGTTTTGTTTTTTTGACCAAAAATTTGAAAAAATGCACCCCAAAATCATTGATTTGGCTGTTTTTGAAAAATAATTCATCTTTAACTATGGACTTTTAGTCATTTTTGAAAAGAAGGCCTAAAAAATTGAACTTTTTTTTCGCGTAAAAAAAATAAATATAAAAAATGTCGGAGCTGAAATGGATGTCTGGTGCTGAGATGGCCAAATGGCGATGAGCTGGCCTGACGTTAAAATTCCTGAACTTTTTTCAAATTTGTTCAACTTGCCAAAAATACTAAAAAAATACGCGAAAAGGCTTTAAATCTACTTATTTTTACGTTAAAAGAAGAAAAAATTAAGTATTAAGTAATTTAGTGCACTTAAAATGCCATTTCTCGGTGCATATTTCGGAATTTTTTGGTGCATATTTCGGCATTTTTGGCATATTTTGGTGCATATTTTGGCCATTTTTTGGTGCATATAAATCCCATCCCTAGACATAACGAATCACCAGGATGTGCCGAACTTGAGTTGCCTTTTGCTCTACTGAGTCGTGCCCATTTTATCAAATGGGCACGACTCAGTCCGAACCAATCATTATAATTTACAAACTAAACAAACGACTTTCATTATTCCCACAATATATTTAGTGCAAAGTTCCTTTCCATCGCTTTATTTTTTATGTTTGAATTTCTGACTTTAATAATTGGTTTGGAATTAATCAAAGTTTTATATATTTTTTAACAGATTGAATATTTCGATCAGCCTTTAATTTTACATATAAAGTATGAATGGGATTTGTTAAAATAATCTTAGACAAATCACTGCTTCTTATGGGTAGGCAAGCGTAACATTCGGCTTCCCGTACTGATTAATATGCTTCAAATCAGTGGGCTGCCACTTCAATTTAGCATGCTTCTGAAAGTTGCAGCCGTCTTGCATTGGATCACGCCACTGTGCGGGCATGCCGCCGTGCAGGTCCAACTGCAAGCCGCGCATCTCTTGCACACGGCCCTGTAAAAAAAGGAATGAAATGTTCTGAAACCAAAATTGTATAAAGCATTAAATTAAAAAGCAAAGATTAATTGATTTTTAAAGTTTTGAGCACAATAACAAACCTTGTTGAATTCCAGTGTCGGAATCTTGTAACGTTTTGTGCCACATCTGACAATTTCGATGTCTTGAGATGCAGATTAATAATATGTACATAATAGAGATTGGCGAGATCGAGATCCAGACCGAGATTTTCCGAGAGTCCAGGTCTCGAATCTCGGAAATTTGGCGAAAACTCCGAGACTGGACTCTCGAAATTTCGAGATAAATCTCTATCTCGATCTCGGTCTCGGCCCATCCCAAATCTCGAGTTCGGTCTCGGATTTTTCAAAAGTCCTGTCTCTAGTACATATTTTTAGATGTTGGGTGTAAGTTTTGCAATTAAATTCACTCACTCTCCACTAATGGTGATGGTGATGTCCGTGAAAGTGTTGGGAATATGAACATAGGCGCTGTTAAACAGGCTGGTTCTACATTGCCGATGCTTGAACAGTACAGGCAAAGTGAAGGAGCTGTTTTTGAGGCTAAAAATATTTTTCTAATTTTAGCCCAATTATTTGGTAGTCGATTTAAAATATACAAAAAAAAGTGCCAGACTATTAATTTAGTGCACAATTCTTTCTAGTTCAGAACTAAAAGTTTTTTTAAAAAATTTAATTCAAAAAGATAATTTTAAACGAGATTATTAACAAGGATGGCACTTTTAGGCAAATGCCTATTTTTTCTGCGAACTTGGCACCGTGAGTTAAGCACGAAAAACATGTTTTTAGCTTTATTTGGAGCTTCTAGAGTGGACTTTATAATGCCTATTTATGCTATTTTGGGGTTTTTGTGCCTTATGCCTATTTGTGCCTTATGCCTATTTGTGCCTATTTCAGGCTTATTTCGACATTTTCATGCCTATTTCGACATTATTGGCGACTTTTTTCAGGATTTTGAGATATTTTTTTTTGCAAAAAATGCCAATTATTTTTTCTTTTCTTTTTTGTTAAAACCTTTGGTAAAAAATTTTATTTGCCTATTTTTGTGCCTATTTCATGCCTATTTTAGAACTTTTTTGTGCCAATTTAGGCGCCTATTTTGCAATTTTTCGTGCCTAAAAGTGCCGTCCCTGTTAATTAGGTAATAGTAATGCCGTAAATTGTACTCACGAGCTTTCAAAGGCAATTCCCATTTGTTTACTGTCACAACTGCTGAAGAACGAGCCGACAATCTGTTTGAATTCAATTTTGACGCTGACTTCACATTTTTGTTTCGGTGTCAAAATGCAGCCGTCCAAAAGTGCCAGAATATCTGAAGCTTTTTTAGTTAAAAAATGGATTCATTTAAATTATAATTTTATTTTTTGCAAATTACGTTTATGTCCAGCAAATTTTGGTTCTGCATTTGGGTTATTTTCATAAAAGTGAACCTAAAATAAAGGTTTTGTATTAATTATTTAGACATTTTTATCACCATGGAACAGTGCTTGATATAATCGTAGTAGTTATTTCCGCATGATGGCATCTTTGACGGTATGCCAAAAAATAATAAAATTATTTTAATTGAAAATTGTTTTTACCCTTGCCATTTTGTTGAAGCTTTCTCGACCTTTTTTGTCGGTTAGATTGATGCTGGGAAAAGTTTTTCTGGCAAATTCGGCATTCGGCAATTTGTTTTTAAACTAAAAATAAATTTCTCAATTAAAAAAAACGTTATTTTGAATTTTTTCAAAATAATATTCTTCTCTAACCTACCGCACACATACAGTAGTCTTCCTCCCATCCACCGTATCCGAAAGCTGCACGGCTCGCATTAGTGCCCTTATAACATGCGTAACAAGGCTGGAAATAGAGAAAAATCAAAAAAGTAAATTGATCAAAGATTTGCAGGATGTTCATTCAAGTTAAAATTTATAATTTTAAAAATGAATGCCCTTTTTTAAATAAAGTCCAGGAAAAAGCCAGGGTCGCTGAGACTCCACTCGACCTGGACTCTGGGTACAAGAAAAATCCAGGCCTGTACCAAGGTTTAGGTCGGTCTCTAATTATTTTGAATTTGAATGCCTTGGCATCATCCGTTGCCGTCTCCTCAACGGCAATTTTGTTGTCGCCGAATAGCGCTCGGACGTTCAGCCACGGCGGGCGCAAATGCTTCGGGATGAAGCAGCGCTCCTTGACCAGCGATGAGCCCATACATTGCGCATGAAATTCGGTGCCTTCGAGCTTTCGGCACACAATTTTAGGAGGCAGGCCACAATTTTTGCCTTCTAGAATGTGTGCCAATTTTTGTTAATTACACAAAATGAGCATTTGTTGCAAATTACATAGATCGATCAAAAGGTAAAAAATTATGGTAGTTTCGGCACCAACCTGCCGAATTAGAGCAATAGAGCAGCAGTAAGCTTAGAAGCGTAAAAGCCGTGATGAACATCTTGTTTAAAAAGTCAAATTAAACACAGAATTATTCTGCATTTAGTCTGCCAAATATTTGCAAAAAAATATTGGATTCAATTCAAGATTTTGATGCTCTATTTTTATTTTTCTAATGAGTTAAAGAATTAAATAAATAAATATAATGTCGATTTAACAGAGAATGGACATGACCACCGCTGCTTAGCATTTGTCCAATCACTTCAATGATGGGCAAAATTTTGTGCAATGGAAATTTTTAGTGAAAGAATTAGTCATCTTTTCCGATCAACTGAAAATAGGCAAACTTTTTATTGGAGAATTACTGCCAAGTCCACCCATTGGGACAGCCAGCAGCACACGTACAATGTCTTTGGGAAGCAATTCTTTTGGACAAAATTGTGTAATAAAAATGAATTCAAAACTCGAATTGTGCCTATCGAAAAAGGGATGCCGGGTTTAAAAGCACAAATTCATTCAAAAAATGTCTTGAAGATTAAAAGATTCACAGCTTTTGTAGTGTAAAATAAAATCCATCAAACTCGCATTAAAACGTGCACATCAACAGATGCCCCTAAATTTTTGTCTTTTATTCATTGAAATTTGCGAATTATTCTGAGTTTGGATGGCTTATGTTAACAAAAAATGGCTGGTTTATTATTATAAATATTTTTATAAAAAGTAATTGCCAATTTATCAATTTCTTATCAGTTTGGAATGCCCAAAACTATTGACCCGGTCGGCATTCATTCATCTCCAATTAATCGTTCAATCAAACAAAGCTTGCAAATTTTAATAGTGCTTGTGGGTGTATGTCTGTAAGCCAATATTTTGATTGGAAAGGGCTGAATGAATCATTATGAATTTGAATTTATGATGCTTATCAAATACATCATCGTCGTATTCTGTGCCATCTCTTCAATTAGCCGGGGTGGAGGATGATTCGTTTTTGGCACCGTCCTTGCCAGTCTCTTTGGAGGACGATTTGTTGTTTTTGGCATCGCCCGTGCCATTCTCTTTGGAGGACGATTTGTTGTTTTTGGCATCGCCCGTGCCATTCTCTTTGGAGGACGATTTGTTGTTTTTGGCATCGCCCGTGCCATTCTCTTTGGAGGACGATTTGTTGTTTTTGGCATCGCCCGTGCCAGTCTCTTTGGAGGACGATTTGTTGTTTTTGGCATCGCCCGTGCCAGTCTCTTTGGAGGACGATTTGTTGTTTTTGACATCGCCCGTGCCAGTCTCAGGGTCGTCGCGCTTCTCAGTGACTTTCGGCACTGGCATTTTCAGTTCAATGTCCGGCTTGTTGCATAAGCCCTGCAGGCAAATTTCGCATTTGCCAATGCCACCATCCTTGGCACAAATTGGGTCCAAGTCGCGGTTAGTGCATTTGCCACCATTCGGAGCACATGCGTTGACAACAAATATCTGGTCACCATTTTTTGCTACAAAATTATTCAAAAAAATTATATTATCTAATCAACAAAAAATGTTTTCTTAAATACCCCACCATCAATGCATGAGTACGTCTGGCATCCGGCAAAATTTCCAAAGCAATCATGTTCGTTCAGTTCAAGCCCTGGCCAGATGTCAGTTGTGCCCCACTGTTGCATTTTGCGAAACATGCCCACGGACGGAGTGCCACGATGGCGGAGGGCATAGTAACAGTTGTCAGCTGCAAAAAACAAATATTTTTAAATTAGTTTTAATTATTGCTGAAAAGCATTACCTTTATGGTCCCAGAAGCTCCCCTGATCCCAGAAGCTCTCCAAACTGGGATGAACAAGCGTGATGAGAAGGATCAACAGGGCAATCATTGATTAGCAATTGGGGTAATTTTTTGGGAAAAAATTCTTTGGATTTATTTCTGAATTTAAATTGTTTTCTTAAAGAAGTCGGAAGTGTATCATTAAAATTAATAATTGTTTAATCCTTTTCAGAAAAGAAAATAAATTTAGAAAAACTTTTTAACCCTTAAAAATTTGGAATTCTAAAATTTAAAGAAGGCTTCACCGTAAAATGTTTTAAATGAAAGTAAAATCTGATGGGCCGGCCGATGAAAGCCGACGAAATGAATCATTTAACCAAAATTGGCCATTTGAGAAGCAAAATGATGAAGCCAAAGTCGCAACTTTGCCTATTTATACACAAAATCTTCTCACAAAATCAAAAAAGGCAAAAAGATTCTTTCAAACGTTTTTTCATTTTTCAATGATTCAGCAAATATATTCATAATGTTAGCGAAAATCTGATGAAAGTTGCCGAAGATGAACCATCCAACATGAATAGGCTTATTTTTGAGAAGCAAAAACGATGAAGCCGTTGTAAATGATTCATCAAAAAGAAAATGAAAAGAATTTAATATACAAAAATAAATATTTTTGGGGAAAACGTTTTTGTTCGGGCAACGATCAAAAAAGCGAATGACGCAACACATTAAGAAATCGTAGCAAATTTGTTTATTTATTATTCATTTATACAAAAAAACTGGACGAAAATATTTGGGTATTGTCGACATTTCGGCATTTTTGGAGTGCCGCATTTTTCAACACTTTGAGTGCCGACTACGATTGGCCCGGGGACTTGAGGAATCAATGCCGGATCCTTTCCCAATGAAGGATCTATACCTCCGATATCGGCAAATTTTTGAATTCTTTGACATTTTGATCAAAATGATTTTGTCAAATGTGTCCAAATCAAATTAAATTTTTATTCCTGTGACGGGACTGGTTCTGGGACGAGACTGGTTCTGGGACTGGACAGGCCCTGGGTCGGGACTGGACAGGCCCTGGGTCGGGACTGGACAGGCCCTGGGTCGGGACTGGACAGGCCCTGGGTCGGGACTGGACAGGCCCTATGTCGGGACTGGACAGGCCCTGGGTCGGGACTGGACAGGCCCTGGGTCGGGACTAGACAAGCCCTGGGTCGGGACTGGACAGGCCCTGGGTCGGGACTAGACAAGCCCTGGGTCGGGACTAGACAAGCCCTGGGTCGGGACTGGACAGGCCCTGGGTCGGGACTGGACAGGCCCTGGGTCGGGACTGGACAGGCCCTGGGTCGGGACTGGACAGGCCCTGGGTCGGGACTAGACAAGCCCTGGGTCGGGACTGGACAGGCCCTGGGTCGGGACTGGACAGGCCCTGGGTCGGGACTGGACAGGCCCTGGGTCGGGACTGGACAGGCCCTGGGTCGGGACTGGACAGGCCCTGGGTCGGGACTAGACAAGCCCTGGGTCGGGACTGGACTAGCCTTGGGACGAGACTCCGCGGGGACGGACGGGACGAGCGAGACTGACCCGCTCCGCTACTGTTCAATTTGCCATAGAATGTGATTTAAATTTCATTCAAAAAATAGATGGCACACATTTACATCCAAAAAAAATGAAGCTTTGGTATAGTAATATTTAAATAGGTAGGTAGCTTTAAAAAGCATGAAAAATTGTTTTCCAAAAAATTTATTCAATTTTTTTTGTCGACGTCGTTGCCTCTGTTGACAAATTGCGCTTCATTCTTGCTTTGCCCGAAATGTATGAGTCGTAGAAGAATTGGGCGAACAAATACAGGTAGGAAAGGTACATCAGGCCACCCAGGGACAGCATATTCCAACTAAATTTGAATAAAATTAAATTTTAAAATTCAAATTTTGTCACATATTTTCGCGCACTTTTAAAACCAAACCGAAAGCTTGTCGAACACCAAGCTTCTCGGACAAACACAAATGTTTTGATTAATTAAACATAATTTTTTTGGGCTTTTTTAAATTAATTTTTTGATAAAAATGTTTGTGCCGGCTTCACCTCGCATCGCATGGCGTCGCATCGGCGTATTTGATGTACACAATGTGTGTGAAAATGTAAACGGAGATGACAAATTGCAGAATTTGAATGCTCGTGATGAATTTGGCCACAGGGCGCGGTGCCCGCACTTTCATTGCCTGGAGGCCAAAATAGCTGAAAAACATTTTTGGGTTTTGTTGGCATTTTATTGTTTTTTTAATACATCTATTAATTAAAATAAAAAATAAAATTACTATTGTTAATTATTAATTATTTTTGAAAAATCCAAGATCGAGATTGAGATCGGGATTTAAGGATGGGCTGACACCTAGATTTTCAAGATAAAAAATCTCGAAATTCCGAGAGTCTAGGTCTTGGAGTTTTCGACAAATTTCCGAGATTTGAGACCTAGACTCTCGGCGGAAAATCTCGGTCGAGATCTCGATCTCGGCCGGGCTCTAATAGAAATAGCACTTACAAGTACATGACCGTGTGAACACTGAGGTTCAATGCCAGGGACCAACGGCACCATGCCTGCTTCTCCGCATACGTGATGGTGGCGTAGAGGAATGTGAGCGCGTGGTGGTACCAATGCAGAAAGATCACGGGACGCTTACGAAGAATCTGGCATGAAAATATTTAGGGCTAAAATTTTGTAGTTTAGGAGTAATCAAATTTTTGTCAAAAGTACTAGTACCGATTCACTCTTCTACCTAATTCCACATGTGGAATTATTTTTCAACCTCCTCAGAAAGGGCGACTTTATTAGTGAGTGTGGAATTGTTAGAGCGTGTGGAATTACAAGAGTGAATACGGTATATACTAGAGCTGTTCGAGTTTCTCGGTCTCGATTCTCGGTGTCATTTCTCGGTCTTGGTCTCAGTTCTCAATTTAACCGACTGCTCTCGGTCTACTAGAGCACTGATACTATTTTTCTAATTTAAAAAAATTATTTTTTAATAATAAATTAAGTTGCGGATTTTACTTATACATGCCCAACCAACTTACCAGGAACATTGTGTCGCCCAGTTCTGGCGCTTTGCTCATCACGAACATCCATCCCCAATATCCCGTCGATGAATCATTGTAATACTCAGCATTTTGACAATAGGTGCCTGCACATAAATTTAATACAAAATTAAATTTGTAAACAATTAATAATTTTAATTACCGACAAAGCCGTGATGCCGAAACATTTTGAACAATTCGGGCAACAAACAATAGGCTGCGTAGCCGCTGAAGATGGAGAATGAGAAATTCCACACGGCCAACACAACGCTCATCGCCTTAAAATTTTGAATTTAAATGTTGGCATAATGTTGATTGATGCCTTGCTGTCAAACGCCTTCCGTGTGAACATCCACTTTTGGCCCCAATAAACAATGGCCAAATAGGCCAATGTGATTTTGTAGGACATTGGCACCCAATTGTGCCTGAATAATGGAAAAAATTAAAAATGCAATTAATTAGGTAAAAGCATAATTTAAATAATGAATTTTGGAATCAAAACTGACTGCATGTAATGCGTTGTTTTCTCCAGGCTCCAGTCATTGCTAAAAAGCAGTTCCGATAATGAAATGTCATGCAAAGTGCCATTGTCGATGGTCATTTTGCTACTTTTATTGCTCAAAAATAATTAATTACATTAAATAAATAAATTAATGTATGTATAAACCGAATCCAGCCCGGGGCAATAATTGAATAAAATCTTAACCGATTCTGGAATTTTATGAACCATTTGGAAGCTTTTGAAGAGTTAATCCCATCGTTAAGCTAAAGCTTTGCAATGGACAAATCTCAAAAAGTTATGACCAGAAAACCCACCAAAAATTAGGATTTTAAACTTTTTAATTTATGGCATAACTTTTTGAGATTTGTCCAATCGTAAAGGCTCAGCTAACATCTCGTAAGCACGTCAGAATCGGTTAAGGTTGAAGCAAATGATTTTACCCCGGCCTGGGGACGGGTTTGGTTAGCAGAAAATGTATAAAGAAAATTTATTTTTCAATTTGAATTTTTTTTTAAATATATATTTTGGATATTTTGCGCAATTTTAGCAACTTTAAATAAGATTTTAATTTTAATAGTCTTGATGAAACATTCTATGGAATTTAATTGCATTTTGTCGTTAAGTTGTTCCAAATTTTATAGAGACAAATTTAATCGTTGTTGGCCTTCAAAAACTGCTCACTTTCCCTCATACACCTCGAACCACCAAAAATTTTGGGCTGATAACGCCCAAAAACATTCACGTGAAGCACAATGTGTCAATAGAATTAAACTTGTCAATCACATTGAATCTGCAAGAAAATTTAAATTTAATTTTTGTTTTAAATTTAAACAAAGAATTTGGATGGAAGAAATTGATTAATCAAAAAAAGCGCATTTTTTTGTATGGAAAAGAACTATTTGTAATGCAATTACGTTGTAAAAAAAAATTCTTTTGTGCATATTTTTATAATGCACAATTTGCCCTGCCCAAAGAATTTCTGAACATTAAAATTTGAATAAATTTAAATGTAAGGCAACTTTTGTGGATTAAAAACTTTCAGCAAGAATCCATCTGAAAATTAGTCCAAATCGATCACTAAAAGCAAACATTAAAAAAAACAATTTTATAACTAATTTACGTCCTTTTCAATTAAAATGGCTAATTGACTTTTATATGTGAAAGCTAAACAATTTGTTAAATTTGGGTTACCGCTATTGAGACGAATTATTATTGCTTCATTTTGTTTTTGGTCTGCAAATGTTCGGGCCAACCATCTTCAAAAGCGAGCAGTACTTACCGAACATGGCTGGACAAAACTTGGCTCACACTACTCAAAATGAAACAAAAAAATTTGAATTAAAAAGACGAAATTTTGTTCAGCCCTGCAGGGGTTGGAGGTTATGTGACGACGACACATTTTGATTAAAAAAATGATAAAAAAAAATGATAGCATCCCAAAACAAAATTGCTTGCAATGTTTCTTATACATTGGTCCGGGCCGGAACTGGGCGGCTGGTTTTCCGAAACGAATAGTTAAAAAATTATCAAATTTTGGGAAACCCCTATTTTATTTTAACAAAGAAAAAAAAAACGAATTCAAAAATGTTCATTTTGCTTAAAATTTTTGAAAATTAATTTTCTGTCAAAAAAAACAGTCGCCCTTCATAGGGCTGCCCAACTTTTGTCTTAGACAAAATTAGTTTAATATTTATCCAAAATTTCTACAAATATGTACAGAATGTATGAAAAACAATAAAAAAAAAGTATAAATAACAAACGTAATTAAAAATTCTTTCAAATTTTTGTAATAAAATTTTGAGTTATATAAATTTAATTTTTTATTAATCTAATAAAAAAATGTTTGGTCAATTTATTTATTTCATCGATTATTTTTTCTCGCGTTTTTGCTTCCGTTGTCGGACCCTTTGTTCGGCCTCCCGCAGCTGCTCACGTTTGATGAGAAAGAAATTCAATTCCTAAATTTAAATAAAACAATATAAATTAATTTTTTTTTGGTTTTTTTCCAAAATTAACCTCCAAAATTGTTGAGTACTGCTCCACCGGGATGCCCAACCGTTCCATGTGGTCCGGATGATTACGAAGAAATGCAATGTCTGCCGGCTTGTCACAAAATCTCAGCAACATGTCAAACGCATTCTCTCGGCCGTTGCTGCTGCACCCGCCGTTGCTGTCCATGTCCACCATGTCGCCCTGTTGATGGTAGATGGAGCCCCTTGAACGAAGGCTCACCAACTGAGGCCTTCTGGGCATAAAAAAGAATTTCATCACTAATAGCTTACTAGCATTTTTAGGCATTTTCCTGTTTTTTTGCGCATATGCTATGATGAAAAAGGCTCAAAAATAGCATTTCCCGAAGACTTTTGAAATTTAAAAAAAAAACGAGTTTTTTAGTGCCAATAAATTCCTATTTTGGAGTTGGCTGTTAGTGCATATTTTAGAGCCGAAGTTGCAAAAAAATTGTTAATTTCCAATCCATCATTTTGATCAGATTTTTGGACCGAATTTAAGTTTAAATTTTATATTTGTGAATAATAAAGTCACTAAATACCGCAGGGAACTTCGAGTGCGCTGCAAAATTTGCCGTTTTATGCCATATTTTCGGGCACTCGAGCGTTCTCCCATCATCGATGAGAAGAGATTGGAAAGCATCTAATTTGTAAGGGGAATTTCTAATTAATTCAAAATATTTGAATCATTTTTAATGATTTTAAAACAATATTTTGGTGATTTTTAACAGAGAAAAATATTTTAAAAATATAGTTATTATTATATTGAAAGGTATTAAATTTAATTACAAACAAATAAATCCAAAATATTTGCCTGAATCGGATTTTTGCTGGCATTGGACCGTCTATGAACAGCTCCATCAAGTTGGAAAGCGAGTACTCGCCGCTGTTGACGTCCAGCAGCTGATGTCGATGAATTATTGTTCACCCCAAGCGTTGTCCGTGAGTTGATGGAGGCACAGGTCGAGTTTGTGAAGGAGGAGCTGGACACCGACCCATCCGTTGTTGCACTGACCACCGCATTCTCACGGGCCCAAAAATCCGAAATTTTCAAAAATGTTCATTGACAAATTTAAGTTTTAAATTAAATTCTTCGTTTGGCAGTCAACCAAAATTTGATACAAAATGTCAATTGATTTTTTGTCAAATTATTATTTTCACATCTTGACCCGGGATGCATATCTAATGCCAAATTAAGATAAATTTTCAAATTAATTGAAAGATGATTTGTTATTCTAAAAGAATGAAATTTAGGCTTTTCATATCCTGTTTTCTTCTTTATTTATTTTTTTTATAGAAATATTCCCTTTCAAATTGTTTTATAATTATCACTCACCAGCTTTGTAGACGCTTCTTCTGGTTCCTCTTCAGACTGAAGCTGTTCGTCATTGCCTGGGTTGTCATCTACGGCATTCAAGGACAAATCCAACTGCTGATTGTCCGACGTCATTTAAACTTCTAAAAGATCATTATCATTGACCGGTCACAATATTCAATTGAGAACTTGGCCAAAAAAAATTGATTATTTGAGCAATCAAAAAGTGGCCGCCGATTTTTCTGGACTTTTGGCATATTTTTTTTTGTCTTTTGTGCTGATTAAATATGCTGTGACAGGAAATTCTAATTTTTTTTTTTTACAAATTTGAGCTTTTTGGAACAGAATTTCGACAAAAAATCAAAGAAAAATGCTGATTTACACAAATTGCATGGGTATCCTAAGCCAATTGTGCGGCGGTCCTTAGGGGGAGCTCCTTCCCCCCCCCCTTCACAGCCACTCCAATCATTGCTTGGACGGGAGCGGGGCCCGAGAACCCCAAAAATTCCTCCCCCCCCCCCCCCCCCCCCCCCTCCCATTCAGCGAACATCGCGCCAATCGACGACGTCGTTTAAGGTCGTAGGAGGAAGACGGACGTTGTGGGAGAATGAGAGAATTGTTTGAGGTTCAACCACCAACCCGCCTCCCCCCCCCCATATGAATTTTGTTTGTTTGTTATTTAAATGGAATTTAAATTTGTTATTAAGTCTTAAGCAGAGGAAAAATCTCTAGACTCAAATGCACATCTAGGCATCTACATATATGATTAACTCTTTTATAACGGATAAACGGAAATTTTAACTGGCGAAAACTTTAATTCTTTTAGACAACTAAACATCCGCCGCCCTCCCCCCCCCCCTCCAAATTAATCACAAAATTTACTCGAAAAAAATTGATTGCAAACGCACTGACAAATGAGCAAATAAGAAATATTTAAGTTTTCATCTCAAAAAATATTTCATTTTACAATTTTCAACCCTTATTTTATCTAAAGCTTTGGTCAAAGCTAAGATTCGTCTTTTTTCAATAGAAAAAACAAACATAATCTGATGATGTCACAGATAAATTTTAGATTAGCTTTGTGTTCTCGATTGTTTTGGCGCCTAAAATAATGCTTTTCTGAAGAAAAAAATAAAAAATGCGGGGGGTTTACGATCTAAACAGCGGGGGGCGTTACGCCCGCAAAACGTAATAATATTGGCTTATAAGGCGTAGACAAAAAGACACCAAAATTTTATTTATTGCATCAAACTCGTCCCTGACCCAAGCACATCAGCCAGCCATCGCTCTCGACGAGTGCGCGGAATGTTTTTTTTTGGTTCCAACAATTTGACATATATTTTCAATGCATTTCGCCCGCTTCTTTTGATGAATGGTCGGTTGGTTGTTGTTGATGAGCAATTCGTAAAATGTTGAAGATTGAAAATATTTTTAAACAATCTTTGCGATGTTGTGACGTCGTTATGTTTATTGTTGAAAAACTAATTTCGAAAAAAAAAATTATGAAAAGGCCTAGTCTGGGCTATTGGGAGGATTCATTACTTTAAAAAAAGTGAAAAGCAGAAATTTAATTTGCGTGATTTTGACTGATGAGAATTCTGCTTCTCTTCTGCTGCTGGGGGCGGGGGAATGAATCGGCCGTGCCGATAGGCGCCATCGGGAAAATTTTAAAAAGATTTTACGTTCTTTGTTAAAAAAACAAATTCAAAAACACTTGCAAATATGGCGACCCATCCAAAATTTCAAATTGATTCAGTAAGACCCACGTGTATTTCATCGTTAACGAATCAATAATAAATAATTAACGAATTAAAAGCAGAAAAATTCTTGGCTAGATCAATAAAATTACGAATCAATATACCTACGGTTTAAATTAATTCGTTATAAATAGGGTCCGGATCAAGTTTTAACATGTTTTTTGCGAATAGGAAATCATAAGAGAAGCCCGGAAATAGCATTCATTTCAAAAAATTTTGAATTAGAGATCAAAAATGCGCCATCAAAGATCGACATTTTCCCTAAAATTTTTTTATTTTGAAATTTTTTATAAAATTTTCCAAAACATGTGAATAATAATACATTTTCATTAAGAGAAAAAAATTAATAAAAAAATGAAGTATTTGAAGGTTTTTACGCAAAAATTGGCAGGATTTGGTCAGTTTTTGCACATTTTTAATCAATATTTTGGCACTTTTTGGGGTCTTTGGTCAATATTTGGGGTTTCAATATTTTAAGTCAATATTTCGCGTTGTTAGTCAATATAAATCCGAACCCTAGTTATAAACAATTTTCTTATTGTTTTTACAAATAAGTATCACGGACGGTTCCGTTTGTTGACGTTTGTGACTCAACCGGTGGCGGACGAGTTAAAGTTCCGAACAAAAAATGGTTGTTTGCGATTATGCTGATCCAGCGTCTGCGCGCAATGTCCAATGGAATAACGTTGTGTTCGATAGGATAGTTGAATTTGTTGTTGTTCAAATCGCAGCACTGTGGGCCGGCCCGCAAAACACCGACAAGAACTTTCTTTCCAGTGGGTTTGCTAAATTAGGCTTATTAATCAATGATTTTAAATGTTAAGAGTAATTAAACTTACTATTTGCAAACAACACCCGAGCCGGAGTCTCCGGCACAACGGGCTTCAGAGTTGTTTCTCAAACAAATTGTTCCAGTAGGGAATTTGTGTCCCCAAGGTTTGCCCTGTAACAAGTGAGATTTATAAGTGTTGCACGTCTCGGTCTCTAGTATCGACTCGAGAAAGGCTTGGAGCCTTTTTGGTCTCCGGCTTGAGTATTAATTTCGAAAATCGAGACACACCCCCTAAAGATGGCATTTTTGATCTGAATTCATTACAGAATTCTGAGCTTGATTTGCTCAATAATTAACTATGTTTCCAAAACGACTGGACCCGCCGGGTTCCTTACGAGTTTTCATGGATCCTAACGCGAAATTTTTGTTACAATTGCTAAAACTTACTAGTTGACTTACGGCGTCATTGCAACATTTGAGCGAGATTAATATCCCTGACATATAAAGTCGTTGCATCTTATCGCTGCATTTGTCTCCTTGTTCGGTAAACAAATGACCGTTGCCTTAATTAACGACTTTTTATTAATGGACAAATTAAGCTAAACCAGCAATCTGGCACTCGCTCCATCTGTCCGATGTGAACGCTGCTGGTTCAGAGCTCGCGAATCCAATGGTGCTCAACTTTCCTTTCACCAAGTCAAATGCGGGCTCAACCTCCACGATGGCCAAGTCAAAAGCGTAACGATTCACCGCCATGTAGTAGGCCGAATGCAAAACAAAATCCTTGACTTTTCGAGAAACACCGCTTTCGACATTTTGATGGTCAGCGACACCTGCATGTGCTGTCGAACCGGTTATGTGGGCGAACTCCCAGCAGTGCGCACTGGTGAGAATGAGAGAAGGGCTGAACAGAACACCGCTGCATTGATTCGTACCGCTCTTAAAGCATCAAATTTATCAATTGTGAAATAATGAAATGACACAGGATTCGGCCTCCCAGTCCGTGAAATCAAATATTTAAACAAAACAGTAAGAATTTCTTTTCCCCGCAGTTAGCTAAAAGCTTAAGAAATGTCCGGGTCACTAAATGCTCAGTTCAGTTAAGAAATTAGTCCTAAAACCATTTTTTTAAATTTTCCCGGTGTGGTGCATTTCTGCAAACACATAATGTCTGTATACTGTATGGCCACGGTGTTTATTGACAATATCCATTTTAGAGTGGCCTATGTTTAGAAACACTAACTAATTATTCACCCTTTAGAAATAAATTAAAAATCACTTTTTTCAGAAAATATTACAAAATTCAATTTTTGCACAAATTTTGGCAAAATTTGACGTTTTTTCTGGGCAAAATCAATGACAGAATAGAAATTTTATTATTGAAAACAAACAAACAAAATTATTCGATATCTATGAGTTATCCAACAATTTTTCTGGTAAATGGTAAACCCCTTTAGAAATTTATTGAAGTCTTCAATTTTTTGAAGTTCCCTATTTTTTGCTCAGCAAAATCAGAAGAATTTAAAAAAAATGCATAACTCAGCTTAAAGTTAATGAAATAAATAGAATATTTTTACACGCATTTTTTGCACCTTTAAAAAATGCAGCAAATTAGGATCAAGATGTTTTCTCCATTTTAAAACATTTAAAAGTTAATATCAATTTTTTCAAATTATTTCCACAAAAAACTCATATCTATTTTTAAATTGAACATTTCCTAACAAAAATTTTAAAATCTAAAAACGTTTGTTCACCATCAACGAAAGGCTACAAGACCGTTATAAAATAAATAGATTACGCCTAAAAATCCGGTCGCTAGCCATGCTCTACAACAAAATTAAAAATTTTTTCGGAAACTTTAAAAAACATTGAATATTTTTTGGGAGTTATTTTTAAAACATTGAATTTTTTGGAAACAACATTTTTAATTTTTTTGTAATTTGAAATCGGATTCTGTAAATTAAACTTTCACAGGTCACTATTGTAAACGAAAGTTTCAAATAAAAGATCCAATAACTTTAAACTTACTGATTCTTTAATTGATAAGTGCACAAAATATGTCGCGTCGTGATATGGACCGGTGTGGGACCCAAACAAAACTCGGTTGCTTGGCACTTTTGTCGGACATTGAGATTCCGTCGAGCGGGACCTGAAAACCCGGGAAATTTTGACCCTGTCCCCAAATTATTTTAAAACTTACACTTCTTCTTCATCGGACAAGACCCCAGTGGCAATTGCATACAATCTTTATTAAGAATATTAAAGCAAAAATTCAGCTGGAAGGTGTGTGAATTTTTAATTTTTTTTTAGAGATTTAATTTTAAAAATATATGAAAATTAATTTAAATATGTATTAATAGGGGAAGCGTATGTGAACTACAACAGGCAAAACAATAATTAGTGGTTTCACTCAAGTGGGTTCGAACCCCGTACATAACATAAACTTGGTGAAAGACAAACCACTAGCTCATCGATTCAACTGGGTGAATCCTTGTAAAAAGAATTTCTGTCGCTAGATTATATCATCTTAGGGGGGTGTAAATTTAGTCCCGGCCTCAGTGGGATTAAAAAGCCGGGACCGGGACTTTTATTTTCAAAAAGGATCGTTGACCGGGACTGAAAACCCGGGAAATCCGTCCCGGTCCCGGACTACCCTAATTAAAACTACTAATTATTTTAAAACTTACACTTCATCGGGCTCAACCCCGGTGGCAATTGCGCGTTGAAGTGCGCGTAGATGATTTGCTGGGAACACGGGGCTGAAACAATAAACACAGATATAAAATTACAAATTATTTTAAAACTTACACTTCTTCTTCATCGGGCTCGACCCCGATGGCAATTGCATTCATTGCAAAAAGCATTAGAAATGTTAGTAAAAGCATTTTTTTGCGGATCTGAAATTAAAATAGAAGCCAGCCAATAATATATCAAAAATGTCTCCAAGGTGACTATAAAATTGAACGTGATTGCTTATAAATTTTAATTTTTCAACAATTTTCCAAAGCCCATAAAATAAACGCAGTATCGATGAGAAATAGAGCTTAAATTTTTGGGACTAAAACCGTAAATTTAACGAAATATGGATTAAAAAATCAGGATGATGTAATTAAAAAAATTCGTAGCTTTCGAGATCACGGCCCGTGCTGGGTCGTTTCGCAAAACGCAAAATCCGCCAACGGGCGTTTCGCAAAATCCGCCATCTCGCTGGAGAGGAAAAAGTGGGCGTTTCGCAATCCGCCAACGGGCGTTTCGCAAAATCCGCCACATGGGCGTTTCGCAAAATCCGCCATTTATTTTAATTTAGACAATTTTTTTCAAAATTTTTTACATCAAATAATGTTTACACGAATGTTTAAGCCTAAGCTTAACGAACCCGGGAGGCTTAGGCCTAAGCTTAACGAACCCCAAGCCAGGGTGGTTTAGGCCTAAGCCTAATAAGTCTCCAACTTTTCCCCATTCTCTATGGCTTTGGAGTTACTTAAAAAAGTAGGTTTTCCTTATTGTTAAAAAAGATTTCAACAGATTCAAAAACCGATTTATCTCAAATGCAGATTATATTCATTTTTATATATTTTTTAAATAATATAATTTAATAATATTTTTAGTGATTTTGAAAGCCCATCCATAGTGGCGGATTTTGCGAAACGCCCATGTGGCGGATTTTGCGAAACGCCCAAAGTGGCGGATTTTGCGAAACGACCTAGCACCATCACGGCCTCGCAAAAAAATGTTCAATTGGTGTGATCCCTGATTTAGAAAATAAAATAAATAAAGTGAAAAGAACCTTTTTTTTAATTCTTACATACTGTTAGATAATAGGGTGGGATTTTTTTAGTTAAGAAAAACTTGAGCATTAAACATGCTAATTTTTGCCGTGTGGTTTTGCTTCTAAAAAAATTTGGCCATAAATACTTCAAGGCCATACTATCATCGTGCAAATTTTCAGAGGATTTGGCCAATTAGGTAATTTTCTGTATAGTTACGTGAAAAAGGCGAATTTTTGTGTAATTACGCATGATAAAACTAAATAGCTGAAATTTGCACGATGATAGTATGGCCTTAGAAGTATTTTTGGCCAAATTTTTTAAGAATTTCAAAAAGGCAAAACCACACGGCAAATTTAGCAGCTTAATGCTCAAGTTTTTCTTAACTAAAAATCCCCACCCTAGTAATTAAACCTCGAAATATCCTGGGTCACAATTCAAACTGAATTTTAAAATTTGCTTCTGCAGGGAAAGGCACATCTCTTACAAATTGGAGAACAAATACAGCGGATTAACGAATTAGCTGTTCCGTGAAATTATCAAAATTTTAATGCATTGTGCCGTTTTGAGTAGAGACCGGCAACTCAGCCCAAACAAAATTTTGTACAAAATTTTTTGGGTTTCTTTTGGTTTTGGTTTCTTTTGGGTTTTGCTCAATTTGACCAAAACCAAATTTTTAAGCGCGTGCTTTTTTTTTATTCCCATTATGCGACTGATCTATAGAGTAATCGCGATGCCAATCATAATCTTATCTGGTAATAACTTCATTTTATCATGCAGAAGAAGCTGCTAAATTTCAGACTGAATTTCACTCGAAAAATGAATTTGGAACAATAAAGCACATTTACACTGTTCTGTTCAGGGGTGCTCACGGTTACCAATTTTCGTAACCGTAACCGCCCGTCCTCAAACACTCGTAACCGTTAACCGCCCGTAACCGCCCGTCCTAAAAATCTCATAACCGTTAACCGCCCGCGGTTATCCGCGGTTAACCGCATTATTTAAAAATCAATAAAGTTTTCCAGATTTCAAAAAATCGATTTTCAAAACTAATTTGTGATGTGGCGTCTTTCTAAAATTAAATCAAAATTGATGTGTATTGAACTTAACAAGTGATTTTTATCAGATTTTGTCAATGAAAAAAATTTTGAAATCTCTTTCTAACACTTTCATGATTAAAATCTAACAAAGCGCGACGATCAGAGTAATATTTTTCTGTTTTTTGCGCATTAGTTTCCTAAAATATTTTTAAGAGAGGGGGTGGGGGTTCGGCGGTGCCGATAGGCGCCGCCGAGGAAAAAAATCCGAATATCTAACGCCTTATGCTGAGAAAAATCGTTCAGATTTTAGGTAATTGAGTTCTAAAATGCACTAATTATTTATGTAAATACTTAGAATTTTACTTTTTATATCTAAAATTTTGGCAAAAAATTGAAAGAATACTAAAAAGAAGGGATCTTAAAATATAAATAAAAAATAAAATAATTACAGCGGAAGGGGCTAGAACCTAGACCAAATAAAATCAGTCTAAGAGTTTCACCACTGAGACACTGGATAGACAGGGGGATTTGGTGAAATGTGAATAAAAGCAAAGAAATTATAAAGTCAAATCGTCTCAATCCTTAGTATTCAAAAAAACAATGGATGCGACGGTTAACCGCGGTTTTAGTGGTCATAACCGTTAACCGCCCGTAACCGCGGTGCTTTAAAATTCCATAACCGTTAACCGCGGTTATCCGCGGGTAACCGCGGTTAGCCGCGGTTACGGGTAACCGTGAGCAGGCCTGGTTCTGTTCTGTATTTACAAAACACAGCAAAAGAATTGTAAATGCAAAAAGAAAGGAATGCCAAAATAAGAGGACAGAATCGACTTTTATGTATTTGACCTTTTTCGGGGCAGTTAAGAGCAAAGTCCAAATACATTTAGTTGCAAAAGGCGGCAAGAAAGTGTGTTAGCTATCAAGCTGTCAATCCTCCATTTTGTTTATCCTCGGGCCAATTGGGAGCAAAGGCTATAAACATTTTAGTTACAAATGGCAAGAAAGAGTAAATGCACATTGAAGAACAGGGTTGCTTGTAAATGAAATTTCCTTAGGTTAAATGTTCAAGATTGCTTACGTTATTCTACCAAAACTCATACTAATTATATTATTAAAAGCAGAATTTTATGTGTGATCCCTAAAGCTAAAAAGGATTGTTTCTCTCTCGCCACTTGGACCTAATTGGTTATGCACCGAGGGACAACCATTCTCTGAATCAATAAATTTTGTTCACAAGCTCCATTTAACCAAAAAGGTCCTCCGCCGAGAGAAAAAATCGAATATTTAACGACTTGTAATGAAAAAGCGTCAATTTTTTGGGTATTTAACGTTCTAAAATTACCTTCACAGATGTCGGTGGTTGTCCATATTTTCTTTGTTCACGGAAACTTCGTAGTTCACGTTTACGTTTATCATTTTAAACGATTTTTGCAAATCACAATTTATCAAAACCGGGTCCTTTTATTTTTTACCGAAACCATTTAATTCGAGTTTATCATTTTAAACCGTTTTTGCAAATCACTATTTAACAAAACCGGTTTTCAATATTTACTTTTACTGATGTCGGTGGTTGTCCATATTTTCTTTGTTCACGGAAACTACGTAGTTCACGTTTATCATTTTAAACCGTTTTTGCAAATTACAATTTATCAAAACCGGTTTTCAGTTATTTACTTTTACAGATGTCGGTGGTTTCGCTTACAAATTAGTTCGTTTATTCACGGTAACTCGTAGTTCACGTTTATCATTTTAAACGATTTTTGCAAATCACAATTTATCAAAACCGGTTCTAGCTATTTACCTTCACAGATGTCGGTGGTTGTCCATATTTTCTTTGTTCACGGAAAATTCGTAGTTCACGTTTATCATTTTAAACCGTCTTTGCAAATCACTATTTAACAAACGTATTCACGTTTAGCAATAAACCTGCAAATCATTATTTACCAAAACCGTCTTTCGTATTCACGTTTAGTAATTTAGCGTTTTTGCAAATCATTATGATAAACGTGAACTAAATGGGTTTGTGAAAAATACGAAACCCGGTTTAGATAAATTATAATTTGCAAAAACGCTTTAAAATGATAAATGTGAACTAAATATTTTCCGTGAACAAAGAAAATAGGGACAAAACCAACATCTGTGAAAATAAATAACCAGAAACCGGTTTTGATAAATTGTGATTTGCAAAAACGGTTTAAAAACGTAACTAAATGGTTTCGGTAAAAAAAGCTGGGTTTAATAAATAATGATTTGCAAAAATCGTTTAAAATGATAACGTAAATTAAATGGTTTCGTAAAAGGTTTTGATAAATAGTGATTTGCAAAAACGGTTTAAAATGATAAATGCGAACGACGTAGTTTCCGTGAACAAACAAAATACATACAACCACCGACAGCTGTGAAGGTAAACCGAAAACCGGTTTTGATAAATTGTGATTTGCAAAAACGGTTTAGAATGATAAAGTGAAATGGTTTTGGAGAAAATACGAAACCCAGTTTAGATAAATTATGATTTGCAAAATCGTTTAAAATGATAAACGTGAACTACGAAGTTTTAGTGAACAAAGAAAATAGGGACAAAACCAACATCTGTGAAAATAAATAACCAGAAACCGGTTTTGATAAATTGTGATTTGCAAAAACGGTTTAAAAACGTAACTAAATGGTTTCGGTAAAAAAAGCTGGGTTTAATAAATAATGATTTGCAAAAATCGTTTAAAATGATAAACGTAAATTAAATGGTTTCGTAAAAGGTTTTGATAAATAGTGATTTGCAAAAACGGTTTAAAATGATAAATGCGAACGACGTAGTTTCCGTGAACAAACAAAATACATACAACCACCGACAGCTGTGAAGGTAAACCGAAAACCGGTTTTGATAAATTGTGATTTGCAAAAACGGTTTAAAATGATAAACGTGAAATGGTTTTGGAGAAAATACGAAACCCGGTTTGGATAAATTGTGATTTGCAAAAATCGTTTAAAATGATAAACTTGAACTACGAGTTACCGTGAAAACTAATTTGTAAGCAAAACCGCCGACATCTGTAAAAGTAAATAACTGAAAACCGGTTTTGATAAATAGCGTTTTGCAAAGACGGTTTAAAATGATAAACGTGAATTACGTAGTTTCCGTGAACAATGAAAATATGGACAACCACCGACATCTGTAAAAGTAAATAACTGAAAACCGGTTTTGATAAATTGTGATTTGCAAAAATCGTTTAAAATGATAAACGTGAACTACGAGTTACCGTGAATAAACGAACTAATTTGTAAGCGAAACCACCGACATCTGTAAAAGTAAATAACTGAAAACCGATTTTGATAATTGTAATTTGCAAAAACGGTTTAAAATGATAAACGTGAAATGGTTTTGGAGAAAATACGAAACCCGGTTTGGATAAATTGTGATTTGCAAAAATCGTTTAAAATGATAAACTTGAACTACGAGTTACCGTGAAAACTAATTTGTAAGCAAAACCGCCGACATCTGTAAAAGTAAATAACTGAAAACCGGTTTTGATAAATAGTGTTTTGCAAAGACGGTTTAAAATGATAAACGTGAACTACGTAGTTTCCGTGAACAATGAAAATATGGACAACCACCGACATCTGTAAAAGTAAATAACTGAAAACCGGTTTTGTTAAATAGTGAGGTTGTAAGTATTTGTTTGTTCACGGAAACTTCGTAGTTCACGTTTATCATTTAAAACCGTTTTTGCAAATCACCATTTAACAAAACCGGTTTCCGGCTATTTACCTCACACGTGTTGGTGGCTGTCCAAATTGTTTGTTCACGGAAACTACTTCGTTCGCGTTTATCCTTTTAAACCTTTTTTGCCAAATTTAGCAATTTTTGTTTTTGCAAATCATCATCTACCAAAACCGGTTTTCGTTTTTTTTAACGTTTAGCAGTTTAGCTTTTTGCAAATCATCATCTACCAAAACCGGGTTTCGTTTATTTTTTACGTTTAGCAAGTTAGCGTTTTTACAAATCATCATCTACCAAAACCGGTTTTCATTTACTTTTCACGTTTAGCAATTTTGCGTTTTTGCAAAATTATTATCTACCAAACCGGTTTTCGTATATTTTTCACGTTTAGCAATTTTTAGCGTTTTTGCAAATCATCATTTAGCAATTTAGCGTTTTTACAAATCATCATCTACCAAAACCGGTTTTCGTATATTTTTCACGTTTAGCTATTTAGCGTTTTTGCAAATCAATCATTAGCAATTAGCGTTTTACAATCATCATCTAACACAAAAACCGTTTTCGTATATGTTTACGTTTAGCAATTTTAGTGTTTTGCAAATCATCATTTAGCAATTTAGCGTTTGGACAAATCATTATTACCAAAAACCGGTTAGTATAGTTTTCACGTTAGAATTAGCGTTTTTGTAAAAATCATCAATCTGACAAAACCGGTTTCGTTTGTTTTTTACGTTAGCAATTTAGCGTTTTTACAAATGCTCATCTACCCAAAACGGTTTTTTCATTTTACTGTCGTTTAGCAATTTTGCGGTCTCTTTTTTGCAAAATTATTCTACCCAAACCGGTTTTCGTATTATTTCACGTTTTAGGCAATTTTTTAGCGTTTTTGCAAATCATCATTTAGCAATTTAGCGTTTTTACAAATTATCATCTACCAAAACCGGTTTTCGTATATTTTTCACGTTTAGCTATTTAGCGTTTTTGCAAATTCATCATTTAGCAATTTCGCGTTTTTATAAATCATCATCTACCAAAACCGGTTTTCGTTTGCTCTGAAACCATTGGGTTCACGTTTAGCAATTTTTGTTTTTGCAAATCATCATCTACCAAAACCGGTTTTCATTTACTTTTCACGTTTAGCAATTTTGCGTTATTGCAAAATTATCAGCTACAAAAACCGGTTTTGGTATATTTCACGTTTAGCTATTTAGCGTTTTTGCAAATTCATCAATCATCATCTACCAAAACCGGTTTTCGTATATTTTTCACGTTTAGCAATTTTTAGCGTTTTTGCAAATCATCATTTAGCAATTTAGCGTTTTTACAAATCATCATTTACCAAAACCGGTTTTCGTATATTTTTCACGTTTAGCTCTTTAGCTTTATTTTTCACGTTTAGCAATTTAGCGTTTTTACAAATCATCATTTAGCAATTTAGCGTTTTTACAAATCATCATTTACCAAAACCGGTTTTCGTATATTTTTCACGTTTAGCTCTTTAGCTTTATTTTTCACGTTTAGCAATTTAGCGTTTTTACAAATCATCATCTACAAAAACCGGTTTTCGTATATTTCACGTTTAGCAATTTTTAGCGTTTTTGCAAATTATCATTTAGCAAAACCGGTTTTCGTTTACTTTTGACGTTTAGCAATTTAGCGTTTTTGTAATTCATCATCTACCAAAACCGGTTTTCGTTTTTTTTACGTTTAGCAATTTAGCTTTTTGCAAATCATTATCTACCAAAACCGTATTTCGTTTTTTTTCACGTTTAGCAATTTAGCTTTTTGCAAATCATCATCTACAAAAACCGGTTTTCATTTACTTTTCACGTTTAGCAATTTTGCGTTTTTGCAAAATTATCAGCTACAAAAACCGGTTTTCGTATATTTCACGTTTAGCAATTTTTAGCGTTTTTGCAAATCATCATTTAGCAATTTAGCGTTTTTACAAATCATCATCTACCAAAACCGGTTTTCGTTTACTTTTGACGTTTAGCAATTTAGCGTTTTTGCAAATCATCATCTACCAAAACCGGTTTTCGTGTATTTTTCACGTTTAGCTATTTAGCGTTTATTTTTCACGTTTAGCAATTTAGCGTTTTTACAAATCATCATCTACAAAAACCGGTTTCGTATATTCCACGTTTAGCAATTTTCGTCTTTGCAAATCATCATCTACAAAACCGGTTTTCGTTTTTTTTTTACGTTTAGCAATTTAGCTTTTTGCAAATCATTATCTACCAAAACCGGTTTTCGTTTATTTTTCATGTTTAGCAATTTTCGTCTTTACAATCATCATCTACCAAAACCGGTTTTCGTTTTTTTTTACGTTTAGCAATTTAGCGTTTTTGCAAATCATCATTTAGCAATTTAGCGTTTTTGTAAATCATCATCTGCCAAAACCGGGTTTCGTTTATTTTTTCTCCGAAAACATTGAGTTCACGTTTAGCTATTTAGCGTTTTTGCAAATTCATCAATCATCATCTACAAAAACGGTTTTCGTATATTTTTCACGTTTAGCAATTTTTAGCGTTTTTGCAATTCATCATTTAGCAATTTAGCGTTTTTACAAATCATCATCTACCAAAACCGGTTTTCGTATATTTTTCACGTTTAGCTATTTAGCGTTTTTGCAAATCATCATTTAGCAATTTAGCGTTTTTGTAAATCAACATCTGCCAAAACCGGGTTTCGTTTATTTTTTCTCCGAAAACATTGAGTTCACGTTTAGCTATTTAGCGTTTTTGCAAATTCATCAATCATCATCTACAAAAACGGTTTTCGTATATTTTTCACGTTTAGCAATTTTTAGCGTTTTTGCAAATCATCATTTAGCAATTTAGCGTTTTTACAAATCATCATCTACCAAAACCGGTTTTCGTATATTTTTCACGTTTAGCTATTTAGCGTTTATTTTTCACGTTTAGCAATTTAGCGTTTTTACAAATCATCATCTACAAAAACCGGTTTTCGTATATTTCACGTTTAGCAATTTTCGTCTTTGCAAATCATCATCTACCAAAACCGGTTTTCGTTTTTTTTACGTTTAGCAATTTAGCGTTTTTGTAATTCATCATCTACCAAAACCGGTTTTCGTTTTTTTTCACGTTTAGCAATTTAGCTTTTCGCAAATCATCATCTACAAAAACCGGTTTTACTTTTCACGTTTAGCAATTTTGCCTTTTTGCAAAATTATCACCTACAAAAACCGGTTTTCGTATATTTCACGTTTAGCAATTTTTAGCGTTTTTGCAAATCATCATTTAGCAATTTAGCGTTTTTACAAATCATCATCTACCAAAACCGGTTTTCGTTTACTTTTGACGTTTAGCAATTTAGCGTTTTTGCAAATCATCATCTACCAAAACCGGTTTTCGTATATTTTCACGTTTAGCTATTTAGCGTTTTTGCAAATCATCATCTACCAAAACCGGTTTTCGTTTACTCTGAAACCATTGGGTTCAATTTATCGTTTTGAGCAATTTAGTGTTTGCAATCATCATCTACCAAAACCGGTTTTTGTTTATTTACGTTTAGCTATTTAGCGTTTTTGCAAATCATCATCTACAAAAACCGGTTTTCGTTTATTTTTCACGTTTAGCTATTTAGCGTTTTTGCAAATCATCATCTACAAAAACCGGTTTTCGTTTATTTTTCACGTTTAGCTATTTAGCGTTTTTGCAAATCATCATCTACAAAAACCGGTTTTCGTTTATTTTTCACGTTTAGCTATTTAGCGTTTTTGCAAATCATCATCTACAAAAACCGGTTTTCGTTTATTTTTCACGTTTAGCTATTTAGCGTTTTTGCAAATCATCATCTACAAAAACCGGTTTTCGTTTATTTTTCACGTTTAGCTATTTAGCGTTTTTGCAAATCATCATTTAGCAATTTAGCGTTTTTGTAAATCATCATCTGCCAAAACCGGTTTTCGTTTATTTTTTCTCCAAAAACATTGAGTTCACGTTTAGCTATTTAGCGTTTTTGCAAATCATCATTTAGAAATTGATCATTTTTGCAAATCATCATTTAGAAATTGATCGTTTTTGCATATCATCATCTACCAAAACCGGTTTTCGGTTATTTACTTTCACAGATGTTGGTTTATTAAATGGGTGCGCAATTTGTTCATTAAACCGTGTAGTTCGCGTATTATTTGCAGAACAAATATTTCCCGAATATCGAAAATCCAAATATCGAAACCTAATTTAAATAAAACATGATATTTGAAAGCTGTGAGTCCCGAGAATTTGATTTTGCCGGTCTCTAATCCAGACCGTTCCGAATACAGAACGGAGCAATAACTGACTTTGAACTTAACCAATTTTTGTATTACCGTATATCCTTTAATTATTACCCAGGGTAATTCATTTTTGATCCTCCTCTAGGCTGGGTAATTATTAGGGAATGGGTGATAATTAGAGGATATACGGTATTAGACATTCGGATCGGAGGCGCCGACTCTTGTGGACTAATACTCAAATGGACCCACGCCATTGTCATTTATTGATCCTTTTGTGTCGTCCCCCCCCCCCCCAAAAACATTACACTTTTGACCCCTTCCTCATCATTCTTAAACAGTGAGGTGCATACTAATTGTCTATGCCATGCCGCTGCCCCCTCCACCCCCAAATTGTTGATTCTTCTTTATAATTTCTTTGCTTCTTCCTCATTTACTCCTTTATCTGGTGATTCCATTTTGACCAATTTTAAGCCTCTACCCGAAATTGAAACACAATTTTGAAAATGTGGTAGAACTGAAGAATATCAAAACATTTAATTTTCCATATATTCGACTTCCCATCGCCGCGCTGAGCACGAATCCGAATTTTTTTTTTTGCCGCAAAGCAATATGTATGAAGAAATAAAAAATTAGAATTTAAAGCGCTTTTTGAATCGGTTGATAAGTAACGCAAGTTTTGCGAAAGGTTAACAGCAACTTATTTTAGAAAATTGAAAAGTCATTAAAATTCAAGCGACTCCTATAAACAAAGATTTTCGTTATGTCAAATTCGAACTCTGTGAACAGTCGTAGGAAGCGTTTGCTGAACACGGGCAATGGGGCGGACGTGCACTTTTTGGTTGGGGATGGAGACGAAATGGAGGCGAGTTCCATTTGAGTTAAAAGGGTATTCTCTCTCAACCATTTTGAATTTGAAGCTTTTGCCTGCACATAAAGCACTTCTCGGAACGGCCTCCGATGTGTTCGAGACAATGTTCCGTTTTGACGCGGAAAATGCAAAGTCCACTGCCACTGCTGGGACGGGTGCGAAAATTTTGTTTAAATTTTTCGAAAAACATTTTTTTTAGCCCCTCCGGCGGAAGTGATTAAGCCCATCGAGGTGCCCGACGTGGAGGTGGGCGCGTTCAAAACAATGTTGAGCTTCATCTACGCCGATGATTTGAGTGGACTGGACGGAGACAACGCAATTTCTGTGCTTTATGCGGGTGAATTTTAAGATTTGAAAATATTAATTCCTTTTTCACAATTTAATTTTTAATATGAAAGTTTGTTGATAATCATTAAAACTTACGGGTAATTCTATCTTTCATTGGTCTGAAGATTTTATGCAATTATGTAAAGTACTCGGGCGTTAATGAGATCGCTGATCACGAATATGACAACAGATTTATCATATGATTTCATCTAATCTATGATTTTTTATTATTTTTTATTGTTTTATAAAGTGTTATAGAGAGAATAAGGGCCGTAGAATCCGAATCTGACCTCCATTTCTACCAATTTCTAACCCCGGGTCCGAATTCGGAATCATAGATAGATGAGATCATATCAGCGACCTCGATAGCCCCCGAGTACTTCACAAATAAAAAAAATCGGGACCAATGAAAGACAGACAGGAGAATGCCAGCAAAATTACCATAAAAGTTTGGTTTGATTTTTAAAGTTTCAAAAATCATTTTTTAATTGTCTTTTAGCCAAAAAGTATGACGTGCCCGGACTGATCAAAGCGTGCGTGGACTTTCCCATACCGGATTTGCGCAATGTTTTCCTTGCATTTGACCATGCTCGTTGCATTGATGAAAAGTGAGGAAATTTTTAATTTAAATCATAGACTCGTCAAAACTTTAGTTTTAATTCAAAATAATAAATTTTATTTTTGGGCATTCGCTCGCCGCTGTTTGCATTACATTGATATGAATGCGCACAATTTGATTCAATCCGAAGAATTTATGAAAATTGATCAAAGATTGTTGTGCAAGATTTTGGACCGTGATCAGCTGTTTGACTGCTCAGAAATGGCAATTTGGATAGCTGTAAATTTGCAAAATATTTTAATTAAATTTCGCAATTTATTTGTCAAACATAATTATTTTGTTTATGTATATCATATACTTTAATTTCTTTTTTTTCTTCATTTTTTAGGCCTTTTTATGGGCGGATGAAAAATGCCGTCAAAATGGCAAAAAGTGTTCGGCGGAGAATCGACGCGCAATGCTCGGCCCGGCACTCTTCAAAATTCGTGTTCCTCTCCTGCCGCTGAAGGATTTTTCTGAGAATATTGGTTGGAACCTTTTCTGGGGACAAACTTTTCATTGATCTTTTTGATTTTAAACCCCCGCTTCTTGACAGTTACATCTGGACTGTTGACGGACGCCGAGCTGATCAGCGTGTATCTGCATCATTCTCATCCGGATGTCACGCTGACCGAGCAGTACCCGCTGCAGTTCCCAACTAAGCGACGGACAGCGTCCGATCCGTATAAAGCCAAAGGCCAAATTGTGCTGCAAATTGACAAAGTTTCCAAATTTGCGGGATACGAGAACAGTCGCCGACTCAGCGAGGCGGTGTACATCCGGGGCCTTCCATGGAAAATTTTGGCAACTTCGCGAACAGTCACCGACCAAATGGGCGTTTATCTCCAGTGCAATGCAGAAGACAGTGGTGGGGAGGGGGCATTATTAGGGATCACACCCCCAACTCGCTAATTGATCGTTTAAGTCAAAATTTGTTTGAGTGTCCAGCAGAGGTTGACCGCATTTTCTCAGCCAAAAGAGGGTCGATTCTCCTAACCCCATCAAACAAAAATTGGCTGAAGTTTTCAGTTTTTTTGGTCTGTTTCTGTATAATTTATTCATCAAATCATTTTTTAGTCAGATTTTTGAGGGGTTTTGGAAGTGTTTGGACAATCTTTACAAAGCTAAAAATTTGTATTTTCGAATTTTAACAATTTTTGAAAATTTTTATAAACACCGGTAACGGGTCAGCTCACCGGGGGCAAAAAAAAGTGTAACTGTTAGCCCCGGGGTGTCAAGAAACCGGTCTTAAACAGTCCTAGTATTTTTAATATTAAGATCCCAATTGGAGCTGTGCTTGTTCAGCAACACTGCGGCTTGTTTTGCAAAAGAAGGGCAAAGAAGAACTCACTCGAAAGAAGGACAACACCATTTTCAACTCGACCATGAACATTGTGGGCTTCGCCCAGTTCCTAACGTTTACGGTTAAGCTGAGAAATGATGATTTGTTGGTCAAAAATGATTGGAATTAATGTAATAAAAATTTAGAAATTGTTGGACCCGAACAACGGATGGTACGACGCGAAGAGTGACACGGTGATTTTGTCTGCCGACGTAACTGCGGACGAACCTCACAGAGTCGAGTGAAAAACAACGAAAAGCAAGAACAAAAATCAAATACACAGCACGCTTCTTAACAATTTTTAAGGATTTATTTATCCAAAATTTATTTTTATCAACTAATTTTCAATTGGAATCTGCGATAAACCTGTATGGTCAGATCATTTTTGTGCCAAATTTGGTTACTGGTTGTCAACTAAAACATTGTAGAGCCACAGAAGATGCTTTTTATAAATACGGATCATTGGCATTGAAAAGTAGCGACTTTCAAGTGTTCGAATGTTTGGCAGAACTTCAGATTTACCAAACATTTTTGTTAAAAAAATTGATCAGTAATCAAAACAGATCGGACTTGGCGAAAAATAAGCTTTTTAGCCCAACAACAAATGCTTCTTTATCCATAACAATGTGACAGAACTTTGAAATAATTTGGTATCGTTTTTTAAAAATGGACAAATTTTCTTAGCAAGTGGTCAACATTTACACAAATTTTGCAACGATGCGCACTGCGCAGACTCTCCAGAACTCTCCAGAAAACAAAATGTAAAATCACTAATTTAAAAAAAGTAAAAACGTTTGGCCACAAATTTCACACTCAATCAATCAATACTCGTTGGTCAGGTCGCTCGAGCTGACCACCGCTTTTGCCGCCTCGCCTCCGCTGTTGGCCACTGCACGTACCTCCAGCACCGCTGCACGCACCGCCTCGCCCGTCTTGGCATCGTTGTACGCGTTGATCGCCTCAAACACCGTCTTGCGCGCCTCTTCTATGCCCAGCTTGATCAGTTTGTCGTTCAACTGCAATGTTTTCGTTATTTACCGTATTTCCTCTATTAGTAACCCATCCCCTATTTGAAACCCCCTTCTAATTGTAACCCCCCCCCCCTCGAGGGGGGTTTGAAAAATAGTAACCCCCCCTCTATTTGAAACCCCCCTCTAATTGTAACCCCCCCCCCCCTCGAGGGGGGTTTGAACAATTGTAACCCATGGGTTACTAATAGAGGAAATACGGTAATTCAATGAATGTGATCATCACTACACTGATCAGACATTGATGAGATCAATTAATTTTAAATGTTCCAACCGAAAGATAAAAGAATTTCTATGAGTTAGAAAGCCCTGCTCGACCACCTGCAACTCCTCCTTGTACATCTGCATTGCGTATTTCATGTGCTTATCGGTACAATCACCGTTCCTCAATTTCTTGCCCTGGCACACGTAAGAGGCCATGACTGTAAGCAGTGTTCGCGCAAGAAAATAATGATCCAGCTTCTGCAGAAAGGGTTAATGATAAAGCAGTGATTTCTATTTTTGTTTTGCTTTAAATAATTTAAAATTTATTTATTTAGTTTTGTAATAATTCCATTATTATGCGTCAAACACTTGCCTTTTCGGCATTGGCAATGCGCATCAGCGCCTTTGCCGCCATGAGAATTTCATTTTCAACGCCCGTGCAATTGTCCGAAAACGACACAATTTGATTCTCGTAGAAGACGCACTTAGATAATGTTTGCTGATCCAAATCAACGACTTCAAGCTTATATGGTCCTTGAAAATACAGAGTTTTTTTCGATTAGAACCCGGAATTTTGAAAAATCCAAGATCGAGATTTGGGGATGGGTCGAGACCTAGATTTTCGAGATGAAATCTCGAAATTCCGAGAGTCTAGGTCTCTAGTTTTCGACAAATTTTCGAGATTCGATACCTAGACTCTCGGAAAATCTCGGTCGAGATCTCGATCTCGGCCGGGCTCTAAAAAAAATTATAACCAAAATAATTTATTTGAATATTTAATGTTTGTTCTTAAATTGGTGCGCAATACCGTAGGCAAATTGTTTTCTTGCGTTGTGCGCGCAATACTGTATTCCCCCGTTCGCTTCCCCGATGAATTGAACCCCCAAAAATTATGGCCAGAAAGCTTTCAAAAATTAACTTTTCTAATTTTTTTGGCCATCCGTTTTTTGTTGGTTTTATTCTTTGACACTCGCGGACCAGCAGTAGCCGCCCCCCACCATTTACCATTATAAGTTTGGTTTGTGGGCGAAAATGCGGTGTCAAAGTTCAGCAGCCATGGCCTTTTCGTGAGCGCTTCCCATTTTTGGTCGTCCAGCCCCAAACTCCGTTTGACATTTTGTGTAAAATCAAAAAGTGCGCCACTTTTAACAGAAACCGCGCTAAATAGAGCCATATTCAATGGCGTCTCGAAGTACTGGATCAAAACGCCGAACAGAGCAGCATCCGCCTTAAAATGATTCATTTTTTAGTCTATGGAGATTGTTTTTAGAATTAAAAAGTTTTGGAATTATTATAGTTTATGGAGATTGCTTTTAGAATTAAAAAGTTTTGGAATTATTATTACATATTTAGGTAAATTAAAAAGTCCCAAAATATCATTTTGATCATATAATTAAATAATCTTTTTCACCCAGTAATCAGAAATAGAACAACAACAAAACCCAGATCAGGATAAAATTGGACGATTTTTGGGACTCAAACAATTCAACAATTTTTCATTATGCCAATTTAAAATAAAGTCCCCGTTTGCTGCTTGCTGACCATGGTTTGTGCCTCTTGGTAGAGTGAGGCGTTTTGATTTTTCTGGACTAATTCTGTCATCGAATTCCATCTGGCTCGCAACTCTTTGCTGATTTCGGCCATGCTGTACTCCGAATACGGCTTTGTTCTCCCATTCAAATCGGTCAACGAATTTTTTTCCAAAAATTCTTTTAACTAAATCAAAAGACGGGGCAAGTTAAAAGCAAAAAACAAAATCTTTTTTGCACCTTTGCTTGAGAATTTCCCAGATTTGCACTGTTTTGCTGTCCGCCAACTTTTTCCGTTAACACCGTTTCCAATGTTCGAGTGATCACGTTCGCGCGAAGCCACGTGTTGAAGTCGTCCCAACGTTGTTCATCCGATGTGGTTCCAACAAACTTTTTCTGATCAATCACAGTCCACAAGAAAGTTGACATTTTTTACCTGATTAGTTTCATTTGTTTTCTTCAAAAAATTATTGACAAATTCCACTCTCGCAGATATTGCCTTGGCGTTGAACGCATCAAAGTACTGCTTCCAGAACTTCGCGTTCACATCGATACTGTAGTTACCGTCTTGAAGCTGTACATTGATTTGTCGGCCATCGACCAGTTGTGGCACAATTATCTCTACAAGACCCTCATCTTTGACCATCCATTCTAAGCCCGCCGCACGGTCGACCATCAAGATGCTGCATTTTTAAAAATGATAGTTTGGATAAAATTATTACAATTTTATAATTTTGAAATGTAGAGAATAAAATGCCAAAAAAAAACGCCCCTACTTGAACATCTCCAGAATCTTCTGCATCAGCTCATCCTCTCCCTCCGCCTTCTGGTACTTGTAGAAATATTCGCCCACAGTTTTGATGATTTCCACCGATCCGTCGATGTATTTGCCATTGAAATAGGCAAACGGTGCCGTCCCCTTCGAGTGCGAGCCCAGAAACACTTGGTTACTGATTCTCTATGCAGGGAAATCAAATGTTTAAAAAGTGATTGATTCCGGCAAAATCATTCAGAGTGATTTATTCAAATATTTTTGATCAACAACCATCGAGAAAATTTTTTGTATAATTTTTAACCTTTTTATTAAGAAAATTGTACAAAGATTTCGCAAAAATTTGAGCCACAAAATGAGGCTAAACCTCGTTTTAAAAAGGGCTATCAAAAAGCCACAAAATAAGGCTAAATCTTCCGATTTGAAACAACCCTGTTCAAATGATTGATTCCGGCAAAATCATTCAGAGTGATTAATCCAAAATATTTTTGATCAACAGTTTGCTCTGGATATGGAACAGTGTTTTAATCAACTGATCCGATAATTTTTAGTCAAATCACAGACACATTGACAGGGAAGGGATTTACCCAACCCCGACATTTTTGGGCCTCATCCCGGACCCCGACACGCTGCCCCCGATGAACCCCGATTTCCAACCCCCGAAGCGCGGGGAGCACCCCCCCCCCCCCCCCAATTTAAAATTCTAATTTTACAATTTTTTTTTGCTTATTTTACATGGAAAGGAATTTGTTTCCAGTGTAGCCATGTCTCGACCATCAGGTTGTAGGCAGCTAGGCTTGGAGTTGTCGATGTTCTGGGAAATTGGAATAGGTACACGACTTCGTCCAACGGATTATGCACCAGCTCGGCATTTTCATCCAACAATTTGAAGAGGCCTCAAAGCATAAAACGTAAATCTTTAAAATTAAATAATCGAAATTGGTGGCCTCTGGCATTACACAAAGTGCTCTCACCATCAACGGGAAGTAACAATGTCGAGCACAGCAGCAAAGTCAGGGCAAAAAGGGAGGCCAAGCTGTACCTGCTGCTGCTGTACATCATTGAAGCGGACGATTATGAATGTAAATGTGGCAAAATTGTGCCTGAAATGGAAGATGGAACGCTTTTTATGTGAATGTGGCACAAAGAGTGTGCCTGAAATGGAAAGTGGAATGTCCCCCTTTAATAAATGTTTAAATGCACTTTATTATGAACAATATATTCTCCATCAAGCATCACATGATATGATGTTGGATTGTGAATGAAATGATTTGCCACAATGTTTCACAATGTGCCTATTTATGTGACCCCCACATCAAGTTAGGGGGGGGGGTTAACCTTCAAAAAATTTTAAAGTGAATGAATAGGTATGTATGTATAACAATTAGAGACCGGTGAAATAAAATTTCCGGCTCCGATTTTGAATTTTGAAAATTTACCGGAGGAAATCCGAGTCCAAAAAAATCCAAAAGGGTCAAAACCCGTGATCCCGGAAAAATCCGGCCGGCACCGGTCCCTAATAACATTAAATAAATTACTTTAATAAATTGTATATTTAAATGCATTTTATTACGAACAATATATTCTCCATCAAGCTTCACATGATATGATGATGGATTATGAATGAAAATGATTTTGCCACAATGTTTCACAATGTGCCTATTTATGTGACCCCCACAGCATTAGGGCTGGGGGGGGGGGTACCCTTCAAAAAAAAAATGAATGAATAAATTATGTATAACAATTTAAAATAAATTATTTTAATAAATTGTATATTTGGACCAGGGTTGAGAAAAAAAAAGTTCTGCTCGAGTTTCAAGTTAGAGTCTGAAAAAGCCTTGAGTTTCAAGTTTTGATCGGCAACCCTGATGGCCTCCGGACAATCCGTCAGAGGACAATCTTTCAGTAAAGGACAATCCGTCAGAGGACGATCCGTCAGAGAACAATCTGTCAGTGAAGGACAATCCGTCAGAGGACAATCCGTCAGAGAACAATCTGTCAGTGAAGGACAATCCGTCAGTGAAGGACAATCCGTCAGTGGACAATCCGTCAGAAAATTTTTCTTTTTAAAAGACGATTTAAATAATTTATTTGGATGAAAAATTGTGCCTACATGTTGGCGTGGGTTAAAAAACGTCCTTATTTTTACACGCGGCAAAACATTTAAGTGTGTTTTTATTGAAACATTTTGCCATTAAATAGAAAAATTTTCGGATTGATTCTCTCGTTTGGTCGCGTATTAATATGCAAATCTTCTAGTGAAAAAAGGTTAGAAACATCAAAAAAAATTTCTAAGTTTAATTTTCCATTTAAATTTATTTGTTGCGAAATATTAAATCAAAGGTTAGGGGATGGACCCGTTTTTTTGCGGATCCGCTCGTTTCGGCGCGATCAGTCCGAAAGCTAATCGATTCGTTTTTTTTTTCTCAAAAAAGTTATAGCTTAAAACGTGTGAAAATCGTCGCCAGTTTGGTGCAGTTAGTCATAACTTCCTTTGTTTAAGTCAAAGCGACTAACTCTTTTCTATTATAGCATCTACAGGCATGGTGCTTTCGAATGATACCAAGATTGTTTGGTTTGGACAAATAAACAAAAAGTTATAACGTTTGAAAACTTGTCAGCACCACCGAACTGGGTCGTGCCGAACCGAGCCCGACCTACGAAGAATTTATACCAAAAAACTGGGCTCAAAAATTCGAACAAATTCAAATTTTAAACAACATTTTTTATTCAAATATAGGTAGGTGTGTGGTGGTTCAATCAAATTCAATTTATCCTAAAAAATATTTTTAACGCATCGGCACTGCTCGAAGATGGCGCAAATCGCTCTTGTTGCCTGCCCACCAGCCTGATCACACGATGTTTCGCCTAAGTTCTGAACGTACAAAACAAAAATTGTTCGATTTAGGCTTAAAATTAAACGATTGCAAATCAAGAAGGCATTCCCACGTCGGGGTAAATTCTGAATTCGGGGACAAAAAAGCATTCTCATCGAACCTCCAAAAATTGGAGAATTTTCTTTGGGATTCTGATTTTTATTTTGGGTGCTTTTAAGACGTTCTTCTTGATGGAACCTGACGATCAGCAAAATTGCAAAATGAGACAAATCATATAACAATCAACGACATTTGATTGATTATCCCATTTTAGCCCAATTGTGGTCGGAAAGTGGCAAAACTGTTTAAACAAATCATAAAATTTTTAAGCGTTTCTAAAACATCAAATTTGTGCATATTTTATTATTTATTTATTTTATTTGTATGACCAAAATTATTCAAATTTACTCTGATTTGGGAGGAAGAGAGCGTAAATTTGGAAGGGAGAGATCGTTGGTCAAAACGGCACAAAAGAGAGGGCCGGCAGATGCATGTGGGAAAACATATTTTTGTAAAAATAGTTCACACATTTTCTTTTGATCTCTTACCTTTTTGCTCCTCAGCAAATTATTTCACTGCGTTATGCATGTGAGGAGGGTTTTTTTGTGTTTTATTCGTGCTGTGACCCATGGACAGGTTTATTCAATTGATCCCGTCCATGGTATGCGCCATTATCGAACATGCACGAGAGTGTGCCGCAAAGCGACGTGCGAAAGCACGTCACCGACACGTTCGGGAAGTCATGCGTGCCCGCAGGCAACAAATTTTGCGTGAAGTCCGTGAACATCGCGCGGAACAGTGGAGGCGCATCCAGCCCTACCTTTAGGTAGTGGCAAAGACGCCCCCCAATGATGAAATATAGCTTAGGGCGCAAGCCCAGTGATGGCTCTCTGAGGGGGAAGAAAAACTGCGTGAAGCATTCAGTTGGGCAGAGTTGCTGCTGCTGGGTGCTAAATATACCAATGTATTGATAAATATGTAAATAAAAATAATTTGTAAAATTTAATTTAATGTGCACAAATTTGAAGACATTTTTTAGAAAATGATTTTCAACAATGTTTAAGCCAAATTTATGATTCAAAAAAGATGCAATATTTAAATTTTAGTGTAATTTATTTGCTGACAGTTTTAAATCAATGTGCCCTTAACGGAAAGCCGGAAAAAATGTCCCCTAACGGAAGACCGGACAAAATGCCCTCTAACGGAAGACCGGACAAAATGCCCCCTAACGGAAGACCGGACAAAATGCCCTCTAACGGTGGACAAAATGCCCCCTAACGGAAGACCGGACAAAATGCCCCCTAACGGAAGACCGGACAAAATGCCCTCTAACGGAAGACCGGACAAAATGCCCTCTAACGAAAGACCGGACAAAATGCCCCTTAACGGAAGACCGGACAAAATGTTGTCTTAAGGATTAAATTTTAAAGCTTTTTGTTTTGTATATCAAATTGGAACAAAAGTATGAACAACAAACACAACACATCCAACTACAGATCGGACTGAGCGACAATTGAAATCTCGGGTTTTTTCGCCCGAAGATTCTCAATCGAATCTCGAACGCTCCTCTCAAACCGTGAAGGAATCAATTAATTTGGTGTTGGTGTAAATAAACCACCAATGCAATTAGCGACGAATTAAATATTATTGAATTCATAATTAATTCTTCATTTCTAATGCCCAAAAAAGGTCAGTAAAGAAATGGCTATTTTCTCGGCGGTAGGATGGCCATCGGCAAACTCCAAAAATCAGGAACGATTTTTAGTCGTCTAAATATACGAATTTTTTTAATGCTAAAACTTTATTTGTTGTACTTTTCACCTTGGCCATTTTCACTGAAAATTTCCAAATTTTTTTGTTGAAAAATTAGGAAAAATGCAAAAATCAGGCAACAATGGAAAATCATAAACAGGAAAACACCCAAAATCAGGAACCCCCTGATAAATAAGGTACTTTGGTCACCCTGCTGCTCGGCGGTGCAGTGGCCTTGAGGGGAAAGCATTAGCATTGGGATGGCATGTTGCGAGAGGGAATCAATAAATGACCGACGCCCTTTCACTCTTTCGAATGAGAAGACCCCCGGAGGCACAGGCTTTGGCCACTTGCTGGGAAGCAGCTGCTCACCCCAGGCAGCACAAGGGCTGGCGGCTATTCAGAGACTGTAGTTTAACAGAATGGTTGTTGATGGTACAAATCTCGAGTTAATTTGAAAATACAATTTTTCCCCGGAGGCAAACAATAGAGCAGATACGGTTTACCGGATCTTCAACGTTCCAATTTCACAGTTCTGTCTGTGAGTTTTTGACTTTCTGATTTTCAATTGTAATTTTTTACAATTGAAGAAATAGTGTGCTGAAAAGAGAGAGTCAGGCGAAGAGAGTAATTTGGACAACAACGCACCCTATCTAAAACTTTTTTTTTTTTTTTGAACATTTTGTTTTTGAAGAAATAGTGCGCTGAAAAGAGAGAGTCAGGCGACGAGAGTAATTTGGGCATCAACGCACCCCATCTAAAAATTGTTTTAGTTACTTCTTTGAAAAATTATTTCTTGGTGAAATAGTGTGCTAAAAAGAGAGAGTTAGACGAATAGTGTGCTAAAAAGAGAGAGTTAGACGACGAGAGTAATTTGGGCATCAACGCACCCCATCTAAAACTTTTTTAGTTTTTTTTAAACATTTTGTTTTTTGAAGAAATAGTGTGCTGAAAAGAGAGAGTCAAGCGACGAGAGTAATTCTGTTTCTGAATATGATCCACAAAAATAAACTCTTCAGGATTTGTCTTTTAACGTTAGCTTTTGCTTGAACCTATGAAATGATGGCTTGTCCAATCGATCTGCAATTGCCCATCTAGTGTTTTTATTTCCCTCTAAACCTCAAAATTCCCTATTGACACAAATGAATGATTGCAAGGATCGAATCCAACTACCTTTCCATTCTCGTTCTTTTCCAACAAAAATTTTTCGCGTATTTATCGACTAAAATGCGGTTTAGTACTTTAACTGCATTTCTGTGCATAAAAATTCAAAAACAAAAATGCAAAATTCCAAAAACATTCTTTTAACCTCTGATTGAAAATTCATCTTGTAAATTCGGGGTCAAAAGGTGTTTACCTATTTGGTTTTTAAGGCCTCCAAACACATAAAAAATCATACAATTTAATGGAATTCTATTTTTTTTTTAAATTTTTATTAGCATATTCACACAAATTTATACACTTTGCCCATTTTTGTTTCGTAATGTATCGGCGCAGAGCGTCATTTGTGCACCACCGGCACTGTTCGCCGCCAATGCGAAGCGCTGGCGGTCGGTCGGCCCGGCACCACTCGCCGCCGGCGGCATTTCGACACGCGAACAACGATTTTCGATCGCCAGGACCACCATCAAGGTTTAAATGCCGTACTTTCAAAAATTGGGTGTTAGGGCAATCCTGCAGAATGGGGATCCCAAATTTTTTTTCAAAAAATAAAAACATTTTATAAAGTCGTTAGAAAATAGTTTTTAGGGCTGTTCTGGGACGTAGAATCCGAATCTGACCTCCATTTTGCCCTATTTCGAACCCCGGACCCGAATTCAAATTTTTCAAAAAATCGATTTTCTAAATTTTACAATAAATATTGAAAAAGGTCGTTTCCAGGGTTTTCTGATGAGTAGAATTCGAATCTGATATCTAAAAATCCAAATTAATGCGTTTGGTTGTTTGTTTTTGCAAAAGAATAGGGTTTTTTGAAAACGAGGGCTATTACCAAAATCAAGTGATTGATGAAAAATCTTAGATAAAATCAAAGATTTGACAAAATCTAAGGTCAGATTCGTGATCAGCACCCCCGAAACCCACCTAATATGAATTTTTAGCTCAAATAACAAAGTATGAAGTAGGGATCCCCATTCTGCAGTGCCGGTGTTAGTACGGATTGTTCCCCCCCCCCTTTTTTTGAAAAATAAATTTTTTGTCTTGAGGTTGGGTGTTTCATTCGATTCTAACATCTATATACACCAATTTCGAACAATTTTTCGAAAATTCAAAATTTTACAAAACAAATTTTGGCCTCTAAATCAAATCATTCAAAAAAAAGGGGGGGGGCGGGATGCAAACCCCCATTCTATTACCCAAAATTGGCCTTAAAATGATTTTTCAATTGCCAATTTTTTTCACCAAAAATCCGGATTTTTGTCGAAAATTCTCATTAAAAAACATTTGTTTTGTTTGTCAAGCACTTTCCGTTCCCGTCCTCCGCGCGGTTTTGCACCGTTTCGCGTTCGCGCATTCTGCCACCACAACCGGTTCCGTGCCGTCGCGTCCGCCGCCCCATCGGTGCGTGCCGGATTTCGCGGCGGACGCTTTGCCCCGCCGCGTGCCATGCCGCGCGGGCGTCCGCCGCCTCCGCGCATTCCGTACCATTGCCGGGCGGACATTTCGCCGCGCCGTTCGCCATGCCGAAGTCGGAGTCGGTCGGCGAACACACCGCCATCAACTGCTGCAACAGCTGCGCAACACTCGTCACTCAGACGGAGTCCGTCGTGGTCACCGCCGCCGCCAGCGCTGGCGGCTGAGCGGGGCGCTCGCGGTGGACGCAACCGCTCGGGCTTCCGAGGCGGTGGCCGTTTTGTTGCGGCGGGACGCTCCAAATTCATTGGCAATTATGGTTGGCACTTTTTTTAGTGTCTAGCAGAAATGTTTGGGGATTTTGAATTTTATTTGTTTCCCGAAACTCTTAAAAATTAAACACCCTCCCCACCCCGGTTACACTACGTTTTGCCTCCGTTACGTTTTGGCAATGTTACGTTTTTTGAATGTTTTTTGAGGTCAAAAGATTCCGAAAAAAATTTGGAATCGAAAAACCTTCGAATTCGGGTCCGAGGTTCGAAATTAATGTTTTTGATGGGTTGGCAAAATCCCCTCATTTTGTTACTATACTTTCTCGATTTCAAAAAAATTGAAAAATAGAAAAAAAGTGGAACTTTTGAACCTCCCCTCTTCCCGTCAAAAGGAAAGTTTGGCCCCAATCTTTGCAGTTTTTGGCCCCAAATTTTTTTAATCCAAAATACTCTCCCATGGTCACCGAAAAAAATTTGTTTTTTTTTTGGATACGGGGGCCTGCAACACATACGGCTAGAACACGTGCTTAATGCTGGAATATTTGCCCCCCCCCCAATTTTCAGGCCGTCCAATCAACCATCCGCCCGCTTATGAAGTGTCACCGGATCGTACAGCGCCTGGCGCTAGTGCGGGTGATGATGAAATTGATGCTGTACAGCAGCAGCCAGCTGTTGAAGTGCTAAGCAACCGGGACGAGCTGTACACGAAGATGATGGAAGCGAAGAAGAGCGAAAATGTATACAGAACATTTTTTGTTGTGCTTATTGGGGGTGCAGGATGGAGAGAGAAGAGTTGGAGGAGAACACGGGACGAAGCAGTCAGGCGTCCAAAAAGTTGTCTTGGAGATGGACACGAAAATTGGCAAATTTTTTTTTGACCATTCCATTGGAAAATGAAGTCGCTACGGAAGGCGGATGAGGATGAAAAAGGTGCCAAAAAATGAAGATTTTTTTTTGCGAAAAACTTTTTGGACGATTTTAAAATCGTTTTTGGCATTAAAAGAAGTGGCCTAGCGGAGGAGGAGGAAGATGAGGAGGAGGGTGTTTTGCTGACGCAGTTTTCATGTCCAGAAGTTCGACCCCCAGGGGGAGAGATAGACCAAATTGCATGAAGTGGTGGTGTTGGTGGAAGAGAGAGTGAAAGAAGCAGGACCTTTGGCCAAATACATGTGCCGTTGTTGTTTTTTAAGCTTGACGATTACTATCGATTGCGCGACACGCTCAACGCGTTCGACGTGCGCAATCCGCACTTGGCATTCCGAGGCAGCGGTGCAACAACATCAGCGGCGGTGACGCGCAAGCGCTCACGCAGTGCGGGTGAGAAAGCTGCGGAGCCGACTGCGGCTCGGAAGCGAAAAAGAGGCGGCGGCGCCGACGACGACGGCGGCGAGGAGGACGACCATCGCCATCACCAACATCGGCACCACGAGCGCAAGTCGTCGATGACGGCACCGAAAAAGAAGAAGAAGACGCATGAAGAGGGGGGCGCCGCAACAGCGGGTGGTGGTGGCACGACGACATCGAGTGCCGTTGGCACAGCAGACGAGTTGGAAGAAGTGGACAGCATTGGTCGGTGGTAGTACACGCACAACATCTCGGGGGTTCTAACAAGCTGGAAGAAGCCCCCTCCTCCCCTATAATTTTTTTTTGTCATGGAAATTGAAAATTATAGTAAGTCCACATTTTTAAAATTTATTGGCCAAGCCCTCCTCCATCATTTGGTAGAAAAATAAGTGTTTGGAGTTGGAGATTGGACAACTCGAGGGTTCTAACAAGCTAGAAGGAGCCCCCCCCCTTCCTCCCCTAATTATATTTATTTTTGTCTTGGAAATTGAACATTAAGTCTCCACAATTTTTTAAAAATTTAAATTTTGGCCCAAGCCCCCCTCCATCATTTTGGTAGAAAAATGTGTGTTTGGACTTGGAGATTCGGCCATTGGTTAATGGTTTTAAAAAAAAATTGAATTTTTAGATGCCCGTTATGAGCAGGACAAATGCAATGCAAAATATGTGCATGGAAACGCTGGCGGCGGCGATAAACGACGTAAATCGGCGCACGAAAGAAGTGCCAAACAATTGAAACAACGGCACAGTGCCGACACCAAAAGCAAAAGTGACAGCAAATGCCATCGGCTGCAAATTGCGCTCGACTCGGATGCCGAAAAGAGGCGAGCAAATAAATTTTTGTGAATTTTTAAAAGAAATTTTGATGCTAAAATGGTGAAAGTTTTTTGTTTTAATCTTTTAGTGAATAGATTTTGTTGAGAGAAGCCCAAAAAAAAAGGCATTTTTCCAACAAAAAAAAAATTGTGATTTGGGCGACTTTTTGGCACCTAAAAAACAATATGAAATTATTTAAAAGGGTTTAACAGGCATTTTTTACAAACAAAATTAAATTCAAGATCTCTTTTAATATTTTTTGAAAGTGCAAAAAATGATGCATTTTTAATTTTAAAAATTTAGTTAAGAATAATTCAATAAAAACTAAAAGTGCATCCCTAAAAATGATTTCAATTGTCAGAGCTTTAAGGAGAGATTAAACTATTTTGACAACTTGTTTTTTTTTGTTGCCGATTTTGAGCACTTATTTATTTATAGCAGGGATGTGCCATTTATTACTATAAAATCAACGAATTATATATATACTTATTAATGTAATTAGCGGCTAATTTGTTTTTTTCAGTCCCGAAAAGTGTGTGTCAAGAGCGGCGGTGGTGGCCACTTCGACGGCGGGTCGACGCCGGTCGTGGACAAAAGCGCATGATGAACGGAATGGTGAGGACGACGTCGATGAACAAGCGTGGCTTGACGAGCTGGACGACGAGGAGGAGGAGGTCGGCTTCGATTTGGTGGAGAATGAGCAGCTGGACAATGACGATGGTGGGGACGGCGGTGGCGGCCCATTGCCTCCGGCTGAAAAGGTGGTGGGGGAATGGGGTGGGGGCCCCCAAGGCGCTTCTCTTCTTCTTTTTTGGGGATTAAAAGGAGTTGAAGAAATTTTTTTTGAACGCTTTTTCTTTTTTGTGGATTAAAAGAGTTGGTATGCCCCGGGACTCAAGCCTCAACTACATTTAAATTGGGAAGACAGATTTGCGGTTAACCGGTTTGTCACCTTTTTGTTTGCAAAACAAAACACAAAAAAACAATTTTAAACATTTTGTCCATTCGTTTTAACAAAAAAGTTTAAAATTTTTTTAAAAAAATTTTTAAAATGGCATTAAAAGTGACGTTTTTACCTACAAATTTTACATTATCGATTTTTTTAAATTTTTTCAAAAAATGGCATTAAAAGGGATAATCAAATTTGGTTTTTGTTTATAATTTTTTTTACAAATCATTTTACATTTCTTTCATGATGAGCTGTCATTTTTAAAATGCAAAAAAAAAACATTTTGTGACGTCGTCATGTTCGTCGACGATTTCCCCATCTCCCCGATTTTCGATCTTCACAAAACAGTGAACTTTAGTCCAATTTTTTTTGTTGTTGTTAAACGATTTGTGTCGTCAGTTCAAAGTCTTAGTAATATTATAGAAAGTGATCAATCCTTCAACAACAAAAAAAAAATTCTTTTGCACGGTGGGCCTTTCCCCCCCCCCCCATTTTTCAATGAAATAAAAAAAAATTTGTGCTGCGCGAAAAATACCGATTAAAAAAAGAACGAGTTTTTGACTCGTCGACAACGCTAGAAAGTGTCCTTCTTGCTGGTCGCGTCGTCACCCTCTTTTGATTAATATGAAAAAAATTGTCGAGATTGCCTGGCGAGATCTGATGACCTTTAATCTCTCTACGAAATTGAAAATTAGGCGCGGATTGATCATCATCATCATCATTTATAAAAAAGAAAGCAGCAAACTTTGTGTTTGTTATGAGCAAAAATGTGGGGTTTTTCCCCCAACAATTCTGACGACAACACATTTATGCCGCATAAATAAATAAAAATAAACAAAAATCATAATTTAAGATTAAAATTATATTTAAGCTTGACGACGACAATGTGACGGCATCGCGCGATGCTCTACAGGAAGTGGAGGAGTTCGCTGAAGTGGCGGATGAAGACGACGGGGAAGGAGGAGGAGGAGGCGAATGCGACTACGACGCGCAGAGCTATGGCATGTGCCTTGGGGGTTTTTATTTGTTGAGATGATGCCTTGTGGGCTTGAAGGAAATGTAGGGGGCCATCCCGGTTCGAGATGCTGATCCCGATCCTGGCCAACTCTAGTTTATTAGAGCTCACCATAATGAGGTTGCACTTAGATAGGGTGGTGGATTTTTGAGCTCAGAATAACATTTTTTTGATTGAAATTAAATTTAGATTGCTTTTTGTTCGCTTACACATTTTTATATTGGTTTCTCAGGTGCACTGTTTCGGCCCGATTTTGTGACCATTTTGCAGTCGTCGGTGGCGAAAGGGTTGCGCATGCGCAACACCACCACCAGCAGCAGCAGCAGCAGCAGCAACCGACGACATCATCAACAGGCCGGTGGGACGAATGGGCGGCAACAGCAACAGAATGCCAATGCAAATGGCACTGATGGCAATGGCACCGGCGGCACAGCATCGGTGGGCCAACAGGAACAGCAGCAGCCATGCACACTTGTGGAGATGGCATTGGCACGTCTGGTGGCCAACACGGTTGAGGAAATTGAATCATCCGAATTCTAGGCGTTTTCATCGGACGAATCGATTGTGTCCGATCCGATCAATCCGCCAATTTTGAAACGAATCTTTGCTTCGTTTGTATCCCATTCTTCCGCACTTTCACCTTTTTACTGATACACATTTGTCACCATTTTCATTGATTGCGCATTAATATATTAGTTGTATATAGTATTATACCAAGGCCATATCACAATAGGACGGAAGCCTTTGAAATACACAACAAAATCCGTCCATTTTAATTTTTTTTTTTTTTTAATTTTCTTAACAAAAACGACCAAAGTTTGTTGTATAATTTTGGAAAAATGTCTTGTGCGCACAAAAAGTGTTAGGTAATATCAAATTTCATTCTCCGTTCGCGCAATCCTTACACCCAACAAAAAAAGGTAAAAATAAAAAATAAATGGAAAGTGTGAATAAAGCGAAGGTCATTTTATTTGTGGTACGGCCCCCCCCCCCTCCCTCTTTTATATTATCGATGGGACAAAAATCTTTGACATCGGCACTTTTGCTGCTGCAATTTCCTATATTTGCCAACATTAGTAGTGGCATTTTTGATGCGCCTTTCATTATTATTTTCACTCAAATAATTGTTTTTTTTTTTGTTTTGTTTTCTCTCCAAAAGCCTTGTTCATCACAAATTTTCTAGCCCCTCACATTTTTTGAAATTGTCGTTACAGAGCTAGAGGAGAGAACAAACACAATTTATGCGTCCGTCCCAAAATTACACAATAATAATAAAAATTGTAATTGTTGTTCCGAATAAATTGGGCCTTCCTATTTTTTGAGTCTGCCCTAAGGCGGAGGAGGGTGGTGGGGGGGGGGGGAGGCGGGGGGTGGGGGGTGGGACATTTATCACTTCAAGGGGCTGTTGTTTGTTTTTTTTGCTTGTGGTGGTGTCAGGGCTCCAAAATGTTTCGATGTGTTCTCTTTGCCGTCGGCAAGAAAAAAAAATGTTTCGGCGCTTCCATTGTCACCCCCCACCACTACAAGCAGCAGCAGCATCAACTGCTGCTGCTGCTGGTGCTGGTGCTGGTGCTGCTCATTTTTCATCCAACCGATGTTTTTTTGTTGATGTTGTTTGAGGCTGGGGGGTTGGAGTTGAGTTTAAACGCCGCCGCTGCCGCCCAGTTCTTCTTCCCCATTCACATCTCCCCTCCAGCAGTTTCCGGTCCATCAACTCCTCGTCCACATCGTTCGACTGGAGAGAATGGATGGACGGGGGGGGTGGGAGGGGGGAGTATTCATATGTTGAGCACCACCTCCAGCAAATGGGGGGGGGGTGTGGGGTATATGTGTAGTGATGTAGTGACTGGGCCGCGGTGTAGTAACAATTTTTGGGCCAACAAAACAATTTGGGGGGGGGGGTGGCAGGTGTCTCATCACTGTGCCTGGGGCAATGAGACGGAAGAGACGGCGCGGCACACCATTCTCCAAAACTATAACCAACAAAAACAAAAAAAGTTTCAATGGGGGGGCCACCATTGCCCCCCTCAAACGTTTCCATATTTGCCTGGAAGGAACGGGGGGGGGGGAGGGGAGCACACACAGCACAGAGCACCTCAGGGGAAAGGCGGCGGGGCAGGGGGTGGCCAAGAACACTCCTTCCCCCCCTCCCCCCACTGGGACACAAACGTAAACTGCGCGCGGATTTTGTTAGGTAACTTGCACACGCCGCAGGGCCCCACTGCCCTTTTTTACAACACAACCCCAATTTTGCAAAGGTCTCCCCCGCCCTCTTCACTTCACACCTCATAACCATCGCGCCAGCCCCCCCTCCCCCCCCCCTCCCCCCAGGTGAAATTCAAGTTTTTCACCTTCCAACCATCTCGAGCGTCGTCGCCCCCGCCGCCGTCGTCGTCCTCCTCCTCCCACTTGTTTTTGCTACTGCTGCTGCTGCTGCTGCTGCTGTTGGTGCTGGTCGGTCCCGCCCCCCTTTGCCCCCCCCCCTTTATCGAGAGGTCCAATCGACGCGCGGGTAACCCAACCGTCTTGCCCGAACAAGGCCATCGGGGCGCCTATTTAAACGGTTGGCCCCGGGACGAGAAACGCACAACAAACAAAACATTTATTTCAGTTTCCATTTAACAAAAGACAAAAACGATGAAGTTCCTAATCTTTTTGCTGTGCATCAGTGCCATCAACGCCCGAAGCTGTATGATTTATTTATTTTTGGATATTTTCATATTTATTGGTTTATTCATGGGGCTTTCTGATGAATTTTAAAATGTTTTGTATTTTGCTTTTGCTTTCTTCTAAAAGATTGAAAATTCGCTAAGGCCTATTTAAACTTAATGAAATTTTGGGCAAAATTATTTCCAATGATTTTTATTATATTATTCCATTACATCCTTTGAATATTTAGTGGAGAAGCGCAACCAGAATGGGTACGGAGATGAAGCGGCTTCCAAGGCAAGCGGCGGCGGAGGTGGAGCCGCCGCGGCACCGGCACCGTCTGGCGGTGGAGGTGGCAATTTTTCAAAATGTTCAATTAAAACTTTAAACTCCAAAATTGGCGCTTCAGAAGCCCCGGCTGCCGCTGCCCCATCAGGCGGAGAGGCGGCAGCGCCTGCACCTGAAGCAGCTGCAGCGCCCGCGCCCGAAGCAGCTGCGCCTGCACCCGCAGAGCAACCTGCAGCTGAACAGCCCGCACCTGCACCTGCAGCTGAGCCCGCTAAGCAGCAAGCGTCCGGCTACCGACGGAAGCGCAACCAGAACGGGTGAGCAATGCCATTATGTGCAACGGGTTTCACTAGAAAAGACCCTTTTTGGTCTTCGTAACCTAAATTTTGTGTTTATCCCGATTCAAATTTCTGATCATTAGAAGTTTTAAGCTGATCCAATGCCTGATCAAAGTTTTTGAAATAAATTACAGATACGGAGATGAAGCGGGTGCCAAGGCAGGAGGTGGCGGAGGTGGAGCCGCCGCGGCACCGGCACCGTCTGGCGGTGGAGGTGGCAATTTTTCAAAATGTTCAATTAAAACTTTAAACTCCAAAATTGGCGCTTCAGAAGCCCCGGCTGCCGCTGCCCCATCAGGCGGAGAGGCGGCAGCGCCTGCACCCGAAGCAGCTGCAGCGCCCGCGCCCGAAGCAGCTGCGCCTGCACCCGCAGAGCAACCTGCAGCTGAACAGCCCGCCCCTGCGCCTGCAGCTGAGCCCGCCAAGCAGCAAGCGTCCGGCTACCGACGGAAGCGCAACCAAAACGGCTACGGAGATGAAGCGGCAGCAAAGGGAGGCGCCAGCGGAGGTGGAGCCGCAGCGGCACCAGCTGCCGGTGGAGCAGGCAATATTTTTGACACTTTTAATATAAATATTTGTTGAAAATTGAAATGTTAAAGAATTTAAAATTAATTTTGAACTCTCAAATTGGCGTTCAGAAGCCCCGGCTGCTGCTGCCCCATCAGGCGGAGAGGCGGCAGCGCCTGCACCCGAAGCAGCTGCGGCGCCCGCGCCCGAAGCAGCTGCGCCTGCACCCGCGGAGCAACCTGCAGCTGAACAGCCCGCCCCTGCGCCTGCAGCTGAACCAGCGAAGCAGCAAGCGTCCGGATACTGAGCAGTGCAAATACCACCTACGCGCGTTCAGCAGCAGATGATCAATAATATGATCAGGCAGTGATCAGCGAGTTTGATCATCTCACACCATTTATCTGTCTGTCTTACGCGTTGTATTCGTAGTTCTTCCATCCATATGCCTTGCCCTGCCTGCCTTCTCTTTCATTGTGTGCCCAACATAAATTTTGATCACTTTAAATGATGTCATCGCTTTCATGCAGAATGTGATCCCATAATAACGACAAATTTTCAAAATGTTGGAATAAAAGGACAACTGGAGTTTTTGAGAGTTTATTGCAAGGTTTTTCACATCCAACTTGCCGATCAGGTGTCCTCATTAGAATTGGTCCACAAATCACTAAAAATTATCACAAAAATGCTACGTACAGTACTTTAAGCGCGTTTAGTATACTGTAAATTGTGATAGTGTTTTGGTATACGATATAATTCAATTTGAACAGCAATTAAAGTCTATTTTATACATTTTGTCAATTATGCCGCAGGCAAATTAAAAATTAGTCATTGCGCGAATGCCATTATTCTTGCGCTTAAAAATATTAATTCATTATTAAACTGTGTAAAAATGGGGGTACCGTACCCTAAACACGTAAAATATGAAAAAATTTGTAAATTTTTTGTACAATTTTCACCAAACATTATTGTATTTATTGAATCTCGGTTGGTCGTGCGGGTGTCCCCCCCCCCTTCTCCGCTATTTGGCCACACTAAATCCGGTCCTCTCGTCGGGACTGGGTGAAATCGGAGCCAGCCGAGCCGATCGGATTTTCTCGACCTTGTCCCATGGAATGTGTGCGCGACTGGTTGATGTGATGTCCGGAAGATTGGGGCTGGCTGTACAAATAATTGGACATAAAAAAGCGCGGATTTTTAAGCGGGTGGACTTTTTGTTGGGAGAGAGTGACACGAAGACATCGCCTCCAACTTCATTCGGTTGCTGATCAAAATTCCATGACGACGGTGTTCAGATCATCAGCATTGCCCTACTCAATTTTGGTCATTCTGGCGACCATTGAATGTAAAAGTTTTTTGTTTTTTGAACCCAAATGCGACAATTTTTTGGCAAATTTTCATTAATTTTCGGACATTTAAATAGAAAAATCCACAGATTTTAGTTTTTTATATTTTCAAAAAGGACAACTTTTTCAGTGTGCCACGGGCTGGAAAAGTCAAAGGCGGTAGGGCCATGTTTAAAAGGTGGCCAGTGCCCGCCGGCACATTTCTGTGCCGGTGACAACGAATGTTACCCAAAGAAAGCGGCGGGCAAAAAGTTTGCCCGGAGGGATGTGCCACAAAAAGGTGAGTTGGAAACAAAATTCAAAAAATTGTTGGCATTCTTAAACTTTAAATCCTTTTAATCATTGTTAGGTATATATCCTTTTAAAATTTCTCAAATATTCTCAGTATTGTTCAACTAAATTTCTTAAATATTTTTGGCCCTTCAGACTAGGGTTGAGCCCCGAACCCTCGGGGGGCAAGAAAGTCGGGCTCGGGGTTGGCATGCCGGGGTCGGGGACGCCCCTATTTTAAGGCTCGGGGTTCGGGGGTTTAACCCTACTTCAGTCTATTATTGGCATTTTGTCAATTTAAAATTTCAGATAATATTGGGCCCTGCGTGAACGGACTCTGTCCGAAGGGTTACGAATGCCGGGATGACGCTTGCTTTAAAGGTTAATATGTAGCAGATTCAATATTAGTGTTAATGTTAAATAACTAGGAACGGATTTATGTTCACCAAAAATGGCAAAAAAAAAATGCATTTTTATTATTTTTCACAAAAATATGCAAAATTTTGTTTTTTTTATTGCACATTTTGTTAACGAATTTTTATCAAAAAAGAAACAAATCATACCAAGACCATTTTAGAGCTAATTTCATCGAGGACTTAATTGTACTAACAATATGCAAAATGCATATACAGTAGGTTAATCCGTTCCGAATAAATCACATTTGAAAATGAACTGACTGATCCATAAATGCAATATTTGACTATTCGAACCGATCTATAAGCTGATCGGACTCTGATCACCGGTCCAATCCTGATTCAAAAATTGTTGATCAGATCACCAAAAAGTCAGGTTCAAATTTGGCCCAAAATTTGTTTTAGTGAAGGTGCCACCCGGCGCGCCCAAATCGCTGGGCCCTTGCGTGAACAACAAATGCCCAGACGGGTACAGCTGTGATCAATCCGAATACAAATGCTTTGCACATTAATAAATCCTGTCGCTTGCATTTTAAATATAATCTGCACATTTATACAAAAGAAAAAAAAATTATACATAATGCCAAAAAAAAATTTTTTGAATTTAAATTCAAATTTACTGCTCTTCTCTCAGCGGCCATTCGCTGACGCCCTCAAACGGATCGTCGCCATATTCGTCCACTTCTGGCACTTTAGGCATTTTTTTCGGCGAATTTTGCCTAAAATTAAACACAAAAAAAACGTAAAATATTGAATTTTGTTACTGACCCATTTTCAATTTGGCCGACCTTTGGCTGAGCGCGGAATTGCATTCCCGACAACTCTCTTAATGTGTCCTCATCTTCTTGAAAAGCCTAAAAAAATTAACATTTGGCCAGACAAAATTGAAAAATGATTGACTGACTATGCCCCCATACGGTTTAAACAACTTTTTTCGCCAATTACGGCACAACATAATGCCACATTTACAAACACAACCCATTCATATTATTTGTGCATCAATTCCCCGGTCGAATGAGCACAAAATAGTGGCCACATTAGTAATTTTTAAAACAAAAATGCGTCCCGATCACTGGTGAAAAAAAAATTATTATTTTTTCTATGCTGATCAGGCAGGTCGCCCATTGAAGCCCGGAGGCGATCAGACCCCCCGCCCCCAAAAACTATAATAACGACGGGGGACGACACAAAACGAGTTCCACTCCCAATGTTTTGGACCTTGGAAGAAAGAAGGATGTGTGCAAATCAAATCAAATCAAATTATATTTGTTTGGTTGGGAGCGGGGGGGGGGTGGCTGAAGGAGCAGAATTTGAAAAAAATAAATTCAGCCCAGACCGGGGCCAAAAATTCACAGTCCAAAAAAACTTATAAAAACAAAAATTTATTTCAGTGCAAACATAGAACAAAAACTAATGACAAAAAAAAGGGGGGAGGAGGAGGCGATGCCGTCGTTAGGTGCCATCGGACTCATTCATAATTTATTGATATAAAAGACTTGCGCATTTGTGGGTAGAGGATCATTCAATTTCACTAAAAACCGAATCAAAAAGCCGAAAAAATTTTGGTGCTGGTTAATCAATGTTTGGTTCCGGCGGTTTCGGTAATTTTTAGCAACAAATTTTGGCAGTGTGACTGGCGGCGCCTCTTTGAACAAGCATTGTTTTTATTTTTTGTGCAAAATAAATGCGAACAAAAAAAACAAGTTCGGGGGCCTAGATCAAAATGTGATCTGACCACTTTCAAACCTCGGAACCGAATTCAAATATTTTTTTAAAAATTAAAAAATATTTAAAATCATCAAAATCTACAAAAAGCAAAAAAATTACAATGAAAAAGGCAAGTAATGATCGAATTCATGCTTTTTTTGAATGATTATGAGCCAAATAGTTTTTAAAAATTTTTTCGAAAAAATGTTTGAAGGGCCTTGAGTTTGAAGGTGGTCGAAATGATGGTGAAATTTATAAAATTTCTACTTTTATGTAATAATCACTGACGCATTTTCCTGTCACCGAAGAAAATGTGCCGATTGTTTTTTGGATTTTTGTTGAGCATTATTATTTTTTGCAAAAAAAAAACAATTTTTTGATCTCGGCTCGGTGGTTTCAGCCCTCGGTTTCGGTTAGCCAAGAGGAAGTGCCAAAAATCGCTAGTATTTGCCGGGGGGTGCGACAAATGCCGCCGGGCAAAATTTGGACACTTGTGAGCCCAGCTGGTACAAATAATTTCAAAATAGCCACTTTTGGGACGACTGAGACACTGTACTAATTACCACCAAAAAATGATTTAGCCCCCACCTGTTTACGGTGATTAGCGTGTTCTTCTTTGGGCCTAATTGACACCCGAGGTGGCAAGGTGCCTTGAACAATTTGCCAAGCCGTCACACCGATGTTGTGCTCGTCGGTCACTGAAAGTGTCCAGAACATAAATTTATTTAAATTGAAAAAGCGAAATGATCAAAATGTATTAGTGCCACAGTGTCTATGTTCAAACTCATGAACTAAGCTGACAACATAATCAAGGAGAGGCTAAGTGAGTTGAGATTATCGAAATACCAAAGGGCATCAAATAAAAAATATTTTTATATTATTTTACTGAATTATAATGATTTATTTAACTAAAAAACGAGAAATATTGGCCAAAAACCCCCTAAAATATTGACCAAAACCCCAAAAAGTGCCAAAATATTGACTAAAACTGACCAAATTCAGTCAATTTTTGCGTGAAATCTTTCAAAATTCGTCATTCTTTATTAATTTTTTTCTCTTACAATTGTAAGTGTACTATATTTTTCCATGTTTTGGAAAATTTATAAAAAAATATCAAAATAATAAATTTTTCAAGAAAATCTTGATAGGGGTGCAGTTTGATCAAAAAAAAAAAAGTCATTTTTAGGGTGCATTTTTGGGTAATAAAAATTTTGATTTTTAAGGGCGTTTTTATTGCATTCTTCATAAGAAATTTTGGGAAAAAGTGCCTAAAATATTGCATTTTCTTAAGAATTAATTATCCATAAAAAATTGCTAAGGATTTATTATGAAAAAAGGGCGAAGTATAGATTTTTCCTCAAAAATTCCAATAATTCGAAAATTTTTGGAAATGAATGCTATTTCCAGGCTTCTCTCATCAAACCCTGTTCGCAAAAAATGGTTAAACCCTGAAAATTCGAGCCCTATTTATAATGCTCAAATTTGAATTTAAAAACAAATGACGAACTTCTTCTGAGCTGAACGCCTTGGACATCAAGCAGTGTCAGCATCACAATGCCGTACCACCACCAACCGGTGAAAAGAATATTTGGCGGCATTGTACAATTTAAAAATGGACAATTTAAATTAATAATTAAATTAATCCAAAATACGTGCATTAATTTTATGAAAATTTAGAGTCTTTAAATGGACAAAAATTGCTCAACCACACAAAATTTTTGAATAAAAATTATTCTCAAAAGCAAAAATAGACATTTAATGAGCAGACTAAACAGCTTTTCGCCCATTAAATCCAATTGGTGCAAGGAATTTTTGGCCAATTGTTAGAGTCCGCCGGGGAGGGGCTTCCTATGGCCCCAAACAATTTGGCTTCGGGGCTTCGTTCGTTCCACTCATTATTATAGTATTTGGGGCCACACAACAAATAAATAAACAGTACGGACAATGTGAATGATCAAAAATTGGATTGATTTGCTTTTGATTGATGATTGAAAGCTGGAACGAAAACATTACGATTAATTGTTGTGACCAAATCGGCGCTTCCGACGGACACGCCAATTATGTATTAGCACATTTTTTTTTGTTGTTGTTGTTGTTTCGCCAAATCAAAATAATTTGGCGAGGATTCCGGTGTGTTGTTTCTGCAATCTGTTTGGCTTACAAATTTGAGGTTGTCTGCTTTAAGCTAAAGCAAAGTGACGTAATCGAAATTTTTCGCGTCAGTAACTTTTGATTTTTTGAATCGTTTTTTTTGTTTTGGTTGCATAGAGCTGAAAAATTCGGCACCCTTATTAGGGGTTGCCTGTTTCTGTTTTATTATTGCATTGTAAAATTTTTATACAATATGAGCCTTCCCCTAATTGTTTTTTAATTTTTGAGAAGAATGGAAACAAAATTTTGGTTTAAATCGGTTTGAAAACTTTTGAAACCCGATTAAATGGAGATCATTTGCGTGTTTCCGACCTCAATTAGCCATAAACTTCAACAAGCACAAACCAAAATCGAACCGTACAGTTTGAAGGCTTACTTATGCCCCTCAGGGTAAATAAATGGTAGAATTATTCAATAATTTAAGGATGAAAGTTGAATCCAATTCGAATTTTTTAAAGAGAATTAACCTTTTTATAAATTAGAAAAATTGAATCAAATATTTTACATCAAACGTTTTAATTAGTGTTCGGCACGGTAAAATTTACCGCGGTAAAACCCGGTAAAAATCGGTAAAAATTCACGGTAAATTTACCGGTTTACCGTTACCGGTCGCATTTCGTCCCAACCGGTAAAAACCGGTAACGGTAAAAATCGGTAACGGACAAAAATCGGTAAATTTACCGATTTACCGTTACCGGTCCAAGTCATTTACCGCGGTAAATTACCGGTTTTCCGGTAAAAAATTTTAAACTAATATTGATACTTATTTTGAATTTGGCATTCAATTCAAAGAAATTTTGGGTCAAGTCTGACTCAAACATAGTCCAAAATCGCAATTTTTTGCCCATTTTTAAAAAAAATCTTAAAAATTCGAAAAATCCCCCTCCCCCCTGGTTCAGGAGAGATACATTTAGAAATTGCAGAAAAAACTCTTGAAAAATGGGCTAGGACACTGTCTCGGGGTAGACCACAAAAAATGTTTGTCATTATTTAGGCCTCCGTCCTTATTTTTCGGATTTTATGAAGATTTCATAATATTTTGATGCAATATTCAAAATGAGAAAATTTCGAAGCGAATTGGGCCAATTTTTATTACAAATTGGGAGTCAAAATTCCAAAAATTTTCTCGCCGACCCTCCCCGCCCCCATCTTTCCCAAAAATTTTTGAAAAATCACGCGCAAAAAAAGACATAAAGAAAATAAAACGTTTTTATTTTGATAAAATGTAAATTTTGAGTGTACTTGAAATTCGTTGCATCCTCCTAGACTCCCGATAACAATGACCCCTAATGCAACAATATCAACTTTAGTCCATCCGCTTTCCAATTATTTCTGTCTTCGTCTTTCCGTATATTTTTTCTTAAAATGTCTGTGCTACTCTCAAAAAGGTCTGACCCATTATCGATTAGTTGGCTATTTCATCATTCATTCATCCATTCGCAGCAACGCGAGCGATTTTATTCTTTTAGCCCTTCGGACATTTTGTAGTTTTCTTCATTAAGGACATTTTTGGCAACTTTTTTTGTGCAAAATCGGGATTGGTTAAGAGAAATTTGTCATTTCGGAGCACTGTTTCGACGGCGTGAATTTTGGATTTTGAAAAAACATGACAATAATACCAAATTTAGTAAAATTTTACCAAAAACACTTTTTATCAAAATTTTTTACATTTTTGCTTCAGCGGCCCTTTTTAGAAATTTCTCTATCGGACATTTGGCACCTTGACATTTCGCACATTAGTGAAAAAACGGACTTTTCGCACACTGGGGGGGGGGGGGGGGGGAGCGGATCCGGTCGTTTCGGCGCGACCAGTTCGGCGCGATCGGTTCGGCGCCGCCGTTTCGGCGCGGTATCGTTTCGGCGCCCACACAAAAAATTTTATTTTGGCGCCGACAAATCTTAATTTAATTAACGCGAAAAACTGTAGAGTCTTCTCGATATTCTAAGAGAATTTTTTTTCCTTTATAACATTCTGGTTTTTTTGTCCATTCCTAAAAAACGTTTACAATTTTTAATTCTTTCTGCGAATTTTATGCCAACTTATTTTTTTCACCGTATCTTACAATTTTTAGAATGAACGAAATTGAATCTAATTTGTAAGCCTAAGCTAGCTTAGGCCTAAACCTAGGCTAGCTTAGGCTTAAGCCTAATGAACCCCTAAATCTCTAACTTTTCCCCAGTTATTCTATCCGGTTGGAGTTAGTTACTTAAAACAAAAAAGTCGTTTTTCCTTAATTTTCAAAAATTGTTCAAAACTGCCTTATACACGTAATCGACTATTGTTGTTTATATTTATTACTGTTGTATTTTGACAAAAAGCTTGTTCGGATGTTTAAAAGATCAGTTTTAAGTCTTGCTGGTGCATGCTAGAAAATTAGGGAATATAATTGAAGTTAATATTTTAATTAAAATTATTTTTTCTTTAATATGATTCGTCGTCGCCAAAATAAATTTTTTGTGTAGGCGCCGAACTGGCCGCGCCGAAACGGCGGCGCCGAAACGAGTCCGCGCCGAAACGGCGGCGCCGAAACGAGTCCGCGCCGAAACGGCAGCGCCGAACCGATGAACTGGTCGCGACGAACTGACCCCGACCGGGGGTGGGAAGGACATTTGGCACACATTCTACCAATCGATTCCCCTACGATCTGAGTCGAATCCGCAAAAAGTTTGTGCCGGAAACCACTATGCAGAAAGTTATGTGCTAACAAAAGTTGGCCAAAATGGATTGACACATTGAGTTTTTTGAGTTTGTTTTCATAATAAAAAAATGTCCGATTTGCCAAAGGATGATGAAGGTTTGGCGTCGAAAGGAAAAGAAGGAGGAAGTTGCAATTAAAGCGCAACGACTTGAAGAGATTCGATCCGGACAAATTACCCCTCCGAGTTTGTTTGCATCTGATGAAGCCAGCTTCGGTGAACTCGAATCGCTCAGTACAAAGTATGGCGACTTCATTGAGGAGGTTTGTTTTTTTTGCTTTCAGAAATTTAAAAATTCTATTGCGGTTTTTTTAAAGAATTTTTTTCGTAAGAAAGTTTTCTCCAAAATTAGGGGTGAAAATCTCAAAAAAAGTTTTTTTTAGTTTTTGCATAGGGGGAGCAGTAGGCAAGAGATAGAATTTGCCTAATTTTTTTTTAAGCTGATGCGGAAACTACATGTGATAGCATTGACAAGGGAGGGGCAGGGGCCCACATATTCTGGACATTTGCGTGGAGAGAGCGGAGAGTCGTCATCAGGGACAATCAGAATTGGACGCTCGTACGTGGCGCCGGTCAATTCAAAAGTGCCAGGATTGATGCAAGAGTTTGTTGAGTGGCTAAACGGGGAGGAAGCGACACGAGAGGGAGTCATCAGATAGTCGCGAAGGCACACATTCGACTTGTAAGTGAAATAAGCTTTTTGGTTTAAACCTTGTTCAAAACTTAACATTTAGGCAGCTCTACATCCTTACCCGGATGGGAACGGCCGTTCCTCGAGAGCATTGGTCAACTATTTGTTGTTGAGAAGAGTATGGCAGCCGTTTCTCATTCCTGAAAAGGAACACGACGAATACAACAAAGCACTGAAAGGAGCGATAGTCGATGGCAAGCCCGATGAGTTTTACGCCATGATGAGCACATTTTAAAATTTGTCACAAATTGTTGAACAGCAATGACACGCCATGCCAAAAATGCAACTGCCGCGACCGTTTACACGTACCACGAGCGCAGGCGTCCGGCGACGGAACGCTTCACAAACGACTTGGAAAGGTGCTGAAATGGACGCAAAATTTGGTTTCAAATAGGGAAGAAACAGGTTCTTCAAATTGCAAAAACATTTATTCAAAAATTCTGTGCCCGATCAGTGGGGAGTAGCTGAAGCTGAATGAATTGTTGCCGGTCAAATTCACGCCCATTGACTCGCGCATGCCATTTGCCAAGCTGGTTGCGCAGCCGAACCGCTACAAATGTCCGATCACCCCACAACGAGCTCACCAACACGTCCCGTTGCGTTTACCTGAAGACATCGTACGTTTTGATGAAAATTCATTAGAAAAATAATAATTTTCAGAATATTCTCAAAACCATTTCCTTAAAATTCGTCCGAATTTTTGCAATTTTGACAATTTAAATTTTGGCGTAAATGTCATCCTCATTTTTCATGATTTTTCAAAGAAGGCATTTTTGATTACCCTGAAGAATATAAAAAGCGTTTAGCCATCAAAAATTCCAGGGAAAAAACCGAAAAATCATTTCGTTTTGCATAGAAATTGCGTGGTCAGCAGCTGGCAGTGCATGGCGGTTGCCGAGCCGGACATCATTGAACTGAAACGGGGCGGCACTGGCTACGCGGCCACCAACAAGCTGGACGCCAAACTGTGATCAAAACCGCACTCCACTCAATGTGTTGGCGAGCGGCAGTGAATTGGAGAACAGTCGCAAAATTGTTCTCAACTATCGGTCGGTGGCTGTCGATAGAAAAACAACGAAGAATCCCGGAAATTTTTTTTCAGATTTATTAATTTTTTCTTTGGAGGAATTTTAGAATGTTTCCATTTTTTTGGTGGAGAAAGCTTGTTTCCTCACTAATTAGGCCAGTAAACTAGTGCGGGGTTTGGGTTCTTTTGTGTTATTTGTCAACAAAAAAAAAACGTTTTTTGTTTCAAAGTTGATAAAAAGGTATTTCTAGAGGTTTCGGGGTAGAAGTGTCCGAATCTGACTTCCATTTCGACCAACTCCGAACCTCGAATTCAAACAATTTTTCGAATTTTTTTTATTGCATTTTTTCATTAAATTTTATTTTTGATTTGCATTGTGCCGACTAAGGAATATCATTTACTAGGGAAGGTATTCAGGTGACCGTGGGACTTCGGGATGATTTTGGTATCAAAAAATAGCTAATTTTTAGAAAAAATTTTAGAGACATTTTTTAGCTGCTAAATAAGCCCCGGAGGGGAGATATGAGGCTTTAAAGTTTTCAAAACTCATCAAATTTCTCAATTGGCACCTCCCTTAATAATCGATATTTTTAAGACTTGGCCGATATTGCACAGTTGGGAAGAGACGAATGCTGGCCGTTGGGCGCATTACCGACATAAATTTTTTGATTCAAATTTCTGTCAAATATTTTTTCAATTTCATTGTGCTTGTGAATTGGTAATAGTTCTCATTTGCATTTAGAAAACATAGTCGGTGTATACAACACAAAGCTGTCGGAAGTGAACGAAATGCCTTTTCTGTTTGTAAAAAATGCGGTCCAAATGGCCAAATTCGACTTAGAAGAGAAGCATGGAGCGGGCAAATGGATGATGTTTTTCGACAAACAGAACAAGTTGGATTACAAATAGGACGAGGCAAAGCGACTTTATAAGTAAGTACATGCCCAAATCAGTGACTCGCCGACGTCTTCCATGCTTCTCCATGATCAATCGCAGCACATTTTGGTGGCACTTTACGTTCGGTTGAAAACGGCACATTCTGTACCGCAGCACAAAAGCTGCTTTTGTCATTCTGACCAACGACAGCCGCAGTCTGTTGCTGCTTCGTTTTCTGTTGTTGTTGTCTATGCAGGGCACAGTAGAAGCGGTCGGCATGCTTTACAATTTGCTGTTCTTCTTCGCCTTAGGGGGGTAGGGCTTGCTTATTTTTCTGTTTATTGTGGCCACAGAATTCTGTTCTGAATGGAATTCCGTTGCTTTTAATGAATACTTTTTGGTATATAAATTAACGAATATTAAGCATTATTCCTCTAATATGTGGTATAGAGAATATAAGAGTTTTATATAATCAAAAAATTTTAGGCGATTCGAACCGTTGCTTTTAATGAATACATTTGGTATATAAATTTACGAATATTAAGCATTATTCCTCTACATAATATGTGGTATAGAGAATATAAGAGTTTTATGTAATGAAAAATTTTAGGCGATTCGAATCGAATACCGTTGCTTTTGATAAATACTTTTGGGATAAAAATTTACGATATTAAGCATTATTCCTCTAATATGTGGTATAGAGAATATAAGAGTTTTATATAATCAAAAAATTTTAGGCGATTCGAATGGAAACGCTTACCTTTAAATTCCGATGCTTTCAACAAATACTTTCTAGTATATAAATATGCCAATATTAGGCATTGTTCCTCTAATTTACGGAAATGAGAATACAAGATTTTTATGTGATCAAATAATTTTAGGCGCTTAATTAAATTCCGATGCTTTCAACAAATACTTTCTAGTATATAAATATGCCAATATTAGACATTGTTCCTCTAATTTACGTAAAATGAGAATACAAGATTTTTATGTGAACAAATAATTCTAGACGCCGCTAGTAATAATAAAATAATCGATGAGAAGGGTCAAAATCATGCCAATGCCAAATTAATTGTGAGGGCATGGCATAAACAGGCCAATGCTACCGACACATAAAATCTGATCACTCATTCTTTGCCCTGGGGTCCCCACCAATCATTGTCGCCCATCTCTTTTATCCCATGGGGCGTTTCCTCCCTCCTCTCACCTCCGTTCCCGACCCTTTTTATTCTACGTATATTGGCCGAGGCCAATGCCACTACTTACTACGACAGCATTTTTGTCATATAATTTTGTCGACGTAAATGTATAATGGAAATATAATAAAAAAAATCGATGAGAAGGGCCAACTCATGCCAATGCCAAATTTGGGCTTTACGCAAATGCCAAAAATTTGGGCTTTACGCAAATGCCAAATTTGGCTTCACGCAAATGCCAAATTTGGGCTTCACGCAAATGCCAAAAATTTGGGCTTCACGCAAATGCCAAATTTGGGCTTCACGCAAATGCCAAAAATTTGGGCTTCACGCAAATGCCAAATTTGGGCTTCACGCAAATGCCAAAAATTTGGGCTTCACGCAAATGCCAAAAATTTGGGCTTCACGCAAATGCCAAAAATTTGGGCTTCACGCAAATGCCAACCAACAATTGCCTCGCATGCCTTCACTCTCTTCGTTTATAATGCTATTTCTAAGGCTTATCCATCATCCTTCGATAAAATCACATTCTGAGCCATCGATTGAAAGCCGTATAAAAGCGGTGGACAATGCAGCAAAAGCATCATTTAAACCTTTTCTTTATTGTTATTAGAGCCCGTCATTTTGAAAATTCCTGAACTGATTTCTATTCACGCAGAGAATTCATATCATATTATTCCCATTCATAAAAAACTGTAAGATTGGCCGCCCCGAAACTCGAGACCGAGACAATATCCAAAAAACCCGAGACTTTTCTCGAGTCGAGGACACCCGAGACGGATGCTCTCGAGCATCACTACTGCTTGAGCACCCGTTTTCGCCCCAGTGATTCTCCGAATTGAATTGAAAACTTAAAAAGTCAAAAGTGAAAATTTATTGTCCAAAACGATTATAACAATTAAATTGGAATTTAAAAAAGTCATAAAAATGTTATCATTTTATACCAATCGATTCCTCTCCTCGAGCTGACTACTTTACATATATATTCCCTACAAACATTTTTCAGGATGCGTGTATTACTTTATTTGCTAACTCTAACATTCGGTTGCTTTAAATGGTTATTGCGTTAAGAAAAAGTTTAAGCTTGAAGAATTCAAATTATGCCTTTGGTTGGACAGCATTATGATAAACAAAACAACAAAAATATTTGCGCCGCAAGAGTTGAAAGTTAGAGACTTGGGGTTCGTTAGGCTTAGGCCTAACCCACTGGAACTGATTCTACGAATTGGTTCGGGGAAAATTTGCAAAACGATGAGGGAAGTCTTCAGTCGATGGTCAACCCGAAAAATCCGAGCTCATGGAAAAGCGCATTGGGTAAAAGCGTAGTGAAAAAAGGGGAAAGCGCATTCAGCGCGGGGAAAATGTTTAATATTATTAAACATTTGCCTTAATCTTTTTTTGAATAAGTTTTTTTACTACCTAATTTTATAACAAGGACTTTTTAAATTAATCTCAAGTTGAAATAAGGGTTGGCTATAATTTTAATTCAAACTTTGATTCTGATCAATTCGTAATCCTAAATTTTGAGGTTTTGTGTCGAGTTTGGTTGGTGCATCTTCTCAAGAACCCCAATTTTCACCGTCAATGCATGACACATCAGCAGCATCGTCATTTTATCCGTCAAATCAACCCGATGATCAAACTCTTGAGTCGATGTCACGCCGAGAAATCAAAAAGGTAGCTCGGCATTTCATATTTGCCGCCTGACTTCCCATTTTGGACAAATTTTTAATACACTCATTTTATGAGATTTTTGTTGGATTGAATATGCTTTTGTCAATTTTTTTAATTTAATGAAATTATTTAAAAATAACTCTCCCAATTTTGTGTATCGACCAGGCTCAGCGTCGCATTACGGTGGCACGATGCCGTCTCAGCAAATCCCCCCAATGCCGGGCACGTTATTCCCAGCATTCCCAAATTATCTGTTCAATCAATCAGCCTCATTAAATTCAACCACTAACTTTGTGCCATCCCAAACTGAAACGAATTGTTGGGATTGGAGCGGGGCAAATTCGCAAGACAATGAGGGAGATCTTTATTCGGTGGTCAGGCCGAAAAATCCGAGCTCATCGAAAGGTAAAAATGCAACGAAAACATGGAAAAAGCCGAGAAAATAGAAATGTGCACACTGATCAATGATTCCCGAAGATCATCATTTTCGATTACTCACTGTTCTCAATTGTTATTCTGTTAAACTACTTTGTTGCTATTATTGTTTGGCATTTTAAAACTTCACTCTGCAAATGTTTGTAATACTTATACTTTCACTTGGATCGTGCATTGTAAAAATCTGAAAACACCGAATACTTTGATTAGCTATAACTAGAGATCAAAATTAAAGAAAAAAAGCCCGGCTCGGCACCCTCGGTTTCGGGTCCAGTAGTCTTGGTCTCGAGTCTTGAAGTAATGTCTCGATATTGAGTTCGCTGCTGTTCATTTTGCCTAGATGCTTAAAGAGGACAATTTCAACTACAAGCACAAAAGTATCATTCAGCCTACATGCCCAAAAAGTGCCATTTTGCTTATAAATTTAAAATTTGATTTCGAGGACTATGTGCACCGTATTGGCCATACGGGAAGGGCGGGCAAAATCGGCCGGGCGAAACAAAAAGTGCAACAAATAAAGAGTGAAAATATATATATTTCTATGGCATAAAGTAGAGTAGGTCGGGACCGGGATCCCGACCGGGACCGGTCGGGAAATTCCCGGTTTTGGAATCCCGATCCCGGTTTTTGTAAAAGCGAAATCCCGATCCTGGTCCCGATCCCAGGTTTTTGAAAAATCGAAAAGGACTGACCGGGAAAAAATTATACCCCTAAGAATAGGATTTTTGAGCGCAAAATTCTTAGTGATTTGTGGTGCAGTGGTAAGTGGTGGGTGTAGTTGAAGTCTGGATGAGTGGGGTTCAGATCCCCGACTGTGTTGTGGTTTTTTCCAACTTTCTCTGAACATTTATGGTGATGTAAACCAGGTGTCAATCGCTATCGCTATCGCTATCGCGCGATAGTTATCGCTAGGGTAGGACGGGACCGGGACTTTTGGAAAAACCGGGACCGGGACTAAATTTGGTCTCGGTCAAAAAAAACCGGGACTACTGGACAAAAACAAGAAAAAAAATCATTTTGTAAAAACCGGGACCTATAGTGTGATTTTAAAGGAATTTTGAAAAACCGGGACCAAAATTTCAGTACCAAAATTTGAAACTTTGACCATTTCAGTACTGGTCCCGGTCCCGTCCTACCCTAGTTATCGCATTTATCATCAAATGGACTAAATAAATCTGAGGAGGAGTCAAATGGACTAAACAAATCTGAGGAGGAGTCAAATGAACTAAACAAATCTGAGGAGGAGTCAAATGGACTAAACAAAGAATTCTGAGGAGGAGTCAAATGGACTAAACAAAGAATTCTGAGGAGGAGTCAAATGGACTAAACAAATATGAGGAGGAGTCAAATGGACTAAACAAATCTGAGGAGGAGTCAAATGGACTAAACAAAGAATTCTGAGGAGGAGTCAAATGGACTAAACAAAGAATCCGGGGAGGAGTCAAATGAACTAAACAAATCTGAGGAGGAGTCAAATGGACTAAACAAAGAATCCGGGGAGGAGTCAAATGAACTAAACAAATCTGAGGAGGAGTCAAATGGACTAAACAAATCTGAGGAGGAGTCAAATGGACTAAACAAAGAATCCGAGGAGGAGTCAAATGGACTAAACAAAGAATCCGAGGAGGAGTCAAATGGACTAAACAAAGAATCTGAGGAGGAAAGCAAACAATTCTTAGCGGAGGCCCATCAAAATTTGTTAAAACACCAATATGACGTAGCCATGCAATCGGTGCCAGGTACTGTAAGCCACATACTGTAAATGTGATTTGAAATTTTATCTTGATGCTTTTACGGAGTACGACCTGAACCCTGAACCCAGACAGACCGGTCCGAACCCAGACTGGGGCATGAAATCTGATATTTTTATGAGGGCTCCAAAGACGGAATTAACTTTTTTAAATTTTTGAATTAGTTGACCAAACACATCCAATTTTATTACGGCAACTCAAAAAGCTCACCGGAAAAAGGTAAAAGCGCATGGGACGCCCCGGTAGCTCAGTGGAAAAGCTGCGCACGGCTTGGGGGGAGGGAGGGGGGCGGGGTATTAGAGATGTTGCACAATTTGTATCAAAACGAAAATCTGTTTGGCGGCGTAAGAAGCCGGAGGCAGTTGAGAGTTAACTGATGCTGTTATTTCGTTAAAAAAAATAGTGCTACTGCTCCAACTCCTCCGGCTGCGTGCGGTGGAGATGAACCGCAACAGCAGTGAGTGAATGAGTGCTGCGCGGCGCTTGATGCTTTCTTTTCTTTTCTTTTTTCTTCTTTAAACTTATTTGACTCTTTGTGGATTCTGATCGATTGCTTCTAAACTTTTACAAACCTTTCTTCAGGTCCAGTGGAGCCTCCGCGACCATGGATTTTTCCTGGATTTTGGTCCAGAAAAATCCAAATCCAGACTTTCCGTAAAATCCAGGTCCAGGATTTTTAAAAATCTCGGTCTCTAGTAAACATCTAAAAATCCGGGCCCTATCTTCATTATATTCCATCATCTCTTCCCCATTATCATTAATTTATTCATTATATGCCTACTTTCTTCCGCGTCAACTCATTGGCATTCATTTTTGCTAATTGTTTACTATGTTTCACTTCTTTGTATCATGCCTTTTAATATTTTAAGATTTAACTAGCCCAGAATTACGAGACCTCTCAAACAAATTGTGGGTTTTAAACTCGAGACTTTTGAGCAATGCAATCCCAGGCCGTAACTAATCCCCTCTTTTTAGTTCCTCAATAATAATGTGATTTTCAGTTAATGCTCATCAAAACCCGCTTCATCTTCACCACACATTTTGTTCCGGGATTGGCACGTGCCAAAATCGGATGTTAACACACACACACATGGAGTGATTGAGTTGCGTGATGAGCGAAAGTGTCGCCAGCCAGCGAGCGCCTCATGCTTTTCTTCCGCACACACATATTTTTGCGCCTCTGGCCAGGCATTTATTTGCATTGGCATTGGCCGAACGCGATGGCGCCAATGAATTTCCGGTTTTTTTTTGTCACGCCATACACTCTCTCCACGTTGCTCTGCTTCAATGTGTACGTCGCGTACATACACTCTGTTTGTCTAACTGTCTGTGTTCTGTTGTGCCCTCTTGCCTTTCTGTGCTTTCTCGCTTCTTTTCCCGTCATGGTCTTCATGCTCCTCTCACTCTCTCTTTCTCTACCCGTCTCTGTGTTTGGGGTAAATTCGCTCTCTCTCTTTTCTCTCTCTCTCTTCTCTCTCTCTTCTCTCTCTCTCCTTCTCTCTCTCTCTCTCTCACTCTCTCTCTCACTCTCTCTCTCTCACTCTCTCTCTCTCTCACACTCTCACTCTCTCTCACTCTATCCGTCTCTATGTTTGGGCTAAACTCGAAACTCGCTTTCTCTCAATCAGTCTCTGTTTCTATTCCCCTACATTTTCTCGTTCTTTCGTTTTCTCTCCCTCTCGGTCTCTCACTCTTCACCTCCATTTTGGGCCCTCCGGCGGCGCACTTTTGCTTCTGTCGCCATTTTACGGGGGGAAAATTCTCTGCGCCTTCTTCGACAAAAAATGCCCGGGGGCGTTGTTGTTGTGCCGCGTATCCATTACCATTGCATTTTGTGCCCCGGGGGGGGCAACGGGGACGGACCACTGCCTCAATTCAATTAGTGGTTTCAATATTATTTTTTATTGACATTGAAAAACCAGATTTTTTGTAGACATTTGAAATCAATTTTTAGACAATTTTACATACACTGACTGTGTCACATTGGCATAAAATTTTGGACAAATTTATTGTTTTATCGAAGTTGGGGGTATTTAATATTTTTAAAAATACAGTGTGCCAATTCGCCAACTTTTATCGGATGCTCGCCAAAACAAATTTAATAAAACGTTTTCCTAAAATAGAAAAAAGGGGCCAAAATGATGAAGGGGCACAAGCCAAAGATGAAGCATGCTTGCTCCTAAACAGAAAGAATTTCACATTTACAAAATTCTAACTTTGATTATTGCGCATTTTTATTTTAAAAAGTTTCAAATTCTTTTAACTCACTGAATTGCCATTTAAAAATTGCTGATAAAATATAAATAAAAATTAAAGATTGTGAATGTTTGTTATTTTGCAAAATAAATTTAAATAACATTTTAATGTACTCGATTTTCAAGCCACTTTTTGGCACGAATGAAAGGTGTATGAAAATGATGCTCTTTTGGCATTTCCCAAAGAATTTTTGAATTGACCTTTCTTGGCATTCTGTCTGGGAGGGTGAAAAGAACGGCTTAAATTCCCTTAGGATTTGGGCTTTGACGGATGGGCAAAAAAAAATTTTTTGACAGAATACCTAGCAGATCAAAAGTTGAAAAATGAAAATTTTGACGGGTTTTTCTCCGACAAACTTTTTTTTTCTCGCTTAATTTATTCCTAAATATTATAAACGCTCCAAATGATTCACATTTAATGATGTGATCTTTGAAGTCCAAAAAATTTATTTGCTTTAATTTATTCAGCCCTCAGGCGTTCCGCCGGAAGTGTGCCCTCCGCCCCCCCCCCCCACAGAGAAAGTGCCAAATGTTCCCACGCGCAGTGCCTCCAAAATTTATTATTCTCGGCACAATAAAAATTCCATTGGACAATTGTGGCAAAAATGCGAAGGAGTCAGAATTTTTCTGTGCTCAGAATTTATAACAAGCAAACAAATTTTTATGACTCTGAAAAGTATATGGTAACTCTCTGTCAAAAGCTCACAATTTTTGAATGTTTTGTTTTTGTTTTGCCCGAGGCAATAATAGAATTAGCTACGCAAACATTTTAATTGTAATGGTCGTTTTATCTTTTATTAATATTTTTTAAACGTATATTCCCGAAAAAAGTGCTCTTTTATTCATACAATTTGAAGCCCCCCCCCCAGTCAAAAGTGATTAAAAAACATTTGAAAAATTCCTTAAGAAAACTGGCAGAAAAATGCCACTATTTTGACCCCTCGATGCCATAAAAATGCCGCTATTTTGTCCCCTCGATGCCATAAAAATGCCGCTATTTTGTCCCCTCGATGCCATAAAAATGCCGCTATTTTGACCCCTCGATGCCATAAAAATGCCACTATTTTGGAGCCAGTTGCCATATTTTGTCGCAGATGAGAGTTGAGAAGCCCTGATCGTCATTAGTTGTCGAAATTCATTATTCATGGCCTTAAAATTTGTAGATAAAATTTTTTAAAACGAAAACGCATCATTTTGCCATTTTGAACATCAGTGCCAATTGGTCTAATGTAAGGAAAGGCTTACGCAATGATGCCAATGCCAGCCCCAGCAAACTCTGGGAGGGATTAAATAATCTCTGCCCCATAAATGCCACTTTTTGCCTGCCATTTCTCATTTCCCAGAGAGAGTATTATAAGTGCATTTAGAGTCCGGATTTTACGTTTTTTTTAAAATTGTGAAATTTAAGAATTTTATTTTTATAATATTTTTATTTGAGATGGTTCAGCTTTTTTTTCCCCCCTTTTTTTAATACACTTGAGGTTTCCATTTCATTTCAAACAATGAGAATTTATGCATGACCAAGGTTGGCACTGGCACTGGCACTGACACGGTTCATTTTCATAATGTTTTTTTCCCTAAAAATTATTCAAGCAATGGCACTTTTCGCCATTCAGTTGGCACTGGCACGGTTCATTTTCATAATGTATTTGTGGCTGACTGCCTCCCTCCCATTCACGTGATTTATGATTTCAAAAGCATTTTTTAGTACCTAATTTAGTTTTGAAAAATCATGGCCTACTGACTGAGTAAATTGGGGGTGGATTTTTGGATTTTTGGTCCAAGAAAAAGTCTTTTTTTAGGTATGCATTTTTAGTATGAAAAAAATTTTGATTTTTAGGGGGATATTTTTAGTGTTTATTGCATTTTGCTTAAGAAATCTTTGGCAAAAAGTGCCAAAATAGGGACTAAAAAACGCAAAATGGATTTATTCTTAAAAAGCCCGAAATAGGAATTTTTAGGGACTAAAAAGTCGCACTAATTCAAAATTTTTTCGAAATGAATAAAATAAATAGGTTAAACCCTAAAAATTAATGAGTAGTTAAATTGCCCAGCCACTATGTATGAATTTTTTTTTTTCTCAAAATTATGCCCGTGGAGGCAAACATTAAACTTCGTGGCATTAATGACGCAAAAAGTCATCCCGGGATGCCATGGGCTGCTGGACAAATAATGCGCCAATTGCAAAACTCTCCTCTATCCACAGCCAGCCATAAATGGGCGGCGATGTGACTGACGCCTGCGCTAAAAAGAATTCGTAATTTTGCAAAAAAAAAAATTTCTATTTTTATTAATCGCCAATTTGGGTTATGTCAGTTCTAAGGTCGCCACACAACCACCCAACCTGAAACATCGAAAAAGTCGTGTATTTTCTCGATTAGCTTCTGAGAATTTAATCTGTATCCGACAATTTTTTGATTACATACGACAATTTTCTGATCATTACCCAGACCATATTAAGGCCAGTACCTAGACCCCGTATTCTGATCAGTACCCAGACCATATTCTGATCAGTACCCAGACCATATTCTGATCAGTACTCAGACCATATTTTGATCAGTACCCAGACAAGTTCTGATCAGTACCCAAACTATTTTCTGATCAGTACGTAGACCCCGTATTCTGATCAGTAACTGACAATTTTTTGAACAACCCGTTCTGATTAACACCCATGGCTTAGTGGTGTACTCATGAAAGGTTCAAATCACACTACAAACATCCAACTACTCTTTTAGAACACATTTTTCATTTTTGCTTTTGGTGTGCTTGCACATTCATCCCAAAACCGTCAAACATCACGGGCCTGCACACGCGCATCGTGCAGCGCATTTGGAGGCGCGACAGCGACGGTGGTCAACAGCACCAGCAGCAGCAGCAGAAGCACAACAGCATCGATGGTGCCGCCGGAGCATCGGCACCAGCGACGACGGCACGCGAGAACGGCACCGAGAATGATCGTCGAAAGGCGGTAGGGTTGTGGGTTATTCCAGGGCTCAGATTCGTATTTGAATGGTTAAATGGAAAGTACCGTAGTTGAAAATCAACCCCCGTACTTTGGGATTGGAAACTGTACTTATTTCAAGAATGTACTTAAAAATAGCGCCATTCAACCGGAGTGTTTAAAATTTTGGATTTTAATCGGGTAAACCACAAAATTTGACCCCTAAATTGATTTTTGAGAAAATTTTTTGAACGTACTTGAATTTAGAAAAAATTACCCGTTATGTACTTAAAAATCAACATGCTAGTTGTACTTGAACTTAATGTTGAGTCAATACGAGCCCTGGGTTATTCAAAAACTGACATAACGGGTCTACGAGATTTTTGACGTCATAAAACCAAAATATGGAGCGTGCCAACGAGTTCGCACGCATTGTGCAAAATTGTAGGCTCCCCTGGGGGGCTTATCAAATGCAAAAGTGCCAATTTTTTGGGATTTAAAAAAAACAAAGCTTTTAATTAAAGTCTTTCAGCACGACAAGCGGAAACGAAGTGCACACAGCACAAGCGGAGGCGGCAATTGCCTGGCTCGCCGAGGCAATGCAGCTTGGCGTTTCATTGCCGCAAAATCGGTGATTCCGCTGAGCCGGTGAGTGTTTTTTAAAAAAAAACAGGTTACTGTAAGAAATGTGAATCGTTTCGAAAAAAACTATCCATTCAAAAAGGGGCGGCCAAATGATGTTCATAATTAGGGTGCGGATTTATATAGAGTAAAAAGCCCCAAAATAGGGACTAAAAAGCCCAAAAAGTGGCAAAATAGGGACTAGAAAATGTACTAAAACTGACCAAAACCAGTCACTTTATGCGTGAAAACCTTTAATATCCATCATTTTTGGCAATATCAATCGTTGATGGTGATTTTTGGTCCAAGAAAAGTCTTTTTTAGGGGTGCATTTTTGGCTTTTTTTGCATTTTTCTTATGAAATTTTCGGAAAAATGCCTAAAATATTGCATTTTTTCTTAAAATTTTGGGTTTAAAAGTGCCAAAATAGGGATTAAAAACGCAAAAATGGCGAAATAGGGATTTATTCTCAAAAGCCCGAATTAGGGATTTATAAGGGACTAAAAAGTTGTTTTAATTGAAAAAATTTTTCGAAATGCTCACCGTCAAACGCTATGCGCTAAAAAAATAGCTTAAACTCTAAAAATCCGCGCCCTATTCATAATTGGTGGGTGTTTAGCTGCGTCATTTGTTCAAAATTAGGCACACAAAATGACCTTTTAACTCGCACTTACAATTTAGTGCCACATTTAATTTGATGTGCCATTTGGGTTTCCGGCACGCAACACGTACGAATTTTCGATTGGAGCATCATTGGCAAAAAAATGCCATTTAAACTGAACACGAACGAAACACTTTTCCACTAAATTAACTTCCTCCATCACTTTGTCGGTGTTTGAGTCTAAAGTTTTTTAAAGAGAGAAAAAATGGTATCGGCATTGATAATATTTCAAAATGTAATCTTTTTGCTTATTCGAAAGTAAACACTAAATAGAAGCTTTTAGCAAGCAAAAGCTAATCGATTAGACAAATGCTAAAAAAGTTATGGCCATTATGGCCACAAAACTCAAACTTTCTGATTTTCGGGCCATAACCTTTTTGGCATTTGTCTAATCGCTTAGCATTTGCTTGTTAATAGTTTTCTACTCAGTGTTTGCTTTCGAATAATAGCAACAAAAAAAAATTCATTTGTTTCGCTAGAAAAAGTTATAATAAAGTTTTCAAAAAAGTTGGGCAAAGGGAATGAATCGTTTTTTCCAATTCAAGCAGCTTGCTGGGCGTGTTCGACCATCTCTTTGACTAATTACCCGACCCCCGAATTTCCTAAATTCTGGCAATTAAACATTTTTAAAAATTATTTTCAAGAAAAATTAAATGCTTTTTTCCCATTTTTCAAATCAATCCTTAAATTCTGATCATAGTCAATCATGGATTGTTCCGTCCCGTCCCGTTCCATCTTTCGAGAGTCCACACGCCCCCGTTGTCTGATCAAATTTATTTTAACCCCCCCCCCCACTCTTCCACTCTTTTTTTGTTTGTTCATTGGCCCCGCGGGGGGCAAAATGCGTGGGAGCACTTTTTGCGCCCGCGCGCGAAGCGTAATTTGAGCCTTGGCCACGACATGACAACTTTTATTCTTCAAAATGTGTAAAAGCGACGACTAAAACAAAATCTTTGAACCTTTCAAAACAAACATTTAAAAGCCGTTATAAGCCCCCGCATTTTCGTTGCCATTAAAATGGCCAAATTTTGAAAAATTATTATTAAAAAATGCTAAAATTAATAAAGCAAAAAATAATGTTTTTTTTCTAACATTCATAAATGATTTTCTTCAAAGTTGATTTTAGCCTTCAAAACTATTCATTTTTCATAAAAAAATAACATCTTTTTTCAACATTCATACCTAATTTGTGTTCTTCTAAAATCGATTGAAAGCCTTCAAAACTATTTTTTATTTTTCATAAATCCAAAAAATGTTATAAAATTTTTGTTGCTTCATCCATTTTTTCATTGAAAAGCCCAACATTTATTTGTGTACATCCATTTGTTGATGATGCCCTCCTCCGCTTCCGCATCATTCACTCTGCGGCATCTTCCATTTTGCCATTCAAATTTGATTATTTTTGTACATCAGATACACACACACACACACACAAATCCGCCTCCCCCCCCCCCCCCCCGGCGGCGATGGGCGGCTGCGTCCGTTTCGCCCCAGGCATTTTTGCGTGGGTGGCCTCATGGCCATTGGCAAAAACAACCCCCCGGGGGTGAATGGGGGGGCAGTAGTGAGTGGAGCAAATAAATAGACACATTCATTGGGCGGGGGTTGGCAGGAATTGGCCAAATTGAGAGAGAAGATGATGTTAGTTTAACCCCCCTTTTCTCTCCCCTTTCGAAGGCATGGGAATGTGAATGGGGGGGGGGGGGGAGGATGAACTAAACTAATGGGCAAAGTGCCTACGGGGATGAGGCGGGGGATGGGCTAGGGGAGAGGTAGGGCGGTCGGGGATGGGCATAACCCGGTTATACGGGGGCGGGGAAGGCGGGGGGACACCCACGCCGTCCCCGGAAGCAACAACGGACAGCAGCAACGACAATATTGCTTTAGCTGCTGCTTCAGCTGCTGCTGCTGATACTGGTGGGGTGATAGGCGGGCGGAGAAAAAGGAAACACAAACTTTTCTTCAACAACGACAAAAACGACGACGGCACACGGGGAGGGGGGGGGGCACATCCTTGTGCCCCCACCCAACAACGACGGCACGGCACTCATCCATCCAACCATTCATTCGTTCATTCACTTTCATTCATATACACACATTCCATTAACGCGTGTTGGGACTGAACCGACCGACCGGACAAGCCAAACCCCTCACTTACTGCCCAGTGCCGGTGCCGGAAGCATTTTTGTGCCATCCAGAGCGGAAGGAACTTATTGGGTGTGCCGTTCCCGCCCGCCTTCGCCGCCCCCGGGCGAAAGACTCTCTCCTCTCTCTTCATTTCCTCCTAGTTTCGGACAACGGAACTTTTTTTGGCGGAACTTTGCGCGCTGTTTCGACGTCTATTTTGGCACTTTTGGAGCAACAACAACAACAACAAAAATTTGGCACTAGCGCTTGGCCAAATAACAGCTGATTTGACCAAAATTCAAGTGAAGAAAACGACGACAAATTTGTGGCACCAAAACTATGCGCGGTGCCACCGCTGGCAACCGGCTGGGCCAAGCGCGGCGCTCACGTGACGCACAATTGATGGCTGCTGCCGCTTCGGCACGGATCAGCCGACGTCACAGTCACCAGAGGGCGTTCCGAAGGTGGCACAACAACACTGGCTAAATTGTGCCAACACTGTTGTTTGACTGATCAACAATGATCTAGATCTAATGACTGATCAACAATGATCTAGATCTAAATTTAATAATGACCCGTTTGACTGATCAACAATGAACTAGATCCAAAATTTAATAATGAACCCGTTTGACTGATCAACAATGATCTAGATCTAAATTTAATAATGACCCGTTTGACTGATCAACAATAATCTAGATCTAAAATTTAATAATGAACCCGTTTGACTGATCAACAATAATCTAGATCTAAATTTAATAATGACCCGTTTGACTGATCAACAATGAACTAGATCCAAAATTTAATAATGAACCCGTTTGACTGATCAACAATAATCTAGATCTAAAATTGAATAATGAACCCGTTTGACTGATCAACAATAATCTAGATCTAAAATTTAATAATGAACCCGTTTGACTGATCAACAATAATCTAGATCTAAAATTGAATAATGAACCCGTTTGACTGATCAACAATAATCTAGATCTAAAATTTAATAATGAACCCAAAACTTTGCTGTTCATTTCCGTTGCTCCACCGAATGAGTGCCCAAAATTTTGGGGTTCGGTTCCGCCCCGACTCAAACCGATTTGGAGCCAGGCATTCAAATTCCCGAACTTAAACCCCTGAAGATTTTAGGCAAATTTGGCCAATTCCCTTGCTAACATAAAGCAAGATAGGTAGGTAGATTTGTTTTTTTCTTCCTTCCCAATTTATCATTCCTTTATTGGTTATATCCATTCACTTCTTTTTTGATCAATAATAATCATCCATTAACTTCTTTTTGATCAACGATCATCGTCCATTAACTTCTTTTTTGATCAATGATCTCATCCGATCACTTTTTGTGATCATCATCCATTCACTTCTTTTTTGGTCAACGATCATCGTCCATTAACTTCTTTTTGATCAATCATCATCCGGTCACTTTTTTTGATCATCATCCAGTCACTCTTTTTTGATCAGTGATCATCATCCATTCACTTCTTTTTTGATCAATGATCTCATCCGATCACTTTTTGTGATCATCATCCATTCACTTCTTTTGATAATGAAATATCCATTCATTTTTTGATCTGATCTTTTCCATTAACTTCTTTTTGATAAACATCATCCATTCACTTCTTTTTTGATAAAAGATCATCATTCATTCGAAAATTCTTTTTTTTTTTTGAAATACAAAGAGAAATTTAGTGACCATTGCCTCAGTATATACCTGTTAAGGCATTATTCACGGGACCAAAGTTTCTTTTTTGGGATGTAATGCTTTTTTTGTTAATTAAAATGCCCATTAATCTTTAGGCAAAGAACGACCGGGCTAAAAATGGGACAAAAGGCATTCTCTCAAAAATGTATATGCCAAAATGTCTCAAGGGAGAGCCCGAGCAATTTCTGGCACAATTTCTGGCATTTGCGTGCTGTACCCCTTTCTTTGTTTGAAGTTTGGCACACAATTATGGCATTTTGCCATTGGCCAATTAAAGGAAATCCCGCAGAGCATTTTTGGCACACAACAAAAGCGATTTGAGAAAATGTTCATTTTTGAAGCGAACAAATTTTTTTTGTCGTTTTCACCATTTCGCCAAAAAAAAATGTAAATTTGAAAACATTTCGACTACTACCATTTCCCCGTGCTCAACAAAATTAATTTTTTTTTCCCCCAATAAAATGTAATTTATTCCGAGACAGCAAATGAGGGGGGGGGGGGGGGAACGCAAATAAACGAATAGCATTAGTCCACGGGAACGGCACTTTTCATTAATGCTTTTCCTCCGCGTAATAAAAGCGTCACCATTCTGTTTTTTGTTTAATGCATTTTTATTGTTTGGTTTTTTAATAAATTTAATGTTTATATTTTTTATAAAAAAATTCCGTTTTTAAATTTTTGGCTATTTGGCCTGCACAAATACCGTATTCACTCTTGTAATCCCCCACTCTCGAAAAATCCCCCACTCTCTAATAATACCCCACTCTCTAATAATTCCCCACTCTCTAATAATTCCCCACCTCATTTACCTAACAGTTCGAATCCAATTTTATCATCTTTTCCACTGGGTAAAAGCATTTTCTTAAGGAATTTTTTCAAAAAAAAGTTGGATTTTAGGGGGTGTATTTTTTGAAATTTGAAAAAGTCAATCTTTAGGGGTGCATTTTTGGGTTTTCATTACATTTTTATAGAATAAAATTTTCTCCAAAATCAATTTATGGGTCAAATTTTTGTTTTTTGATGGATGAAGAATTTTCGTGATAGATGAACATATCGCCAAATATTTAATAATCCCCCACTCTCTAACAATCCCCCACTCTCTAAGAATCCCCTACTCTCTAACAATCCCCCCCCTTTCTGAGTAGGTTGAAAAATAATCCCCCATGGGGGATTACAAGAGTGAATACGGTATGTATCAACATATTGGTCTGGCCTAGAAATTGTCTGGTCTTTAATCTTTGACTTTTGGAACCTTTTATGATTTTTCTATTTTAATTTTTGTGTGTAAATTTTTAAAATTTTTTTTTATCATTTTCAGAGTGCTTCCACCTCCTCCCCCGTCCACCCTGCTCCAGTGTTCCAGGGATCATCAACAGCAGACAAATCCGCATTTGGACCCACACCCACCGGATGCTCCTGTTGAGCCGGTAATCGCCCTCGGCGTCTGCGTTCGATCAGTTGGCGTTTTCAAAGTAAGTGAATAGTGTTTAAATATTAGAATATTTAATTCATTCCAATGGCATTTTTAAATTTAATAAATTAAAAAAAGTCATTTTTTTAAAGGGTCCCACCCAACTCATCCATGGGGCATAACTTTCTTCAACCGTAACCGATTTAGAAGAAAGATCTCGAAAGATTTAAAGCTAACATTAAGTTAAAGCTTTGCGATTTGACAAGCTTCAAAAAGGTTATGGCCAGAAAACCCACCAAAAATCGGGATTTTTAAATTTGATCAAGTGTTAGGCCATAACTTTTTTAAAGCGTGTCCAATCGCAAAGCTTTAACTTAATGTTAGCTTCAACTCTTCAAGCTCTTTCGATTGGCGTTAAAATTTTCTGAATCCGTTTAAGTTGAAGCAAGTTATTGCCCCGATCTTGATTGTGGATGAGTTGGGTTTACCCCTTTTTAAATAAACTAAAATTAAATTTGTAAACACTTTTTTGCAATCACAGAGCGCTCTTACCCTCACCGCTGTGACTCAGACAACAGCCGCCACCGTACCCTTTGCCGCTACCGTACAACCCTCACCGCACCATTACCGTATCCCGTTGGCTGGCAGCGAAAATTGCCTAGTCGGCACCGCCACCGTACTCCAGCACCAACAGCAGACAAGCGGCACGTCTGTGGAATCGACAAGCGTCGTCGGCAACACAATTACTACTGTACCAGCCGCCGGCATTGCAACAACAAAAATGCATCGACAATACAGTACGCCAACCATTTTTGTTGCCAGAATTTTTAAAATTTTATGATTGAAATTTGAATTGATCTCCCTCCTCTTTGTTAAGCTGGCTCCTCCGCTGGTGACGATGATCTTACGGTGGAGGTAAAAAAGAAAACATTAAAATTAGGGTTACTCCCCGACCCTTCGGGCGTGGCAAAGTCGGCGTCGGGGTTCTTCGGGGATGGCAAACTCGGGGTCGGAGTTCTTCGGGGATGGCAAAGTCGGGGGGGGGGTGACCAATTCTTCAACGTCGGGGGTCGGGAAGCAACCCTAATTTAAAATAAATAAATAAAAATATAAACAATTTAGGAAATCCAAGAGTTTGCGACAGCGTTCAGAATGTTTGACAAGGACGGGAACGGCACAATGAGCATCAAGGAATTGGGTGTCGCAATGCGAACCTTGGGGCTCAACCCGACTGAAGATGAACTGCTCAACATGGTCAACGAGGTGGGAAGTGAAAAATTGAAAGTCATATTTTAATAAATAAAAATTTAATTCAAATAAAACTTACAAATGTTTTTATTAAATGTATATTCAATTTGAGTTAAAATTATAACAAAAATTCTTTAATTTCCATGTTCCAGTACGATGTTGATGGGAACGGCATTGACTTTTTCGAGTTTTGCAAAATGATGAAGGAGATGAACAAGGAAACGGATCAGGTTGATGATCCCCAAAAATTTAAAATATACATTTTTTGCTGCCCTTTAGGAGTTGATCCGTTTGGCATTCAGGTGAAAAATTTAAATTTTTTATATAAAAAAAAACTAATTTTTTGTTTGTTTTGTTTTTTCACAGAGTGTTTGACAAGGATGGCAATGGGTACATTACTGCGCAAGAGTTTCGCCACTTCATGACCACCATGGGCGAGAAGTTCAGCGAGGAGGAGGTGGACGAAATCATCAAGGAGTTCGACAAGGATGGAGACGAACAGGTAAACAACGGGTTGGGGGCAGGGTTGCAACGGATCATCCGAAATCCGTTATCCGAAATCCGGTGTTTTTCTCAATCCGATATCCGAAATCCGATCCGACAAATTTTGGGCACCAATCCGAAATCCGTATCCGACTTTTTTCCCAATCCGTTGCAACCCAACTTGGGGGAGACGGGAACGGACAGTGTTTGGCGCCGTCAGTCATAACTAGAGTTGGCCGGGACTGGAATTTTTGGGGAAAACCGGGACTAAATTACTCCTGGTCAGGTCAAAAAAAAATCGGGGTTACTGGGCAAAAAAAAACGGTTTGGAACCGGGACCATTTATAACTAGGGCCACAAATTATATGGACAAAAAATCTCGAAATATGGCCATAAAATATGGATGAAAAATTGCAAAATATGGACAAAATTGCACAATATGGACGAAATATGGAGAAATTTTTTTTCGAATATAGCAAAAAATGGGCAAGATTTTCCTAATTGAAGTAATAAGAGAAATAAAAATTTTTGTATGCAAATTAAAGGCATTTCAGAAAAATTTTTTGAAAATAAGCAGAATTTAAAAATTTTCATTTTTTGGTGGCAGAATTTTTAGTCGCGAAAAAGTCAATTTTTAGGGGTGTATTTTTTGAAAATTTTTAAAAAGTCGATCCTTAGGGGTGTATTTTTCGTTTTTATTGCATTTTTGTTAAGTTGAATTTTTGAAAAATGGGATAAAAATTGCGAAATATGGAAAAATATGGTAAATATGGATTATAAAATGGGCTCTAGAAGCTCCAACCAAAGCTAAAAACCATTTGTGGTATTTATACGCTGTTCCGAGTTCGCAACAAAATATGGAATTTCCATATAATTTGTGGCCCTATTTATAACTTGAAAAAACCCGTGACTAAATTTCAGTCCCAGAAAAGACATTTCAGTATTGGTCCCGGTCCCTCCCGTCCTACCCTATTTTAAAACATATAAAAAATGGTCATTTTATGTACATATTTTCTTTTTTTCCCCCTAAAATTTCGATTTTTTATTTGTTATTTACCCATTTAAAAGCAATGTTAAGATTGATTATGAGGAGTTTGTGAACGCGGTTGCACCAATTGTAAATGACGGAGCAAAAGAAGACGCGCCATGGGTCCAAGAAGCGTCGTCCACCGCTGTGCCGCCGCCCACTCTTGGTACAAACGGCACAAAAAAGCAATAATCCATTTTCATCCCCCACTTCTGATCACTTCTGATCTGATCTCTCCAAAAATATGAACAACAAAACATTTTGATCAGAGCGTTTTTAATTTATACATTTGGTCATTATAATACTTTTTTCCCTCCATTTTGATCAGATTGCTGCACAGATCACTGAATTTGTTTACATTTTTTGTTAGAAAACATGTGTTTTATAATTTTTATACATTTTTAATTAATAAAAAAAGAAGTGCGCGCGAATTTTTTTGCCATAATTCATTATGCCAATAATTTCATAAAGATAAAGGCATCCATTTTCCGAAATTGGATTTTTAAATTTTTTAAATTTGCCCTTTCGTTAACAAAAATTGGGGTTTAAACTTGGGTTGAAACCCCGCGTGCGGGGTTGAAAATTGCGGGGCTCGGGGACAAAAAACCCCCGACCAAATTTTTTCAACAACCCCAAAAATTTCAAAACTCGGGGCCAGGCGGCGAAAACCCCGACCAAAAAAGTCGGGATTCGGCTTTTTTTGCACTAAAAACACCAAAAATTTAGAAATTCAGGATCGGGGGACGAAAACCCCGACCAAAAAAGTCGGGGGTTTCAACCCTAGTTTAAACTCTAAAGAATTTTTTTTTTATTGCTTGAATTTCCGAACAACATTTCTATAAGCCAACAACAAAAAGCCTCAAAAGGCTCGTTTTTGCCGGAAGGCAAAACATCAGGGCGAAGAGAAAGAAGCCCAGCAGAAATTTCTTTTCTCGCGCCCCCGGGGGAGATTATGTAGTCGTGGAGCTTTCGGCACCCGGGGCAAGGGCACATCGCTGCGGCGGATTATGGCGGCTTGGGAATGGCCGTCGGGCGGATGCGAGCGGGAAAGTAAGAATGCCATGCCGGATGGCTAATAATAATGGCATCTCATTAACCAACTTTTTAAGATTTCCATTACTCTTTGCACTCCAAAATCGCCACCCACCCCCCCCCCCCACCCCCACATAAACCATTAGACCATTCGCTGGGACATGGCGCCAAGCTTTGCGATAGCAGAAACATTTTTGGTGTTTCATTTACATTTTTTATTGAAACAAAAAAATAGTAAATCAATTTTCGAAAAAATGAGGCGAGCTTTTCCAAGCCCCTCTCCCAATAAAAAACGAAAATTTTAAAATAATCGCTAAATCACAGATCGGGTTAACTTGGTGCCGACAATTTAAAATAAAGTTGGTCGGGACCGGGATTGACCGGGACCGTTAAAGCTGGGATCAGGACCTACATATTGAACCGGGATCGGGACCAACATATTGAACCGGGACCGGGACCTACATATTGAACCGGGATCGGGACCAACATATTGAACCGGGACCGGGACCTACATATTGAACCGGGATCGGGACCAACATATTGAACCGGGACCGAGACCTACATATTGAACCGGGATCGGGACACATATTGAAACGGGATCGGGACCAACATATTGAACCGGGACCGAGACCTACATATTGAACCGGGATCGGGACACATATTGAAACGGGATCGGGACCAACATTTTGCAACGGGATCGGGACCAACATATTGAACCGGGACCGAGACCTACATATTGAACCGGGATCGGGACACATATTGAACCGGGATCGGGACCAACATATTGAACCGGGACCGAGACCTACATATTGAACCGGGATCGGGACACATATTGAAACGGGATCGGGACCAACATTTTGCAACGGGATCGGGACCAACATATTGAACCGGGACCGAGACCTACATATTGAACCGGGATCGGGACACATATTGAACCGGGATCGGGACCAACATATTGAACCGGGACCGAGACCTACATATTGAACCGGGATCGGGACACATATTGAAACGGGATCGGGACCAACATTTTGCAACGGGATCAGGACCAGCATATTGAACCGGGACCGAGACCTACATATTGAACCGGGATCGGGACACATATTGAAACGGGATCGGGACCAACATATTGAACCGGGACCGAGACCTACATATTGAACCGGGATCGGGACACATATTGAAACGGGATCGGGACCAACATTTTGCAACGGGATCGGGACCAACATATTGAACCGGGACCGAGACCTACATATTGAACCGGGATCGGGACACATATTGAACCGGGACCGAGACCTACATATGAACCGGGATCGGGACACATATTGAAACGGGATCGGGACCAACATTTTGCAACGGGATCGGGACCAACATATTGAACCGGGACCGAGACCTACATATTGAACCGGGATCGGGACACATATTGAACCGGGATCGGGACCAACATATTGAACCGGGACCGAGACCTACATATTGAACCGGGATCGGGACACATATTGAAACGGGATCGGGACCAACATTTTGCAACGGGATCGGGACCAACATATTGAACCGGGACCGAGACCTACATATTGAACCGGGATCGGGACACATATTGAACCGGGATCGGGACCAACATATTGAACCGGGACCGAGACCTACATATTGAACCGGGATCGGGACACATATTGAAACGTGATCGGGACCAACATTTTGCAACGGGATCGGGACCAACATATTGAACCGGGACCGAGACCTACATATTGAACCGGGATCGGGACACATATTGAAACGGGATCGGGACCAACATTTGCAACGGGATCAGGACCAGCATATTGAACCGGGATTAAATAATACCGAAATTTTTATGAGGAGAAGCATTGGTCAGACGCAGTTAGCAAAAATTAACTTTAAAAAAGTCTTGGATGCACTCAAAAACATTGGGAACTAGAATTGAAGTGAATTTTTTGAATAAAAACAATTTTATTATTAAAATTTGTCGGCGCCAAAATGTCCAAATTACCAGCGGCGCCGAACTGGCCGTACCGAACTGGCCGGCGCCAAAACGGGACGGCGCCGAAAAAATCGCGCCGAACCTGCCGCGCCGAACTGGCCGGACCCGCTGCTGGTGTTGTTGATGCACTTTTTGTGCTGACCTTTAATTTAATTCAGCAAAAAAGATTTAAAATTTTTTAAAATTATTAATAGTAAATGCAGATAAAAAATTGTTTGCAAGTTTTTCATACAATTTAAATAAATAAATAAATTTTTGGTGTTTATTGTTGTAGGAAATATGAATAAAAAACGATTTCTTTTTGCATTAAAAAGATTATAAAGAACATACATTTTTATATCTTTTTGATTTTTCTTCAATTGTAAAAAAGTTCCAAAAATATATACGTTTATCTGAACCAGTGGTTCTATTTGATTGAAAAATTAATCATTTTTTATTGTTTGAGACTCGAAAACCCTGGAAATTTGCCAATTCCACGAAGCCGGGGTGTTGGCCCGGGAATCAGAACAAAAAATCAGAGGATTTTTTACAAGTCGGGGGACACGTGATCGACAGGAATTGATCCCAACACGGTCGCCCCAAAAGTGTGTTGTACCCTCCCATTCGCGAATTTCGAGCAGTAGCAGCAGCACTTCCGCTTGCCTGTCCTTTCCAAACATTCATTATTCACCTGAAAAAGGAGCCACCTAAAAAACAGCAGCGCCAACCCGAGGGGCAGGAACACCAGGCTCCACGTCTGCGTGTCGTCGTTCAAGCAGTAGTCACACTCGCCGCTCCAGCCGGTGCTGATCACCTGCCACACATTGTGCCTCAGCAACGGCTGGAGCGGCGAGTGTGACTACTGCTTGAACGACGACACGCAACGCAGACGTGGAGCCTGGTGTTCCTGCCCCTCGGGTTGGCGCTGCTGTTTTTTAGGTGGCTCCTTTTTCAGGTGAATAATGAATGTTTGGAAAGGACAGGCAAGCGGAAGTGAGATGAACATATCGCCAAATATTTAAGAATCCCCCGCTCTCTTAGAATCCCCCACCCTCTAATAATCCCCCACCCTCTAATAATCCCCCACCTCATTTACCTAATAGTTCGAATTCAATTTTATCACCTTTTCCACTGGGTAAAAGCATTTTTCCTTAAGGAATTTTTTCGAAAAAAGTTGGATTTTAGGGGTGCAGTCACAGCCCACCGTTGGTACAAACGGCACAAGCAATAAAATCCATTCATCCCTCACTCTCTGATCACGACTGATCATCTGATCTCTCCCCAAATTTGAACAACAAACATTTTGATCAGAGCGTTTTTAATTTATGCATTTTTTGGTCATATAAAACGGGTTTTTCCACTGCATTTTGATCAGATTGCACTTGCGCTCCATCACTGAATTTGTTTACATTTTTGTTAGAAAAAAAACCATGTGATTTATAATTTTATTCTTTTTTTTAATTAATAAAAAAAGAAATGCGCGAAAATTTTTGCCAAGTTTATTATGCCAATAATAAGAGATAATGGCGCCAATTTACGAATTTTGTAAATTTTGCCCTTTTGTTAACAAAAATTGGTTTAAACGGAGGACAAGAATTTTTCAAAGCTAATTTAATTTTAGGAGTGTATTTTTGGGTTATTGGATTTTTTATTAATTAAGAAAATTGGTCAGTAATACAAGTTTTTTGCGAATTCTGCTTTACTTTTAGGGGGGTAGGGGTCGGCGGTGCCGATAGGGGCCGCCGAAAAAAATTTAGAATTTTGACTCAATTTGTAATCAAAAATTTTAAAAATGCGGTAATTTTGTAAGCTTTTTTAGGTGTGGGAGGGAGGGGTGCGCCTATAGGCGCGGCCGGGGAAAATGAATGTCTTATTAAATTCTGTTAAAAAAAATTGCAAAATAAAATTACATTTTATAAGGTTTTCTGAGTGATGTTTTGTAAGAACTAATTATTAAATTAAAAAATAAATAATTTAATTCTAGGAATAAGAACAGCCGATATATAAGTTACGAAATAGAATTTAACCACTGAGTCATAAGCGCACCCAACGGACGCGCTGTGCAAAAGATATTAAATTAAAGGATTTTTAAATTTTATTTGTCATTACGTATTTTTAAAATCTTTAAGCTCAGAATTCTGTAATGAATTCTCACCAAAAATGCCATCTTTAGGGGTGTAAAAAAAGACTCGATTTTCGAGACCAAGTATCCGATACTCGATACCGAGACCCAAAAAACCCGAGACTTTTCTCGAGTCGATACTCGATACCGAGACTCTCGTGCAGCACTACTCACGGCTCAAGACACAAAGCATTTTTGCCAGAAGGCAAAAATATTTGCTTTAGGCAAAGAGAAAAGAAGCCCAGCAGAAAGTTCTTCCCTGAGGATTAGCATGGAGCTTTTGGCACCGGCACATCAATGCGGATTAGGTAGGGCGGCGCTTGGGACCGGTCGACAGCGGATGCGGGGAAGTCAGAATGCCATGCCAGATGCGATAATAATGTCATTAACTAACGTCCCCCCGGACTTTGCCACCCCCTCATAAAACCATTAGCCTATATTAAGCGCCCCGGGACATGGCACACCAATTTTTGCGATAGAAAAGTTTTTTTGTGCTGTTTCATTTTTTTACCCTTTTCGATTTTTTATTGATAAAAAACAAATTTAAAATAAATTTTCGAAAAATGAAGGGGACTTTGCCAAGTCTTTCTACCCCAATAAAAAACGAAAATTTTAAAATAATCGCAGAATCAGAGGGTCGGGTCAACTCAGCGCCTACAATTTTGAAAAATCTAACTTTTTTATTAATTAACCAAATCAGATACCATTCAAAAACTATGCATTTGTTGAACCGTTTTGATCAAGCAAAAGCTAAGCTCAAATCCGTGCCAACTTGGCGCGCCGAGTCATAACTTCCTTAGATTAAGTTCTTCCGCTTACAAATTAGCTCCTTTTCTACTAATAGCATCTGCAAAACATAGATAGTGCTTTAAGATTACCGTATTATCTCTAATTATTACCCAGTTTCTAATAATTACCCAGCCTAGAGGAGGGTTGAAAATTAATTACCCAGGGTAATAATTAGAGAAAATACGATGGTACAAATTCATTGAGTTGGTTAACTATCAAAAAATGTTATGTTGTATCACAAAATGGCGCCGAGTTGAGCCCGATTGCAAAATTGGGATTTTTGAAAAAATTCCTTTAAAATTGGCATTTTTGGAAAATTCCTTTAAAATTGGCATTTTTGGAAAATTCTTGCTCTCACCATCTATCTAATCAAAGTCGGTCGTATTTGACATTTGACCATGATTTTTGATGTTTTATTTGGCACTTCCAGCTAAAACATACACAAATGACAGTCAAACGAAAGCCCTAAAATGTTCATTGACCGCTTCGCCAATTGGCATTAATTAAATTGACGAGTGCCAAATTCAAATTCCACCCAAATCCCCCACCCCCCCCCCCCACCGGCCGCCACCACAAATCCCATCAAACAAACATTCCTTTCAATAACCAATCAACCTAATTGTGCCGTGACCGACCACCCCCACTAATGGTTGTCCGGTACCAGTCTCCGCGGAAGACTCCAAATCTTTGGCAATCCACAGAAATTCCGATCCAAAAAATGCAAACAACAAAAAAAAATTCAAAAAATTTGTTCAAAGATTCCATTTCGGAACCATAAAGAAACCGTCCAGGAAGAGGTTTTTTGTCCATCCGTTAACACATCATTCTAGCATTTTATTGAACATTTGAGCTCTAAAATTTTGACTATTTAATTTTAATTTAAATTTTTTCCAAAACAAAAAAAAAGTGAATAAAAATGATTTTTGTTTTATACCTTTTGTAATAAAAAATATATTTTCAATTATTTCTCGCATTTATTTTATACTATTTTCATTTTGTGGATAAAAGCCGTCAATTCTAAAATATTTTGGAGTCCATTAGTGTTCTACAACCGCCAAATTTTGCCGAGCTATTTTGTTAAGATGTGCCTGGAGGCGCCTTAAGCGGATTTAACGACTCGGCACTCATTTGCGCTCTCAGGATGGGCACCTGCGCGGTGAATGGGAAAAAATTATTTAAAAATAAATCGAATTAAATCTGATAAATATGTTTATCTTTTTATGAAAAAGGTTAATAAATTTGCATCCAATCCTGCCAAATTAGTATAGGAGATCAAATTAGGTACCTCTCGATCATTAGCCTAATTTCGAAGATCGGGATCAGTTTGGCGCCGGCCATCTTGGCGCCAAGAATGTTTTAAACCGTCAAATCTTTTTGGTTAGCTAACTAAACCAAGGAATTTTGGTACGTACCATTTGAAAGCACTAAGTCTGTAGTTCTATATTTAAAAAAAACTAAGCAAAAGAACTTAATTTTACTAATTTATTGAAAACGTGATCGAAGAAGAATAGCAATTGATTTTATAGTAATAAAATTGTTTAAATATCTAATTGTTTTTTTGGGATGTTGTTTGATGTACATAAATTTATATTTCTGATCAGAGCAACAAAAAATTGATGGTGGTACGCCAATCGTCAACCATGAAGAAGCTCGGCACCACCGCCATTCATGCAACGGACTTAAAAAATCATGTGGCAATGATGCACACTCAGCAGATGAACAGCAACAACAATGTCAAGCAGTACAACCCAATACAACATGAACGGGATAACAGTGTCAAGCTTTTGAAGCACGACTCGGGCCTGAATTTGTTACCTGCAGAACTTCAACTGAACATGACGGCGTTGTCGGATGAGGCAATTTATTTGAACTGAATTTTTGTTAAAAAATGTTTGCTATTTTCAGACTGTTTTTGAGCGCGAAAAGCGCATGGTTGTGTTGCTGGTCAGCTCTCAACATGACAAGCCGTCTCAGCTGGCCGTGCTGGACGTGGACTTTCAAAGTCCAGGCTTCGGGAAAGTAAAAAAAATGAAAATTTTCTTTATTAGACGACACTTCTGATCAAAAAATTATGCAGGTGATTCGTCGCCTGGACTTGCCATTGGCGGGCGAGGAACTGTACTCGTTGGGCTGCATGCGCAACACGCACTCAAACTTGGTAAAAATATGTACACAAAAGGGCAAAAACCGCGCAAAAAAATTGACAAAAATCATAACTAGGGCTCGGATTATATGCATTTTGCATATTTTGTATGCTTATATAAGTTCTGAGGATTTCGGCATATTTGGTGCATATTTAGGCATTTTTGGCATATTTTGGCCTTTTTTGGAGCATATCGATCCGAGCCCTAATCATAACCAAGCTGAGAAGAGACTATTGCAGCACGACCTGGAGCACATGACGGAGCAGTACAGTCAATTCACGTTGGTCGCACCCGTGCCATCGCATTCGCGCATTTACGTGTTCACACTGATGGAAGGCTCGTCCTCAGGGTCGGGTGAAGGGCATAAAAAACGGCCGGCTACTAAATTTATTTTTAAAAATATTTTGGTTGAACGGCTTCGATTTGAAGCAGCTTAACTAAAATTTTTAAATTTCACAAAAACAAAAAATCCATTGCAATGCCGCCCCATATCTAACCTGAAATTTGCCGCTTTGCAACACTCTGGATGCTAGGATTTTTTCTCCGTTTTTACACACCTCCTCACTTAACAGGGGTGCCATTAATACCTTGGAAACCAGGCATTTGCCGAGTTTTGAAGGGTGCCGTGCCGTGCCGAGTTTTTTGTTTTTGTTTTCCGATGCCATCCCCGGATTGCCAAATTTTATAGGTCCCTGAATGGAAGTCTCGGAAAACAGGCAGCAAACGCTGATGTGAATGGAGCAAGCAATAGAAGATTGATCAAAATGCGAATTCAGAAGGCAAGCATGGCATTTTTATTTTAAAAAATTGAATTTTTAATTTAAATTGCTACCCCTATTTTTAGTGCATTACTCGAGAGGAACTGTCACGTTGGGATTTGGGTGAGTTTAAGCATAATTTTTTGCCTTTTCAAAAAAAAAACGAGTGCTTTTATTAGTTAAAATGAATTTAAATTTTAAATTAAATAGAATAACAAAATTTAATTGAAATACTGTATTCACTTTCATGTGGTCCACTTTTCGTGTGCTCAAACAATGCCGGCCGTTCCAGCGCTGTGCCGTTGCTTGTCGTGACAACCGTAGACCGGTACGGGCACTGCAAGGGTACGGTACCTATACAGTAGCCAATTAAATGTGTGTCAATTTCGCTGCAGGCGATTTGATTCGGTTGGACCGGCGCACTTATTGCCCCGTTGATCGGCGACGACGGTCCGACACCGAAGAAAACAAGTCAACAACACTAAAGAGCCCGGGACTGATTTTGCCAAACTCTAACACGCCACTTCTCCTATGACCCCGATTCCCGACATTTTTGGGCCTCACCTCGACACCAGACATTTTTGGGCCTCAGCCCGACCCCCGACAGTTTTGGGCCTCATCCCCGACACGCCACTGCCGCAGAGTTTGCATTGAACATGTCACTTTTTTGCAGGTCCAATGCGACAAATTCGCCGAGCACTTCCGAGTCCAGCTCGCCCACGCTGCTTTCTCGATCAACCCTCACCACGGGTATGGGAAGTTAGTTACTTAGTTGACCATTCAGGACGAAAAAAAACCCTAAAATTTTGTTCAGGGCTTTTTAAAAATTAAAAAAAACTAAACACCCCTCCCAATAATGAAAATAAATCATTAATTTATGCCAAAATGTTAGGCATTTCCGCCACCATTTCTGCCACAACGCGTTTTCCACATTTTGGCGGTGCATTGGCCATTCATTTGCGTCATTTGCTTGCATTCACCACGGAATGGGGCGATTTGGATCAAATTCTTTGCCACTGTCCAAATTTAAAAGCGCCAAAATTTGGTAATTTAATTTGTATTTTATTAAATTATTTGTGTTCAAATTACAAATTAATTTTTGTTGAAGAATAAAATATATTTTATTTAATATTCATTTTAGGTTCCCAAGAAGTTTTTAATTTGCCGCCCGAAGATCCAATCTATGGGAACAAAGTGAATGTGTGGGACATGCGAAGACGCACATTGTTCCAAAAAGTGAATGGGAGACATTTTAATGCAGGGCTTCCTTCTAAAGGCTAAATTCAAGGACGAATATGTTGATTTTCAAGTACATACAAGAATTTTCAAGTACAGTCAAAGTTTATTTGGTTTAAAGCAAAAAGCGCCTTTTTCTTGTATGGCTTGTATTTATGGGAGCGGACCGTTTGAGTCTCATTTGAGTCTGTGCCACTTGCCGGACTCAAGTGGCCCAGACTCAAATGGCCGGACTCAAACGACCCCTACCCGTATTTGTCGTACGTATGGCCACAATTTCTTTTTTGTTTCCGTTCAACTTTTTGTGCACCTCGCCAAATGTGAGTCAAAAATGAAAAAACATTTTTGGAGGGGCCGGCAATGCCGTAGGCGACGCCAGGATTATAATTGTAACAAATTTGTTATGAAAAACAAGAAGCAGTTTTCAAGTACTACTGTACTTGCTATTCAAGTACATATGGGAGCCCTGTTTAAAATACTATTTTTGTTTTATTATATTATTTTGCAAATTTTAGATTAAGCTCGAACCTCCAGAGGATGGTCGATGGCCTATCTGCATACGCATGGTGTTCATTCAAATACTATTTTAATTTATTTTTATTCTTGAGTGGTGACCCAATTGCCATATGTCCAAATAAGCGTAAATTGGCAAAACACTTTACTGACAACGCAGCCCCTCTGGGGAAATTTTAGCAAAAATCCAAAATACTGGAAAATGTCGGCACTTTTTTCCAAATAATTCCAAATATGTTCAGGTTCATCAAGCCGAACTTACACACGGGTTGGGACACATTTTAAAATTATTACCTACCCAAAACTTTTTTAGGTTTGTTTGCACGGCATTGGGAAGCTCAATGTAAGTAAAAATCCGGGTCGATCCCGGGGCTTTTCCTTAAAAATCTCGATCCCGCTCTACTCTATTCCAAAGAGTACCATATCAAAATAAAAAAATTCAAATCTTGACTAGATTAAGCTGCAATGGTCTGATTAGATCATGATCAGACCATCCCGATCACTCAAGAATCGGGTATTGGTCCAATCAATGCTTAAAAATAGGTATTATTGTTACCCATTTTCAGATACCATTTGCACAAATCCACCGTAAGATTAGATTATTTAATCAAAAGACGATCGTTTTTATTGGAAAATTGCTAAAAAAAATAATTAAAATTTATTTTTTTTAAATATGTTATTCTAATTGTAGAAAACGGATTTGTTTTCTGCCGATCGTGTGATCAAATTTTCTCCCGTCACTGTTGGAGATTGGCCCGGTAAACCAACCAGCATAAAATATTAAAAAATAAATTTAAAATGATTAAATATATTTGTAGGTGAAGTGCCAGAAGTGCCTGCATTCCTCACAGATATGGTAATTATTTTATGGCATTTTACGCATATAAAGCGGGTTCGAGATTGAGACTGAATTTTCCTTTTTGGGACTGAAACAACCCTCTTGGGACTGAATGTCCCTCTTAGGACTGAAATTCCTCGCATTAGGGTTTCGATTTTTCAAAATTTACAACTCTTTAATTTTTCAACAATTTTTAAAAGTTTTCACAAAAAATTTTTAGGTTATTTCAATGGATGATCAGTATCTTTATGTGTGTGCCGCCTTCCATGGATTTGTGGCACAGCTGAACATTTCGGACCCATTCAGGCCGTCCCTAACACAAAAAGTGTTTAATTCTTTTATTTCTTTATTTTTAAATGCATTTTTTTCCTATTTTCAACAGGTTTTTCTTGGCGGAATTGTGTGCCAAACTATGGGAGTTTTGCACGGTGGCAAAACGCCAATAGGCAAGAACAGTGCCATGAGGGTATAGTTTTTTTATTTAATTTTTAAAATTTCATTAAGTCATTGCACAATTTTTAAATTTCATTAACGCCAATGGGCAAGGACTGTGCCCTGAGAAGATAGGTAGCCTTTTTTTTTGAAATTTTAAAATTTGATTAAAGCCAATGGGCAAGAACAGTGCCCTGATAGTGAGGGTAAATGAATTTTTTTAAATTTTATTAACGCTAATGGGCAAAGACAGTTTTATTTAAATTTAAACAAATTTTCAGAGTTATAACACGGAGAGGCGTTTTTTCGTGGGCCGATCCTTCGAGGGCGGCCCGTCGCGCTTACAATTGTCGTTGGATGGTCGACGATTGTTCGTGTCCAATTCATTTCTTCGAAATTGGGACGAACATTTCTTTCCTCAACTGGCCGAGTTCAAACAATTTTTTGTAAAACTCAAAATTTTTGTTTTTGTTTAGACGCGGCGGCGCAATCATTGTCTTGGTTATTGTTTAAAATTTATTTATTTTAAATCAATTTCTAGGTTTATTGTGTTTATTTATTAGCTAATTTTTTTTAATTCTATGGATTTGGATATTTTTTAATATGTAATAATTTTAAATTTAATTACAAAAATTTATTTCAACATTATAAAAATGTTTCTTATGTATTTATTTAAATCTCTTATTTTGTTTTAAATTAAATATATTATTTTAATATTTGGTCTATATTTTTAATTACAAACATGACATTATGACATGATTTATTAATTCTTTTGAATTTAACATTGCAAATGGGTTTCTCATATTTATTTAAAATTAAATTTAATTTATAGTAACCTAATTTTAAAACATTTTGAAAAACACAGATTCATATTGACCCCGTTGATGTAAACCCGATGAAATTGGACCCGAACATTGGCATCCATTTTGAGACGGATGAACAGAAGCAGCAGCAGCACCACCGGCAGGCCGAAAAGCGGTTGGACAAGAACGGAACAGCAGCAGCTGCAACACAACCACAACAACAACCGCCGCACTTTTATGCGAGAGAAATGCGCTTTCTGAACGGTGACTCTACAGCTGATCATCTTTGATCGTTGGCGAAATGTTTTTGTTAATATTATATTAACAAAATTTGCTATATTAGTCTTGGCAAAATGCTTATTTAAAACAATTTATATTGATGCATTTTATCATTTTATAAAATAAATTGCCGATTATCCTTCTTTGATTACTTCATATTTAGTAGGTTGGTATTTTCTGCTCCTTTCTCTCCCCTCAAACCTTCTCTTTGATTTCTTTTCGCTCTTCGTTGCTCTCCCTCATTCTTTCTTTTTACTCCTTTCTCTCGCCTCAAACTTCATCTTTCTTTTCTTTTTGCTCTTCCTTTTAGTCCTTCTTCCTTGTTGCACATTCTCTTTCACCCCTCTTTTCTGTCTCCCCTATTCTTTTCATTCATTGTTCCTCTTCCTCATGACCGCTCTTTCCGTGTTCACTGATCGGCGTTCTCACATCAAGCACAATATGTGGCAACGAAACTTGTCGCTTTTTGTGCTCATAGATGCCCTTCTTTTTTCGATCATCATCATTGGCGATCACAATGATGTCATGTGCCGTGTTTGTCCTCGGCCTTCGCTGAACTTCCTCACTCAGACCCTGAACTTTTATGATTAGGTAGATCAAAATAGGTATCACATACCGTATTATCACTAATTATTACCCGTCTCTAATTATTACCCAGTCTCTGGTAATTGCCCACCCTAGAGGGGGGTTGAAAATTAATTACCCAGGGCAATAATTAGAGATAATACAGTATTGCCCCCCTCCAAATTGTGCGCAAAAATTTATTTGTAAATATTTTTAAAAACAAAAAAATTCAAAAACCCGGAGACGTTCTTGTGAATTTGACCTGCTGAACACTTTGGTAGTTGCTTCGACTGATGCCAGCCGTACTTTCGTCCAACAGTGCCGAGTCGGTGCCCGTCCGTGGCCTCAACCGTTCCCGATGCCGTCGTCGTGGTGTTTTGCGCAAACTTGTCCGAACACTGCGCATCAGACGTCGAATTGAGCGCCGGGTGCGTCCGCCTCGCCAAAATCCCCACAAATCGCCTGGGAAATTTTTTTTCAAATGAATGTGCAACTCCCGCTCTTCGATAATAAACAGGCTAGAGATGTTAGTGCTGCACAAAACCCAAAATTTCCCGATACTCAAGATTCAAGCCCGAGTTTCTTGACCTCGAGACTCGTGCCCGAGACCCAAAAAAACTCGAGTCTTTTCTCAAGTCAAGACCGAGACCCAAAAAAACTCGAGAGTTTTCTAAAGGCGAGACCGAGACCCAAAAAACTCGAGAGTTTTCTAAAGGCGAGACCGAGACCCAAAAACCTCGAGACTTTTCTCAAGTCAAGACCGAGACTCTCGTGCAGCACTACAAAACGCGGGAATTTGCGGCATCCACAAAACAGACCCCGTTTGGCCGTCTTGTACTCCGCTTGCACATTCAACAGGTACACAAACGCGACGACCATGGCAATGATGAGGAACAGTGCAACGGTGCTGAACAAGCGTGCACTACCGTACACTCCCAAAAGCTTAATCACGGAGGAAATCGTTTCAATAAATATCTTTTTCAAATAAAAATGTATTCACCTGTGTGAACAACAACGGGAATAGCAGTGAGCCGAGCTCAACAGAAATTAGCAGAACAAGAATGGTAGACGATGCATATTTTTGGCTGTTTGATGCTTCAATTTTGAGAATTAGATTTATTGGAATTTTGAGATTTCGTGTCAATCAACACAATGCCAAAAAAAATCGTTTTGAATAATTGTGGGGGTTTTTTACAAGTTTTTTAAACAAAAAAATTGGTAACCACCATTCAAAAGAGTTTTCAATGATATTTTGACTAAGGCATAACTTGCCATTCTCGACGATCAGAAAGTCGTGGAAATCGCACCATTGGGCCAACACTGTGGGCCAAAACAGTGCCAATGAAGCGCCAAACAGTGCGACAGCCATTGTGCGCATGGCCTGCACATTCAGCGTGCAAAATGCGAGTCCAGAGCCAAACTAAATAAATGCATGTGCATTTTGTAGTAGATTTTTTTTACAAAAATTTAAGCATTTTAATTAGGGTGGCACGGTACCGGGACTTTTGGAAAAACCGGGACCGGGACTAAATTTGGTCCCGGACAAAAAAAACCGGGACCATTATAAGGGGATTTTAAAGAAATTTTGAAAAACCAGGACTAAAATTTGAGTACCAAGATGAAAAAAATTGACCATTTCAGTACTGGTCCCGGTCCCATGCAACCCTAAATTTAATTATATATATTCTTTAGAATATTTACAATGGCAAAAATGCCAAATGCTTGCTAACCAATGCGACGGAGAAAAGTGCGTTTGTGTGCAGCAAATGTGCAAATGTTGATGGGATTGATGTTGAACATTGACTCAACGCCAACACAAGCCTTAGGAACACAGCGGACGCCTTAACCAGCAGGGGGCAGAAATTTCAAAAATAAATTTAATAATAAAAAAAAGCACCGAAAAAACGATGAAATTGAGTCGTTCTTGCGGGAACTCGTGCAAATTGTTGGGCACAATGAAAAAGACGGTGCCAAAATTGTTCAAAAGTGCCGAAGAGAGGGCACAAAGTGCGCAGAGCGGAAGCAAAAGACGCCAAATTGGCGGGCCTATACGGTATAAAGACGGTGTTTGAATAAACGCATTTGAAATTGCGCCAACATTTTGACAAGCTTGCCAAGTACTGAATGGCCTCATTGTCGTGAACATCATCCGGCGGCATTTCCCCACTTTCCGATGGCCATAATGGCGGCAGCAAAAGTGCCTTTAAAAGAAATTTGGCATTAGAGAGATGAAAAACAAGAAACTAAAACAAAATGCCAGAATTCAAAGTTCTCTATCCTAAAGTGTCTGGCGCCTAAACCCCGAAGAAGCCCGACACCCAACTTTCAAGCCCCTCCCCCCCCCCCCCCGCAGGGGTCGAGGGGGACGAATTTTCTGACTTATGGCTTCCGCTTTCATTCATCATTGGCAGGTTGCGCGTTTTCATTTGGCCTTTTGTGGCTATTCGTTTCTGTTTGTCTTTGGGTTTTTTAGTTGAGTAACATTAAAATTATCATGATTATTCGGCTTTTCGTGGCTTTAAATGATCAACCACCTCAAACAAACCTGCAAAATTGCAAACATCACAAAAAGTGCGGGAATCGGAATGCCAAAATGAATTGCCAGCGGGCAAATGCCAAAACTGAACCACAATGCAAAATTAGAGCACTAAAATGGACTAAAAAACAATACCAACGACGGGTCAAATTGGTCGTAAAGCTATTCGTTTCAATGATCAGCGAGGCCAAAAATGGTCCGATCGATGTGAGCAGCAACAGCTGAAAATTGTTTAAACAAGAATTACCTTTAATTTTAAAAAGACATTTTACAAATTTATTGATTCACTACGGTCATATTTAGTACATAAAATTGATTTTTTTTGCGGTCCCGGACAACTTGACGCCAACAAAAGTTTTAAACCGTCATATCTTTTTTGTTAGTTAACCAAATCAAACAATTTGGCTACCAATCAAAAGCGCTATGTTTGCAGACGCTATTTAAGAAAAGAGCTAAGTGATCCAACTTATCTAAAGAAGTTGGGACTCAGCGCGCCAAGTTGGCACAAAAAATGGCAATTCTAGCACATTTAAGCTACCTATACCTTTTTAAAACGAATCGATTAGGTTTAGCTTAATCAAAAAATCAACAAAATGCGTGCTATAGTTTTTGTATCGATTTTAATCACTAATTGCTAATTTTATAATTTGCATATATATTATATTCACTGTAAACAGGTTATAGCGTTGTTGGGCCACACTGGCGTCCCGTTGCACACTGAGGACATCCACCAACAACACCCGTAGCTGTACCCCGTCAGCAACGCCAACAACAAACAACGGCACAACCAACAGGAATGGCACCGGGAAGGGCAATTCAAAAAAATATTGGAAAATTGCCAAGAAAAGGAGACAAATTGTCTTGGCCAAGGCGGACAGAAATGCGGGTGATAGGCGTCTCCATCTTAATATTCAAAATTCGATCACATTTTTGAAATTTTAAAAAATCAAATTGTTTTATTTTTGGATTGAAATTCAATGGTTACGTCAATGAGGCAGGGAAAAGGAGTTTTAGAAGGCGTAGAATCCGAATCTGACCTCCATTTTGACCAATTACGAACTCCGGACCCGAAATCGAACATTACTCAAAATTTTCAAAAATTAATTTTGACTCAAAATCATCCAAAAGCATTTTGTCCCGGTCCCGGATTTTTTTCCCCCAAAAGTCTCGGTCCCGTGCTACCTTTTAGTCCAAGGCTTATAACTTGCTTCATTGCGGCTTCCGCCAAAAAATTCTTTCAAATTCGTGCATTAGTGGATCGAATGGTATATAATTTGTTACCCATTTTTCAGTTTTTTCATTTTTAAATCAAATTTTAAACATATTTCTTTACCTTATTGAAGTCATTTGTGGGAATAACACGGCCCCAACAATGGCCGAACCGTAATGTGCCAAGTGGCAAACCATCGGAAACCAATGCAAATGTTCAATGGCATTTTGTCGGAGGTAAAGGAACGGAAGCAATGCTCGGGACAGGCCAAGTGCGATGGCCATAATGGCCAACGGCATCGGCTTCATCTCTGGTTGGAACATTTTTTCTGAAAATTCTTTTTGTTTTTTAGTTATTTTTATTCAAAAAGATGACGACGACCCGACCCCTTTTTGTTCATGAAATTCCAAACAAATGGCCATGATTGAAGGGAGAGGGTGATGGCACATTTTTTAATAAAAATTGTCTGGCACATTTTTTAATAAAAATTGTCAACATTTTTTTTGTTGCTTTTAAGCCATTTTAATGTCGTCAAACAATTTCAATGCATCTCATCCAAAAAAAACAATTCATTATTGAGGGTATGTGAATTCAATCCCCCCCCCCTCCGGCGACAGATTAGCGACGGCACCGGTGTGCCGGCCGGTGGTTGACAATTTTGCCATTATTAAAATGGGCAAAATGTTTGTCGCGCAAAACCAAAAGTTAGCGAAGCGATGAAAATGGATTTAAAAGATGCATACAAAATGAGCCCAAAAAGAATAAAAAATGATGACAATTTAAAATGTTATGGCTGACGAAGAAGGGCTGGCGATGATGAAGCCGCCGACTTGGCCACAAAAATGTTTGCCAATTAGAGTGGAAGCCTTTCCCTAAAATATGGGCAAAAACGACAAATTTTGGTTTCCAAATTCAATGGCATTTTCATTATAATACATAAATAGTGTTTGATTCGTAAATTTAATAAATTCACCGATCGAGATTTGTTCAAGATCATTGAAAATCTCAAAATTTTGTCGAGATTTCGGTCAAGATCTCGAAAACTTTTGAACAACAAGCAACTAAATTTGTTCTACTTTCAATTCAGAGCTTTTGTCAACAAAATTTGTTACATTAATTTTAATTTTTAATATTTTAATAACTTATATATATATATGTGTGTGTGTATGTCTTCCTTTCCCCCGAGGGGATTAAAATTGCAGTTTTATCAAATTACAAAAAATGTTTGGAATTTTCACCTAATCTCTTTTAATATTCTATGCTCTCTTCGCATCTCGCTCCTCCAACGCATGCAGTTTGGATTGAAAAACGGCTGCTTGCTCAGCCACTTGACGCAAAAGGCTGAAAAATCATAAAATGTAAAAATAATTTTTAAATAAAATAATAAAAAATATAATTTTTTGTTCCTCGTATTGTCTGGTTTTTCAACTCTCCAACTTTAGTTTTTTTTTGTCTTTTTTTTTAATTTAAAAGGTTATTTCCTCTTGAAAATAAAGGATGGGATAGGGTTGAAGAATGAGAATCCTGTACACTCCTTCCAAACCTACCTATTTGCTCAAATAAAATAATATATCGAAAATCTCCTAGAATTAAAAAATAAAAAAATTTGTTGAATTTAATTAAATATATATATTGTTTTTTAACAGCATTAATTAATTAATTGTTTTGAAAAATGGACCTTAAACTGGCCAAATAGCCGGTGGTATAATCGTCCACCATATACGGGAGGCCGGTGTTGGCACAAAATTGGCGCACAAAGCGGGAGCAGCAATTCAAATTTGGCCGTGGCATTGTCGGGAACAAATGGTGCTCAATCTTATTAATTTAAAATGATTAAAATTATTTAAAATTGATCCCATCACTTCGGCGCGCCAACGAAACACCCAATCAGCCAAAAATCACGATATACAAGGGCGTAGAATCCGAATCTGACCTCTATTTCGACCAATTTCGAAACTCTGGACCCCCGGATTCGAACAAATTTTCGAAAATTCAAAAAATTTCTAAATCAGTTAATTTTGGGGCTCAAAATCCGTCAAGAACCATGAATTCGGGTCCGGGATTTAGAATTGAGCGAAATGGAGGCCAGGGATTCTACGATTCTACGGCCCAGAAATACCCTAAAAAACTTTTTTTTTTGAAAATTTGTTCGAATCCGGGGGTTCGAAATTGGTCGAAATTTTTTGTCGACTTTAAAAAAGGGTATTTCGTGATTTTTGGCTGATTGGGTATTTCGTGGCGCAGCGATCACTTCTTTTACCTGATAATTTAAACCGCCCCAAAACCAATCGATAAACCTGGGTAAAAAAAAAGTTTAAAAACAAATTTAAAAATTATTTTAAGCCGATTTTGGCACACATTGACGGGCGCATGTTTCTGGTGGTCAACAAATGGAGGGCGGCAAAATTGTTCAAAAGTCGCGAATTGGCGGGAAATTTGGGCGCCGAGTTGTGGTTGTAGGAGACAACGTGGGCAATTAGAAAACCGCCGCCTGCAGGCATTTTTTAAAACATTAAAATTTATTAAGCAATTTTAAACAACAAAAAAAAAAAATCATTTTTATTAAAGGACTTGAGTAAAATTGTGCCATTGACACTATAAATAATACGTTGTAAAACTATTTTTTTAAATATTTGTTTTTGTAATAATATTTACCCAACTGTGAGATGAGAAAGTAAATGATGCGGATGGTATTGTTAGGCAGCAGCCAGATCTGTGGGAAAGCTTCTTTAAAAATTCAAAATTGAGAGTGAAAGCCTTAAAATTAGTCATTTTCGGGTCGGTCTCAATTTTGAAACCAACGGTGCTAGGTCGTTTCGTAAATTCCGCCACTATGGGCGTTTCGTAAATTCGCGACATATATTTTATGAAGTAGTTTTAGACATCATAATTTTATTCATACCGCACTAAATCAGTTAGACCTTATACCATTGGGAAGCTCTAGATGCATAGAAGCTGATTGTAAAACTAAACTAAGCAGTAAAACCAAAGTTTAAAAATGTTATGATCAGAAAACTACGAAAAAAACCCGATTTTTGGCAATTTTACATTATAACTTTTTTAATACTTATCAAATCGCTTCAACTTTGCTGTATTGCTTTTTCTATTCATTTGGCGCTTTCCATTGGTATAAGGTTCAACTGATTTAGTGTGGGGTGTATAAAGCTATGATGTCTAAAACTATTTCATAAAATATATGTGACGAATTTACGAAACGCCCCAGCGCGAAACCAATGGGCAGAGGGGTACCAGGAGGTTCCCCCCCCCCAGCCATTCTGGTGCACCACGAAATGCACCCGGCTTTTCTTGTGGTCACAAAGATTGTCTTCAGATTTTACTAGAAAAAGGGGCACATTGCCTAGTTGTGCTAATGAAAGCAATCAAAAAACAGGCTTTTGTGCTTGCACATGAAGCGATCAGTGTGATTGTTGCGCAGTCTATTGCTTAACCGTGCCGAAAACTTTGTTGTTGTTTTTTTTGGAGCAATTTTGTTAAAAATTGAAAACTCAACAAACAAAACCAACCTGAAGCATCACCCAACTCCAATGGAAGAGCAACGAAAGCTAGGTAAATGCAATTATATAAAATTAGTTTAAAATGACTAAAAATTATATTAAAAAATATTTGGCGGCACCCTTTCCTAGGTAAATACAATTATTTAAAATTAGTTAAAATGATTAAAAATCATTAAAAAATTAATTTGTCGGCACCCTTTCCGCCATGGCAAGTTGTCGATGTTTTTTGAACGCACTGTCAGAGGCAAACATCGCGTGCAAAATGCTTTGGCCTGTCCACGAAATTCGTAACAGGAAATACGTGACTGTGAAATACCTTTAAAAAACATTTTTTTCAATTTTAATTTTGAAAAAAGGGACCAATGCTGATATGGAAGGATTAGCTTGAGCATAAATTGCTCAATTGGCGCTTTATATTTGCCGAGGTCAGCAGGTACCTATGAATTGGAATAAAAATTTATTAAAATTTTTTACATAAAAATTAATTATTTCAATATATTTAAAATTGTTTAAATTAAATTGAAAATGTATCAAATTTTCTAAATATTTATTAATATTATACTTTAATTGAAAAGGCATACAAATTACTAAAACTTATTTATTAAATAATAATACTTTGATTTAAATTATTTATGTTTAAATTTAATTGAAAATTCCTCTTTAATAAAACTTAAAATTAATTGTTTAAATTTTTATTGAAAATACATAATGTATTTAGATTATTTAATTAAAAATGCATCCGAATTTACTAAAGCTAAAAGTGGAGCCAAATCGATGTCACCGTCCCGGTCAATAATATTTGTTGCCGCATGATGTGTGTTATGCTAAAAATTGCGGAAATTTTTCAAATTTCAAAAAAAACAAAACGCCACACCTTATCCTTCCACCAATCGCGTGAAAATCCCTGGAAGGCATTGCCCAAAATGACGGCACCAAAATCGTTGAAACGCCTGTTTTTGCTCGGCTGATGGTGGCAAAACTCGTGGCACAGCCTATTCAAAAATTGGGGGGTTAGTTTAAATTTTAAATTTTTAAAATTCAAATTTATTTAAATTACCATCCCGATTGTTGCCAACATAATGCCAAAATTGCTGCCGAAATCACATAAAATTGCATAAATTGGAGCCAAAATGCGAATGCCAACAGCGTGAACAGTTCGACAACTTTGCGCACATAAAACAACGGTCGAGGTCTCATCAGGCCTTCGGAATAAATTTTCTGAAAATTTATTAAAAAATAATAAAATAATTAAGCTTAAATTATTTTTTGAATATCAAACCTGACGAAGCTGTTCAAATTCAAGCACAATCTGCTTCTCCTGGGAAAATAATAATGCTCATTATTATTATTAGTTTTATGTTTCGTTTAAATATTTAAAAAAATTACTATTAAATTTACTATTATTATTATTAGTAGTTTTATGTTTCATTTAAATATTTTTAAAAAAAAATTTTTTACTATTAAATATTAATTTTTATGTTTTTATTTTTATTAAATGCCATACTTTTTCCAGTGACATATTGTATTCGGCCATCACATAATTTGCGTCAAATTTTTCGCTGTCCTCTGCGGTCGTTGTCGTCGTCCGACTGTTGGCATTTACTTCAAAAGATGCCGCATTTGCTTCCAGCAATTTTAATTGTTTGTAGGCACGCCCCGAACCTTGGGGGGTTGACAAATTTTGTCTATTTCTTTATTACTTTTTTATAGAATTTTAAATTCCAGGACTTTATTAATATATTAATAATATTTAAACTTAACGCAATGATAATTTAAGTAATAATTAAAAAATTATTAAATTAATTGTTTATTGACTACCTTCATGGAAAGCGTGGAATATTTGTGTGGCATCGGCATCTCTAAAAATAAAAGTTAATAAAATAATTTTTAAACATTTTCGACTTGTATTGGAGCAGAACGGCTCCGCCAGGATGACTTTTGATGAATTGGTCGTCCAGATGAAGCCATTTCCCGTTGATCATCATTCGAATTTTTCCAAATTCTTCCGATTTTTCCATTGGCTTTTCCATTGAACGCAATTCAGGCAAATAAAAAAGAATTATATTTAATTTACTAAAAAAACCGTTTTTTTCTCATTTGAAATTTTATAGGAAATTTCAAAAAATTTTAAATAATTTAGGTAAACATTTTTTAAATTAAATATTTTAAATTATAATATTAACACAATTTTAAAATAATGATTTGTAAAAGAATGGGGGAGAAATAAAATAATCTTTCTCGAATTTATGGGGTGGGGTGATCGTGATTGTTGCAGCGTCCAAATTGCTGCCTCCCGCCCCCCCCCTAATTTCTTTTTCACTATTTCAAAAAAAGTTTAACATTATTTTTGTGACAATTTACGATAGATAAATGATAAAAGATCCAAAGAAACTTCAATCATTAAAATAATTTAAACAAAATCTTTTTTTTTTGTTAAATCAAACAATAATAAAGTTCAAAATAATTTATATGAATTTAGAACGATTGAATTTAAATTTTATCAAAAGCTTTTTTTAAATGAAATATGTCAAATTGATCAAAAAAGATTATTTTTTAATTGTACAGCTCACAAATCAGTGAGATACGGCCGGCGCGGTGCGACATTTGCGGACGGATATTTGCGGACGGTTTGATTTTTAAAAAAAATTGAAAATTAAATTAAAATGGTGAATAAGTTAAAAATTAGGTGCGAATAAATGTTACAACCATAATTTTATTGCGCAAATGTATGGCAGAGTGGCCATAATACCCTATTTATTAGGGACTTGCTGATTTTCCATTGTTGCCCGATTTTGCCTGATTTTTTAAAAACTTGGAAATTTTCAGGAAAATGGCCAATTTTCATAACATATATCGTTAAAATCTTCAAAAAAAAAATCCCCGGCGCCGCCGGGTCCTCCTATTTCTATAAAGCAGCGCTTAGCGGCACCGCCGACCCACCCGCTTAAGCAGAATTCGCAAAAAAAAAATTACATTTTTGAAATAATCGTAAATCGTCGTTGTCTGCTCATATGCGCTTACTGTCAACACAAAGACGGTGCTAGGTCGTTTCGTAAATTCCGCCACTATGGGCGTTTCGTAAATCCGCCAGGGCGTTTCGTAAATCCGCCACATATATTTTATGAAATAGTTTTAGACATTATAACTTTATACACCCCGCACTAAATCAGTTAAGCCTTATACCATCGGAAAGATCTAAATGAATAGAAAAAGCAATACAGCAAAGTTGAAGCGATTGGATATGTATTAAAAAAGTTATAATGTAAAGTTGCCAAAAATCGGGGGTTTTTCGTGGTTTTCTGATCATAACTTTTTAAAACTTTGATTTCTGCTTAGTTTAGTTTTACAAATAGTTTGTACTCATTTGGAGCTTTCCAATGGTGTAAGGCATATTTGATTTAGTCGGTATGAATAAAGTTATAATGTCTAAAACTATTTCATAAAATATATGTGGCGGATTTACGAAACGCCATGGCGGATTTACGAAACGCCATGGCGGATTTAGGAAACGCCCATAGTGGCGGAATTTACGAAACGACCCAGCACGCACAAAGACAACTTTCGCTGTAAACTTCAGTGTTCACTACCATTGTAGCCCAAAAAATTTTTTAGAATCGATATAAAATAACAAATGTTTACACTTTTGAAGATATTTGCACAATACAGTTATATTTGTAGCATTTAATCGCAACTAATGCTTTCTTTCAACTTATTCAACAATTTTAATTTCATTTTTAATTTTTTTTCAAACTAAACCGTCCGCAAATCCCCGTCCGCAAAAGTCTGTCCGCAAATGTCCGTCCGCAAGCCGGGCCATTTCTGACAATAAACTTTTAGATTTTGCATTAAATGAGAAATTTTTAATAAATAAAATTATACAACCCTAATTTTGACTTATAAATTAGCATGAACAACAATTGTCATTTTCAACTTTTAACAATTTGATGATTACCATTTAATATTATAGAAAATGTGTCAATTTCGTTTGACAATTTTCCACGCCAATCCAATTCAAATTGTGTCATGCCTCAATTATTTTTGTTTGTTATTGTGACGACGGTGAGAAAACTTTGAATATTCTGCTGCTGCGGGCGCGAGATGTGTTGTTATTAATGGGATTTTGAGTAAATTTGTCGCAATTTCTTGGTAAATCAAATTTTTTAATTGCGATTTTTACGATTTTTTTTAAAGAAATTCTTATTAACCTTTTAAATGTGTGTGAATTTAAAATTGCTATTGATTTTAATCCACTTCAAAATCAGAAATGCCTACCTTTGCAAGGTTCCCTATCCTTTGGGCAGTGGATCCTTTGGGCAGTGGATCGATTGGGCAGTGATCCTTTGGGCAGTGAAATATAATTTAAAAAATTAATTTTTTGAGTACAAGTTGTTTGTAAGTTATAAGGGAAAATTAATGCTTTCTCTCTAAATCGGCGCGGTGCCTATGATTTGCGTTCACAATTCGTCCGAGCTTATATCTATTATCGCCCAGATTGTGCCATTGGCCAATTACATGGATGCGTCCGGGACAATATGAACCAGCAAACCCTCTTTAATAAAAAATAAGTTATAATACTTTAATTAATTAACTTTTGCTTGCGCATTTCCAATACTGTATGTTGTCTTCAACTTTGCTGTCCGCTTCAAACTGATAATCGAAGCCTTCTCGAGTTAGAAGGCTTTTGCCTTTTTTTGAAATGACCTCAAAGAACTTTAAATTGATTGATGGGGTGCCTCCATTGGATTCTCCTCCTGATCGGAATGAAACTCTCCTTCTTCTGATTCAGAAACGCTTCACCTTCAATAAAGCTTTCCTCTGAGTCACTACTATTCATATCTTAGAATTTAAAAAATAATAAACCAACTAAAAGTTTTTTTATACAAAAAAATATTTAAAAGTTAATTGACTGATTAATTAATTTTTGCAAAAAAAGTCACTGCCCAAAGGATCACTGCCCAATCGATCCACTGCCCAAAGGATCCACTGCCCAAACGATCGGTCACCCCTTTGCAATGATTTTAATGAGTTATACTATCCATAAATCGTAATTTGATTTTGCCATTTTTTACCTCCCAAAATTATTTTTTTAAATAGTTAAGTTTAAAATTGAATTTCCCTATTTTAAGCGTTCTTATATCAACTTTTTTAGCATTTAACTGTTAAATAAATCAATTTTTGCGATTTTTACCAACAAAAATTATAAATGTTTTCGTATTAATGACAAGTAGATAGGTAATCTAATGCCTTCCCGATCAATGGATCGAATAAATGAATTGGATGTGCCTTTCCCACCCCCCGGGGGAGACCCTTTGGCATTGTTCCGCCCAATTTGCATATGGCCCGGGTCATCGAATACCCCCAATAACCCTTGTGCCCCCCTCCCTATGCCCCTTTATTTTGGTTGTGATTGTTTGCTTGCCCCGGCAGATGTTTGAGGGGGGGGGAATGTTTGGGGGTGCCGTGCCCCTAGGGGGACAACGACGAGAGGCATCGAGAACGAGAATGTGTAGGTCAACTGAGTCCGGCCGGCCGTACAAAAATCTGCAAAATATAGTTTTTATTAACATTTTTAATAAAAAAAAATGTTGCCTTTGGCATTCGTGCCAATTGGTGGCACTAAATTCAAAAACATGTAATGATCCATAAAATCAACAATTTTAACATTTTTTACCTTTTTTGAAATTTTTCTAACAATGAGATGAATTTTTTTCTTTTTCAATTGTCAGAGACTTATAAATTTGAAGCATATTGTGCAATTTTTAAAGAAATTTGACTTGTATTGTCTTTGATTTTGCCATTTTTGAAACTTTTTAACACCTAATTTTGGCATTTTTGAGTTTTTAGCACCTTTTTTGATGTGTTTTGAGAATAAATCCATAGTTCACCATTTTTCCATAATAAATCCATATTTTGGCCTTTTTTGGTCAAAAATTCAAGAAAATTCGGACTTTTTCCGAAAACTTCCACATTTTTCAGTCCATATTTTGGCACTTTTTGGGGTTTTTGGTCTTAAACCCCTATTTTTTATTTTTTTAAATGGCTCCTAAATGCAAAATTTAATATAAAATGTTCAACTAATTTTAAAAATGTAAAAAAAGTAGCGTGCACATGAGAAGGGAATTGAACCCTTGAATGCAAGAGCACTGGGAAGCGGTATTACCACTGAGCTATGCACGACACAGTCAAGCTACTTTCAAAAGCCATTTATATCGCTACTGATAGTGAGTCTGGCCGGCCGTACAAAAATCTGCCATATAGTTTTTAATTGGTAATTTTAATTTTAAAAACAAATTTTTTTGTTTGCCTTTGGCATTCTGACATGTGCCAAAAGGTGGCACCAAATTCAAAAACATGCAAATGATGATACCCAAAATAGAGGCAAAACAATGAAGAAGATAATGATGAGAGCTGCTAGCTGTGACCACGACAATTATATATCTCAAGCAGCACAGCCCCCACACTGCTCAACCATTTCGGTGAAAGGCAAAATCCCCCAAGGGGCAATAATTGATTGGCACATCCTCTCACGGCATCCTCTTCCATGTCGACAGACTGCGCGATGCCCTCCCTTCCTACCAATAATGACACAAGAGGGCAAACACTGAGATTTGGTCCATTTTTGGGCGATATCCTTTATCTTTTTTTTAAATTTAAGCCCTAAATTTAGATTTTGAATGTAATGGGCGAATTTTTTCTGAAATTTTAAATTTTAGATAACCTAAGAAACAAAATCAAAGCCTTTATTTTTGTGTATAGGTATTAGGGATGCTCGAGAGTCTCGGTTCTTGAGCCAAGAAATTTCTCGGTTTTTTTGGGTCTCGGTCTCGAGTCTCGGTTCTCGGTAACTTTCAATTCCCGAGCATCCCTATTAGGTATGGCCTTAAAATTGTTTTTTTCATTTTATTACAAAAAAATAATAGGCTAAAAATTTTGTTCAATTTTTTAAACTTTAGGCCGGTCTTAAGATTGACTGGCTTATGAATGTTTCATTTTAAGCCTAAATTTTCGCAATTTTTCTTCTTCTGACCATTTTGAGTGAATGTACTTTGGTGTTGGGCGCGGCGGCGTGCCCTCAAAATCTCAAAAGTATTCAAATTGCGCCCCCCCCCAATTCCATGCCCCATTCAATTCCCCCCCCCCAGCATTTCTCATGCGCTCACTTCACACGACCACCCGACCACTTGATCCGCTTTTCTTTCAAGAAGTCGCTTGGTTGGCACAGAAAATTTGAGAAAATCTCTTCAAATTATTACAATTTGATAAAATGGGAGGCTTTCGGTATTTGTGAAATTTAAGAAAATCATTTCTTAGAATACTGAACCATAAATTCTAAATTCAGGCTTCCAATTTGGTTATTATATGTATAACATAAAGCTTAGAGTTTGGGCTTAAGGCCGTGAACGATAAGCCTAAAAAAGTTAGATCGATTTACCGATTGATCGGTAAAGCATAAATTGAGTTCCCAAAAAAGCTAGCTCTTAAATTAAGTTTTGTTAAATTTTTTTTAAAAAAACGAATTGTTACATTAATGATCAAAGTCTGAGGGGGAATTAGAGTATTTTTCTGAAAATTTTATTTTTAAACATTGATATGTCAAAGGCGTTCAAAAATAATACAAAAATAGGGTAGCAATTTTTTTGACTTTTAATAAATCATTTGAGCGATCGTTACAAAACCATACGACGACATTCACCCGCCCCCCCCCCAAACACGACAATGAATGAATGGGATGACCTTCACTAACACATTCTAATTATTCCATTCCCCCCCCCCCCGGGGGGTGTTTTTTACATTTTGTTGCCCATTCATCCGTCTCCACCATCTGCGCCGTGCCTTTCCATTCTCTTCCCGTCCCCCCAATTGTCCAGCAGTTCTTTCCCCGTCCCCAATTCCCCGTTCTCTTGATGCGCGAGATCATTCCCCGTCCACAAATTTTTGATTATTCCCGGTCCTTAAAGTCTGGTTGATTCCCCGTCCTTAAAGTTTGGTTGATTCCCGGTCCTTAAAATTTGATAATTCCAGTCTTTCAAATTTTGATAATTATTCCACAATTTGTGTCCTTAAAATTTGGTAATTCCCCGGCATTAAACTTTGATAATTATTCCACAATTTGTGTCCTTAAAATTTTGTAATTTTCGGTTTTTGATTACAATTCCCTGTCCTTAAATTTTGATAATTCCACGTCCTTAAATTTTGATAATTCCACGTCCTTAAATTTTGATTACTATTCCCTGTCCTTAAACTTTGTTATTTCCTCGTCCTTATAATTTCCCGTCCTTAAATCAACATTTACATACCTAAAATTCTCTCTCATTTTTGCCAATTTATTTATCTCCTGTTTTTTCGTCATTTTTATTTGTTGTCCCAATTGTTCCATTAAAAATGCACCTTTTTCACCTTCCCATTCCATTCATTCATTCACTTTTTCTTCCAAATCATCTCGCGCGGTGTCTTTTCCACAAATGCATATAAATTTGTTCCAAAAAAAAGATATGGATCGATCAAATGCTGCTGCATGCCCTCAAGGTTAAATTTTGCCGAAGGACATTTCAGTCCAATTATACGCCTGGGGCAGAAAAATTTATCCAACAATTCCTTCATTAAATTTTTGAAAAAATATTATCAAAAAAATTTCAACGGTTTTAAATGAAAATGTTTTTTAAACTAACGAGAACCAGTTTTAATTGTATCGCGAATTTTCCAAGACCAAATTTTTTGTTGTCCACTAATTTCCTAGCTAATTAACAGATTATTCTCAGAACGAATACATCTCTAGAATTCCTTAAAAAATGCTTTTTTCTAATTCGAAATTTAAAATTGCCCATTGGCGCGCGAAAAATTTAGGAAACAATCCTTTTTTTTTTGCAAAATGGCACCACAAAGCAATTAATTCTTAAAACGACGAAGACAAGATCGGCACGCATTTGATTTATGTCCATGGATTGTTGAAATTTAAATTTTCCCCCCCCCCCCCCTCCCAATGGATTTAGCAAATTCAAATGGCTGTCCCAATTTTTCCGTCATAAATCACAGCCCCCCCCCCCCCCCCCTCCCCGCCTCGTCCTCGAATTATGAATGCCGCCAGAAACAAAATGGGGGGGCGGGAGGCCAATTGTCCATCCATTACACTTTTACCGACCATCGACCGCAATTTGTGGATGAGCCGTGACTGGACAATGGGAAGGTCACCCCGGCGGGCATCATTTTTATTGCAAAGCATAAAATTCCAAATAAAAAACAAATTATTTTTGTTCATTTTTTTTTAAATAAAATTCCGGTAAGCTGGCAAGCGTTACGTTTCCTCCTCTACTCTGGTCCCCGACATTTTTGGGACTCATCAATACACTGGCCTAGACATGCCGTCCCCCGACAAACCCAAACATTCTCGCTCCCGACGACTTGTCCCCGATCTGACGACCTTTTGGGGCCTATTCCCCGACTTTCCAGACCCCGACGACATTTGTGGCATATTCCCCGATCTGACGACCTTTTGGGGCCTATTCCCCGACCCCGACTTTCCAGACCCCGACGACATTTGTGGCATATTCCCCGATCTGACGACCTTTTGGGGCCTATTCCCCGACCCCGACTTTCCAGACCCCGACGACATTTGTGGCTTTTCCCCGAGTCGACGGCCTTCCTATTCCCTCCGCACCCCCCCCCCCCGACCCCGACGGTCATTTAGGGCAATTTTCACGAGCCAATCCCCGTCGTGAATTTCTAGACTATCCCCGTTGCCCGAATATACCGACCCCCCAAGGGGTCGGGGAGAAACCCTTATTCAATTTTGATGCATTCTTCTCAAACTTTAAAATGTATGGCAATGCTCGTGACATTATTTTTTTCATCTTTTTCATTGATTCAAATCAGCTCCTCTCATTTCATTCTTCCGACAAATCGTCGATTGGACGGACGGACGAATGAATTGATGATCATCAATTTTCTCCCGATGGGTCGAAAGGATGATGATGATGATGAATGGGATACATCCGCCGAATGGATCCACCCATCATCATCGAATGGGGGGAAATGGGCCCCTCGGGGGGCTTCCAAAATGGGTGGTCATTTCATTGCGCATTTTCGCCACGCCAATAAACGCCCCCCCGCCTCCCCCCGGGGCGATTTTGGATAAATTAAATCTCCCTTTCAACTTTTCGTAAAAATCCAGATCTGATCCCATCCAATTCGCTAATGTAACCTCAAATAATTTTATGCAAAAGTTTGAACACAATTTACGCGAAATTTTTGCTTAAACGAATTAATAATACTTATTTATGTTAATATTTAATCACATAAAAAAGGCAAAGTACCTATTTGACTCGAGCATCACAAACTCCCCGCCATTCATTTTGACCCCGGAGGGGGAGTGGGTCTTAATCGAATTAAGTGAGAGGGGCTTTGGTGTCTGGGACTGAACACACCCTCACCCATCATTTATTCATCCCCTTCTCTAATGCCCGCCGATCCATTAGCATCGCATTGTGGCCACAAATCAATTGAATTTGGGCGCCCCCGTCATCGTCGGGTCGACCCAATGGCCAGCATCAGCAGCAGCAGGCCACGATGGACGAACGAACGGCCAAGCCCCCTCCTTGGCCCCTCCGGGGCCAACCCATCATTATTCATGAGTAGAGAGTGTGTGTGATGAACGGGGGGCCGTCGGCCACAGATGTGGAGGAGCCACTTAACCTTTTCTTTCTTCGGTGCATTTTCTTTGGCCTTTTTATACATACAATAGCTCCCCCCCCCCCAGCACAAACGCGCTGAGATCGATGCCCTCGCTCCCCCCCCCCCGGCCTTAAATAAATTTAAATTTTTACATTGGCCCCAAAACTTTTGAAACTTTGGAACGGCATGCCAAAATTGAAAAGTTCGATATGTTCAAAAAATTTATTAACGTGAATTGATGTGTCTGAATATAATTTGGAAAATTCGCAAGAAAATCCCGCTAAAATTTTTTTGTTTTGTTGCATATTCAGTAAAATATGAAATTCTAGAAAATTCGATTCTTAAAAACACTTAAAAAGAAAATTTGCCTCTCATTACATGCATCTTGATAGTACAATGTTCACTGAAAGCAATTACCAATTTTAAATTGCGAGCTTTATGGCCCGTAATTAACGGTTATGCTGCCCATAAAAACGTATGTAAAAATAATGCCACTATTTGTGGTTTTATGGACTAATTTAGGTCCGTCCATTAACGCTGTGCTAATTAAATATATTCCCTCAGGCAAATTCAAAAATTTTCTGAACTTAATTTTAAATGAGTTTTTTCACATTTTAAAGAAAACATGCAATTTTGTCCTTTTTTTATTAATTTTTATATTTAAATCAATAAAAAAATTGTTCACAATTGCTGTCTCATCGGCTGTTTTATTTATTTATTTTTCTGAATTCTCGGTGTGTGTGGGTGACGACTCATTGGAGCAGAATTAATTTGGAAATTTTCAATTTTCCACTACAATGACATTTCAAAAATAAATCGCTTACGAAGCAAAAAGGACGCATTTTATTTTTTAGTAATGACAAAAAAATTCGTTTATTTATTTTTTAATTTCCGTATTTTTCTGTTCGTTTGTTTTATTCCTTTTTGATTGGTTTTTACAATTTATTTCCAATGTTTACATATTTTACAACACAAAATGATTGGGCAGATATTTTTTGAACATTTTTATTTCACCATTTTTTTCGTATATATTATTTAATCAATTATCATTATTTATTTATGGGTTTAAATGATCATTTTGCAATTTTTTTAGGCTAATTGATTTTGTCGAAAAAGTCGAACTGTTCGATAAAATAGGGCCCACAAAATTTTGACCAGTTAAAACTTTAATCCTTTTTTAAATAATGATTTTTAATTGCAGCAGCTAATTGCAATAACTTAAATGCATCATTAAAATCACGACAAATGCATAATTATTCCATCCATTTTTGCCCTCATTTATCTCTGTTGTCCAATCTCTTGTCCATTTGTGCCGTCCGTCGGGGGGCCGCCGTCTCTCTGTCTCTTTGCTTAAAATTTATTCAAAATGACCGGACCATTCATTGTGCCCGTGCCAATTGCCATTTAAATGGATGGCATCATCGTCCATCATTTGTCGGAAGTTTGCCGACAAATTTTAACCGTATTTTTTTTGTTGTTAAATTTAAAATTCATAATAAAAATAAACCTCTTTTTTTTTACTTTGTAATTATTGCATTCTTTTTCTTTAAATATATATTTTTACTGTTTTCTTATCTGCTGTTTCTGCGATTGCATCTGCTGGTCATCATCAGTTTTTGTGTTTGCCATTGCCTCCGGGGAAACAAAAAACGATAAGAAACAAAACGCCAATTGGCTCAAAATTCAAATGTTACTTTTGGGGGGGGGGGGAGCACTTCTATCGGATATTACCCTAATAAATCTTTCTCCACATTGACCTAATTTAAAGATTTAAAGGAACGTCGAACATTAATTTTGCGGCATTTGAGCCTCCAACTTTTTGATGTAAACCCAAATTTTAAAGGTTTTTTGAATGCTAGAATGCATTTTTAAATCAAATTTATGTATTGTAAAAATTTATGGTACTAAATTGTTCCCCCAAAACCCCAATGCATATGCACATTTTTATTCGTCATCGTCTCAATTTTTGGCTAAAAATTACTGCAAAAAAAAAAGTCTTTTCCTATTTTGAGAGCTCTCTGTATTCAATTACCGGCATCCACCATTTGGTGTTTATGTGTGGGTGGGTTCATCACCCGCTGTGAGTTTTGGGAATGTGTTCTCATCACCCTAAAAATTTTTTACGAAAAAAATGCCTCTCGGGGACTTTTTATGAGAATATTTTATTACCCCTGCCCCCCCCCCCCGGGGGGTTTGTTGATATAAACCCAGCACCGCCTCACCCACACATAGCACAGCTTTCCTCACAACTTGAAATAGGTAACCTTAAAAAATCACTGAAATTGACGCTCAAATTTAGAAAATCTGTGAACATTTCTCTTAAAAATTTGTAAAGAAAATTAAACACTATACCCACTCAAAAAAAAAAGCTATTAAATTGCTAATCTGATTTAAAAACTTACCCCCCCCCCCAACAGCAGCAGGTGGGTGGGTCGGCTGATTTGCGATCCCCGTTGCCCCCTTCCTCCCCTGAGGGGACACATTTGGGGGAAGCAGAGAACATTTGGTGCCCTTTGGACATTGAAACCAATGGACTTATGCCCCCCCCGGCACCCGCCGCTCACTCTTTAGGTGACCATTTGGCGCTTTCTTCCGCATCGTTGCGGTCTCTGGACAAAGGGAATTGTTGGCCATATTTTTTGTCAATTGCTCGGCCCCAATCACCGCAAAAATTTTTGCCATTTGGTGTTTTGCACATTTTTTGAATCAGTCAATTAACCCCGAAGTCCAGCAGATGGGGGCACTCGAGAGGAGTGAGTGAGTGGACGGGACGAAATTGTTGGTTATTGATCAACAAAAATCTTTTTTATGTTCCCAGATCAGTCTCGATCAAAATTTGAACTTGTTCTGTCTGTATTGATTGATCAACCAACCTTGTATTGAATTAGCATCAAATAATTGAACCTTTTCAAGACGAGCTTTATTTTGGTCAGTCTTGATCAAATTTTGAATTTTCGAGAAGAATCGAGAATACCCTATTCTTGCCCACCTGTGTAAATTGGATGAATTTTGTGACCAATTTAATTATGGGATCGTTCCTTTTTTTGCAGTTAAGCAAATCAAAATTATTGTTGCAGAAGCATTCGGATTTTTGGGCATGTTTTGGTTGGCCTAAATTCCGATTTTTTTTTTGATAATTCAATTTTTTCATTTCTTTCTATCAAAAAAGTGCACCCGTTCTCCTTACTCTCAAGACTTTTGGAATATGGTTGCGATCCCGACATTTTTTGTCGTGTCGAGGTTTTTGCCCTCAGAATTCAAATTTCCGAATCACCCCATCAAAATTTGCCATGCTTTTTGCGTTGTCCAAAATTTATGATATCCCAATTTGGCGCGGAACTCAGCTTAACCCCCCCCCCCCCCCCCCCCGGGGCGTCCGCCTTTCAACACTTGGCATATTTTGGCGCCGGCGGGTCACTTCACAAATGCCTTCGGGGGCCAAAAATGGGTGGCGGGGGGGGGGATTTGTGGGTGCCACGGCATCTCGGCCGGCAGCTCATCGCGTCTCATCCATTCTCGCCACTTTGATTTTCACGGGGGGGGGGGGGGGGGGTGCCACCAAAAATAATGTCTTCTTCATTCCTTCTTCTTTTTTTTGGTCCTTTTGCCCCCTCCGGCGTTTCCATTTCCACATCCATAATATTTCATTCTCCATTCTTCTTCACATTGTATGTGTGCATTCCCCTCACCCCAAAAGTATTTATGAGAAACTATCCCCCCCCCCCCCCCCCTCCCCCCGCCTTCCGTTTCCCCCCCCCCCCCCCCCCTCTTCCCTCATTTCCTCCAATTTTCTTGGAATTTTTGTGCGGGAAAATTGGCAATCCTAAAATAATTTTGTAAACAAAAAAAAGCGTTGATATTTTGATGATGATAATTAAGATGAGAATGCAAATAATTTTTCCTTCAAAATTTTACAATTACAATTAGGGTTGGACAAACCCGGGTTATCCGGGACCGGTATCCGGGTGTTTTTGGAAATTTTAGGGGTAATATTATCCGGGTCTTGGACCAACGCCAGCCAAATTACCCGGTATCCGGACGGATATCCGGATGTTTTTGAACTATCCGGTATCCGGGGGACCCGGATAATATCCGGTTTTGTCCAACCCTAATTACAATCTTAAATAATCGGATTTGAATTGAACAAAATGTCCACTAGTAGCGAACGACAAAAGGTCGTCTGCTGTACAAAAGGTCTCCCAGCAGATAACATAAAATGTTCCCGTATGTACGTATTGTAAAAATCAGTTTAATAATTTTCTGAGGTTTTCCTATAAATGTTGTGCCACCGGGGTGACCGGTCCCAGAGGTAAACAAACAACCAAAAAATGTTATGTTAATACATATTTTGATAGGACAAAAAATAAGTGCCTAACTTCCTTCTTTCCTTTTTGTCTATCTTTGCTCTCTATTTCTATTTTTGTGTGCATCCGTTCTTTCGCAATTTGCTCTCAAAAATATAATCCGCACATTTCATTCTCTAATCAATTCCGCCTGCCCCCTATCGTCGTCGTCTTCCCCCCCCCCCCTTTTTTTTTATTCCTATCGCCGGCCGCCCCCCCCCCCCCGCAACAAAATGAATTGTCTGTCCGCCGGTCTTTTTCTTTTTTTTGACCTCCCCAAAAAGGGGGCGCCGACTGCCGGACAATTCATTCATTCGTTCATTTTGTGCCATTGGCATTTGCCGTGCCGTTCTTTTTGACTCTCTCTCTTTTTTTTAATCGTTCACATTTTTATTTTTATGTGTCAATCAATTTCACATTTTTGTGCTGCCTAAAATAATACTGTCAACGCCCTACAAACACCAAACAACTTGAAATGAATCCACATTAACCCCCCAACAAAATCAAACAAGGACTCCCCCCACTTTCTTATAAATCGAAAAAAGTAATTTTTTTTTTTTGTTTAATACACAAACAAATAAATAGGTAGAATGCTGAGAGCCCATTCCGACATTTTGAATACATTTGGATCAAATTTGTAATTTTGATCGATCAAATGTTTGATCCGAATCTGACCTCCGTTTCGACCCATTTCGAACTTCGAAAAATTCTTCAAAAACTCAAAAATCACAACTTTTTTACGTCTTTTATTTTTTATGATTTTTTCACAAAAATTTGAGGGACCAGCAGGCAAACTTGCCTAAAAAAGGTCAATTTGGCCCGCTACATATTTTGCCTATTACCCTTAATTTTGCATTAAATTTCTGAAACTTTTGTTATTTTTTAATAATTATGTACATATTAATTAATGTTTTTAGCTTTTTTTAATGCTAACAAACAGCAACACGCCCTTAACCTACAACAACTCACAATTTTAAACATTCGCTGTTGCTGCCTAATTTACGACGATACAAAATGATGCGCAGGAAAAGCATAAATTTTGCAGAACAATTTATGTTCATTTTTTACCTCACCTTGCTAACTACAGGTACAGCTTGAAGACGGGCGGCTAATGCAAAGCGTTTCATGGACTAAGAAAATTTTTTGAAAAATCCAAAAAAAATTTTACGCAATTTAAGTGCCAACATCACAAAAATTTGTCGTTGAGCCAATCTTAGTTTCAATTTTTAGGCAAAAAAGCAACAAAAACCATTTAAAAAAATCGAAAAACTCAAATTTTCCATATTTTATTCGACAAAAAACCGACCGATCAGGTCTTTTGAATATCCCTAAAACTAAACACATAAAATCTTTTAAATTGTATTTGAAATATAATAATTTGGGAAAGATTTACGAAAACCGTGACTTATTCTATGGGAATTTGGAAAAGCAGGCCTTCCAGAAGCACTGATCGGGCTGATCTGATCTGACGATCCAAAAGCATTTTCAGATCTCGTCCATTCAACGCCAACACATTTTGACAGCGGTGGCCAAATCGATTGGGCCGCAATTCCGACACCGCCACGTTTTGTGCATGCGCCGAACGATGGCATTGCCTATTTTGTGATGGACCATCGGAAAGTGCCGAACGGTGCCCGGCTTCGGCACAGTGCGGAGCGACGGCAACATCCGACGACGGCACGGGAGGAGGCCGGTGACGGTGAGCAACGGCAAGTCAACAAGCCGCGGACGCTCCGTTGCGCGGCCGTCGGTGTGCCGAAGCCGGAGTGAGTGGAATTGAATTCTAGAGCGCCCGGACTTGAGGACCGATCGAGAATCTTGAGTCTCGATAAGAATATCACTGATCGAGACTTTCAGGTCTCGACAAGAATATCACCGATCGAGACTTTTGAGTCTCGACAAGAATATCACCGATCGAGACTTTTGAGTCTCAACAAGAATATCACCGATCGAGACTTTCGAGTCTCGACAAGAATATCACCGATCGAGATTTGTTCGAGCTCACTGAAAAATCTCGAAAAAATTTTGGTAAAATTTCATTGATCGAGAGTCTCGATCAGTCCGTTCTATACTAGTAATTGAATCACTTTTTTATTAATTCAATGAATTGTTTCCGCTTTTTTCAGATACAAATGGCTGAAGGACAACGCGACGTTGCCGTTGGAGGTGTACACGTCACGCATTCTGTCCAACCCGGACAACGGTTCGCTGACCTTTGTGCAGTTTGAGGACACCGACGAGGGCGACTACCAGTGCTTGGCACTGAACGGCAACGGCACGGCCTACTCAGAAAAGATGCGTCTTCAACAAGCTTGTGAGTTTTTTTGGTTGGTGGGGGGTGGGCAAGCTCAGCCCCACAAATTACTCTTTAAATTTAAAAGAATTTAAATTATAAATAATTACCTACCCTCAAGGCATCCTTTGCTCAGCCCCTGCGGGCATGCAACTTGAATTTTTAAAAGATTTGATTTTAGGGCTTTATGATTGAATCTTTTTGCTCATTCCCTGCGGTTGGATTTTCTCAAATTTTGATTGATTTTAGGGCTTTATGAGTGAATTTTTTTGCTCATCCCCTGCGGGCATGCAACTTGAATTTTTCAAATTTGATTGATTTAGAGGGTTTCATGATTTATATTGGCACCTTGCAAATTAGTAGTTATAATTACACTCCGTTCCCTCTCCAATTTGTGCCCCCCCCCCCTCCTCAAGGGATTCGTGCATTTCCCGTTGGCAAAGGGCCTGAAATTGTCACCGTGCCAATGGGCAGGCCGTACACGCGCGACTGTGTGCCGCCCGAGTCCAGCCCAATGGCCAGCACATTTTGGCTGTTCCAGTCACCGGGCAACGAACGCCAAATTCAGGGCATCAACAGCTCACACATTTCCACCAATGACCGGGTCGGTTTTTGCGTGCAATTTTTATTTGATTTAAATTTGTTTTTAAAATTGGTGAATTTTATATTTAAAATATATTTTATGATTAAATAGCGTTTTAATTAATAAATATGTATTGAACATTCATATTCAATTTATCCTTTCTGCACTTTTCTTTCCAATTTGGTTTTCATTTGTCCGTTGCTCCTCCGATTGTTTAAAAACAAAATTTTACCCCCCCCCACCCCCCTCCTAAGTCCACTTGAATAATATTTTTTGTTCAACAAGAACACACTCTGTCCGCTACACAAATCTCTCGTTTTCTGTACACCGCGAGTCCAAGCAGTCCACCAACAACCCAAATGCTCCTCCTCTCAATGGTCTTCGTGTCGTCGTCGTCGTCGTCCACCCAAAATTCTTCATCTTTGCCCGAATTGTCCCCCCCCGTCCCCCCTATTTTTTTATTTTCTGTTTTCCGCCGATAGCGAAAAGCCGTTAAGACAAGCGACGAAGCATCGGGCCAACGCCCCCCCCCCCCCCCGCCCGACATATATTTTGCCCATCAAAAAAAACATTGTTTATTTTAGCGGGGGGCGGAAACAAGTCTTTGTGTTGTGTTTGGGGGGTAGGGGCCAAATCATGTCCACACCGCCCCCAGCAGGGCCATCCAATTCAATTCGCTATGTCCCCCCCCCCCCCCCCCCCCAATTAAAATGCGTCTGATTTTATGTGTTGTCGCTGCTGTTGCCTCAAACTGTGTGCACTTTGGGTTACCTACATGATTTGATTTGGGCGGCGGCGGCATATCATTGATCGGTTTTTTGAGTATTTTTCCTTTAAAAAAACAATTTTTAACTCTTTTTTTGGGCAGGCATATTTTTTGATCAGTTTTTTGCCAGCCGTCAAGCATTTTTATAAAAAATACATGCCATGGGAATTTGAACAATTTGCTGATCTTTTACCCAAATGAAAATGGTGCTTTTTAGGGGCATTCTCCCCAATCATTAAATTTCTATATTAGGCCTGAATAGATTTATTATGAGGCCATTTCCAATATGATCAGAACATTTTTCGGCCATAAAATTGGACGAAACTTTCTTTCGAATGAATAAATTGTTGAGGGGGACGAGCCCCCCAAAATTTTGTGTCAATAATTTACATCAGCAGCAGTGGGAATGAGAGCGAATACATTTTTACGATGTTTGTTTTTTTTTTCCATTCCCGCCCCTCTAAAACAAATAAAAAATAAAATAAAATGGCAAAAGCTCCGGCAGATATTTGATATGGCCAGATGCTTGAAAGAGCTCCATTTTCACCGTTTCAATTTGTGGACGATTATTCCATTTGGGGGGGGGGAATAAATGAGCATTTTTTTGTGACATTGAGAGGCGGCCTCCCGACAAAGGTGTTTTTTTAATTTGAAAACGTTTTAATTATTCTTTATAAAAGCAAACAGAAAACGTTATATAGATTTGTATCTGCTGAACACATTCACAACATTTGCGTGTGATTAGAATTCTAAATTTAATTCCAATTTTTTTGTTATAGAATTTGATTTTTTGGTTTTTCAAACAAACCTTGAATTTCCGAAACGTAAAATAGTTTGCAAAATTTTACAATTTGTCCCATTCCATGCACTATTTTGGGCAATCAACAAATTTGCATCAACGAATCAATTAACAAAATTACACATAAAACCACTAGCAGAAATGGCACTTCACTCACCAATATTTTGTGCCTAAGCCCTCCCCGCCAGCGATGAAGCCATTCCCATATTTAGTCAAACCAAGAATTTGTCTTGGAGAAATGCCACTTGGGGGTGGAGGGGAACTCTGTGCCACCACTGACTGACACATTAAAATTCGCTTCCCTTAAGGGGCTATATTATATTTTGAATCATTTTGTTTATTTTTTTGCAATCAGACAATTGAGTCTAACAAATATTATTTGACCGCTAAACCAAATTAAATAAATTCAATTTTAAATAAAGAAAACTCTGGGCCATAAAATTAAACATAAAAAGAGCCTCCGGGCGCTTCTCTGTGGAACACTTTCGCAGTTTCGCCATTACATAAATTGGAGACACTTTTGACTTAATTTTACGATCGTTTTTCGGTATTTGTTTAAGTATAAATAATGTCAAAGGGGGGCGAGATGCTTTCTCTTTAAGCCTTCTGCTGTTCGTGTTGGGGCCCAATTTTTGCTTTTTCGGCGTGCTGTTGCAAAATAATTTCACATTCTGCGGCCACTGCCAATAAAAGCCCGTTTAATGGCAACAGGCGGCAAAGATCAAAAAACATCCAAGCTAATTGAGTCTCGGCAGTACTCAACTGTCCTTTTGATGCTGTTTTGGTGTCCCCCCCCCCCTCATTTGTGGGCCTGCCCCCCCTCCCCGGTCTCCTCCTATTTGGACTGCACACACAATAAATACTATGTGTAGCTCTTTATTTTTTTTTTGGTCATTTGGGCCTGTCACAAAAATTTGTTCCTCGCCCATCACCAGCAGCAGCAGTTTGGCTAGCTGTCGAATTTGGCTTCGTCCCGTCAACTGCGGGGGCAATGCCTCCCCCCCTCCCCCCCACATCCGCTCATTCATCCATACTTCCCCCACATCCGACTCGACGTCCTCCTCAATGCTCCTCCTCCTCCTGCTCCAATCTCGACTCCTATCTTGTCAAGACCATCACGGAGGGCACTCGCCATGCTTTGCCTCTTCGTCCCATTGCTTTATCCTTTCTTTCCGCCTCCCATTTAGGGCTCAATTGTACGGGGGGGGGGCACGGACGCAACCGACCGCTTCTTCCCCTTCCGTCGCAGTTGTTGTGGGCCTCTCTGTGCGACACTTTTTTTTCTTCCATATTTCACTTGGGGATTCCTCCCCCCGTCATCCATTCCTCATCTCTTCAAAATGGACAACGACGTTTGGACTGGACTGGGTGGGATGTGTGCCATGCCATCCATCATTTATGTCCATTGCCATTTATTTTATGATGCCCTTCCTCCCCCCCCCATGCCACTATTTGTCCAGCAGCATGCCGATGCCGTCTTTTGATGCATGCCATGCCAATTTATAGTGTATATAACTTGGCGAACATTATTTATGGTGTTTACCCCCCCCCCCCCCCGATTCGTTGTCCACCAACCAATTCAATTGGCGTGGTGTGTGCCGCCTTCCTTCCTCTTCACTATATTTTCTTCCTTTTCTTTTTGCTTCCGATAAATGACTGCTTGTGCTGTGTGTTGTCTGTAGCAAAGCACGGTGTCGGAAATTGGCATAAAACTTGGCACAGCCAGCCCCTCGAGGGATTCGTCTTCCCCCCCCCCCCTTCAGCTGCCCCCAACCCCATTCATTCATCCTCGCATTGTTGTTCCCCCATTTAGCGCGGCCTTTGCTGACGATGTTGTTGTGTGTTGTTCTTCCCCCCCCCCCCCCGCCCCCGCTCTCCTTCACAATGTTGTGCATGTGTAGTTTTTGCGGGTTGAGCCATTTACTCTACACACACCAATTTTCTGCTCATTTAACACTCCCCCCCCCCCCCGCTACATTTGCTTACGCGTGCAGCAAGCCAAGCATGGGGGGCCAACCCTCATCACTGATTATTGTTCGTTCGTTCGGGCAGGGCATTGGGCATACTTACCGGCTCTTTAAGAGTGGCCAATTAGGCTTTTGGTTATTAAACGGGCATTACTTAACATATCATTTACAATTTTTTTTATTGATTTAATGGATTCGCGGCGCTATAATGTCCAAATCTGTTCACCTCTGCTGGTCTCCATGTAGGCCAACGTCGGGGTTCTGTATTCAAATTAAGCTACTTGGCTATAACTTCCTAAAATTGAGTTTAATCTGAACTCATAAAAATCGCTTTTTTCAAACTCCGGTTACCCATTTTGATGGGTTGGGGTTGGCATAATTTTATATAGAAAAAATTTGGCACCAAAGAACCTCTTTTTTGTGTAAATACAAAAATTTGGTTACCTAATTCATCAATTGAAAGCCTTTTATTTTGCGCAATAGTCGAGTTTTTAAGCGATCTCATTAAATAATCCAAAATAATTTGTTGCACAATTTTGTGTTGGTCAACGAATCGGTGAACGTGTCCCCCAAAAGCGTCTACACTCTCTCTCTCAACAAATGCACTAAAAAACATTAATTAATGATGGTTGATGAGTGATCGATGGATGACGAATTGTTTGTTGCTCACACCCCCGTCAAATTCACACTTCCAAAACCCCTCGGGGGATGGGGTGCGGCGCGGTGCATTCGCCTCCAGCAGCCTTCTTTTAAACACACACACACTCTTTTTGTTTTTTCTCTCTCACGCGTAAAGTGTATGTTTTTTGCTGACAAATTGAGCGGGAAGGGGCGAGAGAGGATTTGTTGTAATAATCTCGCCTTTCAGTCTCGACAACGACTCACTCTCGACACATACTTTTGCACTTTTTAACCGTCCACCCCCCGGCTCCTACTTGCCCCTCCCCCGCCCTCCTCGCCTCCTCCTCCTCCTCTTTCTGACGTGCCGAAGTTTTCTCATTGCCATTGCCTTCTCCTCCCCCTCCCCTTACTGTCGTGCCAAAGTTTCTCACTTCCATTCTCGCCTCACTCTTGAACTTCCTCGTCTTTTCCCATTCTCGACACTCGCGAGCATCTTCTTTTTCCCCTCCCCTAGTTCCTACATCATTATATGTTGGTTTCTTCTTTCTCTCGCATCCCCCTTCTCTGTCGTGCCAAACTTTTTGCACCCGCCATTCTCGATTCACTCTCGAGAGCTTCTTCTTCCCTTTACTCTATACAGTTGCCACATGCCCTCCTCCATCTCCATTTCTCTCTCTTACTTTCTCTCTCTCCCGTTCTTCCATGCCAAACTCCCTCCTCAGCTCTTCCGCCCGCCCCTTTCTCTCTTCCGTCAATGACGGAGATGAAGAAGAACAATGTGTACGCGGCGATGTACATATGCATTGGGTGGTGTGTGTGTATGTGTGTGCACAACGCCGTCCGTCGTATATCCCTTCCGTCACCCCTCAGCAGAAGCAAAGCCCCCCCCCCCTCCCCATTCTTCTTTTGCTTCTTCCGACCCCCCTCCCCCTCCCTTCTCCTCTCCTCCTCCTCCTCCTCCTCCTCCTCCTTTCATCTTCAGCTAACAACCTTCCACCTCCGCCTCCTTTTGCTGCCTGCTCCATTCACTTCTGCCCCCCCCCCTCCTCTCCTCCCCCCCCCCTTTTTTTTTCTCTTTTCCGTCCGCCGTGACGAAGTCTTCAAATTTCACTTGGAGCAGCAGCCGATGGCGCCGGCCAACGACAGGCAGCAGCAGCTTTTTGTTCCTCCGTGTCGGGGGGGGGGGGGGGGGGGGGGGGGGGTCTTCCTTCCCCCCCCCCGCCCCCCCTTTTTATTCACTATGGGGCCGCCAAACTGTTCATTTGCCTTGACGGTTTTTTTTATTGTGACTTGAGGGGCTGAAATTTTTATACATTTGAAGAAAGAGCCCCCTGGGCGCAATATTTGTGAAAGTTGATATTCGCACAACATTTGCTATTCATCGTGGCCAAATGGTTCAAAGACTAACAAAATTGTACAATTTTCAAAAATGAATGCCAACATTTGATTTTTATTTTGGCAAAATGTACACTAACTATATTTTTATCCAATTAAGCGGCGCTCGTTAATTGTCTTTTACTGAGTGGACTTGGGCCACCAACATCATCACTGGGGCAGTTTACCTGCGCTTTCCCGCGCGATTCATTCATTATTCATTCATCATTCATTTTCAAATTTTGTGCCACATTTGGCCAATTTCCACTCTCCTCTACCTTTCTGTCCTCTTTCTCTCCATCTTTTGATATACCTAAGCTTTTCCCCCACATATAGCTGGGGCCAATTGGCATGTTTTGAGAATAACCAAATTATGGGCAAATATTTAAATTAGACAAAATAGGCCTTTTATTGGTTAGTCTTCTAAAAATGATTTAAATTTACAGAATTTCTGTAAAACTTTCCCCTCCAATTTCTTCCGTAATTGCTAAACTTTTGCCACTCAACCCGATGTGTGTGGGGTGGGTGGGTTGACGGATTCTTTCAAAAATTTTGCGCTGTTTTGACTTTTGCGCATTCATTCAAAACACACTCACTGCCCCCACTCAATTCATCCCCAGTACCTATAAATATATTGTAAATTGTTGTTACTGCTCGCAGTTGCTGCTGGTTGAGTGCACGAAGTCGATAATTGGCGTTAATTTCGCTCGTCCGGTGCCCGCCCCTTCCCCCAAAGCGCCTTCTTCATAAACCTCCCCCCACCCCTCCGGGGCAATTGTCCAAAATGGGGATCAATTGTCGGTTGGTTGGTCGGTCGGTAGTCATCCAGCAAAATCGTGTTGCGCTTTTCATTGTCGAGATTTTGTTTATTTTGTTGGACTGCACCCCCCCCCCCCCTCCAAAGCGCCTTCTTCATAAACCTCCCCCCACCCCTCCGGGGATGGATGTTGGAGGCAATTGTCCAAAATGGGGATCAATTGTCGGTCGGTCTGTAGTCAGTGTCATCCAGTTGCGCTTTTCATTGTCGAGATTTTTTTGTTTATTTTGTTGGACTGCCCCCCCCCCCCCGTAAACATATCATTTTGGCGCCCGCTCGGATTTTGCTCGTGGTAACAGAAATTATGATTTTCAATTGGGAAAATTTTAAAAAAATCGGGCGACTTACAATCTGCCATCTCCGGCACTCTCGAGCAGAGCCCCTGCACTGATCGAGACGATCGTCGAGATTTTTTGTAATCTCGGACCGAGATTTTTTCGAAAACTATCGAAAAATCTTGATCAGACTTGCCGAGAACGACTCTCGATATGAGGCCAAGTGTGTTTATAATATACTTTTGATCTTTTTTTTAAACATTTTTATTCCAACAGACAATAAATAAATAAATATTTATAAATTTGAATGTCTATTGCACTGCAAAATTCCACATCGAACAATGCCTCCAGGCATCATCACAACATTCACAATTTGTTGACCAATTTGCCATCGTTGTTGTTGAAACTGATCACTTGTGCACTGATCAATCATTCCTTTGTGCATCTGATCTGTCTACTCCTCTCACTTCTTCCCCACCAAATTTTGATCGGCAATAAAAAGGTACGTACGGCATTTTTTTTTTGCAGGGCACCATCTTTTTCCATCATGTGAAAGAAACCGATTTCAAGGCGAGCACACTGTACACATGCGCAGCCTACAACCACGAGCTCAAGGAGTACAAGGTGAATAATGTGTGGGGTGTGCATAATCAATCAACCCTTGATAATTCTGTGGCACAAATGTTGGCATAAATTTTGGACAAATTTTATTTTATTTTGATTTCCCCCTATTTTGATTATCATATTATGTATAATAATTATAATAGAAATTTAAATCAAATTATGCCGCATGCATTTTCAGTTCAGTGACAACGCGTTCAACTTTAACATTACAAGGCGGCATGATCGAAGTGAGCGCGGGGCGGGAGAACAACCATTTTTTACACTATTTACTGAACACTTTTAAAAGCCTTCCTTTTTGTTCAGATCTTCACACTGTTCCACCGGAGCAACAGTGGGTGAACCAATCGTCGCCCATTGCACTGCTTGGCCATGTGCACAAATTGCATTGTTTCTTCTCGGGACTGTGAGTTCATTTTTTGTTTTGTTTTGATTATTGTGACAAATTTTTTGATCAACAATTTTTGTGCTTTAAAGATGATCATTTATTTTATTTGTTTTGTCAACAAATTAGTCTAAAAATAAACAAAAATGAACGCCGTCTATTTTTGGTTTCCTTGGTTACTTACATATTTCATCAAATAGTAAATAATTTGTTTGTTTGTTGTGTCCGACTATTTTGAGTTGAATGGGGAGCCCTATTTAAGGGGGGGGGCAGCTCAAATTGAGCTGAAAATGATCGTGCCAATTTTTGGTCTGACACCAAAATTGCTCTTTTCGCCGACTTAATGATTGAACATATACGTACACAATTTACGTATGTTGTTGTTCGCTCAATTGCACAAATGATGAAAGTGTGTATTTGCTTGGGGGGGGGGGCTAATAATTTGTGCACCAAAATTGTGTCATCAATTTTTTTTTGTAAAAATTTTGTGAATTTTTTTGCTTTTTTATTACAAAATGTGGACCATGTTAACTAACATTTGGATGGATTCAAATGCAAATTTGAAGGATATGCCCTGGAGGGTGGGTGAAACTTCAATTTTAGATAAACAATATGCCCCCGATTAGTTTTTTAATATTTCAATAGCGTTTATTATCAATTAAAATTTAATTTAAAAGTGAAGAGAATTTGGCTCAAAAAGATGCACTGAAAATATACCATCTTTTCTCTCTTTTTTTGGCCAAATCCGGAGCCAACCTGGTTCCACAACGGGCAAGCAATTCGGCCCAACAATGCCAAAGGGTTCACCTTCGAAAATCACGGCAAAACGCTGGTGTTCAACGTCACTGCCGAGCACATTGGGCGATATGACTGCAAATTTGAGAAGCACCCGTCCTCCTATGATCGGAGCTTTGACATCAAAGTGAATGGTGGGCCTCTTTTTTTTTGTTTTGCGCACATTTTTTGGCATTTTGTTTTTCATTTTCTCAATTTGCATTTTATATATATTTTTGCTGCATTATATTATTGTTTTTAAATTTTTGTATTAAAATTTATTTTAAACTTACACAAATTTTAGCGGCTCCCTATTGGCACGATCAGCCGCCGCCGAATGTGAACACCAGTGAGGGTGAAACAGTGACATTTGACTGCAAATCGAGTGGGAATCCGACGCCGACCGTCACGTTCTACAAAAATGGAGTTGGTCAGTGCGTCCGTCGTTGTTTTTCAGAGATTTTTTAAAATAATAAAAATTAAATTCTAAAATATGCAAATACTAATTAACATTATTTAATTATTATTCTTTTCAGAGATGCGAAAGCCACGGCCCGGCGAGAATTGGGTGATCGACGGCTCCAAGCTGACCATTTTTGACGTGAAGCAGGGCGTCGGGGGTGTGGGGGACAACGCGGTGTACCAGTGCAAAGTGGAGAACAAGCACGGCTATCTGTGGACAAATTTCTATCTCAATTTACTTGGTTAGTGTGTGCCAACAACAAATATAATGCTTTTTCTGTTGTGCCACGCAGCAGCTGATTTCACTGAATTTAAAACTAAGCAAATTGGCTGGCATAGATTGATCAGTATTGTTTTGGAGGAATTGAACTAGATCAAGATTCTCTATCTCGGTAAATCTCGATGAGATTTTTTCAGATTCTTGTTCGAAATCTTGATCAATCCTCAAGTCTGATCTCTAGTCTTGAATCTGTACGTTTGTCTCAATAAGAATTTCCAAATTTCAGCTTTTCAACCCAAACTGATGGAGGAGGCGTCGGGCCATGTGGAGGCCATCCAAGGCCGACCGTTTTCGCTGTCCTGCAAATTCTTCGCTTCTCCACTCGCCAAAGTCGCATGGGACAGTCCGGTACTGAAGGGTGCGGACTACAGCATGCGCGTGGACCAGTTCGGCACCGGATGGCTTGTGTTCGAAAGTGAGAAAAAACAAACCAATTTTTTGATTTCTGGTTTGGGTCTATGCTGCTCCTAATACAATTGCATTTATCGATTTCTGATCCTTTTTTTGGGTCTCACTGATCTTGAGTTAATCAGAATGTTTGGTTATCGATCATCTACATGTTCAACGTTCACCACTGACTTTTTGTTTCAGATGTTTTGCCGAGTTATGAAGGAGAGTACAAATGCACGGGCACCAACAAATACGGCTCCGCCTCCGGCAACATCAAGCTGGTTGTGCGAAGTACGTGATGGTGATGATGGACTCAAATTTTTCCGGAATTCAAGCTCGAAACATTCATTTTATTATTATTAATTTATCGATTTAATTAAACTCACAACTGGTTGATTGATTCGGGTTTCAGAGCCAACCAAGTTGGACCAGTTCATTGATCAACGAATGGAGCGCAGAGCTGGGCTTCCCATTCGGCTTGCATGTTTGGCTGAGCATGACATCGACCTGGACATCCAATACGTGTGGACCATCAACGGGAAGAAGTTGGACCAGATTGAGGCTGAGAGTGGCCATTTTCGTGTGCTGGAGGACAACACGTTGGAGGTGGAGTTTTGTATAGAGATCAATCAATAAATTTGTTCAAAGCAAATATTCTGATCAAAAATTATTAAATAAGGTGATCAGATTATTTGATTTGTTTGATCAATTTAGGTGGAAAGGCCTACGCAAGAGGACTCCGGCGTGTACACATGTGTTGCATCAACCAAGCTTGACTCGGCATCGAAGAGTGTCACGGTTGTCATTGAAGGTAGGTGAAGCCAATAGAGAGAGAGCCGGCATGTTTTCTGTAACACCAACGTTGATGGCATTCTTATCCCGTTTTGTACTCAATTTGATGAACTCATATGGCACAGATGTGCCGCCACCAGTGAGCAGTGCCCGCATTTTGGAGTGCAATCAGACGGACCCGGTGGTGACCATCACGTTTGATCATCTGGAGCCTGAAGACCGGACAAAGCCGGTTGAGGAGTTCTGGCTGCGCTACAGCGTTGATCAGGATGTTGAGCAGGGCAAATGGCACGTCTACCCCGTGCCGGTGAAGGCGTTTCAGCATGAAGTGATCGGTGACTCGTTGCGACAAGTGAACGGCCGGCTCAGCATTATGCTGAAGCCATTCGGAACGGTCGGTTGGTTGCGCGACTAAAAGCCATTTTATTAAAATGAAAAAATTCAAATACAGTAGCCTCAGCTTCTTTCAAAATACAGTAGCCTCAGCTTCTTTTTAAAATACAGTAGCCTCAGCTTCTTTTTGAAATACAGTAGCCTCAGCTTCTTTTTAAAATACAGTAGCCTTCTTTTTGAAATACAGTAACCTCTCCAATTTTTTTACAGTACGCCTTTCAACTGATCGCGCGCAATGCCATCGGTGACAGTGCCGCCTACAACATTGAAGGCGTCTGTCAGACGGCACAAAAGGCGCCCAGCCGAAATCCCTCCGGCGTCCGCGTGGTTGGCACGCAGCCCGACAATTTGATCGTCTACTGGGACGCGATGGCGCGTGACGAATGGAACGGCGAGAAATTTGCCTACAAAATTTCCTACCGGCGCAAGGACGAGGACGGGCCATGGACGGAGCTGGTGGTGGAGGATCCGTTTGCCGACAAGTTCACCATCGATTTGGGCGACAGCGGCACGCGAGCGTGGGACCCTTATGAGGTGGGTTGGATGCAAGGCTCGCATATCTGCGGATTTCTCCCCCATTTTGTGGTTTTTGGAAAGTACAATGAGGATTTTCTTGTTTGAAATACAGATTTTTGTGGTTTTTTGGGAAAATGTTCAATTTCTCGGCGGTGGCTCCCCCGCCCCCATAAACTGATCCAAAACTATAAAAATCCGGTAATTTTTGTAAATTTCCGGATAATTCCGGGGGGTTTTTTGCGTTAGAGTTTCGACCCAAAAAATGTTTGAAAACCCGAATCCGGTTACATTCCTGGTATGGTCCAAGAAATAGCAAAGGTAACTTAAATTTTTGAATTTAATGAAACATTAGGTACCATAGTAAATGAGAATTTTTTATGTTCCCCGCGGTTTTTAAAAATTGTGTGATCCAAGCCTTAGTTTGATCAGTTTTCTGATCAATGATTTCCGGATAGATAATTGGGATGCAATTTAATCTCTTTTTTCAGGTCCAAGTGCGGGCAATGAACGGCAAGGGTTTGTCTAAAATATCGCCGGAGGTTGTGGAGGGCCGGACGGGCGAGGGCGACCCGGGCGTCACGCCAACAAACTTTCGACTTAAAGACGTGTCGGCCACTTCTGCAGAGTTTGAGTGGGACCCGGTGGACCCGTCGCGGGTTCAAGGCAATTTCACTGGATACAAGGTGAGGGGATTTGTTGACCAGAAATCGTGAGATCAAAATCCCGCGTTTGATCGGGATCGGGATAGTGATTCCGAAAATACCCGGAAACTTGGCATAAATCCTGATTTTGAATGTTCTATAATCCCCCAAGGGGCATTCTCTTTGTGGTTGCGTTATTGGCACCGCAGGAAAACACATTTTGATCATTCTTTTATCATTTTTTTCTTGCTAAGATCACTTACTGGTACGACGAGAATGAGGAGCATTCATCGGACGTGGACGGCACAAATTTGAACAGTGACGGCGCCATTGCAATTAAGAAGGCGCGACGGAAACGGAATACATTGACGGGATCGTCGTCGGGGACGGCGGCATCCGCATTGGTGCTTAACCACCATCGGCACGGCGGCATCCATCGGCGCTCCCTGTCGACCAGCGGTGGACTGAGCCGGAAGTCGATGCTCTTCTCCAGGGACGTGATGCGCGGCACTGTTGTCGGGCTGAAGCCGAACTCAATGAACTTTGCGGTCATTTCGGTGAGCGCGCATTTTTTATGGCAACATTTTGGGGTTTAAATTGTTTTCATTTTCAGGTGTTAAACGGACAAAATGAGGGCACCCCATCGCAGGAGCTTTCGTTTAGGACCAAAGAAGGAGGTGAGTGAGTAGTTTGGTGTTGAACCATCCAATTGTGTAACAGTTACTGGGCACGCATTTGTCTATTTTTGAGCCATTTGGGAAACTAAATAACGAACCCCCAAACAAAAAAAAGGTATAAATAAAAAAAAAACCAGTGGCCGAAAATCAAAAAATCAATGCAAAGCCAAAACCCATACGATTTAACAGATACTTCCCACCTGTTGTCCATCCGAAATATGCCAAAAAACGTGATTGTGTTAACTAGAGATCGGACAAAGTCGAGAGCTCGAGATCCTTGACCGGATTTCCCGGTCTCGTCTCAATAAAACTTTGCGTTTTTCGAGTTTTTTTTTCTGTACGGATTTCCGATCTGTCAATCCTCAAGTTCAATATCTAGTTTCAAACTCTTGACTAATTTAGACCTAACTCTGAAATGAAAATTCTTGATCAGAAAGGCATTGTTTTAACTACCGGATAATAACAAATATACTGCTCGTTCTTTGTCAGTGCCAACTGCTGTCCGTGACCTGCACGCGTATCCGATGAATTTTATGGTGCCCACCGAGCGTGCCGTCGTCGTGCTGAAATGGCATCCGCCGAGGACACTGAACGGACGCCTCACCAGCTTTGGCATCAAGCATTGTCGGGCCGAGCCGGGCGCAAGCGTTGACGAAATTGACGAAGTTGGTAGAATGGTGGTGGTCTGAAGAAGAGAAGGGGCATTTTTTGGTGTAAAATAATATACTGTAACTAGCTGCCCTCCTATTGTAACGAGACAGCTACAGTATTGCCTACCCTTAAGGGGGAAAATACACTGTAGCCTGCTCCTTCCATTGTAATAAGACAGCTACAGTATTACCTACCCCAAGGGAGCAAATACAAATACACTGTAGCAGCCTCCTATTGTAGCGAGACAGCTACAGTATTGCCTACCCTTAAGGGGGAAAATACACTGTAGCCTGCTCCTCCTATTGTAATGAGACAGCTACACTATTACCTACCCCCCAGGGGGCATTGTTTGTCTCCAAAGTATTTTTAAAATTTATTTTTACACACAAACAGCTCACCCAATGTACGGACGCGTTGTTTGTCTCGCCGCCGGTGAACGAGTTGCGCATTGTGCACCTGGACTACGACACCAACTACCGCTTCGTTGTCACTGCGCACACTTCGGCCGGTGAAGGGTTGCCGAACTCCGTGGACGCGCGAACGTTGCCGGAAATGTTGCGGCTGAGCGGTGAACTTTGTTTTTTTTTTTGTTGAAAAATTATTATTCGAAAAAGAGTTTTTTGGATTTTAGCAAAATATATTAGCATGGAAATGGACAAAAAAATGCTTCTTTTTTTGGATCTCTTATCCGAGATAATGTGGGAAATGGGCGGCCTTTGTATGTGCAATTTACGGGGTGCTTTATCCTCCCTCTTTTCCTCCCTGTTTTGAATTTATTCAATTTTCTTTGGGCCATTTTTCTGTTTGCCCGCCCCTCCAGGCACAACACACAATTCATTCATTCATTCATTTAAAAGTAAATTAGCTCCGTCTTATCTTGGCCCCTGGCACTACTGCCCCCCCCCCCCCGGCGGCGAGAAAAGGCTCATCTGGTGCCAAAATGTCGTCGTACTATTTATATTACCCACCCCCCCCACCAGCCCCCCCCCGCTTTACCCGTCCGTTTTTCCATCTCTCAAATTCGTGCAAAATGAATGGGTGAGGGCTTTAGCCGAGATGAAGCCCCTACCCCCTCCCCCCCCCCCCCCCCCCCCCCTCCCTCTCCACTTCCAAAAAAGGGATGTTTTGTTTTTTGGCCAAACGCCGCCATTGTGCCGCGCCCGCCCGCCTACCCATTCATCCCCAGCCATTGTGCCGTCGAATTTTTGGCTTCATCCTTTGTGTTTAGTTAGCTGGTGCTGACCAATTCGCTCTTTTGGCTTTCTCACTGGTTCTTCTCCAGCAGTATTTACAACTTCCCTCCCCCCCCTACCCCCGCCACTTTTCTTCGACCCCAATTTTATTGTTTCCATTTAATTAAATTTCCCGCTGATAGGAGTACATAATGTATGCGCCCCCCCCCACCCTTAACCCATGACCACCACCATGCACAGTTCTCACACTTCCCAATCCCTTCACATTTATTATCAGCGGGCACTCGAGATGAGAGTGCGTCTTGGCGTCGTCGTCGTCGTCATCCGTCGGTTCTTTCTTCCCCCCACTCCGGTCTAATTGCAATATTGAGTTAATTATGTGCTCGTAAACATAGTGCAAAACGACGAAGAATGTAATGTAGACATTTGGGTGGCATGTTCACCATGTGCTGTGCTCTTCCTCTTTTACGTCATAATAATAGAGGGAATTAAAGTTTTTTAATTTCTCGTTTTTTGTTGTTGTTGTTGGAGATCTTATCGGACTCCGTTTAATCGAGAAATTCTTCATTTTTGTGTCTTGGTCTCGATTCTCGTTTTCAAAATCAGGGATGACCTTCTTGTCGCTTTTAAAGAACACCAAAACGTTGTTGGACCCTTTAAAAAATGAGATGCCGGTGCCAAAAATGGACAGAAACCGAACAACGTTTTGGTGGCTGGTGTTCATTTGTTAGTTCTTGAGTCTGTTCTCGTAAAATTAGAGTCGCGCGCTCTTTCCTGGCTTCCTCAGTCCCCACCATTGGCGCTACTTCAATTCAGATTTTGAATGCTTAATGCTTCTTCACACAAACGGTGTGCCCCAATTTTGTGTATGGCCCCACAATTGTTCCCCAATTTTCACACCTTTCATCACTTTGGGCCTCCGCTTGTGTGAATGAGAGCTGCGCCGGCGGCGCATTTAAAAATAATTTTCCCCTCATTCAACAAAATTTTCATCAAAATCTATCAATCTCTCTATTCGTTGTATGTGTGTAATAATAATAACCGCTGCTGTCCTTTCTCACTCCTCCCAATTCTTGTGGCCAACGAATGAAGAAATGGCCTTTCAATTTCACTATCTTCTTCCCCCCTCCCCTCACTCCCCAACCTTCGTCCTTGCTCACATTTCAATGCTTGGACTTGCTCCCACCCACCCCTCCGTTTGTGCCCTGAATTTTTGCGGGGCTTATCCCTTTCACCCGCTCTTCCCCTTCTCCACTGTGGGGGTGAGAAGATTGAGGGGAGGGGAGACAAATGGGGGGGGGGGGGGTTGGATGGTTGAGAAATAAGCGCATTTTCGCAGCTGCTGCTTCTGCCAGCCGGTGCCTTGCTGGCCGGTTCGGGCCGGACTGGACCCCCCCCCCCCCCCCTCTCTGCTGAATGGATGATGATGTTGTTGGTGTTGGGGGGGGGGCTTGGCTTGTTGGGGGGGGGGTCGGCTTGTCTCTCTGTTTTGTCTGAGTTGGTCCCCGCCGCTTACACGACGACGACGGCGGAGACAGACGACCATCGCCACATTCTCTTCACAGAATTGCTGCTGCTGCTGCTGTTGGACGGGGGTGGGGAGGGGTGGGCACGGTGATTGTGTTCAGTCAGAATCTTAATGCCACCCAACAACAAAATGTGGGATACAATATAATAGCGAGGCGCTGACAGCAATTCAATGTTTTGTAGATTTAATTCAAAAGGAGTTTTTGAATAAACCTTTACGGGGACCGTTGACATCAACGACGACGACGACGACGACGACAACGGCATGTTGTCCCTGACTACCAAATTCTATTTTCAAATACGCTTCAACACATTTTCTGTGTCGTCCGTCAAATAATATGCTGATTTTTTGGGGGTCTCATCGGGCGGGCGGGAGGTTGGCCAATCCCCCCCCCCCCCCCCCCTCCGCATTTGCCTTTTGTTGTTCAGCCAATTTTTTATTCCATTTTCTCATTCCACAAATCACAAAACTCACAACCTTTTTACTTTACTATATTTATTACTCCATTTTTCTTGTTTTTGGCATTTATGCCGTTTTCTTTGGCAATTTTATCTTTCTCGAAAAGGGACATCGGCTTTTAATTATTTGATTTTTTTTAGCAAAAATTTAATTTAAATCGTTTTTAAGCAAATTTAATTCTGCTGGTTGGTCTCAATTTATTCAAATATGTCAAAGTCAAAAGTGCGGCTTCAACTCTTCCTCCTCAGCTTAAATTACATTCAAATTGCATTTGCAGCAGAGCCAAGTCGTCCGTCGTTGGCCAAGGAGGGCATTGGGGAAGACCACTTCAACATCACTTTTGTGCCGGGCGCTTTTGACGACGCCAGCGGCGCGCCGGTTGGCAACGCCTTTTTTGTCCGCTATCGCGAGACGGACGACGACACGTCGGCGGCATGGCAGGAGAAGCATCCGACAGACAAATCCACACTTCAGGTGTGTGGTTTTGTACAAATATTGGCCACAAATTTGGTTCAAAAATATTAAACTTAAAACTGAGATCAATTGTGCCGTTGCTTTATACAACTCCTTTGTTGATTAGATTTGTTACTAAAATATCAATTGATCAAAAGATGGAATTCAAATTTAAGTTCATTAAATGTTTTTGCTTAAATTTATTTTTAATTATACACCATGACAGAATAACCAAATAATTTAATGTTAAAACGCAACTACTTTAGACAATTAATTTACTTGGTAAATTTCAATAACATTTCAGCTTACGGTTGACGGTCTAACGCAAGGCACCAAGTATGACGTGAAGGTTGTGGCAGTGCAACGGGACGAGACGGGCGCCAAGCTGTCCAGCACCGAGTCGCGTGTTCATCACATTACCACGACGGGAGTCTGTAAGAGTTTTGGTGGCATCATTTTAACTCGGGTTCAAGTTCAGACTGGTGTTTTAATATTATTTTTACTACAAAATTTTTGAATTTTTAATTGCGTTTATTTTAAAAAGTTCAACACTGTTGTTGTTGTTGTTGTTGAACCGACCAAATTTTAGTTATCAAAAATTGGGCTCATTGTCTGTCTGATGAAGGTACCTAAATTTGTTCAAATTGTCCAGAACCTTGAATTCTTTAAACAAAAAATAAATAACCAATTGGGCATTCGGTAACTGGAAAATTCTGGGTTTTTTGGCATTTTAGTGGGGTTCAGTTCAGACTAGTGGACACTTTGAAAAAGAAAAAATCAAATTAGATTTTTTTACTACAATATAATTTTAATTTATTTGAATTTTAATTTTCAAAAAGATTGTCTGGTGGGGGGGGGGAAATTTTGTTTAAATTGCCCGAAGCTGAAAACGGTTTTGCTCTAATTTTTGTTGCCACTACAGCTCCCCGCCGTGCCACACTTTACTGGGTTCTTGCCGTTTTGCTCGTCCTGTTGCTGTTGCTGCTCTGCGTTTGCATCGCGTGCTGTGTGATCTACCAGCGTGGCCGCAAATATCCGGTGGCGGAGAAGGAGCGACTGCACGGGCGGGAGCCAATGTTGCCGAAGGAGCGCCATTTTGAGGAATTCGGAAAGTACGTCTCGAGAATTCATGATTTTCTTCATTAAAATATAATTCTTTATTCTGTTATTTAGCTTTTTCGTCCCAAACTTTAAATTTTATTTGATCCTGGACCCCTGGGGGGATCTCATAGATCAAGAGCATGATGACTTAATTTGGCATTAATTACAAACACTGATCGATCTGATCCAATAAAATTGCCCATTTTTGTAGGGGTGAAGAGACGAACCGCTCACTGTCTGGACACGTTTGGGGCACTGGCGGTGGTGGGGAGTCGGAATCTGTACGTTTTTTTTGAAAAGCTTAAATCGGCATTTATTGGATTAACATATATATTTTTTAATGAATATTTAAAATTAAAATAATATTAAAAAAAATTCATTTAATTTGCACAGGATTCACTGACCGAGTTTGGCACCGACAATGACAGGGGGTACAATGAGGACGGCTCGTTTGTTAGTGAGTGCTTTTGTATTTTGATTTTTGCCATTATTTTTAGTAATTTGGCCATAAATATTGTGAGGAGAGTTACGTCGGAAAAATGTGAACAAATTTTGGGTCAAAATATGTAATTGAAAATTTTTTTTTGTGTTTAAATGCGTAATGGCAAAGAAAACCCGTAAATTTCTTATTTATTTAAAATTTCCTTAATTTTTTAACATTTCTCCCCGCGCAGATATCTACGGGCCTGGAAGCAAAAATGCCGGTCTGGCGTCCACCAATCCGCCGCAACCAATCGCCGAGTCGACACCACACCAACAACAACAACAACAACGTCGTTGAAAAGCAAAAAAGAAATGAATGAGCTTCTTCTTCTGTTTTTTGTCCACCTTCATTCTCCTTTTTTGTACTCGCCGGTGTTTGGCTGATCGGTGTTTTAAAAATGATTTGGGAGGATCTTCTTTTATTAGATCAGTCAAAAATTGGTCTCCTCTGTCTGATCAGTTTCCGATGTTCATTCGTTCAACCATTTTTGCACAATTCTAAACGCGAATATACGGGCAATTTGTCACTGCTCTAAATTAAACCCCCTCCAGCGCTGTTTCTCTTCCCTACACAAATATGATTTGATTTTGTTTATTTTAGAGAATGTCTTTATGCTATATTTAACATTTTCTTCTCTCATTTTATCCATTATCATATGAATTTGAATTTTTGAAACACTCTCTTTCTATAAATGAATATGCCTAAATGCTTGTGGGCAGCCCCCGGGGGGTTGATGGGTCGATATGAAATTTTTTATCAAAATTTTCAACCAAAATTCTTTCAAATTGATAGAAATTGGCTAATTCGGTGAAATCAAATTGCTGATCGGCCTGCCCCCTGCCCCGACAACCAGAGCGCCGCACTCTCTCAATTTTGATCATTCCATTTTTATTTTATTAGTTGGGATCACATTTCCTGCCACCTTTTTGCTGTTTTTTTGTTTGTTTGTCTACACACTATCATCCAATCTCAGAACATCACAATTTGCATGGACAATATGAAATAGAAAAAAATTGAATAAAATTTTAAAGGTCGTTGGGGTTGATTGAAATTTTTCCGGTATACGAATTCAAGCTTGTAACATTTACATATATGCTATTTATTATTATTATTATTGTTTTGAAATCTACACAACTGGTTGATTGATTCGGGTTTCAGAGCCAAAGAGATTGAGGCGGAGATTGGCCATTTTCGTGTGCCGGAGGACAACGCTTTGGAGGTGGAGTTTTGTATAGAGATCAATCAATAAATTTGTTTAAAGCAAATATTTGTGATCAAAAATTATTAAAATAGCGTGATCAGATGATTTGATTTGTTTGATCAATTTAGGTGGAACGGCCTACGCAAGAGGACTCCGGCGTGTACATGTGCGTTGCATCAACCTTGACTCGGCATCAAAGAGTGTCACGGTTGTCATCGAAGGTAGGTGGAGCCAATGGAGAGCTCGAGACTATTCTCGAAAAATCAGAATAGGTGCATGTTCTTAGTCTCGTAATGTCTCGTTAAAATGAAGAGATTCTTTCCAAAACATGCTTTTCGTGTATATCTCGCCAAAACAAAAATAGGCAAAGATTTGAATGATACTAAAAATGTTTGCTTTTGTTGGCTTTGTAAACGAAAAAAGTTTGATTCGAATAAGTTAATATTTTATCAATATTTTCAAGTCTTGCAGACGTAGACTAAAATTCTTAACAAATGCCCGTTTTTCGTTTTATCAAAAATTTCCGACGTTTATTATGTTTGTGTATTTATTGAAAACATTTTATTCATTTTTTTAACAATTTTGAATATTTATAATAAAAATAATAATAAATTCAGGATTCGCTGACCGAGTTTGGCACCGACAATGACAGGGGGTACAATGAGGACGGCTTGTTTGTTAGTGAATGTTTTTAATTTTGTTTTTTAAGGATTTTTGTTTGAATGATAATGGCAAAGAGCCTAAGCTCAAATAACTCACTTTGAATTTATTCATTTTGAAATTTAATTTAGTTTTTTTAAACATTTCTCCCCGCGCAGATATCTACGGGCCTGGAAGCAAAATGCTGGTCTGGCGTCCACCAATCCGCCGCAACCAATCGCCAAGTCGACACCGCACCAACAACAACGTTGAAGGAACAAAAAGATGAGCTTCTTCTGTTTTTTGTCCATTTTCCATTCCTTTCCTGTTGTTGTTTGTACTCGCCGGTGTTTGGTTGATCAGTGTTTAATAGTGATCTGGGATCTTTTTTATTAGATCAGTCAAAAATTGCTCTCCTCTGTCTGATCGGTTCCCGATGTTCACTCGGAACTGATCATTTTTTCGCCAACCAAATCACTAGTATTGTGTCCCCACAATTAGGGGAGATAGATCATTAGTCATTTTTGTTTTGGATTCCATCACATTTCTGTCACCTTTTTGCTGTTTTTGTTTTGTTTTGTTTTGTCTACATTATCCAATCTCAGAACTTCACACTTTGATGGACAATATGAAATAGAAAATTGAATAAAATTTATTAAAGATTTTTTTCTTGTAAAGGGATACAATTTCAAAATGGTCAATCCGATCAAAAAAATCACTAATCACTAAAAAATTGCTTAGGTGTGTATATATGTCAGCGTATTAATTAAATATTAGGCATTTCAAAATTCCGTTGTCTTTATTGTTCCTAATTGAACTGAAAACATAGAAAAATATTTATTTAATTTATTTCATCATAACATCAGTTAATTGTCATAGATGAGGGGGCCAACCATCCAAATACCTAATTCAAACTTACCGTAAACATCACCCTAACAAGGCGCTACGCTAACGAAAAACATTGCCGTTTCTGTCAAATATTATTTGAGAGTGATCGATGTCTTCAAACCCTAATTTTTCTTCGATATTAAAATAGTTTAAATTTTCAAATGCGGCAAGCGGTATGCGATCGCGTTCTGGTACTCCATCACCCGTTAGAGATGCTCGTACATCTCACATCGACCATCTGTTGAAAAAGCACATCTGGAAAAAATTTGTGGCCGATCGCTGCATCCTGATCAGTTCACCCGAACAAAAGAATTTTTCGTCTTTGAAATGGTCTTTTTTTTGAAATCAGAGATTTTAACGTTTCCTTCAGGATTACGAGCGTTTGCATTTTTCACATGGCGAGCCGAAATTCACGAATCACCGAGTTTAATGAGCTCATGCGCACTGAAAAGAATAAATTTAAGGAGCTTGTTTCCGGCGTGTGTTTTTTTAGGAAAAAATTTATTTTATTTATAGTGAGCGGCAACAATGTTATTTTCAAAAGTTCGGTCTCGATGTCTAAATGGGAAGACAATTTTTATTTATTTTTGAAACAACGCATCTTTTACTTACTGATATATGTTTATTTTGACGCTTCCATTCATCGTTGTCTCCAATTCGTACTTTGCGCTGCTTTGGATGATGACCGCGTTGTACGACACCACTGCTCGTGAGTTAGGCCCGAGCACAAATTGTGACGTTTAATTCAAAAACTTCATTTAAATTAATTAATTAAATTTAACCCACCATTTCAGATGTGAAGGAGACGCGTTTGGTGTTCTCTTGCAATTTATTAAACGAAAAATCCCCCTTGTAGCTGAAAGTCGACGAAACGGCTGACTGAGAATAAAAAAAAACAAAATTTTCTTACCGGGCAGTTTGAGGCTGAGGGCTGCTTGGAGGCCAATGATGAATCCGCTTTGGCGCGCCAACTTGCACGACGACTCCACCGTCACCGTGTGGGTAACGGTCTCTCTCTCTCTGCGTGCTCCGTTTGTTCGTGTGATTGATTTCAACTAAACAAAATATTTTTTTATTTAAATTAAAAACAATTCGATTAATTATTTTTCAATCATTAATAATTGCATTTTATTCACAAACACTTACGTATTTTTTCCCCGCGCTCCCCGCCAACTCGGTGATTCGTGAATTTCGGCTCGGAAAAATTATCTCTTTCTTAAAGTCAATTTGCATTGAGGGCGAGAAATTAGTATCCGAGATTGCCTAAAGAGCGATGAGAATTTTTTTGTTCTGAATCATTTGCTCGCGCAGTGCCACTTTGTTTTCGATGCTTTCCGGCAAATCGTACGTCGGAAGATTGAGGTGAACTGAAATAAAGAATTTAAATCCAAGTTGAACTATTTTTATAAATTTTACAAAAGTCCGCGATAACGTCCCCGGAAACGTCCCTGGTAATGTCCCCGGTAACGTCCCCGGTAACATCACCAAATGAAGAGTTAGTTGATGGAAGAAATGAATTAAATACAATTTTTTGAATCAAAAATTAAACAAAAAAATGAATCGAAGCTACATAATTATTTTTATTGCATAAAAAATGCGGATTGACCGACCGACCCCAAATGGAGCCTCAAATTGGTACAATAATTTAAATGAACTGAAAGTGAGGTAGGGGGAGAGGGGGAGGGCATCAAAATGAATTGGAGGGATTATAAGAACCCAAAGAACAACAAATTGTTGTTTTTTGTGCACATTTTGTGTCATTTTTGACGTGCATCGGCAGCGTTCATTTGGGCGGGCACCCAGCATTCATTTAAACCAATAATCCAAATTTTTGGTTAGTTTTAAGGTTATAGTGAATAAAAAGGTTTTTTATATTTTGATTTGCTTTATTTTTAGATTTAATTTTGTTACTTTTGCCATAAATCAGTTCTGATCATAAATAATTCACGTCGGAAATACATATGAACAAAATAGTTGGGTCAAAATGTACATTTTTTTCTATGAATAGATTTTTTAAGAATTTATGTTTAAATGCGTAATGATGGAATTTGTCAGCTTACAATTTGTTCATATTTAATTTAAAATTCCTCCCCTTTTTCATATATTAATTAAAATTACTATTTCTCTTCTGTGCTACAGTCAATGCGTCATCCAGCTTCTGCCACGGGGCCATTTTCAACAGCTTTTCTGGCGTTTACGTTTGAATGCACAAAAATTGTCCTTTAAAATTTAATTTCATGTAATTACGGGCAAATGGTTTTTCGGTAATTGGTCTCGGGAATTATTGGGTTTGGGGGTAATCGCGTTGGGGTGGGTGGGTGTTAGGGCTGGGGGGATTTATATATTTTTGCACATTTTCTCTGAACAGCCCATGCTTTAAAAGCACGAAAAAAAATCAAGTTTTTCGACTTTATTCACATATTTTGGCATTTTTTGAGAAATTCTTTAACAAAAAATGCAATAAAAACCGACCAAAGATGAGTTGAAAAGAGGATTTCTTTTCCTTTCAATTTCAACATTTTCGAAATAGTCGAAAAATTGAGTTTTATTTTATTTTTTTAGGAAAAATATAAAATATATTCATTTTGAATCGGGACCCGGGGCAGACAAAGGAAAACGTTCAAAACGTTCAAATAAATAATTAAAAATTTCTCCAAAATTTGATCACAAATCAGCAAACCTTAGGGGTCGTTCTTTTTGGAGTTTTATGAGCTTTTTCGACTGACTGCTGACTGACTGTATGTGTTGCTGGTCTTAAATTGGAATTTTTGATTTGCTTCGAGCAAAACGTTGACATAAAGGGGGTGGATGATGGACGATGTCAAAAGTTGAGATGGGAATTAAACAAAAATGATTTTTATAATTTGAATTTACGTTGCTTTGTGATTAAACAATCCATGATTTTTAAATCGTTGACTTGACAGAGTTAACATGCCTGATCAGTGATCACTTTTCTTTTAAAAGTGACCAAATAGGACTAACCCACAAAAATTGTCTTTTATGTTTTGGAATTTAAAATTTACGCCGTCCAAAAGCCTAAAATTGATCGATTTTTTCTGACTAATTGGCATGGGATGATTAGAAAATTGGGGTAAAATTGGAAATCGGGAAGGAATAAACGATTTTATGAAAAAATTAATCTAAACCGGGGTGGCAATCGAAATTTCCAAAATAAAAAAATAATGAATTAGGGTCCAAAACAAGGGTACTTTACAAAAATAGTTAATTTGATCCGAACATTACGCCGAATCTCACAAATTTAATTTTATAAAATTCGATAAAACTTCTCCAAAATAGAAACTAAGGACTGTGAAGGCTCAAATAAGGGCAATTCTTAGAAATAAACACCTTTAAAATTTATATGGACCTGGACACCTTCCAAATCAGGACAATCCTTAGAAATAAGCACGTTTAAGATTTATATGGACCAGGACACACTCCAAATCAGGACAATCCTTAGGAATAAGGACAGCGGGCCACCCTGATCTGACCTTGATTTATAAAATTTATATGGACCAGGACACCTTCCAAATCAGGACAATCCTTAGAAATAAGCACGTTTAAGATTTATATGGACCAGGACACACTCCAAATCAGGACAATCCTTAGGAATAAGGACAGCGGGCCACCCTGATCTGACCTTGATTTATAAAATTTATATGGACCAGGACACCTTCCAAATCAGGACAATCCTTAGAAATAAGCACGTTTAAGATTTATATGGACCAGGACACCCTCCAAATCAGGACAATCCTTAGGAATAAGGACAGCGGGCCACCCTGATCTGACCTTGATTTATAAAATTTATATGGACCAGGACACCTTCCAAATCAGGACAATCCTTAGAAATAAGCACGTTTAAGATTTATATGGACCAGGACACACTCCAAATCAGGACAATCCTTAGGAATAAGGACAGCGGGCCACCCTGATCTGACCTTGATTTATAAAATTTATATGGTCCAGGACACCTTCCAAATCAGGACAATCCTTAGAAATAAGCACGTTTAAGATTTATATGGACCAGGACACCCTCCAAATCAGGACAATCCTTAGGAATAAGGACAGCGGGCCACCCTGATCTGACCTTGATTTATAAAATTTATATGGACCAGGACACCTTCCAAATCAGGACAATCCTTAGAAATAAGCACGTTTAAGATTTATATGGACCAGGACACACTCCAAATCAGGACAATCCTTAGGAATAAGGACAGCGGGCCACCCTGATCTGACCTTGATTTATAAAATTTATATGGACCAGGACACCTTCCAAATCAGGACAATCCTTAGAAATAAGCACGTTTAAGATTTATATGGACCAGGACACCCTCCAAATCAGGACAATCCTTAGGAATAAGGACAGCGGGCCACCCTGATCTGACCTTGATTTATAAAATTTATATGGACCAGGACACCTTCCAAATCAGGACAATCCTTAGAAATAAGCACGTTTAAGATTTATATGGACCAGGACACACTCCAAATCAGGACAATCCTTAGGAATAAGGACAGCGGGCCACCCTGATCTGACCTTGATTTATAAAATTTATATGGACCAGGACACCTTCCAAATCAGGACAATCCTTAGAAATAAGCACGTTTAAGATTTATATGGACCAGGACACCCTCCAAATCAGGACAATCCTTAGAAATAAGCACGTTTAAGATTTATATGGACCAGGACACCCTCCAAATCAGTACAATCCTTAGGAATAAGCACGTTTAAGATTTATATGGACCAGGACACCCTCCAAATCAGGACAATCCTTGGGAATAAGGACAAATGGCCGCCCTGATCTAACCTTGATTTACTTTTTATTCGATTTAATTGGAGTACGGATAAGGCAAAGAAATGACGCTGGTGTGAGGAATAACGTGTTGGGGCCGGCCGTTCGATGAAAGCGTCCCTTTAGCTGGTACTCTATTGTCCTGCGCTTGAGAAAATGTTTTTTTCAATCAATTCTTTCATTAAATCGTCCGTATATACCTATCGGTTAAATTGATTTTCTGAAAGACACTTTCAATCGGCTTTAGGTATTTAATGAAAAAGTGCTTATCAACTAATTTGGCCATCTGCCTAGTGATTTATTCAAAATTTAAGCGAAAATTATTCAAAAAATTCTACCAATTTCAAATAAAGTATACAAAAAGTGCATCGGGAGAAAAACAAACGAGAAAATGACGAAAGATCTAACAAATTGAGTATATAACAGTGTTTTGCTGTTCCAGCTTGGCCTGTTCTGTTCCTGTTCTGTTCCTGTTCTGTTCCTGTTCCTGTTCTGTTCTGTTCTAAGATTTCAGAACAGCACAGTAACAGGAACAGATTCAAAATCCTTGGAACAGGAACAGAACAGGAACAGAACAGGCCAAGCTGGAACAGGGTAAAAATTGAAGAATTGAACTTGATTAATTTGAAATTTTCCAACGATTCATTATGATCTCACGTGGCGCAGTGGTTAAAGTGTGTGCCTTGGTTCAATTTTGTCTAAGGTTCAACTTTTCCTAGTGAAATTCTTTTTTATTCTTTATACTTTACTCCCTGGTGTGGTGTAATGGTGAGTGATATGTGATGCCTGGGGCTGTGGGTTCGAACCCCCTACTTTGTAAATGATTTTTTTTTCTCTTTACGAACTTTGATGGTAATTAAAAATATTTTAGATTTAATATTTTTTGAAAAATTTCATTAAACTTGAGAAAAAAATCATAGGGGGACCCTTTTGTTTTGTTTTTAAAAATCAAGACCAATTTTTTTAACAATTCCATCAAAATCTTCAAAAAATGGTTGCAAATCCCTTAACAAATTAAGTCAAAAATTCAAAATTTTCTCGGCGGCGCCTATCGGCACCGCCGACCCCCCCCCCCCTGATGTAAAGCAGAATTCTCAAAATTGAGTTGCTCCCCATTCTCAAAATTGGGTCGCCCCCGACCTTCGACATGACCAACCCCAACCTCCTTTTCCCGCCCAAGGGGTCGGGAACAACCCTATTTTGAACCTAAATTAAAATATTTTCGTAAAAGTCTCGTGTTTTTGAGGGTCAATCTCGAGTCTCGGGGTAAAGTCTTGGTAAGGTTAGGTCTCGAGCATCACTAGGAAGTGATTGAACACTTTGTCCAATGCATCATCAATTAAAATTTCAGACTGAATTTCACTCGGAAAATTTTTAATTTGGATAAGAACAGTTTACTCTGTTCTGTTCCTGTTCTGTTCCTGTTCCTGTTCTGTTCTCGAGGTCGGAACAGAACAGGAACAGAACAGACAGGCTGTTCTAAGATTTTAGAACAGAACAGGAACAGGAACAGGTTCAAAATTGTTGGAACAGCAAAACACTGGTATATAATAAACAATTTTATTATTATATTTTTTTTTGCTATAAAATTTGACTTGGATCTGAACCCCCTGGGGTCTCATAGATCAAGAGCATGATGACTTAATTTGGCATTAACCACAAACAATCGATCTGATCGAATAAAATTGTCCATTTTTGTAGGGGTGAAGAGACGAACCGCTCACTGTCTGGACACGTTTGGGGCACGGGCGGTGGTGGGGAGTCGGAATCTGTACATTTTTTTGAAAAGCTTAAATCGGCATTTATTGGAAAATTAATTAGGTATTAATTTTTTAATGAATATTTAAAATAAAATAAAAATTTATATAATTTGCACAGGATTCACTGACCGAGTTTGGCACCGACAATGACAGGGGATACAATGAGGACGGCTCGTTTGTTAGTGAGTGCTTTTGTATTTTGATTTTTTGCAATTTTTTTTGTTAATTTGGCCATAAATATTGTCAGGAGTTCACGCCGGAAAAATATGAACAATTTGGGTCAAATTTCTCAAATACATCGCTTAGAATTTATTTATTTACCAGAGCGCCGCATTCTCTCAATTTTGATCATTTCATTTTTATTTTTTAGTTGGGATCACATTTCCTGCCACCTTTTGCTGTTTTTTTTTGTTTGTTTGTCTACACTTTTATCCAATCTCAGAACTTTTACACATTTGCATGGACTGAAATAGAAAAAAATTGAATAAAATTTTAAAAGGTTGTTGGGGGATAAGACATCGTAAAATTATTTTTAATTTAAAAAAATGCAAAACTCGAATACTACTTTACTGTATAAATACCTCAATAATGGTATAAACAAAAAATCATAAAGTCTGGTGTTCTCGAAATGATTCGTGAACAAAAGCAACACATTTTTTTAAATTTTCATTTGAACAATTTTTCAAAATAGTCATGCAATAAATAGAAAATTTAAAACTTAATTTCTTTTTGAAAAAAGTGCTACAATTCTCTAAAAAAAAGACAGTTTGAGCCGTTCAATTGCCGCCGAGCGACGCGTCAAACTCTCCCGGCTCAATTTTTTGGTTGCCATTTTTGTCCATGGCGTCAAACCACGACTCATTCTCGGCAAGTGCCATTGCCGAAAACCGTCCGGAAGCCACCAAATGGTGAATGCCCTCTTCCTGCGTGAAGAAGCCGTTCCCGTTCAGATCGATCTGAATCCAATGATTTCCATAAATTTAAAAACAAAAATACTTTTCACTTGCCATTGCAAATTCCGTTCTGATTGCCATTTTTTTGGCAACATTTGTGAAACCGCTGGTCAATGCTTTTGCCGCGCTAAGCAAATTTAAAACTTCAGTGAAAAAATTTGCTCATAAAATTTTTTCATAAAATTTCAGCATTTTTATTTTGTTTTAAATTTAAGCAGTGTCTTCAGTGTGGCATGGTGGTGCCGATAGGCGCCGCCGGTTTTAGCAATGTTTTGTTTAAAAAAATTGTTTCAAAATGAACGAAATTTGACCAACACTTCTTAGATTTTTGGAGTGTTCAGTGAAAATTCCGAATTTTCGATAAATATTTTTGAATCTCAAAATTCTTAAAAATATATGTAATAAAAAAGTGTGCTGTTAACTAAAATAATTGAGATCATGCAACTTTGAACAATTTTTAAATAATTTCGGGGTCGGGTCGGCGGGCGAGCAACCCTTAATTCTTACCTGCAGCCACCGCCGAACGCATGCGCACAATCCGTCTCGCCATCTTCAATGCAATCGGCGCATCCCTGCGGGCAATCCGTTGCGTACTCCGGCTTGCAGCAATGCACGCAACTGCACTTCCTTATCAAGTTGCAGTTGTCGGATGGGTCGAAGACAAACTCGCAAACTGCGCAGTTTTTCGAGAAGAAATTGCAGTTTCCGCTCAATGAAGGGCATATGATGCTGTGACAGCATCCATTTTCAAAAGTGAGCTTGCCGCATGCCGAAACCTGCAAATGTCATAACTTTTGAATGCTTTTTAGATGCTTTAACAACAGAACACCGTATCAATCTTTGCAAGGGACAACACCAGGCCGATGCCGACTACGGTAACAATGGAGAGCATGTTGAGTGAGTGGAGAATGAAGTACTGTAGCAAAATTAAGTAAAAAGAAAAGATGATGGATGATAAAAAGAGAGTAAAATTGTGAATGAAGGACGAATGGTAGAAAAGAAAATGATTAATCAAAAATATATATATTTTTTTTAAATCTCAAATAATAGAAATTTAGAAACAATTTAAATCTCAAATAATAGAAATTTAAAAACAAAACAAATAAATAATTATTAATTAAAAATAGTAACGTCACAAAACATTTGTTAAAGAAAAAGCAATGCAAATAAAATGAATAATAGGAAAAGACTTAAATGTTAGCACACAAATGATATTAAAAGGAATATTAGACAGACAAAATGATATTTTCTAAATTGAAATGGCATCAAAAAATTGTTAACGATGAATAATATAAAATAACAAAAATGAGTCGAAAATTGTAAACAAAGAAAGTGTTGGCAAACGTTTGAAAACTGCTTACAATTAGTCAGCAGAATTCGGCGAAATTTCTGACTCGCAATTGGATCAAATCATTTGTCCGTCTCCCCCGTGATGCTCTAAAATACATTTAGAAACTTTAAAATAATTTAACAATAATCAAAAAATTTAAATATTCAAAATTCTTGAGTATATTTTATGTATTATTTGTTTTTGCAACGTTTTGTGATTAATTTATTTGCTTTTTATGGCTACGGCTAATTTTTTATCAATATTAATATCAACAAACAAAAATAAAGAGGAGGAATTTAGAAGTTGCACTTTTGTAATTGTTATCACCAAAACGTTGTGCTTTGGCACTTTTCCGAGCCAAAATTAATGACCTCTTTCATATTCATTAAGCACAAATTTGAGGTCTTTCTGAGCAAGCAATCGTCGACGTTCATTCACCAATCCCAAATTGCTTATTTTGGGTTAAAAAATGCCGTGGTTTCCGCCCTTTCCCCCTTTTATTCGTTGGCATCTGTTTATTTTCTTCATTCTTGGCATTCTTCCACTGCTTTCCCCGGTGGTCTCCGTCACGCTTTACCTGAAGAAACATTTTGGCGAAAACGAGCACACCGTGAAAGATTGGGGCAAAATGGACTGTTCACTGAACGGAATCGACTTGACGGCACTCGGGCTGGAGCGCAGTTGTGAAGAGTGGCCCGGCCTGGGTTGGACATCAACCAAATTTTTTATTCGTTCTTTTAAATTTGATTGTTGTTTAGCGCCCATTTACTGCGACGGCAAAATCATTGAGGTACAGTACTCCCCTTCTGTTTGTCGGATTACGGTAAATGAATTTATTTTGTGCAGGCTGTGAATTATTGGGGCGAACGAATGCTGTTTCTGCGCGACTCCAAACACTTTGTGGACCGACCCCTGAAGAAAGAAGCCAAGAAAATCGTCGACGACTTCAAGACGTTGTTCAATGTGACCGAGTGGAAGAACTTCGTCGTGAGCGACATGAGCCCGGCCCAAGTGGATCAACTGTCCAAATTTGTTCGCGAAAATTTTGGCATGGCGGACGAAGCGCCAATACCGTAAATTAAATAAAAATAAATTAAATTCAATTTGTATAAAAATTAAGGCAGCCCGGCGCATTGATCCCGTAAATTTAATATTTAAATTTTAAAAAAAGTATTTAAAAATTAAGGCACGTGCCTGAGGATTGGGACGAAAGTCCGAAACCCTTCAAGACCATCAAAGACGAGAAGTTGAGGAAATGGGCTAAGCAATTGAACCAAATGTGGAAGGAAATGAGCAAAAAAATGCCAAAAGACGTAAAAATTATAAAAATTAATTTGCACAATTAGTAAGTCGCATTTTTCAGATGAACGGCAAAGGCACCCAAAAGAATTCGCTGATTTACGTGTCCAACCCTTTCATGGTGCCGGGCGGTCGTTTTCGTGAGTTCCGCTACTGGGATGCCTATTTGATTGCGCGAGGACTGATCGCTTCGGGTTCGTTTGATCAGAGCGGTTTTTAGAAGATCACTTTTTGTTGAATTTTTTTTGAATAAATTAAGGAATGACGGCATCGGTGAAGAATATGTGCAAGAATTTGGCTGAAATGGTCAACCGATTTGGCTTCGTGCCCTCCGGGGGTCGCATTTATTACAACAAACGCTCTCAGCCGCCCTTCCTCACTTTGTTTTCGATTGATCACAAATAATAATCAAAAAGTGATTTTCTCGTTAAGAATGGTCTACGATTATTTCGGTGCCACCGGAGACACCGAATTTTTGAAGAAAATTTTGCCGTCACTTGAAAAGGTCCAATAAATAAAAAATAATAAATTAATTTCCGACAATTAAATTTGAAATAATTATTAATCACATAAATTTTGAAAGGAACTCGATTTTTGGCGGACCAAACGGTCAATTGCAGTCGATGTGAAGGGCCAAAACAAGACTTTCTACCAGTACAGGGCGGACACCAATGTTCGTCTTCAATTTGGGGTGTGTTTTCCAAATTCATTTTTAGATGCCACGCCCGGAGGCATTTTGCCAAGATGTCGATCTTGTCAAGAACATTTCGGATCCCAAGGAAAAGGCAAAGGTTTGGCACAACATCGCATCGGCCTCCGAGTCGGGATGGGACTTCAGCTGTAAGTGGGCGTGGTACAATCATTCAAATTTGTCGCCATAATGTCTTATTTAGCACGATGGATCAAAAAGGACGAAACGGACAAAGAAAATCCGTGGAAATTGACCAATTTGATGACGACCAAAATTGTGCCGGTGGATTTGAACGCGTTAATTTGTGGCAATCTGGAGATGCTGGGCCATTTGTACCTAAAAATTGGTCAGTTGGACAAAATGCCAAATCACTTGCGGATGTTTTAAATTTATTTTTTTCTATTAAGGCGACAAAACAAAGTCGATGGAATACCACCGGAAGTACCAACTGTTTCTGGACGACTTCCAAAGTTTGTTCTACAAGAAGGAACATGGCATTTGGTACGACTACAACTTGGAGAGCGGCCGGCTGAACGAAATGTTCTACGGCAGCGCGGCGATGCCGTTGTTCACGCGTTGTTACCACACCGACGACCTGGGCACGGCGGAGAGAATGTTCCGACGGATGGAGCAGTTCGACAAGGACAACAAAATGCTGAGCCATCCGTTTGGAGTGCCGGCAAGGTTAAAATTAATTTTTATTATTTAATTTATTTGCCAATCGGCAAAGTTAAAGATTTCAAAATATTTTTAATATGTTAATTATATTTGCCAATATTTTTCAGCACAGTCACTTCCGCACAGCAGTGGGACTTTCCGAACGTTTGGCCGGTAGAGAAGGCAAATGGTTAGTGTAAATGAGTGTCCCATGCATTTTAAGCCATTGCAACACATGCTCATCGAAGGTCTGCGTCGGTCGTCGAACTCGCGGTACTGTAATTTGTTGTGATGCTTTTGCTGTATGTATTTCGCGCAACCCACAGAATGGAGGACAAAGCGAAGGAGTTGGCACAGAAATGGGTGTCCGCCAACTTCAAGCTGTACCAGCAGAACAGCCATGGCTGCGGGGAAAAAATGTGGGAGAAAATGACGGCGGCCGGAGGCATACCCGGCACCGGCGGCGAGTACAGTGTGCAAGTGAGAGAAACAGAAAGCTGGATTACTGTAATTGGCATAATGTCCATTTGTATTCTCAGATTGGATTTGGGTGGACCGTTGGCGCCGTGTTGGACTTGCTGGTCACTTATGGCGCTGAATTGACCACGAAAAGCGTTGCTGAAGTGAAATGTGACAACAAAATAATGGAGGCTGAACCGCTCGAATTCCCCAATGAATTGGTTACCAAAAGACAAAGAAAAGTTTAATTGATAAACAACAAAATTGTTCATTTAGACGGAATACCGGTGGCAACGTTTGACGGAAGCACAGAAAAAAGTGGACGAAATAAACAAAAGCCAGAAACATTGGACGGTTAGAAAAATATGGAATTTCCAAAAAAAAAACAAATATTTTTTTTTGTAGGCCGTCGTTTATGAACCGTTTGCATTAATGACGAATGCCGAGTTTAAGCAATTATTTGGAGCAAAATTGACGTTGACAAATGGTCCACAAAATCGGCACCAATTGTCGTGGAAAGCCGCGGAACAAGACTACAAAGACTTGCCGCAGGCGTTTGACGCGCGACAAAAGTGGCCAGAATGTGCCGACATCATCGGCAGTGTGCCGGATCAAGGCAGAGATTATTATTATTATTTATTTATTCAAGTTTTTTTTATTAATAGGCAAGTGCTCTTCCTGCTGGGCCGTTTCTGCGGCTGCTACGCTTACTGACCGAGTTTGCATTGAGCGACTCAAAAAAGGGCAAAAAACAGACAGCAATGACCCGAAGGCATACATTTCGGCACAATTCACATTGGAAGCCACTCCAGAATCGCCAGGGTACGACAAAATAGCTAATTACATTTAAATTTAATTATTTCTGAGAATTAAATGTGTTGTATAAAATAACAAATTTGCTCAAGGTGCGAAGCCGGATCAAACCCAGGATATGCATGGAATTATTATCAGAATATGACAGTCTCCGGGACCAACTACGAAATGTACGCCGGGTGCAAACCGTACACCATTGGGCCAATTGCTGAGAGAAAGTGGTGGTACTTCGTACGGCCAGTTGGTGCTTTAAATGATGACGCCTCGTGGAAAATGCGGGAGCCCAATTGTGAAAAAAAATGCAGGACGCAGTATTTGAAGTCCCATTTTTCTGCTGGACAAGAACCTTATAAAGCGTTCAAAGACGGTGGGTATGAATGATCCGGACCCAATCCGGAATTTAAATTTTGAAATCACAATTTGAAATTTTTAAAGGTTTTTAATCATTTTTTGGTCTTTCTGCGATGCCGTTTTTAGTCCTTTTTCTGCGCTTTGGACCATTTTTCTTAGAAATTTTCATTAAAAATTCAAAAATTTTCTTGGTGTCTTCGACTTCGCCGATCCACCCTTAAACTGATTCAAAAAACTATGAAAAATCCCGCCAATTCTTGTAAATTACCACGGATTTTTTTGCCAAAATCCGGAATCCAGACCCAAAAATGTCGGAAATCCGGAAATCGAATCCGGTTACGTCCCTGGTATGAGCGAATTAAAATAAACCCTTTTTCGAATTTCAAAAATTAAATTTAACCCGTTAATTTGTAAGATTCAAATTTTTTGTATATTTCAGAGGCTTTAAGTATGCCGACGGTCATTGATCCTGTAGTTTGGGCATCCTCGTCTGGTTCGGGGGAAGAAAGGGTGGCCTTCAAGACATATGAGCTTGAAATGATGCGTGAAATTATGGCGAATGGATCGATCCAAGCCAGTTACGAAGTGTATGATGACTTCAAAGCGACTTTCGATAAGGGCGAAAATCAAATATATTCGGTTAAATTTCAATAAAATGAAAATAATAAAAAGTGCCAAGAATATTTTAGCATTCGCCCAACAGCAAAACAACTAACGAAGGACATGCTGTGAAACTCATAGGATGGGGAGAACTGGATGCGATTAAATATTGGATAGTGATAAACTCATGGGGCCGAGGGTTGGTAATGTAAAAATTCATTTCAATTAATCTTTTTAAGGTGGGGTGACCACGGCATATTTAAGATGCGAAGAGGCACAGACGAGTCCGCCATAGAGTCTCGTGGTGTTTATTTTGGAACAGTTAAATTTCGAGATTAACTCTATAATTTACAGTCCTAGGAATTCCACCCATGGCTAACCCTTTCAATGCTTGTTGAATAAAAAGTAATCAACCAAAAAACCAGTTTTTAAAATATTTATGAAAAAAATTTAAAAATAAATATATGTTTTTAACCAACTCGAAAAGGCTATTTTTTCAAATCAGAACAAAGTATGCAAATGCTCCGTTCCCTATAATGCCATGGCTGTAGGCATTCGAAGAATATAATTTAAATGGGGTGAAATTGGCAGAAAGTTGGGTCTCAAGCAGTTCACTGGTTCTATGAGGTTTTTGCAACGCTAAGTTTGGACTTGCGCTTAATTAGTGGTTCAAATTTCATATTTTTTTGTTGTTGACTTGGAATTGAAGAATTTTCTTCAAATAAACATAAATGACTTATAAAAAAGTCATTATGAAATGGATTCACATTATTTTTTCATCAACATCAAATGCATCAAAATGCATCTTCTCAGCCAACAAATGTGAAATGGACAGTCCACATAATCGCTTAAATAGTTTTAACGGTTTTATTAATTATACAAAACTCGAACCAAGCACAATGGCGCCATAAAACGACGCCACACTGGTATGGCAAATGCCGTTAGGCGTGCCGCGGTGCCATTTCTGTTGATTTATAGTGAGGTTGGGGTTGCTCAGCTCGTCTATATCAAAAAAAAATAAAATTATTGTTTATAATTAATCAAAAAGGGCATTCTTGAAAACTGGGCTGCCATTTTACGGCTTACATCGGGTTCAGATTTCTGAGTCAATTAAAAGCCCGGCAAACGCTTAGCGCCCGAGGTTATTTTAAACTAAAAACACAAAAATTCAAAGTTCGGGTGTGGCAACCCCGGACTTCAAGCAACCAATAAACGCAGACTGTGCCAAAGTCCCATTCATGCACAACGACGAGAGCAACAGCGCCAACACAATAGGAAAGGCATGAGAAGAGTTCATTAGAAAAATTAATTTCTGAATTATACCGAAACTAAATAAAAAAATGAAATAATTTAGAATAAAAACAAAATTTTTTGAAAATGCACGGGGAATAGGGGAAGGCCCCTTTCCTACGGAGATTGTGAATCACCCAATCATTCGCCGATCAGCAGACCAGTTGGGAAATGTTTTTTCAATTCAGAATGGGTAAAAATGGTTAATATGTGACTAATTTATTCCATTTTCTGGTGAATTTCAATTAAAATCATTATTTTTTTAATGTTAAGTGAGAAGCAATAATGTTTTCATTATTTATCTGATTAAGTGATTGGTATAAAGTTGAAATCTCGATGTCGAGATTGAGAATTGCGAGGTCGGGGTTTTTTGGGGGTGGGATCGAAGGGTTACCCAAATCGGTTGGGGTTCGGGTTTTTTTTAAAAATTTTCTCCAGAATTAAGAGGTCAAATTTTTTAATTAAGTAATTTTGAAAATTTAATGTTTTCCTAAAAAAATCTAACATTAAAGCCGTTAATTTTTAAAAGATTTTGTTTTTATAGAAGAGACGGTTAAGCATCATCCAAAAAAATGTCAAGAACCCGGAATTCCGAACCCAAAATTCTGAAAATAAATTTTGAAAATAAACAAATAATAAGTAACGCACTTTACGGTTACCATGGAAGGGTCGGACGGTGCCAGTATTCATAATATCAGACAAAAAAAACAGCAATTTTTTACGAAAATTGAAGCAATTCAGAAAATGTGATGAATTCATTCAAAAATTATTATTTTTTGCGTTTGGCGTAAATTTTAACAATTTATTTAAGTTTGAGGTCATCAGAGACGGAAAGGTGAGGAAATGGGCAAAGCAAGTGAACCAAATGTGGAAGAAAATGAGCAAAAAAATTTCAAAAAATCAAAAAATGAATGACACAATAGTCACATTTTTTTCAATGATCGTAGAGCGAGCGACTTTTTAGCACCTATCAAAGCTTTTTGCGGTGTTATGTGTATTTATTTACGATTGTGAGAGACGCATAAATAAATAGTCAGCAATTTTAAATTAAATTGCGATTGTTTTTAACACGTTTTGGTCATTTTTGATTTTAGCACTTATTTAAGGCTTTTAGCATCTAATGAGAGGTTTTAGAACTTATTTGGGTATTTAAATATGACTTTTTAACAAATCTAAACAACACTTATTCCCATCCCAATGACGATCACGCAGATCAGTCATATCACCGTTTTGACCTGAGCGACCTTTTAAACATTTAATTTAAGACATTTTTGGTAAAAGGTCATTAAAACATTTACCGAAAAACTTTTGATAAATAAGAAAATTTATTTTATTTTATTTTTGTCTTTGCCAATAATTTATATATTATTGCAAGCGCGATATTACACAAAAGCAATGAATTTGGCCGAAAATTAAAAGGAAATTTCTAATGTGCTTTTAAATAACATACTGCTCCAATTATTCCTGCCAATTAATTTAATAGGCGTCGGCTTTTTCTTGATGTTCTTTTTGGTGGTGGTCAGCGTTTTAAGAAAATTAAATCACAAAGGTATAATTTTTATGCTAAATTTGAACAATGAAATTAATGAATATAATAATTTTAGTAAAATTCACATATTTTGAGTATATAGATTAATTATCCCCCCACCCCACCCCCCAAAAAAATCTTATTTTTGAGGATCACATGCTGTCAACGGCGAATTTTGAAATTTTTTTAAAGCATAAATTCACATAATTATAAATCTAGCAAAAAAAATATATTTTTAGATATTATGAACGTCCATTTTTGCTTTCTTTACGCTTCTGCGGCGTTCTCGATTAGAGGCATCGGAGCATTCTTAAATAAATCTGTCCTTTTTAGTTAATTTTTTTTAAAAAATCAATTTTAATCGAATAAATTTGATTGAAGTATTATTTGTGGGCATTTTAGCGAAGAAAGCGGGAGAAAAAAACGAAAATGGAATTGGGTGCATAAAAATAAATTTTGAATAATTGCAAAACTTACGCATTCCTTCTCTCTGAGGTTATTGGGCCAGCCAAAAGTGTCCTAAATCAGGGGTCCATAAGTACTATTTTTTTTAAAGATTTGTACTTTATTTGGGGTTTTTATCCCCCCCCCCCCCAACGCATATTTTGTCCATTTTCCCTGGGTAAACCGGGATTAATCGGGAAATTTAATTTATGATCAGAAAATTCTCATTTTAAAAATCGTCTGAGTAAAAGAAGTGAATGGCGATCTGTCCGAAGATGAAATTAGCGGAAAACTTTGTTTTTTTTTGCCGAAGTCGTTTCGTAAATGATCCACCAAAAAAATGAGCCCCAAGTTATATTTATTTCATAGAAATCGCTAACACCGTATTATAGACTGGCTCCCCACACATTTTTTGATAAAATACATATAAAATTTTCCATAAATCGAACCTGGCTCCCAGTGGTTTAGGGGGGTGTAAAAGCCGATTTAACCTTCATTTCGGACTTTTTAATTTTGTTCTCCAATAGTGTACACGATCAGGATGATCAAGCTGAGCCCTTCGCACGCTTAAATAGTTTTAACGGTTTTATTAATTATACAAAACTCGAACCAAGCACAATGGCGCCATAAAACGACGCCACACTGGTATGGCAAATGCCGTTAGGCGTGCCGCGGTGCCATTTCTGTTGATTTATAGTGAGGTTGGGGTTGCTCAGCTCGTCTATATCAAAAAAAAATAAAATTATTGTTTATAATTAATCAAAAAGGGCATTCTTGAAAACTGGGCTGCCATTTTACGGCTTACATCGGGTTCAGATTTCTGAGTCAATTAAAAGCCCGGCAAACGCTTAGCGCCCGAGGTTATTTTAAACTAAAAACACAAAAATTCAAAGTTCGGGTGTGGCAACCCCGGACTTCAAGCAACCAATAAACGCAGACTGTGCCAAAGTCCCATTCATGCACAACGACGAGAGCAACAGCGCCAACACAATAGGAAAGGCATGAGAAGAGTTCATTAGAAAAATTAATTTCTGAATTATACCGAAACTAAATAAAAAAATGAAATAATTTAGAATAAAAACAAATTTTTTTGAAAATGCACGGGGAATCGGGGAATGTCCCTTTCCTACTGAGATTGTGAATCACCCAATCATTCGCCGATCAGCAGACCAGTTGGGAAATGTTTTTTCAATTCAGAATGGGTAAAAATGATTAATATTTAAGTAATTTAATCCATTTTCTGGCTTATTTTTTAATGTTAAGTGAGAAGCAATAATGTTTTCATTATTTATCTGATTAAGTGATCTAACATTAAAAGCCGTTAATTTTTAAAAGATTTTGATTTATAGAAGAGACGGTTAGGCAACATCGATGTAACCGGATGCCAAAAAAATGTCCGGAAACCCGGAATTCCGGACCCAAAATGTCTGAAAAATCAAATTTAAAAAAAAATAAGTATAACAAATAATCAGTAACGTATTTTACGGTTACAATGGGAGGGTCGGACGACGCCAGTGTTCAAAAATATCAGACAAAAAACGGCAATCTTTTTACAAAAATTGAAGCAAAAATTCAGAAAATCTGATGAATTCATTCAAAAATTATTATTTTTTGCCTATTAAAGCTTTTTGGGTGTTATGTGTATTTATTTACGATCGTGAAAGACGCGAATAAATAAATAGTCAGCAATTTTAAATTTAAAAAAAAATATATGAATTTAATGCCAAAAGATTTTTATTGTTAAGAAAATTATGTAAAATTTCGATAATTTTCCGATTTTTGAATTTTCAGAAATCCAATTTCTTTTTGCGAATTCTGCTTTACTAGAGGGTTTCTTTTTTTGCGCCATTTTAATTAAAAATTATTCGAAATTTATTTTAAAATTTATTAATGGGGGGGAAGCGGCGTATGTGAGCAGAGGTGAAATGATAAATAAGTGCTCGCACTAAAACAGGTTCGAACCCAACACATAACATAAGAGTTACCGAAAAGACAAACCACTAAGCCATCAATTACTTAGAAAGATTATTGTAAAAATAAACACTCCGATGATGTCATAAGGGTGTAAATTCAACTGGGTAACCAACACCCAAATTTGTACAAAAAAGGGAATGGACCCAAACCCCAAAAAATCCACTAAATATATTTTTTTTTTGTAATTTTCATAAATGAGAGATGCGGCGGACACTCACTTTGTACGGTCAAAACGACGAAATTGTTCCGAACAATGACAAAAAATCCACGGCTGATCAGGAGGAGGAACAAAAAAAGCTCGAAATGCGCCCAGCTCCGGCAAATGTTTTTTTTTTAATATAAATTGGTATTAAAAATAGAACATTTTGGCGTTCTCTCTGCAAATTTTTACACTTTTTTATTAAATTTTTTATAAATTTCGGTTTGTTTATTTGTTGTTTTTGCAGAAACTACCGATTTGTTTGTCGCTTATGCCGCCGTATTGTTTCCGTGCCTTTCGTTGTATGGCTCTGGCACCAAAATTGTAGCGAATTTGGACCAAAATTCGGATACAAATTTTGCTGAGAAGGAGGCCCCGGACAGTGAAAAAAAAAGATTTTTTTAATTTTTTTTTTTTCAATTAAGGATTTGGCCGATGGATTTGTAGTTATGCAATTCGTCGTTTTGTTTTCACATTTGTCTGATCTGATTTTAGTATCATTTAGACAAAAAAATCATGAATTTTGACTAATTGGCCCTTCCCATGGGTTTTGCAGAACTGCAGAGGTTCAAACCCCGTTTTAAACTGTTTCTCGATACAAATTATTTATAGAAATGTGTTCACAAAATGCACTAAAAGTTAATCATAGCTGTTTATTTTCAATGCAAAATTGTTGATCGTTTTCTTTTTTGAAATGTGACATTATTCATTCGTCCGCATTTCCGACACCAATGCGCAAACAAATTGTGCCCTCATATGTGTGATACATTCATTTTGATTGGGCATCAACAGCATTAAATTTAAATAGCAGTTTGGATCATCGGATGCTTAGCAACTTTGTTATATTTAAAATATTAAAAATTGTTTTATCACTGCATCAGTGCATCATCAGAAGCGCATTTGGCGGAAAGGCAAGCGTGATTGTTTTTTTGTTTAAATTGACATTTTTCTTCAAAAAAATGTTTTAAATGTTTCTCAGTTCCCAATTTGTCAACAGCATCGACTCGTCATTATTTGCTTCTCCAAAAAATAAAGTGAAAACAGCCAAAACGGAGGTTGAGAAAAGCGGACGAATTTTTTTTATTAACAAAAATTTTAATTTTTGTCAGAACAAAAACGATTTTGGCGCTCAGTTTCAAAACGTTTTGGAACGAATGTCGCCGAGCAGTGAGCCGATTGGCCTTGGAAAGGGTCCAAAAATGAATATTAAATTATATATACCTATATATATATATTTGTTGCCGTATTATGTATAATAGGTTTATTCGAATTTTCCTAGTATTTGAAAATTCCGTTTTATTTCTATTGTTTCTATATTTTTCTTAAAAGAAAAGGATTTCAAATTTTAATAGTATTATATAGAGATAGGAATTTTTAAGGCACACGGGCAAGGGATAAACGGGCTAAAAAACTAGAGACCGGTCGAGACGAGATCTCGTCTCGAAATCCCGAAAAATCTCGACGAGATTCTCGAGAAATCTCGTCTCGACATCTCGTCTCGAATAAAACTGAATTTTCGAGATTTTTCGAGATACGAGATTTTTTCGAGAATCTCGTCTCGAGTCTCGCTCGAAGCTCAAGTCCGGTCTCTACTAAAAACCCGTGTTGCCCGTGAACCCGTAAAACCCGTGGCAGGTAAAGACACGGGCCCGTACACGGGCAAGGGTTTTTTTGAAAAATTTTCCACGTTCAGATAATTAAAATTCGAAGTATTTTGTTAATAAAACACTTAATAAATATTTTTATTGGTCTAATAAGTACCATGATGTACCGGTTGCGGAACCACTTTGGAACCAAAACCGCCAGAAAAAATGGAAACGGGACATCACTGATAATTATTACCCATTCATTTGATAAAAGTAAGTTTTTTAATAATCGGTGATTTGGTCCAACCAAACATTTAAAATCCAAAAAGTTGTAAATGACGCCCTAAAATAATTTTAAAAAGTCGGAAAAATTTTTATTATTGTTTCTTCAACAATAGGTTGATTATTAAAAGTGATATAAAACATTTGAACTGTCGGGTTTCGTACCCGCGTTCGCTAACCTACACGAGCAAGGGCAACACGGGCTAAAAACCCGTGTTGCCCGTGAACCCGTAAAACCCGTGTCGACCCAAAAAACACGGGTTATGGTCTACGGGCCCGTGAAAACCCGTAAAAGGGGCCCGGCCCGTGTCCGATCTCTAGTATTCTACCGTATTTCCTAAAAAAAAGCCCCCGGGGGCTCAATTTTTCACCCTCCCGTCCGCCCCCCAAAAAAGAAAGGCTTAAACTTGGGAGGCGGGGGGGCTTGATTTTAGGAAATACGGTAATTTGAATTTGGCTAAAGTAAATTTTGTGAAGATTTTTCAAATTTTAATAACTCCTCGTATTTTTTGAGAAAAAACCCATAGGAGGGACCTTTTGCTGCAAAATTCTTAGTTTTTGGACAAATTTCCTTAACGGATTTTATCAAAATCTTCGAAATTTTCCCTAGCAGCACCTATCGGCACCGCCGACCCCCCTCCCGAATCTGGGGCCTCAAAATCGTATCGTATCGCCGGGATCGGGATTTTTGGTAAAAACCGGGACCGGGATCGTGAAAGCCGGGATCGGGATAGGGATCAGCATGTTGAACCGGGACCGGGATCAGGATCGGGATTTCGCTTTTTCAAAAACCGGGATCGGGATTAATCGGGATTTTTTTTGAGATTCTGATTAACTTTTTTGGGGGGAGGGGGTGAGGGTCGGCGGTGCCGATAGGCGCCACTGGAAAATTTTTTTGAAATTTTAATGAATTTTGTTAAGAGATTTGTACCAAAATTTAAAAAACGGCAATTCTTTGCAGATTTTTATGAGTGGTAATGGCCCGGCGGCGCAACAGGCGCCCCCGATTAATCCCGACCCTACCGGGGTCGGGATTACGACCTTTCAAAAACCGGGATCGGGATCGGGATTACGACCTTTCAAAAACCGGGACCGAGATCGGGATTCCAAAAACCGGTTGAAATTCGCGATCCCGAGACCTCGGCCTCGGGATTCAGTTGGAGCGAAGAAGCATGCCCGATTTTCTTAATTGTCTGTCGCTGTTTTGGCATCGTTGCCAACAAATTTTGATTAGTCCCCTCTCGCGTCTAGAGCCCGAAATTTTGAAAAATCCCGGATCTGAATTTTGGAAATGACCTGGATCTAGGGTTTTACCAGGACAAACAGAAAATGAATTTGAATATTTTTTACACAATTAAGCAAATTTTTACCTAATTGAAAATTCATTCGTTTTCACTAGTCGCGCTTTATCATCAGAATTTGTATTCAAAGTTTGGTCCAAAGTTTGCTTCAAGTTTCTGCGCACCATCCAACCCATATGTCCAATGGCCTTTTAGACACAAGACCAATGGGAAAAAAGCTAAATATTAATAATAATTGCTTTATGATATTTATAAGTCACCTATCCTTCTTTCGCCAAGATGGTCAAAAGCAAAACATTTTTATTCAAAAACATTTGAATATTTAGAAACATTTAAATATACAAAAACCAAAATATTCTTTACGAATCAAAGTATTGTGATTTGCGGCACTATCAATCGGTGGGTTTCCTCACTCTTTCCTTTATTGCGTTGCTCCCGACACACCCTGAAAATGACTATTTGCCAAACCATTCTTATTCCCGAAAACCTTTAAAAATGACAAATTATCTTACCAAACTCATTAATTCCCCGGCCGCGCTTGTCGTCACAGCCAGACACTTTTTGGTAAAATGCTTAATAAAAATGAAATAAAACACCAAAATGCAACTTTAAAAATCAAACATTTTTTCAAAAAAACCAAAAAAAATTCATTAAAAACGAAGACCCCTTCTACGTATTTTTTTGATAAAATTGCTTAATACCCGAAGACCCCCCCTCCCCACATCAAAAAATGTGCTTACATAAAGTCCACTGCCAACGGCATAACGTTCACCCTAGACGCCGTAATGAGCTGGGCGGTACCCGGTTCTTTTGGTCAGGGCTGCATTTTCACGTCGCGCACAATGCCGCTTGTTGGAACCAGTTTTCCCCAATCCCGATCATTGGCTCTTGCACTTTCGGGTCAAGGGTTAACAAGGTCTTCACATGGCCGGCAAAATTAATAATAGTAGCCTGGGCTCCTGGATGGCGGGAATGGGAGGGGAATGTTTGTTTTAAACGTTTGGACTTAAAAAGAAAATTAATGCAATTTGATTCAAAGAACATTTTTTATTCAAAGAATTACCGGTGTCTATCATAGCATAAAGCTCAATGCCATTGATGGGCACAAGCATAAATGGCTGTCGGCTCATCCATTGAGTGCGCGCATGTTCTTCGGCGGATAAGCATATGAAGCTTGTCGACGCTTTGATCCGTTCCAAAAGTCTCATTCCCATTGAAAATGAATTTTAATTTGTAGGGGCTCTTGGTATTTTCTCCTTTTTTTCTGGGATTGCCCATATTTTCGCCAATCAAAACACAATTCCCTCGGCTCTCGAACGCATCGCCACAGAAGAATGCGAGCAGCAATGCCAGTAAGCCATTTAGGCATGGGAATCCTCCGCTGTCCAACTTGCACTCGTCGATGTCCCGCTCACAAAAGATGCTGACAAAACGCCCTTTCTGATAGACTTTTGCACCTTGACAGAATATGTCGGTACAATTAGACGAAGAAAAATGTCAAAAATGTTTAAACCAATTTATTTTTTGTGATAAATAATTTTAATTAAGTTTTTTAGCAAGAATGAACCCTATTTTACTTCCGTTCTATTTTTAAAAATTATTCAAAATTTTTGAAGTTCGATCAAGCGTTAATGTGTGCATTATTTGAACTTTTTTGCTCTCATGTCTATTAGAGACCGGGCAAACTCATTTCGGGATCTGATAGAGTAAATTGAGTGTGATTTGAATAATATTTAAATCCTGAGCATTGGCTCTTGAATTTTGGGTCCAAGGTCAACGACGTTTTCACGTGCGCAGAGAAGCTGATGATTTTGCTTGGGCTCCTGGATAGCGGTAATGGTAAGAGAATGTTTTCACAATGTGTTTAAAACACCAAAAAATAATCGCTATTAATGAGTAATTTTGATTTCTAATAAAATAACATTTTATTCTACAAAAAATAGTGCGTCAAAAGAAGAGAGAGGCCGTTAAGCCAAGAGAGCATTTTTAGCTTTTGGAAAGCACCTATCAACAATTGTTTATGTTTTTCCATACAAAATCAGATTATTTTTGGACTTTCCAATCGAAAGTTTGAACTTAAAAAGCAAATTATACAAATTCCTATTTTAGAACATTTTTTATTCAAAGAATTACCAAAGATGGCAACCGTTGTACAACCTGCAAGTGCAATGAACAAATGATTTCTTCCACCTTATCCCAATTTGATGTCCTTCCGGCTCTTTTATAAGAGTTTAATGAGCCTCCCTCCACATTTGGCCTTCATTGAAAAGCATGTTGAATTTGAGCATTACTTGTTTTTTATTGTAATTTTTTGCTTTTTAAATGATTTTAAGGCCAAAAGGATTTTTTAAATTTGAATTTTGAAAAATTGTTTGTGTACCGGTCCGGGCGGGTAAAATAGAGGTCATATTCGAATTTATTTTTTTAAATCAAAATGCCTTTAATAATAAAAAGTGTCATAACTTTTAAACTTTTTGACAATGTTCATTTTAAAAAATTTATGAATTTTTTGTGAAAATTGTTTTGACAAAAAATTGAGATTAACTTTTAAATTTTTTTAAAATGGCGAAAATATCTCAAAAAGTAAACAATGTTCTAATTTGCTGCATTTTTTAAACTTTATTTCATTTTAAAAATCTCAAACTTTAAGCTGAGTTCTGCATTTTTTAATTCATCCGATTTGTGAGCAAAAAATTGCTATTTTCAAAAAATTGTTGAAGGCATCAATAAATTTCCAATTCTTACCAAGGGGTTCCCAGAAAAATGGTTGGGTAACTCATAGATATCGTAAAATGTTGTTATTTAATAGATAAAATTTCTATTCGGCGATTGATTTTGCCAGAAAAAATAGCCAAAAAAATTAGAGTCCCCGGGGGCTCTATTTTAGAAAATACGGTAAGTACAGCTTTACCAATTTTGGAAATTGTATCAATTTATTACGTTTTTTTATTATAATTGCTAAACCCGAAAATTTCCGGGATTTCCCGACCTGTCAAATCCCGGGAGTTGGTCCGGTGCCAGGATTGCCCAACGAAACGCATGGAAACAAATCGGCGGCGGAATCGACAAACAAATTGGCGTGTCTGCAAAAATTAATTAAATAAATAACGCGAATAAAAACAATAAAAATTATTTACAAATTTATTTTATTTTTTAAAATACGAAATTGCCCTTAATTTAATTCTTTTTATTTCCAAAACGCTGTCCGTTCATTGTGTAAATAATTTGGTGACTCCGCAGCCGACGCGAAACGGAGGCTTTCCTAGCTTCCGTATGTGAAAGTGCCTTCGTGATTTCCAACATTTGTCCAATGGCATTCGTTTGGTCGCAAGTCCAATCAACTACCGCTAAATAAATTAATAAATTTTAAATATGTAAAAGCACAGCAAATTTTTTATAATATTTATAAATTACGCTGTTTCCCCTAGGGTTTTCACTTCAAAGTAGGAAATGCCGTAAGGTTTAGACATTCGTTTTTCAGCGCGGACAGAGCCCCACCCTCCCTGAAAAATGAGTTAGTTCAAAAATTGTCTGAGTTTTTACATAAACAATCAAATCACTTTGTCACTTTAACAGAATAATATGTTTACCCAAATTACCCTCCCCATTAAGTTCGACAATCAATCGATCGGGCTCAGAGAGCACAAAGCTCGGGGGACATACAGCGGAATCCCATCGACTGATTAGCCCTAAGGAAATATTTCACTTTTCTAAATATTAAAGCTAAAACTGATGCCTAAAAGGCAGAGAATTTCCGAATCGACCAAAATTACTAATTTCTTTCTACGTGTCAACTGTCTTCTGCAAGTCGACGATGTTCAGCTACTGTTCTTTCTGATACTTCTCTAGTTTGACGACCTTTTCCTGCTGCAGAAATTCAAAATAAAATTTGTTAACCATTTAATACATTTACCATTCATTTTGAGTCGATTTTCTTTTTGCGCATTCAATCCGTGGACCGTATAAATGATAAAAATAAATAGAACAATGGCGCTCGCAATTCGAAAAGGATCTAACAAACAAAGTCGACAAGGTTGGCTAACATTCGGATACTCCTCCACCATCTTTGCACTCAGTTCGCCATTCAGCTGATTTATTCCTTTAATTATTTAATTAAAATTCCGATCTTAAATTACATATTTGCGCATATTTCCCACTTTTTCAAACCCAAAAAATTCAAAAAAGTAGGGGTTCGGGGCTGAACCCTTCTTTAAAGCTAACCAGAATTCACAGTTTGCTTTTGGCAAACACGAAACTTTACTATCCAAAACTAAATTTAACGAGAATTTCCAAAACTTTAGCTTCTAAAATAAGAGAGTTTTTTTTCAAATAAATGAATGTTTTAACCGTTTTAAATTAACCTACATATTTATAAACGGACTGAATGTTGGGATTCTCTTATAAATGAATGGATTTTTGCGGTGGGCAAATGTTGACTTGAAAAGGGGGGGGGGGGAGAATGGATGGACATTCCTTTTGGGAATTAATCTTATTTTATTGTATAATTTGAATTGTTTATTTGCTCCCAGCAAAATGTTGACCCAGAGAATTGTGAGAATGGAATTTGAAAGCATAAACTGTCTTTTTCACGCTTTAAGTCTTTTTCTATGTTTGCAACTAATTGGGGGTAACAAACAATCCCGCGTGTGATTTTTAGGGATCCCGGCCCCCTAAGGCTGTTCGAAAGTCTTGGTCTCGGTTCTCGAGTCGGGAAATTTCTCGGTTTTTTTGAGTCTCGGTAAATTTCAAGTCTCGAACAGCCAGCCCTACACTCCCCCTATCATAATCGAAGCCCCCCTATTCATTATGATGCGATATTTCCCTATATTTTGCATTTTTTTTATCTAACCGCTTTTGAAAAATAATTTACCCTTAACGATATACCTTTAGTCATTTTCGAAAAAAGATTTACTCCAAAAAGCTGTTTTAAATATTTAAATATATTTTAATTATAATTTTGTTTTGATGTTAGCCAATCGCAGCGGCCACATTTTCGCACTTTTGACCACATTTATTCGGTCCCAAAAATAGCTTTTTCCATCCCCATTCATTTCTCCGGGCCGATGCAAAGTTTGCCTTTTTTGGACAATTTCCCCCATTCGGCCATCCCCAAATTTGTTTAATGTCCGAAATTTGGTTTAATAAAATTATAAATATAATTATTAAAAACTATAAATTTATCGAATAAAAATGCGTGTGTTGCCCTTCCATTGTTTGTGCATCTTTGCACTAATAATTCGACAAAATTCGCTGTCCGATCACTTGCAATGCTTTTTGTGGTGTTGATTTTAATTCATTTTTATTTATTTAAAATTTATTTTTCTATTTTTGTTTCAAGTGAAGGGCCATGCAATTGTCAGGGGCGCCAATTGTCTCAAAAATGCGTGCCAAACGACCGCCTCCACCACCCCCGTTGTTACAGCGTAAAATCGGTTTTAACCGGACAGGGTGAGGAGACAGCGGGGCATGGCATCGGGAAAACTCAAAAACCGGGGCCAAATGCCCTCGTTCATCGACAAAATGGTGGCACCCCCCTAGGGGTAAAAAGGCCACATTTTGTTGCGGGAAATGCCCGCAGTTTCTTTCCAGAACAAAATAATGGCACCCCACTAGGGGTAAGAAGGCCACCTTTTGTTGCGGGAAATGCCCGCAGTTTCTTTCCAGAACAAAATAATGGCACCCCCAAGGGGTAAGAAGGCCACATTTTGTTGCGGGAAATGCCCGCGGTTTCTTTCCAGGACATATAATGGTGGCACCCCCCTAGGGGTAATGTTGCGGCAAATGCCCGCGGAGCAAAATGATGGCACAATGGGCAAGAAGGGCACATTTTGTTGCGGGAAATGCTCGCGATTTCTTTCCAGGACAAAATGGTGGCACCCTCAGGGCGTAAGGATACCACATTTTGTTGTTGTTGATGTTTAAATCTGGGAAATTTTGGACTAATTTTAATTCGAAAATTTGAATTTTTTGTTTACAATTTAAAAGTGCTCCGAAAGGGCTGTTCTGCTGACTGCGAGTCGGTGGAGGTCAGTGGATGGCAAAAGTGCCAGCTTTGTGAGGGCCAAATGTGCAACAAAAACGACGACGACGACGGTTTTTTTCTGCGCAAATATATTTTTTTATTTTATTTTTAAAATGATGCAAAAGTTTGTTTTTAATTTTAATAAATAAATTTTAATGAATTTAATATTTTGCGTTAAATTTAAAAACATTTGCGCAGTTTCGAAGACTTTTTTGCTCAACGATTGCCAAATGAGCCAATTTTTTGGAGCTCTTCAAACAATTCATAACAATTTTAGACGGTAAAAATTTTCTTAAAATTTAAAAACTATTCTAAATATTCAGCGAGTCCGGCTTGGAAGGCGCAGCAACGCGAGAGTAAATAAAATATAAATAGCTCATTTATTTTTATTAAACTATAATTTAAAATTATATTTAAGATCATTTAAATACTCACAATTATTTTTATTAAAATTTAAAATCAAATAAATGTATATTTTTAATATTCACAATTATTTTTTTTATATTAAAATCTTTAGATACTCGCAATTATTTTTTTATTAAATTATATTTAAAATTATTTTAGTACTCGCAACTAGGTGTGAATCGACAGGGGGTGCAAATTGACGGTGGGATGTTGAAGGGAAAAAGCGCAAAGCGCTTAAGGACTTCGTTGCTAGAGCACAGACGTGTGTTTTTTTGTTGAACTTTAGGTGGGCTGTCATAAAAGTTTATGATTTTTTTAACGCGTCACCTACACCATTCGATAGAGCTCGAAAAATTCTACATTTCATCTATTGACTCCATCCAGCTACGAGCAATGGCCGACGAGTTATAGCCCGGAGACTGAATTTTGCTGTTTGAGTTTTGTGCTTTTGTTCCGCTTTAATGACTGATCGGTTAAATTGTGTTTTCAGCACATTTTACTTGTTTGTGTTTTTGTTTGGTTAAATGCCTGAATGTTTGTGTTTTCCAAACATTTCCCTTGTTATGTGATTTTGTTGAATGTTAGTATTTTTAGCACATTTTACTTGTTTGTGTTTTTGTTCGGTTAAATGCCTGAAGGTTTGTGTTTTCCAAATATTTCCCTTGTTATGTGTTTTTGTTCGAATTAAATGACTGAATGTTTGTGTTTTTTCAACACATTTCCCATGTTATCTGTTTTTGTTCGGGTTTAATGAATGAATGTTTGTGTTAACCACGCATTTCACTTGTGTTGTGTTTTTGTTCGGTTAAATGCCTGAATGTTTGTGTTTTCCAAACATTTCCCTTGTTATGTATTTTTGTTCGGATTAAATGGCACAATGTTTGTGTTTTCAGCACATTTTACTTGTTTTGTGTTTTTGTTTGGTTTAAATGGCTGAATGTTTGTGTTTTCAACACATTTTGCTTGTTTGTGTTTCTGTTCGGTTAAATGCCTGAATGTTTGTGTTTTCAGCACATTTTACTTGTTTTGTGTTTTTGTTTGGTTTAAATGGCTGAATGTTTGTGTTTTCAGCACATTTTACTTGTTTTGTGTTTTTGTTTGGTTTAAATGGCTGAATGTTTGTGTTTTCAACACATTTTGCTTGTTTGTGTTTCTGTTCGGTTAAATGCCTGAATGTTTGTGTTTTCAGCACATTTTACTTGTTTTGTGTTTTTGTTTGGTTTAAATGGCTGAATGTTTGTGTTTTCAGCACATTTTACTTGTTTTGTGTTTTTGTTTGGTTTAAATGGCTGAATGTTTGTGTTTTCAACACATTTTACTTGTTTGTGTTTCTGTTCGGTTAAATGCCTGAATGTTTGTGTTTTCAACACATTTTACTTGTTTTGTGTTTTTGTTTGGTTTAAATGGCTGAATGTTTGTGTTTTCAGCACATTTTACTTGTTTTGTGTTTTTGTTTGGTTTAAATGGCTGAATGTTTGTGTTTTCAACACATTTTACTTGTTTGTGTTTCTGTTCGGTTAAATGCCTGAATGTTTGTGTTTTCAACACATTTTACTTGTTTTGTGTTTTTGTATGGTTTAAATGGCTGAATGTTTGTGTTTTCAACACATTTTACTTGTTTTGTGTTTTTGTTTGGTTTAAATGGCTGAATGTTTGTGTTTTGCCACACATTTTACTTGTTTTGTGTCAAATAACAAATTCTGGTTCGAACTGGCTTTTCGGAAACCTAATTCTGGTCTATATTGGTTTTCCGGAACACCAAATTCTGGTGCATACTTGATTTCCAGAAACTTAAATAACAATTTCTGGTGCATTCTGACTTTTCAGGAAACCAAATTCTGGTGCATGCTGACATCCCTGAACACCAAATTCTGGTGCATTCTGAATTTTCAGAAAACCAAATTCTGGTGCATACTTGATTTTCAGAACATCAAATAACAAATGCTGGCTCGAACTGGCTTTTCGGAAACCTATAGGCAAATTCTGGCCCGGACGGCTTTGTGAGAAGACCAAATCAACATTTCAAACGCTGTTTAGCACATACAGTACACCATTCGACGCAGCTCACAAAGATCTACAAGAATGCAAAAGACACAAAAGAGCTGTTGATAAAGGGGAAAAAGTTAGGGACAAAAAACGAAAATCGGCACTCCGGCACAGCAATTTTTGCCAATTTCTGCAGCCCAAAGTTTTGTCCGGATCAAAAAGTGTTTGGTTACGAACTTGTCGGAAACATTCCAACTTAAAATCCTCCCAGCAAGCGCTAAGCGATTGTAGCAAAAGGGAAAAATTTTGTAACAGTAAAACTATGCTTTCTACCCGCAACTCGGCTCCTGGGCCTCACCTGTCCACCGTACTGAAAAGTCTTTAGTTTTCCTGAATGCGCGATAAAAAGTTGCTTCAGTAATGCACAACTTCCAGCGCGCCTACGGTGCTCCAAAATCTCAAATTCTTTTTTGAGACGAGTTCCAAGTTTATCCTGGAGCCCAAAAGGGTCCCCCCTTTGGTTTTCAAAGTCAAAACCACTTATACTCTTATAACTCCGTTCAATGTAGAGCTTTTGGAATGAACTCAAAAACTATTTGGTAGAGCAAAAAATTAGCTATTTTTGTAATGAAACAGAATTTGAAAATCTCCATTTCAAAAATTGTTATGAATTTTTTTGTGAAAAATTCATTTTTTGCACAAAATTTACTATAACTTTTTGAGTTTCAAACTTAACATAATATTTCTTTAACTAAAAAATGCAGCTTATTTTTCTGCATTTTATGATATAAAAATGATGAGCATTACTCAAAGTTGAACAAAGTTATGCATTTTTCAAATATTCCACCAATTTTGGCAACCAAAAAAATGAGAATTTGAAAAATTTCCAAATAACACACAAAAATATTTTTAAAAAATCGGGGATAACTTAAAAGCTTTTTAGAAATTATTTCCCCTACAATAGAGATGCAGGGGAAGTCAAAAAAAAATTTTTTTTTGTTCCATTACCCACCAAAGGGTCCCCCCTTTGGGTTGGGAATTCAAAACCACTTATACTCTTGTAACTCCGTTCAACGCAGAGCTATTGGAATGAACCCAAATACTAACTTATAGAGAAAAAAATTAGCTATTTTTCTAATTAGCGTTTTTTTGAATCGCTTTATTTTAAACATTTTTATGAATTTTTTTGTGAAAAATGCCTTTTTTGCTCAAAATTTACTACAACTTTTTGAGTTTCAAACATTACAAAATATTTCTTTAGCTAAAAAATGCAGCTTATTTTTCTGCATTTTTTGATATAAAAATGATACACTTCGCTCAAGTTTGAGCAAAGTTATGAATTTTTTTAAATATTCACCCAATTTGGCTGGGGAAAAAAAGAAAAAACCAAAATTTCCCAATAAGGCCATAAAAATATTTTTAAAAAGTCGGCAATAATTTAAAATGATTTTAGAAAATTTTTCCCCCACCATAGAGATGTGTACAAAGTCAAAAAAAATGATTTCAGGCACGCGGATTCGAACCCCCAGCCAGCGGCCACCCCAGCCCCCAGCGCTCACCACTCGACCATCCCAGCGCCAAATCCCCAGCCAAAGTGCAAATGAAGACTTTTGACTGGGGAAGTTTATATCATTCGAAAGCTCTTGAAAAGTTGGGTTTTGAAAGTGCATTCGGTTTCCCGATAAATGGAATCCCCGCAAAGTTAAGGCCAAAATTCGCCAAAAATTCAAACTCGTCTAGTGCAAAACGCCAAAGTCGCACAAGCACATACACTACACCATTCGACGCAGCTTGAAAAGATCTACAAGAATGCAAAAGACCGCTAAGGGCTGCGGGCAAAACAAAAAAAGTTAGGGACAAAAAACGAAAATCGACGGTCCGACCCAGCAATTTTTGCCAATTTTTGCAGACCACAGTTTTGTCAGGGGCAAAAAGTGTTCGGTTACAAACTTGTCAGAAACAGTCCAACTTAAAATCCTCCCAGCAAGCGCTAAGCGATTGGAGCAAAAAGAAAAAATTTCGTAACAGTAAAACTGCCAAAGTGCACCGCAACTCGCTTGCTGGGCCTCACTTGGGCACGGTACTGAAAAGTCTATAGTTTTCCTGAATCCGCAACAAAAAGTTGAAGAAGCAATCCACAACTTTTGGCGCGCCTCCGGCGCGCCGAAAGCTCAAATTAGAGTTTAAGTACGAAACACAAGTTTATTCTAAGATATATAGAGGAAAATTATTTTTATTAAAAATTAATTTAAAATATTTATATACTCGCAAAAATTTATTTTTATTAAAATTATATATTTAAAATCAATTAATATTTAAAATTATTTTAAATACTCGCAATTATTTTATTAAAAATTATAATTTAAAATGATTTAAATACTCGCAAAAATTTATTTTTATTAAAAATTATAATTAAAAAATCATTTAAACTAGCAACTTTGTTATATTTAAATTATTTTCATTATAATTAAAAATTGTTTTATCACTACATCAGTGCATCATCTGAAGGTCATTTGGAGGAAAGGCAAGCGCGAATTGTTTTTTTTGGAAATTGGCATTTTTCTTCAAAAAAATGTTCGAAAATGTTTCAGTTCCCAATTTGTCAACGGCATCGACTCGTCATTATTTTCTCCTCCAAAAAATAAAATGCAAATGGCCAAAACGGAGGTAAAAGCGGTCAGATATTTTATCATTGTTTTATTTCTAAAAATATTTTAATTTTTGTCAGAACAAAAACGATTTTGGCGTTCAGTTTCAAAACGTTTTGGAACGAATGTCGCCGAGCAGTGAGCCGATTGGCCTTGGAAAGAGTCCAAAAATGAATACTGAATTATAAATATATATTTGTTGGCGTATTATTGTATATTAGGATTATTTGAATTTTCCTAGTATTTGAAAATTCCGTTTTTTTTGATTGTTTTTATTTCAAATTTTTAAACGAAAGGCTACTAATAGGCGAGGGGGGGGGGATGGGAGGCTTGATTTTAGAAAAACGATGATTCGAATTTTGACTTTAAAAAAAAAGTCAATTTTGTGCAGGTTTTTCAAATTTTGCTAACTCCTCGTATTTATTGTATATTTTACTAGGCAAATTTGAATAATCCCCCTTAATTAATATACAAATAATATGCCGACATATGATGATATTATTTAATATTTTTAGCAATATTTAAGATTTGGAGCCCGACCGTCCTCAACTTGTTGCCCAATTTGGGCTGCCCCTTTCTGACGCTGGCCAACATTTTGTCGTGGGCCAAAATTTGGCACAAAAAACAGCCGTCGAAACGGGCGGTGGAGGACCCTCCCGCCGTGTCGAAGCATTTGGCCAACAAATTGAACGCCGCCAAAACAGCGGTTATTCAAAATATTAATTAATATTATTCAAATATTAATTACTAAACGGCAAAAAGCAACAAATGTCTAATCCCCAAATGTTTAGGAGGCACAACCGTGCCATTTTTGGCTTTGAATGCCTCGGCGGCGACACTTTTGTTCACTTTGATCCAAATATTATTTGCCTGGCTTCGAGAGTGATTTTATCGTAAAAAATATGTGTTTCAACTGATTATTACATTTATATTTATATTTATGTGAATATAGGTAAAAAATGGCCTAAAAATTCATTCAAAGCAAAAATTGTTATGAAGATAAATCAATTAGAAAATTCGTGAAAAAGTTATTTAAATAAAGGAGGCGGGAACGGGAATCTCGTACTTTTCAAGCGGAACTTTTTTTCAGAAAATTTTTGCAATCCAAAAAATGTTTTGAATTTATCACAAATTTTTAAGAAATCTAACATAAAAATTCCGAAAATATTGAATAAAAACGCGAAAATGATGTAATAGGTTTGTTGTTTTCTATTCTCAAAACGCTTAAGTGCCAGAATGGTTTTCTTGTAAAATAATATATATTGTTGTCCAAAAAGTTATTTTGATTTCGGTTTCAAATTTAAAAAAAAATTTAAATTTCGGGAAAAATATTCATTGGGCACAACAACCGATGTGCCGTGTCGGTTACATGTAAACCGAACGAATTCCTCTATGAATCATACGCTGTGGTGTGAAAGTCGATGCATTATATATAAAGAAGCAAAAATCCTAAAAAATTTGTGATGGGTTGCAATAAAGGTGAGAGAAAGGCGAATATAGCACACTCTTTCTCTCTCTTTCTGTCAATGTGTGATACTCTCACATTTTTTCTCTGTTATCTTTGCTTTCAATCTCTTTCCTGCTCAGTTTGTCTTATTTGTCTAACATACTGTTCTCTTTTCTGTTTCTTTTTTTGTCTTATTTGTCTAACATACTGTTCTCTTTTTTGTTTCTCTTTCTCTAACATGCTTCCTTTTATATTATGTCTGACTGTTCACTGCGTCTTCATTTCCGAGGAGAGTTAGAGAAAGGAAATGTGTGAGATAGTAGTGATGCACGAGACACAAAATTTACTGAGACTCGAGACTCGATACCGAGACCTAAAAAACCCGAGATTTTTCGCGAGTCGAGACCAAGACTCTCGTGCATCACTAGAGAATATGTAGTGTGGATTTTGTGTTGTAGTTTTTCCTTAAGAAATCAGAAATTCTTATGAAGATAAATAAATCATTTAGAAAATTTGTGAAAAAGTTATTTCAATAAAGGAGACGGGGGAACGGGACCCGGAAATCTCCTATATGTTGTTCAAAGTGAGTGAATGAGTTGAGAATCTAAACTAATTTTATTGGGTTTAAAATGTTTTCAGTCGATTTCAACTTTTGAGCCTTTTGTCTGTATCGCCCGCCCATCACTCAACAACAGCTCGCGGTTCAGCGGCAGCCCGAACGTCTCCAAGTTGGTGCATTGCAACATTCCCATGAAATGCAGTCCCCGAGCTTAGCTCTAGGCCGCTATGATTTGAAGTTGGCAAGAGAAATTGCAATTTTTATTTTGCTAAATTTTGATTGGACGCATAAGGCAAACAGTCATAGGAAATCCGACAAAACATGCCACAAATACTGCGCTTCAAACAATCGAGTTGTAACATTGATTAGGTAATCGGAAGTGCAAAAAAAAATGGCCATATTTAAGCTCGCTATTCAATTCACAATTCACTCACATTCCATCACACTCTCCAACTAAAATTTTCATTTTCCACCATTCCTTCCCCTGGATGCCAAGTGCCAGTGCCAAAAACATGTTGCCATCGTTGCTTGCCCTTTTGTTTGCCATTTCACTATTTCGAATCCACGGCACTGGCGGTGTAGCGAATTCGGTCAACGTGTTGCTGCACGATGCGACTAGCACATTGCATGTCTGGGTTCGACCCGTCAAAAATGGCAATAAAGTCAGTTTCTGAGAGTGTTGACGCGATGCCATGGGTGCATTTTAATCGTTAACCTGCACGTCGCCAACGTGTATTTGTGCCCCCCAACTGAAGCCGGTACGATTGAGCAGTCTGGACAGCTTATTGCCCAAGTGCGAATTACATCAATTAGATGAACAAACTTTAACATTATAAAGAATTTTTTCGAGATTTTCAATTTTTTGATTGTGAATTTTTTTTACGAATCATCCGATATTCGAGATCCGGTCTTTTCCCCAATCCGATATCCGATCCGACAAATTTCAGCAAATCGGACCAGAATCCGGATAAATTGTCTTTTTCTGATATTTTTAAACAATTTTAACAAGAAAAATTGACCATAGGTACGTGGGCAGGGGGACATTTTGTCCGTTTTTTCTTAGTTTCCCCTAAAATTCAAGTAATCGGTAATTTTTCGATCGAGATTCTCGATCGAAATCTCGAAACTTTTCGAAAGAGATTATGATCTAGAATCTCGAAAAAACTCGAATCTCGAAAAGACTCGTATCTCGAAGATCTCAAAAAAAGATTTGTTCGATCGAGAATCAAGAAAAAATCTCGTCGAGATTTTCCAAGATTACTATCGAGAATCTCGATCGATGCTTTCTCTAGTTTTAACCGTCCACTTCCAACTGCTGGCACTGAAACGATCGCCGCCGACCTAGTCTTCCCCTTAATTCGCCACCCTTGCCGGGGTCCTGTGCACAGTGTCTTCTGTTTACAGTTTGTCTGCGGAGAAAAGGGTTTTATTTTTACTTTGGTATTGTACAAAAACAAGAACAAGCGTGCGGATCAGCTTGATTGCGATTGGGAATATCAGGTGAAGAAAAAAAACAACCAAAATTGTTTAAAAATTAAATTAAATTTAACAACATTAAATCAAATGAATTTTAGGGAGTTTTACATGAGGACAAACGGGATGGGCTGCGAATGTGCGAATGTCCCATGTTGATCGCCATGGGCGACCCATTGAACACGGAATGGGTGTTGTCCTACTTGTCAGACAAAGGCTCATATTCCATGCTTGGCAAGGACGCTGAAGGACGGTAGGATGCCGTTGATGAGTGGCATGCCGTGTCCGGGGGACGGCACTCACTGCCTTTAGCCAATACAAATGGAAAATTTTAAAATTTCGACTAAACAAAAAACCTGACAATGATATTCAGTGAATTTTGATAAAACTTTTTAGACAAAATTCTCTCGGGTATAATTTTGAAACCGGTTTTTCGATCAAAAACGCAAACCTAATGTTTCAGTGAGCGAATGAATGCACTATTTGTTGGACATTTTGACGGAACAAAGTTTGAGCACAGATTTGAACAAAAGATGGACTTTGCTGGTGGCTCTTTTGCGTACCAAGTAGGTATTTTGAGATATTTTTTAAATTTTAAATGTTTGGCATTCCGTCCTTAAGAGCTTCTACGACCAACAATCCGGCAGATTGGTCCTCATCGGTTGGATCCACACCATTGGCTGGATCGGCGACAACACCGGTGACCCAAACTTTGACGGCCATGACGGCGTAACGTCGCTCACTTTGGCCAAGGTAATATTTTAAAATAAAAATTGGTGCCATCAATAGAGCACGGATTTTCAGGTTATAATCTTCTTTTTTTTTTGCGAATAGGGTATCATGAGAGAATCCCGGAAATAGCATTCATTCTGAAAAATTTTACAATTAAAGCGACTTTTTAGTCAATATAAATCATTATTTTGGCATTTTTGAGAATAAATTCATATTTTAGGCATTTTCCCCAAAATTCTTGAGGAAATTCAATATTTCAGGCACTTTTCCCCAATGTTTCCTAAGAAAAATGCAACAAAACTTTTTGGTCAATATTTTGGGGTTTTTTAGGCAATATAAATCCGAGCTCTAGTCATCAATTTATTGATTATAAACAAAATAGCAGTCATTTAAACTCAATGCATTAAATAATTAATTTGTTTTTTATTTGAAGGAATAAACTCAATGCATTAAATAATTAATTTGTTTTTTATTTGAAGGAATAAACTCAATGCATTAAATAATTAATTTGTTTTTTATTTGAAGGAATAAACTCAATGCATTAAATAATTAATTTGTTTTTTATTTGAAGGAATAAACTCAATGCATTAAATAATTAATTTGTTTTTTATTTGAAGGAATAAACTCAATGCATTAAATAATTAATTTGTTTTTTATTTGAAGGAATAAACTCAATGCATTAAATAATTAATTTGTTTTTTATTTGAAGGAATAAACTCAATGCATTAAATAATTAATTTGTTTTTTATTTGAAGGAATAAACTCAATGCATTAAATAATTAATTTGTTTTTTATTTGAAGGAATAAACTCAATGCATTAAATAATTAATTTGTTTTTATTTGAAGGAATAAACTTAATGCATTAAATAATTAATTTGTTTTTATTTGAAGGAATAAACTTAATGCATTAAATAATTAATTTGTTTTTATTTGAAGGAATAAACTTAATGCATTAAATAATTAATTTGTTTTTATTTGAAGGAATTGGTTCTATCCGAAAATGGACAATATTTGATGGTCAGACCATTGCCGGAGTTTGCTTCTCTCAGAGAAAAAAAGCAAGCAGCCACACGTCATAACGTCGGTGTTGTCCCTAAATATTTTAAAAAATTAACTTTTAACCCCGACTTCTATTTAAATTTCGTTTTTCGTTAAACAATATAAAATGTTTTAAATTATTAATTTAATTTATCCCAAAATTGCGACATGATTCAAAGAAAACAAATTTAATTTAAAGATTAGAGAGAATTGCAAGCAAACCTTGTGAGTTTCGAGCACACACCGGTGCGGGAGTACAAAACAAAAATTTGGTTCTGGTTCCCATTAAACTTGGCATTCTGGTCTCAGAAAATGCCATTGGCTCCCATTAAACTTGGCATTCTGGTCTCAGAAAATGCCATTGGCTCCCATTAAACTTGGCATTCTGGTCTCAGAAAATGCCATTGGCTCCCATTAAACTTGACATTCTGGTCTCAGAAAATGCCATTGGCTCCCATTAAACTTGACATTCTGGTCTCAGAAAATGCCATTGGCTCCCATTAAACTTGACATTCTGGTCCAGAAAATGTCATTGGCTCCTATTAAATTTGGCATTCTGGTCTCAGAAAATGCCATTTGTGTGCTTTATAATGTATCTACTTTAAGTATAAAAAACATTTATGCATTCTTACAGAAAAGGTGAAGAATTTCATTTGGAAAAGGGTTAGGCCGAACTTGTCTTCGAGTTCAACTGGGACAACGGCCGAGAGGAGGCATTTGAGTTGCATCTGACGCCAACCCAAACAAATGGCAAGCAATAGGAGTTCCGGATTTACAACACCGGCATCGAGCTAAAGAGGACCTGGTCAGTTTTCCCGGCACAATTTTACAAAAAATCCTTGTCTTGGTCCGGAATGATGGATTTTCTTCAAAATTTCGATCACTCATACCTCTGCAATTGGGGGGGGGGGGGCTTTAAGTTTGTATTTTTTGCCCTTTTTAATGGAAAAAACGGAAACAACGCTCCTAAGAATGGATAGTGGGACATTTAAGTGTGGATGGGGCGGTGATCAAATCTCCGACTATGTAAATTAATTTTTCTGACTTTCTCTTAACATTTACGGTGGTGTAACCAATTTTAAAATTCTTTTAACTTTTTCCCATTTTAAACAAAAAATTTTGATCACAATTCACAATTTTCATTTCATTTTTTGTTGGACGAAATCAAAAAACCATAGGGGGGGCTTTTTTTTGCGACATCCTTAAACTAATTTTCTTAACAAATATTGTTAGGTTTTTTAAAAAAATTCTCCCGGCGGCGCCACCGGACCCCTTACCATTCCTAAGATTTTCAAAAAAAGTGCCGATTTTTAAAATTTTTCTTCTTAATCTCTTAGCAAATTGAGTCAAAAATTCAAAATTTTATCCGGCGGCGCCTATCGGAACCGCCGAAAATAGATTTAGAAGGCCACTGAAAAAAGACATACTTCAAAATTTGTTAAAATAAATACTGTTAATATTTCAAAAAAAAATTTATTCAAATATTATTTTTAAAAGAAAAAAAAATTTATTTCATTTGAAACTGACAAACAACAATCGCCTGGTGGTCTACAATGCCATGCCGACAAAAATGCACATTTTTATCGATTTGGACAGTGTTGAATATTTTGCGGACGAAGGCCGATGGTCGGGAACCATTCGCCTGCCTAACGCAAGCCAAGAAAACCGAATTGGAACTGTAGAAGTAAGTTGGTTAAATCCAAGATCTGATTAGCAGCTGGTTGCCAAACAGAATTTAATATTCAAGTTTAAAAAGATTAAATTTTAAATTTGCGTTTAAAGACATTGGGTTGATCTGGTCCTGATCAATTGGTTGATGGGTAAAGTTGAGCCTGTTGAAAAAGTTGAATTACATCAACCAACAATAACCTAGATAAAATTAGGATTAACCGATCCTGTTCCTAGTGAAAAAACTGATCAGAATTCATTTGAATTTCAATAAGCCTCGATTTTTATCATTTTTAGCTAAAAAGCGCACCACAAATACTAAAGGAGGCCAGCATGTGGTATCTGAACTACAAGGCGCACAAATCAACGTACCTTCAGCGGTCTGAAAATCGCAAGTGCATTGAAGGATTTGGCCAAATAAAAAAGGATGATCAAGAAAATTGTGGGTGTTGATCAGTGATTTGTTGTTAGTTGGTTAGGCCTAGTGATCTGTTATATCATTTCCTGTACGGTGTTAATAGTTTCATAAATTTATTTTGGTTTTCGATACAATTGGTTGATTACTAATTAGCCTTCCAACACCAGCGGGTGTGAATTTTAAAATTAATTCAAATGAATTAGATAGATTAAAATTTCAAAAAAAAAGAAAATAAGTATTCTAGAAAGTCCACAAATGCTATGCAAAATCCAAAAAATACGTATGTAGCTAAGCAGTTTTTTCTTATATTTAGATTTTTGAAAAATTTCCCGAGCTTTTTAAAATCTTTTGAACTATTTTAAACTTTTAAATTTGTGAATAAAGAAGTCATTCAATGGGTGTCTGGGGTTTTCGACACTGATTGATTTCGACACTGATGGAATTCGACACTGGATTTCGACAACAATGGTTTTCGACACTGGTGGATTTCGACACTGAACTATTTCGCCTTTTTTCACCGTTTTCCTATGATTTCGACACTGATGAATTTCGACAAAGATTGATTTCGACACTGGACCAAAATTTAAAAAATGTTCAAAGTTTTTACGAATATTATAATGATAATTAAGCAGAAATCAATCATAAATGCAGATGAGAGTCCCACGCACAAAGATAAACGAGGGGATCACGAGTTTGAAACAATAAAATCCATTTCAATTACAAATTTTCAATAAACACAATGCCAGATCATAAGAAATTTCAAAATTTTTAACACCCAGTTTTCAAAATCGTGATCCCCTCGTTTATCTTTGTGCGTGGGACTCTCATCTGCATTTATGATTGATTTCTGCTTAATTATCATTATAATATTCGTAAAAACAAAATTTAAATTTAAAAAAATCCAGATCCAGGGACTCTGGACTTTTGTGATTTTTGGTCCAGAAAAACCAGATCCCCAGACCTTCGTCAAATCCAGATCTAGGATTTTTCAAAATAGAGTGAAGTCAATTGGTGCCCTACCAGAGGTGGACGAAATTTCGTTTCGGTTTCGTGTTTTTCGTGTTTTCGTGGGTTTTTTGGGTTTCGTTTTCGTGTTTCGTTTTCGTCCTAGAATTTTTTTTCGTTTCGGTTTCGTTTTCGTAAATGAAAAAATATTTTTTTCGTTTCGGTTTCGTTTTCGAAAAAGAAAATTTTACGAAAAAATCGAAAAAAAGTACACCCCTAAAGAATGGACTTTTGGAGATAATTTTAATTTTATGGGAGATAATCTAGTGTATGACACCACGATACATGGTGGTGTAGTGGTTAGTGTTGAGCTCATTCAGATTATCATTTGTCAGGTTCGATTCCCCGACCTGCGACTCTCTTTTTGAATCTTTCGTGCAGAAATTTGTTCTTAAAAACAATTTAAATAAGTTTTAAAATTGTTTTACACTTTTAAAAATAAATATTTCGAACTTTCCTTTATAACTTACACAAATCGTATGCTTTTTTCTTAATTTTCATTCAAAACCAAAGAAAAATTATGAATTTTTGGATCAATTTTCATAACAAAAACTGATAAAAATTTAAAAAATTTCTCGGCGGCGCCTATCGGCACCGCCGTCTCCCCCCGTAACGTATATTTTTTCGTTTTCGAGTTTCGTTTTCGTCCTAGAATTGTTTTTCGTTTCGGTTTCGTTTTCGTAAATGAAAAAAAAAAAATTTAGTTTCGTGTTTCGGTTTCGTCCTAAAAAAAATTTTTCGTTTCGTTTTCGTTTTCGAATGTCAAAAATTCTGTTTTCGTCCACCCCTGTGCCCTACAATGCAAATTTCCCTTAAATTTAAATCAAAATTTATTTTCTTTTTTCAGATACGGCCAATTTATTAGTCGCCGAGATTTTGATCGACGATGGATCCCATCCCTCCCTTCTTTAATTTCATTCAAATTATTAAACATTTTATTATTTGATGAAATAGTGTGTTAAAGGAGAGAGAGAGATTCAGGCGGCGAGAGTAATTTGGGCATGAACGCACCCTATCTAAATCTGAAAATCGCAAGTCCATTGAAGGATTTGGCCAAATAAAAAAGGATGATCAAGAAAATTGTGGGTGTTGATCAGTGATTTGTTGTTAGTTGGTTAGGCCTAGTGATCTGTTATATCATTCTCCTGTACGGTGTTAATAGTTTCATAAATTTATGATTTTCGATACAATTGGTTGATTAAATAATTAGCCTTCCAACACCAGCGGGTGACGCGGGCAATAAAATTGAAACAAACTTTGGGGGGTCGACTTCAAATTCAACATTTCAGAAGTGATCAACCGATTTATGGCATTTTAAAAAATGTTTGGAATTTATCACAAATTTTAAGAAATCTAACACAAAAATGCCGAAATATTGAATAAAAAGGTAAAAATGATGTAATAGGTTTGTTGTTTTCTATTCTCAAAAATGCTTAAGTGACAGAATGTTTTCCTTGTAAAATAATATATTTTGTTGTCCAAAAAGTTATTTTGATTTCGGTTTCAAATTTAAAAAAGAATTAACATTTCCGAAAAAAATTCATTGGGCACAACCGATGTGCCGTGTTGGTTACATGTAACCCGAGAGAATTCCTCAATGAATGAATCATACGCTGTGGTGTGAAAGTCGATGCATTATATATAAAGAAGCAAAAGTCCTAAAAAAGTTGTGATGTGAGGTTTAGCCTCATTTTGTGGCTTTTTTGAGTTTGATGAGTTTTTGAGGCTTTTTGAGAATTTCATGATAAATGAAAAATTTATATTAAATTTTGAATATTTGGCGTAATGTTTTTCCATTTTTTTCTGTATATTTTCATTTTTAATGAAAAAGCGTGTTCCGGTTTGAAATAATTAGGAATTTTCTTAATAAAAAACCTCATTTTGTTTAATCGGACAAGATTGAAGGAAGTTATTGGCCGCTAAATTGTTTACCATTTCACGGGCCATGTTCAAAATACATCGGCAGTGTTTTCTATTTTTTATTCATTGGGCGTTATTTTAGACCCTTATAGAATCTAGTCGCTAAAAGATATAATGTAAAAAATTCAATGCAATAATCTTTTGAAATCTTTGGCCTTTTCTAAAAATAGTTCAGCATTATAAACATTATTAATTTATTTTACCATATATTTGATCTCTGCAATGTGCATTCATTCTAGTCTACTCAGTTACACTATCCAAATAGCTGGACCTTCTATGTACCAAGACATTCTGATGATTCTTTGTTATGTTGAATATTTGCCAATAATGTTCAATTTAACGAATTCAATCAGCGACTCACTCGATTAATGCCTGAGTAAAAATGTTGACATTTTTGGCCAAAGGCTAAAGGCCATAACTTTTTTTGCTCTTGGACCAGAACGCAACGCTGTAACGTATTACAGCATCTACACGTTGAGAGCTTCCATTTGGCATAAAAAAGGAGCAAATCGGACAAGATTGAAGGAAGTTATTGGCCGCTAAATTGTTTACCATTTCACTGGCCATGTTCAAAATACATCGGCAGTGTTTTCTATTTTTTATTCATTGGGCGTTATTTTAGACCCTTATAGAATCTAGTCGCTAAAAGATATAATGTAAAAAATTCAATGCAATAATCTCTTGAATTCTCGGGCCTTTTCTAAAAATAGTTCAGCATTCTAAACATTATTAATTTATTTTACCATATATTTGATTTCTGCAAGGTGCATTCATTCTAGTCTACTCAGTTACACTATCCAAATAGCTGGACCTACTATGTACCAAGACATTCTGATGATTCTTTGTTATGTTGAATATTTGCCAATAATGTTCAATTTAACGAATTCAATCAGCGACTCACTCGATTAATGCCTGAGTAAAAATGTTGACATTTTTGGCCAAAGGCTAAAGGCCATAACTTTTTTTGCTCTTGGACCAGAACGCAACGCTGTAACGTATGACAGCATCTACACATTGAGAGCTTCCATTTGGCATAAAAAAGGAGCAAATCGGACAAGATTGAAGGAAGTTATTGGCCGCTAAATTGTTTACCATTTCACGGGCCATGTTCAAAATACATCGGCAGTGTTTTCTATTTTTTATTCATTGGGCGTTATTTTAGACCCTTATAGAATCTAGTCGCTAAAAGATATAATGTAAAAAATTCAATGCAATAATCTCTTGAATTCTCTGGCCTTTTCTAAAAATAGTTCAGCATTCTAAACATTATTAATTTATTTTACCATATATTTGATCTCTGCAATGTGCATTCATTCTAGTATACTCAGTTACACTATCCAAATAGCTGGACCTACTATGTACCAAGACATTCTGATGATTCTTTGTTATGTTGAATATTTGCCAATAATGTTCAATTTAACGAATTCAATCAGCGACTCACTCGATTAATGCCTGAGTAAAAATGTTGACATTTTTGGCCAAAGGCTAAAGGCCATAACTTTTTTTGCTCTTGGACCAGAACGCAACGCTGTAACGTATGACAGCATCTACACATTGAGAGCTTCCATTTGGCATAAAAAAGGAGCAAATCGGACAAGATTGAAGGAAGTTATTGGCCGCTAAATTGTTTACCATTTCACGGGCCATGTTCAAAATACATCGGCAGTGTTTTCTATTTTTTATTCATTGGGCGTTATTTTAGACCCTTATAGAATCTAGTCGCTAAAAGATATAATGTAAAAAATTCAATGCAATAATCTCTTGAATTCTCTGGCCTTTTCTAAAAATAGTTCAGCATTCTAAACATTATTAATTTATTTTACCATATATTTGATCTCTGCAATGTGCATTCATTCTAGTCTACTCAGTTACACTATCCAAATAGCTGGACCTACTATGTACCAAGACATTCTGATGATTCTTTGTTATGTTGAATATTTGCCAATAATGTTCAATTTAACGAATTCAATCAGCGACTCACTCGATTAATGCCTGAGTAAAAATGTTGACATTTTTGGCCAAAGGCTAAAGGCCATAACTTTTTTTGCTCTTGGACCAGAACGCAACGCTGTAACGTATGACAGCATCTACACATTGAGAGCTTCCATTTGGCATAAAAAAGGAGCAAATCGGACAAGATTGAAGGAAGTTATTGGCCGCTAAATTGTTTACCATTTCACGGGCCATGTTCAAAATACATCGGCAGTGTTTTCTATTTTTTATTCATTGGGCGTTATTTTAGACCCTTATAGAATCTAGTCGCTAAAAGATATAATGTAAAAAATTCAATGCAATAATCTCTTGAATTCTCTGGCCTTTTCTAAAAATAGTTCAGCATTCTAAACATTATTAATTTATTTTACCATATATTTGATCTCTGCAATGTGCATTCATTCTAGTCTACTCAGTTACACTATCCAAATAGCTGGACCTACTATGTACCAAGACATTCTGATGATTCTTTGTTATGTTGAATATTTGCCAATAATGTTCAATTTAACGAATTCAATCAGCGACTCACTCGATTAATGCCTGAGTAAAAATGTTGACATTTTTGGCCAAAGGCTAAAGGCCATAACTTTTTTTGCTCTTGGACCAGAACGCAACGCTGTAACGTATGACAGCATCTACACATTGAGAGCTTCCATTTGGCATAAAAAAGGAGCAAATCGGACAAGATTGAAGGAAGTTATTGGCCGCTAAATTGTTTACCATTTCACGGGCCATGTTCAAAATACATCGGCAGTGTTTTCTATTTTTTATTCATTGGGCGTTATTTTAGACCCTTATAGAATCTAGTCGCTAAAAGATATAATGTAAAAAATTCAATGCAATAATCTCTTGAATTCTCTGGCCTTTTCTAAAAATAGTTCAGCATTCTAAACATTATTAATTTATTTTACCATATATTTGATCTCTGCAATGTGCATTCATTCTAGTCTACTCAGTTACACTATCCAAATAGCTGGACCTACTATGTACCAAGACATTCTGATGATTCTTTGTTATGTTGAATATTTGCCAATAATGTTCAATTTAACGAATTCAATCAGCGACTCACTCGATTAATGCCTGAGTAAAAATGTTGACATTTTTGGCCAAAGGCTAAAGGCCATAACTTTTTTTGCTCTTGGACCAGAACGCAACGCTGTAACGTATGACAGCATCTACACATTGAGAGCTTCCATTTGGCATAAAAAAGGAGCAAATCGGACAAGATTGAAGGAAGTTATTGGCCGCTAAATTGTTTACCATTTCACGGGCCATGTTCAAAATACATCGGCAGTGTTTTCTATTTTTTATTCATTGGGCGTTATTTTAGACCCTTATAGAATCTAGTCGCTAAAAGATATAATGTAAAAAATTCAATGCAATAATCTCTTGAATTCTCTGGCCTTTTCTAAAAATAGTTCAGCATTCTAAACATTATTAATTTATTTTACCATATATTTGATCTCTGCAATGTGCATTCATTCTAGTCTACTCAGTTACACTATCCAAATAGCTGGACCTACTATGTACCAAGACATTCTGATGATTCTTTGTTATGTTGAATATTTGCCAATAATGTTCAATTTAACGAATTCAATCAGCGACTCACTCGATTAATGCCTGAGTAAAAATGTTGACATTTTTGGCCAAAGGCTAAAGGCCATAACTTTTTTTGCTCTTGGACCAGAACGCAACGCTGTAACGTATGACAGCATCTACACATTGAGAGCTTCCATTTGGCATAAAAAAGGAGCAAATCGGACAAGATTGAAGGAAGTTATTGGCCGCTAAATTGTTTACCATTTCACTGGCCATGTTCAAAATACATCGGCAGTGTTTTCTATTTTTTATTCATTGGGCGTTATTTTAGACCCTTATAGAATCTAGTCGCTAAAAGATATAATGTAAAAAATTCAATGCAATAATCTCTTGAATTCTCTGGCCTTTTCTAAAAATAGTTCAGCATTCTAAACATTATTAATTTATTTTACCATATATTTGATCTCTGCAATGTGCATTCATTCTAGTCTACTCAGTTACACTATCCAAATAGCTGGACCTACTATGTACCAAGACATTCTGATGATTCTTTGTTATGTTGAATATTTGCCAATAATGTTCAATTTAACGAATTCAATCAGCGACTCACTCGATTAATGCCTGAGTAAAAATGTTGACATTTTTGGCCAAAGGCTAAAGGCCATAACTTTTTTTGCTCTTGGACCAGAACGCAACGCTGTAACGTATGACAGCATCTACACATTGAGAGCTTCCATTTGGCATAAAAAAGGAGCAAATCGGACAAGATTGAAGGAAGTTATTGGCCGCTAAATTGTTTACCATTTCACGGGCCATGTTCAAAATACATCGGCAGTGTTTTCTATTTTTTATTCATTGGGCGTTATTTTAGACCCTTATAGAATCTAGTCGCTAAAAGATATAATGTAAAAAATTCAATGCAATAATCTCTTGAATTCTCTGGCCTTTTCTAAAAATAGTTCAGCATTCTAAACATTATTAATTTATTTTACCATATATTTGATCTCTGCAATGTGCATTCATTCTAGTCTACTCAGTTACACTATCCAAATAGCTGGACCTACTATGTACCAAGACATTCTGATGATTCTTTGTTATGTTGAATATTTGCCAATAATGTTCAATTTAACGAATTCAATCAGCGACTCACTCGATTAATGCCTGAGTAAAAATGTTGACATTTTTGGCCAAAGGCTAAAGGCCATAACTTTTTTTGCTCTTGGACCAGAACGCAACGCTGTAACGTATGACAGCATCTACACATTGAGAGCTTCCATTTGGCATAAAAAAGGAGCAAATCGGACAAGATTGAAGGAAGTTATTGGCCGCTAAATTGTTTACCATTTCACTGGCCATGTTCAAAATACATCGGCAGTGTTTTCTATTTTTTATTCATTGGGCGTTATTTTAGACCCTTATAGAATCTAGTCGCTAAAAGATATAATGTAAAAAATTCAATGCAATAATCTCTTGAATTCTCTGGCCTTTTCTAAAAATAGTTCAGCATTCTAAACATTATTAATTTATTTTACCATATATTTGATCTCTGCAATGTGCATTCATTCTAGTCTACTCAGTTACACTATCCAAATAGCTGGACCTACTATGTACCAAGACATTCTGATGATTCTTTGTTATGTTGAATATTTGCCAATAATGTTCAATTTAACGAATTCAATCAGCGACTCACTCGATTAATGCCTGAGTAAAAATGTTGACATTTTTGGCCAAAGGCTAAAGGCCATAACTTTTTTTGCTCTTGGACCAGAACGCAACGCTGTAACGTATGACAGCATCTACACATTGAGAGCTTCCATTTGGCATAAAAAAGGAGCAAATCGGACAAGATTGAAGGAAGTTATTGGCCGCTAAATTGTTTACCATTTCACTGGCCATGTTCAAAATACATCGGCAGTGTTTTCTATTTTTTATTCATTGGGCGTTATTTTAGACCCTTATAGAATCTAGTCGCTAAAAGATATAATGTAAAAAATTCAATGCAATAATCTCTTTGAATTCTCTGCCTTTTCTAAAATGGTTCGTTTTCAGCATTCTTAACATTATTAATTTATTTTACCATATTTTGATCTCTGCAAGTGTGCAATCATTCTAGTCTACTCCGTTACACTATCCAAATAGCTGACCGTCTATGTACCACGACATTCTGCTGCTCTTTTTTATTAAATNCCTCTTATTGTTTTACAATGGTGCCACGGCAGATGAATTACAGCCCAAGAAAGAACGTGAGTTTGAATAAATCCGGCTTCCTTTTAACAATTATTGTTAAGCCGGCGAAATTGTGCAAGAGGTCATTGATCGGTTCGAAAAAATAGCCGAAACTTCCGTTGATTTGACTGAAAAATTGGCACTGATCCGGGACACGAGTGCGGCATTCATCAAACTTGCTGTCCCATTGGGAGCACTTTTGGCCGCTTCATTGGACATTGTCAAAAAGGAAAGCGTATTCAAATTAATTTAATGGAAAAAACTGCCATTGTAAATACAAAATAGGTAATTGAATCGATGTAAATTTAGCCCGAGTCGGAAGAGTACAAAGCCCTGAAAAAGCTCAATAAACAAATGAATTATCAATTTGATCGTTTGGGCGAGCGGCTTACGTATTCATTCGAAGCGGAAGAGATGGACACTGAATTAAGGCACTTTCAAAATGTGAGTTTTAGATACTCCCAAGTTGAATGCAGTTTATATTGTATTCCTTTTTGGGTCCAAACCAAAAAATTGCCCTGTTTTCCCCAAGAATTTCATACTTTTTTTGATATATATTAAAATGATTTATCAATGAAATGTCTACAGGAAATTATAATAAAATTATTTTTTGGAAAACAAAATAAATTGTTTAATCAAAGAAAACAAATAAATATTTTAATTTGGAAGACTGGGATTCACAACAAACTATTTACGTATTTTTGTTATAGTTCATCACTGGACAATTGAACATTTTGTCTCGAAAAGTTCGTTACTTCACTGACCCAACAAAGCCCAAAACTGTGTCTTCTGTAAACGATTTGTTGGAATATTGTAAAGGAGCCAATGGTGTTGAAAAGATGGCAGACGTAAATTTTAATTATATTGATTTACAATCATTAAAAAAAGACGTAAAAAGTTAAATATTTAATTTCCGAGTCATTTTATGCCGTAGAATACGAATCTGAGCTTGGGTTTTTCTAATTTCGAACAGCTAATTCAAATTTGGCCGAGCTCGGGTTTGCAGTTGAAAAGTGTCTTTGAAATTTTAAACTCTTGTCGATAACCCCTGCAGGAATTGCCAAAAAGTGAGAGGTTTTTTATTATTAAAAACAAATAAATTTAAGTATATCAATCAACGGGTTACCGAAGGCTGCATGTTAACAAATACACTCGTTTTCGTCAAAATAGAAAATCTGTGGCTGCAAATCAAGCAAAAGTTTAACATCACTGAATGGAACCACCATGAAAAGCATCTAAAGCGGCGTAAGTTATTTTTCGAATCAATTTGAAGGAACGAACTAAAAATTTTCGGATATTCTTAAAAACACTAAAATAATTAAGTTAAAACAATGTTTACAGGAATTCTGAAAATCATCTACTCAATTCCAAGCAGTGAAAGTCTCGATGAACTCGAACGTGTTGAACGAAATCTACCCGGTAATAATTGGATGGTTGGTCGAATTAAATCGTTTAAAATGATTATTATAGATTTTTTTTCTTTTAAATCGACAATTGAAGGAGTGTTCGAACTGATTAAGCACAAGCAATCACGCAATCCAACCAAGTAAGCCTTGTATTAAAAAATTAAATAAATTTTAGACAACGTTCAGGTGCTTAACAGACGCTGTGTTCAACGGAAACATGTACGATCGTGTCAAAATGTCTTTTTTCAGTGCTTTAATACAAATTGAGCTCGGGCGATTGGTAAAAAGTTAACATTAATTAAGTAAAAGATACTCAAATTGAGACCCGGGCAGGAACCGAAAGCTCTCTTTACCTTCAGTGCAGTATCATCTTAACACCCAAGCAGATTTTATTAGCGTCTAGTCCACCGGGGCATTTCCCCCCTCCCACCGTCTCCTATGGATTTTATGCCGTCTGCAATAAGCGTTTTAAACCCCTGGGCTACTAAAATTTTCAAATAATTTAGATGCTTGCCGCAAACCTTTGTGGAAATTTCACATTTAACGATAACAAGGCACAGTTTGATCAGTTTTTATTTGAAGTTACTGCGGATGTTACCCATACGTCACAGTTTTTGGTCGATTACATGCCGAAAAAACTGGTATTTATACAAAATAAAACGCTTTAAATGATTAAACTCAAGAACATGAGTTCGATGGGCGTTGAGGATTTAATTATCAGCAAAACAATAGAGGATTACCCTGGAGGGAAAGATGGCATTCCATCTATCAGATACTACGGGTTGGGCGCTAAAATTCATCAAAATCTGAAGCATGTCGGTCTTCCAAGGTGTGATTTATTTGGGCTAGCCTATGAGTAAAAATCGAGTCAGATTTTTTATTTGACCATGGTCATCAAATGCTAGAAAAAATATAAAGCGACAAAATTTTACCACCATTTTTGCGCGCATTTTAATTAACCGGCAGTTGAAAGCCGAAGGGAAAAATAAAAAATATAAACCACTTACGATTTTGTCTAAACTTTCATAAAAATTCCCGTTAAAAAGTTTTGGACAGAAGCACCTTTTTTAGTCTCTACTAGCGGTTTAGGTGAGCCTAACGGCGCACCAACCGCTAGAAGTTCGGATATGTTATGAACAGATTTGATTGAAATACTTAGAAACTTTTTATCCTTGTCATTTTCCCTTAGGGCACTTTCTTTCTTGGCATTTTCCCTTATGGCACTTGTTTCTTGGCATTTTACTTATGGCACTTTCTTCCTTTTGGGCATTTCCCTTATGGCACTTTATTTCATAACATTTTGCTTTGGACACTTTCTTTCTTGGCATTTTCCCTTATGGTACTTGTTTCTTGGCATTTTACTTATGGCACTTTCTTCCTTTTGGGCATTTCCCTTATGGCACTTTATTTCATAGCATTTTGCCTTAGGGCACTTTCTTTCTTGGCATTTAACTTCGGGCATTTTTGTTTCTTGGCATTTTCCCTAAAGGCATTTTCTTCCTTTTGGCATTTCACTTCTTTGTCATTTTCTCTTTTGGAATTTTCTTTTTTTGGCATTCTCTATCTTTTGACATTTTCCCTTTGGCATTTCCTCTAGGCATTTCTTTCTTTTAGCATTTCCCCTTTTGGCATTTTCTTTCTCCTTTGGCATTTTTCTTCTTTGGTATTCTCTTTTGACACTTTCCCTTTGGCATTTCCTCTAGGCATTTTATACCCTTTGTATTTCTCTTCAATGGTGTTTCCACTTGGCATTTCTCCCCTTACTATTAGACATTATCTTTTTTAGCGTTTTTCCACTTTGGCATTTTTCTCTTCTTTGGCATTTACCTTTTTGGCATCTTTTTTATGGCACTTTCTTCCTTTTGGGCATTTCCCTTATGGCACTTATTTCATAGCATTTTGCCTTAGGGCACTTTTTTCTTGGCATTTTACTTATGCACTTTCTTTCTTGGAATTTTCCCTTATGGCACTTGTTTCTTAGCATTTTCTTCCTTTTGGGCATTTCCCTTATGGCATCTTTTCTTTGGAATTTTCTACCTTGACAAATTAGGCATTTTCTCCCCTTAGGCATTTCTTCCTTGCAGCATTTTTGCACTGGTTTTAGTTTTTGAATAAAAATAATTTTGCTTTTAAAAATTTTAGTAATTAAAAAAGTATTTAAAACAGTTTGGAGTTCAGCCAAATAACATCCGGACATTCAACTTTTTATGTATAGATTTAGGCACTTTTTGGGATTTTTAGCCCTTAGCCCTTATTTTGGGAGTTTTGGTAACAAATATTGTAAAATAACTTCTAGAGGTTCTCAAAAAAAACATGAGTTTTTAGAAAATTCGAAAATCGGCTCGAAATTTTTGCTCAAGTTTACTAACAAAAATGTTTAAAAAATTCCCCAACGTCACCTGTTGATGCCGTCTGACACTCCAATTAATAAAAAGTGCGCACCAAAAAATGTTGGAAATTTTTTTGATTAATTTTTAAATTTTTTCGATTGTAAAACTGTTTAATTCTTTGTTTTGGTAATTTGGTCTTAGTGCTGAGTCCAATTGCTTAAATTTAAAGATCTTTTTAATTAGGATTGAGAAGCAAGTACTTGTGGCTCCATCAGAAAATTCGGACGCAACATTTACGGCTTATTATGTCTGCCCGGACTACTGGTGCACCAAAGTTTTGGGACAGCGGGGAGTGGACGTGATGGTCGCGCGTTTTATAAAACATCACATTTTCGACGCTTGGTCTCTCAAGAAGCGTCTTCAGCGCATCAAACCTGCAATTCTTGAGACGCTGAAGTAAGCCGTTCAAAATTTTGCGACTAATACAGTCACGGTAAAATAAAAATAAGCCATTAGGTTCAGTCCAGTACTCCTTGTGTTTTGCCCAATTCCCTGACAAAATAATCTTAAGCCTTAATTTAGAGAATTGCTTTAACCAAGTTTTTATTATTTTCTTGAACATTAAGTTTATTTATTTTTTTTGGTTTTAGTTAATTTTTATTTTATTTTTGCACCAATTTAATGTAAACAAAGAGACCGTGAAAGCATTTGTTAAACAATAATTCAATATGCAAGCTATAAAAATCCGGAAAAATTCCCCACAAGAGCCAAAAGCTCGCCACGCTCTAAAGTATTTGGCCGAGTTAGTTAAAAAAAATTTTGATGGGATTCTTTATACTAAAAATTGGCAAACAATAAAGTTTATTTTGTTAAACTAAATTATGAAAATCATTCGTGCGGATGAGAACTAGGAGACTATGTTAACCATTTCAAACTTTTAAAACGATTCAGCAATTTACACGAAACTAATCAATAATATTTTTAGACTTGACTATTATGTTTCATTGCCTCGTCTTGTCAATGAATTGGAGGAAATCAAAAAACTCAAACTTGTCGCCGAATGGCAGCAGAGTGCAGCCATTGTTCGGCAAAAAACTGCTTTTCTTGTGAATTGTGCATTCCCAGCAATTACTGTGGTATACCAGCGTGAAAGCACAGATCTTGCGGGCACTGTGCATTTCGAACATTCAAACTTTTTGGACAAACAATGGTTCGACGATAATACCTGCCATAATTTCTTTTTTTTTCTTTGAAATGTAAACTTAAAGCATAAATGAGTTGATTGTCGGGTAAAAATAAGTGTACTAAAATATTCAAAACAACGAAATAAAATCATTTTTTTCTCAACCTTCCACTCTTCCTGTGATTTCTTATTTGAAAAATTGTTAGCGGAGTCTCAAAGTGAAATGGATGTGCCGCGGCACATCTCGCCCACATATAACCCCTCAATTAAAGAATGATCGGTCCGTCCACCGCTAACTACTTACGAATGTTTTCCCGACCTAACTGTTCGCCAATTTTGTCCGTATGGCCATAATTTTATTTTTCAAAACAAAAATTTTGATGAACATTTTACTTACGCTCATTTAAATTTTCTGTTTTTGGCTAAATATTTCAGTTATTTGCTCTAGTAAAAAATGCAAGAAAATGAAGCACTTTTTCTTTAAAAGGGTAAATTTTTTAATGTTTCCATTTATATTTATATTATTTTCAATAATTATTTAGTGAATTCAGCATCAAATGAGTCATCCTCTAAAAACTTAAGGCACTGCCTAATTTGACGTCATTCGACTCAACTCTGGCAGGTCAAGCCAAGCCCAAGACGTTCACGGACAACAACAATTCAATCGATAAACCGCAAAAAAGCGCACAACAACAACAACAACAACAACGTCCCACCACTTTGTTTCCAATCAGTGAATCACCGACCACGTCATTTGGTACAGCACAAGACACGGATCAATCAAAAATGATCAGGTTCGAATGATCCATAGATTGTGTCAGATCGATCTTTTCAAAAAACAGGCCACCACCATCCGGTAACGCTTGGTGGTCAACTTTATGTCCAGTGTACTCTTTCATCGGCATTGGATCATCATCATTTGCATCAACTCTCATCACCAATATTTTGCTCGTCCACCCAGGGCACCATCGGTTGTGCCATCGGCAAGTTGTTCGATCAGTGTCGATCAAGTTGGCAAAGTCATATAATCAATTTTAGACCACTGTAAAAATTTATTATTCACAGTTATGCCGCTTGAGAACGCCACGACGCCAAATGCAGCGCAATGCCCTGCGGCGTTGCTCAATAGCCGCCAGCCGCTTTTGATGTTGCCGCCACTACCGCCTCCGGCTGGCAGCACCAGTCCACAACAGCAACAGGTGACAGCGCCGGTTTACGATGGTGATCGGTTTGAAACAAAAAGAAGCCCTCTAATCAAATTTTAATGGTACGCATATAAACGGGTGCCAAATGAAAATTTTCAAAGACATTATTTGGAAGGCCAAAAAGCCTCATTTTGCAGAATCTTTATTTACCGATAAAAAAATGTTCAACTGTTATTATATTTTTGGTAAGCATAATCGATGAGAGCATCTTTTTGTTCAAAATTTGGTTAAATTGGCAAAATTTTCCTCGATGAGGCTAAAACCTCAGATTTGGCACCCCTGGCTGGATATAAAGCATCTCATTTATTTTGATTGAAATTTTTTTAGTAATTAAAAAATGTATGAATTGTTTGAACTAATAATAGTGTTTAATGTTAATTCTTTAAATTTAATTTTAAAAAATCTTTTAAAAGTATTCTAAAATTGTTAGTTTTGTTATATTCTTTTTTTCCTGTTTCATAGATAGTTTTTAAATTCTCTTAATTTAATTTTTAAATGAACATTTAAAACTGTGAATGCATAAACATCACAGACAAAAAGGTTCATTCAAATTAATTAGAAAATTTCACAAAAACGATAAAAGTTTGTGCAATTTTGTGACTATGATAGTACGGGACCGAGCCTAAAATTCCATTTTTTAGTCTGAATTTTTTGGTCCCGGATTTTTTAAAATTTCGTAATTTCACTAAAATACCCCATTTTTTACCAAGTTTTTTTCTGCTTCTTATTTATCTATTAGTCCCCATTTTTTTGATTAAGACTTCTTTTGGTCCCGCTTTGAAACAGTGCGGTGCCGCCATAAGCAAAACATCGATGACGTAAAGCAAATTTTTTGAGATATATTAGCCAAAAGTTAGCAAGCTTTGGATATCTGCGGGCCGAGAAGAATATATGATGAGAGCTTTGGTATAGTTCAAGAAATTAAAGAAACAAAATGTAAAATAATTAGCAAATAAGTAAATTTTAAATTTATTTTCAATTTAAGTCTTATTAATAAAATCACTATTTTTTGTAAGAAGTTACGGGAAAATTCCGGAAAATGGGTACCTCGCCAAATAACCCGGGGCCTCCCCGACCCCGATTTTTGTTTGCAAATTTTGTTTGGGTTTTAATAGACAAATTGTATTTGCATTATTCTTAAGAATTCGATAATGTTGAAAGATGGAAAAAGAAAATATTTATACATATATATTTTAAGATGAGAACATTTAAATTCAATAATATGTTTTGTGATAAATTGATATTTTTGTCACCTCCTGGTGGTGGTGGTGAATCAAATAATTTCTCAAATCCCGTTTGCTTCAAATCAACAACGCTCGTTCTGTTTTATGGCAAATGCGCTTTGCTGCAGAAATGCAAGGCGTTCACGGCATTTCGGGTCGTCATGCAAGATGCGTCTGGTTGCCGGTCTTAGCGGGTATGATCTTGTCCACAGGGAGGTGAAGAAGCGTCCGTAGTAAATGCACTGCTCGCTCTCCGCCTGTTGCTGTTCGTCAGGCAAACACACTTCGCTTGGCCGACCGTCCTTTAGCACCAGCGAACGGACGACCGTGTTGAAGTTGGGCTCGTGGAAGTAGGCGAAGGAGAAGCGCTCCTGCGCGTTCAGGCTCACCTTGTGCGGTGTGGCCAGAATGAAACTGTCCGTGAGCAGTTGAAATGTGTCGCCAGGAAAGCAGACGAGCGTGCGATTGTACGGCACGACAAAGTGCCAAGGTTCCACATCTTCGTACATGCCGGCGGTGCTTTCGGTGTCAAGCCTGAATTAAATAAGCTCCAATTAATTACCTAATAAAGGAAAAAGAGTGCCAACCAATTTCTTAGTCTCAGTTCCCCTTCAATTGGTGGCCGAACATGAAGTCCTCCAACAGGGTCCTGTGCCAACAGTACCAGCATGCCGTTGTCCGTGTGTGAGCTGAGCCCTTTGCCAATGTTAACAGTGTCTCGCGCAGGATAGTGCAATGTTTGCAATCGGTGCCACCCGTCAACACAAAGTCCGCTGATTGTCGTACGGTTAAGGCCCAATGCGAGTGCGATCAGCTCAACTACACTGGTCCCAATCTGGCCCAGTTCGTTTTTCCAGCTTTGCATCGCATTCCGGTAGCCGGAAACGGCGGATGGCCATGGAACCGGTCCATGGCATGGCCACTTATCAATCACGCGCCTGTCGTCCATTGGAAGATCCTTACAAATGTTGTAAGTCTCCCAGGCCTCTGAACATATATATGCAAAAGTGTATTTGGCCATGTTTAAAATTGATTTGTACGCAAGGAGGCCAGATTGCCTTCTTTTTATGGCAAATGCCATTTTGAAAATTTGCTTTCTCCACCTTGCCATTTCTTGGAACTTTGGGGGTAATTCTCATTTTTTGAAGAAAATAAAGATCCTTGTAAGATCCTTGTACAATTTGAAGTTTTTGGTGTCAAATCTCTATAAATAAAGTCAAAATTCAAAATTTTCTCGGCGGCGCCCATCGGCACCGCCGACCTCCTCCCCTGGAGCAAAAAGAAATTGTTTTTTGAAATTCGCTAAGAAAATAGCCATTTTAATGCCATTTTTCGGACTCCTTGGTGCCAACCATTACAATGCCATTTCTTAGAAGCCGTTTGCCATTTTTTCTCGAAGGTGATCTGGCCTCACTATTTGTACGGTTGTGCTCTGGGCTCCCACCCATACCAATGTGTCTTCCGTTGTTCTCCGCGTCGATTTTGTACTCGTTGCCAACATAGTAGCCGCTGAAGCTCAGTTCGTTGATGCACAATCGCTTGTACTCCATTGGCATGTTCATGAAGCTACGGCTGGCATCAAAAGCGCGTGTCAGCAATTTGTCCTGTTCGGTGTTGATGTTTATGTAAAAAAATCCGTCGTTTCGCCATGCTTTGACCATCTCAGCACCAAGTGATTTGTCTTCCATGCCAACTTGCTTTGGAACACAGAAAAACGACATTTTAAATGGTTGAATATTTATGTGAAACAATTTGATGTGTTGGATTGTTTGTTATTTTTTGAAGCAAAAATTCAATGTTAAATAATAAATGTTTTTGTATATGACGAAGAATTTGTACTTTGCTAGGCAAAAAGAAAAGGCGGCGAAGATAGAAAGGAGTCGTAATGAGCAGTCACCAACCCATTAACACATCAATTATAATTAACATGTTTTTGCATTAAGTGCATGATCAAAATTTTTTAAGCGCCTGGGCGGTGACACTTCTTTTCTCCATATAATTATTTTTTTTGATCACCGCTTTAATTCAACATTTATCAATTTTTGCTGTGCACTTTTGGGTTCTCGTCACCAATTTGTCGTTCAGTTGTATCGCTATTTGTATATATGTCACGGGTAAGAAATGCTAAAGTGCAAGCAATTTTGAAAGTCTCTACCGGTTTTTAAACTAAACCAAATTAAAGACATAAAATTGAATTAGAAAGCTCTAAGCTTTTAAAAGCTAATGTTAAAACAAAGCTAAACATTAGATAATTTGTAAAAAGTTATTTCAATAAAACTATGCACATTGAACTTTTAAAAAAAGTTTTTGAACCGCTTGGCTTTTCCCTAAATGATTCTTTTCATTTATAACTTTCTAATTTAATCTTATTGTGTTTGATTTGGTTTAATTTAAAAAAAGGTATAGACTTTCGAAATTGCTTGAATTAGCATTTTCAGAATTAGCCGGATAATTCCAGAAATTTCCCGCTCAAGGCGGGTAATTTTATAAATTCCAAAATTACTCGATTTACAAAAAATGTTTTGATTTTTTAAATTAAATGTATTTCTTTTAAAAAGTGCCACGAGCATATAAAATGATGAATTTGTCGTGGAGCACTTCCATTTCTTTGCGCAAAGCACCAATTTGTGCCACGTGCTCATCAAGTTGAGCCTGTGTTGACGAGTGGACGCCGACACTACAGCACGGAGTTGAGTCCTCCTGCTGGACACTTGAGCCTAATGATTTAAATTTTATTGGCCGATTCAGCGCGGCCGTTTCGGCGCTGCCAAGTTAAAAACTTCATAGGCATTTATGTTTAGAGCCCGGCAAGATCGAGATCCCGACCGAGATTTTCCGAGAGTCCAGGTCTCGAATCTCGGAAATTTGTCGAAAACTCCGAGACCTGGACTCTCGAAATTTCGAGATTTTTTATCTCGGGAGTCCAGGTCTCAGCCCATCCGCAAATCTCGATCTCGGATTTTTCAAAAGTCCGGACTTAATTTATGTTAGCCAACTAAATAAAGCATCCATTTACCAAACAAGTCATCACGACCAAGCCGTTCACCCCGCTGGGTTTTCTCCGCCGATTTGACCAGACGTGCCACTTTACGACGGCATTCAACCAGTTGACGACATGCCAACCGAATGCTCTTCAGATCAAACTCTTTGGCATCTGCCAGTGAACTGTCAATGCCTGAACTGCTCGACAACGACGGCCCTCCTCCACCAGCTGTGCAGCACTCATCCGTCGCACTTTCCGCCTTAGGCGAATGCAAATTCAACATTTGCACCATCGTAGTCGATTGTTTTTCTAAAATTTTTTGTTGCAAAATTCGTAATTTAAAAAAAAAATTCTCACTCTGTTGTTGATCCTTGACCAACTCCATGCAGGCCATCTCGCGCTCCACCACCGCTCTCTCCAGTTGCAATTGCATCTCGCGTCCATGCACTTCACGTTGGCGCAACTCCAACTCCAACTCCTCCAATGTGCTGTTTAGTGACTGCACCGTTTGGTTCAGCTCCGTCCGCTCTCTGTCCCAAGCGGCTTCTCGTTCGGCTACTGCTCGCTTTTCGTGTGTCAGTTGCGATTGCAGTTGAGCATGGTCGACCATCTAATTACATTTCAATTTCAAATTTTACATGGAAGTTTTGGACATGTCCCCAAACATGATCTGAAGTGTCAATTTGTAAAAAAAGGAACTATAAGATTAGATAAAAAATTTTAAATATAAAAACCCCAAAAACCGGGGGTACTGGGTTTTAACCGGTACTGTGCAACCCTAAAAAATAGGTATAAAATTTTTGACTACAAATTGATTGAAATTAAATTGTTGAAAGTATTAAAAAAAATAGAATAACATAAATAAATGAATAAATTGACCAATTTTTCAAATTTTGCCTCCACATTTGCTTCACTACTTGTTGGGATTGTTGCCTGTCGATGTACACGTTGAGCAATTTCCAACTCAGTTTCATAGGTTCGTAATCTGAGAATGTATTGCATTTTAATCATTAATTACCAACAGTTTTGAATAATTAAATATATTAAAAAAACGCCAAAACCTTCGCCGCATGCGGCTGATCTGTTCCCGTGCTGCGCCCTGCACATCGCCATGGCGCTCCCGCTCGCGCTCCGTCACCTCACGGCTGCGCCGCAGTGCCGTCTTCAGACGCCCAATTTCGGCATCTTTGGCGGACAGTTGTTGCACAAGCGTACACATCAGGTCTGACACCTGATCGTGTTGAAAATGTGTGATTTGTTGGGCATGATCAGAATATGAGATCCAATAATGAGGTTTAGCCTCATTTTGTGGCTTTTTAGAATTGATGAGTTTTTTGAGGCTTTTACTGTCGGCACCGTCGACCCTCCCGCCGCTCCCACAATAATATTTCAGAAAAATATTGCCAAATTTTGAATAAAAAGATGCTCTCATCAATCATGGCTTACCAAAAATAAAACAATTAAATTTTTTTATCGATTAAGTAAAGATTCTGCAAAATGAAGCTTTTTTGCCTTCCAAATGCACCTGTTGCTGTTGTGGACTGGTGCTGCCAGCCGGAGGCGGTGGTGGCGGCAACATCAAAAGCGGCTGGCGGCTATTGAGCAACGCCGCAGGGCATTGCGCTGCATTTGGCGTTGTGGCGTTCTCAAGCGGCATAACTGTAAATAATAAATTTTTACAGTGGTCTAAAATTGATTATATGACTTTGCCAACTTGATCGACACTGATCGAACAGCTCGTTGCCGATGGCACAACCGATGGTGCCCTGGGTGGACGAGCAAGATATTGGTGATGACAGTTGGTGTAGATGTTGATGATCCAATGCCGATGAAGGAGTACACGGGACACGAAGTTGACCACCATGAGATCCCGGATGTTGATGATCTGCTTTTGAAAAGATCGATCTGCACAATCTATGGATCATTCGAATCTGATCATTTTTTTTTGGTCCGTTACCAAATGACGTGGTCGGTGATTCGCTGATTGGAAACAAAGTGGTGGGACGTTGTTGTTGTGCACTTTTTTGCGGTTTATCGATTGAATTGTTGTTGTCCGTGAACGTCTTGGGCTTGGCTTGACCTGTCAGAGTTGAGTCGAATGACGTCGAATTAGGCAGTGCCTTAAATTTTAGAGGATGACGTCATTTTGGGGATGAATTCACTAAATAATTATTGAAAATAATAAAACTGCAAATTCTTAAATGGAAACATTAAAAAAAAATTTACCTTTTTAAAGAAAAAGTGCTTCATTTTCTTGCATTTTATTAATACAGCAAAACTGAAATATTTAGCTAAAAACAGCAAATTTAAATGAACCAAATTAAAATCTTAATCAAAATATTTTAATCTTTTTTAATATTTGAAATTATGGCCACACGGACAAAATTGGCGAACAGTTGTGTCGGCAAAACATTCGTAAAGGCGGATGGGCATAAATATAGTGGTGGACGGACCTATAATTCATCCCTGGCGGGGATGAAGGAAATTGGCTTCGATCTAATCTTATCATAGGACGGAACATGCCTTTTGGCCAAAATTTAAATGAATAAATGTAAAAATGTTATTTATTGTATTTAATATTCGGAGTTGGCTTAAAAGCATTTTTACAAGAAATTCAATAAAAATAAAAAATACAGGCGAATGGGGCCAAAATTTTTGGATCCCAAAATTTATTTTCGTTATGGATTGGGTCGTTGATTAAAAATTGACGATAAAATTCTGTAAATTTGTTTATCTACGCTATTTCTTATATACATTGCGCCAGAAGGGCCATTGCGGGACGCGCTGTTATGCCCAGGGCACGCACATAATGTGCCCCGGGGAATATCCAATTTCTGCCCTGGAGGGATGGGAGAAGGTCAGAGTGCAGGATTATAAGTGGGGGAGATGTGCCGCGGCACATCCATCTCACTTTGAGACTCCGCTAACAATTTGCCAAAAAGAAAAGAAGAATGGCACAAGAAGAGGGGCATTCTATGGGAGACTGGGAATAAATTTTATTCGCTTTGAATATTTAGAGTCATTTATTTTTGTTGTTGTTGTTGTTAAACAAAATTGGGGATAAAAGAAAATTTGTGGGAAACGGTTTTTTATCACAAAATTATTTTTTTCTGTATATTGAAAGCATTGGAATTGGGGGGGGGGGGTAATGAGTGTTCAAGAATTGGAACATCTTCAAATTTGTGTTCCAAATGGCATTCTACAACTGAGTGAGAAGCAAGCTTCTGTTCAAATTAAAATGGCAGCCCCTCCGGGGACACACATTCTGCGCCAACTCTTCCGCTTTTTTCTTCTTCTTTGTGGCTAATTCACTTTAGAAGCCCTGGCCGACCGATGGCCCCCGCCTTTTCCCACACCATCCGCCCTAATTATCCGCACTTTTCCAATAGCTTTTGGCTGCTCGTCCGGCAGATGTGGTCGGAGGGCCCGACTTGGCCAACTCAAGTGGCCCTTGGGCCAAGAAAGGGAGTACAAATGAAAAACTTGGACAGCAAAAATAAAAGTGTTATTATTAAACACTAGAGGCGAGATTTTCACATTTTTTTGCGAATAAAGCTTGACGAGAGAAGCCCAAAATAGCATTTATTTTCAATTTTATTGAATTATAGCGATTTTTTAGTCAATATAAATCAATATTTAGACGTTTTTGAGTATAAATTAGGGTTGTAAAACTGAAAGTTCCGGTTCAGGTTTTTAAATCGCATTTGCGGGATCCCGCTGCGAGATTTTTTTTTTGTTGATTTGCGGGACCGGATTTGCGGGATAAATCCGCAAAATCCCGCATTTTAAATTTTCGGGAATTAGCTGGATTGACAATGGGGAAATTTTTTTTTCTTTTTTGCGCAAAAATTTGTAAATTTAGCAACTTTTGATTTTTTTTTTTGTTGCGAATTCTGCACTTCTGCTGAGGGGGGGGGGGAGGGGAAGTCGGCGGTGCCGATAGGCGCAGCCGAGAAAATGCTTTTGATTTTTGATATCAATTTGTTAAGAAAATTTGTCCAAAAATTACAAATATAGCAAAACAAAAGGTCCCTTATGTTTTTGCGTTTACAAATTAGTGCAACCAAAAAATCAAATAAAAAGCTTGTGATTTTGTCAACAAAAATTTTTTGGAAGTCGGAACTCGGAAGTTCTAAAATTTTTTTTTAAATATGTTGCCTTGACTTGAATAAATCAATTAACTCAAAAACACTAATACAATAAACATTAATAATCAAATTCAACAATTAGCAAGTTTCATTGCAAATAAAAAAAAGATTTCTAACATTTTTTAATTTTAGGTTCAAAAATTCCTGAAATTAAAATGTTAGGCGTTTTATTAGAGGGTTTTGTTGGGGAGGACGAGCGGCGCCGACAGGCGCCGCAGGAGAAAAAAATTTGCAAAAATGTCCAATTTAAGGAGTATACTACTTACTAATTATTAATTTAAAAGAATAAAATGAGTTTTCACTTGGGGAGTAGAACATACGACAAGTAAGGTACGACAAAGAGTTAACCACTAAGCCATGATAGAATTGGGTCCCACCCAACTCATCAATACCCAACTCATCCACCCATCTAATCCATATGCAACTGATCCATAGAGCATAACGCCTTTTGCAAAAGATATTAAATTGAGGTTTTTTAAAATTTGATTTGGCATTGTGTATTTTCAAATCAAAAGCGGCACAAATTGTCATTTGTTTTGGGTAACACTAGGGTTGGACAAGAACGGGTATCCGGAACCGGGTGTTTTGGGCAAATTATCCGGGACCTGTATCCGGGTGTCCAGGATCCGGGATACCCGGTATCCGGGGGTTGGATCCGGGCGGGTTAAGCACCCCTAATGGTGGTTTGCAAATCTCTTAACAAATTGAGTCAAAATTCAAAATTTTCTCGGCCGCGCCTATTGGCACCGCCGACCCTTCCTCCCAAAAACTAAGCAGAATTCTCAAAAAAACTCGATCGGCAAATATCGATTTTTTATACGCTTTTTATAACAGAATGTAAAAATTCTAAAAAGTTTACCAAAAATATAATTTCGAACTTTCTTTATTATAACGTATATCCGGCTGTAAATTACTATCCGGTACCGGTATCCGGGTGTTAAGGAACCGGTAGAACCGCTATCCGGGGGACCTGGATAATATCCGGTCTTGTCCAACCCTAGGTAACACTTCAGAAAAAGTTACGATTTTTTCCTTAAATTTCGGAAGTCTCAACTCGGAATTCCGAGCGCAAAAAATTGAAGTCGGAACTTCGAAAGTCGGAATTCCGTTCATCCCTGGTTTGAACCACCGTAAGTGTTCAGAAAAAGTCTGAAAAATCAATTAACACAAAGGATCAGAACCCCAACCCCACCCAACTATAACCCCCACCACTCACCACTTTACCACAACCATTTTGCGTTTATTGTTGAAAAATCACATTTTTACTTGTGACTTGTGGGAATCGAACCTTTTAAATTTAAATCATTTATACTTGTACTTTTACATCTTACAGTAAAAACAAGAAATTATGACAGGTGTTGTCATCGAACCATTGTTTGTCTAAAAAATTTGAATGTTCAAAATGGACAGTGTCTGCTAGATGTGCTTTCACGCCGGTATTCCACAGTCATTGTTGGGAACACACAATTCACAAGAAAAGCAGTTTTTTGCCGAACAATGGCTGCACTCTGCTGCCATTCGGAAAAAAGTTTGAGTTTTTTGATTTCCTTCAATTCATTGACAAGACGAGGCAATAAAACATAATAGTCAAGTCTAAAAATATTATTGATTAGTGTCGTGTAAATTGCTGAATCGTTTTAAAAGTTCGAAATGGTTAACATAGTTTCCTAGTTCTCATCCGCACGAATGATTTTCTATAATTTAGTTTAACAAAATAGCTTTATTGTTTAAGAATCCCATCAAAATTTTTTTTAAACTAACTCGGCCAAATACTTTAGAGCGTAGCGAGCTTTTGGCTCTTGTGGGGAATTTTTTCGGATTTTTATAGCTTGCAAATTGAATTATTGTTTAACAAATGCTTTGCACGGTATCTTTGTTTACATTAAAATTGGTGCAAAAATAAAATAAAAATTAACTAAAACCAAAAAAAAAACTTAATGTTCAAGAAAATAAAATAAACTTGGTTAAAGCAATTTTCTAAATTAAGGCTTAAGAGTATTTTGCCAGGGAATTGGGCAAAACACAAGGAGTACTGGACTGAACCTAATGGCTTATTTTTACTTTTTACCGTGACTGTATTAGTCGCAAAATTTTGAAGGGCTTACTTCCGCGTCTCAAGAATTGCAGGTTTAATGCGCTGAAGACGCTTCTTGAGAGACCAAGCGTCGAAAATGTGATGTTTTATAAAACGCGCGACCATCACGTCCACTCCACGCTGTCACAAAACTTTGGTGCACCATTAGTGCGGGCAGATATAATAAGCCGTAAATGTTGCGTCCGAATTTTCTGATGGAGCCACAAGTACTTGCTTCTCAATCCTAATTAAAAAGATCTTTAAATTTAGTAGCAATTGGACTCAGCACTAAGACCAAATTACCAAAACAAGGAATTAAACAGTTTTACAACCGAAAAAATTTAAAAAATTAATCAAAAAAATTTCCAACATTTTTTGGTGCGCACTTTAGCTAAATCAAAGCCTCAACGCCAGTCGAACTCATGTTCTTGATTTTAATTTTAGGTAATTTTTTGTAAAATTACCAATTTTTTTGGCATGTAGTCGACCAAAAATTGTGATGCATTTGTGATATCAGCAGTAACTTCAATTAAAAACTCATCAAATCGTAATTTGTCATGGCTAAATGAAAAATTTCCACACACGGTTGCGGCCACCATCTAAATAATTTTGCGTTTTAATTTTGTTGTGATACAGCTATCTGGGTTTTTTAGGGGGTGCATTTTGGTTTGAAAAAATTTTTGATTTTTACGAGTACGTTTTTTGTTTATATTGCATTTTTCTTAAGAAATTTGGGAAAAATGCCTAAAAATTGCATTTTTCTCAAGAAAAATGCCTAAAATATGGATTTATTACGGAAAAATGGCAAAATCTTGATCTATATTGACTAAAAAGTCGCTCTAATTCTAAATTCAAAATGAATGCTATTTCCGGGCTTCTCTGATGATTCCCTATTCACAAAAAAAAACATATAAACTTGAAAGTCCGGACCCTAGTGATGAACTATAACAAGCATAAGTAAATAGTTTGTTGTATCCCATTTTTGGGTCCAAATTAAAATATTATTTGTGTTCTTTGATTAAACAATTCTTTTGTTCAACACTAATGGGGACCACAGAAAATCAATTAGACAAAAAGTAATGTGATCATTCAAAATGTGATGCAAAAACATAATGTGGGCAGGTAGTGGCCCCACTAAAATGAATCACCGGTTGAAAGGAGGTCCGCGCTCATCATCGGCTGCTGTTTTTAGTAATAAAATGTTGCCTCGGAGACGAAAAAGAGAAGGGAATAGGAAGAGCAAATAGTTAAAATTAATTCTTAGCAATTTTTGAATATGGGTAATTCTATAGAATAATTCTTAATTTTCTCGTAAAATTTATCCAGAAAAAAGATTCATAACACGGTCCTATTTTGCATCGCCACAAAAGGACTCTAAAATCAGAGGCCTAGAAGAAATTATAAATTCAAAAATTAATTCGTAACCTTTAATTTGCTCGAAATTGTTTATCTTTGACTAGTTAGGCCTTTAAAGTTAACAGATCCTTGAAACATTTTTATAAAATTTATACATTTTTGATAATTTGGCTACTCATCCGGCAAATGCCAACTCAAGTGACCGTGGGCCAAGAAAAGGATTAAAATGAAAAAGTTGGACAGCGAAAATAAAATGTTTATTATATTAATCATTCAACCCAAACACATTTTTTGAGCCTTTAAATTTATCACTTTATCGGAGGAAATTTCATCAAATATTCATCCCATTAACAGCTCTGGCCCACGGCATCTTCTCGATGAACCACAAAAATGCTTCTAAAAAATTAAAAAAGTTGGGCAATGTTTATAAAATTAAAAAACTTACGGCTAATAGCCAACAGCAAACCAAGCACGTAAAGCGGTGCCACTTTGGCAGAGAGTCCGGCACTTTTATCGGTGCCGTTCCTTTTGTGAGCAAGCGGCTCCTCGACGCCATGCTCCGAAGTGCCGTTCTCCGAATTCTGGTCATAAAAATTGGGGTGTTTTCAGAGGCGTAACATTTTACCGGTTGGACATTTTGCCAATAAGTGGGGGGACAAAATGTCCGAATTTTCACTAATTGGCGAAATGTCAAACTGGCGTGAATTTTTTAAAAGTTTTTTTGTATTCATTTTAAATATTACGGTCTTATTGTGCCCATCCTGCATCGTGGTTTCCGGGATTTGGGTCGTTTTGGCTGGCGTGATATCAATTTTGGTACTGATCCCTTTGGCGATGCTCTTTGAAGCTGTAAAATAATTTTTTAAAATAATAAAAAAATATAAGCAATCCAAAAATCCATTTTAAATTGATAAGACTTTAATTCAATTTTTCAGACTTCCCCTCAAGGGTTAGGGACGATTCGGCCCCGACGTTTCGGCCACAGGGACGCCACCCTAAGCAGAGCTTACAAATTAGGCCTAATGAAAAAAACCTTGGGCCGAAACGTCCCGCTCTCCCCCCCCCCCCAAATTTATCAAAACGAAATTGAAAAATGCATAATTCGGCCAAAAGAAAGCAAAATTTCACATTCGCTGCTGGTGGTGGTGTTGCTGGTACCGCTTGTCCCAGTTGTGGTGTTCAGATGCTTCGCCAAAGGCAAGCTGCTGGTAGTGGTAGCGCGGGTTGTGGTGCTGGTACTGGTTGCGCGGGTTGTGGTGGCGGCAGTGGTAGCGCGGGTGCTGGTACTGGTAGCGCGGGTTGTGGTGGTGGTACTCGTAGTGCGGGTTGTGGTGGTGGAGTTCGGGCGCATCGACAGCGGCAAGTTGCAATGGTCCGTGTGACAAGTTTGACATTTGTCCTGCACGCAGTATTCTTGCATTTCAAAATTGCAAAAAGCGTGCTGCTTCGAGCAAGAAGCGAAGTACCAGTCCTGAGCTTAAAAGCACGAAGGCTTTGCTTACACACAATAATAAAAATATATTTTAAAATTAAGAAATAGTCTTCAATATGGGGCGAGTGATGTAACTACTATTTTTTCGAAATTGCTGATTAAAAAAAGTTTTGAGGGCTAATCGTAGGAAATTTGTGCTTTTCATCTTTAAAATATTGTTTTATGATTGATTAGTTAGTTAAATTATAAAATTAATTAGCAAAATTTGTAGGAAATTTGTGCATCTTTTCATATTTAGATAGTATTTTAATTAAAATTAGTTATAAATTATAAAATTAATTAGCAAAATTTGTAGGAAATTTGTGCATCTTTTCATATTTAAAATATTATTTTAATTAAAAATTAGTTAGTTAAATTATAAAATTAATTAGCAAAATTTGTAGGAAATTTGTGCTTCTTTTCAAAATATTGTTTTAATTAAAATTAGTTAGTTAAATTATAAAATTAATTAGCAAAATTTGTAGGAAATTTGTGCTTCTTTTCATATTTAAATATTGTTTTAATTAAAATTAGTTAGTTAAATTATAAATTAAATGCATTTTCCACCTTTGCACTCAAAAAAAGTGCAGACTCTGTCGTCACTGACACATTCGGTCATGCCATGATTTGGAAATGTCTCCCATTTGGCCAACCGCAAGGACAGTTCGTAGGGCACTTCGACGCCATTAATGCCTTGGTAACAGCGAAGGCCTAACAAATTTTTTTGTTTGAAAATAAAAAACAAAAAAAATGCTTAAAATTTTACGATTGCCCTGAAGCGCGACAGGTTCAATAAAGAAGGCAACAGCAAGAACAATGTTGACGAATCGCTGCGCCATTGAATTCAAAGATGTAAATTTTGACACGAAATTGTGCCACAATTCCGTGGGCACTCAAAGCTGACGACAATCACTTCTTCTGACTGTGGAGTTTTTTTTTTTAAAATTTAACAAGGAATGAATATGTTTTTTTTGTATTTCAAAATATTAAATTTTCAAACGAAATAAAATAAAATTTTTAAAAGATTAAACATAACGATGTGACCAGCAAGAAAAGGAAGACAAATTTGTCATTTTGCAATCGAACCAACCGATGAAGCAATTGGATAAATGTTTTCCAATGCTTTATGTTAATAAAATAGAGTGATAAAAAGCTGATGGACTCCAAAAAGCCAAATAAATGAATCTGATTCATCATCGTTCAAGCGGCGTCGCTCTTATAACAGTTTCGCGTGCAATTTGTTAAATAACTTTTTCAAAGTGCATGGAGCGAGAAAACGCTTTCAACGGTAGCCATGACAGGTTCGTGATTTTGCATCAAATGGCATTGCCGGATTTGTCCCAATACAATGCCAAAAAAAAACACTTGAAAAAGTTAGGGAAACTGTTTTCGACCCTTTTTTTTCATTCTTTTGGTATTATTGTGTAAAGTTATAGTCACTTTTTTTCAAATTGACGATCTTGAAATTTTGGTTTCGAAACAGATTTCGGCCATAAAAAATTAGTAATTCAATGCATTATAGAACATTTGCAGAAGTCTGCCCAAATCTGGGACTTCAAATTTATTTGAAAATAAAGCTTAACAAATAAAAAAATATTTAAACGATATTATAAAAAGAAGTCAATTGAAAATTTATGTTGCTTCCGCCTCGGCAGCCATGGCACGCTAAAATGGTTTTTTTAATTTTTAAAAATTACATAAATTTATTTCAATTTTTTAGACCTGAAGTTGATTGGAGCTGAATTCTTAAAAAAAATTATTTTAAAATTCCTTAACAAAGATGCAATAAAAACGAAAAATACACAGTTAGAAATCGACTTTTTTACTCAGCTTTCCACTTGTATTTCTTACTTGTCGGACTTTAAGAACAATGCATTTTTTAATAAATTTCCAAACTATAATTCGTTAAAAAAATTTGTTTTTCTTAATTTCTGTTCTGTTTATCAGAGTTTCTGGTCGTTTTGGGCACCAGAATTATGTTTTCTGATAATTTTTTTGCGAGCAGAATTATAATTTCTGGTTTTTAAAAAGGCGACCAGGGTGTGTTGGGTTCAATCCCGCTTGCCTGCTACCATTTTTAATAAATTTTTTTCAAATATTTTTAATTAAAATGCGTGCTCAGAAAAGGGTGAGTGGGAAGGAATGAGCGGGGATGTCAATATAGCCGATGATCCTCGTCATTACTACATTTAATTAACAATATTGTTGTTTTGCCCGATTATTTACCCATTTATGAGTCTACTTCGTTTAGTGACTGTTCGTTTGACTTTGTTTGGACACGTTCGTTTAGTCACTGTTCGTTTGACTTTGTTTAGTCACTGTTCTCGTTTAGTCACTGTTCGTTTAGTAAACTGTTCGTTTGCCCACTGTTTGTTTGGCACTATTTATTTAGTCACGTTCGATTAGTCACTGTTTATTTAGTCCCTGTTTGTTTAGTAAACTGTTCGTTTGCCCACTGTTCGTTTAGTGACTGTTTGTTTAGTCACCTGTTTGTTTGGTCACGTTCGTTTAGTCACTGTTCGTTTAGTCACTGTTTGTTTAGTCACTGTTCGTTTAGTAAACTGTCCGTTTGCCCACTGTTTGTTTGGCACTATTTGTTTAGTCACGTTCGTTTAGTGACTGTTCGTTTGCCCACTGTTTGTTTGGCATTTGTTTAGTCACCTTCGTTTAGTCACTGTTCGTTTAGTAAACTGTTCGTTTGCCCACTGTTCGTTAGTCATATTCGTTTATTTTAGTCACTGTTCGTTAGTGACTGTTCGTTTGACTTTGTTTGGTCACGTTCGTTTAGTTACTGTTCGTTTAGTAAACTGTTCGTTTGCCCACTGTTCGTTAGTCATATTCGTTTATTTTAGTCACTGTTCGTTAGTGACTGTTCGTTTGACTTTGTTTGGTCACGTTCGTTTAGTGACTGTTCGTTTAGCAAACTGTTCGTTTGCCCACTGTTTGTTTGGCACTATTTGTTTAGTCACGTTCGTTTAGTGACTGTTCGTTTGCCCACTGTTTGTTTGGCACTATTTGTTTAGTCACGTTCGTTTAGTGACTGTTCGTTAAGTCACTGTTCGTTTGACTTTGTTTGGTCACGTTCGTTTAGTTACTGTTCGTTTAGTAAACTGTTCGTTTGCCCACTGTTCGTTAGTCATATTCGTTTATTTTAGTCACTGTTCGTTTGACTTTGTTTGGTCACGTTCGTTTAGTGACTGTTCGTTTAGCAAACTGTTCGTTTGCCCACTGTTTGTTTGGCACTATTTGTTTAGTCACGTTCGTTTAGTGACTGTTCGTTTAGTCACTGTTTGTTTGGTCACGTTCGTTTAGTCACTGTTCGTTTAGTGACTGTTTGTTTAGTCACCTGTTTGTTTGGTCACGTTCGTTTAGTCACTGTTCGTTTAATGACTGTTTGTTTAGTCACGTTCGATTAGTGACTGTTCGTTTAGTCATTGTTTGTTTAGTAAACTGTTCGTTTGCCCACTGTTTGTTTGGCACTATTTGTTTAGTCACGTTCGATTTGTGACTGTTCGTTTAGTGAAGTTTCGTTTGCCCACTGTTTGTTTGGCGCTATTTGTTTAGTCACGTTCGTTTAGTGACTGTTCGTTTGCCCACTGCCAACTCAAGTGACCGTGGGCCAAGAAAAGGATTAAAATTAAAAAGTTGAACTGCGAAAATAAAATGTTTATTATATTAATCATTCAACCCAAATACATTTTTTGGGACTCAATTTATCACTTTGTCGGGGGAAATTTCATCAAATATTCATCCCATTAACCGCTCAGACCCACGGCATCTTCTCGATGAACCACAAAAATGCTTCTAAAAAATTAAAAAAGTTATGGGCAATGTTTATAAAATTAAAGAACTTACGGCTAATAGCCAACAGCAAAGCAAGCACGTAAAGCGATGCCACTTTGGCAGATAGCACGCCACTTTTGACGGTGCCGTTACCTTTCTGAGCGAGCGGCACTTCGACGACCTGGACCTGATCAGACGTGCCGTTCTCCGAATTCTGATCATAAAAATTTGGGTGTTTTCTGTATCCATTTTAAATATTACGGTCTTGTTGTGCCCATCCTGCATCGTGGTTTCCGGGATGTGGGTCGTTTTGGCTTAAAATAACAATAAAATAAAAAAACCAAAAATCCATTTAAATTAATTCAATTTTTTCCGGTCTTCCCCTCTATACTCCATGCTCAACAAACTTGAAAATCTACTTGAAAATGATTTCATAAATGGCAAAAATTGACAAAGACAGTTGAAATGCCAAAATTTATCAAAACTAAATTTAAATGCCATAATTTGGCCAAAAGTAAGCAAAATTTCGTTCACATTGGTCGTCGTCGTTGGTGCTGTTCGAATGCATAACCAAGGGCACGCTGCTGGTACTGGTAGCGCGGGTTGTGGTGGTGGAGTTCGGGCGCATCGACAGCGGCAAGTTGCAATGGTCCGTGTGACAAGTTTGACATTTGTCCTGCGCGCAGTATTCATGCATTTCAAAACTGCAAAAAGCGTACTGCCTCGAGCAAGAAGCGAAGTACCAGTCCTGAGCTTAAAAGCAAGAAGGCTTTGCTTGCACAAAAATAAAAATATATTTTAAAATTAAGAAATAGTCTTCAATATGGGACCAGTGATGTAACATAGTATTTTTTTTGTTCAAAATTCCGGACCCCAAAACTTTTGAGGAGCTGATAAAAATCAAAATTTGTAGGTTGTGCTTCTTTTCATATTTAAAATATTATTTTAATTAAAATTAGTTAGTTAAATTATAAAATTTATTACCAAAATTTGTAGGAAATTTTGCTTTTCATATTTAATTGTTTGATTAAAATTATTTAGTTAAATTATAAAATAAATTAATAAAATTTACATTTTTAAAAATTGTTTAATAGCTTCAATTATAAACAATTACCAAAACTTTTCATATTTAAAATATTGTTTTAATTAAAATTAGTTAGTTAAATTATAAAATTAAAGGAAACTTGTGCTTTTCATATTTAAAATATTGTTTAATTAAAATTATTTAGTTAAAATTAAATGCGTTTTCCACCTTTGCACTCAAAAAAAGTGCAGACTCTGTCGTCACTGACACATTCGGTCATGTCGGGCCCATGCGAAATGTCCAATTTGGCCAACCGCAAGGACAGTTCGTAGGGCACTTCGGCGCCAATGATGCCTTGGTAACAGCGAAGGCCTAACAAAAAATTTTTTGAAAAATAAAAAACAAAAAAAAATTTGCAAAATTTTACGATTGTCCTGAAGCGCGACAGGTTCAATAAAGAAGGCAAAAGCAAGAACAATGTTGACGAATCGCTGCGCCATTCGGAATTCAAATTTTTTGTCAATTTTTAAAATTAATCAAAAAATTCTAAATAACGTTTGACCACCAAAACAATTAAAAAAAGTCAAATTCGTCATTATGTAATCGAATGAACCGATGAAGCAATTGGATAATGTTTTCCAATCGCTTTATGCTAATAAAAATAGAGTGAGAAAAATGTGATGGACCCCAAAAAACCAAATGAATATGATTCATCATCGTTTTGTATATGTTAAAAGTAATTTTTTATTTAACAATAATTTTAGGAAGAAAGTTTAATTTTTCAAAAAAATAATGAGGCATGGTTTGGCATTCTGTCACGGCACAGGTTGATGCGCAAGATTTTAAAGAAGCTTTCAAAGAGAAATGATGCTATTATTAAGCTTTAGCTTTGCACCAAAAAAATTGCTGCTAAAAAAGTAAAACACACACAAAATGGCCAATTTTTGGGGGTTTTCTGGCCTTTTTTTGTGATTTATTTGATTCGAAATGTTAGCATTTTTTTTGGGTGTCCGGACTTTTCGACAGTGGACTATTCGACAGTAAGCGGACTTTTCGACAGTTCTGGACAATTCGACAGCGGCGGACGATTCGACAGCGGATTTTTCGACAGTACAACAAATTTAAAAAAATTTTAAGTTAATTAAAATTTCCAAAAAAAAATTTGATATGTAAGCCAATATTGAAAAGATATTTTTATCTATATTATTCCAATTCCAATATATGTTCTTGAGTGAGCTAATGAAAGAATATGTTTGTAATTTGTCTATTTTCGATCAGATTTTGAACTAAGTTATGTCGCACTAATCAAAGCTAATAATCATGGCACAGAATTTTGAAACCGCAAATTTAGGCACATACGAAGGTGTTTTTTACTAAAAAAATAATTTGAGAAATAGAAATGGCATCAGAAATTCAGTGAGATAATCAGAGGCATGTAAGCAGAAGATCATCTAACCAAATTTGTATTAAATTTAGATGGATAAAAATATCTTTTCAATATTGGCTTACATATAAAATTTTTTTTTTAAATTTTAATTAACTTAAAATTTTTTGTATTTTGTTGTAGAGTCGAAAAATCCGCTGTCGAATCGTCCGCCGCTGTCGAATTGTCCAGAACTGTCGAAAAGTCCACTGGCGAAAAGTCCTCTGTCGAATAGTCCTAGCGCCTTTTTTTGGTAATAATTTGTGGAAAGTTATAGTCACTTTTTTGCAAATTGACGCTTTTGACCTTTGGTTTGGAAACGAATTTCGGGCCATAAAAATTTTCTTATTGGAAAATTTGCAGAATTCTGCCCAAAATGTGCGGCTTTAAATTTATTTAGAAACAAAGTTTAACAATAAAAATATTTTGAAGCGTTAGTTTCTTAGAAAAGCACAAATTTATATACTCGAAATTGAAAATTTATTATCCGAGCGAATTCTGGAGATGTTCGAGACTCAAAATTTACCGATAATTAAGACCGAGACCCAAACCCAAAAAAAAGGTGAAATTTTCGAGTCAAGGCTTCAAAACCAAGACTCTCGAACATTCCTACAAGCAATTTGTTTACAACATTTTCCAATTCTTATGCTTCGTTGTTCCCAGAGTCGTTCACTTTTTTTCCCTGCTGCTTCTTGTTCTTTCTTAAATTTAAAAATATATTAATAGAAATATTAATAATAACTAGTTCAAAAAAACCGTTTACTTTCTGTTCAGCCATCGAATTATCTCCACCGGGATTGGCACCACAATTGTTTGGTTCTTTTCGGCACTGAAAAACCACTTTTATAATAATGTTATAATTACGTCCAAATCAACATATTTCTAAATAAAACTTAAAATGTCGATCAGAATCCAATTAATCAACTTAGTACTCTTTCTTCAGAAACTTAAAGCTTTGATCGATTTTCTGATCAAAAATACTACGCTTTCGTTGCAAATGTAAGGAGCTGATCATTTCTGATCGGAATGCCAGCCATACCCTCAGAACTGATTCAGGATTCTGATCAAATGCAAACAGTGAATGAGTGGGTGGGTACTGCTTCAACCTGATGGCCTTCAATGTTTGCAGGAATGACAAATGAATTGCGGACGGCGACTGTGAGATCAGTTCGGCCGCTTGGCTCAACGCTTTTGAGGACAATTCCTCGCCTTCCGCTGCGATCACTTTGGCACGTGCCTCGCGCGTTGCTTCCGCCTCGGCAGCCATGGCACGCTAAAATGTTTTTTAATTTTTAAAAATTACATAAATTTATTTCAATTTTTTAGACCTGAAGTTGATAGGGCAAACGCACATCTTTGATCTCTACCCGCTCCACCTTAACACCCCTAAACACAAAAAAAAATGTTTAAAAATGCCAAAAAAATATCAATTATTGCCAAGGATAGGTGGCCTCGTCCAAAGTTTCCTAAAAATAAAAAAGTTTAAAATACAAACGGCTCAATGTTTGGACCTGAATTTTGAGGCTGATGTGCTCTCGATCACTGTAAAAATGTTTGAATTATAAATTGCAATTTAACAAAAATAATGAAATATATTATGGACATTTTAATTTCGATTTAGCAAAACCCCCGGAATTTTTATCGCTTCACTCTAGGACGACGACAACACGACTTACCTCAACATTTCGGCCAATGTTTTGGTGCCCAACACATTGCGCAGCGTTGTCTGGGCCAACAATTTTGTAGACCGGCTTGAATCCTCCACGTTGGTCACCGAAATGGTTGCATTTGAAATGCGAAAATACACAACCACGTCGACGGCGACGGTGACCGCGTCACGGGAAAGAATCGAAAATGAAAAAGTTATTGATTTTCAAAACGAATTTAAATCTTGGCACTTTTTTTTGATGTTTTTGAAAAATTTTCTAAAATCTTTTTATGCAACTCTTTTGCTAAAAAACCCGATTTAATTTTTATTTTCTTGGCATTTAGATGTTTTTGAAAAAATAGGTATGCCTTCCTTTTGCTAAATTATAAAAATGTGAATTTTTCCATCGGAATTTTTGGCGAAAAATTTATTTACGTATTTTTGGTGCACCTAAAATTTAGCATTGGATTTGTTTTTTTAACACTTTCTTACTTCCTGAGGCTGCACATCAAACGTTAGCACCCTTAAAAATTCACTAAATAAATTTGCAAAACATTTTTTTTTGTTGTCAAAACCTTAAATCCACTTTTCGATAGGTGTCAATGCACGGGTTGACAAAAAATAAGCCTAAATTTCATTTAAAAAAATTTTTTGTGTTTTAAAAAATTTTTGCCTGGGCCCCTGGCGCCTCCGGGGATAAGGCGTCCAAGACGAAAAATCACTGCCCTCTCATACTCGTTGACAATCTTGACGCAGAAAAACAGCGAAAATGGGGCGGTGATCAGCAGGAACACGGTGGAAAAAATGCTCAACAGGAAACCACAGAAGCCAAGGTTGCCGGTGACGGGTTCTGTAACCGGATATACCGTAACGTAAACATTGTTGATGGCATACTGTAACAGGGTCAAAAACAGAAACTAATACAATAATTAGCGGTACCAAATTGGAAAGGATGTTCAATAATCAGTATAGCAAAAATGAGTTCAGGAACCGTAATGGCTCCGAATATTCAAAAAATTTGTGCTATAATTACAGTGATGCTCCGAATATTCTGATATATACTGTAATAAGTTCAAAAGTTAGTTTTCGTCAACAAATTGAACAAAAAAAGAGAGTTTCATACGGTCAGCAAAGAAAACAGTATCCCGAACAGCGTGGTGCCGAGACGGCTTTGTCTTCCAGCGTGTCACCACCGACGTCCGGTTGTGGTGGTGCAGGGGCAACGAATGTTGGGACTGTTGGTGCAGTAGCGGCACGCGCTGTTGCTGCTCAACCTCGTGCAGCTGCAGTTGCAGTTGATGATGCTGGTGCATGGGCAAATGCTGGTGGCGACGTGCCCTTACCTCATGCAAAAGGTGCATTTTGCCAACAAACAAAATTGGTTGGCGCGAAAATTCAAATTAGAATATATGCATCAAAAATGTTTGGAAATTGAAATTCAACAATTATTTTGCTTAAATAGCTCTTAACTTGAAAGCAAAACAATACATTTTGCCATTTTTATTACAAAAAATATAAAATGCTTGGTCAGTTTTGGGCTTTTTTTTTTGAAATTGCTGCCTGAAGGCAGTAATAAAATTGGCAATAATGGTAAATAGTGAAATTCGCTTTTTAATAAAAATAAAGAAAAATTCCCCTTTCAAAAGCTTAAAATAAATTTAAAAACACATTTATAATTTATAACATATTAAAAATTGGTTTAAGAATGTTTAATTTTGTTGTTTTTTATGGGCATGGAGAAATAGAGAAAAATTTTATATTTTAAAATTGTAATTAAATTGAGAAATATATAAATTTTATATTTTAAAATTGTAATTAAATTGAGAAATATATAAATTTTATATTTTAAAATTGTAATTAAATTGAGAAATATATAAATTTTATATTTTAAAATTGTAATTAAATTGAGAAATATAGGTATAAATGTTTCAAAATAAACTTTAAATTTTCTGTACAAAAATGGCCAAAAAAAACAATTTGTTTTTGCTTGCACTAACTTTGAGTACATAAAATTTAATTTGCGCCGATTTGACTGCGTCGGATTGAATAGTGTCCATCACTGTAAGCCGGCAATTTTGCCACAAATAAAAAAGCCTCCCCGGGGGCATATTCAATTAAGCTTAGGGAGATGCTTGACTTTAATTTCAGGGGCTTCAAACGGCGGCGTAACAAATGTCACTTTGCTCAATTGTGTCCAGAAATTGTATTTTTCGAAAAAATCAGAAATATTATTCAAAATTAAAAACTTTAATAATTTAAATAAGGACTAAAATGAATAGTTGAAAAACACGTTAAAAGTGTCAGAAATTTTAAAAAAATAAATCGAGAAAAAAAGTTATTTTCGTTTATTAGGATTCAAATCATGATCAACATTAAACGGAAGCATTGAAAGTGCCAAATTTTTTTTTTGGCATTTTGTGTTGGTGGGACACTTTGGCACACTTAACAAGGCTCCAGCTCGTTCAGCTCCGTCAATTGTTCCCATGATTCTTGAAGACAGTTTTCAGGGCGTTCCTCGGGCAAACAAATCATCTTTAATTTATTAAAAAATTTTGATTAAATTTAAAACAGTGCCGGGTTTTAAAATGATTAAAAACGACGATTCAATTCAAAAAGCATATTAAATGAGTTTTAAAATTAATTTTATTAAATTCTTACCATATGTGAACCGGCCGGCTTCTCCTCCACACAGTTTCTCCACTCGCAAATACCCAAATATGACGGCGGGCAAACCTCCATGGACGGGTTGAACATTGCCAACAGAACGCCAATGAACAGGACGGCCATGGCCATAAGCGTGGGTCGAGACATTTTTTTGTTGTTGGAAAATTTGATCAAGAAGGCTTAATTTACGAAATATACAACTTGGGTTGAGCGGAGTCATGATCATTATTGATCGGCAATTTTAAACAAAGGCCTTCCCCTTATATTTTTAGAGCAGCAATTCCCCGATGATCGATCTCATTCATAAGTATTTGTCCTTTGAGGCGGAGGGGGTCCTAATTTGAGATCGGCCGATTGAGCTTATCGTTGAATTTTTTTAAGGTTCTAGATCGCCGGAATTTTACTAAAATTTTTTTTTTGAGATTATTTGAAAATTTTCCGAAATTTTTCAAGATTCCCGATCGAAACTCGATCGGACCCCAGGACTAATCTCTAGTCCTTATTTAAATTTGATTTTTTTTTCTTCTAAATTTTTGATCTAGGCCCTCATTTTTGAAAAATTGTCAAATGCGAAGGCAAATTTTGGTAACATTTTTCAACAGAGAAAATAAAAAGAAAAAAGATTTAATTTTTGTTTTAGCATTAAAGATCATTACCAAAAAAAAATGATTTTACTCTACACAATTTGTTCGCTGAAAAATGTGAGTCGTCGTAATTTATCAAGGTCATAAACACACTTTCGTCGCTTTCGTTATCGTTTTATTACGGACGGAAAGGCAAACGGGCGACGCAAAAATAGGCACGACACAAAGAAGATTTTTTGGTTGAGAACAAACGCCAAGCCAAATAAAATGGACGAATCAATATATGACCCCCGGGGGGTTCCCAACTGTACTTTTTTTTAACGAAATGTAAAAGTTTTGAGAGTCCGGAATCCGGATGTTTAAAAATAAAAACTGTTTTAAACATATGCCCCCCGGGGGGCTCCCAATTGTACTTTTTTTTAACGAAATGTAAAGTTTTGAGAGTCCGGAATCCGGATGTTTAAAAATAAAAACTGCTTTAAATATGCCCCCGGGGGGTTCCCAATTGTACTTTTTTTTAACGAAATGTAAAGTTTTGAGAGTCCGGAATCCGGATGTTTAAAAATAAAAACTGCTTTAAATATGCCCCCGGGGGGTTCCCAATTGTACTTTTTTTTAACGAAATGTAAAGTTTTGAGAGTCCGGAATCCGGATGTTTAAAAATAAAAACTGTTTTAAACATATGCCCCCCGGGGGGCTCCCAATTGTACTTTTTTTTAACGAAATGTAAAGTTTTGAGAGTCCGGAATCCGGATGTTTAAAAATAAAAACTGCTTTAAATATGCCCCCGGGGGGTTCCCAATTGTACTTTTTTTTAACGAAATGTAAAGTTTTGAGAGTCCGGAATCCGGATGTTTAAAAATAAAAACTGCTTTAAATATGCCCCCGGGGGGCTCCCAATTGTACTTTTTTTTAACGGAATGTAAAAGTTTTGAGAGTCCTGTTTTAAACATATGCCCCCCGGGGGCTCCCAATTGTACTTTTTTTTAACGGAATGTAAAAGTTTTGAGAGTCCTGTTTTAAACATATGCCCCCCGGGGGGTTCCCAATTGTACTTTTTTTTAACGAAATGTAAAGTTTTGAGAGTCCGGAATCCGGATGTTTAAAAATAAAAACTGTTTTAAACATATGCCCCCCGGGGGGCTACCAATTGTACTTTTTTTTAACGGAATGTAAAAGTTTTGAGAGTCCTATTTTAAACATATGCCCCCCGGGGGGCTCCCAATTGTACTTTTTTTTAACGGAATGTAAAAGTTTTGAGAGTCCTATTTTAAACATATGCCTCCCGGGGGGCTCCCAATTGTACTTTTTTTTAACGAAATGTAAAGTTTTGAGAGTCCGGAATCCGGATGTTTAAAAATAAAAACTGCTTTAAACATATGCCCCCCGGGGGGCTCCCAATTGTACTTTTTTTTAACGGAATGTAAAAGTTTTGAGAGTCCTGTTTTAAACATATGCCCCCCGGGGGGCTCCCAATTGTACTTTTTTTTAACGAAATGTAAAGTTTTGTGAGTCCGGAATCCGGATGTTTAAAAATAAAAACTGTTTTAAACATATGCCCCCCGGGGGGCTACCAATTGTACTTTTTTTTAACGGAATGTAAAAGTTTTGAGAGTCCTATTTTAAACATATGCCCCCCGGGGGGCTCCCAATTGTACTTTTTTTTAACGGAATGTAAAAGTTTTGAGAGTCCTATTTTAAACATATGCCTCCCGGGGGGCTCCCAATTGTACTTTTTTTTAACGAAATGTAAAGTTTTGAGAGTCCGGAATCCGGATGTTTAAAAATAAAAACTGCTTTAAACATATGCCCCCCGGGGGGCTCCCAATTGTACTTTTTTTTAACGGAATGTAAAAGTTTTGAGAGTCCTGTTTTAAACATATGCCCCCCGGGGGGCTCCCAATTGTACTTTTTTTTAACGGAATGTAAAAGTTTTGAGAGTCCTGTTTTAAACATATGCCCCCCGGGGGGTTCCCAATTGTACTTTTTTTTAACGAAATGTAAAGTTTTGAGAGTCCGGAATCCGGATGTTTAAAAATAAAAACTGTTTTAAACATATGCCCCCCGGGGGGCTCCCAATTGTACTTTTTTTTAACGGAATGTAAAAGTTTTGAGAGTCCTGTTTTAAACATATGCCCCCCGGGGGGCTCCCAATTGTACTTTTTTTTAACGGAATGTAAAAGTTTTGAGAGTCCTGTTTTAAACATATGCCCCCCGGGGGGCTCCCAATTGTACTTTTTTTTAACGGAATGTAAAAGTTTTGAGAGTCCGGAATCCGGATGTTTAAAAATAAAAACTGTTTTAAACATATGCCCCCCGGGGGGCTACCAATTGTACTTTTTTTTAACGGAATGTAAAAGTTTTGAGAGTCCTATTTTAAACATATGCCCCCCGGGGGGCTCCCAATTGTACTTTTTTTTAACGGAATGTAAAAGTTTTGAGAGTCCTATTTTAAACATATGCCTCCCGGGGGGCTCCCAATTGTACTTTTTTTTAACGAAATGTAAAGTTTTGAGAGTCCGGAATCCGGATGTTTAAAAATAAAAACTGCTTTAAACATATGCCCCCCGGGGGGCTCCCAATTGTACTTTTTTTTAACGGAATGTAAAAGTTTTGAGAGTCCTGTTTTAAACATATGCCCCCCGGGGGGCTCCCAATTGTACTTTTTTTTAACGGAATGTAAAAGTTTTGAGAGTCCTGTTTTAAACATATGCCCCCCGGGGGGCTCCCAATTGTACTTTTTTTTAACGAAATGTAAAGTTTTGTGAGTCCGGAATCCGGATGTTTAAAAATAAAAACTGTTTTAAACATATGCCCCCCGGGGGGCTCCCAATTGTACTTTTTTTTAACGGAATGTAAAAGTTTTGAGAGTCCTGTTTTAAACATATGCCCCCCGGGGGGCTCCCAATTGTACTTTTTTTTAACGGAATGTAAAAGTTTTGAGAGTCCGGAATCCGGATGTTTAAAAATAAAAACTGTTTTAAACATATGCCCCCCGGGGGGCTCCCAATTGTACTTTTTTTTAACGGAATGTAAAAGTTTTGAGAGTCCTGTTTTAAACATATGCCCCCCGGGGGGCTCCCAATTGTACTTTTTTTTAACGGAATGTAAAAGTTTTGAGAGTCCTGTTTTAAACATATGCCCCCCGGGGGGCTCACAATTGTACTTTTTTTTAACGGAATGTAAAAGTTTTGAGAGTCCGGAATCCGGATGTTTAAAAATAAAAACTGTTTTAAACATATGCCCCCCGGGGGGCTACCAATTGTACTTTTTTTTAACGGAATGTAAAAGTTTTGAGAGTCCTATTTTAAACATATGCCCCCCGGGGGGCTCCCAATTGTACTTTTTTTTAACGGAATGTAAAAGTTTTGAGAGTCCTATTTTAAACATATGCCTCCCGGGGGGCTCCCAATTGTACTTTTTTTTAACGAAATGTAAAGTTTTGAGAGTCCGGAATCCGGATGTTTAAAAATAAAAACTGCTTTAAACATATGCCCCCCGGGGGGCTCCCAATTGTACTTTTTTTTAACGGAATGTAAAAGTTTTGAGAGTCCTGTTTTAAACATATGCCCCCCGGGGGGCTCCCAATTGTACTTTTTTTTAACGAAATGTAAAGTTTTGAGAGTCCGGAATCCGGATGTTTAAAAATAAAAACTGTTTTAAACTATTTTTTTTTTGTTGTACTGATTTCTGGGGCTCAGAAGATTTTTCATAGATTCCGATCGATAATTTTTAAAATTTTGGTTGCAAATCTTTTAACAAATTCCATTAAAAGTTTAAATTTTCTCGTCGGCGCTTATCGGCACCGCCGACCCCCACTCCCAGAAGTAAAACACAATTCTAAAATAAATTTGCAGTTTTGAAAAATTCGAAAAACGCAAATTTTCGAAATTTTTACGCAATCTTCTTAACAAACAAAAAAAAAATTCCCGACGGCTCCTGTCAGCGCCTTCGGACACACCAATTCGGACGAAAAAGACAAGCCATTTGAACGGGAATAAAGTGTTTTTTGTTTGATAAAATAAAATTGGCAGTGTCTTGGGTTTCATAAAATTGGCCAGTTGTGCCCTTTACATATATGTTTCTCAACCTTAAAAAAGATTATGATAATTAATTGAAGCTTTTATGATATTTTAACCGGTTATTAACACGTTCAGAAAATTCAAATTCCAAAATTTTGCATTAAAAGCAATGTCTGAGCATTGGGAATTGGGGGCACAATCAGCCACGTTGTTTGTTGATTTGCGGCTGCGGCCCAATAAAGCCGAAATTTCCGATTTAAACCAATTTTTATTCCGCGATTTTTAAAAAAATGCCGAATAGCGAAAAGTTTGCGATCTCTGATATAAATAAATGATTGTAATGCCTGGTGGTCGTCGCATGTCGGTGATCAAAAAACATTTTGTTTTTGTTTGAGATTTTTTTTTATCTGACCCAATGTTTAAAATTTTGTAAGTTTAACTTGTTCTTTGGTTTACCATTATTTTTAAATATAAAAATTACTTTATGCCAATATAAAATTAAATGACATTGATGAGAGTCGGTGACTTTTAGTGTGTTGATTCAAACCCGCATGGTGGGTTTTTAATTTTCGACCTTTTTTGAATTCTAGCATTAAATCCCTTAATTCAGAGCTGTTTTAAACTTTTTTAAACTTGATCAATTCAATCAAAGTTGATATCATTTGGTATCACTTAACAAGATGCACACATTTAAAACAAGCTAAGCGATCGGATGTTTATTAGAAAAGTCATGGTCTTTAGACTACTAAAATAGGAAAAGTGCAACTTTTTACATGAGATGCCTTTGTTTGTTGATTAAGTATAAAAAGTTATGTTCTACAGGCCCGAATCGTCCCCGCATTAAATCAGACCGATGAATACATAATTTTTAAGGACAGGTGGAATCAAATTTCCGGATCCGGAAATCATTTATTCCCATAAAGTGTTTTGCGGTGCTGACGGTTCCGCCGGGTTCAAAATTTTTAACTTTACGGAAATTGGTCGAAAAATGACGAAATTTGCATAACAAGAAGGTCGCTTTACATATTGGTTTTTTTCTTTCTTGTAGAAACACTTGGGAACCCTGTTTAAAAGGAAACAAAAGCAACCAATGCTCCAGTGATTTAGCTCGTGGGCTATCCCGGATTTATATGAATAAAATTTGCGATATATAGACATTTATGGGCCATTTTTTGATCCAAAATAAAAATATTTTGAGCTATAAAAAATTGATCCTTGGTATATAGAGGCCGTTCCAAGTTAGCAGAAAAAAAAGGATTTCCATATAAATCCGCACTCTAGTAATTAATATTTGGGCGTTGTCTATGGGGGTACGTCCGGCACTATTAATTTCCACAAATTGTGCACTGTGTGCAATGTATACGATTGAGCAAAACTTCTCCCAGTTGTGTGATTCAAGCTGTTCATGAAATTTGGTCGCGTATTTACCCTCGGTTGGCAAAATTCCGCAAGTTTTTAAAGAAGAGATTGATGATCAAATATAATTTTCATTGGGCATACCCGATTTGGGGACAAAAAATTTTCTGCAAGTTTATAAAATAAAAAATTCGAGGGCATATTTAAAAAAAACATTATTTTTATTTTTTTAATTTAATGCTTGCCACCAAATCCGGCTCCTCTTCGTGTTGCTAATGCGATTATGCTAAATAAAGTTGCCATTAAGCAAGTTGATTTTTTGCATTCTTACTTTCGATCGCTTTTCTCTGCTTCCTTTCGATCAGTTTCGGTTGGACCAAACTGTTCTGCAAAATGCAAACAAATTAATTTAATTTTTGTGAGTAATTAACCGATATCAATGCTACGTATTATAATCAGGTTTGGCTCCGACTGTCTTTTCAGGCTCGCGGCAGAAAACAGCAAGCGTGGGTTGGACAGGTAATATGCGCTGGATTTGTAGTCGATTCGCCTGCAGATTGTAATGTTCATTACTCATTAGCAGCGCAAATAATATGTCGAATCGTGAAAATCCTTAAAAATTTATGAATAAATATTCACCCATTTTTTGTTGAACAAAAAATTGAAAATACCAATTTTAAAAATCAGAAATATTTTTTAAGATTTTAAAATGGTCCTAAAAATTGTCCTTGACATTAAAGCCTCCATAGGCCTAGAATTAAGTTAAACTTTTATATTACATGTATATACATTACTCAATTCTCTTTTACCCTTGAATGGGATGCAGTAAGGAGGTCTGGATCTGGTTGCCCACAGAGATTGTGGGCCAAATCGTTCGATGTTGGCCACTTTTTGGATGGAAGCACACAGTGTACTTTGTGATAGTGATAATAGCCCAAAATGTTGCCCAGAGAAGAGAAAATTGAAGTGTTCTTTGGTGTGCCTCGCAAAAGAATGTAATTCGGGGGCTATGAAATCGTGTATTCGTGTACGTCGCTGTTATTTGGAAGCTGTTTTTGCTGTATTTGGCCATCCAGATCGGAGGGATCGGCAGTTTTCGATGATTTTGATGAAACTAAATCTAATATTTTAAATTGCAGGCAAATAACCGGGACTACTGGGAAAAACCCTTTTAGAAAAAACCGTGTTCATTTATAACGGAGCTTGAAAAACACGGGACTAAATTTCAGACCCAAAAAAAAAAGTACTGGTCTCGGACCCGTGTCTACCCTACTTTAAACTTACTTTTTTCAAACTTAAATGAAAACCGGCTGTTGTGTTCGAAGAGATTTGCAAATCTGAATAAATAAAGTCAGATTGAATTCGCAAAGTATTCTTTTAAATGTGTTTTATTAAATCAATTTTTTTAAATTATTTTCTATAAGAGAAAAATTTAAAGTTAATAAAATTTTATACTATAAGTAAATAAAATTGCCTGCAAACTAAACAAGCGCTTTGGGCACCAATAATAATGAAATGAATATTCCTTTGCGACGGCGAACGTAACAATTGTTCGGTTCAGAATTCCATATTCATTGAGTTTATCTGTAAAATTTATCCTAATATTAAATTTTTAAAATATTTTCTTTAAGACTAGGACAAGGATTTGAAAAAATTTTCGATTTTTATCCCTATTTTACAAATATTTTTTAACCGAACCGAAAAAAATGCCGGTTTTTGGTCTCGGTTCGGGTTGAAAGCAACAACCCTAGTCTCGATTAAAGACATTTATCGTATGTATTTAAGCAACAATTAGTTTTTAACAACTATTTCGGCATTTTTAATAAACTATTTTAATAATAACATTTTGAAGTTTTTAGCAAGAAAAAATCCTGGTCCATTTATGACATACACAATGCCTGCTTGATACACAATTGATTTTAGAAACGCGCTTTTTGTATTTCTTCTCTTCCATGTCTGGACACGGAAACCAAATTTCCTTAAGGGGTTGATAAATTGTTAAAGGTGTAAAAAATATAAATAGAAATTATTCAGGGCAAATTTTTGAATCTAATAAAATTTTATAAAAATCAAATTTCAAAAAAGTTAATCCACACGGATAAATAAACGAATAAAAGCCAGGACCGTATCTAGCCTTGGATTTCGTTGTTGGTGGGTCGACAGCGCCACAGACGCCTGGGAAATGTATACATAAAACAGATTATTCTTAAAATTATAAAATTCTAGAAAAAATCTGAATTTTTTTAGAATATCAAAAACGCCTCAAGGATTTTAAATAAAAATTTAAAAAAATAAATAAAATTAACATAAACGGAAATAAAATGTGATTCAATTTCCAGCAATTGGGCATTGTTATGGCAGCGAAAAGCGCTCAAAACTTTAAATCTTCAGCCCGTTTTCGAGAAAAAAACTCCCGTGCTACTGATCTTTGTGTCCAATGGATTCAATTCCCGCCAATGTTTATTATAAAGCTGTGACAACAAAAAAGTGCTTTCCTTCCCAACCATTTATCACAAATGGGCTGCTTATTTGTCAGCACATTTTATTCCGTGAAGCCACCAAAAAAACAGAAAACTTTTTGAAAAACGTTTTATGCAAACAAAAATTGATTGACAGGGATAAAAGTGTATTGTTTCTACATAAATATTATAAAAAAAGCAGCATCGGGCCCAATAAAAATTTTCAAAATTCTGAAAAGCTGAGAACGTTTTTTTTTATGTATCGTCGTAAAAAGGACACATTTTTTGAACGTGAGCTGATTAAAAATTTAGAATTTATCCGAATTTATTTACCAAGGCTATACCCAACTAAACAAGTTTATAAAGTCATTCACAAAAGAGAAAATTGAATTTTGATTTTTTTAAATAGTAATGTAAATTTCTTGCATAGTTTCCAAGAGGTTAAATTTATCTTTTTAGGCCTTTTTTAATTAATCTTAAATATTAGTGTTCTTGTAAATTGTATTGAACAAATGCTTTAGCAAATGAATCAAATCGATTAAAGGAGTTGAGAGAGAGAACAATGATAAACCGATCGAATGAATAACCATCTCGACAAGAGCTTTCGAATGGAGTTTATTTGTCAATATTGCATACATTCAAATAATTTATAAAAAATAATTTTTGAATATTTAGTGTTTGTTTATTGGTGCGTAATACCGTATGCAAATTGCGCGCAATACTGTATTCCCCCGTTCGCTTCCGATGAATTCAACCCCCAAAAATTATGGCCAGAAAGCTTCCAACAATTAGCTTTTCAAATTTTGGCCATCAGTTTTTTTTAATTCTTCGGTACCCAGACTTTTCGGAACTCGAGCCATTCAACTCTCGGACCCGTAGAGCTTTTGGTTTTCTTTTTTAGGCTTGTACTGGAAAGGATAACATAATAATGTTACAATCTAAAGTTTATTTAGTCAAAAATTCAATTAGTGAAACTATACAGTCATATTTCTTGTCGTTTATTCGAACCGAAGCTTTCGGTTAACCGAACCGAAAAAATGTCGGTTTCCCGGTTTTTGGAATCCCGATCCCGGTTTTTGAAAGGTCGTAATCCCGATCCCGGTAGTGTCGGGATTAACCGGGATAAAAATGCACGCCTAAGAAATTTTTGAGCAGAAATGTGTAGTTTGTTTGTGGTGTAGTGGACAAAAAATTCTTTTAACTTCTTCAATTTTTAAAAAAATATTTGATGACAAATTACAAGTTTTTCATTTCATTGGTTGGACAAAATCAAAAAACCATAGGGAGGGGAGGGCCCTTTGTTTTGCAACATTCCTAATTTTTGGACAAATTTTTTTATTTTGAAAAGTGAAAATCCCGATCCCGGCCTATTCTAGTTATAACTAAAGTTGCCCCTCGGGGGCGGGAATGTCGGTCGTCAGGGAGGCCGGGGTTGGCCATGTCGGAGTCGTCCAAATTTTCGGGGTCGGGGACAAACCCTACTTATTACACACAGAAAACGAAGCTTAGTACGCGTAAATGACTCAAACAGTTTTAAATACACTTTTTCAATCGAAAAATAAGAATTGTAATTGTTGAGTGTAAAGTCAAAAAAAATTTGACGAGTTCAATAAATAAATAAACATGGTTTCTAATCGAATTTCTCCCGCCCTCATTCCGTGCCGAACAGTTTTTTGTGGCATTCTTTCAGTTCCTCAATTTCTTCATCACCCAATTTGTTGAGTTCAGACAGATTGTTGACGTATACTCCAGAAATTGAAAAGTCTTCCTTGGTCATAGCCCTCAAAATTTTCATCTGAAATTAATTTAAATTAAATAATAAGAATTGCATTTTGGACCTTCATGGGAATGATGCCGCACTTATGTGCCATTCGGAATTTGCAAATGGCCGACTTTTTGCTTTTCGTCAACAAAAATTCAGCGCAACGCTTCTCAACGGGGCACAACAAAAATTGATTAGCCAACAGCAAAACATTCTCAATGCATTCATCTAATTGTTTATTTGGGAATATTTATTATTTATTTAATAATTAATTTTGTAGAAATTACGAGCAAAAACAGCCCAAAACTTCCAAAAATAAAACCCTGGGGCTCTATTTTTTCACCCCCACCCCCAAAAACGGAGGCTAATTTTAAATCAATAATTAAAATAAAATAGTAAAACAATTTTTGTACCGTCCAATTCCATGTTCAGTGGGTCCATTGTGGAAATGAGTCGTTCAAAATTAGCGACGGCATCCGGAACTTCGTCAATTTGAACTTGTGGCTTTTCTTCGGCATTCTCTCCAAAAAATAAGGTTCGAAAAAATTTCGAATAACCAGCTAACAGCTGAAATAATAAATTAAAAATAATAATAATATTTTCAATTTAATTTAACACACGTGTTTGTTCACATTCACCAATTCGCCATTGACCAGCAAAGCATCTTCGGCGCGCACCCCGCTGTGCAAAATTGAGTTTGAATTAACGCTCGGGGGGTCAACACGGCGCCGATTGTTTCGGCGCCTACAAAGGACTCACAAATCAACGCGCCAAGATGGCACAAAAATAGCGATTTTCACGCATTAAGCTGTAACCTTTTAAAATGAAACGCACTGACTAACTTTTGCTTGTTAAAAGTTCAACAAATAAATTCTAAGTGCTTATTTGTTAGCTAATGATAAGTTATAAACTGTTGGTGCTTAGTTGATCGACTTCGTGAATTTACGCGTTTATAAACAACACAAAAACTTACGGCATTCCGTTAGGCTCTTCCGCGACCACTTCGACTTTGAACGCCACAGCGTCCTCCTTCTCATCGTATAAGCCGTTTTCCGGGTCCATCAATTCCAGTAAAATAAAAGAATATATATTAATATATTTTTAAAAAATTCGTTTACCTCAAATTTGATAAATTTCCGCCAGCCCCAATCATCTTCAACTGCATTGAAAATGTGACGATATTCTCGCGCACTAACGCTAATGCTTTCACCGATTTCCGTGCAAGAAACAACGCAAAATTCAACAGTCGCCCGACAAGTCCAAGTCACGTCTGAATATTTTTAACTTCACATGCGCTGAACCATACCCAATTATAAATCATATGCAACTTTTGCCCCCACCTGTTCCATCGCCATCGCATTGCAGGAAAATGCCAATGTAATCATTGCAATGTTGGATCCTGACTCGCCATGGCAATCCGTTGATGAACTCCACCGGGGCACTGAGTACTTCCTTCGGCCCACGCCCATCAGAAAATTCCTTGAATTTTTGCATCCGATACACAATTTTGCCGCTGCGTTTGTACTTATTGTCTGCAAGTCGAAAATTGAACAAAAAACAAATCTCATGGATATTTTTGACCGTTGGTCTGATCACCGCCAGTGTTCGACGGACATTCAGATTCCGCGTCCATTGTGTGTATTTTCGATGTGTGTGTTGCTAAAGAATTATTGATAATAAATATTAAGGACGATTAGTAGGGTTTTTTTGTAATGCTATCGAAAGTTGGTAAGCGACCCCTTTTTTGAAAAAAAAAAACTGCAAAAAGGTGTTCCAGAGGGTTTTGGGGATTGTAGAATCGGAGTGAGTCAGACCTTTGTTGCGAGTTATTTAGATTTTAGCATTTATTTCGTACATTTTTGAATTATACCGACTTTTTAGGCACATTTTCAGCGCATATTTCAGCAACTTTCTTAAGAAAGATGCAAAAACCAAATTATATTTCAAAAACAACAGATTTAAATGGAAAAGAACAAATGGTTGAGTTCGTAAAAAAAAGATTAGACGGGTGTGAAAGGAAAGACGGTGGGCTGGTGGGGGTGAGGGGGGGGGAGTCCAAAAGTTGAGAAAAACTTCTTTGGATCGGCAGGTTGGGGCGTTGTTTTTGTGCCCGGGGAGGGGAGGGGGGGTGCCCGGGGGTGGATGGGGGGAGGAGGCCCGGAGTAGGGGGAGGGGGCGCTAGATGGATTGGGTAAATAAATGAAATCAAACAAAAATGCAATAAAAACGAAAAATATACGCCTAAAGATCGACTTTTTAAAAATTTTCAAAAATGCACCCCTAAAAATTGACTTTTTCGTGAAATTTAATGTGCCACATTTTTGGATTGTTTTCAAAATTAAGATTTATTTAAATTTGCGTTTTAAGAGCTCGCCAACAAATTATTTTTTGAAAATCTACTCAAGCGCAGTCAGTCTGCAGTCCGAATGCCAATGTATCGGCACCAGATTGGGTGATGGAGAAATCGAAGAACTGAAAGAATGCCACGAAAAACTGTTTTCGGCACGGAATGAGGGCGGGCGAAATTTGATCAGACCATTTTTGAACTCGTCAATTTTTTTTTTGACTTTATACTCATTATAATTTTTATTTACGCGTACTAAATTTCGTATTAAGTGTGTTATAAGTATAGGTGTCGGGCGTATTATTTGATATTAGGATTAGAATAATCCTTACGGCGAGTTAGTATTATATTTGAATAAAACATTCTTTTTAAACTCAGTAAAATTCGATTGCTTCTATATTTTTTTAAACATTTTTCGGCCACGCGGTAAAAATTTTGCACTTTTACGCTTCATTCAAAGAGTGCATCGGCTCTTTTGTTCAGCTTTGAAGCTCATTTTATCTGATTGTCTGCGTTTTGTGTTTGATGATCAATGATCATATCAAATTTTGCCCTTAAGGCGATGTGTTGTTTTTGTCCCCAATGTTGTCTGTCTGTCTGTCTATCTGTCTTCTGATTCCAGAGAGCGCAATCCGTCCGATCCAACAACAATAGACCCCCTCCCCCCACCAAAATTTAATTCATTTACATATTATTTACCCCAATCCCCCCCCCCCCCCCCCCCCGCTGCCCCGGACCAGACAAAAAATGGGGGGGGGGGGGGGCACAAAAACAACGCCCAAATTTACACCGGTTCAAAGAAAGAATGTTTTTCTCAACTTTTGGATTCCCCCCCCCCCCCCACAACGTCTTACTTTCATATACTTCTAGCCAAATTGTTTAATCCCTGGGCCTGTTTGGATGGGGCATTCCGGTTCCCGCGCACTTTCAAATTACCGTATTTCCTAAAAATAGAGCCCCCGGGGGCTCTATTGTTTAACCTATTTTTTTTCAGAAATACTAACAAAATTTGCAATTATTGCACAAATATTAAGCAATTTTTTCTGGGAAAATCAATGACAGAATAGAAATTTTATTATTGAAAATAAAATTACCAATTCGATATCTATGAGTTAGGGCTGCTAAAAATAGGTGTAAAATAAGAAATAGAAATTTATTGGTCTTCAACATTTTTTGAAAATTCTCAATTTTTGTTAAGCAAATTCTGATGCAGAACTCAGCTTAAAGTTTGAGATTTTAAATGAAATAAAGTTTAAAAAATGCAGAAAATTAGGACATTTTTTACTTCTTGAGATGTTTTCTCCATTTTAAAAAATTTAAAATTAATGCAATTTTTTGTCAAATTAATTTTCACAAAAAAAGTCATCACTATATTTAAAATGAACATTTTTAAAAAGTTTAAAAGTTATGACGCTTTTTATTATTAGCGAAATTAATGCTTCCAAAAATAATCTGAGCTCTACTTGGAAATAAAAATGGAGAACAATTAAGAGAATTTTTACGGCTGAATTGTTTTCACAAATTTGTTAATCCAAAAAGTTATGGCCAATTTTGCAGCAAAAAAATGCAAAATTCGGGGGGGGGGGGGGGGAATTCAGGCTTAATTTTAGGAAATACGGTATGCCATTTTGTCTAGATTTTTATTTTAAGTCTTCTTACAACAATTGTTGATGCCGAGAAGGTGCGGACACTTTGTGAAGGAGTACCGCTGCGCCTGCCCCAACTCGCAGCCCAACTCGCAGCTTCGTGCCATCATGTTCAACAAGGTCGAATGAGTTTTCAAACATAATGAAAATAGAGCATTTTCTATTGTATTTTAATGTTTCAGGTGGAGTGCTACGCCAACAATAACCGGCCAACCGAGATGTCCGACTTGGCAAGCCCAGGTGGTTATTGGATCCCGTCCAATTATGGTGGGGTTGAAATATTTTTTAAAAAGAATTTTATTAATTTAAAATTGTTACTGAATCAAATAGAAGTTTCTAAAGAAAATTATAAAAATTTTCTTAAACGAAAATTTCCGATCAATTTTTCTACTTATTGTAGTGTGCCTCATTGGTTGCTTACAGTAGAGTGCCATTGGTTGCTTACAGTAGAGTGCCATTGGTTGCTTACAGTAGAGTGCCATTGGTTGCTTATAGTAGAGTGCCATTGGTTGCTTACAGTAGAGTGCCATTGGTTGCTTACAGTAGGGTGCCATTGGTTGCTTACAGTAGAGTGCCATTGGTTGCTTACAGTAGAGTGCCATTGGTTGCTTACAGTAAAGTGCCATTGGTTGCTTACAGTAGAGTGCCATTGGTTGCTCTACAGTAATGTGCCTTTAGTTGCTTACATTAAAGTGCCATTGGTTGCTTACAGTAGAACGAAACAACACCGACGCTGTGCTGGAGGTGCTGTGCAAGTGCAGCGCGTGTGGCCATGAGGTGCACGTCACCCATGAGTTCATGGGGCCCGGGGAATTCAGCAACGAATTCGGACGGTACAACAACATTTGTTCGTCAACTGTGCTCACCGGGATCAGCACCACGGCCTATGAGGACATTGGCAACGTGTTCAGCGACATGGGGAGGACTGGTCATGGCTATGAAAGCTGCAAGTGCTGGACGAATGATTTGATTAAGCGCCTTCTCCACTTGTCAAAGTCTGTGCTGGACACTCAATTTGCATTTTTTGGGCTATTTATATTAGTGCGCGGACGGTCGAGATTCTCTGCACTTTTCGATTGAGATTTTTCCCGCGATTCTCGAGCGAAGAAATTTTACGCGATCTTCGAGATACGAGATTCTCGACCGAAGAAATTTTACCGCGATCTTTCGAAATCTCGATCGAAGAAATTTTACCGCGATCTTCGAGATACGAGATTCTCGAGCGGTCCTCAAGTCCGAGCTCTAATTTAATAGGTGATAATATCTGATTTTTGCCATAAAAACATACTTTTGAACTAGGATGGTCAACACGTCGGCCTACGAGGACACTGACAATTTGTTCAGTGACATGTCCACTGATCAAAATGTTGTCTACAAAAATTGCAAGCGCTGGACAACCGATTTGCTTAAGCGTCTCCGCATCACAAAGTGTGTGGTGACTCTTTGCATTTTTTGGGCTTGGATTTTTTGCCATAAAAAAAATGCAGATTTTTGTTTTATTTGTAATTTTGGCCCCGGAAGGCTTTTAGTACTTTTCTAAAAAAAACGTTAAAAATTTCAATGTTTAGTCATCACAAATAAGTAGATGCCACCAGCAGCAGAATATGGATGATGCTTTGAACAAATTGTTCATTACCAGATCACCGGTCATAATCAAGCCTTTCAACTGTAAATTATATGTGCGTTTTTTTCGAAAAATTCGACGAATTTTTCTTTAGATTTTCGAAATCGCAACGAAAGAAAAACAACGAAATTCCCTTATTGAAAGATTTCGACGTAGCCTTGACACTATCCCGATTCGTTGTTGCCTTTTTCCCGTTTTTTTTTTTGTATAAATTTCGTAAAAAAATGTTTTTAGAGGTCGTAGAATCCAAACTTGACCTCCTCCCCGACGGATTTTGAACTCAGGATCCAAACATGTATTTAGAATCTTGTTACGACCTTTGCATGTCTTAAAGAATTTTTTGAAATATGGAAAATGGAATATGGACAAAACCTGGGAATTGGGAAAATATTGTGATAGAAATGGACTCCAAGGGCTTCAACAATGTTAAAAACATAATTTTTGGCATAGACAAAAAATGGAATTCCCATAATATAAATGGGAGCCCGATTAATGCTTAATATGACTTATCGTTGAGAGACTCCAAAGCATAATGCCAACGCGAAAAAAAGTGTTTGGGCTTAAGCAAAAATTCATTTGGACAGAAAAGCTTTAACTTTTTTCAAACTCAATCAAACCAACTAAAAAAAAGTTCAAATTCACGCTAAATTAAAATGCATTCATCAAATAAAGCAACAAATTTCAATGTTTTGTCCATTTTGTCAGTTTGAATTTCCGTCAAAAATTCCGTTTGTCGCCAAAAGTTTTTTTGTTTTGAATTGAACTTTTCTTTTAACCTTTTAAAAGCATTGTTAAGCGCCAACACTAAACAATTAGCTTTTGAATGGCATCCTGTTTGTTTGATTTGGTTGAGTTTAAAAAGAGTTATACATAGCCGTTTCAAAATTGATGGCACTGAACCGTGCGGCACAGTGAACTGGTCCGCTGCGCCATCGGCACCCCCTGGTCCAAATTCATCCCGAACTCGTCGCCACCGATGCGCCATGTCGTTGATGCAGTGAATGAACACGCGATTCCATCGACGGCACCAATCCACATTCAACCGCCTCCTTTTCCCTTTCGGCCCTCCCGACGCAGAATATCTGCATCGCAACACGCGTGTACAACCATTTGGCCAAAGCTTGGCCCGAAGAAGTGCCGGCACTGTCAGCGGCCGGGAATTTGGGAAAATTGGAAATGTCGACGGAGTGGACCACACGGAGAGTTTAGCGCAATTGAAGAGAATGTCGGAGAGAATTTGCGCAAGCAGTTCAACATGGCGGGACGCAACAAAAAGGCGCAAATGTTGTCATTAATCAACGGCAAAATCCGGTGCCAAATGATTGGCCAGCAGCTGCCTGTTTGGTTAATGGCCATGCTAATGAAAAGATTGGTGCAGATATTTTTGGACAAATTCGATGGCACTTTGGTCGAGATGTAACTAAAATGATGTAAAAATCCAACTATTTAAAAGGCCACAAATGAATCACCTTTATTTGAAGGCCTCTAAAACCGATCACACCCGGCCGGCACCGATGCACCGATGTCGCTGTCGTCGAAGTGAATGGCGATGCAATTTCTCGAGTTAAAATTAAGCGCTTCCTTTTCCCATTTTGCCCATTTCGCGTCGTCGCGCTCAATTGGACAACGAACCAACAGCCATTTGTCTTCGTCAATGTGTCGGCACACCAATCGCTCCCCCGTCAAATTGTTGTTCAGTTCAAATGGCACAATGCCAAAACAGTCGTCAAACAAAAAAATGATAAAATTGACAGCATTCACCGAATTGACAAATGCCTAAAATAGAAAAAGAATAAAGGAATTAAAAATGCAGGCAAATATGCCGTGGCATGCCCAAAAACCAATAAAACAAATTTAAAAAATCACCATTTTAAGTCGTTCTACTTCGGCCCAGCAGAATACGCATCGTAACACCATCGGGAGGCCATCCCCGCGGGGCGTATGCAGCAATTTGGCCAATGCTTGGCCAGAAGAAGCGCCGGCACTGTCATCGGCCGGCAATTTGGGGAAAAGGCAAACGGATTGGCATATTCGGAGGTTTGGGCATTCGCGTAGGACGGTCGAAGAGAAACGGCGCAAACGGTCCAAATCGGTGGCACGCAAAGAAATGCCACAAATGTTGTCGTTGATCAACGGCCAAATCCGATTCCAAATGATTTGCCAACTGACGTTTTGATCAGCTTCTGTGAAAATGGAAAGATTGGTGCCATTGGAGTCGAAAAGTCGGCGGATGCTTTGAAGAAATTTGATGACACTTTGATCGATGTAACTAAAAGTATTTAGTAAAATCCAAAAATTGCCTACGATATCCATATAATTGCTCGACTAGTAAACAGTTTAAATGAAGGTAATTAGTGTTTTTTAAACATTAATTTTTGTATTCTTGCTTAAAACTTTATATTCAGTATAATTTTGCATCAAATCATCAAGCAAAATTAGCTGATCAATATCTGAGGAAAGAAATAAAAACACGAGGAGCATTTTGTTTCATTGATAAAGTTATTAAAATATTTATTAGTAAGCATAAAATTACTTCATAAAATATTTATGTATTTATTAGTAAGCATAAAATTACTTTATAAAATATTTTGTATTTATTAGTAAGCATAAAATTAAATTCATAAAATATTTTTGTGCCAGATTTAAGAAACGGCCCAGCACGCTAAGCAATGTGACCTTATTTTAATGCGTTCGAATCCGATCACTTTGTTTGGCAGCACTTTTTGTGGCATTGACAAACGCCGCTCAAAATCAAATCCGTTGCGCAAGAATTTGACAATTTCAGCGCCATTTCCGTCAGTTGCGCGACGAATTTCCAACGAACCCAACGACCATTTCGTCCGTTTCAAATGATCGTCAACCAAAAAGTCAAATCGATCGCTGATCAACGCAAATTTTTGTCCAAGCACAAAAGGGCCACAAAATGTGAACACATCGAACAAAACGTCGGCACAAATGAAACTTAAATTACAAATTAAATGGCGCCGATAAATAGAGCCCTTCCCAAATCAGGACTACCGGGCTCGAATAAATCCGGCCCCAGTCCGGACCACAAGCTTTAATGAAAATCACAATTTTCGTGCAAATTATTTATTGTGTTAATAAATCCAAAAATTATTCTCAGCTGCGCCTACCCGGATCTTTTTAATAAATAATTCGAATTACAAAACTCACATTTCTTTGAATTTTTTCGGCACTTCGCTCGGAGCGTCCGACATTTTTTTTTGGCTTTTGTTGGGGTAATGTAAGCAAGCTAATACAACGCTTTGTTCGGCGCTTTCCAAAAATTTGACTATGTTTTTAGAAATGAAAAAAGTCGATTTTTAGGGGTTCATTTTTAATTTTAATTGAATTTTTGAAATATGGACATAAAAGTTTAGAATATGGTGACAAAACATGGGAATTGGGAAACATATTGTGATAGAAATGGACTCCAAGGGCTTCAAACAATGTTTACACATAATTTTTGGCATTTTTAGAGGCAAAAAATGGATTTCCCATAATATAAATCGGAGCCCCTGTTAATGTTAATCGCTCACTGATCGTTGAGACATTCCGATGTCATTTTTTTGATTCTCAACGAATGCTCTGGGCAAAATGCTGATCAAGATTATGACAATTACTACAATTACTACCTATTCTACAGTCATGGTCATATGTTTAGTCGCAAGCTCAAGTGAGAGATGACCCTTTGAATTTTCGAAATCGAAACAAAAAAAAAACAACAAAATTCTCGAAATCGAAAGGTTTCGACGGAGCCCTGATTTGTTGATTCTACCCCGATTCGTTTCCACTTTTGGCCAAATTTTTTCTAAAGATTTAGGGAGCGTAGAAACTTGAATCTGACCTTTTCTTTCCGACAGATTTGAACCCCGATTCCAAATTCGAACAATTTCCAAAATGCATTTTTAACTTTTTTTGAACATGATCAAATCACCTCATTGATTTGAATACCCAACAAAAGCTTTCGATTCATACCATGTTTAGTTTGGAAAAACATTCTACGAAAGAAATCATAGACTGACAAATATTGTCAAGCTTAATCATAAGGAATCAGATGGATGGAAATTGCAAATATATTGTTAAAAACATAATTTTGAAAAAGAAAGTTGAACATTGGCAAACAAATAAATTGTAGGCAAATGGATTGAAAATCTGATGCCAGATTCTTTACGTATCACTCGACTCCGTCCGGTTTGTCCGCAGTCACTTCGGCTTCCAAAATTGCCGTGTCATTCTTCGCGTCGTACCATCCGTTGTTCGGGTCCATCAATTTCTAAATTACTCATTTTTGCTAAGATCGGGGCGCGGGCGGGGCCGCATCAGAGGTGTTTCCGACAGTAATTGATTTTGACAGTCAATTCCAAATAAATGTTTCGAACTTGTTAGACATTTCGATTTTTTTTAACTTCTAAATGCTTTTTTAGACCTACCTGTACGTTACCCGATTTGCTGAAAAAATACATTTTTAGGCTTGCGCGGAAAATTACAGATTTTGAAAAAGGCATGAAATGCGTGAATCCCCGTGAAAAAGTTGTCTGATCGTTCGTGTGCAATCCCCTTTTCCCTCCATTTGTGAAACAATGCGCAGTGTTGCCGAACCGGCACAGCTCCAATTCGGATCTTCATATAAAAATGCCAACTTAAAACAATTGCGCAAACGCCGAATATAACTTTCACTCTGCGCCCACCTCTGTTCTTTCTGTTGCATTCAACGTAAATGCCCAACTGTTTTTGTGTTGTGAAGCCGGCATTTTTTGCCAATATGTTCCATGGAAGGCCCCTAATGTACACGGCCTCGCTGAGGATTCGGCAATTGTTCTCATCTCCTCGCCCAAATTCAGACACTCTCTCAATTTTCAATATAATCTTTCCTTTCGGTTTATATGGATCTGAAATATGCCCGTTTTGATTAGCGTGCCATCGAAAATAAATTAGTGGTGCCACTTAATCATCATCGGGCGATTTGGCCTGCAATCGTCGCTTAGTTGGGATTGCAACGGGTACCTCTCGGGCAGAACGCAATCCGGCTGCTCATAGAGCAGAAAAATGCTGACCAGCTCGTCACTCGTCAACTCTCCGCATGGAACTGTCAAAAATGCCGTTTTTTAACTCAATTAAATATGTATTTGAAAAAGATTGGCATTTTTTTAAATAAATTAAATGTGTCAATACTACCAATATTCTCAGAAAAGTTCTTTTAAATTATGAGACCCCATTTCTAGGTCACAATTTTAAAAAGTCTCTAAATCCAAAGTAATTGAATAGCCACGAAGGCAAAAACATTTCTTTTTTTAAATCTCAGAATAATTTCGACGAAGCCGATTTTGATCAATAAATAAATTTGTAAGCATTTATCAGGTTGAACAAATAAGATAAAAATACCCAAACAAATTTTATTCAATTTATTGTGTGAGAAAAATATTTCATTATAATCATTGAAAATAAACATTGTCATTGAAATGAAAAATTATTGATCAGAAACGGGCGTATTTTTTTGGAAATTTCGATTAACTTTTTTGAAAATGATCAAATCATCTCGTTGATTTGAAAACCCAACAAAAGCTTTCGATTCATGCCAAATTTGGTTAGTTTTGATGGTTCCAAGAAGCGTTATTGTAATTCAAATTCTGGCGCCCAATTGAACGACTCCAACGTCCTTGCTGCACAACTTCATTGGCACTTGTGCCACTGTTGACCCATGCCGTCGTGTTGAGCGCGTACGCAACCGCATGACCACGAGATGGACGGCGTAGAATGGCACGAACAAAGTTGGCAAAATCTTTTCGAATTCGTACATTCAGCAACAGATAAACAATTGGCGGACAACCTTTCGAAAGTATAATTTATTATTTAAAAGCAAAATTTATTGTATTAAAACTTAATTTAAACTCAAACGACACATGCTTGTTCAAATTTTTTTAAAACTTAATTTTAAATTTAAAAATAAATTTTTTTGTTTGTTTATCTCCATCGCAACTGTATTTTTCAAAAAAAAAAAGCTCTTTAATGTTGAATATATAATTAAGAGAATTATATTTTCAAAAAAATCTTTAAAATGTTGAATAGGAATATAATCAAAATTATAAAAAAATTCTGGACACTGTCGATTTTGATCAAAATTATTTTAATTTTGGCAAAATGCCGTACCATGTGCAAATAGCCAAGTGTAAGTGCCGATGATGATGTAAATTTCGCTGATCCGAATAAATTGCATTAAAATGTATATGCCAGAGCACACCGCGTTGAAAAAGCTAATGATGACCACTTGGAGAAAAGTCTAAACATTGACCAACAATAATCCTGCGTGAAAAAATCGACGAATATTTCAAAAGAATGGTGGAAAAAATTTGAAGCTAATTTATTTGTAAATGATATTGTTGTTGCTGTAGAAAAATAATTAAAATTTGAAATTAAATTCACAAATTGTTATACCATTTTTACATTCACAAAAATAAATTTTATTAATTTTTTAGTTCAGCCTCCCTCCCCTTCCCCCCCTTAGGGAGTCCCATCAGATAAGAACAGACAAACATTGTGTATTCAAAATACGATCAAAAAACAGGGTCCAACGGCGGATCAAAAAAAAATTGCTAAATTGAAAGAATCGGGATCATATAATGGGAAAACTCAGTCCCAGAAGGGCATTTCGTCAATTCAGTCCCTTTCCCGCTCTACTCTATGTGAATTCACCAATTTCAAAAAAAATAAAAATTTGTCAAATTCCCACCATTTTTTGTGTCCATGTTGGCCGATGGGCGAGTTGATTTGAGGAGAATGAGTAGGTGCGCCATACCAGCATAACGGAAAAGGTCAAATAAATGGCGGAGAGGCCAAAAATGACGAAACAATCGTGCACAAAAACAATAAAATAAATGATTTAAAAAATAAAATAAAATGACAACAACAAAAAAAAGTACCGACCGGTGTGTGGCGTACTGTGATACTGTAATGAATTTTAAAAAAATATTTGTTTTTGTTTTTTAAATAAAAGTCGCTCACAATTTGACCAAAATCGTCCACATAGCCGACGTACGGGTTGAAAAACCACGAAAAATAAATGCCGCTGAACAAAATTGGCTCTGTGTACAGACAGAGTACGGTAGAATAGACAATTGGTACCGCACACAAATACCATGCTTTATTACCTGAAATTTTTTTAAATATTTTTAAAATACTTTTTTGATTTAAACAAAAAAATGTAGGGCACCACTGAAAATGGCATGTGCCATGCTCGGTCTCAACAATTCCATGCAACGGTTGATGGCCAACAACAATTCGACGCCTGTCTCCGCATACCAAAGAGCTGTTTTTGAAATTTTTCGGGATAATTAAAATATAAATCTTTTTTATTTTAAAATTTTTCTTGGGTTGTTCTAAAACTGCATTTTTGAAAAAAAAAAGTCAGGAACGGCATTACAAAATTTCAAATACTTGGCATTTAAGGTAAAATCTGGTTGTTTCCCGAGCTCGGCTAAACCCCGGGAATTTAGTCCCCAAAAAAAAGAAAAATCCGATAATTGGTTTGATCAAAATCCTGGTAATTTTTAGACTTTAGACTTACAACAAAAATATTCTTTAAATAAAAAAAGTGTCGACCTAATCCAACGGAACCGGATGTATAGATGAGCATTGGATAATCACAAAAAACGGCACCGATTATGCCAAGAATGCCAGTTTCCAGTCCATTCATGAATATGACCAACTAAAAATGAGTATTTTTATATATTAATTTTAAATCTTTTTTACCATATCCAAAATGCCAATAAAAAATAACAATTTGTAGCAGGCGGTGTCAATATTTTTGTATATTGACATCATGCATGGAATGTACAGTATCTTGACAAATAAATTTAAATTATACAAATTGGTAAATAATATATATTTAAGAATCGCAAACAATGACAAATTCTTAAACTTATAAATATTAATTAGTTCATTGGGAGTAAATTATTAAAAAAGTACTTTTTATTTACTATAAATAAATAAATTTTTGTTAGTATTAAAATAAATATGCTTGAAAATAGGTACCTTAAAAATGTATTATAAAATAATTATAATATTGTAATTTACTTTATATATAAAAAACAAATAAAAAAACCTCAAAAACGACAAAAAGTAGGATCAACAGAGAGCCGTTTACGACGTTTGTTCGATTGGACAGCGGCACTTGCGAAGCATTGAATCCATCGCAACCGTATAATTTGGCAAAATCTTTGGGCCGAAATAGAAGCAATTCCATTGAATAATTCAAAAAATTAAATGATTAAAATATAGGTTGAAAAATTGGTGCAAAAAAGCATAAAAATTCTTGATTTAATTAAAATTTGATAAAATTTTGCACTTTTTATTATGCCTAAACTTGATATTCAAAACAGCCGAATTTTGACTTAAATTCACGAGACAAACAATTTTTGAATTTCGGAAATTTTCATGTTTTTAAGTTCACTTTTTTTAATTGAATTACAGGTTGAATTCCGGTTTTAAATTTAAGCTAAAATTGATGAAATTCTTTGTATTGAATTTTTTTGTTTTTGCAAAATTTCGTTGAATTCATGTCCAAAGTCTAAGAAGTCCAAAACACAGAAATTCCGACTCAGCTTCATAAGTCCTAAAATTTTGAATTTAAGTTAAACAAAGTCCATGATATTTTTTAATTATGTTTATCAAAAACAAGAATAGACAGCACGGAATGGATAGAAAAGTTTGAACGCCCCAGGGGACTCATTAAGGGGGCATTAACACTTTTTACAATACATTTAAATATATTTTTATTGAAAACATTCATTATTTATTGGTAAAAACATAAAATTTTTTATATTGTCTTAAATTGTAAATGTCTATTTTGAACCTTTTTAAAAGTATTTATTGGCATTATATAAATGCACATACAAAAGATCGACTTTCTTCATCTTTTTTTGTTTCTGTCTTTAAAATGGCCACTTTTTTCAAAGCTGCGAGTTTGCCACAATTTTGTTGCATTGCGACGGATGGTGGCAATAATTTTGCGGCACATACGTGCCGTGCCGACGCAGACGTTTGCGATCCGTTGACTCGTAGGGACCATGGCGATTTTTCACTGTGAAAATGTTAAAATTTGAATTTAAACATAATCACAAATTTACCAAGCCAGAAATAGTCCTCAATTGTCTCCTTAATTGATTAATCGAATAATTAAATCTAAATTAAAACAAATAATGTTTACATCGGCAGCAATTGTTTGCTCTAAATACAAGTGCGTGCTGTTGACAATGTGCATTCGGCTGAAACCGTAGTTGCTGGACCGGAAGGCACTCCTTAATTTATATGAATTTAAATTTAAATTAAAAACTAATTTATATTTTTATCGAAACTTTTTAAACATTTTAATTTACCAAGGTCCAGGATGGGCCGCAAACGTGTCCGTGTTCTCTTGGCATCCGGCCGACCCACTGATAACATGAACTGGGGCTGGCGGGTCCACATAGGGATTTGCTGATTGGGGAATTTTCAATAAATTTCATAATAGCGGGGGCCCGGGTTATTAAAAAATATTTAAAAAAATAGTAATTTTGTTTAAATATAAATTTTTTTGCCCACCATCGCTTCCGTTGTACACCGTCCGATTGTACACCGGGTACATTCGTTCAAAAGTGTGTTCATGCCCCCAAATTTCCAGGTCCACCCCGTACTTGAAGAACAGCTCTTCCAGTGCAAAATCATGCCCAAATGGAAGGCCAGTTCGAGTCTTTGAAAAAAATGGAAATTAATTCTCAACAAAAATGAAAGTTTATAATTTTTTTATATTTTCTACGATTTTTTTGTCAAAGTTTTACAGCTTCTTAGGGACGTACAATTGAATTGTATTGAGTACAGTCGTCACCAGTGAAAGCTAAAGCATATTATTGTGTGAACATTTTATGCAAAATTTCAAAAAATTTTACTTGAACAATACATTGGACGATGGCCCATTGTAATAATCCACGGCACATTATGCCTGTTTAGGTTGGCCTTCTGAATGTTTTGATTTTTTGTTTCCAATTCTTTTTTTTTTGTTGAGTTACTTCTAAGTCCTTGATCAGCCACTGCCATTGGGTGGCCAAATTATTGTGACGATAATAAATGGGCCAAAAATATAACTCTGTTGAGAAGCCGATGAAGTGAGCTGTGCCCAAGTCGAAACTGAATATTTCAGTATAATGTGGTGATGAAATGGGCGGGACCCAATTTTTGATTGAATAAGTAACAATTTGAATGTGGACTTTTCAGTACAATTGTTGCGATAAAAAGGGATACCTCAAGTTTTGATGGAAATAGGGGGACCCAATTCAAAGATGAAATTTTCAATATAATGGTGGCGATGAAATGGGCGGGACCCAATTTGAAAAATGAATTTGTTTTAGTATTTTGGTGCCGAAAAAATGGGCGAGACCCAATTTGAAACTGAATGTTTCAGTATTTTGGTAGCAATAAACGGGGGGGGGGGACCCAAATCGTTTATAGTTTTCTTTATTCTAAAATCATTCTAAACTTTTATGTCGGGATTTTCAGGTTTAAATTATTACCTAAAAAACAGATTTTGATTCTCCGGGTTTGGCATTGTGAATCGGTTGATGTAATGGGTGAAGTTGTAATTAAATTCATGGTTGCCCACCACCGTCATGTACGGCACAGATGCCGAAATGGGCTCAATTTGGCGCATGAACTGATCGCCAAACTGCCCTTGTTTCTGTCATAAGGGGTACGGTAGTTGGCATGGTTACTGTACTGGAAATGGTATTACTGTGTCCAAATTGTATGCCAAATCACCTGAAATAAAAAGTAATTATTTAAAAACAATTTAATAGTTTAAATTATTTCACTGTTGAAAGAACTCGTAAATTATTTTTATTTAATTTAAAAATAAAATTTAATAATTTAAAATAACCACTAATGCCATACCGATGTGCAAAACCATGTCAAATTTGCCTTCATGCGCTTCTCGTTGCAATTTGCCCAACGAACGTGCATTTATATTGCCCATATCACCGAAAACGGCATATCTGTGTTAGAGGGTCAAAATGCCAGAAATGTGTCAATTTTAAATTTAATTATTTTAATCATTTAACGTTAAAGAACCAGCGTTTATGAAAATTAAAAAAAAAATTTTAGATTTAAAATTGACTTGAAGCCTCCACCCGGTCTTTCCTGGAGGCCCACAAATGAGAAAATTGAGCTCCATCCGAACTGTGAACCGACGCGATAAACTTAAAAAGAAATTAAAAAAATATTAAAGACTACAGCTTTAATTGCCCTAATTAGTAACAATTAAAAATTGTCAATTGTCCACTGACAATATCGTTGGCCAGGCTTCAGCCCTTCAAGCAGTGCCCGATGCGTGTATCGCTTCGTTTTTTCGGTGCCGCCGTCCACAAAATAATCCATTTTTGCAGAGGTTCGGCGCGTCAACTGGTTGTACTGCTCGCCCCACTCGACCACCGAGTCCAACGTGTCGTCAAAGGTCAGCCAGGTCACCCACAGCTTTAAGTAAAACAAAATTAAATTTAAAAACAATAATAAATTATCTTTACCTTGGACGTCTCACCGCCGTAGGACAAGTGGACTTGTTCGGGCTGCCCGTAGAAGGGACCTTGAATTTTGAGAACGATTAAAATTAATGAAAGAAGGGATTCCTTTTAATTTTTTTTAATAATTTCAAAAATTTGTTTTAGTGTGCGGGAGATGTTGAGGAAAAAGCTATTTAATTTTACGTTATTATTTAAAATTTAATTTATAAATTTTAAATAGATTTTCTCAATCTTTTGCTTTTTTTTAAACAATGGACCTTGGTTAATACTATTTTCAATTTTCCAATGTGGCACACGATTTGAATCATTCAGTGCAATTCGATTCTGCTGTAGCTGATCAGTGAATGCAGCCAATTTCAGAATGATAAGCATTGTCAGCATAATGCCAGTGCCAATATTGGCGGATTTCATTTTACAAAAAAAAAATTGTTGGCTTGGAATTTGAATTTCTTGTAAATTTTCTAAAAATTATTTAAAATTTGATTTTTTTTTTCTGAATTTGAAAAAAATTTGCAAATGGAAAAGTTTATTGCATTTTCTAAAATAATTTGACAAATGTTGGTATTTAAATTTCTCATAATATTTTTACGGAAATGAAAAACTGAAAACACGCGGAATCTATGCGAAAGGGTGATGATCGGACAGATGGTTAAAAAACATATGATTAATGTTAAGCAGAGTGAAATTAAAGGCCAAATTTTTAAATATATTTACAAATAATTAATCGATCTTTAGTATGTCGTAAAACAGTAAATGTGTGGAAATATTTAACTTTTTTTTAAATGACAAATTAGCGTTGAGCATTTGCCGAAATTTAAAAATTAAGTTAAGTTTGTTAAAGACAATTAATTAGTGTTTAAAAGCGCACCCCCCCCCCCCAATTATTGCTGAATAGTTTTGTTTAATAAAAAAATATTAAAAACAATAATTATGAATATTGTCATGATGGGCTCTAGAGGGCGGGCGGCACGCACTAGGATGTGCCATACTCTTTTGTCAAAACACTAAATACGGAATCAATTTCAAACACACGGAATCATTTAAAACCACGGAATGCCATATTTGGCATGCACCGCCGCGGCCGGGGAAGGAACGAATGATTGAGAGAAAGCCCATGGCACAGCTAAACCAAAATCCGCTCTTCCATTCACGGACCAATTCCCAATCACGGCACTTTCCTTTCTTTATTCGTCGAAAGCCCGAGAAGACGCAGTTAAATGTTGTTGGTTAAATCCGATGGAGGGTGCCATGGGGCGGAGATTGTATAATTTACCTAATATGTGAAGGGCAATTAGATGAATCAATAATTTTAATCGAAAGATTCAAAGGAAGCGCTCGGGGGCGAAGTTTGAGTGGAATGGAATTGTGAATGCCCTTGAAAGATACTCACACAATATCTCCTAATCTTCTTTTAAAATTTGAATTTTCACAAAAAACATTTATGTTACAGGTTTCTTCATAGAAATTTTTTCATTTGCCCAAAAAGCCAATTTTTCCGAAAAAAAATTAAAAAAGAGACTTACCCCAATCGACTTATTTATTTACACAATCACACTTATCGAAAGTTTTCAAGTAGGATTTTGAAAAACTGGTTTTCTAGATTTGTTTTAATATTTTAAAAAATGATGCGATTATGTCTGTCAAGAATTCAAACCTAAAAATCCCGCCCCATCTCTACTACATAGGCATAAAAATCCCCACATCATATTTGTCGTGTTGGTGTGTCTGTTTTGGTCTTTTTCCGTATTTGTTTCTTTGTGAATGTCTGTGCTCTCAAAAATATCAGACACAAACAATATCGATTAGGTAATTATCAATCCATTCACCAATTCTTATTTGCAACTTTTCTATCTATTCGTGTCTAAGCTTGTTTTTGATAAACATATAAAATTACCTGGACTTGTTTAACTCAAATTCAAAATTATATGATTCTGATAGAGCTGAGTCGGTATTTCTGAATTATGGACCTTCCTAGACTTTGGACATACGAAATTTTGCAAAAAAAAAAACTCAATACAAAGAATTCACCGTTTAGCATAAATTTAAAACCGGAATTCAACCTGTAATTTAATACAAAATGGTCACATAAAAACATGTGCAAATATGCCAGTATAAACTGAACAAATCACAAGGGTTATAGTCGGGAATCCTCAAAATTGATCTTTTTATTTATAACAAAATCTGTCAACAAAAGATAAAGATAAACAAAACAACAAAAGATAAATATATAAAACACTGATCAATCAATAGAACCATGCACTTCCCTCCAGGCGTCGTATCTGCTTAAGTCTCCGGCCATGCTCTAATGCACCTTAAAAAAGAAGTATACATAATATATTTACGTGTTTAGTAAACACCTAAATCAAATTGAACCAACTACTTTTTTTCTTAGATTTGGAAACACGAAAAATAATTTTATTGCAAAAACTAGCTTGTTTTAAATCTCACCCTTCCAATCGCTCGCTCGAAATGCGCCATCTTGATGGCCGTCCGATTACGCTGTCCGACACCGCAGCAAGCACTTGCAGGTTGGTCAAGTCAGTGCCGGCGGTCACTTCCTCCCAGAACTGTCCACTTGCTTCGGCTGCGCACAATGCTGCCATGTCCGCACCGGAATAGTTTTGTAAGCGGCGTGCAATGTCCGGCCAATCGTCGTTTTCGACAAAGTTCCCTTCAAAAAAAACTATTTTATTTATCCGAAAATACAAAAAGCAGCACCCCGCATATTGTGTCGAAGCATTGCTTCGCAGGCAGCAGCATCGGGGAGGGCGACGTAAATGCGCCTGTTCAATCGTCGGAGCAGTGCTTGGTCCAAATCCCGCGGGAAATTCGCTGCGGTCAGGACGATCACGTTAGAATCGTGGTGCGTGGTGATGCCTGTCATTTGGAAGCTATTCGAATTCGAGGATCGAAATCGGTCAAGAGGTCAGTTTCGGATTCTACAACCTAAACACCTAGAAGTGTGTTGTTTTAACAATAAAAAAACTTTTGTCTGTTGCCTTAACGGAAAAGCACCGAAAACATACCATGATAAGGCCTCGGAAAAAATTACAAAACTTTGAATTTCCTTTTTTTATTGTAAAAAGACAGAATAACCGGCAATTCACCCGGGAGAGCCGCGGCCACCAGGGATGAATTTTCAGCATTTTTGAATAAAACAGCAACATCAAACCTTTAAAGTCCACCGGGCCCGTGTAGTGGCGTCGCCTGGAAGGCCGATGCCGCTTTTGGATTGGCATGTGCGTGTCCCGGATTTTGCCGATGGAGAAGGACAGTTTGTGCGGCAAGTACACGGACGCACCGGCGCATCGGGGAGGGCGACGTAAATGCGCCTGTCCAATCGTCGGAGCAGTGCTTGGTCCAAATCCCGCGGGAAATTCGCTGCGGTCAGGACGATCACGTTCGAAGCGCGTTGCTGGTGACGCCTGTAAAATTTTCAAAAATAAGACAGCAAGTGAAAAAAAGATAGTTTGAAAATTAACACATTTGGTTATCTGCCTAGATTTTTTTTTCAGGTAGTCTTAACAAAATTTATAAATACACCTACCATCCATATTCATAAGAAGTTCGGACTTAATACGTCGCGAAGCTTCGTGCACTGTGTGACCGCCCCGATGGGAGCAGAGGGCATCAATTTCGTCAAAAAACACAATTGACGGCGACAAGGCCTTTGCCTGAAAAACACTAATTAAAAGGCAAAAAAAAAAGTTTAAAAAAAAATTAAACAAAAAACCAACCAAATGAAACAATGCTTTGACGATTTTTTCGGACTCGCCAAGCAACGGCGCAGTGAGGGTGGCCGACGTGACGTTCTAAAAATAAAAACGTTCATATTAATCTCGAAATAAAAATCACTATTAGATTCTAAGACCCAGAAAACCCCCTAGAAACAGCTTCTTATCGACTTTGAACAAAAACAATTTTTTTTTCTTGTTGCCTCATAACGGCAAAGTGCTAAGGTCCTTCCTTAAAAAATTTCCAGAAGCAAATTTCCTCCAAAAAACTACCTGCTTGGTCAAATCGGTCCGGCGCGTCTTCTGCGGCATCCGCTTCGGCTTCGTGCTGCTGTTGTCGTCTTGCGGCTGCGCCGGAGCCTGTTGTTGTTGTTGTCGCGCGGTCGTCGTCCTTACACAAGCTTCCGCGCGGACACTCGGCGTCAATTATAACAAAAAATTCAAAAACAAATAAGAAGCCTAACTACATAAATACTGGTAAATACCCAACTCGCTTATAAATCAAAGATTTTTGTTATCATTTCGAAAGCTTAAAATTAGTAGAAGCTTTTGAAAAAAATTATAAGGAAATAAGCTTAGAAAACAGTGGTAAGTTGGAGTGTAGCGAGTTGAGTGTGATCCGTAGGCCAATTAAGCTAAAAAATTGGTGAGGAAGCCTAAAATGTATCCAGAGATCTCAACTCAACTGCGACAAAAAATGACAAACGTCTTCTAAGAAATAGCATTGGGAGGGAGTCAATTCAGCTCCAGGAACGGATGATCTTGATCAAGACAATGCTAAGAAACATTTGTCTGATCAAAATAACAACTGATCAAGATAAGAGGGAGGGTTGATCAACAACAAAATAAGTCCAATGAATCTAAAAATTCAAATTGAGGTAAAAATATCAAATTGTTTTGGTGTTGGTCGCACAAATTGTATAAATGGATCAAAGACGTGGGCTTAAGTCGACAAACAAAGTTGAAATCAACTGATCAGCAAAAGCATGAAATTTTGAAACAATTTGATCAGATTAAAAGCAAAGTAAAAAGGCAAAACTCAAAAATTCAAAGAATGAGCTCGATGAGAAAATTGCAAAAAATTGGGCGTTTGTGCCAGCACTATTTATGAATGGAAGCGCAAATATGCAACAAAAATTGGAATTTTGAAGAAATATGCCAAAATAAAATGGAAGAATCCGAAAATGACTGATGCCGCTATTGCTGATATGTTAATGATTTCAACAGGAAGCCTAAGTAATTGGAAAAACCAATTTTAAGCTGAAATTAAGAACCTTTAAAATATGCGGACTTTGTGATACACTCCAAAATTTTTTGGTTGCGACCGGACTATGCTGAAATTTTTTTAAGGATGAATTTTCGTTTCATTAAATTTATTCTTTTTCACTTTTCTCCAGCAATGCTAGGTGATGGTGTCCGTACGTTTTGCCAACTCATCAAAAACTTAAATTCAATCGATTCGAACCCCGGACCCGAATTTGAAGGTTTTTCGATTTAAAATTTTTTCGGCATCTTTTGGCCTAAAAAAATTCAAAAAAATACTCAAAACAATCTAAAAAACGCAAAGTTGGCAAAATGTTCAGTTGGCAAATCGTAATATTAAACGGCTTCTATGAAATGGCATTGTAATGGCATCGAAGGGTCCGAAAATCGGCATTAATGGCAACTTTTTCATAACGAATTCAAAAAAAAATTGTTTTTTTGAGAATTCTGCTTCAGGGGAGGGAGATGGCGGTGCCGATAGGCGCCGCCGAGAAAATTTGAATTTTTGACTCGTATTTGTTAGAGATTTGCAACCAAAAACTATCCGAGAAATCAGAATTTTCCCCTCAAAAAATTAGATTTTTTCCCCAAAGTTCCACGAAATAGCAAAATAAGGGTGGAGAAATGAATGGTAAACGTAATGGCAAATTTTCAAAATAATGGCATTTGCCATTAAAAAAGAAAATTTGAGGTCCCTGAATGTATCGTAAAAAGAAGAAAAAAAGTCAAAAAGAGGGAATGGCACGCGTTGCTGCGAATAAATATGACCGTAGTGAATGGAATGATGAAATAACAACCAATTACCTAATCGATATTGTTTGTGTCTGATCTTTTTGAGAGCACAGACATTCACAAAGAAACAAATACAGAAAAAGACCAAAACAGACACACCAACACAACAAAAAATGATGTGGGGATTTTTATGACTAGTAGAGTGGGGCGGGATTTTTAGGTTTGAAATCTTGAAAGACATAATCGCTTCATTTTTTAAAATATTAAAACAAATCTAGAAAACCAGTTTTTCAAAATCCTACTTGAAAACTTTCGATAAGTGTGATTGTGCAAATAAATAAGTCGATTGGGGTAAGTCTCTTTTTTAAATGTTTTTTTTGGAAAATTGGCTTTTTGGGCAAAGGATGCCTTTGAACCCTTTCGACTAATATTGATTGGTCCAATTTGTCCTTCCACAGCGCGTCATTTCGGTAGGGGGGTCGACTGAGTCTGGCCTGAGTCTGGGCCAACTGAGTCTGGTTAGCGGGAAAAAGTTTTTGAGCGTCATAAATAGGGATGCAAAATATATGCACATGCATATTTTTTTTCCTGAACCTATAACAGCCTAACGCACGAAAAACTTGTTTTCAGCTTGGTTTGAATCGTTTAGAACGCATTCCCATGTGCATATTTTGCATATTTGTGCATATTTTGCTCTGGGAGTCGTTCATTTGGGCGCTCACGTTTGGGCGCTCACGGTTGGGCGCTCACGGTTGGGCGCTCACGGTTGGGCGCTCACGGTTGGGCGCTCACGGTTGGGCGCTCACGGTTGGGCGCTCACGGTTGGGCGCTCACGGTTGGGCGCTCACGGTTGGGCGCTCACGGTTGGGCGCTCACGGTTGGGCGCTCACGGTTGGGCGCTCACGGTTGGGCGCTCACGGTTGGGCGCTCACGGTTGGGCGCTCACGGTTGGGCGCTCACGGTTGGGCGCTCACGGTTGGGCGCTCACGGTTGGGCGCTCACGGTTGGGCGCTCACGGTTGGGCGCTCACGGTTGGGCGCTCACGGTTGGGCGCTCACGGTTGGGCGCTCACGGTTGGGCGCTCACGGTTGGGCGCTCACGGTTGGGCGCTCACGGTTGGGCGCTCACGGTTGGGCGCTCACGGTTGGGCGCTCACGGTTGGGCGCTCACGGTTGGGCGCTCACGGTTGGGCGCTCACGGTTGGGCGCTCACGGTTGGGCGCTCACGGTTGGGCGCTCACGGTTGGGCGCTCACGGTTGGGCGCTCACGGTTGGGCGCTCACGGTTGGGCGCTCACGGTTGGGCGCTCACGGTTGGGCGCTCACGGTTGGGCGCTCACGGTTGGGCGCTCACGGTTGGGCGCTCACGTTTGGGCGCTCACGTTTGGGCGCCCGTTATAAAAGGATCAGTTGGGCGCCCGCATCAAAAACAATTATAGAACAACTTTAATTTGAAAAAATGTTTCTGTTGGGTAATTAGGGAATGCGTGGAGGCTTAAAAAAAGCATTTTGGTCGTGAAGCTTATGGTAATAGGCTGCGATTTGCGGTCCCGGGTGAATTTTTTTTTAATTTAAAATTTTGAACGGCATGTTTCAGGAATAAAAATATGCGTAGAACACGAATCCAAGCTCGGATTTTGTGAATGGCGAACTCCGAACCCGAATTCGAACATTTTTGAATTAATTTTTTTCACTATGTTTTTTCAAATAATTAAAAGCACAAAATAACAACGAAAAAGCAAGTAACGACCGACTTTTTTTGGGCTTAACTTTCTTGAGAGATATCCAATCGCTTAGCTCTTGCTTACAAATAGCTTCTTCTCAAAAAGAGCTTTCATTGGATACTTGATGCGCTTTGTCCTTCACATATTAAATTGTACAATCTCCGCCCCATGGCACCCTCCATCGGATATAACCAACAACATTTAACCTCGAGACGGACACTTTTCGACGGTTAAAGGAAGACAAGTGCCGTGATCGTGCTCTGCTGTAGGGTGGGAAGAAAGGATGCTGGGTTAAGTGCTAGGGGCTTTCTCTCGATCATCCGTTCCATGTTTTTCAAAATTGAGAATTTTTTTAAAAAATGACGTAAAATTAAAGTAGCTTGTCCTTGACCTCTCCCGCTCGCTCACTAAAACAAGTTTTCGTTTTAAAACAAAAATCTTCAATTTTTTTGGGTTGCAGAATTAAAATTAAAAAGGGAATCCTTTTTATGCTGAATTCTAATCGTTTCAAAATTCGAGGCCCTTTCTACGGACACGCCCGAGCAAGTCCACTTGTCCAACGGCGGCGAGCGGTCAAAGAAGAAGATAATAATAATTGTGCTTTTTGTAATTAAAATTTTGAAAAATTAACGCAATGCTGTTGGCTTGGTTGACCTTCGACGACACGCTGGACTCGGTGGTCGAGTGAGGCGAGCAGTACAACTAACATGCGTTAAACCTCTGCGACTTTTTACACTGAAAAAACGAAGCGATATACGCATCGGGCACTGCTTGAAGGGCTGATTGTTACTAATTAGAGCAAAATAAAGTTTTAGGCTTAAACAATTTTAATGAATTCATTTTTTAAGTTTTTCGCGTCGGTTCACAGTTCGGATGGAGCTCAATTTTCTCATTTGTGGGATTCCAGGAAAGAGCGGGTGGAGGCTCCAATTCAAATTTTCAAAATAAATCTTTAAAAATTTTCATTAAACGCTGGTTCTCTAAAAATAATAATTAAAACAAATATAATTGGCACACTTCTGGCATTTAACACAAGTGCCGTTTTCGCTGTTATGGACAATATAAATGCACGTTTGACGTGAAAATTTTACTTAGTTTTGCACATCGGTAGGCCATTAGTGGTTTTCCAGTGATTTGGCATATAATTAGCGGCCCTAGTGTGAATTTAATTACAACTTCACCCGTATCAACCGATTCACAATGCCAAACCCGGAGAATCAACACAAAATCTGTTTTTAGGTAATAATTTAATTTGAAAAACCCGGGATAAAAGTCCAGAATGATTTTAGAAAAAGGAAAACTAGAACCCATTTGGGTTCAACCCATTTTATAGCCACTAAAATACTCAAACATTACACTAAAAAACGGCATGAAAATTGATAAAAATAAAAAGTAATAAAAAATATTAAAAATTAAAAGACTTTGGCTACAGCAAAATAAATTTAGTATTTTATTAAAATAATTTTAATGAGTGCCTTTCGGTCCACCAACTACGGTTTCAGCCGAATGCACATTGTCAACAGCACGCACTTGTATTTAGAGCAAACAATTGCTGCCGATGTAAAAATTATTTTTTAATTAAATTTAATTACCTATTCGATTAATCAATTAAGGAGACAATTGAGGACTATTTCTGGCTTGGTAAATTTGTAAAATGTTCAAATTCAAATTTTAACATTTTCACAGTGAAAAATCACCATGGCCCCTACGAGTCGACGGATCGCAAACGTCTGCGTCGGCACGGCACGTATGTGCCGCAAAATTATTGCCACCATCCGTCGCAATGCAACAAAATTGTGGCAAACTCGCAGCTTTGAAAAAGTGCCATTTTAAAGACAGAAACAAAAAAAGATGAAGAAAGTCGATCTTTTGTGTGTGCATTTATATAATGCCAATAAATACTTTTAAAAAGGTTCAAAATAGACATTTACAGTTTACGACAATATAAAAATTTGATTTTTTTTGAAACCCTAACAAATACTAAATGATCGAAAATACTATCAACAAAAAAAATCAAATCACATAGGTCTCACTAACTAACTAAGCATTGTCATCGCCACTCTGGTGATCTGGTCCCGGTTTCTGGGCACTTAATCGGACAATATATGCCCCAAGAAGACATAATATCACAAACATAACGGCACATCCAACCAAATTGTATAAAGCGAACGGATTGCTCTTGCCCAAATTGGTGATCTCGAAAATGCCAAATCCTGCGGCAATCAATGCACACAGGACGATAATGTTGAATTTTATGGGATGCTTTTTTAAGGGGTTGCGCTTTTGTCTTCTTGTCATTTGACTAATTTTGTTTGCATCAGAAGGCGATGGAGGATTCGCTAAAATTATTTATAATGAATATAAAAAACAAGAAAATAATCGCATTTTCATCATGGTGTTTGGCTGGCAATTAAAAGAAATTAATAGAATTTTATTAAATTTTTAACAATCTTTGCCTGAAAAATGTTTAAAAAAAATAAATTGTTGCTTAACCTTTAACAAATTCGTAAAACTTTTGGGTGCCCAAAGCAAAGTGTTCCATAATTTGTGCCACCTTCTTTTTGTTACTGTCATTCAAAAATACATTTATGGCAATTTGTTGTTGAATATATTTGAAAATTTTTGGCTCAGAACTCAAATTTTCAAACAAATTTATTGCAATATTTTCAACATCTTCCGGTTCCATCAATTCGTCCAACTTTTCGCCATTTTGCAATGTTTGACAGAAATTTATTCGTAGTTCATCTATTTTTTCGAATAAATTTCTATCAAATATTTGGTTTTTACTATTTTCAAATTTTTGACTACACAAAAATCCAAAAAAAATTTTTGGTAGCGCTTTTGTTATATCAAATTGGCGAACTTCCCCAACAGTTAAATTGGATACAATTTTTGCTGAATTTTGCAATTCTTTTAAACAGGCTGACCAATCTAAACATTGTATTTATTATAGTTATTCAAATATTAATATGAGAAACCTTTTTTGCATTTTGTCTCAGAAGGGTTTATTGCAATGTTTTCATTCAATTTTGCAAAATATTTCTCATTAGTCGTAATCGACGCTAAAGTGATTTTCAATTTGATTTTAAACAAGCTTTTTAATCGTAAATATAAAAATAATTAAGAAATCTTTTAATTTTCAACCTTTTTCATATTCAGCTTTTGCCACGGTTTGATGACTTGACGCCAAGAAAACGGCAACTATCAAATAGTTAGATAATTTCAGGTTGAATTTTAAGGAATTCATCATTAATTGCTAAATATTTTAATTTAATATCTCAATTTTCACCTTTAAATCATCTAATTATGTATATAATACCAGGCAAAAAAATGCCACCAATCGATAAACGTAAAAACACGTCTACATTGTAAAATATATGCCATTGATATTGAATTTATATTATTAAGTCTTTTTCATGTAAATATTTGTTTCAAATTGTGAAGGAGAAATATTATACCAGAATTGGGAAATCGGAAATCTAATTTGCCGTGTTCTGGCCTAATGGCAAAATTTGGATTGTTATACCTATTTTCTACAATTTTTTATTTATTTATTTTAATAATTTTTCATTATACACATTCCATCAGTTTTTGTATTCATATTCATCAGTCCAAATCGTTTTTGTTGTCGTGTTCAGAAATGGACAAGTGTAATTGTTGATCAGTCAGAAAATGATCTGATCCATTCGATTGAAAACCAGAAATCCCAATTGCAATGGATCTCATAGTTTGGACTAGGGTGGCACAGGACCGGGACCAGTAGTGAAATGGTCAATTTTTTCCATGAGGTACTGAAATTTCAGTCCCGGTTTTTCAAAATTCCTTTAAAATCCCACTATAAAAGTCCCGATTTTTACAAAATGATTTTTTTTTGTTTTTGTCCAGTAGTCCCGGTTTTTTTGACCGGGACCAAATTTAGTCCCGGTCCCGGTTTTTCCAAAAGTCCCGGCCCCGTGCCACCCTAGTTTGGACCAATTCTTCTTCATCCTCTGCAACTCAGAAGGAGAGGGGAGGAGGAACACCGCGAAGCAATACATACATTTCAGTCAAAATCAGGAATAGAAATTTTCAAAAAATTTAAAAGTCTTAACATAAAATAGAGTTATGATTAAAAAAGTGAAAATGGATTACCAAACCAAAGGGTCCCCCCTTTTGGAATCTGATCAAATAATTTTTATTACAAATTTTATTGAAATGAATTTATTTTGTAATTTTAATGATGCGGGAAGTATTTTATAGAATTAAAATCACTATTTTCGATTTTTTAAAAATATTTTTTTGTGGAAATTCAGACATTATTTTTTTGGGTGGATGAAATCACAGATTGTTTCAAAAAATCATAACTTTGTTCAGTGTTGAGTGATCCTAATTAATTTAGTGTCATAAAATACAAAAAAATCAGTAGAATTTAACTTTCAATAATATTATATGAATCTTGGTATCATTTTATATTAATATAAAAGATTTAGGCGATTCGACTTAACAAAAAAAGTTATGACTCAGCGCGACAAGTTGGCACAAAAAGAAGAAGCGATTTTCACACGTTTTAATGTATAAATTTTTTGAGAAAAAACGATTCGATTAGCTTTTGCTTAATCACGGGTTAACGCCACGGGATCCGTCGGGATTTTCTCGGGATTCCGCGCGGGATCCCAGACGAGTTTGAATTCACCGGACTCTTGTGCATATCTTCGCAATTCACAGTGAACAAAAAAAAAGACATTTTGGTACCCTTCGAAGGCTCGGAATGAGAAAAAGCATTTTGCAAGCAAAAGTTAAGCGAATAGACAAATATTTAAAAAGTTGAGGCCTTGAAAAGTTTGTGTTAATTTGCTAATTTTGAATACACAAGAATGGAGTTTGATTTTATTCTGATCAGATCATGATCGGATCTCACTAGCCTTTAAGAGTTGATCATTCATCTTGCTAACTGTGATCCCTTACCCTTATTTTTACGCTAACGGTTTACGGGGTAAATTCTAAACACGAATTTGAAGAAAATGAATTGATTTTTCAAATTTTAAAACATTTTGCAAAATGAAATTAGCCTAAGGTGGGGCCTCTTGGATGCAATAGAACTGAATTCGTTGTCGAGAGCCTTTTGTTGTAGACACATTAAACGCATGTTGAGAGACACTAATAATACAATATAACCAAAACTTAAATCCTATTTTTTTTTCTGAAAATAAAATGTTTGAACCTCTAACAGAACCTATAAGCTGTTTTGTTAGCAACAAATTGGCGGCAAAAAACGTCCCTTTCCCGGCGGCACCGATAGGCGCCGTCGGGAATAATTTTCAAAGATTTAACTTTAACTTGTACAAATAAAGGAGCACTATTTTCGGCAAATCCCCATTTTTCCCTCAAAAAATAAACAATTTTTTCACAAAGTTCAAAATGATGGCAAAATTGTGGTGGGAGGGGGGCGGGGTGTGTGGAAAGGTGGCAAAAAAAAGTGGCAAATTTCCAAAATAGTGGCATTTGCCACAAACGGATTAGCATAGAAAACGTCACTTTCCAATTATGCAAAATTTGAAATTCCAACTAAAAATGATTGCATAGGGAGTACAATCATCATCATCATCATCATCATCATCATCGCATGTCCATCTAAACACGACAAATGCACATTATCACAAAACCCGATGGATGTTTAACGTAAAATCATCCATCCCTTCCCACACTTCCATTGGACACACCACCCAAACAAACATACGACGGCCACTCTATTTGTCCAATTTGAACTCAAAGAAATATTTATTTTTATCTAAATCAGCGCTTTTTCTTAAAGATGCCCTCGGGGGCTTTAATTTTTTTTGTTGTAAAATTTTCTGTTTAGTTTTACGTATTCTGATTTTAAAAAGGCTTTATTTGTCCAATTTGAAGTCAAAGAAATATTTATTATCTAAATCACGCTTTTCTTAAACATGCCCTCGGGCTTTAATTTTTTTTTGTTGTAAAATTTTCTGTTTAGTTTACGATTTATCGTATTCTGATTTTAAAAAGGCGCGCCGATTTTTTGCAACCAGAATTCTGATCTTCTGGTTTTTAAAAAGGCGACCAGAGCACATCCCTAACCCTAATACCAGCCACTCGCAGCCAGAGCTGGGCCAGCGCGAACAACTCTTTTTTAAAAATCATTTAAACGGGAAACGGGACAGTAAGGAAAGCAATCATGTGCCAATTACGGTCAGAGATGGGAATTGTAGACGACGCATTTGCGCAGTAGCAAATTAAAAAAAAAGAGTTTTTAAATATTTTTTTGCCACCAAAAGGGCTAGAAAATGGTTTTCGGGTTGTTTTATTAGATGCCAAAACGAAAATGCCGTCTAAAAATATCACTGAAAATCTTTAACGTTTTTTTTCTTTTAATAAGGCTTTAGGACCAAAAAAGTGCGTTTTTCCTTCTTGCCCTTAACCCATAAATTACAATGTTCAAATTGCTCCGTTTCCACTTGCTGCTGCTGAGCATCACTTGTGCCGTTATGGAGCCGATGTTGGTCAATGCCAACAGCGACAACGGCATGGATGAGCAGGAGGAGCGTGACCTAATAATTAAAGATAGAAGTGCGAAATATATTTTATTTGTTTAAGCTGCTTGCGATTGTCCTGTTGTGAAAATTGAAGTTTGGGTCTTGGCACTGAGACACTTTTATTCTCAATCAAACGGGAATTTCAAGTCTTGCGCATCTCGGCCCAGGAATGTTTTGGGTCTGAAAAATGCAATTAGGATTTCGAATCAACTTTATTTGGCGTTCAGTCCTTACCAGGGATGCTGACCGGATTCCAAGACATTCTTGAGTCCGGAATTCCGGTTTCGGGCTTTTTTGGCATCCGGTTACATCCCTAGTCCATCTGCTCGGGAATGTGTTGGGTTTGAGGGACGACAAACTTGGGCCCTAGGTCAATTATCTAAAAGTCCTGGGTATTTTCTCGGTCCCGGCCAAACCATGGGATTTGTGATTTTCCACCAATCACAGTTCGGGTTTTTGGTGCAACACAATTTTTCAAACACATCGATATGATGAGTTTACATCACATCAACCCATATTATTATTATTATTATTATTCATAGAATGCAGAGCGTTTAAGGCGGAGAAGTGCAAATGCGGCAAGTACAAATGCCAAGAAATGATCGGATTTATTGCGGGCACCTGTTGCATTGACGGATATATGTTGGGATGTTGCGGAAAATTGGTAAGTTTGTGTGGGGGTGTGCCGTGGACGTCGTATCGTTCAAAACTAGATTAGAACGGGATCGGGACTGATACTGAGAAGTCTCCAATTAGGGACTGAATTTCCTCCTTATAAAATCCCGAATTATTTCAAATCTTTGTTTTTGACCGTAGTCCCGGGGTTTTTTGACCGGGATTTGATTAATTTTCCCCCTTATAAAATCCCGTTTTTTTTAATTTTCTCAATCCCGATCACGGTTTTTCCCAAAATCCCGATCCCGTCCTACTCTATTCAAAACACAACAATTGCTTCTTTTTTTTGTTGCAAAAATTCATCCGTTTTTCTTAGCTCGTTCCCCCCGGCTGCACATCGGCTGCTAAGCGTTGCCCGTGCGGCTTTGGCACGTGCATTCCGCATCCGGGACGAGTGCCGGACGCTTGTTGCGGCGCTGATCATTCGTGGGAATGTTGCGAAAGAGTGGGTTTTAAAAGAAAATCGACATTTTTTGCAATATTTTTTATTTAACTTCCGAGAGGACTTATGGTTTATGGCTCGGCAGTGTCTCACGCGTTCGGCTGGGCCAAGAAATGCATCATTGGTACCTATTTAATGCATAAAACCACCCGTATTTAACAACGATCAATCGATCCAAAACTCTTTTTTCAACAAACTAAATCACTCAAAATTATGGTGGCATTTGCAGAAAAATGCCAACCTTTGTCAAGTCTTCATGCTATTTTTTTAGCGTTTGTGGTGATGTTCAATTTGCTTATGCAACATAATCATCTGCCCATTTTTGGCAGTGGCTGCTAATGGAATAATATAAAATGGTGATCAGACGGCGGATTTTGAAACATTTTTGCATTTGTGACTGATCAAATGCGTTTTTCAATAAACCAACAATTGAATGTAAAGATTTTTTAAATATGATAAATGTTCGATTTTCAAAGCTTTGCGAAAAAGCTTTAAATCTACTTAATTAAACGTTAAAAGAAGAAAAAAATTAAGTATTACGCAAAAAATCAGCCCATTCGGACAAATTCACCTTCACGGATTTGTACTGTTTTTGAGAGTCAAGATCTTTAATAATAAAATGTACTTTTTTTAAAGATTTGTACTTTATTTGGGGTTATACAAAACAAACAGTGCATTTTTGCTCTGAGCCAGGGGTTCGAGCCCGGTAGACTGCAAGGATTTCTGCTGTAATTCTCTTTTTTTTTGCATTGACATAAGGCTCCAAAGCTCAAACTCATTTTGGGCCAAATCTTAATTTTTTAACCTTCAAGAGGCTAGAAAACAAAAAATGAGCGTTACAATCAAATTTCACACGTTAAAAAATGTTGGCCATATGCCAATTTAATTGCTATTTCCTGCGTTAATTTTAGAGCCCGGTCGAGACGAGATCTCGTCTCGAGGATCTCGAAAAATCTCGTCTCGACATCTCGAAAAATCTCGACTCGAGATCTCGCTCGAAGCTCAAGTCCGGGCTCTAGTTAAGTTATGTGTTCCATCTATTTTGGTTTGTTACACGACATTTACTTATTTCTTTTTGAACTATTGATCAGGGATGGACGAAATTCGTATTCCGTTTTCTGTTTTTCCGTTCAAAATTTAAAAAAATAATTAATTAATATTTCAAAATATTTATTAAATAAATTATTTTTAAAAAAAAATTTTTTTTATTTTATTTGAAAATTTTTCCGTTTTCCGTTAAAAAATATATTTCCGCCGTTTTTTGTATTGATCACTTTTTGTGTCGGTCTCCCTCCCTCGCCTTTTTATTCATTTTATTTTGTGATTCAATTGATTTGATTTAATTTCTTAATTTTATTTAATTTCTTTTCTTTTCTTTAAAAGTTATTACTTGTTGTTCTGTATTCAAATTAACTTAATAAAATTTCTGTTAATAATATTCTGCTATTTTTAATATTTTAAGCCAGAATCGAAAGAATTGAAGGCGATCAAAGAATTGCACCATCTTGTGACAACAAAAATTCGGTGCTTTATCGAGACACGTCATACATCTCGAAATTAAACATTTTGCAGTCGCGAAAGATTATCAGGAAGTGAGTTATTAGTGTTAAATTAATTTTTTAGATTTTTTTTTTATTTTGTAAAAATAAATCTAAGTTTTTAATTCTTTTGTTGATTTTTTATGGTAAATTTATTCGTGCTTTTCCATTAACTGGGAGATAGTAAGTGAAAAATGGGAGTTCAGGTCAATAACGGGGAAAACAAAAAAAAGTATAATAAGTAGGGGCCGTATTTCAAGTTCTTACATGTTTTTTTGCGAATAGGGTTAGACGAGGGAAACCCGTAAATATTTTTGAATTATAGCGACTTTTTTCACTATAAATTAATATTTCTCCATTTTCCATAATAAATCCTTTGTCATTCCCAAAAATCTGGAAAATTCAAACTATTTTTGCTTATGAGTTCAATTTTAGCCACTATTTCGCTACTTTTTCTCAACTATTTAGTTAACTATTTCAGGATTTTTCTAAACTAAAAATCATCAAAAAATCGGTCCAAAAGGCGGACAGTATTAATATCCGGGTTTTGATTTTTTATTCTTGTGTGAAGAAACGACATTGAGTCCATAAATTTAGGCATTATTAAGACTAAAAATTTATATTCAAAATTTAAAATACTGTAACTAAATTTTTCAGAGAGTCAGAGAGAGTTTGGTTAAACATTTTGGCTTTTAGTCAGAGTGGTCAAACCGTTAAAAATTGGTTGATGTTATAAATTTTGGTACACACTGTATTTCATGTAGCTACTTATCTAAACATTTTGACTACTATTTATATAAATTCTTATGCAAAAGGTATTTTTCCGCCTAATAATTATTTTTCTTAGTCCTATTCCTAAAAATAGCCGGGCGGGCTTTTTCCGGGCGAATATTTTTTGATTTTTTAGCCGGACAAAAGCATTTTAAAACAAATGATTAATGTTGACTAAATAAAAGCATTTTTAAGCACTTCTGACTAAATCAGCATATGTTGTGCCAAAACTAAAAACAAGTAAGTAATATTTTACTTCAGGTTTAAAATGCAATAATTAAATTTCAATTCTTATTTTCTCCTACACCCGTTTTTTTTAATTTTTAGGTTTTCAAATTTGAAAGATGAACGACAATTTGCCAGCAATTGCCCTGGCTACAAATATTTGACGTCAATCAAATAAATATCGTTGTCGCGCGTTACCGCGATGACCAGTACGAAAATAAAGGTAGAATCTTTAAACAATGCCATTTTAAATTGTAAAAATTAGAGTACACCCTAAAAAGACAAACTTTTAAAAAGGGCATATCGAACCCGTGTTATAAACTTAATCTACGGAAGTTATTAACTCATATTTTTTATCAAAGAAATGGCATGCCGACAATTCAAACCAGCCACTTGTTACAGCAGAATTCTGACCCTTTAAACGTCGCTGATCCCAATCAAAAAGGACTCTTTTCTTTATGATGTTTTTTGTTTTTTATTCGAATCGATTTTTATATTTGTGAACTGATCAAATGCGTTTTCGAATAAATCAACAATTGAATGTAAACCATTTTTGTGTATGATAAATGTTTGACCCTCCCCACGCAACTGGTTTTCAATCGAATGGACCAGATCATTTTCTGACTGATCAACAATTATCTCATCACTTGTCCATTTTTGAACACGACAACAAAAACGATTGGACTGATGAATATGAATACAAAAACGGATGGAATGTGTATAATGAAAAAACCTCAATCATCGCTCCCCCACCCTCGTTGGACGCGAATTTTCATGGTTTAGATTTCATACCGTCGAGTTACAATTTTCTGAAAAATATTTAGTTCTTTTGTGTTTGGGCTCTAAACAAACAGGCTATATTTTTGAAAAATATTTTTTGGTAATTAAAATTTCAAAGAAATAAAAAATTGTAGAAAATAGGTATAACAATCCAAATTTTGCCATTAGCAAAACAACTGAACGAAGTCGTAAGAAGGGTAGCGTGGCCAGAACACGGCAAAATAGATTTCCGATTTCCCAATTCTGGTATAATATTTCTCCTTCACAATTTGAAACAAATATTTACATGAAAAAGACTTAATAATATAAATTCAATATCATGGCATATATTTTACAATGTAGACGTGTTTTTTACGTTTATCGATTGGTGGCATTTTTTTGCCTGGTATTATATACATATTTAAAGGTGAAAATTGAGATATTAAATTAAAATATTTAGCAATTAATGATGAATTCCTTAAAATTCAACCTGAAATTATCTAACTATTTGATAGTTGCCGTTTTCTTGGCGTCAAGTCATCAAACCGTGGCAAAAGCTGAATATGAAAAAGGTTGAAAATTAAAAGATTTCTTAATTATTTTTACATTTACGATTAAAAAGCTTGTTTAAAATCAAATTGAAAAAACTTTAGCGTCGATTACGACTAATGAGAAATATTTTGCAAAATTGAATGAAAACATTGCAATAAACCCTTCTGAGACAAAATGCCAAAAAGGTTTCTCATATTAATATTTGAATAACTATAATAAATACAATGTTTAGATTGGTCAGCCTGTTTAAAAGAATTGCAAAATTCAGCAAAAATTGTATCCAATTTAACTGTTCGGGAAGTTCGCCAATTTGATATAACAAAAGCGCTACCAAAAATTTTTTTTGGATTTTTGTGTAGTCAAAAATTTGAAAATAGTAAAAACCAAATATTTGATAGAAATTTATTCGAAAAAATAGATGAACTACGAATAAATTTCTGTCAAACATTGCAAAATGGCGAAAAGTTGGACGAATTGATGGAACCGGAAGATGTTGAAAATATTGCAATAAATTTGTTTGAAAATTTGAGTTCTGAGCCAAAAATTTTCAAATATATTCAACAACAAATTGCCATAAATGTATTTTTGAATGACAGTAACAAAAAGAAGGTGGCACAAATTATGGAACACTTTGCTTTGGGCACCCAAAAGTTTTACGAATTTGTTAAAGGTTAAGCAACAATTTATTTTTTTTAAACATTTTTCAGGCAAAGATTGTTAAAAATTTAATAAAATTCTATTAATTTCTTTTAATTGCCAGCCAAACACCATGATGAAAATGCGATTATTTTCTTGTTTTTTATATTCATTATAAATAATTTTAGCGAATCTTCCATCGCCTTCTGATGCAAACAAAATTAGTCAAATGACAAGAAGACAAAAGCGCAACCCCTTAAAAAAGCATCCCATAAAATTCAACATTATCGTTCTGTGTGCATTGATTGTCGCAGGATTTGGCATTTTCGAGATCACCAATTTGGGCAAGAGCAATCCGTTCGCTTTATACAATTTGGTTGGATGTGCCGTTATGTTTGTGATATTATGTCTTCTTGGGGCATATATTGTCCGATTAAGTGCCCAGAAACCGGGACCAGATCACCAGAGTGGCGATGACAATGCTTAGTTAGTTAGTGAGACCTATGTGATTTGATTGTTTTTTGTTGATAGTATCTTCGATCATTTAGTATTTTGGTAGGTATTAATTGTTTTTTTTAAATATTTGAGAAAAATTGTATTTTAAGTCATTATAATTAATTGTACTATAAATAGGAACCGGCTTTTTAGATTATAAAAAGAAGCTTTGGTGCCTTCCAAATGGGGTCGGGAAAATAAAAATTAAAAAAAGGAATTCAAAATGGGTGTGTAAGCTTGTCAGTACTTTTTTTTATTCACAATTTAATCAAAACTAAAATATTAAACATTTTAATAAAAGCAAAGCAATGAAAAATTGAAAATATTAAGCATTTTATAATTTGCCTTCTTGGGCAGAATTGAATTTCAAAAGAGCAAAAAATCCGAATTTTGCGCCAGGAAACTCAGGATTGGCTCTACATACCAGGGATGGGAATCGCTATCGCTATCGCGCGATATATATCGCATTTATCGCCTTTTTTGGGCATATCGTCTATCGCATATCGCTAATTCGATATTTGCATATTTACAAATTTTTAATCCTTTTCAGAAGGTTGATTCAAACAATGTTAATTGCATTTTAAATATTTTATCTATGTACTGAAAGAAGACAACGTAGGGGCGAAAAAGGAAGACAATTTTTGAATTTTTTGAAATTTTTAAACAGTAAAATGAAAATGGCATTATTTATGATGAAATATTCCGCGTCGTTTTTGATTTAAAATGGCCACTTTTTTCAAAGCTTCGACTTCGCCACAGTTTTGTTGCATTGCGACGGATGGTGGCAATAATTTTGCGGCACGTACGTGCCGTGCCGAAGCAGGCGTTGGCGATCCGTCCAATCATAGGGGCCATGGCGATTTTTCACTGTAAAAATGTTAAAATTTGAATTTAAAATTTTCGAGAATTTTACCAAGCCAGAAATGGTCCTCAATTGTCTCCTTAACGGAATAAATATACTTAATTAATGATTCATTTTTTGCTGTATTATTTTTACGAATACTTACTATTTTAAGAAATTCAAATCGAAAGTTGGAGACGCTTTATTTTAAATTGTTTCGATAATTAATTTAAACTTTAAAAATAATTTTTACATTAGCAGCAATTGTTTGCTCAAAATACAAATGCGTGCTGTTGACAATGTGCATTCGGCTGAAACCGTAGTTGCTGGACCGGAAGGCACTCCTTAAATTTAAATATTGCAATGAATATTTTTATTGCTGGACCGGAAGACACTCTTTAAAATTTGAATTTTAATTAAAAATATTTAAATTGAGCATTTTTAATTTACCAAGGTCCAGGATGGGCCACAAAAGTGTCTGTGTTCTCTTGGCATCCGGCCGACCCACTCACAACATGAACTGGGGCTGGCGGATCCACGTAGGGATTTGCTAAAATTTTAAATTTTGTGGAGGGAGGGGAGAATTCCGTTAAATTATTAATAATAATTTAAATTTTTAAATTAAAATTTTCCCACTATCGCTTCCGTTGTACACCGTCCGATTGTACACCGGGTACATTCGTTCAAAAGTGTGTTCATGCGCCCCAATTTCCAAGTCCACCCCGTATTTGAAGAACAGCTTTTCCAGCGCAAAAGCATGCACAAGTGGGAGGCCCGTTCGAATCTTGAGAAAAAGGGTATGGCATTTTTAATCTATTATTCTTTGAAATATTAACAAATCTTTTAAATAAAAAATTAGCCAATAATCGATAAAAGGTTATTGATTTATTGATCAAGGCGATGGACGCAATCGCGCCGCGCTAATATGGTCTAGTGGTTCCATGCCTTTGCCCCGTAATTTATGTCGGAGTTTTAAATTTTGCACGATTATTGTGTTATAACTATCTTGTTTATCTTTTATTTAAACAAAAATTTTAATTAAACAAATTTTTTGGTTTCGTGCGATTTTTTGAAGATTTGCAGTCCTTATGACTAATTACAATTGAATTGTATCGAGAACAGTCGTCACCAGAATAATCTAAAAAAATTTAATTTGGCTTTATTAAAATTACAACTTTTAACCTGAACAATACATTGGTCGATGGCCCATTGTGATAATCCATGGCACATTATGCCTGTTTAGGTTGGCTTTCTGAATTTTATTTTATTTTTAGCAATTTTATGCCTTTTTTACTTCTAAGTCTTTGATCAGCCAATGCCATTGGGCGGCCAAACTTTCGTAGCGATAATAAATGGGCCAAAAATAGAACTCTGTTGAAAAAGCGATGAAGTGGGCTGGGCCCAAGTCGAAACTGAATATTTCAGTATAATGGTGGCGATGAAATGGGCGGACCCAATTTAGATTGAACATGTAATAATTTGAATGTGGACTTTTCAGTACAATTGTTGCGATAAAATGGGATGACTCAATTGTTGATGGAAATGGGGGTACCCAATTAAAATATGAAATTTTCAGTATAATGCTGGCGATGAAATGGGCTGGGCCCAATTGCATTTTTTTTATTGGAAAACCAAAGTTCACAGACCTATAAAACAGATTTTGATTCTCCGGATTTGGCATTGTGAATCGGTTGATGTAATGGGTGAAGTTGTAATTGTATTCATGGTTGCCCACCACCGTCATGTACGGCAGATATGCCGAAATGGGCTCAATTTGGCGCATAAACTCATCGCCAAACTGGCCTTGTTCCTGACAAGGGGATATGGTAATGTCCAAAGGGTTACTGTACCAAAAAATGGTATTACTGTGTCCAAATTGTATGCCAAATCACCTTAAATTTAAAGAATTTGATTATAATTTTTATTTATATTTTTTGTTAAATTAAATATATTTTATTATAAATATTTGAAAATAACCACTAATGGCATACCGACGTGCAAAACCATGTCAAATCCGCCTTCCTGCGCTTCACGTTGCAATTTGCCCAACGAACGTGCATTTATATTGCCCATATCACCAAAAACGGCATATCTGTGTTAGAGGGCAAATTCTTAAATTTTGAAGGGGTTTGAGGCCTTATGCCCCAGATCTTACATTGTTTAAAAAACTAATAATTAATTTCAGGGTTTTTGAATTTAAGAATAACTTATAAATCAAGTCGAAAAGATTTTGTTAGTTTGAGAGCTTTACTTGAAACCGCCACCCGGTCTTTCCTGGAGGCCCACAAATGAGAAAATTGAGCTCCATCCGAACTGTGAACCGACGCGATAAACTTAAAAAGAAATTAAAAAAATATTAAAGACTACAGCTTTAATTGCCCTAATTAGTAACAATTAAAAATTGTCAATTGTCCACTGACAATATCGTTGGCCAGGCTTCAGCCCTTCAAGCAGTGCCCGATGCGTATATCGCTTTGTTTTTTCGGTGCCGCCGTCCACAAAATAGTCGATTTTTGCAGAGGTTCGGCGCGTCAACTGGTTGTACTGCTCGCCCCACTCGACCACCGAGTCCAGCGTGTCGTCAAAGGTCAGCCAGGTCACCCACAGCTTTAAGTAAAACAAAAATTTAAATCTAAAAAATTACAATAATTAAATTATCTTTACCTTGGACGGCTCGCCGCCGTAGGACAAGTGGACTTGCTCGGGCTGCCCATAGAAAGGGCCTTGAATTTTGAAACGATTAGGATTGAGCCCGGATCATCGAGACCAATTCTCATAGATTTTTTGAGTTCAAAATTTCTGGACATATTATAATTAATTAACATTCTCAAAAAGTGAATATAAACCAAATTTATGGCTTATAAAAAATTTTTTTACTATTTTTATTTACATTGGACCTTGGTTAATATTATTATCAATTTTCCAATGCGGCACACGATTTGGATCATTCAGCGCAATTCGATTCTGCTGTAACTGATCAGTGAATGCAGCCAATTTCAGAATGATCAGCATTGTCAACATAATTCCAGTGCCAATATTGGCGGATTTCATTTTACAACAAAAAAAAACTGTTGAAAAAAATTTGTAATTTCTTGTAATTTTCAATTGTTTTAAATTTAGAAATCATACATAATTGTCAAATGAGAATTAATTTGAATTTCTCATTTAATTTATAAATTATAATTAAACAAAATTGAAAAATCAAAGAGAAAAAAAGTGAATAATATGCAAAAATGACGATGAATCGTACGGAATGGTAAAATGGATGAATAATATTTGTCATGTGTGTAAAATTGGGGCAAAGTTTTTTATCAAACACTTCCCCATATTCCCCTCCATTTTGTTTATCTGTGACCGGCCATTTAAATTATTTTTGTGATAAAATGTGAAAGAATTTTCTTTTTCATAAAGGAAAATTAAACTCGCTGAAAAGATTGATTTTTGATTAAAATAAATGTTTTATTTTTCAATTTTAATTTTAATTGATAATTCTTGATTCGATCAAAGATTGAACTTTCTTGTAAAATTTTAATTTTTATATTTTCAGATATTTATTTGTTTAATTTAGAGCAATAAATTATATAAATAAAAATAGTATCTTTTGTATCACATTTAATATTTAAAAAAATTAAAATTTCAACAATTTTAAAAGATTGAGAAAAACCCAAAATTGATGGTTTTCATACTTTTCTTTACCAATTTAACTTTAAATTGAATATTTTCATCAGTTTAGTCTAATTATATTTTTTCGAATTTTTAAAAAACGCCGGAAGCACTTCCCCACTAAACGCAAAACATTCTTTGTCCGTTCTTTGGAGTCACAATTCTTTGAACTCTTTATTTTTGAATTTCCGGTGCTATATTCCACACAAACTTCCTGCACTTTGAACTAATAATACTCCAAATAAACACAAACAACAACAAAAAAGTCGTTTGAATTTACAAAATGACTTTTTGCAAAAGCATTTCCGGTGCCAAAATTAGACAAAATCTTTTAGTCAAAAAATATGGCTTTTTGTGCATCATCATAAGCATAAGCTGCTCTCAAACTCTCACTCATAGTCAGTCTCGGGACCATCGACGACTGACGTGATCTTTCCTCCCACCCCCTCCCCCCCGGGGGGAAGACAAAAATATTCAAAAATCTTCCTAACCCTCCCCTCCCACATACTGTTGCGGGTTAGGTTTTTGGTGATGGCGGCTGATCAGAGAGAGTAAGCCTCAAAATCTGATCAGAGAGAACAAAACTTTCTCCGCCCCCTGAAAACCCCTCAAGTGTCTTCGGAGCGCCCACTTTAACAAAATTGTCCATAGGGGCCCGCCCCATCCCCCCCCCCCTCAACCAATGTTTGTCCAAAATATTTTCTTGACGACGAATGGGGGGGGGGAGGCAATATTCAGAGGATTTTGGAGGCCAATGCATTGGGGCGGGGGGCTAATGTTTCAGCCGGGCCAAATCCGTTTGATCGATTAAGGACGAATTAAGGGGCCAGACCCAACACCCAATCGGCCATCAATTTGCCGCCAATTTGTCCCGCCGTCTTTTTTTTTTACGTTCGTATTATTGTTTTGTTTCTAGCAAATGCTTGCTTATTCATGTCAGCAAATTCATTTTGTTGCTTGCAAAAGTTGGAAAATCCAAAAAAAAAAAGAAAGTTACGAATTACGAAAAAATTTATTTTAGCAAATTTCTAATTAAAATTGGATTTGCAGGTCCAAAAAATATAAAGGAATTTTGTTTTGTTAGAACTAAATAGATGAATATATTTCTTGAAGTTTTTTTAATAATCATTAATATTTTTATGTTTTGAAACATTATAAATCTTTTAGGTTATAAAAAATTATTAATTTATTTATTTAAATTCATTTGTTTTATTAATATTTGTAATAATTTTTAAATTCCAATAAATCTTTAAAAAATCAAATTTATTTTTATTTTGTTTAGTTTTTTATAACTTTAAATTTCATTCATTTTTATAGGTTAAAAAAGGGTTTTAATTTGTTTTTTATTCTGGCAATATTTGCAATTTTCAAATACTTAATTCTGGTGACAGATTAAATTGACTTGGGTAAATATTGGCCCGGAGGCCATTTTAAAAAATCAATTCTTTAGGCGACCAAAAACGCAAATTTGTTGCCCTCGGGTGCTCTTTAGACCTTTGCCAGCAAAATTTCCATATTTGGCACAAAATTTTATGCCAAATTTAGAAAATTTGCTCACATTTAAATGGTTCTCTTTTATTTTATAAATGCTTTTGTTTTACATTTTTAGAATATTTATATTTTTATATAAACAAATGTTCAACGTATTTTTCATTTTTTTTATTTTATGCAAAATGTTGCTCATTCTCATGCCCTCAGACAAAACTTGGCCATAAATCTCTGCCAAAACGCCACAGATCGAATTTCTTGGCCAATAAGCCCCGCTGGGAACTTTTTGAAGAAGGAACCACAAAAAACGATTTTGTTTATTCATTTTCATTAGCTTCTTTCGTTATTCAACAATTTAGAAATTAAAAACAAACATATAAATTTATAAAAATAAAATAAAATAACATTTCAAAAACTTTTAAACCCAGCGTTTTATTCTGGAATGAATGAATTGATGTTCTTTGTGAAAGATGATACCTATATCTAAAAGAATCATTCTCATTTCAAACACTTTAAACTTTGCTCTCCTCTTCACATTTCAAATGTTGTAAACTTATTTAATTTAAATATAATTTTATTTAGTTTAAGTGTAATTAATTCTTAATCAAATTTAAAATTTCCATTTTTTTTTGAATCCTATAATTTTAAACAAAAATATTTCATTTTTTTAATTTTTAAACCTAGACTCGGCCAAAAATTTAAATTTTTGAAATTTTTTGTAAAAAATTTAAACTTAGTCTATTTTAAGAGAATTTAATAAATCAAAAGCATTTTTGTATCCTGTATGGGCCACAACATCACTTTGATGGAGCTGGGCTGGTTGTGCACGGCACTTGTGTCGTTGCTCCGCAACTCGCCCCATCTCGTGCACGCTGATCAGAACTCGCAAAAACTACTAAAACTGATCAGCGACTCCAAATGCAACAGCACATCAATAGCACAAGCAGAAGCAGCAGCAACATCGACAATGTCAAGTTCGATCACAAACATTTTGTCCGACAATGGACTGCTTGAAAAGCTTGGTGCTGCTTCTGTTACTGCTGAACAGGTTCATAAATGGCAGACATTATGGATCAGATCAATCACAATTTATTTAAAAATTTAAAATTAAATTTTCTCAAAATGCAGTCAAACCAAAGCCCCCCGTTCATTGACCACGGCCATCAAAGGCTGGTGGACTGGTTGATGACCGTGGTGTACACGCTGATCTCTTTGTTTGGCATTGTTGGAAACATTTTTGGCGAGTTTTGAAACAAATCTTTGAAAATTAATTGTTTGTTTTAATTTATTTAGTTGTAATTGTGGTACGAACTGTGCCAGGAATGGTAAGTTCAAAATTTATTGAAATTAAATTTTTTATTAAATCAATTTTTTATCCATTTTTTATCCATTTTTTTGAATTTTTTCAAATTTTTACTTTTTATATGTCAAGGTAGAGTTGGCCGGGACCGGACGGGACCGGGATTTTTGGAAAAACCCGGGACGGGGTTAAGAAAAAAAAACCGGGACTAATGGTCAAAAACAAAGATTTGTATTTTTGAAAAAAAACAGATTTTATAAAGGGGAAATTCAGTCCCAAAATTGGAGACTTCAGTACCAGTCCCGGTCCCGGCCAACTCTAGTGAAAGTATCAAAAATATGTAGTTAAAATTTATTATTTATAAAATTTTAATTTTGTCATTTCACAAAGCTTAGACAATTTTAATTCAAAAATTCTTTAACCAATTAAACTTTTTTTATTTATCCCTTTTTTGCAAAACTAATCAAACTTTTAGATTTACAAAACGCATAATTTGATAATAATTCTTTACTTCTTAAAAAAATTTTTAAAATAAAAATTCTTTCTTTTTGTTGTCAAAATGCCTTTCATTTGTCAGATCAGCCCAACCAACTGTTATTTGATGTCATTGGCCGTGTCGGATGCCATTGTTTTGCTTTCGGCTGCGCCGGTGGAACTGAGCTTTTTGCACGTCGATTGGTACGCGTTTGGCTCCATCGGATGTAAAGTGCTGTCATTTCTTCCATTTTTGGGCATCAATTCAAGTAATATAAAATGAATAAATTGTAAACAAAAATTTATTTATTATTCTTTAATTTTATTTAGGCTCAATGTCCATTACGGCATTCACTGTGGAACGATTCATCGGCATTTGTTATCCGTTAAGAGCAAGGTTAAACTCAAGACTTTTTAATTATAATTTTAGGTGCTTTTTCACTATAAAAACCAAGAAATTTCTGAAATTTTGGGTTTCCAAAATTGAGCTTAATTTAATTAACTGGCTTATAAATTACTTTTTGGAAAAATTCAATTTCAATTAGAGTTTTAAACGTTTTATATTTATCTTAATAATAAACAATAATATTGCTTGACTCTTATTTTGATATTTAATGTTTTCTCCCTATTTTTGGTATATTTGTACGGTGAAGCGTGCCAAGCTGATCATCCTGTTCATCTGGTGCTTTTGCATACTCTACAACAGTCCTTGGCTTTATCTGGCCACACTAATTGAAGCGGGCGACGATGTTCAGTGCGGTTTCAGGCTTGAGCGCGACGATTGGGCATATAAAGTTGGCGTCAATCTACTATTTTAATGCTTTAAAAAATAAAACAAATACATAGCTTTAATATAATAAATAGTTTTTTAAATATTTTAAAGCTTAAAAATAAAACAAATATTTAAATATATTTAATAATATAAATAATAGTTTTTTGAAACTCATTACAAATATTTGTTGGGTTTAGGTGATGTTTGTAGCAGATTTTTCAGCATTTTACCTGGTTCCAATGATTATGTACATCTACATTTACACAAGAGTAAGTGATTGTGCAATTCAAACAATTAAAAGTGTTCGCATTCAACTATACATTTTACAGTTTATTCAGATCACGTACACACTGACCAGAAGTGATATTAAATATTCCATTGCCAATGATCTCATCCATCGAATTAGCCGTAAAAAACATTTTATTGGCACTATCGAACCGAATCCAGACTTGTCATCAACCTTAACTAATTCAGACATTCTAAAAGCTCTCTATAGTTAAAGCTATCGTTAAGCTAAATCTTTTAAAACTATGGCCATAAAACCCCAGACACGTACGCCGAAGTTAGTGCCGTTGATCACCATCAATAGTCAAAATTAAAGTTTAAAAGCTTTTGCATGATGCCAAAATTTGATTAGGCTGGGCTTAAAATATAAGTTATGGTCAACGGCACTGAATTGTCCCGGAACTCTCTGAGATTAGGCCTCAAAACAAAGTCGTAAAATTATAAAAAATTCAAGAAGATGCTAACACTGCGCTGGTTTCCTCTGTTCCGGATTCGCCAGTTTCGCCCACATCAAATGGCACCAAAAATGTGCCAAAACGCTCACAAGGAAGGGACAGCGTGGTGATTGCCGGATGTGGCAATGGCGGACGGGGTTCAACCACAAAAGGAAAACTTCAGGTGGGTGGGCAGAAAGCCAAAGATTTTTTTCCGTTTTAAAATAAACCAAAAATTTCTTAATTTTAGAAAATGTTTTTGTTCAAAAAATGAATAAGCGCACATTTTTTTTTTTGCTGTTTTTAAAACAGGTGATTAAAATGTTGGCATTGGTTGTGTTCATCTTCGCTGTGAGCTGGCTTCCCTACCGGGCTATGGTCATGTACAACTCGTTCGCGAAGAACTTCAATGCCGAAATGTGGAATCCGGAATGGTAATGATAGGGCTGGGCCGGATCTACTTATATGCACAAAAATGCAAAATTTTAGAGTTTGTTATATTTTTGTTAAAAAAATTTTTATTGCAATTTTTAAACTGGTCAAAAAGAAAAGAAGGGCCAACAAATCCCGAATTTGAATTTTAAAATTTCCTCAGGTTCATCTATCTGTCCAAAACGATGATCTTCTTCAATTGGTAAATTTAATTGCTTTTTCTCACTTAAAAATGTAAATTTGTGCCACCCTTTTTTGTGCCATCAATCCGGTCCTCTACAATTTGATGTCCGCCCGATTTCGTCAAGCGTTCCTCCGACTATTGAATGGCAAAAAACAGTTCATCAACTCATACAAACGTAGAATTTTAAATTCAATTAAAACAAAATCAAATAGCCCCAGGCGTGTAATGGCCAACTCGGCACGAGCTAACTCGCCGCCGCCGATTTTGAAAATTTTAAAAGAAAATTCGATTTTTTATGACACATTTCGCCGGCAGCCCCAAAGTCGGGTGGACGACGGTTCCGCCGCAGGCGATTTATTTTCAAAATTTCACCACAGGTGAATCGCTCTGTGCGCAGACCGCTAACGGCACAATGACTGCAGCCGCTCGGCGATTGCGCACGCGCCGTAGCGGGTCGGGCCCGTCGGACGGCAGCGGCGTGCTGTTGTCACGTTTGACTGCAGCGGACGCAGAAACGCGTGCAACATTGATGCTGCGCGTGCAGCGCAATGGCAACACATCATGCCACAGCATTGCACCAAGGGCTGAAGAAGCCGAAGTGATTCTTTTTCTTTATTTTTGTTTTGATAGCTTCAAAAATACTGTTGTTACGTTGGTCTTTTTCTTTTTTGACCATTTTGAAAATGCGTATTTTGGCACTTTTTTGACTAAAAATTTCTTTAACAAAAATCTAATAAAAAACAAAATTTTACATATTTTTTTGAGGATTTCGAAACATTTTGACAATTGTTAACGCATATTATGGCTTGTGAACTTAAACCCGGACCCTATTTTAATAATGCAACAAATTTACAAAAATATAAATTTGAATTTTGAATTTTAGAGTCAGAAGTAGGCCTATCCAATCAGTCAACCGGCCGGAAGAGTATGCCAATCTCAGGGTGTTTGCCGTTGCCCGTCGATGAGTACAGAAGAAGAAGAAGCATCGGGGGCCATGCTTTACCATATTATTTTTGAAATTATGTGTATATTTTGATGAAGCCAGTTTCATATCATTTCATAAATGCCTTCTGAAAAAGCAGATCCAAATTTGGATTAAACATAATTTGAAATTTAAATGATCAGAAGGCATCCCGGTCAATAAGCTTTGATTGATTGATTATTGAAAATAATCAAATTTTGGACATAAACCTGTTTTCGTCATAGCTTTTCATGTTTTTTATTTATCCCTACAAATTTATTATCTTTGTGCAATTTGCCGATATAAAATTGCTAAAATAATGCGGAATAATTTTTATCATCATCAATTTGCCGAAATTTAAAAAATATTTGTGATTAAATACTAAAGCTTAAACAAAAACTTAAAATTAACCATTACTTTATTTTTCTTCTACGCTTGCCTTTTTCACTTTTTTGTCGCGAAGAATTTGAGAAAAATTTGATCATTGGCCTCTTGCTCTTGAGCTTCTTGTGCCAATTCGTGCTGCCCATCCGCTAATTCTTCAAACGACCACGCTTTGACTTCTTCTCGACTCGTTCCCCTACTTCCAAAAGGCATTTACAATATTTAATGAAAATGGCAAAATAATTTGCTAAAAGAGTGAAAAAATCCGTGTTGGTACGAAATCCCATTTTTTTGACATTTTTTGGTTGGCTGACAAATGAACAATTTCTCCGAAAAATGTTGGACTAATAAAACATTTTTGAATCGGGTGTCAGTTGCCCCCCTCATCACTCTTTCCTTTTTTTGGTATTTGAACAGTTTTTAATCGAAGAAATAGTGCGCTAAAAGAAGAGAGAGAGAGAGTGCGGCGAGAGTAAATTGGACACCAACGCACCCTATCGAACATTTGTTTTAGTTTCTCCATAAGGAAACAGATATTGCTGCAGTGCAGCGAACGCGGAGACAAATCGAAATCGAATAATAGCGAAAAATTTTTGGAACGGTCCGACTTAAATGTTGGGCTTGAAAGATTAGTGTTTAATGTTGCCTTGGTAGTTGATTCTTAGTTGTAAAAAATTTTAATTGTTGATGCTTGGACAAAGGTGGTTCAGTCATTTGCTGTTCCTGCAGTGATGCTCGAGAGTTGATATCTAAAATTTACCGAGACTTGAGTCTTGACCCGAGATCGACATCACAAAAACCGAGACTTTTACGAAAATTTTTAATTTTGGGCTCTAAGTAGGGTTACTCTGCGACCTCTCGGGTGCGGGAAAGTTGGGGGGGGGGGGAGGTCGGGGCTGACCAAGTCGGAGGCCAGGAGCAACCCGTGTTCAAAAATTAAATAATTTTATAGAGTTTTGTTTCACTTCTGGGGGGGGGGGATTTTGAATTTTCGACTCAATTTGGCAGAGTTGATTTCGCTAAATTTTTGTTAGCACAAAACTATTATTGATAACAATTTAAAAATTCTTTATTATAATAATACATTGGTAAATATAAAATGAATAATCACAAGATTTTCCGTTCATCTTTCTATCGCCTACACGAAATTAAATCCAAAAATTCAGAGGTATGCAGGTTGGTCAGGTCGTAGTGCACGAAGCCTAATAATAATAAAATATTTATAATTTAAGGATTTTTACAAAGTTAATACAAAATTAATTTAAAAAACTAATAAAATAAATTTTTACATTAAAAAAGAACCTGCGCAAGTAATCGGCGTCTCGAAGAAAATCTGATTGGAAGCTGTTGTGACGCACAGTTGACAGGGCCGAGCTCAGCGTGTTCTCGTCAATAAACCGTAACTTAATTAATATTTTAAAAATTAATTTTAAATTTTATAATAAATTTTAAGTCCAAAAATACCTTCATTAGCAAATCGTGCGGTTCAAATGGCCGGTTGTAAAGTTCATTCTCCAAAAAATTGCACACATCGTCCCACGTTATCTAAAAATATGGTCAAAAAATGATATTTTTTTAAATTTTCTAACTTTTCCATGCTTTTTCCTCCTCAAAACGCCCAACAGAGTGACAATTTCGCGCAGCTCTTCGCTCATGCCCAAAAAGCGTTTGGCACGGCCAAAGTAATGGAGTGAAGTGAAATATGCCTTCAGATGGGTGGACGCCAAATCAACGCACATTGTGACCACGGCGAGGCCTGTTTTTTTTTGTTGGATAATGAGAAAATTTGGTTTTAACGAAAATCAAAAATATTTTGTTAAATCATTTAAAACAATTGTTAATATTAAAGATCGAATTTTGAATTTTTTTTTATACGTTTTTGCAAATACATAAGCAGCCAAAAATAGTAGCATTTATTTTAAAAAATTGAATTTGAGCGACTTTCAGACAATATAAATTAACATTTTTGGGGTTTTGAGAATACCTAACTCCATTTTTCGCCATTTTCGTTTTATTAGAAAATGTTAAGAATTTTCCGAAAAATTTCTTATAAAAAATGTAATAAATTGGTGTATAATACAAACTTTTTGATTCGCCTATTTTAGTCAATGTTTCACGCTTTTTAGTCTTTGAAACCCGGTCTTTAGTTATTATGTTGAAAAAATTTCATCAATTTTGTTAAAAAAATTACCGACCAACAATGACGAAGGCGACGATGAGCGATAGGAATCTAAAATTTGCGTATGAAAATGGTTACGCAAAAAAAACTCACTGATCAGATCACTTACATATAATCGGTTCTTCTGATCAGATCACTTAGGTTCCTCTGATCTGATCACTTACATATAATCGGTTCTTCTGATCAGATCACTTAGGTTCCTCTGATCAGATCACTTACATATAATCGGTTCCTCTGATCAGATCACTTACATATAATCGGTTCCTCTGATCAGATCACTTACATATAATCGGTGACCACAACGTCGCCCAACCCAACCGTGACGATGAGGTTGAAGCCAAAATGAAATGAATGAATGAACGACCATTTATCCTCCCAATTCATAAACCTGAAAAATTGCAAATTTTCATATACAAATTTCAAAAATATAATTTTTCACATGAAAGAACCCATGGAGCAGTACACGCAAATGCAAAGAACGTAAGCGCCTAAATGTTTAAATATTTATTTATAAAATATATAAATCATAAAACAAAACCAATTGGAAACCAGAGGTTGGTGGGCTCCTCAATTTCTTAAAAATTTTTTTAAAATAAAATTTATTGTGAAATAGCGAGGCCCACGTACGATCCATGGTCTCAAGCATGTCCAATGCACCCATGGAGGCAGTCATTGACTGGATGGACTTACGACGATATTTTGTGCCAATTTTATGTATGCAGAAAAATTCAATGAGCATTCTCTAAAAATTTTTGTTTTTTTAATTTTTTAAATAAAAATTATAAATTTTTTTGAATCAGAAATTGATTTTAACTATTTTTGTAGTTTAATTTAAATTTGCACTTTAATTTTTTTTATGATGCGCCTCCAATTTTTCTTCAGCCACAAAATTGGGTCGGACAAAAATTTGCCAATGTCAGCTGCCGTGATGAACATTAATGGAATGCCAACAAGCGCAAAAATCACTGAGAAAATTTTGCCGAGATCCGTGTTCACCGACACCTCGGAATAGCCTGAAGCATTAAAAAATGTTTAAATTTAAATTTATTTTAATATTTTAAATTGAAAATTCGCTTTTAAACTTCTACCACAAGTTGTAAGCACGGTGAGCACGTACAGCCTGAACCCGCAAAACATAATATCATCGATTAAATATTTTAAAAAAATATTTTTTGAATTCCCCGACCATTCGGGGATCGGGGTTCTCCGGGGGCGATATGTCGGGGTCGGGGTTTTTTCGGAAAGGGGCGGGGATGCCCAAAAGTCGGGGGTTCTTCGTGGCACCGGGGAGCAATTCTATTTACTATAAACCCTAAAATTCAAAACCGCAAAATACGGTACAAGTTTCAATATTTATTTACACATACAGAGCAGTCGGAAATGTCCATTTGTTGTGGATGTTGGCAAGCTGTTCAGGGGCCAACATTTCTTGCCGAATTGGACGTCTGAATTAATTAATTTTGATAAGCAATTTTTAAATTTATTTAAATATAAACGTGCCTGTCATCAACTTCTGCCGCAACACTAATCATATAATCTCTAAAATTAATGTTATTTGTTTTTCAAATTCGTAGGTTGACTAAAAAGAGTGAAAAACATTTTCTAAATCACAAAAAAATAAATTAGCATTTAAAATTTCTGGCACAAAATTTTGTTTAAAATATTTGTTGCCTAAATATGCCGTCCCATTGTTCCCGACGCATTTTGCCATCGGCTGCAAATTGTTGCACCAACAAATGCCAGCTGGACTCCGTGAAGTTTTCGATGAGTTGGCCAAGGCGGACCAGCTTGCGCGAGCGTACCATCTGTGGAATAAATTATTTTAAAAAAAATAGGAGAATTAAAGTTATATACCAGCTCCGTGCGTGTCTCCAATGCTTGCAGAATGACGGCCCCTGGGGTGTTGTTAGTTAATTTTGGAAAATTTTACATTTTTTTTTGTCGGGCTTTTTGATTTCCCGAAAAATTTCAACCCGCACATCGGCGATATTGCAACCCACTATTTTTAAACAATATTTGTTGAAATAAAAACCCAACGATTTTCATGCTTAATTGGTTAAGGAACACTTTGATTTTCTAAACTGCTAACGAAATTTGTTTACAAAATATTTGTTAAAATTAATAAATATGTATCAAAATTTGCATGCCTATGCACAGGTAACCGATCAGGACGGCCACAAGCACCACATGAGGCACCATAATTTTGATGAACTGCAAAAACAGCAAAATGATCAATTTTCATGTTGTTTAATTAAATCAATAAATTTTTGATCTATGATGACGTCACTTAAAATAATTAACTGATTAAACAATCGAAAGTTCAAAAGAACAGTAATTTATTGTTTTCATATTTTATAAAGAAAATTGCTTAATCCTTTAACAAAAAGATTAATTGAAATTCATTTCATCGTTCCCCAGAAAGTCCTTGACCCTTCAGGTACCATAAACCAATTAAGATTTTCCAGTTTTGGCACTTTTGTATTCTCGGAATTCAATTAACTCGGACCTTGAGCACTTTTTGCGGGCAGTTCATGCCCGTCTTGGCCTCGTCCTCCTCATTCAGTTGACTGGTCAGCAGCGTGCCAACATCGTCACCATCCAACAGGGTCGGCTGCTTCGGCATCGGCAAACCGTCCCAACGGGCCGTGATATTGTCTGTGTGTTGGGGGTACGGTATCAAAAAATACCGTAAAAATTGTTAAATCGCAATGGGCATAAACGGGAACTACGAGGGATTCTTTTTTAAATATAATTCTTGAATGTTTCACTAATTATTATAAATTACAAAAAATTAAATAAACACATTTTTTTAAATACAAAACAAATTTAAAACTTGTAGTTTAAAACTTTTTTTTAAGACAAAATGGCCTAGAAAAAATTTTGAGTTTTTTTTTCTAGGGTTTAGGCTAAAAACCTGACACGTATTTTATTCATATTATATATATTATAATATTATTGTTTCATATGAAAAACCTCAACTCGTTCCCCTTTGCCCAACTTTTTTGAACCTTTTTCATTATAACTTTTTTCTAGCGAACCAAATTAAATATTTTTGGTATTATTCGAAAGCAGACACTGAGTAGAAGCTATTAGCAAGCAAAAGCTAATCGATTAGACAAATACCAAAAAAGCTACGGGCCAAAAACCTGAAATTTTTATTTTTGTGGCCAGAATGGCCATAACTTTTTTGGCATTTGGCCAATCGAGTTAGCTTTTGCTTGCTAATAGCTTCTACACAGTGTTTGCTTTCGAATGATATCAAAAATATTTCATTTGGTTCGCTAGAAAAAAAGTTATAATGAAAAAGGTTCAAAAAAGTTTGGCAAAAGAGGAACGAGTTGGGTTTTTGTCCGTTTCATATGCCAATGCTCTTCACTATTTTTAAGATACCGAGAAGGCTTTCGATTTAAATATGTTTTTTCCCGAGTCCCCAATGAACACTCTACCTCCCAAGTGCATGAAGGGCCAAAACGGGTGCAGGCTAACGTTGAACGGGATTGAGGAATGTTTCAGCATGGGCAACCCCCCAAGCTGTTGCTGCTGTTGTTGTTGCTAAGAATTTTTTTTGGGGGAAATTTTTTTCGTTTGCTAAACTCCCCCCTCCCGCCCCCCGTCAAAGGTTTTTTTTTTTAATTTAAATTAAAAAAAAAATGCGAAAAATTACCAATTTTTCGACTGGCGACGAGGGGGGCGGATCCTTCACTTTTGTGTGGAAAATTTCTCGCACTACGCGGTCGGTGCGTGAAATTTTGCGGTTGCTCGACAATTTTCGTGCCGTGGCACCCGAAGGGGCCGACAATTTGCGACGCCCTCCCATGAACGGCTGGTCCATTTTAGGCAAATGGCAGTGACGCCTCGCTGCGGGGGATTTGCATTTTTTGAATAAATGTTTAAATGCCAATAATAAAGTGCCAAAATTGAACACAAATTACAGCAAATTGAAGTTGGTTTGAGCAATTCAAATTTATTACCCCGAAGGCCCGGTTTAGAATCTCAAAATATTATTATCTTATATCTCATATATTTGAGCTAAAATTCAAAAAAAATGCTATATTTCAAATTTAATAATAAAAAACAAAAATTTTTAAGAAGCATTTTGCATATGATTTGGTATGAATTGGTTAAAAAATGACATCCCATAAATTTAAATACAAATTTTGTTTAAAAAAACATTAAAAATTAACAAAAAATTTCGTTTCGTTTTTGAATTTAGGCACAGAAAAATAACGCAATTTTTAGAACATAAAAAAACTAATTATGCTTAAGAAACATTTTCTGGGCCAATTTTACCCTAGTGTGGTGATAAAAAATTGTGTTGTTTTGGCACTCCAAATTTGTTTTTGGCATTTGTAAGAATAGCGCGACGGCACGGCACAATGTGTGCCAATTTGTTAAAATTTTTTTGCAAGTTTTTGTCAGCACCAGCCTTTATGCATTATTGTTTCAGGAGACGCCCCGCAGGCGTAAATTATTGATGCAGCCCCTCGGGGGGCATAGTTGAGCAAAAAGGCCGCATTTTGAATGGCCAAAACGGTGTTTTGAATGACAAAAAAGGTGTTTAAATGGGCCCAAAGTGAATAAAAAAAGGTAAGAAAAAGGTTAAAAAGAATTTTTGCGTTGACAAAATGTTTAAATTTGTCAAAATGGAGTTTTTATGGGACCAAAAATGGTGTGTTTTTTTGTGACAAATATGTTTATAAAATGTTTAAAAGTTTGGCATTTTGTATATTAATTTCCGGTGGCATCAACAACAACAACAACAGCAAACAGCACTAAGAAATGAAATTATTTTAAGTTTATATGTCATTCAAAAAAAATGCGATTTTGGCTAATGTTATGGATTGATCAATTTTCATTAAAATAAGTAATTTTTTTAAACATTCATCCCGGCGTCCTATCGATGCCGCATTTAAATTAAAAAAATTGGCAACAAAATAATGGCAATATAATTGGATTACGAAGACCAGCAGAGCAATGGCACAACGAAAGAACAATAATTTCTGATAAAGGCATGCCTAATTTTTTTAAGAAATTGCCTGAACAAAGGCAAACCTTATTCCAAAATATTTAAATTTATAATATTATTAATTAAAAACTGAATCCAAAATCATAATAGTATTTTTAATTAAGAAAGTTTTTGAAAAAGTCAAAAATTGGTATGGCAAAAGTTTTTTTTAATTTTTGAAAATGTCAAAAATTAATAAATTTATAATTTTACTTTAAAAACCTTGCAAATTTTATTGCCAAACCATGAAAAAAATTTTTTTGGATGATAAAATGGGAAAAAAATTATTTAAAGGATTTGCTCATGAAAAGCTTTGAATACGCCTGAGGAGTTTTGAATGTAAATTTCCTATGAATATGCAAGCGGAAAATCAAAAAAAGTTCCGTTGTAAAAGAAAAAAGTTTGAATAATTTATAACAAAAGTAATGCGTTTTCCCATTCAAATTGTATAAAAAACAAAAATCAAACATATTAAAATTTGTTTATAAATTTTATTCATTTTAATTTTAAAAATTCACAAATTTTCAATGATTTCCGAATGGAAATTTTAAGGTTGTTACATAAAAATCACTTTCCAAAAATAATTGAATTATAATAAAAACATACAAAAAAAATTTTATTTTAAATTTAGAAAACTTCAGCATCATTTGATTTTTGAGATGTAAAAAAATCGTCCTTTTTTCTGCAATGTTTAACATCGCCACATTTTATGTGTTTATGGCACAATTATTCTCGCCTGATGGCCCGCCTCAATGGGCTGCTCTGCTCTGGTGGGGATTATGGAGGTTTTAGAACTCTCAGTGGGCTTTTGACCCCCGGGGGGAAGTGCAATATTACAGCCCGCCGGCTGTTGTTCATCGAAATTTGAGACCGGAAAATTTGAAACTCAGAACATTTATGTAATTGAAAATTGACAAAATCTAAAAAAAAATGTTTATAGACAAAATTTAAACGCATTAAAGGTGTCATTTTTGAAAACTATAATATTGAAAAATTACAAATTTAAATTGAACCTTTTGAAATAAGAAAAAAAATTTTAATTAATTGCTGAGAAAATTGCAATTTTATAGGTGCAATTTAACAAACATTAATTTGATGTGACGCCAAATTACGTTGAAATTGGTCTTCGAGAATCCAAAACAAAACAAAAAACATTTTCTTCATAAAATCGTATTCAATTTTTTTTCTCACATAAATTAAAAACGAATTTTTAAATTAAATTCACCGATTAGAATACGTCCATCTTCCTGGATTGTGATGGTTGGTCGTCTGAGCACAATTGCACGCACTGAACTTCCGGTGTGTTGTTGCGGGAATACCTTTTAAAAATCAAAACGCCAATTCAAATACAATGTCAAATTTTTAGTTCCTGCACTAATATACAAAAATGAAGTTTTTAGGTGATGTTGATCAGCTCCCTGACAATTTTATAGAAACTAATTTCTAAATTCATTATTTTTTAGAAACTAAAAACTATTCGGATTCGAAAAATTCATTAAGAAAAATGCAATAAAAACGCCGAAAACGCACCCTTAAAGATCGACGTTTTTATTTTTCCAAAAATGCACTCTCTTTCTTTACCAAAATTGCAGTCTAAAAGTCAATTCTTTCCATAAAAATACACCGCAAAGTTTTTGGACAAACATGTACTCCTAAAAATCCAAACAACCTTTGTTTAATTTTCAACATTTTTCAAAAATCTTCATTAGCCCTCAATTTTGGAACTTTAAAGAACTATTAAGGCCTATGTCGGCGTATTAGCGAGTTTTTTAGGAACTTTTGAACTAACTTTTTTGAGGTAATTAGCTAGCCATTTTGTGCCCACCTTGCTTCCACTACGATGCCGTCGAAGAATGGCAGCCGTGCCGGCCAAGTCCTGCGCGGACGCGCTTTTCTCCATGGACGAGGAGGACACCAGAATGGACGGTGCTACAAAATGGGGCTGCTGTTGCTGCTGCTGGTGTTGGTGGTGTTGTTGTTGTGCCGTCGGTTGGATGTTGTTGTTCAGCTGATCCTGATCCGTCATCAACAACAGCTGCTGCTGTTGCTCCAGCAATGGCACCGTTTCTGCTTCTGAAGGAGCTCCTCCACCGTCGTCGGTGGACGACTCCCGTTGGACGACGGCAACCTTTAAAATATGAAATTTTGCCAAAAAAACTGTTGTAATCCAACCAAATAAAAATTATTTGAGACTGAGGTACGGGAATTGGCTTCGGTACACAGACCCAAGTCGGGACCAGAGTTAGGGAATTAAAAATTTGCCAAATTTCAGCATTGTTCGATTCGTTTTGTTTCGAATGTAAAAAATCCCGAATAGTCGGGGCGTTAAACTTGAGAAAATCGGATCAGAACGCTTAAAAATTGTAAATTTTCAGGAGCTGGAAAACTCGATGCCGAGCAGTACTTCTAATTATAATTTTTAACCAAATAACCTGATAAACGTTGTTTGACGGTGGCGTGAACACTTCGGCCAATTGTTGCCGCAGTGCCGTCCCAATTTCGACATGTCCACTGAGTGTTGAGCGACGGAGCACCGGTGTTCGGGGTAACGGCGAATGGAAAAACATTGGACGGCTTCAGTTTGGTTGAGGGAATGCAAAATAAATGAGAGCATAAAATGCATCAAAAAAATGCTGAAATTAATTTTTGAATTTTTAAAAATTTAAATTGCTTTTTAAGACCTTGTTAGATTAAATATTGACCTCTTAAAAATAATATTAAATATTGAAAATCAATTTTTTAATTATTAGAAGCTTGGTATGTATGGTTCGAGAGCAGAAAAATGTTTTTTCAGAAAAAAATTTCGTATATCCATTTGAAATTTTTCTGAAAAATCCCAATTTTAAGACTAGAATGTCAAATAAAAGGAATTATTATAATGAAAAACAAATCTGTTCAGAAATGAAAATTTGAAGTTTTTTGTTTTGCATTTCACCGTTCAAAAATGAGAACGGCACTTTAACCAACAATTTGAGTGCACCAATTAATGCAGAATGACAATATTTTTTTGAGTGCAAAAAAGGCACTCAAAAGCAATTGTTTTCGGCATTTTCTGCCAATGGCACTTTTCGATAAGATTTTTATGCCGACGTGAGAGAGGGGGGGGGGAATGGGGGAGGAAAAATTAGTTTCATTCCTCCCTCAATTCCCCTCTTTTGGTATACAACAAAATAACCAAAAAAAAAATGCCAAGAATAAGAAGCCCGCCTCTTTACAAGGGCAACAAAAAAGTGCCGAGGAGGGGGATGCTCTTTGCCATGCCCGGATGTGCCCTCAAAGGGATGAGCTTGGAGCTTGTGCCGTTGGCATTTTTTTTTTGCCCTCGGGCGCTATGACCCTGAGACCAAATTGGTTGTGTAATGTGCGGGTCAAGCTTCAAATTGCATTTGAATTGGCCAAAAGTTCAGTTTACAACGTCAAAAGTGTGGGCAAAAAATAGCTGAACAAAAAAAAGAAGGTACATTATACGAAGGACCGAACATTTTTATAGAATTAAAACAAACCTTCATTAAAATTTTTAACATTTTTAAACCTTTTAAATAATAAACATTTTTTATGCTTTTTGTAATTAAACTTAGTAATCACATACAAACTTATTTTCAATTTATAATGAAAATGAATATGTTTTTCTAAAATAATTTATTTTTTTTAAATGCAAAACTTATGTTTATTTAATTGTGCTTTGTATTTTTTGTAAAATTTATGTTTTAATATTAATAATAATATACAAAGTTATGAATAATCAAAATACTAAACCCTCTTTATTGTATAATTTTATTAATTTTTTAAATATTTATAAGAATTTTATGAAAAAATTTTAACTCATTTTAGAATGATTCAAAGGACTAAATATATTACGATTAGAACTTCTGCATCCAAAAAATGCACAAATATTAATCGCTTTTGTGGGTGGCTTATGCTTTGCACACGACTTCGTCGAAAGTGCCATGCCATTCTCGGCATCATTTTACTCACTGGGCCCATCAGTTTTCGCCTGCGGCAACAAACAGTTCCCCTGGGGGGCGGCGGCGAATGTGTTTTTGCCTTCCGGGCCCAATTCGTCAAAGCAATTTGAGTGAGACAAAACGCCAAATGTTCCTGGCGTCAAAAGGCGTAAAATAAATAATAATAATAATACAAAACAAAAAATCAGTACAAATTTTTATAAATTTATTTCGAATCAAAATGTTTAACACGATAAATGGTCCGAAATTCCAACAAAAATCGAAGATCCATGAAACAATGACAAAATTATGCACATTTTGGGGGCTTCAGCGACGTCGGCCGAAGCTTGGTGGAGGCGGAGGTGGACCTCCCATCGGGCCCATCATCAAAATAGCACGCTGTTCTTGCGGCAGTGTTTTTACATAAGCCTAAATTTTGAAAACAAAAATTTTGGATTTAAAATAAAATTTTAAAAATTATTTCTTTATGTTTAAATTTGGACATATGGGCGTAAATTTACTGAATTTAAATTTTAAAAAATTGTTTGTTTGCTTAACAAATTAAATTTATCATTAAAAATTAAAGATCGGTCAATCAAGATCCGAGATTTTTCGTGATTATTGAACGAATCCCGATTGTTTAATTTTTTCGATATTTTACGAGATTTTTCGAGATTCTCGATCGAAATCTTGATTGGTCCTCAAGTCTGAGCTCTATGAAAAATCGTTTTACTTATTACTTGTACTTTTAATTATTTTTTTAGAAAATTTAATTTTTCCTTTAAAAAAATTCACCTGCAGTTCTTTCTGTTTGTCTGCCCACGGTTTGTCTGTTTGGCGGTTGATCTTCTTCAGACGAGCCTTGACCTCGTCGGGAAGACGTTCGAAGCCCGGAGGTGCCGGAATTTGGTCCAAAATCTTAAAATTTTAAAAAATTAATTCTGAATTTAAACACAAATGTCCTTACCTCTCCGGGCAACGCGCTCATGATACGGTCAATTTTGTCCTGTTTCTGCATGATGCTTAACGACTTGTCGCCATGGACAGCTTTGAGCTTCTGCACAACATCGGCTGGTAAGACTTTCTCAAGCTCCGGAGGCATGGCGGGCTGCAAAAATAATTTTAAATTACATATTATTTAAGCCAATTAAATGTGTACAAATGCGGACGGGTTGAACTGCTTGGGGGTCATTGACGGGTCCAGCTTGGCGTCATTGTCGGAGCCGGAGACCAGCAAAAACAGACAAAGCAAAATTGCAGCTGCTGCACATTGGGTCAAGCTGTTGTACATGTCGAACTCGTTGGACTAGTAGAGTGAGTGAAGTGATTGACAGTTGAATTTGATGCCCTATTTATACCACCGCTCCCTGCCCACACAAAATTTGCAATGGTCCGTCGAGATCAAGCAAAAGCTAAGCGGATTTTATTCAACATTATGTGGCGCACAATTTCTCACTCTGTCTGTCTGTTTCTTTGTCTTCGTGCAGCCTACGTGCAGCCTATGCACTATTTCGTCTTCCTCTGTCCGTCTGTCAGCCATCGGGCGCAAGCAGTACACATGCACTATTTCGTCCTGTCCGTCTGTCCTGCTTGCCTGTTCTGTCCTGTCTGTTTGCACATGCGCCGCCGCTGCATGTCGTCGAATAAATCCACACTTCCCACACAAACACACACATTGTACACCCACCACAAACATTTTCGTATTGTCCTTGCCCCCCCCCCCGCCACCGCGCACCAACTTTCTTAAAAGCTTTGCTCGCGCGTCCTTCGACCGTCCGTCCCATTCCGTTCCATTCAATCGTCGCCGCCGGGGTCGTCGTCGTCGTCGTTGTCGAGGTCGAGCGACCCCCTCGAAAATATGCTCAACAAAATCCGGGACTTTTTGTCCATCGAGAACACAAAGAGCGGATTTGGGTCCATTTTGCCTCAATGTCATCTTATAAATAAACCGAGAAATGGATGATGTGTGATCCCAACTCTTTGTACAGCTTGCAAAATGGTCGGTTCGTGCAATTGGGCCAAAAATTATTTTAGCCCACGGATTTTTTATTAACAAAAAATATTATTTATTGGGTGTAAAATTAAGCAATTTTTAATGAAAATATTCAACTCTATTTTAATGTCTTTTTGAATAATTTAAATTTTTTTAATATTTTATGCTGAATATTTGGAATATTTGTTAAATATTTCAAATTTTGAATCCTCAAAATTAAGGCAACAAAAATAACAAAACAAAAAAAGCAAACTTTGAACGGGTTTTGTCTCGATCATTTAGAAGATTTATTCATACTGTACCGATCATTTTTGTAAAGTTTGATTCTTGTAAAGTATCATTGTGGGCTGACAGAAATTTGTAAAAATTCATTCATTTTTATTGGGAATACTGTAGCCAGCTTTATTGTTGTAACGTTTGTGGGGTATTGTAGCCGTCATTTTTGTAAGTCATGAGTTGTGTATGTTAATTACGTTTATGTGACTGCGATCACTTAGCAAAGTTCGATTATTGTAAAGTATCGTTTGCTGATGCCATCACATCATCAAGCAGTTCGCGCATCCGACGGATCAGCTTCAGTCGTCTCGGTTCGTCCTGCTCCGTGTCGAGAATGTTGGTGAGCAGAAACAGCTGAAAGCACAGCTCATACGCACTGTGGTGGGCGGCCATCTGTCGGATCAGCTGCAAGGAACGCTGCTGCTGATCAACCGCCTCATTGTCGAGCAGTTTCAGGACCGAGTGCAACTCAGAGCAGTACAACGACAGCCAATGGTCAATGTGAAGTCGTCGCAACGGCGCGTCAACGCTCACGTAGATGATCCGCAACAGATCATTGACACCCGTGCCTATAAAATTTTGAATGAATACCCAATCGATCTTCATGATCAGGCAGATCAAAAGCCCGATTAATTTTATAATTCCTGACTAACCAGTGTGGCAAATTTGCCAGTCAAAAATCGCATGAAGCTGATCAGCAACATGCTCGTCCTGGTTCGTCTTGAAGAACATATTGTTTGACCTAACCAAAAACCAGAGTTAAATCATTTAAAAAGATTTAAAATTGTCAAAATCACATCACCAAAAATCACCATGCATAATGACTGGAGGTACTGAAAACAATTGGTGCTGATCCGGCGGATAATGGCCGGACTTGGCGTACATGTTCTCTATCGCTTGTCGGTGTTCGGCAAAATGTGCCGCGGTGTCCGGCATGGCCATGAGGCGATCAATGATGTGCAATTCCTGATCAGTGAGTATGAACGCCAGACTTATCAGATCATGTATCTGGTGTTTAGGTTAATCAATCAGAATACCCCTACTCTAATTTAGGGTCAGATCAAGGATTCCTGATCAGTAAACCCCCCATTTTTTTTTACTTGTACATTGAAGTCCAGTTCGGCTTTCAGACTGAAGGAGTCCATCAATTGGCTGGGCAGGCACAAACAAAGCGCATGGAAATGTGCAAGGCCACGAATGGCACTTTCTGCCTGGAATAATGATCAGCAGTTGGTGGACAATTAGGAATTTTTTCAATTTTGGGGTTAACAGAAATTTGCAGTTTAATGTCAGAATCTGATCATTTTAACAGATTACTGATCAGTGTCATTTCAACAGATTACTGATCAGTGTAATTTCAACAGATTACTGATCAGTGTAATTTCAACAGATTACTGATCAGTGTAATTTCAACAGATTACTGATCAGTGTAATTTCAACAGATTACTGATCAGTGTAATTACAACAGATTACTGATCAGTGTAATTACAACAGATTACTGATCAGTGTCATTTCAACAGATTACTGTTCGGTGTAATTTCAACAGATTACTGATCAGTGTAATTACAACAGATTACTGATCAGTGTAATTACAGATTACTGATCAGTGTCATTTCAACAGATTACTGATCAGTGTCATTTCAACAGATTACTGATCAGTGTAATTTCAACAGATTACTGATCAGTGTAATTTCAACAGATTACTGATCAGTGCCGCGTTCACCTGTGCCTTGCTGAGCCCGTTGGTTAGATCAACCTCGATCACACCTTTTCCGGCAACATCCTCCAGCAACACATAACCGCCAGTCAAGCAGTCCGAAGAGGGCGCTTGCCGGCACGAGTACAGCTCGGGAATGTGGAAGGGTGGCGGAACGGGCATGGCACGGAGCAACGGCGCCGCCGTAGAGTAGAAATGGCACTCCGCATTGTGCACCGCGTACATCCAAACCTTGACTCGTTAATTAGAGAAATTAAAAGTGGACAAAAATATAAAAAAGTTGGAACAGATATTTTCATAAATGGCCAAAAACACTATGCCAAAATATGAACAAAAATATCTTTAAAATAGCTTAAATTTTTTTTTGAAAAATTTGCTCATCCAATTTTTTTTATTGAAAAGATAATCGAATTTAAAATTATGGTTTAATGTCAAAATGCGATTAATATTAATAAAAAAATTGTTGGAATCAAAAAATGTTTTAAAAGTGATCACTTTTTAGCCGTTTTGGGTTTCACGCGTTCATACCACCTACACCTACAGACCAGGGATGGACGGAATTTCGATTTCCGACATTTTAGGTCTGAATTCCGATTTGAAATTTTTTAAGGCCTCGAAATTTCGATTTCCGAATTTTTTTTAGGTGGTACCTCTTGCCCAAAAAATAGGCCTCTCGGCTTTACCCTTACCCTGCTTTCCTCCTCGAATCCAGCAGTACTGGCATCTATTCGTCGTGAAGTTGGCACATAAAACAAAAACATTAATTTGAAAAAGATTGGCACAATTTTGCGGCGCCGCAAACTTTGAATATGCATGTGAACGTTGGCATTGTGTTGTTGTCGTGGTTCGGTTTGAATTGAATTCGGAGACGGTAAATGTCGGACAAAAAGCCGCCGGTGCTCATCTGCACAACTTCAACATCGGCCACACTGTTCAGGCCGCATGGGCCAAGCTTGTCAACGGTGGCCAACTCGTTTAGCAGATAGCGAACAGTCAGGTCGGCATGGCATTGATCAATGGCATTGTCCAGGTTGGCCAATGGCATTTTTTGTTGACAAATTCTAATCAAATTGTGACGGATTTCAAAATTAACCTGAATAGAACAATTTTCAAAAATTATTTTTGGCCTCAAAATCATTCTAAAAGCATAAAATTACAACGAAAAGGCAAGTAATGATCGAACATGCTTTTTGAATGATTTTGAGACCAAAAATAATTTTTGAAAAATTGTTCGAATTCGGGTCCGAGGTTCGGAAATGATCAAAATGGATGCCATATTCAGATTCTAGTCAGACAATCCTTCGCCGACCCATTTTTTTTTGAAAAAAAAACATTTTTCATAAAGTCGTAAAATCAGTATTCGAATTCTATTTAGAACAATTTCGAACGCCGAACTCAATGAAAGGATTAGGTCAAAAAATAAATAAAAATGATAATTTAACGAAATTCGTTAATTAAAGGAATAAAATCAGAAAAATGTTGTTAAAATATTTCGGCATGGAAAATACCTATTTACACAAGATAGGAAAGGGAAGTTGAATGAATTCAGTCAAAAACTGATTAAGGGCGGGTGGAAAGTTAAGAATTTGAAGGTTGGTTAACCTACATTTTTTTGTTAAATTTTTTGATAAAAAATCAGTTCATAGAAATAGAATTTTTAATTTTTCGATAATAAAATATTACAATTGTAGCCCGGACTTGAATGCCAATCGATACTTCGATCAAGATCGATCTCGAAAAATTTTAAATCTCAAAAATATCGGTAAAAATTCTCAATCAAGATTTCGACTGAGACTCGGCTTGGTCCGGGCTGTAAATTCATTTATGTACAATTTATTAGGTTTTTAATTTTTGTTAAAACCATTAAAAATGTAATTATATGAAATAACTTGCCGATTATCAATGGATGGGAAGAACCGCATTAAATTGATAATGGGTGGGGATGAACATGTAAAAAAAGAGGGAAATTTATTGCATAAATCAATATGATAATCTGCACTTAAATTGGTCTGGCGGATTATTTCAAAATTGGTAATTAAAAATGAATGAAAAACATATTAAATTTTAATATAAAAAATTGTTTATTCGGAATAAAGAAATTAAAAGCGACAAAAAAATATGATGAAATAAAATCGCACATTTTCAAAAATTTGTGGCGTTCTGTCCAAAATCATCGCCATGCCAATCCCAGTGCATTGTGCCATTGACAATTGCGAAGAATTTGTCCAAACTACCAAACATTGGTCCGAACTTTTGTGCCGTAAACGCTTTGTCGTCATTTTGTTGAAGTTCGAACAAATTTGCCTCAGGGAACATTTCCAGACGATCGATCCAACCACTATTTTTCACTTCGGCAAAATCTGATGCCGGTTCAATTGTGGCTTAATTAATTAATCTTTTTCAAATTTCTAACTCGTATTAATAAATATTTAATAATTTTTGTAAAAATAAATGTGAAAAAATAAATAGTAATATGACCCCGAGACTGAGACTTGACCCCGAGACTCGAGACCGAGACCCCCTATAATCCAATAAAACAATAATAGTACAATTTAAATAGTGTCATATAAGAATTAAATTTAATATTAAAAAACATTTTAATAATAATATTAAAAAAATACCTTCGCCAACATTAGGCAATTTGCCTTCTTTAGTCCTTTTTGCAAACAATCGTCGCAATGTTTGCAGTTTTGCTTTGAATGGGTCGACCCGATCAAAAGGGTTCTGTCCAAACATTAGGCGAACCTAAAAAACATTTTTTTTGTTTTTTTGTTAAAAAAAACTCAAAAAATACCCCCAAATTTCGTATATCGTCAGTAATCTCGTGACTGTCACCATTGAGGGGCAATGGAAAATTGTCCGGGTCCATTTGGTAAGTTTGCTTCAACAGAACACCAACCAATCTGGCACGACTCTAAAAATTAATTTAAAAAAAATGTTTTTAGAGTATTTAAATAAGGTATTCTGTCCAAATTAAGTAAAAAATTCAACAAACAGCTTAAATTGATCCGTATTAATAAATTTATGTTTTGGCATTTTTAAAAAATAAATAATAAATTGGTTAATTTAAGATAGCAATTAATAAAAATTATATTCATATAAAGGTTTTTTGAATATATTGTATTATGAAAAATATATTTTATAATTTTAATTAAGTAAAGTAATGTGTTAATATTTTTAAAAATTGATAAGATATAAAAAGAATTTTGACTAATTGTTCTTAATTATTTAAAATGCCAATTAATGAATTAGACCATTTCATCAATGCCTTTCTTGCCGACTAGCCATCTCAAGAACGAAAAATTGTCCAAGTCCATATAAGCTTGCAGTAAATGGGTTTCCTAAATTTGAATTCTAAATTTAGCGCAATTTTGTTTGGAAAACAAACCAGGTGGCCATTGAATTGGAGCAGTACAGGCACATCAAATTCGACCAGTGTTGGGATATGCTAAATGAAAACGTACAAAGACAAAATGTCCCCAAGTGAAACGACGACAAAAAATGTCTCCAAGTGGAAAGACAAAATGTCCCCAATTGAAACAACGACAAAAAATGTCTCCAAGTGGAAAGACAAAATGTCCCCAAGTGAAACGACGACAAAATGTCTCCAAGTGGAAAAGACAAAATGTCCCCAGTGAAACGACGGCAAAATGTCTCAAAGTGGAAAAGACAAAATGTCCCCAAGTGAAAAACCGACAAAATGCCCCCATGTGGAACGACGACAAAATGTCTCAAGTGGAACGACGACAAAATGTCCTTGATGATATTTTGTCATTTTACTCAATGGGAGTTAAATTTTCATAAAATTTTATACCTTAAGTTCACTTATTGGCTATACCTTATTCGGGTGACCTTCTTCTACGGGATGGATCGGCATCAGTCGCCGTTGCTGATCAGTTGATAAACGGGTGATCAGTTGCCCCAGTTCGCGCATTTTGTCATCAAATCCAATCTTCTTACTGTAGTATATACGGTGCACGCGCTTTTGTTGCGCCGGCGGCAATTTACGAAATGCAGCAGGGACGGGAAGTCGCTTCAGCAACTCGTCCGGCAACGCTATGAACATCTCGTCAAGCAGTTCAAGCTTTTTCTGCAATTATTTTTGACAGTTTTATTATTTGACATTTAATTGATTATCATAAACAAAATATAATAAAATCTTAATTCAACAAATAATAATAATATATTGATTATAAATTTAATTATTATTTACATTTTCATTTTGTATACCCGTGTATGTTTAATAACTGAAACAATAATATTTAATAATTGAATACAATTTAAAATAAATAATGTATGGAATAATATTTAAAAGGGTTACAAGCTTTAACAAATTTAATTATCGTTATTTATTTTTAAAAAAATTATTAATATTCTTTAAATAGTCTTATAATAATAAGTACAATATTGGTCAAGCTTTTGTCCATGTAAATTGCTCTGAATCGTTCAAATATCGCCGTAGGCAACACTTTACGGTATTCGTCCAGAGTCGTTTGATGGGTACGAGGTTTACATTCGACAATACAAAAATGAATTATTAATAAGATTTTTAATAAAAAAATACTTTGTAATTGAACCATTTGTTTATAAATATGATGAGACCATTTGGTCCGTTTGGCCATTTAAATGGCCAAAATGTTAAGGAGATGCAATGTTTGATCAGTTGCGAAAGATTCGTTGGTTTTCCGGGGCTTCTTAGGATTTTGCGCATCTGGCTTTTTAATTATTACCAATTTTAAACCGTATGTCGACAGTTCGTCACCTGGACATTTCATACACTTTCGTAATTTCTCTAAGTTCTTTATTAATTTCGCGAAAACTCTTTGATTTTGTGGGGTTTTGTCAAAGATCGAAAGTTTTTTCATAGTTGGTGGAGAAATGCCCCGTTTTCCATTTCCGGATTGGGTCGGAATCAAGATTTAGCCGGGATTCCGATCCCAAAAATAGGTTTGCCGGTCTTTAGTAAAAAGGGTGGAAATTGTTGAAGTCGAAAATTTCAGTAGGCATTTAAAAATCAAAAATATGCACAAATACATACATTATTATGAGCGCAAATGTACATAGTAAACGGATTACTGATCAAATTTTTGAATTGATCAAATCATTCAGATGATCAGGATCAGTTTCTAACGTTGGATCAAAAAATAAAAATCAAAAATTGCTTAAATTTTCAAAAATTTTATCGCCGCCTTGGCGCATCGTCCAGCCCGGAGCCGAACACAGAGGACAGGCCAAAATTCTTTCCACCGCCATTGGAACTACCGGTTTTGCCGCCGAAAAGTTGGGCCAACGCGTTGCCGGAATCTTCGCCACCGTCCGACTTTGTCACTTTGGTGCCGTTGGCGGATGCCAACATGTTCTCCAAGCCGAAAGACCGGAGCCAATCCGGCATTTGAGGCAATTTGCCTGAAAATTTGTTATTAAAATAAAAATATTTATTTTTTAATGCGATTGATTAAATTTACTTTCACTTTTTTTATTTAATTCAAATTAAATGCTTTATCTTTTGAAATAATAAAATTAAACACCTATCCTTTTATAAATTTGTAAAATAATTTTTTGGATTATTATCCATAACTTTTATTCAATAAAAGTATCATTTTTGATTTTTAAATAAATAAACATTTCAATTTTAATATTAATTTTCAAATATTAAAATCAGCATATTTTTCACCTTTCATTAAGCTGCCGAACAGGTCCCCGCCGTTCTCTTCTTCTGTTGTTGACTGTTTTTGTTGTGCCATTTTTTCCGGTGCCATTGGTGCCATCGTTGTTGGCAGCATGTTCAGTCCGGGGATGCCGAATTGTTTCAGCAATGTGTTCAATGGGTTTTGTGTAAATGCCGGAAGTTCAGGAGGCGGCGTCAGGTGTTGTTCTTCGGCATTTTCAGCAGCAGCAGCAGCAGCAGCTCTCCAGTTGCCATTTGAGGCCTCGCGATCGCGTTTTTCAACATTTTCAGGCTTCAGGAAGGCGTTGTATGATGGCTCAGGCTCAAATTTTTCTGCATTGTCCGGCTTCCGAAAGTTGAGTGCAGGTTCAGCTTCAGGCTTGGGAAGCCTATAAGACTTCTGGATCAGGTCCGGATCGCCGTCCACCGACTTCAGTACGGGCGTGTTCACGGCGGATGATGCTGCTGCATCAGCAGTGCCGGCTCCAAATGCCGACAACAATTTGTTGAAGGAGAACAGGGAGGCTGGCTCCGGCATCGAATTGATCACCGAAGCGGCGCCTGACGTGCCCTGGACAAAAAAAAATTTTTTTTTTTTTGGAAATTTATGTAATTCAAAAATATCTTTTAGAGCACCTCTGCTTCTTCTCGGTGCCGTCGATTGAATGTCTCGTCCATGCCACCGCTAGCGCCATACTCGCGGCGTGCCAAGTTGAATGCGGCACTCCCATCCTTATTATTATTATTAGTGCCAATAACAGAAGCGGTGGTGGCGGCGGCACTCTCTTTTGGTGAAAAATCATTTTTTGTCGTCGTCCCATCGGGCATTGTTGGCGCCAATCTGAAAAAGCGTTTGAATATTAGCGTTCGGCATTGACCCAAACGACATGCCGTTCCCGAGCTTAAACCCCCCGAATTGCTAATACTATTTTAGCATTTTTCTAAAAAATAATTTATGTTTTAAATATGCTTGCATACCATAAATCGTTCTTTACATTATCTAAAAATCTCCCCACCCTCAAAAAAATTCCAAAATTTTTATAGAAAACAAAAATTGATTGATTTTTCAAGTTACTGAAATTTGGTCCCGAACCGTAGTATACTATTCTTGAGTTATGAGGCCGAGACTTGCCCCTTCCTAACCGTCCATTCCCGCCCAGGTTGGCCATTGTTTCCGCAATTTTTGGCAACTTTTCTGCAACGGTGGCCAAAAGTTGTTGGATGCCTCTGCCGTTGGCATTGGACGTGTCGCCAAAACTTTGGCCGCCAAAACTGCTGCTTGGTGCCGACCGTGGGAATGCCATGCCCGATCTGGGAGCAAAACTTTCACTTTCGTCCGCAATTTGTGCCAGCCGGCTCTGCTGGGACTGATCAACACTTCCGACAATCGGGGCGGCAAATGCGGCGGCATGCCGATAGCCGGCAAATGGAAGTTGTTGGGTGGAGGGCATCATGAAACGCGGGTGTGGTTGTTGGGCATGAGGCTGAATTTGATCAAAAACATATTGAAATAATAGATAAATTGGTTGATAAATTACAAAAAATAAAATTTAATTTTGTAAATGAGTTACATATAAAACGGGACTATTTTTTATTAAGAAAGGGGGTTTTCATTTTGAAGAATTGGCTGCGGGTATTTCTGGTGTTGATACCATAACCCATATAAATTTTGTAAAAGATTTACATGCACTTTTTTCAATTAAAAACAAATGTTTTTTTTCAATTTCAAAGAATTGCTTGCGGGTATTTATTTATGTTATTGATGGCATAACTCGTATGAATTTTGTAAAATATTTACATATAAAAGGGGCTCTTATTTTTTTTAATTTAAAAAAAAATGTTTTTTTTGAATTTTAAAGAATTGCCTGCGGGTATTTATTTCTGTTATCGATGGCATAACCCGTATGAATTTAGAAAAAAAGTTACGCTAAAACAGGGGCACTTATTTTTTTAAATTTAAACAAAAAATTATTTTTTTTTTTAATTTTGAAAAAATTGCCTGCGGGTATTTCTGTTGTTGATGCCATAACCCGTATGGATCGAATGCGTGTTGTGCTGTCTGCTGCATTTGCTGCTGCAGCCCATAATCGTAGTCCTTAAAGATCCGGTTTTATAAATTTATAAATGTTCAATTTTGCGTCGATTGTCTGGAACTGGTTCCAGTTTGATAAAATAAACTAATGATGTAACAGGACAGTAAATAATTAATTAGGGCAAAGTTTGCGATCTGTTTTTTAGAAATTTGATCCTTTTTTTGAATTACCAACAAATTTTGATTAATCATAATCAAAACTAACAATTATCTAACTCCCCATCGTTTGCGTAGGTTTAGGAAGGTTCCAATCAGGCCTAATCAGATGGTTCACAAATTTTAGCAAAATTTTTCTGATCAGACACTCACTCGATAATGCTAGTGTTTTGAGTAACTGCGATCAATTGTGATCAGTGTATTCCCAATTTTGAACTAGAATGATAAGCCGCCAATCAGATTAATTTGATCGATTCCAATAAGCCTAAACCTTACCCAATGAGATCGTTGCTGTTGTTGCTGTGCGCTGTTCATAATTTGACCCATTGCAATGCTTGCCGAGTTTATGACCATCGCTAAAAGGCCCATTGTGCGGCGGCACTTCTGTTGAATCATCAAATATATCAGGAGTAATTTTAATTATAGTCAATTATATTTTGTCGAAAAAAGCCGGCCCTGTTCAAGCTAATCAATTTAAATTACTAAACATTCTAACCGATGGAATTTATAATATTTATTTTAAACAATTATTTCCTATTAAAACATAGGTTTATTCAAATTAGGGATTGGACCAATCGAGATTCTCGATCAAAATCCCGATCGGCGAAATTTACGAGATCTTAGTGCCTGTTCGAGATTTTCGATCAAAATCTTGATCGGCCCACAAATCCGATCACTAAATTAAAAATTCTAAAGGTGATTGAATTATAAACTATGTATTTAAAGGTCAATAAATTGGGATTTTAAGAATATTTTCAAAAAAAATCGCAATTTTATAAACACATTTTCGGACTCTGAAGCAATTTGGTGATCAGAAGATGGACTGAAAAGAGACGGATTTGTCCACTTCTTAAGCCCACTTCCTTCACTCTCTCAGCAAAAAGTGTCCGTCCGTCGCCCGTCATTAAAGTCGATTAGCCCCACCAGCCAGCCACCCCCAACCATCGCATTCGATTGCTTTGCTTTCTACGACATAATGTCCACAACAAAAGCGGATCGCCGCTCTTTCGATGGGGGAACAAAATTGGGGGGGGGGGGAATGATCAGAGAGCGGGGCTGGCTGGAATGCTCATAAAAAATTGATCTTAATTGGTGCGCAATAATAAAACAGAAATTTCTGATTTTCTAAGCACCGGTGTTACGGGATGTTTTAAGTATTAGTATTGGCCCAAGAAGTTGATCTCGGGATGAGATCAAAAGATTGATCAATTACTGATCAGGGCTGTTCGATCGAATCAAAAGATTGATTAAGAAAAATTGATAAAATAGATTGCTGAAGAAATCTTGACAAAATTTAAGACATTTCGGAAAAGCAAATAGTGGACAAGTAAAAAAACAAGAGATTTCGAAGAAATGAAGCTGTCTTTAAGAGCTGAATCCTTGCGACTAGAGAACTCTCAAAAAAGTTATGGCCGCAAAAATTAAAAAGTTTAAAAATGCTAATTTTTGCCGTTTTCTGGCCATACCTTTTTAAAGATTTACCGGTCTGGGTTCGGTGCGTACGCCCAGAAATATTACCCAAATCTTTAAAAACAAATTTAAAAGGTTCGACATAAAAATTATGGCCAAACATTTGGACAATTTTTGCATGCAGAATGTGGTCAAAATGGGGGATTTCTTTGGACATTAACAGAATGTATAAATAAATATTGACGAGTTGAGCCAAAATGGTCGTCCCCCCCCCCCACTCGCCCACACAAAATGCTTTTTGGATTTTGCGAAGAAGAAGAAGAAGATGTGCTGGCTGACTGCTGTGATCGGGCTGAATGAGTTTTCGGATGGATCCGGATGGGGGGGGGGGGGGGGGGGGGATCAGGTTTTCGGGGTGGGTTGGATGTGACATCAAATTGTGGGGGGGGGGGGGATGTTGTGGACGAAGACGAAGGACGATGGTGAGTGACGTCGTTTGCTGCTGCTGTTTCTGTCCTCAGCAAATATATGGCGATTGATGGGGTGGGTGGGAATGGTTAAAGCCAGAGAAAAAAATGGTCAGCTAACAATTAAAAATAAATTGTCAAAAGTTACAATAAACAAAATAGCCGAATCTTCTGGAACATTTTATTTTGATTCAAAATCTCGGCATTTTTCAGGAAATTGTTTAAAAAAATTCAATAAAAACCGAAAATATATGTATTCTTAAAAATCAAAAAAAAAATTATCAAAAAATGTTTTTACGCATAAATTGACTGGATTTGGCTAGTTAGTTGCAAAATCTCGGAAATATAAAAACAAAATGCATAGTCAAATTTTTTTTTACAAAATTTAATTTAGTAATATTAAAATAAAATTGACTTTTATAAAATATTTATAAAACAAATAAATTTTTGTGACTTATAAAATAAAATAAGAACGGACTTAAATTGTATTTGTTTTAATGCATAATTTAAGAGCTTTTAGCACAACTAAAAGTCCAAGCCCAAAACGTCACTATTTATACCTAAATGGTCGATCTTCCGCCGACCCGAATTTGTTTTGCTTTTTACTTCATTAAAAGGTTTTGCGCAATTCGCTGACGTCATCGAATGCTTCCGATGCATTTTTTTCTGCATTTTTGGTTTCGCTAGCTTTTTAACGACGAAAGTTTGTTTGCATGACTAATTGCACAAATTTAAAAAAGGTTATTTAAATAATTAAAATGAATATTTAATTTTAACTTTAAAGAAAGTTTAATTTTTTCTAATTAATTAGGTTGGTTGTGATTTTAAGGAGATATTTCCTACTTTAAAAATCAGTGAATTGCTATGAAGAAAAGTGAAATTCGAATCTAAGTTGCCTTCCGGGCCCTTATACAGGTTTTAGGAACCCGTAGCCCTTACTTTTTGGGCAGGTTTTTTAGGGTTAAAGGCCAGCATAATTAATTATTATTTCAAACCCCATTCTTCCTTTTTTTAATAATTATTTTTCATGAATAATTTTGCGTTGGAAGTTGTTTTGATGAAAAAAAACCGATCTTGGATCCGTTCCACATCTTGATGGATAAAGGCTTTTTAAAAAAAAGTGAGGTTGCATTAAAATTTATGCGATACGGTCAAGCAATTCAACATTGGTTACAATTACTATCTTTTGTTAATGATTATAATTAATTTTTATTTCAAAAAATATTTTTTCCATTTTTATAATTATTTATTATTCATGAATTTTTTGCGTTGGAAGTGTTTGAGCAAATCCAATGCGAACAAACCGAAATTCCGAGTCCATCGAGCGGGGACGGCCAATCGGGGAAAGGAAAAAGGGACAGTCATCGCTTATAGCGTTAAAACTCTGAATTCCGGAGTCCATTTGTGTGGGCTGATCAGTGGGGATGGGTTCGTTCCCCATAATTATTCATCGTTTTGCTTTCCCCTTGAGGGCAAAAAGTCAGTCAACGATTTGTGATGCTCGACGCTGATTGGCTGGTGAAGTGCGTAAATAGGCGGCTCAAACCCTCACAAAATCAGTTTAGGGTGTAAGCAGTCAGACCTTTTAGAACTAGCTTAAACTCCAACCAAACCAAACAAAATTAAATTTTAACTTTCTGAAAGTTTTTTTGGTTTGGAATAGTTTATGCTAGAATACCGTTTAAATGGGACTAATTTTAAAATTGTGTCCGATGACGATGCTTAGGGTTGGACAAAACCGGATATTATCCGGGTCCCCCGGATACCGAATAGCTCAAAAACACCCGGATACCGGTCCCGGATCCAGCATAATTTAGCTGTCATCGTTCAAGACCGGATAATTTTTATCCAAAATTTTCCCATACCGGTTCCAGATTATCCGCTTTTGTCCAACCCTAATGATGCTTATCAATCTGCCTTTTTCTCCTCCTCACTCCCAGCCCTAATAGAAATTTTACGCTTGTTGAAGCGAACGGCATAGGCCTTGAACTTCAAACGAAAACGGCACTGGCCTCGGAGACGGAACGACAACGGAAGAACGGAAACTGACCACGGACGGACCGCTGCCCGCACTCGACCTTGCAGGGACCGCGCGACGGCACTTTGAACTAGGGTAGGACGGGACCGGGACTTTTGGGAAAAACCGGGACCGGGACTAAATTAGTCCCGGTCAAAAAAACGGCTATTGGACAAAAAAACGTTTTGGAAAAAACCGGGACCATTTATAACGGAGCTTGAAAAAAACCGGCACTAAATTTCAGTCCCAGAAAAGACATTTCAGTACTGGTCCCGTGGTCCCGTCCTACCCTACTTTGAACTAGAGCACGGCGCGGGATTGTTTGAGAAAAATAATTTTTAAGCAATCGAACTCAATGACGCCCCTGCAAATATAAGAATATACCTTAATGATCGAAATTCAAATCGAAATTTTTTTCTAACAAACTTTAATAATCCACTTTTTAGATCCCGACTACGACTGTGGTATGAAATTTGTGAGTTCGCTGCATTAATTGCCAATGCTTTTATATAGGCGGCACCGGCGATTGTGCCGGTCTCGAAGGGCTTGCGACAAGGAAAAAAAGGAGGCGTGTGCCTCTTCGGGTGGGGCAAATGTATTCAAAAAGATGACTTGGCGACGAGCACTTGCTGCTCGGCCGATTACAAATTCACGTGTTGCGACACTGTAAGTTTTTGCTTCTTATAAAGGGGTGCTTAAGACTTGAAATTTACCGGAAATCGAGACCAGTCAGGAATTGGCCCAAACCAAAAAAGTAATAAAATCGGGGGGGGGGGGGGGACCTCCCATTATACCATCCGAAAGTTTCAAATTCAAAGCAATTCAAAAAATTGTAGTTTTCGCAAACTTTAAAATTTAATAACTTTTGCATGATACTGTTTGTTTTCTTTGCGCTAAATCGTCCCGATATATATTGTCAGCAAAAATTTTTTGCAATTGATTTCTGATATTTTTTACAATACTGTCAGTAAATTTTTCTTTTCTGTTAAATAAAGTTGCCCGATATATCACCAATAAATCAGTCGGTCTCAAGTCGTGGGGACGTATTTTAAAATTACGTGCCACCGAAAAAGCCCAATACTGTAAAATTTGAGAATTTTAACTTTAATGTGATTGTTTTTTTGTTCATTTTAGGCCCTGACGACTGAAGCGACAACGGTGACAACGGTCTGAAGTTTTTGGGGTTGATAAAATATTTTTTATCGATGCTTTTACAAGACACTGCTCCCCGAACAAAAACTGGAGAAGGCATACAAAGATGCAGCAACGCTTTGCCAATGCAAATGGAAAATGCGTCAAGACGGATGGGTTCAAAGCCAGTCTCTGCTGCAAGGAGGGGTTCCAGTACAAGTGCTGCGTTGACCCGGATCAATCATTCAAGCTGATCAAAAAGAATACGGTAAAAATTTTACTAAATTAATTTGTTGTTTTGTTAATTATTATATTCTCTTTTTACAGACCGAACTCATCCTGGAACTTCGCGCGAAGGACGAATGCAAAACCGCAAACTTTACGTGCTTCTGCGACGTGAGTAACTACGAAGGCTGGCGAGGGTTAAAGTTCACGTCTTTGCGACCCCAACTTCACGTGCCCGACACGTTAAGTGATGTAAACATTTTTCAGTCCATGTTTGGGGGTAGCGTTTGGATTAAAATCGGTAGCCCAATCCCGAATTCCTCAAAAATAGTCGGTTGGAATCCCGACAAATCCCGAAGAATTTTTCGGTATTCCGCTGGATTTTGGGATTGAGCAACAAAGCCAACCCATAAGTGCCTAAATACCAATTTGGAATCCTGGATCCCGACAAATCCCGGTCATTTTCCAAAAATGCTCGATAGGATCCTCATGTCAGGAATCCCGAATTCAATCCGCAAGGTTCCGGCAAATCCTGAACTTTTTCGGGATCCCGCGGGATTTTGAAATTAAGAAAAAAAAGGCCAAAAGATTGTTTTTGAATTAAAAAGTGGCTTTTAAGGACAAGCCGCTGCACCGAAGAAACCGGACCGCAATCCTTGCAAGCACTTACCTATTCCCCACGCTGAGCCGCCCCAATCAACGACAAACTCGGAAATTTGTCCTGTGCCACCATCACAGCCCATCGGTAGCAATAATTAATAATAAAAGGAATGATTTATTGATGAAAACAAAAAATAAAAGTATTTTTGTCTGAAAACCAATTAAAAAGCAGTTAATAAGCATCAACTTTTAAATTTCTTATTTTAATCACTTTTAAGTGATTGCGGCTTCTTCTCTGCATCCACGTCGCTCATGCAGTGGCTAGCTTGCCATTCTCCTCTGATTCCGCAGTCAAACCTTCGATTAACACCTAACCTATTTAAGCAATTCATTTTGATCCAATTTGTGTTAATACTCATTTCATTTGCATGATAACTTTACCCCTCAAAACTGATCTCGTTTTAAGATTCATATACATTGTGTTGCTCATCTCTTCACATTTTCTGTAATCAAATAAACTCGGAAAAGCGCGGGAAAAAAAATTCATGCATTGGATTGGGGCAGGCAGAATTTCGTCAAAAAAATTAAATTCAAATTAATGGAGAAACAATGCCATGCGCTTAATCATAAGTTTTCACAGGTGTCTGGACATTTGTGCCGCAGACATTTGCGCCCTAATTTGTAAGGACATTCAGACATTTACGCCCTAAGGCAAAATTGACATTTGCGCCCTAAGGACATTTACGCCCAAAGGCAAAATTGACATTTGCGCCCTAAGGACATTTACGCCCTAAGGCAAAATTGACATTTGCGCCCTTAGGACATTTACGCCCTAAGGCAAAATTGACATTTGTGCCCTAAGGACATTTACGCCCTAAGGCAAAATTGACATTTGCGCCTTAAGGACATTTACGCCCTAAGGCAAAATTGACATTTGCGCCCTAAGGACATTTACGCCCAAAGGCAAAATTGACATTTGCGCCCTAAGGACATTTACGCCCTAAGGCAAAATTGACATTTGCGCCCTAAGGACATTTACGCCCTAAGGCAAAATTGACATTTGCGCCCTAAGGACATTTACGCCCTAAGGCAAAATTGACATTTGCGCCCTAAGGACATTTACGCCCAAAGGCAAAATTGACATTTGCGCCCTAAGGACATTTACGCCCTAAGGCAAAATTGACATTTGCGCCTTAAGGACATTTACGCCCTAAGGCAAAATTGACATTTGCGCCCTAAGGACATTTACGCCCAAAGGCAAAATTGACATTTGCGCCCTAAGGACATTTACGCCCTAAGGCAAAATTGACATTTGCGCCCTAAGGACATTTACGCCCTAAGGCAAAATTGACATTTGCGCCCTAAGGACATTTACGCCCTAAGGCAAAATTGACATTTGCGCCCTAAAGACATTTACGCCCAAAGGCAAAATTGACATTTGCGCCCTAAGGACATTTACACCCTAAGGCAAAATTGACATTTGCGCCCTAAGGACATTTACGCCCTAAGGCAAAATTGACATTTGCGCCCTAAGGACATTTACGCCCTAAGGCAAAATTGACATTTGCGCCCTAAGGACATTTACGCCCTAAGGCAAAATTGACATTTGCGCCCTAAGGACATTTACGCCCAAAGGCAAAATTGACATTTGCGCCCTAAGGACATTTACGCCCTAAGGCAAAATTGACATTTGCGCCCTAAGGACATTTACGCCCAAAGGCAAAATTGACATTTGCGCCCTAAGGACATTTACGCCCTAAGGCAAAATTGACATTTGCGCCCTAAGGACATTTACGCCCTAAGGCAAAATTGACATTTGCGCCCTAAGGACATTTACGCCCTAAGGCAAAATTGACATTTGCGCCCTAAGGACATTTACGCCCAAAGGCAAAATTGACATTTGCGCCCTAAGGACATTTACGCCCTAAGGCAAAATTGACATTTGCGCCCTAAGGACATTTACGCCCTAAGGCAAAATTGACATTTGCGCCCTAAAGACATTTACGCCCAAAGGCAAAATTGACATTTGCGCCCTAAGGACATTTACGCCCTAAGGCAAAATTGACATTTGCGCCCTAAGGACATTTACGCCCTAAGGCAAAATTGACATTTGCGCCCTAAAGACATTTACGCCCAAAGGCAAAATTGACATTTGCGCCCTAAGGACATTTACACCCTAAGGCAAAATTGACATTTGCGCCCTAAGGACATTTACGCCCTAAGGCAAAATTGACATTTGCGCCCTAAGGACATTTACGCCCTAAGGCAAAATTGACATTTGCGCCCTAAGGACATTTACGCCCTAAGGCAAAATTGACATTTGCGCCCTAAGGACATTTACGCCCAAAGGCAAAATTGACATTTGCGCCCTAAGGACATTTACGCCCTAAGGCAAAATTGACATTTGCGCCCTAAGGACATTTACGCCCAAAGGCAAAATTGACATTTGCGCCCTAAGGACATTTACGCCCTAAGGCAAAATTGACATTTGCGCCCTAAGGACATTTACGCCCTAAGGCAAATTGACATTTACGCCGTGAACCAATAAAAAAATCAAACTTAAGATTTAAAAATTAAATAAATTTGTAAAAATATGTTCGAGGCGAGGTTGGAGGAGCTGCCGCCAACCTTGTCTCTTCGAAATGGGATTTAGTTTTGAATTGAAAAGCAATTTCTTATTTTATGTAGCACGACTACGGCGGAAATGTCCGAGGCGCAAACAAATAAACTCATAAAATGTAAAGTGAACGTGTTGGGCCCGTTGCCAAGAAATCCTCTCGATTTTTTCCTCGCCTCTGGCTATACCCTTTTCCCGGGGAAAAAGGCAAACAACGCCCGGGAACGATCCGGAGTCTTCCAATGTCCGGTTGGGTGCTGCTGCCGCCCGATGAAGCTCAGATAGATCTCGATGATTTCTTGGCCGTTCTTGAGGAGCGAGGGGAGGGGGGGGGGGGGGGGGAAGGAGCACAGTTACAGTTAGCATATTTTTTATATATTTATTAATATGGCATAGGTATATAATTTAAATTGGCATCATTTTTGGTGACCAAAAATTTTATTAAATTTTTTTATTTTTCAAGAAAAACAAATGTATTGGCAAAAAACCCGCCGGAAATGCAACGTCCAAAAACACCAACTTCCGATCAGATGACATTGCGCGCGCGTGCGCAGCTTCTAACATATTGTTTTATATTATACATAAAAATGGACATTTTATTTAAAATTAGGGAATACAAAAAAATTTAAATCTATTTAACTAATGTATCCAATAACAATAAGCCAATACAATCAAAAAGTATTATTCGTATATTTTTTGTTCATTTTTTCTTTATTTAATTTGAGTCGACAATCTGTTCCAAACTCAGAATGGCACAATAAAGGTAGTTTGTTTAAATGTGTTTAAAATCTTTTGCCATCCATTCCGCCATTCAAATATTTTAAATTTTAATAATAAATTAGAGTTGAGCCAATTGGCGTTTTAAAGAAAAGCTGGGAGCAGGATTAGTAAGCCGGGATCATTAAGAGGAATTTCAGTACCAAAAACGGGCATTTCAGTCTCAATCTCGAAATGCCGTAAATGCCAACCCTGATGTTGGGATTGCATTTGCAACCATAATCAACCCACACTGAATTATTGCAACACAAAATCATCCCGCCGACAAATTTAAAACAAATATAAATAAATAAATAAAATATTTAAAATTGTTTAGATTTGTACAATACTGCTCAGGAACTGTTGGATTCCGTGCCGAATGTGAATGATCGACGACAAAATGTTGCCGCAGCACCAATTAATGTTGATTTTGTCAAAAAATGGCTCCACAAATACATTGACGGATTTGTATGTCAAGAAACATCATTTGTGGCACTCAAACAACTCAATGTTATGAATGCCGAATTTCGAGAAAATTATGGCAAAGTGCAAAACAATTTTTGTAAGGAATTAAAAAGCGGGAAAAGCATAGAAGAAGCGATGGCAAGTGTTCAGAATGAAGCGGTGAAATTGATCAAAAATTTTGCGTACAATCCGAACAATAAAAAAATAATTGATCAGAAAGCTTTGAGGAATTTATTCCCCAATAATATACAGCAAGATAAAATAGAAAGATTGATGAAGCAATTTCATTTGGCACTTTATTCATTCATCGAATCAATTAAGGGTAATCATGACAAATTTTTAATCATCTAAGAGCGTGAAAAGACGCATTTTTGGGAATTAATTTCCAAAATATAAGCGCACCCACAAATTTATTCAAAACTCTGATCCGGCATTCTGTGCCGAGACAATTCTGTGCCAGCCTTAGGTGTAGGCTTAATAATTAGTACGCAAAAAAGTAGATATCGGATTTAAGGACCGATCGAGATTTTGATCGAGAATCCTGAAAAAATCTCCACTATAATCACACGCTTGCTTCTGACCCTAATAATTTTTAGCAAAAACATCATCATCATCGACTATTTTCTGGGCGCACCGGGAAAATGGTTTCAATTATCAACAGCATCATTCCATGGCGCAACAGCAACGACGACGACGACGACAAAGACGAGGAAAAAGCATGAAAACTTTTGATGGCATTACGCAGGGAGGCGGAGGAGGAGTCGAAGCAGCGGCGAACCCGTTGTGCATTTTGTTCCTGCTGTTAGCAATGGCTGCGCTCGTTGGACTGATTGTCGGCCTTGGTGTTCCGTCACTTGACCACCATGCAAAATTGCCGGTCATCATCATCAGTGTGGTTGTGTTGGTGTTCAATTTGGTCTTGCTGTGCGCAATGTGCAATTTGCCGGAGTAGTATTGCATCGAGACATGTTGCTCCCGGATCCCGACTACGCCTTCGATGACCCGACGATCAGGGCTGGGCAAAGCCCAAAATTATTTGAAGTTTGAAATGAAGCAAAATTTGTTATGCACAGCTCGAAGCTCTCAAAAACCCCGGGATTTTTTGAAGCCAAAGTTTAGCCCAGCTCTGATCCGTGTTCCCCGACATTCCTTTCTTTCTTCAAACAAAAATATACAATGGATATAGGCAATTATTCCATATTACATAACATTCAATAAATAAATTTAGACCGTTTGCAATAAAATGCAATTTGGAATTTACAAATTACCGATCAGTATGCGAGTTCCGTATTCTGTTATTTTGGTTGGTCCCTTTCCGTGATTTTCGCTGTTTCCATATTACGTGATTTTGGATTCCGTAATTCGCTGTTTCCGTTTTACGTGATTTTGGATTCCGTAATTCGCTGTTTCCGTTTTACGTGATTTTCGCTGTTTCCATATTACGTGATTTTGGATTCCGTAATTTTCGCGGTTTCCGTATTCAGTGATTTGTGTTGGTCCCTTTCCGTGATTTTCGCTGTTTCCGTATTACGTGATTTTGGTTGGTTCCTTTCCGTGATTTTCGCTGTTTCCATATTACGTGATTTTGGATTCCGTAATTCGCTGTTTCCGTTTTACGTGATTTTCGCTGTTTCCATATTACGTGATTTTGGATTCCGTAATTTTCGCGGTTTCCGTATTCAGTGATTTGTGTTGGTCCCTTTCCGTGATTTTCGCTGTTTCCATATTACGTGATTTTGGATTCCGTAATTCGCTGTTTCCGTTTTACGTGATTTTGGTTAGTCCCTTTCCGTGATTTTGGATTCCGTAATTCGCTGTTTCCGTTTTACGTGATTTTGGTTGGTCCCTTTCCGTAATTTTCGCTGTTTCCATATTACGTGATTTTGGATTCCGTAATTCGCTGTTTCCGTATTCAGTGATTTTGGTTGGTCACTTTCCGTGATTTTCACTGTTTCCGTATTACGTGATTTTCGCTGTTCCCATATTACGTGATTTTCGCTGTTTCCATATTACGTGATTTTCGCTGTTTCCATATTACGTGATTTTGGTTGATCCCTTTCCGTGATTTTCGCTGTTTCCATATTAAGTGTTTTGGATTCCGTAATTTTCGCTGTTTCTGTATTCAGTGATTTTGGTTGTCCCTTTCCGTGATTTTCGCTGTTTCCATATTACGTGATTTTGGATTCCGTAATTTTCGCTATTTCCGTATTACGTGATTTTTGATTCCGTAATTCGCTGTTTCCGTTTTACGTGATTTTGGTTGGTCCCTTTCCGTGATTTTCGCTGTTTCCATATTACGTGATTTTGGATTCCGTAATTTTCGCGGTTTCCGTATTCAGTGATTTTGGTTGGTCACTTTCCGTGATTTTCGCTGTTTCCGTATTACGTGATTTTCGCTGTTTCCATATTACGTGATTTTGGCTGGTCCCTTTCCGTGATTTTCGCTGTTCCATATTACGTGATTTTGGTTGGTCCCTTTCCGTGATTTTCGCTGTTTCCATATTACGTGATTTTTGATTCCGTAATTCGCTGTTTCCGTTTTACGTGATTTTGGTTGGTCCCTTTCCGTGATTTTCGCTGTTTCCATATTACGTGATTTTGGATTCCGTAATTCGCTGTTTCCGTATTCAGTGATTTTGGTTGGTCACTTTCCGTGATTTTCGCTGTTTCCGTATTAACGTGATTTTCGCTGTTTCCATATTACGTGATTTTCGCTGTTTCCATATTACGTGATTTTGGATTCCGTAATTTTCGCTGTTTCCGTATTACGTGATTTTCGCTGTTTCCATATTACGTGATTTTGGTTGGTCCCTTTCCGTGATTTTCGCTGTTTCCATATTACGTGATTTTTGATTCCGTAATTCGCTGTTTCCGTTTTACGTGATTTTGGTTGGTCCCTTTCCGTGATTTTCGCTGTTTCCATATTACGTGATTTTGGATTCCGTAATTCGCTGTTTCCGTATTCAGTGATTTTGGTTGGTCACTTTCCGTGATTTTCGCTGTTTCCATATTACGTGATTTTGGCTGGTCCCTTTCCGTGATTTTCGCTGTTCCATATTACGTGATTTTGGTTGGTCCCTTTCCGTGATTTTCGCTGTTTCCATATTACGTGATTTTTGATTCCGTAATTCGCTGTTTCCGTTTTACGTGATTTTGGTTGGTCCCTTTCCGTGATTTTCGCTGTTTCCATATTACGTGATTTTGGATTCCGTAATTCGCTGTTTCCGTATTCAGTGATTTTGGTTGGTCACTTTCCGTGATTTTCGCTGTTTCCGTATTAACGTGATTTTCGCTGTTTCCATATTACGTGATTTTCGCTGTTTCCATATTACGTGATTTTGGATTCCGTAATTTTCGCTGTTTCCGTATTACGTGATTTTCGCTGTTTCCATATTACGTGATTTTGGTTGGTCCCTTTCCGTGATTTTCGCTGTTTCCATATTACGTGATTTTTGATTCCGTAATTCGCTGTTTCCGTTTTACGTGATTTTGGTTGGTCCCTTTCCGTGATTTTCGCTGTTTCCATATTACGTGATTTTGGATTCCGTAATTCGCTGTTTCCGTATTCAGTGATTTTGGTTGGTCACTTTCCGTGATTTTCGCTGTTTCCGTATTAACGTGATTTTCGCTGTTTCCATATTACGTGATTTTCGCTGTTTCCATATTACGTGATTTTGGATTCCGTAATTTTCGCTGTTTCCGTATTACGTGATTTTCGCTGTTTCCATATTACGTGATTTTGGCTGGTCCCTTTCCGTGATTTTCAGGGTTTGAAAATTGTTCGAGATTAATATTCTTCCATGCTTAAATGTGTTACCAACCGCTTCCATCAATTTCGGCTGGCGGCGATGACGGCGGCCCGACAAGTTGCTGATCATTCATGGCAAAGATCAGGCATGAGATTTTGCCCGATCGGACCGAGAAAGTGTAGGCGCGTTTGGTGCCACTATGAAGCGTTGCATTCACTGGCATATTAGCTGGGATTTAATCGGATGCCGGATTCCCGACGTTTTTTTGGTAACCGAAATTCCGACTGCTGGATTTCCGACATTTTTGGGTCCGGGTTTGGGTCCGGCATGCAGATTCCGGGCATTTTTGGGTCCGGTATGCCGGATTTCGAACATTCTAGATCCGGTATGCCGGATTCCGGACATTTTATTTTGGCATCCGGTTAATCCTTGGTATATAGGTATAGATGAAATAACGCAAAAAAGGGTCATTTTTTTTTGCAAATTTTTCATCTTAAGAATTAGGAATCAATATCCTCGTAAATTTTTGTTTCTTTCCCAAAAAAGAAGTGGAAAAAAGCTAACTATATTTACTTTAATTTAAGATCAAAGAACAAAAAAATTATAAAGAAAAATGAGAAAAAAAGAAAGAAATAGTAATTAAAATTTAAAAAATAATTTCAAACCCTATTAAATTCGGAAGCAACATTTAAAAATGAGCACTATGAAGCGTTGCATTCACTGGCAAATTTAGCTGAGATTTAATCGGATGCCGGATCCCAACGTTTTTTTTGGTAACCGAAATTCCGACTGCTGGTTTCCGACATTTTTGGGTCCGGGTTTGGGTCCGGCATGCAGATTCCGGGCATTTTTGGGTCCGGTATGCCGGATTTCGAACATTCTAGATCCGGTATGCCGGATTCCGGACATTTTATTTTGGCATCCGGTTAATCCTTGGTATATAGGTATAGATGAAATAATGCAAAAAAGGGTCATTTTTTTTTTTGCAAATTTTTCATCTTAAGAATTAGGAATCAATATCCTCGTAAATTTTTGTTTCTTTCCCAAAAAAGAAGTGGAAAAAAGCTAACTATATTTACTTTAATTTAAGATCAAAGAACAAAAAAATTATAAAGAAAAATGAGAAAAAAAGAAAGAAATAGTAATTAAAATTTAAAAAATAATTTCAAACCCTATTAAATTCGGAAGCAACATTTAAAAATGAGCACTATGAAGCGTTGCATTCACTGGCATATTAGCTGAGATTTAATCGGATGCCGGATTCCCAACGTTTTTTTGGTAACCGAAATTCCGACTGCTGGATTTCCGACATTTTTGGGTCCGGGTTTGGGTCCGGCATGCAGATTCCGGGCATTTTTGGGTCCGGTATGCCGGATTTCGAACATTCTAGATCCGGTATGCCGGATTCCGGACATTTTATTTTGGCATCCGGTTAATCCTTGGTATATAGGTATAGATGAAATAATGCAAAAAAGGGTCATTTTTTTTTTTGCAAATTTTTCATCTTAAGAATTAGGAATCAATATCCTCGTAAATTTTTGTTTCTTTCCCAAAAAAGAAGTGGAAAAAAGCTAACTATATTTACTTTAATTTAAGATCAAAGAACAAAAAAATTATAAAGAAAAATGAGAAAAAAAGAAAGAAATACTAATTAAAATTTAAAAAAATAATTTCAAAACCTATTAAATTCGGAAGCAACATTTAAAAATGAGCACTATGAAGCGTTGCATTCACTGGCATATTAGCTGAGATTTAATCGGATGCCGGATTCCCAACGTTTTTTTGGTAACCGAAATTCCGACTGCTGGATTTCCGACATTTTTGGGTCCGGGTTTGGGTCCGGCATGCAGATTCCGGGCATTTTTGGGTCCGGTATGCCGGATTTCGAACATTCTAGATCCGGTATGCCGGATTCCGGACATTTTATTTTGGCATCCGGTTAATCCTTGGTATATAGGTATAGATGAAATAATGCAAAAAAGGGTCATTTTTTTTTTTGCAAATTTTTCATCTTAAGAATTAGGAATCAATATCCTCGTAAATTTTTGTTTCTTTCCCAAAAAAGAAGTGGAAAAAAGCTAACTATATTTACTTTAATTTAAGATCAAAGAACAAAAAAATTATAAAGAAAAATGAGAAAAAAAGAAAGAAATACTAATTAAAATTTAAAAAATAATTTCAAAACCTATTAAATTCGGAAGCAACATTTAAAAATGAGCACTATGAAGCGTTGCATTCACTGGCATATTAGCTGAGATTTAATCGGATGCCGGATTCCCAACGTTTTTTTGGTAACCGAAATTCCGACTGCTGGATTTCCGACATTTTTGGGTCCGGGTTTGGGTCCGGCATGCAGATTCCGGGCATTTTTGGGTCCGGTATGCCGGATTTCGAACATTCTAGATCCGGTATGCCGGATTCCGGACATTTTATTTTGGCATCCGGTTAATCCTTGGTATATAGGTATAGATGAAATAATGCAAAAAAGGGTCATTTTTTTTTTGCAAATTTTTCATCTTAAGAATTAGGAATCAATATCCTCGTAAATTTTTGTTTCTTTCCCAAAAAAGAAGTGGAAAAAAGCTAACTATATTTACTTTAATTTAAGATCAAAGAACAAAAAAATTATAAAGAAAAATGAGAAAAAAAGAAAGAAATAGTAATTAAAATTTAAAAAATAATTTCAAAACCTATTAAATTCGGAAGCAACATTTAAAAATGAGAAAAAAATAAAGAAATAGTAATTAAAAAATAAAGAACGCCGGGTTGGCAAAAGTCAATTCAGCTGAAGTTTTGAATCCAGAAGTTCGGATTAGGGGGCTAATTTCGCCACAATTTAGGCTTAAAATTTTTTGAAAACTCCTGGCCCGGAAACGAGTACGCAGAATTTTAAAATTTATTTAAATCAAATTTCCAATAGAATCCGGTTCTGAAAAGTTCCGGAATCAAAACCCCCGATGTTCCAAAAACGCCTAGACCAACCGCTGTGGCACTGGTACGCGCTTGCGTTTTGGAACAGTTAGTGACCAAATCCTGATCGGGACTGATCAGAGATAGTGTTCCGGTATTAAATTCAATCAAAAATATATGCTGCAATTTTAACAACCACCTTGTGTAAAGTGTTCTGCCAGCTGCTGATGGTCCAGCTGAACTGGCCCAACTTCTCGTCAAACACAGTTCACAAATTTTTATTATTTTGTAATGCTTGAGGTAATTGAAAATGTACAAATCGGACATTTTTTCCTAATTCGCCATTTGATGATTGATCGTCAACTGAGCACCATCATCCGTTCCGAAGGAAAGCGAACTGTCCGGTCCAATGAAATATTTCATCGCGGAATGCAACTCGCCACTGTCCAGCCGCGATAGAAATGTGGCACGGAGCTGAGAGATTAAGTGGGATTATTTGAGACCTTGAAAGTCTGACAAAACGTAAAGAAAGAAATTTTGTTTCGGACGTATAAACGTGCAAAGAAAACCTGCAATTCAGCAGCACTGATTTTCGGCGAGTTTGCAAGTTGTAAAGTAATTGTTTCAGTCGCATAGAGTTCTGCTAAGTGCCGCAGTTTGTTGTTCATTCGGTCCTTCAGCTGCGAACATTTGAAAAAAGCGTTGAAAATCCGGTTAATTTGTGGCACCTTAGACACAGAAGCGCGTTTCAGCACCGGACGAATATTTTCGCAGGTCAAACTGATCAGTTCAGTACCGCATTCTCGCAAAAATGTTCGGACGTCATGTCCAAAACGGAGCAAAGAGACGGCGACTACATTTGCGGCCACCGCCGGATTCGGTCGCTGTTGCGGATCAACCGAAAGCATTTCGTCAACAATTCGATGTATTGGCTCAATAATCCGAAGTGGGAGAATTGGCAGATCCCTTTGGGAGTAAGTTTCGCTACTCAACAGCTGATAGAACGGATTTTGTCTGAATTTTTAAGAAAATTCTCTTTTTCTAACGCCTTTTTTCTTTTACCCGGTGAAAATTTCGTGAGCCAGCGTCCCGGCCGCCCACGTGTCGGCCATTTCGAAGTTTAAGTGCGTGTCGGGTGCCGGGGAAACGCGGCGAATTTCAGGCGCCCTTAAAGCGTTAAGGGCCTTTGCTCAAATTTAAATCGCAATTTTATGATTTGAGGATCAATTTTCTTATCAAAAAATTGTTAAAAATCACAAAAATTTTCCCGGCGGTACCTGTCGGCGTCGTCGGACCCCTATCATTCCTAAAAAGCTTCAAAAATACTGTATTTAAAATTTTTTGATTGCACAAATACAAAAAAACTTGTTTTTTTGAATGATTACAACAAAAATGCACTAAAAACGGAATTGATTTGACAGTATACAAAACAAATCGCCAAATTTTGGGTTTGGTGTACAGTTTCCGCCCACAAAACTACAGTATACACCTTGAACTGCCAGAAGGTCTGGCTTGTGACTGAATGTAAGTGATCGGCGCCACAAAGCGTCGTTGATCGGTGCCACCCATTGTCATCTCGCCACCAAATTCGGAAGATGGGTCGCTAAAACAAAAAAAAACAGTAAAGATCCAAGAACTGTTGAATGAAATTTTGTAATTTTCTTGACAAATTAATTACGGAAAAAGTTTGTCATACCAATAAACACCTCGCCAAGAATCCATTGTTTGTCAACACCTCCCGGCAGTTCCAGGCCCATGAAGCCAGAGCTGCAATTTAAAGTTATTAAATTTAGGGATTTTATTTTTCGAGCCTTACAGGCATGTTGTTCGTACCCTGGAGGTGATCTTCCAGACAACGTCCTTGCCCGCGGGGTGTACGCTAGTGCTGCACGAGACCCGAAATTTACCGAGACTCGAGAGTCGAGACCGAGACCGAGAAATGACACCGAGACTCGAGACCGAGACCGAGAAATGACCCCGAGACTCGAGTCCGAGATCGAGACCCAAAAAAACCGAGAAATTTCCCGAGTCGAGACTCGAGACCGAGACTTTTTTGAAAATTTTTTAATTTTTTGGTTCAAAAATTTGGAAAAGACAAATTTTTTTTGCAATTTTTTTTTGCAATTTTTATTAAAGGGTTTTGCAGAGGACTAGCGGTACCGACAGGCGCCGCGGCGAACAAGAATAATTTTAGGAGTGTATTTTTGAGTTATTGGATTTTTTTTAATTAAGAAAATTGGTCAGGAATACAAGTTTTTTTGCAAATTCTGCTCTACTTTTAGGGGGGGGGGAGGGAGGGAGTCGGCGGTGCCGATAGGCGCCGTCGAAAAAATTTTGAATTTTTGACTCAATTTGTTAAGAGATTTGCAACTAAAAATTTTAAAAATGCGGTAATTTTTGTAAGCTTTTTTAGGTGTAGGAAGGAGGGGTGTGCCTATAGGCGCCGCCGAGGAAGATGAGTCTTTTCTTTGAATTCTAAACAAATTCTCTCTAAAAATGCCATCTTTAGGGGTGTAAAAAAGTCTCGATCGAGACCAAGTACCCGAGACTTGAGACCGAGACCGAGACCCAAAAAACCCGAGAAATTTCTCGAGTCGAGACTCGAGACCGAGACTCTCGTGCAGCACTAGTGTACGCTTGCCGCCGATGTTGAAAGAAATGTCTGGAAGGGTTGGGATGCGATTGCATGGCACTGTATAGTGAAAAAATTCATATTTTTTTTATTTCAAAATTTTAAGATAATGTTTAGATTTAAAATTTAAATTAATTGGCAAAGTTAGATTAAATATTTCGAATTTTTAAATTAAAAGACTTCGCCCTGCGAAACTTTGGTGGCACCAATGTGTTCGCTGATCCGTTTTCCACATCTTTTAAGGTCCAGCAATTACGGACGTGCTTAAAAATTTAAAATCAATTAAAATCAATTTTAAAATGTTTAAAATTAATTTTTATTTCAAAAATCTTTTTTTTTTCATTTATAATTATTCATGAATTTTTTGCGTTGGAAGCGTTTTGAGCAAACCAATGCGAACATCCGGAGTCCATCGAGTGGGGACGGCCAATCGGGGAATGGGAAAAAGGGACAGTCATCGCTTATAGCGTTAAAACACTGAATTCCGGAGTGCATTTGTGTGGGCTGATCAGTGGGGATGGGTTCGTTCCCCATAATTATTCATCGTTTTCGCTTTCCCCTGGGGGGAAAAAAGTCTGTCGACGATTTGTGATGCTCGATGCTGATTGGCTGGTGAAGTGCGTAAATAGCCGACCCAACCCCTCACAAAATCAGTTTGGGGTGGGAGCAGTCAGACCTTTTAGAACTAGCTTAACACACCGGATAAAATTAACTTTAAGTTTCTAAAAAGTTTTTTAGGACTAGTTTTTATGCTAGACTACCGTTTAAATGAGACTAATTTTAAATTTTAGCCGATGATGCTTATCATCGGCCTTTTTCTCCTCCTTACCCCCAACCCAAATGTTTGCGTATGCGGAAGCGAACGGCATGGGCCGTGAACTTCAACCGACTCCGGAACCGACTTTGGACCAGGCTAATGCTGAACCGAACGGCATGGGCCGTGAACTTCAACCGACTCCGGAACTGACTTTGGACCAGGTTAATGCGGAAGCGAATGGCATGGGCCGTGAACTTCAACCGACTCCGGAACCGACTTTGGGCAAGGCTAATGCGGAAGCGAATGGCATGGGCCGTGAACTTCAACCGACTCCGGAACCGACTTTGGACCAGGCTAATGCTGAACCGAACGGCATGGGCCGTGAACTTCAACCGACTCCGGAACTGACTTTGGACCAGGCTAATGCGGAAGCAAACGGCATGGGCCGTGAACTTCAACCGATTCCGGAACTGACTTTGGACCAGGCTAATGCGGAAGCGAACGGCATGGGCCGTGAACTTCAACCGACTCCGGAACTGACTTTGGACCAGGCTAATGCGGAAGCAAACGGCATGGGCCGTGAACTTCAACCGACTCCGGAACCGACTTTGGGCAAGGCTAATGCGGAAGCGAATGGCATGGGCCGTAAACTTCAACCGACTCCGGAACCGAATTTGGACCAGGCTAATGCTGAACCGAACGGCATGACGGGACCGAAACTGACAACGGACGGACCGCTGCCGGACTCGACCTTGCAGGGACCGCGCGACAAGACTTTAAACCGAAAGCGCCAAAAGCGAAATGCTGCAGTTATTGGCGCAATTGTGCAGGCCGGCGTAAAGGTGCATGGGATGGTGGTCGATGGAGTGGCCAAGGTCGGGGTGAGCGTGTTCTGCACCACTATCCGAGAAACTTGCGCATGCGGCAAGGGCGCTTGCATTGAGCACATGGGCTATGACAAAAGCCCTTGCTGTATGGCTAACTTCCAGTTGCAATGCTGCGTGGACGTAAGTGTTTACGCGTTTTTTTGCATGGATGTGGATTGGGTACTGTAAATCAAAATGACCTTTTTGATTACGGTATTATTTGGAATTATTAGTTTTCTTATTAAAATGCGAATAAATTTGAACAAAAAAAATTGGTGGATTACAGTACTCAAACTCAATTACGCTCCTGCAAATTAATAATATACCTTAATGATCAAAATTTAAACCGAAATTTTTTTCTAGCAAACTTTAATAAGCCACTTTTTAGATTCCGACAACGACCGTGGTATGAAATTTTGGGGGGTCAGGGCATTAATTGCCAATGCTTTTATATAGGCGGCACCCGTAATCGTGCAAGTCTCAAAGGCTTGCGACAAGGAAAAAGAGGCGTGTGAGTGCGGGTGGGGAAACTGCTTGCGGAAAGACGGCATGGCGGCGAGCACTTGCTGCTCGGCCGACTACGAGTTTGCCTGCTGCACCACTGTAAGCGTTTGCTTCTTATAAAGCGGTGCTTAAGACTTAAATTTACGGGAAATTGAGACCAGAGCCGAGAATTGGCCTAAACCAAAAATGGCACAATCTGAACGGGCAATCCTCGCTATTATACCATCCAAACGTTTCAAATTCAAAGCAATTCAAAAAATCGTTAGCTTTTGCTTACTTTAAACCCACTAACTTTTGGATGCTATTCTTTGTCTGATAAATTGTGCCGTTATATTGTTGGAAATATTGCAATTGATTTCAGATTACTGTCAGTAATTTTTCTTTTCCGGTAAATAAATTTGCCCGATATATCCCCGATCGATATATCCCCGATAAATCAGTTGGTCTCAAGTCGAGGGGGGGGGGTATTTTAAGACCCCAGCCGACTTCCTTTCGGGATGATTAAGTGCCACCGAAAAAGCCCAACACTGTTAATTTCATGAGTTTGCAAATGTTAGTGATTCTCAAATACAATTTTTTGTTCATTTTAGGCCCCGACGACTGAAGCGACAACGGTCTGAAGTTTTTTGGGGATAATTAAGTTTTTTAACGATGCTTTTACAAGACACTGCTCCCCGAACAAAAACTGGAGAAGGCATGCAACGATGCGGCAGCGCTTTGCCAATGCGGATGGGCCAGGTGCATCAAAGCGGACGGGTTTAAAGCGAGCCTGTGCTGCAAGGAGGGGTACAAGTACAAATGCTGCGTCGACCCCGAGAAATCATACACGATGGTCAAAAAAAACACGGTAACATTTTTCTGTATTAATTTGTTGTTTAATTATTATGTTCTCTTTTTACAGACCGAACTCATCATGGAACAGCGCGCAAAGGATGAATGCAAAAACGCAAACTTTACGTGCTTCTGCGGCAGTGAAGAGTACAAAAACGGAAGGAGCTTAAAGTTCATGTGCTGCGACACGAACTTCAAGTGCGAATGCTGCGACACGGTAAGTGTTGTAAACATTTTTCAATCCATGTTTGGGCTGCGTTTGGATTAAAGACCGGACACGAATTTTTTGGGATCCCGGTCCAATCCCCAAAAATTTTTTATAAAAAAGACAATTTACATGCAAACATCATTTTAATTTCAATTGGATTTTGCGCCACTTTAAATTACTTTCGAAGTTTTAACTTTGAAAAGCGTTAAAATGTGTTTTAAGGACACGTTGTACAAGATGAAGCCTGGCGTAAGCAGTTTCTGTGTTTTTTTTATTTTTTTAAAGTTCATTGAGCTTGTAAACGAAAAACAATGCACAAAAAAGTGCGATGACGTGCGAGGATATGGTCGCTGCAGTTGGGAGGAAGGTGTGCCAGGCGACGCGTGCTGCCTGGAAAACTACCGCCAGGATTGCGACACTAGAGTATCATAAAATGGGCACCGAAAATATTGTCAAAATTCTTTTTGTTTTATTATTAAACACAACTTTTATTTCAAGCTATTTTTGATGTTCATGCTTTTATTTAATCTTCAGTATTAATTTGTGATCTTTTAGTGGTTTGCTGTCGCCATTCACTTTGTAAGTTATATTTATATGAAATCGCCGTGCTTTTTTTTTTTTTGCGGTTACGGTTATGAACCTGTTCAAGTCTTTTGATCATATTCAGACGGTTTAGCGGTTCCACGGTTCCAAAAATGGCTGTTTTTTAAGTTACACAGTCCCAGTTCTGGAAACGGAAGTTGGGATCGTTTTGGAACTGGCTCCGCGGTCCAAAAACCCTGTTACAAAAATCATGGTTATGCTGAAAATAATTTAAACAAAATTAATTTTGACCTTCTAAAATTATTGCTTTTAATCAATCTCGTTTATACCTATTTGTGTTTTTGAAGGTGTTGTGTGAGGGGTTCAACGGCCCTTGGGGTGACAACAGATGCTCGGGCTCGACAAAAAAATGGCCATTATTTTACGTGTCGTACGATTGGTACGATCAGTACGAAGAACTTCGATCCACGGGATGTGGCTCTGAAGGAAATCGCTTCGATTGCTTCGATTGGTTTTGGGTAAGCGTTTATTTCAGTTTTCAAAAATTATAATAATTATGGGTTTTTTAGTATCTGCAACCAACGGCGCGTTCAACAACTACGGTTGTTATTTTCTTAAAAAAACTTTTAAATATTTAAAAAATTGCTTGCAAAGACGAAAAATTTGAAAAAATTTGTTCCGAGTCGACTCCTACTCAAACACACCTAAACAATTTTCTTAAGAATTATTTTGGCATTTCTTTATTTTTAAGCTGAAGCCTGCTGAGCACATGCAAGTGAAAACGGAATGCCAAGGCGCCATTGCCAACTGCGCGTGCGGATGGGGCGCTTGCGTTTGGCAGCCCGGCTTCTCGGCGAGTGGCTGCTGCAAGGAGGACTACTCCTTCGAGTGTTGCACCAAAGTAAATGCTTTTGATTTGATCAACTGATGTTTGATCCATTAAATAAAATCAATTTTTATACAAATTCAAAAGGGCCGGGGGAAGAATGCTTTAAAGAACAAAAATTTCCTTTTATCAAAAAACAAAGATCATTTTCAATTTTAGATGCTGCCACCGCCGGGGGGTATGTTTAATGCCGATAAAATGCTAAATTTCAAATCATCACAACATTAAAATTACCCAAATTTCATTCAAATTTCACTTCTCAGGGTTCGGCATCACCACCGCAACTGAGCCATCCCAATCGACTCCAAACTCGGGCATTGGTGCTGTGCCGCCTTCACAGCCCATCGGTAGCAATAATTAATAAATAAAAAAATAATTATAATTATTTTAATTTTATTACATTAAAGTTCTTGCGGCTCTCACTGCGCTCACGGCGCTCATTTCCGGTGGCCTTGCCCTCCTCTTTCTCTGATGCGCCAGTCAAGGCCCACCTGCCGATCATTTGTGATCTGACAGTCCTTTTTTGCCATTCCCATTCCCCATCTTTTCCCAACAGCCAAGCTCACCCCCCAATTTTGCCTTTGACCAGATCACATATCCCATTTAAATCATGATCTGTTTGTGATAATTTTCTTGAATAAAATTGAATGCATAATATTTGCTACGGTCACAATTTTAACATAATTCGAAAAACTGATTCAGTCTGTACGCCCTCCCCAAATTGAAAAACTCGTTCATTTTGCGCAAGAATTTTCTCTTGGATCTGCAGTTGTTGTTCTGATACTCCTCCATTTCGTGATCTGATTGGAACGCCTTAATTCGCACGAAAGAAAAAAAAATCGTATAATTTGATTTTTCGGTTTCGGTTTTTGGCATTGAGCAGGGAGGCGGAGGAGGAGGCGAAGAAGCATTGACGAACTATTTCTAGACAACATTAGGGGGCAGTATTTTGCATTGTGATGCGTACAATTTGCTCCCGGAGAAACCACCCACCCAACATGCCTTCGATGATCCCCCTCCCCCGACGACCAGGGCTGGGCAAAGCTCAAAATTTAATTAAAGTTTGAAATGAAGTAAAACTTTTTATGCAAAAGCTCGAAGCCGTCAAAAAAAAAGCCGGGATTTTTTGAAGCCATAGTTTAGCCCAGCTCTGACGCAAACCGTTTCCCGAACAAACTTTCTACATTGTTATTTAACGCTCTGATTTTCTGTATGTTTCTAAAAAAAGAATAAAGCGATTTTATAAAGGCATAAAATTAAAAGAAATAAAAATAAATCACACGGAAATAAAACAAAAATATATAAAATACAATGGATATAGGCAATTATTCCATATTACATAACATTCAATAAATAAAACCCGTCGGATTTTTGTAACTTTGTTCAGTCAGACTTTATCGAATGTTTTGAAATATTGCACAAAAATACTCCTGAACAAACCAAGTCTTGGTGCTAAAATCTTAAATTTTTTTGTCCAATTATAAATTTTATACAAATTCCGCATTTTCCATCCTGAACGCCAACTTGGTGGTCAGTTTTAAAATAAGTTAATTTTTGTAAAAAAGTTATCAATGATCCAAAAAATCCAAATTTTTGCAACAATAAAAATTGCTTTGACTTTTTTTATGCATAAATTCAAAAACTTTCGATGAGGTTTGACTAAATTACAAAAATTAGCATGTTTAATGCTCAAGTTTTTGGAACATATAAATCCCAGTCCCATACATAACATTCAATACATAAATTTACACCGTTTGCAATAAAAATGCAATTTTGAATTTACACATCACCGATCAGATTCCCCCCAGCAAAACGAAGAACAATCAATTAATCAATCATTTGCTTCATGCCCTTTCTCGCGCAGAGTCAACAGATGCTCCTCCACTTCCCCCCTGCGGCACTTTTTGCCCTGTGGGTGAAATTTGCCGTTGAGAATGCGCTCATCTTTGTCCGGTAATTTGGAGGCCATCGGCCGATTCTTCGACTCAACGACATTAAACTGAAATGGAAAATTTTTGTTATAAATTGAGAGATTTATTAGCTGATTTTTCTTTAAAGGAACATTTCATAAATAATTTGGGAGGAGGCAGTTTTATGGTAATTTAAATTGCCGCGAAACAAAAAGCATAGGCAATGGCCAACACCATCAAGACCAAATAGGGCCAGAAATCAGCCTGAAAATTGAACATATGTATATTATTTATTGATTGATCCGGGAACAACAAAAATAATTTACAAATAAAAAACCAAAAGGAAAAGCTGGGGTGCCAACACAACGCCAACCCGCGCAAGCATTTGGCCAAACGAGTAAGATATACTTCGAACGTCAGTGGGAAACAGCTCGTTGGTAGCCAAATCCTATGATGATTAGAACTGTCAAAACATTCAACTAAATCAGGATTCTTATTTATTTTTATCAGAAATAAGGGCGAACTGATTGAATTCAATGTTTTTGCCCAATCACATTGTTCCATAAGATAACAGAAAACAATTTTATTTTATTAATGCATATGATCAGAATCGATCACTCACATTTGCGGTAAAGCCAGTGCACAGAAGCCGATCACGATCAGCAAGAACCAATTAGCCACAAAAGGAAACACAGACTTAAGGCCTGAAAAAATTGTGCAAGATTTTAGTCCCGGAAAAAATGGGATTTCTGCGACCCGATCCCAATAATGTGCCGGACTTTTTCATATTTTGTTGTACAAATTTTTCAGTTTTTCCATGTTGAACAATAGCAAATAGTATCAACGAAACACAAAATAGCTAACAAATAAGCGCCACTTCCGTCGTATAACAAAATGCCAAGTGTAAAAGAGGTGAAGCTGAAATTTATTTTTAATTTATTTTAAAATATTAGCAAATTTAAATTTTCTTCTAATATAAATGCTCACATTCGCAAAAAAAAAAATGTTAAAACCTGAAAAGCTCGACTCTATAAATATATATGGCATGTCTAATTTAAATTGGATCCTTTCTGGTAATTTTATTAAATTTTAAAAAACCCCCATTTTTCTCAATGTAATTACGGCGCCATTCAAGTACATATGGGAGCCCTGATTATTATGCACATTAGCGCAGCAGCCTAAAATGGTTGGCAAAAAACACGCCGGAAATATTTGTTTATGCAACGTCGAAAACCACCAACTTCCGATTAGATGGCATTGCACGCGTGCGCTGCTTCTAACATATATTATTATATATTATGGCATTTTAATATTGTCCATAAAATTTTTTGTTTTATTTAACTAATGCATCCAATAACAATAAGCCAATACAATCAAAAAGTATTATTCGTATATTTTTTGTTCATTTTACTTTTATTTAATTTGAGTCAACAATCTGTTTCAAACTCAGAATGGCACAATAAAGGTATTTTGTTTTATGTATTTAACATCTTTTGCCATCCATTCGGTGATTCAAATATTTTAAATTTTAATAATAAATTAAGGAAAACCAGGGATCAGGATTAGTAAGCCGGGATCATTAAGAGGAATTTCAGTACCAAAAACGGGCATTTCAGTCTCAATCTCGAAATGCCGTAAATGCAAACCCTGATGTTGGGATTGCATTTGCAACCATAATCAACCCACACTGAATTGTTGCAACACAAAATCATCCCGCCGACAAATTTAAAACAAATATAAATAAATAAATAAAATATTTAAAATTGTTTAGATTTGTACAACACTGCTCAGGAACTGTTGGATTCCGTGCCGAATGTGAATTATGGACAACAAAATGTTGCCGCCGCACCAATTAATGTTGATTTTGTCAAAAAATGGCTCCACAAATACATTGACGGATTTGTATGTCAAGAAACATCATTTGTGGCACTCAAACAACTCAATGTTATGAATGCCGAATTTCGAGAAAATTATGGCAATGTGCAAAACAATTTTTGTAAGGAATTAAAAAGCGGGAAAAGCATAGAAGAAGCGATGGCAAGTGTTCAGAATGAAGCGGTGAAATTGATCAAAAATTTTGCGTACAATCCGAACAATAAAAAAATAATTGATCAGAAAGCTTTGAAGAATTTATTCCCCAATAATATACAGCAAGATAAAATAGAAAGATTGATGAAGCAATTTCATTTGGCACTTTATTCATTCATCGAATCAATTAAGGGTAATCATGACAAATTTTTAATCATCTAAGAGCGTGAAAAGACGCATTTTTGGGAATTAATTTCCAAAATATAAGCGCACCCACAAATTTATTCAAAACTCTGATCCGGCATTCTGTGCCGAGACAATTCTGTGCCAGCCTTAGGTGTAGGCTTAATAATTAGTACGCAAAAAAGTAGATATCGGATTTAAGGACCGATCGAGATTTTGATCGAAAATCCTGAAAAAATCTCCACTATAATCACACGCTTGCTTCTGACCCTAATAATTTTTAGCAAAAACATCATCATCATCGACTATTTTCTGGGCGCACCGGGAAAATGGTTTCAATTATCAACAGCATCATTCCATGGCGCAACAGCAACAGCAACGACGACGACAAAGACGAGGAAAAAGCATGAAAACTTTTGATGGCATTACGCAGGGAGGCGGAGGAGGAGTCGAAGCAGCGGCGAACCCGTTGTGCATTTTGTTCCTGCTGTTAGCAATGGCTGCGCTCGTTGGACTGATTGTCGGCCTTGGTGTTCCGTCACTTGACCACCATGCAAAATTGCCGGTCATCATCATCAGTGTGGTTGTGTTGGTGTTCAATTTGGTCTTGCTGTGCGCAATGTGCAATTTGCCGGAGTAGTATTGCATCGAGACATGTTGCTCCCGGATCCCGACTACGCCTTCGATGACCCGACGATCAGGGCTGGGCAAAGCCCAAAATTATTTGAAGTTTGAAATGAAGCAAAATTTGTTATGCACAGCTCGAAGCTCTCAAAAACCCCGGGATTTTTTGAAGCCAAAGTTTAGCCCAGCTCTGATCCGTGTTCCCCGACATTCCTTTCTTTCTTCAAACAAAAATATACAATGGATATAGGCAATTATTCCATATTACATAACATTCAATAAATAAATTTAGACCGTTTGCAATAAAATGCAATTTGGAATTTACAAATTACCGATCAGTATGCGAGTTCCGTATTCTGTTATTTTGGTTGGTCCCTTTCCGTGATTTTCGCTGTTTCCATATTACGTGATTTTGGATTCCGTAATTCGCTGTTTCCGTTTTACGTGATTTTGGTTGGTCCCTTTCCGTGATTTTGGATTCCGTAATTCGCTGTTTCCGTTTTACGTGATTTTGGTTGGTCCCTTTCCGTGATTTTCGCTGTTTCCATATTACGTGATTTTGGATTCCGTAATTCGCTGTTTCCGTATTCAGTGATTTTGGTTGGTCACTTTCCGTGATTTTCGCTGTTTCCGTATTACGTGATTTTCGCTGTTCCCATATTACGTGATTTTCGCTGTTTCCATATTACGTGATTTTCGCTGTTTCCATATTACGTGATTTTGGCTGGTCCCTTTCCGTGATTTTCGCTGTTTCTATATTACGTGATTTTGGATTCCGTAATTTTCGCTGTTTCCGTATTACGTGATTTTGGTTGGTCCCTTTCCGTGATTTTCGCTGTTTCCGTATTACGTGATTTTGGTTGGTTCCTTTCCGTGATTTTCGCTGTTTCCATATTACGTGATTTTGGATTCCGTAATTCGCTGTTTCCGTTTTACGTGATTTTGGTTGATCCCTTTCCGTGATTTTCGCTGTTTCCATATTACGTGTTTTGGATTCCGTAATTCGCTGTTTCCGTTTTACGTGATTTTGGTTGATCCCTTTCCGTGATTTTCGCTGTTTCCATATTACGTGTTTTGGATTCCGTAATTCGCTGTTTCCGTTTTACGTGATTTTGGTTGGTCACTTTCCGTGATTTTCGCTGTTTCCGTATTACGTGATTGAAACGGGGCCAATTTTAAGAAAGCTAATTTTATATCCTTTAAAAATAAAATTTATTGGAACAAAAAGTTGATGTAAAGAAGGAATGACTGTCCACGAATGGGCCGATAAGCAAAAGGACGCTAAAATATGGGGAGATGGGCGGGCGCGGATGGGAATTGCCTCCGCCAACTAATCGTCCATAAATTCAAAAAACGGTTTTTGGGGGGGGATACGGTACAAATGGATGGCGTCGTTTTTTCTTTCCCACCATTAAATTGGACACTGCAATATGAACCAACTTTGTAACATAATGGCGAGCTGAATATAATAAATACAAAATGTCTTTTTCAATTTTGGAGTTTGGCGCCGTCGTCCAATCGGAACTACATAAAGTTGACGGCTACAGACCGAACTGAAAAAATGCCGCTTTCGGTTCGGTTAACCGAGGAAGTGCCAGAAATCGCCAACCCTAATCGGACAGTTTCGGCATTATGTGGAATGGACGACGACTTTTCTTCTCACGGACTGATGGCCAATGCCTTCGGATTTGACCCTTCGGAAGAGAATTTTATAGAGCCCGCAAAGCGTGGCCGATGAACTCAATGAGTTCGATGATGGCGATTTTTTGATCAGGACAGTTGGAAAGCAAAAAATTCCGATCTCTACCAACGATAAAGGAAAAAAAAAAAACCCCGACCAAAAATGTCGGGGTCGGGGTATCATCTCCGAACCCAGACCGTGGCAAAAACTAACTTTAAACTTAACCGATTCAGATTCGAAAGCTCTTGTCAAGATGAAGCTGTTCTTAAGTTAAAGTTATGGTCAGAAAACTTAAAAATTAAAAATCCTGATTTTTGGGTTTTCTGGCCATAACTTTTTTCAGACTTATCCAATCGTAAAGGCTTAGCTTAATGAGAGATAGCTTCATTGCGACAAGAGCATCGAATGGTTTTTAGAAGGTTAAGTTTAAAGTCAGTCTCTCACCCAGTTTATCTTTGTTTGTTTGCTAGGTGAGTTGTTAATTAGTTAATTATCTTTGCTTCTTCTGTCGCTGTAGACGCTAATGAATTTTTGCTTTTTTTAAAGCATTTTTTACCCCCAAGGCGTTAACCTAAAAAATCAATTTGCACAATGTACAAACGAGCGGGCAAGTACATGAGAGAAAAAGGATTGCAAGAAATATAACGGGAAACAGGAGGTTAGAGGAAAAGTGAATAGAGAGTACAGGGAAAGAGAAAGAGAGTGGCCGCAGAGAAAGCATTTTGCCCCGAAGGAATTTGCTGGGCCAAATGACGATGAGTTGTGCTGGCGATTGAAACGACACTAAAAGTGCCACTTTCGGGTGCATATTTTTGGCATTTTTTGCATATTTTGGTTTTTTGGAGCATATAAATCCCAGCCAGCAGACGTGTTCGTAACTGTACTTTTTAAAAAGTAATACGTAATAATATAAAACACGATTTTTATTCTCCAAATTAAATTCTCTAATTACACTAAATTTATAATATAAACATTTATGTATATGTTGTTTCTATTTTTCGATGGGTTTGGGGAGGGATGATCACTGATGTCGATCACTTTAATGATGTTTAATTTAGTAATTTCCGAACTAATGATGTTTAATTTAGTAATTTCCGAACTATGTCTTCTCCCCCAACGGCTGTCGAAGGCGATCCGACGGTGACGGAAAAGATTGTGGAGCAACAACAGAAAGACCCCGCAGGGGAAGTGGCACAGCACGCGCAGACGGCCGTTACAGCGCTGGCACCCGCCGACTCATCGCACGCTGAGTTGGCCGCCGCCACGGACAAAATGATGGACGAAACGGCAAAGCTGGACGACTTCTACCAGTTGGGCAAGTACACGTACAGTAAGTTTTTTTTATTCTGTTCTTATTGTAGAGATCATATTACTTCCGTTAATCAATTTTAGCGTAATTTACCGAAATTTCGTCAAATTTATGATGAAATTTTTGATCTATTTATTCGCAAAAAAACGTGTCAGGACAAAATGCCAACCTGTCAAAATGCCAACCATGCATAAAAGGGTCAAAATACAAAAGCTGCCAGTTGGCATTTTGACCGTTCAGGCCTAATTGGCATTTTGTCCGTTTAGGTGGCATTTTGACTGCCCAGGCCTAGTTGGCATTTTGACCTAGCGCCACAAAAAATTTTAAATTTGAAGAATTTCAAAAATAAGTTTTATTTTTTTAGTTGTGTGCTTGCTGGCCGAACTGCTCATCTTGGCCCAGGTAGGGCAAAAATAATTGTTAAAAAATATAAAATAATTTGAAATATTCATAAATCATTCATCAATTTCAAAAAATTGTCTCTTCAGGTGGGCAACATGCTGTACATGACTTATGCTGGTGCTGCACCAACACTGGTCTCATGCGGTCAACACACCTTTTCGGATGCCGAAAAACCGAATTTGCGATGCAAAGCGTTGGCCGACATTCTCGGCAATCGACAAAAGTGCGTTAAAAAACTCGAGACCGATCGATGCTTTTACATTAATTCGGGAATTCAAACAAAAAAAATTTTGTTTTTGTCTTTCAGAAGCCATAACATCTGCACCAGGGATGGGCGGAAATTTATTTTCAAAAAACGGAAAACGGAAAACGGAAAAACGGAAATATTTTTTTTAACGGAAAACGTAAAACGGAAAAAAAGGGCCAAAAACAACGGAAAAACGGAAAACGGAAAACGGAAAAATTTTCAAATAAAATAAAAAAATTATTTTTTTTTTTTAAAAATAATTTATTTAATAAATATTTTTTGAAATATTAACAGTAGTTATTTTTAAAAATTTTGAAGGGTGTCTTTTTTTCAGCAACCTTCTGAATCTAAAGCTTTTGGGTGGGGGGGGGGTCGGCGGTGCCGATAGGCGCTGCCGGAGAAAATTTTGAAATTTTCGACTCAATTTGTTAAGGATTTGCAACCAAAATTTTAAAAAATTCGGCAATTTTTGAAGCTTATTAGGAGTGGCAAGGTCCGGCGGCGCCGATAGGCGCCGCCGGAAGAATTTTTTTAAAAAACTTAACAAGATTTGTTAAGAAAATCGCTCCAAAAATGAAAATGGAAAACAAAATCCCCCAAATGTTTTTTGATTTCGTCCAACAAAAAATGAATGAAAAGCTTGTGAATTGTCATCTAAAATGTTTGTTTGTAATTGGAAAAAGTTAAAAAGAATTTTTAAAAATTGTTTAACCACCGTAACTATACAGAAAATAAGAAATAATCACTGACACTGTCGGGGATCTGAACCCCCACCCACACTTATCTCCCCACACCAACCACTCACCATTACACCACAACCAAACAGCATTACAATCCTCCAAAAATCCCATTCTTAGGGGTGTATATTTTTTCCGTTTTTTCCGTTAAAAAGGGCATTTTAACGGAAAACGGAAAACGGAAAAAAAGGCCCAAAAACAACGGAAAAACGGAAAACGGAATTCCGCCCATCCCTGATCTGCACTCAGCAGAACACTGTGTGGAATTCTCCCTCATGATCTTTGGTCCGCAAAAATTAACATTTAATTTTAGGTCACCGAATTTTGTAATTTTTGCAATTATGGCCTGGGCCGCGGGCGATTGGCGCACTTTGCAACGCGTTTCCGCCGCTTTTGCCACTCCGTGCATTCTGATTTTGGCATTTCTCAGCGAGTCGCCCCGTTTTTTGGTCCAATGCCGACGGATGGCCGACGCAAAGGCGGCAATTCTTCGAATGCATCGCATTGACGGTGAATAAAATATTTAAATCTTAAATTAATGTTAATATTAAAAATTGGAATTTTAAATGATCCCGGATTTCTGGAAGCCCTGGTTGTTCTAAAATCATCAGAATCTGGACTACCGGACCCTGAAAAATTCAGGTCATGGCCCGGGTTTTGTCCGAACTCTCTGGTTAATATTTTCTTTCAAAAATTCAGGCCGGCATTGTGACGAGTCAGTGCTTGACGCGGTGTTGGCACTAGAAGAGCGCCAACACGCGGCGACCAAAGGGCAGAAGAAATACAATTATGTGGGCATTTATATTTTTTTTTGAAAATTAAAATTTTATTGTTTTTTCAATATTTTTAAATAAATTAAATATCAATTTCAGCTTCACCTTAAATTTTGTACAATCAGAAAATGGGAAAATCGGCACAAAGACTATGTGTTGTGTTCACAGAAATCTTCCGGACTAAAATTAAAAAAATCAAAATTTCTGGCCTCTTAGTCAAGCGGCATTGATAAAATTCTTCAAAATTTAGGTCCGGTTCAATATATTGGAATCTTATATGGTAAGAATTTATTAAATGAATTAAAATTGATTAAAATAAAAGGACGGGCGCCTTTCGATACTCCATGAATTTGGCCATTTCATTTGGCGATATGCGCTTCAAATGGCTTGGCCGAAAGTTTGCGCATTTCCTTTCCGATGCTCTTGCAGCAACGGCACTGCTGCTGTACATCACCCTGGACTTGACCGGTGGGTGGCAAGGGTGGTACCGTAATCAGAGTTATCCGGAATACGGGATCTGGAGGTTACCGTAATCAGGGTTATGCTGCTGTACATCACCCTGGACTTGACCGGTGGGTGGCAAGGGTGGTACCGTAATCATGGTTTTGGGTTACCGTTATCAGGGTTATTTGGGATACGGGTTCTGGAGGTTACCGTAATCAGGGTTATGCTGTTGTACATCGCACCCTGGTCGGCCTTGACGGGTGGGTAGAAAGAGTGGTACCGTAATCAGAGTTGCCGGAATACGGGACCTGGATTTTTTTTCGGGTTACCTTAATCAGGGTTATGCTGTTGTACATTAGCCTGGACTTGACCGGTGGGTAGAAAGGGTGGTACCGTAATCAGGATTGGGTTACCGTTGTCAGGGTTATCCGGAATAAGGGTTCTGGAGGTTACCGTAATCAGGGTTATGCTGTTGTACATCACACCCTGGACGGACTTGACGGGTGGTAGAGAGCAAGGGTGGTACCGTAATCATGGTTTGAGTGACCGTTATCAGGGTTATTTGGGATACCGCAATCGAGTGCTATTTGGAATATGGGATACCGTAATCAGTGTGATTGTTCTGTCTTATCCATTACATACCCAATTTAAATTGTTGCACAATTTTTGTAGGCCTTAAGTCTGAACTTTCTTTTGTGGCTAATTGGTCTTTGCTGTCCGTGTTCGGCTTCTGTTCACTGCTTTATACCACAACTGTGAGTGACCGGATTCTGAGCATAAATTATTTGATCACAATTTTAATAAATAAAATGTGATTGGGCATCAAAATTTGAATTCAATTATAATTTTTAGGTTTTGACTGCTAACGAGCTGTTTCCCACTGCTGTTCGAAGTAGATCCTTTACGGCTGGCCAAGTGCTTGCGCAGGTTGGCATTGCGTTGGTGACACCTCAACTCTTTTTTTTGGTTATTTCAATAATTTTAATATTATTAAATTGATTAAATTTCAGACCGATTTATGGGCACTTCTGCCCTATTTGGTGTTGATGGTGCTGGCCATTGCAGATGCCTTTTATTTCCAGGCAATTAAACTTGGGGTTGGCACTCCGAAAGTCGGGGGTTTCTGGGGATCGGGGACGAAAATCCGACAAAATTTTTGAAGGTTTTTCAACTAAAACCCCCGAAAAGTCAGAAATTCGGAGTTCGGGGACGAAAAAACCCCGACGAAAAATGTCGGGGTCGTTGGTGTTAACTCAAAAATTTACATATTTTTTGCTCATCTCTGTCTGCTAACTTTTTGTCTCCTCAATTTGTCAGTTTAATGTTGATGAGACAAAGAATCGGCCGATGGGCTCCAAATTTCCGGACAAAGAAGAGCGCATTCTCTACGGCAAATTCCGTCGCGCAAAAGGCCGCAAATCGGACGTGGAGCTTTTGCCTCGGGGGAAAACGGCGGCGGCAACCGCTGGCATACCGGAATAACGATTTGGGAATACACCGGCCGTAGCATTTGTAAGAAAGTTTGAAAATTCAGTCCCAGAAAGGGCATTTCAGTACTAGTGCCGATTCCCTAGTATCAGGTAGAGTTGGTCGGGATAGGGATTACCATTTTTAAAAAACCGGGACCGGGATCGGGATTGGGATTCCAAAAACCGGGAATTTCCCGACCGGTCCCGGTCGGGATCCCGGTCCCGACCAACTCTAGTATCAGGGAAGGGCGGGATTCGTTGTTTTGGCTTTTTTCCCGTTTCGATTTTTTTGTGCCATTTTTCTGTTTTCGTTTTTAGCCATTTTTACCGTTTTTCAAAATGGATTTCCGCCCATTCCTTTTACTCATCAATGGACCAATGTTCTGTATGCCTGAATTAGAATTTTTAAAGATTTTATTTACTTCTTGAGTTGAAAATATTCATATAGAAAAATTCGAATTTACTAGTAAAATTTTAAATCTTTTGTTTTAAAAAAATAGAAACAAAAAAGGAAAACTGTATTTTTAAATCTACCAGTAAAAAAATTCAAATTTTACTTAGCTTAAAATTTAAATTATACTAACTCCTCCGCTGGAATTTTTTAAAATAATATTGGAAAAAAATTGAGTAATCCTATTCATAGGTATTCAAATAATATGCCAACATTTATTTTTATTTTTTTAAAATTCACATTTTTTTTTTTTTTTAATTCTTAGGGAGACAGACAGTGAGTGGCACGCGCGGCCGCCCTCCTCAAAATTTCACCTTTTTTTGTGATGGATCAGTCGCGCGAACGGGAAAAGGTTTTCTTTCAAGTGAATTGGGATTAGTGTCTTCTCTGCAAGTGTAATGCTTAATTATGTGATTAACACTTGAGAAAGTTAAAAAATTCCGATTTTTGGGCGGTTTTCTGGCCATAACTTTTCAATGCTTTAACTTAATGTTAGCTTCAACTCTTCGAGATCTATCGAATGGCGTTAAGGCTTTCTGAATCGGTTAAGGTTGAAGCAAGTTATGCTCTATGGCTGAGTTGGATATGGATGAGATGGGTATGGATGAGTTGGGTTTACCCCGTCGGCATTTAATAAACGACAAAATAAATTATGTGTATTTTTATTTTTTATTAATTATTTTGACTCTGGCAGAACATTCTTTTAGTTCCTAAGAGTTTTATTTTCCCCATGAAAAGAGCAAAAAAAAGTCTCGGGCATGGGTCTCGAACTCGGAGGTGTCCGGGAAAAATGTGAAGAATTTTGGCGGAATGTTCAGCAATTTAACAATTTTTGAACGAAAAAAAATATTCAAAAATTAGGCAAATTTCAAAAATAAAAAGCCACAATAATATGGCAAGTAAAAACCCACTTTTTCTGTTTTCGTTTTTTTTTATTATTTACTTCTCAAATTTCTTACAAACATTTTTTCTTTCATTTCGTATGAGCACGGGCTTCGCCCAGGAGAACAATAAATGCACAAACTCAAGATAAAACATCAAAAATACATGGTAACAATTCGATGATTTAAAATTATTTGAAGTGTGAATTGAGGAGTAAAGATTACAATATGTTCACATCTCCAAAAAAATGAAAAAAAAATGTGAGACAAACTGAATTTTTTTAGTAAACAAAAAAAAAAATGAGGATTTGTATCTCCGATCAGTCGCCCTCCCTGCCCATCATGTTCAAGACGAACTTTCACTGCTTCCCGTCCTCCGGCGGCATGCCAGCGGTTGCCGCCGCCGTTTCCCCCCGAGGCAAAAGCTCCACGTCCGATTTGCGGCCTTTTGCGCGACGGAATTTGCCGTAGAGAATGCGCTCTTCTTTGTCCGGAAATTTTGAGCCCATCGGCCGATTCTTTGTCTCATCAACATTAAACTGACAAATTGAGGAGACAAAAAGTTAGCAGACAGAGATGAGCAAAAAAATGTGATTTTTTGGGTTGACACCAACGTCCCCGACATTTTTCGTCGGGGTTTTTTCGTCCCCGAACTCCGATTTCTCGGGGTTTTAGTTAATCAAATATGTCGAGGTTTCCCCGAACCCCCCGAAAATGTCAATCCCGACTTTCGGAGTGTGTTTAATTGCCTGGAAATAAAAGGCATCTGCTATGGCCAGCACCATCAACACCAAATAGGGCAGAAGTCCCCATAAATCGACCTGAAAACATATTACCTATTTATTGATCAATTTTCAAATAAAATGACCAAAAAGAAGAGTGGAGGTGCCAACACAACGCCAACCCGCGCAAACACTTGGCCAAACGAGAAGGAAGCATTGCGAACACCGGTGGGGAACAGCTCGTTGGCGGCCAAACCCTGAAGGGTATGTATGGATAATCAAATTTAGCAAAAAAAAAATGCTTTTAACAATTTAATTACTGGGTTTAACAACAACACCAGTAATGGCAGATAACTACTGTCCACTTACATTTGTGGTGAAAAGCACTGAACAGAAGCCGATCACGGACAGCACGGACCAATTAGCCACAAAAGGAAGCGTAGACTTAAGGCCTACAAAAATTGTGCTCTTGATTACGGTGGAATCCCAAATAACTTTGATAGCGGTATCCCAAATAACCCAGAGTACGGTATACGAATAAGTTTTCAGCAATCATAATACATACAGTATTTCTATTACAATAAACTTTTTGGCAATAAATCTGATTACGGTACCACCCTTTCTACCGATGTACAGCCGCATAACCCTGATTACGGTAAGCTCCAGAACCAGTATTCCGGATAACCCTGATAACGGTAACCCAAATCCCCACGGTGACCCAAATCCCCGGATAACGGTAACCCAAAACCATGATTACGGTACCACTCTTTCTACCCACCCGTCAAGTCCGTCCAGGGTGTGATGTACAACAGCATAACCCTGATTACGGTAACCTCCAGAACCCGTATCCCAAAAACCCTGATAACGGTAACCCAAATCCTGATTACGGTACCACCCTTTCAGCCCACCGGTCAAGTCTAGGGTAATGTACAGCAGCATAACCCTGATTACGGTAACCCGAAAATCCAGATTCCGTATTCCGGATAACCCTGATAACGGTAACCCAAATCCTGATTACGGTACCACCCTTTCAGCCCACCGGTCAAGTCCAGGGTAATGTACAGTAGAATAACCCTGATTACGATAACCCGGAAATCCAGATTCCGTATTCCGGATAACCCTGATTAAGGTACCACCCTTTCTACCCACCGGTCAATTCCAGGGTGATGTACAGCAGCATAACCCTGATTTTACGGTAACCTCCAGATTCCGTATTCCGGATAACCCTGATTACGGTACCACTCTTTCTACCCACCGGTCAATTCCAGGGTGATGTACAGCAGCAGTGCCGTTGCTGCAAGAGCATCGGCAAGGAAATGCGCAAACTTTCGGCCAAGCCATTTGAAGCGCATATCGCCAAATGAAATGGCCAAATTCATGGAGTATCGAAAGGCGCCCGTCCTTTTATTTTAATCAATTTAAAATTACATACTGATTAAAAGCTTATAATGATATATTTATTTAATAAATGTATATTTTTTCTTTCCTGTCAAATTAAATTATTAAAATAATATAATTTAAACAAAAATCTGATTACCAAACGCCATTCATGTATAGAGAGCCGGACCTAACGAAATTTTTGAGAATATTATTTTGTTTTAATAATAAAAATTTTGTCATTTTTACAATTTTTCCATGTTGAACAACAGCGAGTAATTCATCAACGAAACGACAAAAAAGCTGAGCGCTACAGCCGTCGTATAGCGTACAAAACGCCAAGTGTAAAAGAGGTGAAGCTGAAATTGATATTTAATTTATTTAAAAATATTGAAAAAACAATAAAATTTTAATTTTCAAAAAAAATATAAATGCCCACATAATTGTATTTCTTCTGCCCTTTGGTCGCCGCGTGTTGGCGCTCTTCTCGTGCCAACACCGCGTCAAGCACCGACTCGTCACAATGCCGGCCTGAATTTTTGAAAGAAAATATATTAACCAGAGATCGGACAGAAACCGGGGCCCTGACCCGGTTTTTCCGGGCCCGGGAATCCGGGTCCTAGATCTTAGAACAACCAGGGCTTACCAGGAATTTCAGTACTACCCGGATTTTTTGATCGGGCCTGATCCAGAGCTGAGAAAACCCTGGTACGGGCCCGGATTTTAAAATTGCGAGTTTTAATATTAACATTAATTTAAGATTTAAATATTTTATTCACCGTCAATGCGATGCATTCGAAGAATTGCCGCCTTTGCGTCGGCCATCCGTCGGCATTGGACCAAAAAACGGGGCGACTCGCTGAGAAATGCCAAAATCAGAATGCACGGAGTGGCAAAAGCGGCGGAAACGCGTTGCAAAGTGCGCCAATCGCCCGCGGCCCAGGCCATAATTGCAAAAATTACAAAATTCGGTGACCTAAAATTAAAGAAAAATTTTGATAAATTTTTGAAGACCAAAGATCATGAAGAAGAAATTCCCCCCTACCACGTGATCAAGTTGGTCAAGCAAAAGCGATGCTTCTTCGGGTAATGCTCCGACGTGAACACCACCAGAATGACCTTGACAAAATTAAATTGTAAATTTTTAAAACAATTTCGACCATTGTGCCGGCATTGAAGAAATTGACAAAAAATCTGACGATGGTAAATGCCAACAAATTGTTGGTGAACGAAGTGGCCACCATCGACAGAATGCAAAGGATCAGCGCGATCAGCATGATTTTTCGACGCCCGTACGAGTCGGACAGGAAGCCGAACACCACGGAGCCGAAGATGACGCCGACCATCGAAAAACATACAAAAAATGATTAACGATCAGATCACTAAGTACAGTAACAAGAGAATGGAGAGAGAAAATGTGCAGAGAATACAGTAACCCAGAAAGTACAGTAGGTCTAACATAGGTACCATCTATAAAGGGCGTAGTCAGGATTTTTTTTCAGGGGGGGCTGAGTCAAGAAAAAAATCGATTATTAGGGGTGCATTTTGGGTTTAATTGCATTTTTCTTAAGCAATTTTTTTTTTTTGAAAATTAGACTTTTTTTGAGTTTTTATATTTTTGTTAAAAAACTATCGTAAAAAAATTCAATATTTGCCTACTTTCGAATTTTTCAAAAATACGAGTTTTTTAGTGAAAATTCTGCTTTTCACATCGGGGGAAGGGGTCGGCGGTGCCGATGAAATTTTTTTGATTTTTAACTCAATTTGTTAAGAGATTTGCATTAAAACTTTTTTAGAATGGGAGAGGTCCGGCGGTGCCGATAGGCGCCGCCGGGAAAATTCTTGATGATTTTAATGAGATTTGTAAAGAAAAATGCTCCAAAAATGATCTATTTTGCAAAACAATAGGGTCCCTCTATGGATTTTTTTTTTCACAAATTTCATTTCGGGAGGGGGGGGGGGGGGGGGTTGCAGCCCCCTCAGCCAGGGTTGTTATTTTGCCCCGGAAACGTGGGATTTACCACGTTTTGGGGTTCTTTGCCACGTTTTTACCCCGTTTCAGCCTTAAATTCGATTTTTTACCATTTAATCCCAATTTAATGCATATGTTTTAAAAATTAGTAAACATTTCGCCAATTTTGGATCAATTTTGTTAACAAATCTGTAAATCTTCAGAAAAAAATTTCGGAGACCTCTCCTATTCTTAAAAAAGCTTCAAAAAATACGGACATTTTTTAAAAATTTTGATTGCAAATCCCTTAACAATCTGAGTCAAAAATTCAAATTTTCTCGGCGGCGCCTATCGGCACCGCGACCCCCCTGCCCCCGGAAGGGTGAAACAATTGCAAAAAAATTTCATTTTTTTGAAAATTCCTTAACAAAAATGCATAAAAAGATAAAAACACACACCCCCTAAAAATCGACTTTTCTGCCACCCGTGAACAAAAAAATCCTGGCTATGGGCCTGGCATAATTACTTCCTATCTCAGCCAAATTTGCTCAAAATGGTGAAAAGTGGTGATAAATATGTGATTTAATGATAGTTCGAGCAATTTTATATGAAATTAAAGGCATAAAAAATTTTCCAGGTTTTTTCCACGTTTTAGGGTTTTGCCGATAACATCCCTGCCCTCAGCCCTCCCCCCCTGGCTACGCTCTTGGTACCTATGTCTTTTCTCGCTAGCCTTCAAATTGAGTCAAAATTAAAATGTGGAAGACATTCTTAAAAATTACATTACCCCGGACAAAAATAAAAGGCAGGCACCTGATAAGAAATGGTCTGCTTGACCGTCTGTGTCCCGCTGAAAATTTGGTAAAAAAAAATTAACATTTTTATTGCATTTAAATTGTACCATTTGTAATCAAATTCGACATTCACTGAACGAAATTGCGCCTTCCACTCAGTGTTCTCCTGAGTGCAGTTCATGTCATGGCTTCTGAAAAACAAAAACTAAATTTTTTTTTTGTTTAAATTCCCGAATTAATGTAAAAGCATCGATCGGTCTCGAGTTTTTTAACGCACTTTTGCCAATTGCCGAGAATATCGGCCCACGCTTTGCATCGCAAATTCGGTTTTTCAGCATCCGAAAAGGTGTGTTGACCGCATGAGACCAGTGTTGGTGCAGCACCAGCATAAGTCATGTACAGCATGTTGCCCACCTGAAGAGACAATTTTTCGAAAATTAATGAATGAAATTTTTCTTTTTTTTGGCAATTATTTTTGCCCTACCTGGGCCAAGATGAGCAGTTCGGCCAGTAAGCACACAACTAAAAAATAAAACTTATTTTTTAAATTATACTCAAATTTAAAATTTTTTGTGGCGCTAGGTCAAAATGCCAACTAAGCCTAGACAGTCAAAATGCCATCTAAACGGACAAAATGGCATCATGTGGTTCCGACAGTAGTTGATTTCGACAGTAAGTGATTTCGACAGTGAATTTCGACAGTGCCACTGTTAAAAATTCTATAATTTTCCAAGAAGTCTAAAATTCGTATTTTTAGGCATTTCGGCCCACGTACATGATATAAAATCCCTGAAAAAGTAAAAAATTCGAACAATTCAAAAAATCTGTAATTTTCGAGGCAAGCCTAAAAATGCATTTTTTTAGCAAAACGGGTACCGTACAGGTCTAAAAAGCATTTAGAAGTTGAAAATTCGAAATGTCTAACAAGTTCGAAACATTTTTTTGGAATTCACTGTCGAAATCACTTACTGTCGAAATCAACTACTGTCGGAACCACCTGATGCGGACAAAATGACAACTAAATGGTCAAAATGCCAACTGACAAATTTTGTATTTTGACCCTTTTATGCATGGTTGGCATTTTGACAGGTTGGCGTTTCGTCCTGACACGTTTTTTTTTGCGAATAAATAGATCAAAAAAATTTCGGTAAATAAGCTACAAATTGATTCAAGAAGCTGTGAAAAACTTGCAAAATATGATCTCTACCAGGGCCGTACCCAGAAAAAATTTCGGGGGGGGGGGAAGCAAAAAAAGTCGATTTTTAGGGGTGCATTTTTGAGTTTTATTGCATTTTTCTTAAGCAATTTTTCCAAAAAAAGTTTAATTTTCACTAAACTTTTTAGAATTTCTAAACATTTTTGTTGAAATTTCTAAAAATGTCGTCAATTTTCAAATTTTCAAAAATGCAAATTTTTTTTTTGTTTTGCGTATTCTACTTCTTTTGGGGGCGCGGGTGGGTCGGCGGTGCCAATAAGCGCCGCCGAGAAAATTTTGCGATTTTTGACTCGATTTGTTAAGAAAATTAATCACAAAAAATTGTAAAAGTGGAAAACAATAGGGTCCCCCTCTTGTTTTTTTCCTCAAAAAACATTTCGGGGGGGGGGGCCTGGCCCCCTTGCCCCCCCCACCCCCCTGTGTACGGGCCTGATCTCTACAATAAGAACAGAATAAAAAAAACTTACTGTACGTGTACTTGCCCAACTGGTAGAAGTCGTCCAGCTTTGCCGTTTCGTCCATCATTTTGTCCGTGGCGGCGACCAACTCAGCGTGCGATGAGTCGGCGGGTGCCAGCGCTGTAACGGCCGTCTGCGCGTGCTGTGCCACTTCCCCTGCGGGGTCTTTCTGTTGCTGCTCCACAATCTTTTCCGTCACCGTCGGATCGCCTTCGACAGCCGTTGGGGGGGAGGCCATAGTTCGGAAATTACTAAATTAAACATCATTAAAGTGATCGACATCAGTGATCATTAGGGTTCGGAAAAATATGGATATAAAATCGTGAAATATGGCCATAAAATATGGACATAAATCGCGAAATATGGAAAATATGGATATAAAAATCGATCCTAGAAGCTTCAAATCAAGCTAAAAATATGTAACCGCCAGCACAAACTCATCGCTAGGGATGGGATTTATCTTGCTAAAAATTACGAAATATGTGCTAAAAATTAGAGATCTACGGGGTGTAAACTAGTCAAAAAAATTTTTTTTTTAAATTTCATTTTTGTGGTAAAAAATTGGGTACTTTTCCTTTGGTAAAAAGACGATTCGTTCCCGGTCGATTCGTTCACCCCCGATTCGTTCTCTTTACCCCGATTCGTTCCCCTTAATAATGACAAAAACCCTAAAAAAATCATACAAACACGTGCGTAGAACACGAATCCGGGTTCCGTTTTTGCGTATGTCGAACCCAGGACCCAAAATTCGAACAATTGGTCGAAAAAAAACTTTTTTCCAAAAAAAAACAAAATTTTTCGAAAAAAATTTTTTTTTTTAAAGTCGTTAAAAGGTTCAAATTTGATGTAAGGATGATCGGAAGAAGAACGAATCGGGGTAAAGAGAACGAATCGGGGTAAAGAAAACGAATCGAGGGTGGGGAACGAATCGGGGGTGAACGAATTGGCCGGGAACGAATCGTCCTCCGTCCTTTTCCTTTATGTATCAACAAAAAAAATTTTATTTTTTCAAAGTCGATAAAAAGCTCTTTCTATGGGGTTTCGGGGTCGTAGAATCCAAATCTTACTTCCATTTCCACCGAATTCGAACCCAAACCCAAATTCGAACAATTTCCAGAAAAATTTTTTTTCGCATTTTTCCATAAATTTTTTTTTGTTGATTTGCATTGTGCAGAATAAAGATTATCAGTTTGGTGGCATAAATTCAACGATGGTTTGCTAAATCTCATTGAAAATTCATCGACATTCGACGATTTTAATGGAAAAATGCAAAAAAAAATTTTCTGCAAATTGTTCGAATTCGAGTTTGAGGTTCGAACTCGGTCAAATGGAAGTCATATTCGTATTCTGACCCTAAAAACCTCTACAAGTGTTTTAAACAAAACCAAAAATTTGCAGTTCAAAAGCAATTCCGTCAACATTTTGAAACTATGGATTTCCATTTTTTTGCGGTTTTTTGGTCTCAAAAAATGCCCATTTTTAGGGGGGTGCATTTTTTAATTTGAAAAAGTCGATTTTTAGGGTGTGCATTTTTAGTTTTTATTGCATTTTTCTTAAGGAATTTTCTCGTAAAAATATGCAAAAACTTATAAATCCCAGCGCTTGATTTAGAAGGAATATAATAATCATTGATTTAGAAGTTTAAATAAAAAATTATCGGGAAATTTTAAATGTTTTCTCTGCCACTCAACAAATATTGAATGGACGAACAGAAGGCAAAACTGAACGTAAGAACAAATAATAAGCATTATTCCCCCTCGGGGAAAAAAAGCTTTCTCTGCTGCCACTCTCTTTCTCTTTCCCTGTACTCTCTATTCACTTTTCCAATCTCTAACCTCCTGTTCCCTATTATATTTCTCGCAATCCTTTTTCTCTCATGTACTTTTGCCCGCCCGTTTGTACATTGTGCAAATTGATTTTTTTAGGTTAACGCCTTGGGGGGTAAAAAATGCTTTAAAAAAGCAAAAATTCATTAGCGTCTACAGAGACAAGGAAAGAAAAAGAAGCAAAGATAATTAATTACCTAATTAACAACTCACTTAGCAAACAAACAAACAAATTGATAAAATGGGGTAGAGAAATGTCGAAAAAGGTCATTTATTTTGATGAAAAGTAAAAATCAAAACCAAAAAGACGCCATATTTATTAATTCTTGTAAAAAATTACTAAATACCTATTTTTTAAAGTAGACTGGCTAACCGATTTTTCGGGATTGGGATCGGCGGGTTCTGATCAGGGGTGATCATGGACACAAATTTTTAAATCCGTGTCCGGGTATACCTATCCGTGCTTTTTGTATCCGTGTCCGTTTGTATCCGTCCCATTTTTGAAATTCGTATCCGTTATCCGGATATCCGCCGATATACAGCGGATATATCCGGATAAGTGGATTTTTCATATCCGTTACCCGTCTCATTTTTGAAATTCCTTATCCGTTTCCATCCATATCCGGATATATCCGCGGATATCCGTGATTACCCCTGGTCCTGCTGATGAACGAAAATCTGGTGGGAGCGCAATTTTTTGGGGATCAAAGTTTTAGACAAATAAATAAAGAAAAGTCAAAGACCAATTCCATTAATGTAAAATCAAATTTATTCACAATCATTGTCGTTGTCGTCGTCGTACTTCCCGGGACGGATGAAAATGGACAAAAATATAATTGAATTGGGTGGCTCTCGCAAATGCTGTGGTGTGTTTGGTGCTGCTCATTGTATGAACAGCAGCAGGTGAAGGTCGATTCCACACAATTTGGGGGTGAATTTGCTCAAACAATTCGCTGAATTATGGACTTCTCCCTCCCGTCCGTCTGCTGGAGGACGACGACGACGACAATAAGTACCACAAATAAAATGTGCCCAGCCGCGCGGAAGAAATTGTGGACGCGACGACGCAGGCTCAAATTTTGAGAGAATTGTTGCAAATTGAATATTGAAAACATTGTTTTTGAATATTAAAAGAATGGCAAAGCTTTGACATTTTCAAAAAACTGGCTTCTTTATCGAGAATCTCGACAAATCTCGAAAAATTTCGATAAAATTTTGTCGAACGAGAATCTCAAATCTCGATAAATTTCGTCAATCCAGATTTTGATCAAGAATCTCAGAAAAAAATCTTGACAAGATCTCGATCGTCCTCGCTTACTCCTAACACAATTTTATTCACCACATAACCAGTGCAATTACCAGAACTTTGAAGCGTGAAGGTAATAAAGTGATCAGAGTGTCGATCGATTGAAAAAAAAAACAAATTTAAATTGGAACATTTTGCGGCTCAATTACGAAAGCCAAGTTCGCGGGGTACGATTGGGCGCTCACGGTTGGGCTCCCGTTATATTAGGGAGGCTTCTCAACTTTAATAGTTAATTAAGCAAAATTTTTTATGTAATTTGAATTTAGCGCGTTAAGAGAAAAAGGCTTTCTGCTTTTTGAAGGTGGGGATTACACTTAAATCAGACCAAAATTTTTTTAAATTCGCTTTTGAGAAAAATTTTAAATTTTTAAACCTGTTTTTTGGTCTTTTATGTAGAGCATTTAAAATTTTTCAAAGCTAGAGATTGCATTTAGCACCGAGTTCGAAATTCGAATCCGTTCGGTGAGGTTAATTTTTTGACCAATTAAAACGAATAAAAATAATGGCAAAAATGAAGTGAATTGGGGCGGAATTGAACTCTGTTCTGTGGGACTATCAATCGATGCTCATCCACTGCGCCATACACAGGGGTCAGCTATCTTAACCCATACTAAGTCAGTCGCGTCCGTACGTATATTTTATGAATTATTTTTGATTTTTTATTGATACGAAAACTTTTGAGGAGACAGGAAAACAACAAAATAGACAGTGATAGAAAAAAACATCTGCTTTTTTGTGTGAAATAATAGATAAAAATAGGCAAAGAAGCGTTAGTGTTTCTTCCACCGCCGTTGTTTCTGCTTCATTCTTTTTTTTGTAAACAACTTTCATCATAATAATGGAAAATTAACAAAAATCCAATTTCGTCAATAATGGAAAACTCCAGTAATTTGTAACGGGATTTTTTTCATAATACTTAAAAATTAAATATTTTTAAAATCGAGAGAAGCAGGCCTCTAAACAAGAAAGAGGTATCGAAATTTCGATTTTCGACGTTTTTTCCCTTCGATTTTCGTTCGACAAAAATGAATTGTTTTTCGGAAATAATTTCGAAAGTCGGAGATCCCGGTGTTTTAATTTTTGGCAAGGATGGGCAGTGGGTCTTGCCAACTTTTTGACAAAATTTCAATTTTTTTTACATGTGTCGCCCCTGTAAACTGATAGTTCATTTGTCAGTGTTTTGTCTTTTCTATGTTGTGTTTTGGGTTCGAACCCGCTTCAGTGCGATCATTTTTTTAGCCTTTCTTCGGCCTTCACATTCTATCCCCCATTAACGGAACATTTTTAATGATTTTCAAATATTTTTAAACTAGAATGCGCACAAAAAAAGAATTTTTGAAATAACTAATCATATATTCTTGAATTTTTGCTTTCATTTTCTTAACAAATTCATATGTTTAAAAAATATCCCCGGCGGCGCCGACAGGCGCCGCCGAACTCTTCCACTCTTACGTAATTTTTTTTTAAATTCCTAAGCAAAATGCTTAATTTCGTTATAATTTTGATGAAATTTCTTAACAAAAATTGAGTGAAAATTACAAAAAAAATTTTCGGCGGCGCCTATCGGCACCGCTGACCCACCCCCCACAAGGTAAATCAAGAGTCAAAGCAAGTTAAAAGCCCAGGCAAGAGTCAGGGCAATCAAGAGCCAAGGCAAAAGTCAAGGTTCAAGTCAAGAAAGAGTCAAGGAAAATCAAAAATCAATGCAAGTCAAGACAAGTCAAGAGACAAGGCAACAGAAAAAATTTAAACAAAAAAAAGATTAAAGACAACGAAGAGCGGTTGGCTGCCGCGAAGCGGCAGTCAAGCGCTCGTTAAATGCTATTTCACTTCACTAAATGAATTAGTGTTTTTTGCTGTGATTTTGTGGTTAGAAATTTGAATTTTGACAAAACATTATTTATAAAAGCCAAAGGGTGTAAATTAAAATAATTAACTGATTTATAAATTTTAAAAAAGTCTAACCATTAAAGTCTAACTAATAATTAGGGATCGGACCGATATGCACCAAAAATCGCCAAATATGCGCATATATATGCACCAAAAAAAGGCCAAAATATGCACCAAAATATGCCAAAAATGCCGAAATATGCACCAAAAATGCCGAAATATGCATCGAAAAATGGCACTTTTAGTTCACTACTTTGCTTACTACATAATTTTTTCATCTTTTAACGTCTGATAAGTATGGTTAAAGCCTTTTTCGCGTATTTTTCTGGTATTTAAAAAAAAAAACGAAATATATAAATTCTTTATTATTTCACTTTCTCATCTCACAATTGCAAATCAAATACATTTCAAGGTTTTCTGGGGTGAAACGTTGTCTATTGTCGCTTAACACTGATTTATAAATAGAAAAGGTCCGCTCTACATCACATGAAACTAATGGGGCGTATCTCATTGAAGCCATCATGTCCGGAGCCATCTCAACCATTGCCTCACCACCCTTAAGAACTTCAGCAATGGCGATGATCTTCGCGAATCCCGGATTATTCGCAAGCACTAATTCCAATTTGGCTTTGATCGCACGGCCGTTGTCCCCCTCAGCTTTAGCGATTGAGGTTTTAACTTCTGCCAAAATGTTCAAAACTTGAGCCAATGTCAAGCCCTGCGCCTCCAGCTTTGTGATTGAAGGAGCCAGGATTGAAAAATTTGACTGAAGATAAGCCAGATGTTGTTTAATAAGGGGATGATTAAAGGCCCGCTGCGATTTTTGGATGGAAATCGCGTCTTCTGGGTCAAAACTGTCCACCACCTTAATTTAAAACAATTTAAATGAAGAAATACTCGCGTTGCGAACCGCTTTGACTGAGTAAAAATTTTTGTGGTAATATTCCACAGCCGTCATCCAGGTACCCCATCGTGTGAGCACAGGCTGCGGTGGGAGAGCAAGGGTTGGACAAATTTCCTTGAAAACTTTCACTCGATATGGAGCTTTCGTGAAAACCTATAAATAACATTTTTTTTGTTGTTTTTTTATGTTTTACTTTTTTTGAATTTGCAATCAATTCGTCGACATCGGGAAATTTTGCACGGACTTCTTCGCAGACACGATGAAGAGCATGGCAAACACAAGTGACGTGTGTCATGTTCCCGTAAAACACCGAAAGCGCCTTGCCCGCTTTGATCATGTACCTAGCGGCATCGGTCACCAACAACAATACGTTTTCTTCTTTGACACCAAAATCCCCTAAAACCCACTTTAAAACTAAGTAAAATAGATTCGCATACTTAATCCGGTGTTGACGAAACGTGAAACAGTTTCAAAGTTTGTTTTTTCCAACATTTTCACTGCAATCAAATTCGGTGGGTGGAAACCGCTAACGTCAAGCTTCCCGACTAGAAGGTTGGCGGCATAACGACCCAGAGGATCGGTAGTCTCGTCCACGCTCACCCATATAAATGAGTTGCCGATTTGTCGTTTGATGCGCTCAATGGACTAGAAAAACAAAAAATAAATCACGCGTTTTTTTAGCTCACAGTTTTATAACAAATTTTGAGGTAGTTTTTCCGCAGTGTCGATTCGTCCGGGATGGTACGGTTGGTGTATTTTGACAAAAAATACTTCAGCGACGGATTGTTGATTTTGAAAAAGGGGATGTTTGCTCCAATTAGCGCATCGCACAGGTCTTCAACAAACGGATCGGGTTGTTCAGTGTCGAAGGATTTTGGTGTGAGAAATGGTTGTTGGCTGATGCTGGAGCCTTCCTGCTGTTAACGATCGCGATTCTGCTTATGTTTGGCGGTTTCATCGTGCTGTTTTAGTTGGAAAAATTTGCTACACGTCACCTTAATCAAAGAAAAGATATAAACACCATATTTCTTTGCAACAATGAACCTTTTGTCCACAAGGCTGACAAAAGACGATTTTCCCATTAGAAGTGTAAATTCCATCCGGAAATTTAGAAATCCAAATTTTAAGCATTTAATTCTTCTCTAGAAACTCTTTTTTTAGTATACAAATTATTTTTTTGGAGCTTTTTTTCAAATTTCGGTCAAAAAATCCAAAAAAAGCACTAAAAATCACAAAATATGCTCGAAATATGCAAAATATGCCAAAATATGCAAAATATGCAAAAAATATGCACGAACCCCCAAAATATGAAAAATATGCACTTTTAAACTTGACCAAAAAAGCTCAAACCAATGCGAAAAGGCTATTTTTAAGCCGTATTCTTCAAAGCATATGAGAAAACAAAATATGCAAAATGCATATAATCCGTTCCCTACTAATAATAATTAACGACTATTAACATTCTCCTAAATACCGAATTCACTACACTAAATGAATTATTTGGTTTTTTTGCTGTGTTGTGGTTAGAAATTTAAATTTGACAAAACGTTATTTATAAAAAGCTCAATTTGTTAAAAGATTTGCAACCAAAATAAAAATATGGAAATTTTTTGAAGTTTTTTAGAATGTAAGAGGTCCGGCGGCGCCGATAGGTCCGCCGGGAATTTTTTTTTCTTGAAGATTTTTTTAACGATATTTGTTAAGAAAAACGCTTTTTATTGGTCATTTTCTCCAAAAAAAGCACAAAAAGTCCACAAGTATCTCAAAAGACCACAAAAATCTGCAAATCCGCATTCAAAAAAAAAAAATCTTTACTTTCCAAAAATCACAGAATGAGGAAAAATCCGCAGATATCGGAGCCCTGACTAAAAGTGTGGAAAAAGAGTGGAAATTCAAAAAAAGAATAAATTAAATTATTTTTAAATTCTTTTGTATCAAATAATTAATATGCATATTTATGTGTAAACTTTGACTTTTTATTTCATTCACATGATTTTATCAATCATCACATTTGCATAAAAAGTGTGAAAGAGTTGCGCAACAAAAGTTGTAATACCGGGCACAATAAATGTGAGGAAGTGAAAACAACAAATACCATCATTATACCGTAACAAATAGCCGGATACTATACAAAATTATATATACTGTAATTAAGAGTAGGGAACAGAACAGGGATGTGCTCGTAATCGTTTCGATTTCGAAGAGGAGATGAAGCTATGGTTAATCTAGGTACAGTATTTGGGTTTGGAAAAATATTAAAAAAGTTATGGCCAAAAAAAAAGTTAAAAATCCCGATTTTGGGGGTTTTGTTACTATAACTTTTTCAAAACTTGTCCAATCGCAAAGCGTTAGCTTAACAGTAGCTTCAACTTTTCGTGAGCTTTCGTATGGCCGTAAGATTTTCTGAATCGGTTAAGATTGAAGCAAGTAACAATTATATACTGTATAATAAAGAGTTGGGAACAGAACAAGGATGCGCTCGTAACTGATTCAGCAAAATTTAAAACCAATCAAAAAAGTTCACAATGAGAAGATGAAACTATCTATCGTTAATGTAGTTATTTGCGTTTGGACAAATATCAAAAAAGTTATGGCCAGAAAATTTGAAAAAGATTAAAAATGCCAATTTTGTGGGTTTTGTGACTATAACTTTTTCAAAACATCTCAAATCGCAAAGGCCTAGCTTATAAAATTTGCTGAATCGGTTGAAGCAAGTAAATTGCCTCAGGTCCGGTCCGCAAAAGTTGGAATTTGAATATTAACATGAAAAAACATTAAAATTAGGTATATACACAGAGCTTCAATTTTTAAATAAACCAGGGCTTCATTTAAAAAAAATCTCAAAAAATTGATTTTGGTATGAAAATTTTACAAATTTTGAAATCAGTCAGCTCTGATGTATTATTTCCGGATTTTGGCAAAAAAAAGTCTGGTCTATTTAAGAATACATATATTCGAAAAAACAAAATTGTATGGCACGCGCATAAAAGGATAGACGTAAATATTAGTGCTGCACGAGACCCAAAATTTCTCAATACTCGAGACCGAGACCCAAAAAACTCGAGACTTTTCTTGAGTCGATACTCGATATCGAGACTCTCGTGCAGCACTAGTAAATATATGTATAACAAATGCCTACGGAAAAGATCTTAATCAGAATTTATCTTAACTTAGGCTCAAAATCACTCCGAATGGGCCAATTTGTGCCAAATTTTTGGACTTATTGCTTAATTTAATTTCCATTTGAAAGCCTTGCACAAAATTTGGATTTGACCCGAAATTTGCAACACCCACAATGATCAGTGATCTATCTATCACAAAAACTGATCACTGATCAGTGATGATCACTCTCAAAAACTGATCACACTCGACTGACGCGTGATGACGATGCGCCAAATTGTTGTCGGAATGGCGTCGTCAACGGCTCGTCGGCGGCGGCACGCGATGTGCCAGCCAAGGAGATGGACTGTGTGAAGCGTTCGCCGCCCGCGTCGTCCACCGACGAATCGCCTACAAACGCGTCGTTTTGGTGAAAACCGATTGATCGGCGATGGTTTGTGTGCCTAAATTTACAAAAAATTGTATCAAAAATTAAATACAAAAGTTACGGGCACTAAATAGAGCACAAACTGATCAAGATTCTCAATCGAAATCTTGACGAGATTCTCAATTGAAATATCGATGGAGATTTTTCGAGATTCTCGATCGACGAAATTTTAGCGAGATTTATCGAGATCGAAAAATCTAGCACTGAATGCCATAATTAATTTGAAAATAACAGCAAGGTTCACCGTAATTCTGGCATGTTCATCATGAGACCGGATCTGGACTTTGGCACTTCATACTCCGACGACTCCAACCCGGTGCTTGCAGTGGCGAACGAATAGGAAGCAGATGGGCCACCGCCAATGCTCGTTTCCGTGCTGGTACGCCTTGGTATTGTGTGGCGTGAACGCTTGACATTCCGTCGTCCGGAGAAACTTTCTGCAAAATAAATTTGATTAAAATTTCTGATCAGTTACGATGCGGAGATCAAGCAAATTTAAAGTGTGTACCTCCACTTTTGTCAAATTGGCACGCCGTGGACGAGTCGCCATCGCCATTTGTTGTCGTTGTGGAAGAAAGTTCGCCCTTGGAGGTGCTCGAATTTTGGGAAGCGTCAAAGAAATTGTCGGATGACGACGACGGCGGCGGGAATGGGTCGCGAGACTGAAATTTTAAACAAAATTAAAAAATTTACATATAAAAATGTTGTTTGTATAAAAATCTGCACAAAAAAGTATGCATTTCTTACATATATGATGATCAGAGGTCCTGATTTAATTCTTTAATCAGAGCCTGATCTGATACCTTGATCAAAACTTGATCTTATTTCTTTGATCAGAGAACCTGATCTGACCTAATTTTTTCATCAAAACCTGATCTAATTCTTTGATCAGATAGTATCTGATCATAATAGTATTGAGGATATAGATTTTCTAAAGTTTGCAATAAAAGCGATCATTCTTTTATTTTTTTATCATAGAAAAGCGACTTGGAACGTTGGAAGTCCGCGCATTGTTTCAAGCCGCGGCTGCATGTCCGCAAATTGTGGCCGTTTCTCCGCGTCAACCGTCCATGTGACCTTCATCACATCGTGCAGCTCATTCGGGCAGTCCGTTGGCCGGTCCAGTGACATTCCGCTGCTTAGCCTGGCCAACACCTTTTAAATTTATGGGGATCAACAACAACAACAAAAAATCCCGAGGCGGAGAATTTTTTTGGTATTGAACAGGGCAAGAACAAAATATACTTTATTCTGCGGTGCCAAATTTGTTGGCATTAAATTGAAGAAAAATTTTGAAGTTTCCCGTTAAAAGATTTTCCAAAATCGATCAAGGAATTGGGCCGATATTAATCCAATCAGCACCTGTGTGTTGGACATGTGAGCAAATGGTTGTTCACCAAGCGTCACCTAAAATATATATTTATTTATTTATTAAGAATAATAATTATATATTTAAATTTACTTACAATTTCCCATAACAAAACGCCAAATGCCCATACGTCACTTTTGGACGTGAACAAGCCCTGATTGATCACTTCCGGGGACAGCCAACGGAGGGGAAGCAAATCCTATATGATATGGATACGGTACACATAGTCGGAGTACGGTAGATTGTTGTAATTGGTTTAATTTAGAAGTCTAAAACTTCGCTTTTTAAGGACTTTAAAATTTATCCAAAATCGGGTTAAGGTTTTAGCTCCCCAATTTTGGACCGTAATTTATCCTAAATTTTTGTACAAATTACAAAAATTGGATTTGACAAATGATCCCCCTCCCCCCAGGGTTGGTAATTTTGATCAATCGAACGCCCTCTCCTACTCCGCCTCGGAAGCGGTAGTAGTCGTCGACGAACAATTCCCGTGCATGTCCAAAGTCCGCAATTTTGGTGACCCGTTGCAGTGAGGTGGTCGACGAGATCAGCTGAATAGTAATCATCGTCATGGACAAAGTTTGGGACAGTTCGAACCCGAACCCGAACCAAACGGATAAATGAGGACCCAGGCTGCTCAGTCCGTTAGATTCCGAATTCTCCGAAAACCTAACTCGAATCGGTGCGGCTTGGTTCCGGAAATCCTTAATTTTTTGGTTTGGTTTTCGAAACTTTCGGCTTCGAGCGGGTTCAGTACCCCCAACTGAAAATTTAACAGAAACACCGCCAACATTAACTGTGGTCCTGGCGCTACAGTTCTAAGACTAGGACAAATGCAAAAATGCTCACGCAGTTCCGGGCGGCCAGATCACGATGCACATGCTTGTACTTCTCCAAGTACACGCAGCCCCGGCCCACGTCCACAATCATTGCGATCAGCTCACGCAGCGACACGCGCGAAGGCCGATTACGGTAAGGACGCCTTGGTAATGTGGTAAATTGTTACTGTATTTTATTTTTTTAATTTTGTCTTATTTTGCAAGTCCGGACTTGCAGACCGATCGAGATCACTAAAAACCCTGAAAAAATCTCGAATCTCGGTAATTTAGTCGATCGAGATCCTTGAAAAAAAATCGTCTACGGGTCTCCAAAAAACCCAAATAAAATCTCGATCGGTCCGGGCTCTAATAAGAACCGAATTACCTAATTACTCATTAAATATAAAAATCATTTATACACATCAAAATTTTAATTGATAATCAAATATTTAGCCCATTTTAAATTGTGAAATAAAAAGATAAAAAATTATATTTTATAAAGTTAAGGGGGAGGCATGACATTCAAATAACATTTTTACAAAATTCAAAAGCAAAATTTTTAAAATATTAAATATTTTTAATAAAACATTACGACTGCCGCAAAAAGTTGCGCATGTCGCCGCCGTCCATCAGTTCCAACACCAGAAACTGTTCGCCCTCCATGGACACACCGAGCAATTTGACAATGTTTGGATGATCAAAATTTCTTAAAATTTTCATAAAAAAAATTTGTGTTTTGTTTTAAAATTTTTTGTAGGCCTCTAACTTCATCAGGATGGCCTCCTTGAGAAATTTGACCCGGTTCTCCTCGTTGTTGTCCTTCAAATATTTAATTGCAACACGAACTGCTGGCGTTGTTGGGCTATTTTTTGTGCGCATAAACCCCTGAAATTTGAACAAAAAGCATTGAGACTATTTAATTTTTGCATAAAATATATTATTATGAGAATTTTTAATGCAATATTTAATTTCCGAAAAGCAAAAAAAAAAAATTTAGAAAGTTTTAAAAGGCAAAAGTTCGGTTTAGACACTGCCATAAATTTTTGTGAAATAATAAAAATTTAGTATAATTTTCTGCTTAAATGGTAAACTCATTTTAATAGTTTTTTTTTAAACAAGGGCCTAAAGCATTATTTTTTATATCTTAAAAGTAGTGCCTTGCCGTGACCGGGATCCCGCCGGGCTTTTACGCAAAACCGGGATCTTTTAAACGGGATCCCTGTCCCCGAGGACCAGCTCGGCTCTTTTGATCCATCCCGGTCCCGTATCCCGGGGATTTTTTTAACTTTTTTGCCGGGAACTACTTAAAAGTAGGGTTGGAGCCAGGGGGGACAGGGACGGGAAAAACCGGGGATCCCCGGCCATTCTCATTTCCGTCCCCGTTCCCCGGTTTATCCCCCCTCCAGAAAACGGGAATCCCGGGCTTTCCGTCACCGGAATCCAAGGTTTCCGGGGATCCCTTACCCCCCCCCCCCCAACCTCCCCAAGACCCGGATAATTTTACCCCAAAAATTTCCAAAAACATCCGGATACCGGGGTCCCGGATAACCCGGGTTTGTCCAACCCAACCCTAATAAATTCCATAAATGCCACCACACGGTCCGCTTGCTGACCTCACAAACTCTGCCAAAACTGCCCATGCCCAACTCCTTTGTTGCCTTCACACACTCTGCACTGAGCCGGGGCAAGGCTAAAAGAATGGCAAAGCAAAAATTGTGCCGAAATTTGTTTAATTAAATTTAAAAAAAAAATTCACTCACTCTTCAATTCATTTTGCACTTCGGGCGAAAATTTGTGTGACGATTGCGGGAACTGAATTTGTTGTCCAATACTTTCCATGCAGATGGGCTTGTGCAGCTTCAGACGTATACGCTTCCGCTCGGCCATTTTCCAATGCACCAAAATTGGAAAATTAATTAGTAATCCTAATTACCATTCATCACCCTAATTACCATTCATCACCCTAATTACCATTCATTAACCTAATTACCATTCATCATCCTATAGGGCTGATTATTAATTGTATACAGTACATGTAGCCAGCCAGACCTGTTATCACTACAGTATGCATTTTGTCTGAATTTTTTAATTTTAACGCCTTATTTGCCCCATTAAAGGATCAAAAACGTCCCAGCCAGCAGGAATGGGGGACAAATTCCTCGGAGATTCGAGTTTTGATTCCCGAAAAATTTTCAAGTTTCCCGGAATTCCATTTTTGAAGTAAAGGTTATGAGATTCTAATTTCCAAAAAAATTTACCGTAACCACTCAAACATTTTTATTGGAAATCTCTCCTTACAGTATCCACATGCGGCACAGCAAGCCAACACCAGCAAAGTGAACAGCGCTAACAGCATGTACAACCAAAAGCTGATGCTGGTGGTGCCATCGCCTGCAGCGCTTTTATCACTCGACGGCGTGTAGCCGAACTCGCCGAACCCTTCCACATTGGCGGCACGTACACGGAATTGACTGGAACAAATTTTTTTTGTTTTGCAATTTGCAAAAAAAATGCATGCCGTGCATGCGTGCGTGCACTTACCCCTGCGCAAGCTCCTCGTCACTTGGCGTTTTGCCGCGCCGTGCATGCGTTTCGGTCCACGCAACGCGCCAGAACAGGCGGTCAGGCGGCAAACCGCGTTCCGCAATTTCCCATTCTGTCTGACCGCTGGCGCTTCAAATTAATTGCTGGTTAACAACTAATTTCGCGTTTCAAAATCGCTCGAGAGCGTGTGTTCGAGAATTTTCAAAAATTCAAAATTGCCTAGCGATTTGATTTTAAAAAAGTGTCTCAATAAATACAGTTGTACCGGTACTCGACCGCATAGTTTTGTATTGGTTCGCCGCCGTCAAAGTTGGGCTCTGCCCATCGAAGTGTCCAGCCGCCGCCTTCACATTTGCCGGTTGGCCAATCACTTTGTTTTGTGGTTGCATCTGCAACAAGCCATGATTCCAAATCCCAAATATTTTAAAACAGCTTTTGATATGACCATCAACCCTGATCAGATGCATAATGCTAACTGGTTCAGATATGATCAATAATTGTTAACTGGCCCTGATCAGGTATATTATAAAAGGCAATTGATTCTAATCAGAGCAACAATTGTATAACTCGTTTTGATCTGATCAGTGATGATATCCGATCCTAATCAGTTTAATAATGCTTACTTATCAGATCTCGACCTGATCAATGTTCAGTGAAAATTTTATATTTGCTTGCATTTACCGTAAGCGCAGCCTTGTTCGTTGGCTAATTTTACGTCCAATGGAGTTGACGGTGTTCCAGCTGATTTTTAATAATTTAATTTTTTACAAATTAGCTTGGCTTAACGTAGCTTCCAGCGTTTGTTTTAGAGTAATTTGTTTACAATTAATAAAAAAAATGTTTAAACCCCAAAATTGATGAGCAAATTTATAAATTTTGGAATCTTGCCTCCCACCTTTGGTGCGCGCTTGTTGACTTTGCTGAAAGAACGTCTCGATCAGCACGGTCTTCTTGCCGCCGTCCTTTTGCTGCAGCTGCAGTTGTTGCTGAGCCGCCTTGCCGTCCACGGCTGATGCAGTCGCTGCAGTGCTGGCGGCACCGGCCCATACATTGGCAGCAAAAATTGTGTACTCAGCCGCATAACGATAGTCATAAGCAGTGGCCGGATGCAGTTGATCAACACACAAAAAGCGTTGGGGCCAATCGGTGAGCGCAAACGTCGAGTTGCGCACGTCCGTCCAGGAGGCGTCCACGCCGCTCTGCGCAACCAAACAAAAACAGATCATGCCAAGAAAAAACCCAAAAATTTTTTTTTGTAATTTTGATCTTTCTTGGGAAAAAATTCTCGTTGTCTCGGTTTGGTACTGTTCTGTTCTGTGCACACAAATTCAAATTTTTAAAAAAAATGTCAACAAATTTGCGCGTGGGCGCACTTTAAGTAGTGGCAAGTTATTTTGGATAGAGATCGGACTTGAGGACCGGTCGAGATTTCGATCGAGAATCTCGAAAAATCTCAAAAAAGTTAAACGATCGAGAAACAAAAGGCATCATTTATGTACTACCTGACGATATTGTATAGAAATTTGGACAAATTGGGCAGATGAAGCATCCACGCCCGACATCAGTGTGTTCCATCGGAGGAACATCGAGTCACCTAAAATGATGGCAAAACAAACGATGCCGTCTTCTTGAGCAGCAAAATTCCAGATCAAGAACAGGGAGCTCAGAATGCCCTATTTTTATGGCAAATGCCATAATTTTGGAAATTTGCCATATTTTTTGCCATATTTCCACACTTGCCATAATTTTTCCATATTTTAGAGGTTTGTGAATAATTCTCATTTTTTACAGGAAAAATGAAGGATTTTCCGAAAATTGGGATCCTTGCTTTGTACAATTTGAAAATTTAATTGCTTTTTTGGCGTTCTATTTGTTATTTTTATGCTTTTCTTGCGGAAATTCTTCAAAATTGAAAACTTTGTGCTTTTAATTTTAAAATTACCTTAGAGTCAGGGAGCTCAAATTACCTTATTTTTAAGGCAAATGCAATAATTTTGAGAATTTGCCTTATTGTTTGCCATATTTCCACACTTGCCATAATTTGCCATATTTTTGAACTTTGTGAAAATTCACATTTTTAGGGAAAAATGAGAATTCCCGAAAAAAGTGTCATTGATTCGTACAATTTGATGTTTTTGGTTGCAAATCTGTTAACAAATTGAGTCAAAAATTCAAAATTTTCTCGGCGGCGCCTATCGGCACCGCCGACCCGCCCCCCACCCAACAGTAAAGCAGAATTCTCAAAAAAATTGCATTTTTGAAAATTCCTTAATAAAAATGCCATATTTTTGACCCCTCGATGCCATAAAAATGTCATATTTTTGGAGTCGGTTGCCATATTTCCTCGATGGTGATCTGAGCTCCCTGATCAAGAATCAAGAATGTAAAAATCGGGTCGCAAGAATGGAATAAATGCAGAAACCGGTCCGGATGTTGGAGCTGTTCAGGGAACTTCCCACAACCGGATCCCCCGAATAAAGCCTACTTGTGCTACCCTAATGAAGACTAATGATCCCCCCCCCCCCCCCCCTAATGAAGACTAATAACCCCCCCCCCCCTAATTAAAACTAATGACCCCCCCTCCCCCTAATGAAGACTAATGACCCCCCCCCCCCCCCCGGGTGGTTGCTCACTCGTCACATTTTCGAGTCGAAGCGTGCCGGGAATGTCGCGTGTGTGTGCCTGACTTTCCGTTGATGTTGCCTCCGCATCGTCCGCGTTCAGCCGATTGATGTGCAGGGCCACAACCTGACAAAAAAATTTTGTTTTAAATTTTGTCAATTTTTTTTCTAAAAACTTACCCAAAAATGGTAGTCTGTGGACGGACGAAGGTTTGGCACTTTGGCTTGGCACGGGTTGGACTCGCACGGCACAACCTCGGCCAAAGCGGCGGAAAAATGGCCGGCTGTGCCTTCTGCCGGTCGGACAGCTACGGGCACCGGGTTGGCAAGTGCCGGACTCAGTTGGCTGACCTGAACATTTAATTTTTAAATTTTTAAAAAAGTAAATATTAATTTTTTTGTTTTGGTTTTGTCCATTATTCCCGTTTGAACTTTTTTTGGCCCCAGTCCAAGATTTTTCCCAAAATCGGTCCCGTTGTACTCTAGCTTTACTAAAAAAAATAAATTTTCTTTGTAATTACATAGGAACAATTTTTTAATTTATTTAAATAAATAATTTTTTTTTTTTATCATCGATTTTTATTTTGGGAAACAATTCAAGCCCAGAATTTAAATAAATAAATTTACGCGATATCGAATTTCGGCGACCGGCGCACTCAACAGGTCGGGCAATGTCCAGCTTAACAGCACAGTGTCCGGCGTCAGTGCCAATGCCTTCGGCTCTTTCGGTGCCAACGGGTAGCCGAAGCCGGTGTGCAATAATTTGGCCTCCGATTGGCCCTGCGGGGGACAATAGTGGTTAAGCCAGCTGACAGTGACGTCATAGCTAAAAAAATTGAAAAATTACGGACGATTTTTTCTAAAATAAAAAATATAGTGAATCATAAGTCGATAATATTTTTTTCCCCTTTTTTGAATATATAAATAGATTGATTTGTATTTTATTAATTTAAAAATAAAAAATGAAGACCAAAAATTTAGTTAACATCCTAAGAAAATTTTTAATATACCTAACCCATTTTTTTAAATTGATATAGTTTATATACAGAAATTTTTAAATTTTGTTACTCACTCTGTGTACTTTTCCAGCACGCCGTTGTCCACCACAATCCGGTTACTGCTCGAATGGACCGTTTTGATCTTCTCCTACAAATACGTTTTAAATCAAAAAGCAGTTTGAAATAAAGACAAAAGACCACGCACGGACAAATGACCTCTCTTAATTGGTAAAAACCAACCGGGCACCCTCCATAGTTTCCAGGCTTAAAACTCATGAACAATTTTCGAGTGAATATTTTGTCCTGGCAACTCGTTTTGTACTGGGACATTAAGTCCAGGGAGCTTTTGTCCAATTTTCAATGAAGTGGGGACATTTTGTCCAGCAGAGGAGATCATTTGTCTGCGTACGCTTGCTGATGACCTGTTGGTGCTTGTCAGTGCCACGCTTGCGAAAATGGACATCATATTGCGTGATCGGTTGCGAAACATTCACACACTCGTTGGGCTGCTGCTGCTGCGCGTCCTTCTGCAGTTGCAGCTCATGCACTTCCACCACCGCACCAGTACGACCTGATAAATATTGTGAATTAAAGATGCGAACTCTCAAAAATTAAATTCTGATCAGTCATCAATAAAATGATCAAACAAATTAATGACCATATGAAGAAAGCTTCACCCCTGATCAGTTGACTGATCGTCAAATTCTATACTGATCAGCAGCCGTACCCTATAAAACTGATCATTAGTCAAAATAATCAATCAATTCAGACCAACAATAACTTGATTAAAGATAACAACTCTGATCAATCGATAAACATATTCTGATCAATAGCCGACCTAACGAACAATTAATTAGGTAATTAATTTTAATTACCTTCATTCTTCACATTAAAGCTGATCTGACTGGCCGGTGGCAGCTGGAAACAGTCACGGTTCGGGAACGGCTGCGATGACTGTGAGACGGCGAGCAATTGACGAATTGGCGGGCTCGGACTGGGGAACTGGGACACGGCGGCTGTCTGTCGATCGTACACCAACAAATCGTTGGGTGTGGCAAAAACCAACACTTTGTCCGCCACGGTGAACAGTGAAATTGCCTTGAGTCCAGTTTCTGCACCGCAAGAAAATTTGATAAAAATTTTAACAAAATTATGATTTGATCGCCGGCGGCACCTTTTTCACCGCTAACTCCAACCAGAATGCCAAATTCATATTCAAAATTCAAATTTTTGTTTTGGCGCCAAAAGGTTTTAAGGGAAGGCCCAAAAAGTGCACAATAGTTTCGAGAAGCCAGAATTCAAATTAAACAGAACACCCAAAAACAAAACGCCAAAATTTTTCAAATGTTCTTCCGGGTACAATGGGTACTACTACAGTACTACGATAACCAGCTCGTTCTAAGTTGAAAGTTGTCAGGCCTAATGAGTGAAAAAACCCGATCTGGACCACTGCTCACCACCAAACAGGGACCAGTTGACGTTGATGTCCGGGCAATTGTTGTCCGAGTTCAGCTTCAGCTCGATCAGACCGTTCCAGGTCAGCGCGTACAGTTGTGGCGATGCCGCTTTGTTCCACACAAATTCGCCAACAATTGAAGTGATCGTCTTAAGCTCGCAATTTTAAATTTCATTTTTTATTATTTGGTTGTTATTGCCTTAGGCAATTTTTTAAATATTTACCTTTTGCCTTAGGAAATTTTTTAAATATTTTGTTACCTTTTGCCTTAGGCAACCAGTTGTCAGCTCCAAATTGCTTTCAATGCCTCGGTTCAAATCGAGCGCAAAAAGTGAGCCATTTTTGGTCAACAAATAGGCGGTGCTGAACAACAAAAATGTAATGGAACATAAAAAAAACTAATCAGCCCCCAGACGGGGCGGGACCGATCACTTCAGTGCCAACAAGTTTTGAAAAGCTATTTTTTCTTAACTAAACTAAACCAAATCACAAATAAAATGCCATTCAAAAACTCTAATTGAGAAGACTCATAAATTTGCTGGCACTGATGTGTGGGCGGGCATTGACAAAAATGAGTACCGTCAGGCAAATCAGAGTTTTTTGAGAGTTATATTAGCTCGGATTCTGATCATCATTGATCAGGACACTAAAGATCGGACCGATCGAGAATCTTAAATTGAACTTAGTGAATGGGTCGTAGACGAGCTGCTTGGCATCTTGGGCGCCCAGCGACAGCGGGAACAGCTTTTTCAACAACACAGTGCTGGGTGAGTCTTGCAGCTGGTCAAGATGTATCTGCAACACAACATTTTTAATTTATTTTTATTTTTTTTTGTACAATTTTTGCGTTCTTCAAGACGGCTTACCGTTGTTAGCTCACGTTTGCCCACCAACAGAAGACGATTTGCCACCCAATCGGCCGCCATTGCATCAATTTGCGTAACTTCGCCCAACAGTGAAGCCTTATTATTGTAGGATTTCAAACAAAAAAAATATTTTTCCAACATAATAATTTTTTATGTTTTTCATTACAGTTTAAATTCAAAAATAAATATTAAATGCAAAAAAAAATTTGTTCTAAAAGGTCATTTTCTTTTTAAGAAAATAGTATAAGGACTTTTCACCCCGAAAAAAAAAATCAAATTAGCAAAAATTCATACTGTAACTCACGCCCACCTTGGAGAGTACAGTATCCACTTGGTTAATGTCCAGCTTCACCAATGCCAACTGAGACATTTCGGGTTCCTTCCGAATTGCATACAGTTCACTGCCAACATAAGTCATTGCTTGGTATTGAACCTTAACAGTATGCGAAGTTTTGAATTTGTCATTTTGTTTCATTTGGTTGTCGTCGACATTTTGTCCAAGTACAAATGAAAGTTGGTGCTTTGTCCCAAATAACCAGGATGTTTTCGCGTCAGTACCCAAATCGTTAGTATTGCAAGATTATTGGGGGCATAATTGTGGACAAAAAGCATACATTGTGACAAAATACCAAACAATAAATACCGTATGTGCAATTTGTCGCTTTCTGTTCTTGGCCAAAAATCGCGCTTTGTTCCCGTTGGTGACAGAATTTTTCACTGACGACTCAATGGTCCAATTTTGGATGGCCACAAGGTTGTCGGTAGAGTCGATGGCGAACAATCGAATCAACGGCTTGAACTCTGCAAAATTAAGTTTTAGAATCGAGACGATAAAAAAATTATGATCAGAATTCCGATCAGCTTAAAAAGCGAAAGCATCGAGAAAAACCCAATAAAAAAATTATGCAAACCAAAATAAAATTGCAATCCGGGGCTATTACTGAATTCCAAAAATTACTTTTGGGATTTTCTCGAAAACCCGGCTCTATCTAGGCGTACATTCCCGGCTTAACTTTAAAGGAAATCTAGTAATTCTCGAACAAAATTCCAAAGCTGCGCGATTTTGAAGGTTTCAAAAATTGTTCGAGATTAATATTCATCCATGCTTAAATGTGTTACCAACCGCTTCCATCAATTTCGGCTGGCGGCGATGACGGCGGCCCGACAAGTTGCTGATCATTCATAGCAAAGATCAGGCATGAGATTTTGCCCGATCGGACCGAGAAGGTGTAGGCTCGATTGGTGCCACGACGAAGCGTTGCATTCACTGTCATATAAGCTGGGATGTAATCGGATGCCGGATTCAGGCGTTTTTGCGTCCGGGTTCCGGGTTTAGGTCCGGCATGCCGGATTCAGGGCGTTTTTGGGTCCGGGTTCCGGGTTTAGGTCCGGCATGCCGGATTCAGGGCGTTTTTGGGTCCGGGTTCCGGTTTAGGTCCGGCATGCCGGATTCAGGGCGTTTTTGGGTCCGGGTTCCGGGTTTAGGTCCGGCATGCCGGATTCAGGGCGTTTTTGGGTCCGGCAATGCCGGATTCCAAACATTTTGGGAGCCGGAATTCCGGATGCCGGACTTTTTTTTTGGCATCCAGTTACATCCCTGAACCCAATTTAAAAATGTGCAAAATAAAGAAATAATAATTAAGAACACCGGATTGCACATCACTGCTGCCCTGTTGTTGGCCGGCTGGCACAGTGGCGACAATAGTGCAGTTAACAGTGTAGCCAAGCTGGTCACCGTTCCACTCTTTCGGCTCGTCCCAGAACAGGTCAATGATGGCACGTGTGCCGTCAACAGTTCGCTGCGCAAAAATTTTTGATTCAGAAGTCCGGATTAGAAGTGGTAATTTCTAGTGATGCTCGAGAGTCTTGGTCTCGGTTCACGAGCCGAGAAAAATCTCGGGTTTTTTGGGGTAATCGGTTTGAGTCTCGGTAAATTTCAAGTCTCGAGCGTCACTAGTAATTTCGCGCAGAATGTTGGCTTACATTTTTTGAAAACCAAAATTCTTGACCCGGAAGCGTGTATTCAGAATTTTAAAAAGTTACATTTTTTTTCGTAAATATTTCTATCAAGAATCCCGGCTCTGAAAAACGTCCGGAATCGAAACTCCGGTGTTCCAAAATCCATTTGTAGAGGGCCAGTGCTCAATATGTACACATACATGTTGAGTGGCGAAGATGCGCACATTGCGCGGCGCGGACGGCGGTTTGGTGGGCGTCAACAATGCGCTTCGGTTCAGCGCCACCGCTGTCCACGGGTTGTACGCCTCCAGCAACAGGTCGAACTTCTGGCGTGAATTCCACGCCTGGATCAACCGCTGTGGCAGTTGGTACGCGCTGGCCTGGCTGAGCAGCACGATGCGCTCGCCACCGAACGCGTCGCGGAACAGCGACAGTTTGTACAGTGACTGCACCCCATTAGCAGCGGGTATAGCAACAACAGATGGTGCAACAACTTCTGTAAAAGTTATTTGGAACAGTTAGTGGCCAAATCCTGATCGAGACTGATCAGAGACTGATTAGTCTCCAGTGTTCCAGATATTGATTTTGTCAATCAAAAAAATATGCTGCAATTTAACAACCACCTTTGTGCAAAGTGTTCTGCCAGCTGCTGATGGTCCAGCTGAACTGGCCCAACTTCTCGTCAAACTGTATTGGACCCTCAAAATGTATGCGATGGTCACCGATGCTTTCAACATAGTCGCCCGCCAACAAGAATTGAATGTCTCTGACGGCAAAATTCAGGTTGATTGTCTTGAAAAAAATTGTTAATATAAAACTGATCAAGAAATTTTAAATTTATGATAAAAACAATAATTAATTAAAGAATAAGCCGATCAATTAAAAAAATATATATATTTTTAAATAAATTTGAGCAGACCTGAAGTGTCAGATCAATTGTGCCGAAGAAGCCATCATCAGTCAGAATAAGCAGCCGATCATCCGCAAATGCCATTTGACGGATTCTTAAAATCAACCATTTTTCAAAAATAAAATTATAATTACAAATTATATTTATTTTAAAAAAAAAATCTACTTGTATGGAAAATGATTTGTTGTTGCGATCAGCTGGAAGGGTTGCGCAAGGTCTGAACTGCTTGACAGCAGTTGAACAACGCCGGAGGGCAACATTACAAGCAAAAACACGCGGCCCGGACCCTTTTGCGGATGGTCTTCTTCGGTGGCGATGCCGTACACTTTGCCACACTCCTCACCACTTGCTGACACCAGCGGTTGACAATTGTACACGCTGGAATTTGCGTTTTTTAAACCATTTTTGGGTCATTTTATGGAAAAAACTATTTAACCCTAGAGCCCGACCTGGATTTTTCTGGATACAGAAATCCAGATCCAACGTGGGCTTCAGACGACCTGGATTTTCCTGGATCTGGATTTTTGTCCAGAAAATCCAGATCCAGGCCTTCGTGAAATCCAGATTCAGAATCCAGGATTGTTCAAAATGTCGAGCTCTATTTAACTCCCTCCGGCAAACAAAAAAATCAACAAAATTAATATCGTAACGCCTACGAACATTTTATTGAAGGACGACGTGGTACGGTATGCGAACACTGAGTATGCCGATGCCAACAAAATTGTTGCACGCGACACGAGCAGTGCGACCATGTGAAAATGGACAGAGTCCAAGAAATGGGCGGACAATGGCGCTGCCGTGCCCTCAATGCTGCGCGTTACTGTAAAGTCTTTTTGCCACGATTGGTACAGTACACCGGAGCTGTTGTCGTACGCTATGGACACGGTGGTAGCGTCTACTGATGGAAATTTTGGATCTAAAAATTAAAAAAAAATAATATAAGTGATTGAGAAAAAAGAGCCTAATCTTTAAAAGATTATATAAATTGCTAAAAATATATTTATGCTTAAAGCATTGTTAAATGATTTAAAAAATTATACCAATATTTTTCTTATCTGAAAATATGAAATTTGAATATATTTTTTATCACAATTTATAATGTTATTTCATTTCTATAATAATAAATTGAAAATGTAAATGCTTTCAATTGTTAAATAATATTATGTAAATTAAAAATCAAAAAGAATCTTATTTAAAAAACCAATTATCCTTTTGATTATTTTTTTGAAGAAATAAAAAATACATTTAAATTTAACCAAAATATGTAAAGATTTTAAACAATTTACACAATTTATTTAAATATAAAAAATAAATTATTTTTTCTCACATAAATGTGTCCGATCGGCTGGCACGTCCCTGCCCAGCATGTCCAACAACAAAAATGGATCAGCCGAAGGCTGACCACCGCCGATGCCACCACCTTCTGCCAATGTTGACTTTTTGGTATATAATGTGATCGTTTTGCGCATTCTATCGGCATGGAACGGTCTGTTGGACGTGATCACTGGAGATGAACAAATATTTCGGGTACAAGCTCTGAAATAATTCTTAAATTAACAAAAAAATATTTATGAAAATTATCCATTTTAAAAAAATGTATTTTAACGGCATTTTCAAAAAATGTATTTTAACGGCATTTTCAAACAGAAAATGTATTTTAACGGCATTTTCAAACAGAAAATGTATTTTAACGGCATTTTCAAACAGAAAATGTATTTTTTTCAAAAAAAAAAATGTATTTTAATGGCATTTTCAAAAAAAATGTATTTTAACGGCATTTTCAAACAAGAAATTTATTTTTAAATTTTGCCTTATCGTTAGGTTGTAAGTGCCGTCGACAGACTCCAGCCCAACAGGTACAGTAATGTGCGTCGTCAAAATTGTTCCTTGGCTTACGGTAGTCGATGTTTGTACAGTATCATTTTTTTCGTTTTCAACATGGTCGGGTTGGAACTGAAGAATGTACTCATAGGCAAGTGATCGCCATGCGGAGCCAATAGCTGAAAAAAGTGAACAATGTTATCATCCCAATAAATTTTTTTAAAAAGATGTAACGTTTTCACTTTTTATAAAAATTAAATTTGGCATTTCGTAAAATTATTTAAGAAAATATTAAACAATATTTAAAAATAAAAATTGAGAGTAAATAGGTATAAGAACTGGAATCTTTTCTCAATTTGTAATTTCATTCGTTTTGCTAACTCTCTATAAAAAGTAAAATATATTTATGTTAATAATTTTCAATACTTTTAAAACAATAGTTGAATTTTAAATTTAAATATTTTTGAATTTTGCCTTGGAAAGGCAATGATGTTGGTGGTCGCCAGCTTAACAAGGCGTCAGAATCTGTCAACAATAAGCCAACTTTGGACGGTGGGACCATGAACGGCGGTGCAATGAACGGTCGTAGCAGCACGAACTCCTTGACAGGCCCAGAGTACAGGCTGAATTCATGTTTCGTTTTTTTAATAATGAAAATTAGCTGATCAGATATTCTGATCCAAAAGTGATCAATAATCATAATTTCATCCCAAAGATGACTGTTTTTTATTCCTTTGAGTTATGGTTTAATTTTTTTTAAATCAATTCAAATCAATGTGAATTTAAAGAAACCAATCAATAAAAGTGATCTAACGGACCGATCAGGTCAAGGATTATTTTATATGAATATTTTCAGACTTGCCATGCGAAGGAAGTTTAGCAAGCGGCTTATCTTATTAATTTAATTTTAAGAAAACAATAAAAAAGTGTACGAAAAAAGCTTATGCCATATTTGATCAAATTGCATTGGCATTCTGACCATTGAGCTAAATTCAAACAAACTAAGTAAAAAAAAACGGCCTTCTTTAAATCTGGAACATTACCCACTCACTATTTGCTGAGGTGGACAGCCTTGCTGCCATGGTCGAACTCCTCGCTGTACAAGCAACTTTCCCACGGATGCGAGTCTCCGCAACTTGACGATGTCCAAAACAGACGGTTACGGTAGAACTGCGCGTGCACGACGTTACGGTACGTGTCGCTCAGTGTCCAGCCTTCGCGCTCGTCCCGCACCGTACCGTTGATCAAATCTCGGCCTGTCAAATTACTGTAGTTGGCTTACAAATTGATCATTTTTCATTGTTGCCGAGACCCGGATAATTTTTCAGTTATATTAGAAAGACTGATCAGAACTTGGCCGGTCTTTTGTATTTAAGGCCTTATTGATCAGGGCATCCTATAAGATTACGGTAGTTGGCATCCATTCGCGCGACCTTACGGTAATTGGCATCCATTCACGAGACTTGGTATGCATTAAGTAAAGAGAGACTGATCAAAATAGCTAAGCACTTATTGGTTGGAAAGGCCCCGTAGGATTACGGTATTTTAGGGATATTTAGGACTTTCAACGGTAAATAAGCCAATATGTATAGTTTTTTAATTTTTAAAGTTTTTTTACTGATCAGTTGTCCGGTCCGACTGACTGCGATCAGCTTTTGCTCATGCAAATCCACCTCCAAACTGCTGACTGGTGACAATTCAGCCAGCTTAAAAATGATCATAAAAATTTCTCGAAGATTCAAAAAAATTTCTACCCGTCGCGTGATGGACAATGAATAATTTTGGGTGGCATCCAACGGCAGCATCGGCGTCGAGAACACATCGCCAGAATTTGTGGCATAATACAAAAATCTTTAATTTTTGACGAATTTTAAAATTTTTATTAAAACCAAATTTTATCTTTTGTACCCATTCCATGCATCTTCGGCAAGTCGATAGATGAAATTTGGCGAATTTGTCAACGTCAATGTGGTGGAATTTTCGCAAGTATGGAACTGGCAACGCACAATGCCCAATTTGTCGCGGACGGCATAAATTCGCTCCTACAAATTTTTTGAATATAAATTTTAATGGTTATTAATAGGGCCCGGATTTATATTGACTAAAAACCCCAAAAAGTGCCAAAATATTGATTAAAAAATGTGCAAAAACGGACCAAATCCAGTCAAATTTTGCGTAAAAACCTTCAAAATTCGTCATTTTTTATTAATTTTTCACTCAGAATAGAAAATGTACTATTTTTCACATGTATAAAAAATATAAATAAACATTTTTTTTAGGGAAAATGTCGATCTTTGGGGGGGGGGGTGGATTTTTGGTTTTTCGTTTTTAACGAATTCGTATAAAAAAATATTTAACTAATACATAATAAAACATTTTAGGACCGTAATCACTGAGGCCACAATTTGTGTGATGGCCACACCATCCGGTGCCCGGATGCGTTCAGCATGAACAATTTGTTCCGAAAAAGCTGTCGTGCTGTTGTTCATCTGCTGCTGAGCGCCACCACCACCACCACCAGCAGCAGCAGCAGCGGGGCTGGGATTGTTAGCGGCTAAGAATAATATCGATCAATAAAAAGGATAAAAAAGGAAAAAAATAAACAATTTGTACAAAATTAAATTGTTTTTAATCTAATTAGCTCTGTTAAGCAATAGAGAAGACCAACATTAGCTTATTTAAGTTTTTAAAATTAATTTAGAAGATAAAAATATTTTTTTCGGAAAATTTTAATTACTAATTATTGGATCTTTAATTAAGCGCTCTTCTTTATTCATTAAAACCCCTATAATTACCATTAAAATTGTGCAGCCACTCTCCGATGTCCAGTCTGAACATGGCGCCGTCCGACAGGCCCAGCAACAGTTCTGTTTCCGACACGCAGCCCAACGCGGTGATCGACTGCGAGTTGTTCAGCGCAAATGCAATTTTGGACGGCTCCGTCAGCATCACAAAGTCGTCCAACTTGTCCAGCACGTACAAGCTGATGCCGTCGGAAAACACGAGAACACTAGCACTGGGCGTGCCATGTGTTGCTGCTACGTCTGTAATCATAAATTTTGTTCTACAAAATTTTTTTGCTATCAATTAAGTTCAGCACCATGCACTTGCTGAAGCGTGATGTTCAGCACCAGTTCATCCTCATCAAATGCCTTTTTGATGCCCTCTGTACTGCTTGACAACGTCGGGACTGGCGTTGTGTCTGTGCCAACGTCCGCTATTGCCAGCTGGAACTGTTTGTACTGATCCGGCAGATTTCGGAAGAAATGGCATGTTGTGTTGGTGAATTGGGAACGAATAAAAGTGCCAGAACCATCCTCGACAACAGCAAAAAGACGAAGTCTGATGAAGAAAAATCCCAAAAAATTTAGTGCCAAATTTAGAAGAAATCCATACCGGAACTGGGACGTCTCGTGGACATCAGTTACCCTCTCCTCCGTTCTCCAGCATGCCACAAATCCGTTCAGTGCCAGCTGCAGTTGACCACCACCGATGTCCACCGTCGGCTTCAGCCTTCGCCGTGACGGCGTCGACGCTGGCGAGCCCAACGGCAACAGCACGGTTTGAAGAAATGGCCGTGACACAACGGCAATGTCACGCCAAAGTGCGACGAGTTGGAGCTGTATTTGGAATTAAACAAATTATAATTGCTTAGTACAGGAATTCAATTTAAATGGCAAATTTAAAAAAACAAAAATCAATTAAAAATCAGCGTTCGTTCACCTCAATGTCGCTGTGCTGCTCCATCGGCACAAAAATTGTTGCATGCAGCTGCACATTTGGCTCTCTGAACGTCTTCTCCTCCATCGGTGTCCATCTCCAGCCGGTGCTGGTGCCGGACGCGCGACTCAGTGCCATCCACCGTATGTTGGTTGTCGAGATCTCTTGGATTATGGTAGCCTGCTGATCGGAGAAGGACCAGTTCAGCCCGACGCCCAGGCCGACGTCCAGAAAGGCCTCCACCGACACAAGCTCAACCAGTTCTGCAATATAAATTTGTGAATTGGCCATGAAAATGGTAAATTTTTGTGTTTGGAAAAATTTTATTAAAGTCTTTGCATCTTTTGCTAAACATTTTAAAAACCTGAAAATTAACTGAAAAAAAAGTTTAAGCTATCATTAAGCCAAAGCTTTGCGATTAGACAAATTTGAAAAAAATTATGGCCAGAAAATTCCAAAACTCCGGATTATTGTTAAATATAAAATGTCTCGAATATTTCTGTTTAATTAATTAATTAATTACGTTGCAATTGGTGCAGAAACAAATCGGCCACAGCTCGGCAACCTTGATGGCATGCAGCTGATCCATCTCCAATGGAATTGCAGCGTAAATCGCAAGTGGAATTTAGGGACTCAAGATCTTTGCAGCCCGAGCGGCACTGGAATATTAATTAGGTTTTTTTAAAATTATATCATTAAATGAGAAAATCCTAATTAGTAATTTAATTAAATGAAAAATTTTAATTTATTTAAAAATGCTTTTATTAAGGCTAGTACTGAAAAGTAATAAGTAATTATAAAAATGTTTTTAATTTGAAATTTAGGAATTTACAGAAATCATTTAGGTATTTTTAATATAAACTGAAAAATCAATTAATTTAGAAATTTAAAATTAATGAATTACACTTACAGCATCGACAAGACAGTCAAAATCACAATTTGTAGTAGAAATGTTATGCCAAACCAGCGATCCGGTCGGCAAAGGCAAAGCCTAAAATGTTTAAAAGAATTAACTTAATTCAATAAATATTGCAATAATTAAAATTTAATACTAAATAGAATTAATTTAAATCTTAAGAAACCTTTAACATAGGAAATTAAAAAATTAGATTTAAAAATAAAAATCACCAAATTTCTGTCTATGCATTGATCATAGCAAAGTTGGAGTGAGTTGGAAAAAATTGTTGCAAAGCACAATGTGTGCCCGTATAATGAGATCAACACATTTATGAGGACAAATTGGACTCCGATCATTGTTCAGATCAGATCAATTTTGGCATTTTGTTCAAATTTGATCAAATTTTATTGACATTCCGTTGATAAGCAAAATGATGGGTGGCCGACCGGCCGGCCATATGATTCATCGACAAAATATTGTTGTTTAAGCTATGGTAAAATGGGAAAAATCGATGTGACTAAAATTCAGACGATTTTTGTGGGGACAAAAAATGATTTAAATCTAAAATTATTCCAATTCCAAAATTTGCATTTGCATTAGTTTCATTCATTAAATAGAGTTGATCGGGTTGGCCGAGTTGAAAACTCCGGGATCGGAAGCGTTTATAATCGGGATCAAGATTTTAAGGGAAAACAGGTTGGAATTGGCCGGGATTGAAAAGCTAACCAATTTTTCAATATTTGTTGGGCCAAAGTCAGAATTAATTAAATTTTAATATGGTGATTGGTCCCCGACAGTTCGGGCGGCGCGCGTATTTGACACTGGATCGGAGACGATACCCTAAAATGTCGGGGGCGTCAATATTAGCGACAACCCTAATTTGACGAATATGGATGTCGTGTAAATTTTAAAGGTTTCTTAAAGTGTAGGCTATTAAATTTAAAATTTTAGTGTTTAGTAAAAGCTTAGGCTTTTAAATTTAAAGTTTTTTAGTGGTTTAGTAAAAGCTTAGGCTATTAAATTTAAAATTTTAGTGTTTAGTAAAAGCTTAGGATATTAAATAAATTTTAGGGGTTTTTAAAAGCTTAGGCATTTAATTTAAAATTTTAGGTTAGTAAAAGCTAGGCATTTAAATTTAAAATGTTTAGGGGTCACAGTGTCTTAAAATCTAAAATATAATTGGATTTTTAAGGGCATTTTAACGAAGTAATTTTCTCAAAATCCGAGCTGACCAAGCAAGCAAGCCAGCCCACGGAGGCCACCTTTACATAATATTGATTCATTGTGCAAATATATGTAATGGTATTATATTTTGGACGACGCGCTGGGGGGTCCGCGCCGGCAACAACTCCCCCGGGGGGATAGGGTCAAAGTCACCTTTTGCCCCGCGGGGAATAATTTCACATCGATCGATTGGATTTTGATGCTTGAAGAAAGTGGTGCAAAATTAAAAAGTGTAGTACACAATTTAGCAATTTTATTTTTGAATTTTTTGATCAAATGGACATTTTTTGATGATCGAAATTTGATCATTATTTACGGAAGAGAATTTATAATTTAAAAAAAAGTGATCGGAAAATGTGTTTATACGTTTTGAGAAACTGAATTGGGAAAAAAGGTAAACGGACATTTTAGACAAAAAAAAAAGAGTGCATCAAAAACGATGAATGGAATTTAGAAGACTGCTCAGAATACGAATTCCTTTTTCCGATTAGAAGAGGAGAAGAAGTGCCAACATAAAGCGCTTTTTTGATCGGAAAGACACAGCCTGATGAAAGTGAATTGAACAATTTTAGAAAAATATACCACAAAGTGAATTTTGATTACTTTTTGAAAAGTGATTGAATCAAGAAAAAAGTGTTCAGAAAAGTAATTTATCAATTTTGGAAAGTAATCAAGCAGAAGCATAATCAATTTGAAAAAAAGTATCAAAAAAATAAATTGATTAATTTTGATCAGGCAATGATCAATTTGAAAAAAAAGTGGTCAGAAAAATGAATTGATCAATTTTGATCAGGCAATGAACAATTATAAAAAAAATTCTCAGAAAAGTGGATTGATTAGTTTTGATCAGGCAATGAACAATTATAAAAAAAAGTTCTCAGAAAAGTGGATTGATCAATTTTGGAAAAGTGATCATGCAGAAGTTGCAAAAAGTGATCAGAAGAATGAATTGATCAATTTGGAAAAAAAAGTTTCCAGATATTACGAAGACGCGATTTTCCACCCATTTAAGGCTGGTTAACTAGGCGACAACTGAAAGGACATTTCATCGAGAAATAATTTTCGGGTTGGTGGAAGGAGTCGAGTTTTGGGGGGGGGGGTTTGAATGGACGGGCAGCAGAGTTTTGTCACCCTACAGCCATCCCATCAATCCATCATCGGACGGGGCGAGGCGACAAATTCCGGCAATTTTGGGGGGGGGGGCTGCTGGCTGAACGCGCATTTAACTTAAACGATCGATGTGTGCTGCTGCTGATCAGAGCGGGTATCAATTTCATAAATTGCATTTTATGCACTACAAAAGTGTCATCAGCAGATTGCTGTTTGAATGACCAGAATTGTACCAACTTTTTTTAAAAAAATCAATTGGTCTAAAACAGTACGAGACTATGTTTAAATCAGATTGGGTAAAAGTGATACATTGGAATTCCTGTAATGTAAAAAGTTTCGGAAATGAAATTTCGAGGTCTTTACAAATTTTATAAATCGGTTTTCCGAACCTAAAAAAGTCTGAAACGAATATCCTGAAATTTAGCCAATGAATTTTCGATATCGTTACGTTTGGATTGAAAAGATTTGCAATATTAAATGTTTTTTTTAAATTTTTTGTCACGAGCCCTGAGAATTTTATATCGAAACCACGAAAAAGACAATGTGAGATAAAAAATAAATATTTTGAAGTCATTGCCACCATTAGCTGATCAATTGGATGTTTTCTCGCTTCTTTTAAGTTTGAAAAAGAATTTTGAAAAACCGAAACTTTTGCATTTGTGAGGAAAAAAGGTCGTTTGTTGTGATCAGAAAATGGTGCTTAATAATACTTCGTATATATATAGTCAATTTCAGTCTTGTCCAACAGGCACAACAAATAAAAATCAGAAAATGCCGTCCAATCGTCCGTCAGTTGCTCCCACCCTCCACAATCGCTGTCTTACAAGGCCACCAACGGCAGTTTACCTCTGGCCGCCTATACAAAACGGGAGTGAAGCCCCCTCATGGACTCTTGGCATTAGGTTTTATCCCCCCCGCAGGCAAATGTAATTCAACCGATCCAAAACGGCCATGTTTGAATTGAACTTAAGTGATGTGCTGATCAGTGAGACGGAAATCCCTGTACTTTTCTCATGACTCCCGCTCAAACTTACTTTGTATAACAGACGCTCCAACTTGTTGATAGTGTAATAGAGTATTGCGTGCAGCAAATCCGGTGGCAATTGAACAGGAAGTCTGAGCGTGACGGTCATAATATACCTGAACAAAAAACAGCCAGCAAATAGAATATCACCTCATATCATAAAAAATCTTGTTTAGAACTTACCACTCCCGGATCTTTTTGGATAACTGCGCGTTACATCGCAGAGCGCCCGCCTTGATTGCCTGCCCGAGTGCCATGCGCTAAATCATTCAAAATTTTCTCACCGCCAACCCTCCAGTCAGAAGTAAAACAGAATTCTCAAAAAACTTGCATTTTTGAACAATTCAATATCGGCAAAATTTATGAATTTTTATGTAATTTTAAATGTTAAAGATTCTAAAAAATTTACCTAAAAAATCGAAATTTTAAAAAAATTTGTGCTAAATCAAAAACAAGAAAAACACTTAAATTTTAACCAATTCTATAGGAATTTTGCTGAAATCGGTGTATCTAAGGAATTAAAAGCAAATTTTTTCCACTGATTGCTATGGCAAAAGCCCCTCTGCCACTATTTGGTAATCAATCGTCAATTTTGCGTAGAAAACGCGCGCCACGTTATCATCGGATAGATAAGAATAGTTGTTATGTTCGGCAAAAAGTCCTCGTCAAAAATGCTGATACGGCCATGAATTCTGGGGAGAAGTGGGCGTTTCTTAAATTTGAATAAAATTTCCCATTTTGTAAAAAAGACTTCTTAAAGTTAGACAAAAATAATTCGAACGATGAAGAAAAAGAGAGAGTCAGACGACGAGAGTAATTTGGACATCAACGCACCCCATTTAAAAATTGTTTTAGTTACTTTTTTGAACCTTTTATTTTTTGAAGAAATAGTGTGCGAAAAAGAGAGAGTCAGACGACGAGAGTAATTAGGGAATCAAGCACCCCATCTAAAAATTGTTTTAGTTACTTTTTTGACCAATTTATTTTTTGAAGAAATAGTGTGCGAAAAAGAGAGTCAGACGACGAGAGTAATTTGGGCATGAACGCACCCCATCTAAAAATTGTTTTAGTTACTTTTTTGACCAATTTATTTTTTGAAGAAATAGTGTGCGAAAAAGAGAGAGCCAGACGACGAGAGTAATTTGGGCATGAACGCACCCCATCTAAAAATTGTTTTAGTTACTTTTTTGACCAATTTATTTTTTGAAGAAATAGTGTGCGAAAAAGAGAGAGTCAGACGACGAGAGTAATTTGGGCATGAACGCACCCCATCTAAAAATTGTTTTAGTTTATTTTTGACCAATTTATTTTATGAAGAAATAGTGTGCGAAAAAGAGAGAGTCAGACGACGAGAGTAATTTGGGCATGAACGCACCCCATCTAAAAATTGTTTTAGTTACTTTTTTGACCAATTTATTTTTTGAAGAAATAGTGTGCGAAAAAGAGAGAGTCAGACGACGAGAGTAATTTGGGCATGAACGCACCCCATCTAAAAATTGTTTTAGTTACTTTTTTGACCAATTTATTTTTTGAAGAAATAGTGTGCGAAAAAGAGAGAGTCAGACGACGAGAGTAATTTGGGCATGAACGCACCCCATCAAAAAATGTTTTAGTTTACTTTTTTGAACATTTAACGCGCTTTCAAAAAATCTCAAGCACAGTGAGACCCGGGCCGTGCCGAGATCACCCGGTGCGGATTTATTCTAATACTTTTTTTACACTAGTAAATTTTTCAAAAAAATTGTTTTGACCCGGAAATACTGAAAATCATAACAAAAACTTTCATCATTCTCGGAAATCTCCTACAAATTTCCAAAATTTTTATTAAATTATGACCAAAATATGCCAAAAATGTCGAAATATGCTCCAAATAGCAACGAAAAATGGCTCGTGATTTTTGAATATCATTGATTAAATTCTGATCAGCACCCACTTTACAGTTCAATTCAAGTATCACCATTTTCAATCGATTGAGAAAACATTTGCCTGGGGGGAGGGGGGGGGAGGGGAGGATAAATGAGCGAGTGCTATTAGCACATGTTACACTTCACGCCGGTTTGGTATAGACTTCTCAATTTTTATTTGACAAATTTGAATCAGTGCATCTCCGGTCCGAATGTTGAATAGTACAAAAAAGCTCAAGTTCGACCAAAAAATTTACCAATAACTATTTTTCAATTGCCATACACTAATTTGAGAAAAAAAAATTTTTGTGATAAAAGCCGAAAGCCCCACCCCCCCTCCTATCCCGTCCCTATTTTAACAATGTTCGCCGTAGATCTTATTTACTCACCGGAAACGTCAAAAGGAACAAAATAATAGCACAAAAGCATGCCAAGAAATCGTCAAAAAACATTTTGTCCGTCTTCCAGTTCTTATCACTGTCTACCCGTGCGACGTTGATCCTTTGTTGGAGTGGCCAGCGCCGCGTACTCCTGCATAATACGCTCCATTTTCGTTTGGAACACACCGAGGTCGAATTCGGTGACCAGAGTTATGCCGGACGACGTATCGGCCCGCATTAGTATTTCGTATCCATCTTCCGACGGCATTTGCCCTTCGTCGGGAATGATCACCTCAACCTGCACGCTCTCCGTTGCCTTGATCAGCTCCGGGGTCAGAAGACCAAGCACTGTGAGAGGGTCAGCTGGCGTGAACTGCTCGCCTCTATACGGCTCAATTTTTTCCTTTAATTTCTCATAATGCTGCACCAAATTCAAGTCCCAGTGAAGGCCGGCAGTCCGAAATGCCTGTATGCCTGAAATTCGACACAATTTTTGTGTAAGGTTCTGATCACTGAACATACATGGTGCCTGTGATTCCTTGATCATCTCGATCAGTCTTGGAAAGCGTTTTCCATTGATAGAACCCAGCCCATGTTTGGCGATCACGTGTGATGAGTACAGCGTGACTTGCACGTCACCCTCGGACGCCATTTTCAACAGTTGCGCGGATGCCCTCCCGTCCATGTTCACATTGTACGACGACCGAAGAATGGTTGAGCTTCGAGTTCGCCCTTTAATCTCATTCCATCCGCCCATCAAATGGACGTGCCCAATGGCACGTGCCAATTCTGAATTCTTGAACAAAATGGCGGCCAAATCTGTCGGAGGTGCCAGCACCAAAAAGTCAATCTTTACACCGTCATCCCTGTTCAGCAAAGCGCTCAAATATTTTTGGAAGGCATTTCTTTTTGCGCGAGTGCGAATCAACTTGTCCAGGACATCCTGCTCGAGAATGTCCTTCCCCTCCTGATCTCCGTATTCGCGTGCAGCTTTTGTCGACTTCATCTCCGGGTAGTCGTTCGCCGTTCCTCCCGTCCCCGCGTACACCGCCACCCCCGCCAATGCCGTCTCCTGCAGTGCGTGTCGTGCCAACGCCGCCTTCCGCTCGGCGTTCAGCACTGTCGTCCCAATGGCCAACACGCGTTGCGCGAGCTCCGAGGCGGCCACCATTGCCAGTGCTATGCGGTCATCCGGCTCCATGTCCGTAATAATCACCAAATTCTGTGGCGGTTGGCCATACAGACGGCACACCAAGCAGGCGAGACAAATTAGACCAAAGGCCGCAAATTGCATACCACTTTTGGCTTTTATCTTTTAAAATTATGAATGAGAAGAGGCATAGAAAATATTTATGCCAACAATAGATATGTCGGTTGGCATTGATTTATAATACACGTGATATGGGCAAAATTACATTTAATGATCAGCAGAAGGATAATAAAGGCTGCCAATTGTCGACTTGTCCTGAATTTTAATGGCTGCAAACTGTCGACTTGTCCTGGATTTTAAGGACGGCCACTTTCCAATTGCCCTGAATTTTAAGGACTGCCAACTGGTCCTGAATTTAAAGGGCTGCCAAGTGTCAACTTGTCCTGAATTTTAAGTTTCAACGGAGTCCACACCCAGGGCGGCCAGAATGCCTTATTTTTAAGGCAAATGCCATAATTTTGGAAATTTGCCTTATTGTTTGCCATATTTTCACACTTGCCATAATTTTGCCATATTTTTGACTTTGGTAAAAATTCTCATTTTTTAATAGAAGAATGTGAGAATTCCCGAAAAAGTGCTCTTTGATTCTTACAATTTGAAGTTTTTGGTTGAAAATCTGTTAACAAATTGAGTCAAAAATTCAAAATTTTCTCGGCGGCGCATATCGGCACCGCCGACCCGCCCCCCACCCAACAGTAAGCAGAATTCTCAAAAAAAAAAATTGAATGTTTGAAAATTCCTTAAGAAAACATGCCATAAAAATGCCATATTTTTAAGGCCGGTTGCCATATTTGGTCGCAGGTGATCTGGCCGCCCTGTCCACACCAGGGATGTAATCGGATGCCAAAAAATAATGTCCGAAAACCGGAATTCCAGCTCGAAAAAATGTTTGTAGTCCGGGGATTCCGGGCCCAAAAATTATTGACTACAATGCAAAGTAAGTGAAACTAAATTAAGTTTTTTATTGACAAAATAAAATTACGATATAAAATATGATTTTAAATGTTTTGTTTTAAAACAGTATGCCAACATTTTGAATGACCACGGTGCCATGCGTGCAAAATAAAATCACAATCATTCAAAATTCAGTTTGGCCACGATCGTCTGGGCAATTGGCGCCGAACGGGAAGTGCGGCGAGTGGGCACTGATCGGAAGGTACACAATGCGTTTGCCCGTGTCCAAGGCTTCCATCCGGGCCATTTGATCGTCGTTCAACGAAAATCCGAAAATGTCCAGGTTCTGGCGCTGTCTCTGCGAGTCACTTGACCGTGGCACAACACCGACGTTGAGTTGGACCAAGAAGCGCAGTACGACTTGGGCATTCGTCTAAACCGATCGATCTGATTAATCAAAATAAAAAATGGGTACCCCTTGCCTGAATGGTGCATGTCCGGAATGTAACCGGATCCAGGTTTCCGGACATTTTTGGGTTCGGAATTCCGGATTGGGACTTTTTGGCAAAAATCCGGAATTAAAGCCGGCATAAAGCGCCGCCGAGAAAATTTTCCATTTTTGATGAAATTTGTAAAGAAAAATGGTCCAAAACAACAATTACAGAAGGGCAAAAAATGATCAAAAAATTAGAAAAGTCAAATTTCAAAATTTGCCAAATTTCCGGACATTTTTTTTGGCATCCGGTTACATCCCTGGTGCAGATCGAAAACCCATTTTAGGTATTTCTTATTAATATTTAACTGGGCATATCAGTAAATGCGTGTCATGGACTTTCCCCCTCCCCCATGAAATAAGTGTGTGTTCATCTTCCCGCCCAATTTGCCGACCTTTTGAAGAAGCTTAGCGATGCCGGAGATGGTCGGATGATCAAAAACTTTTGGGTATTCCGCACGGCGAAACATATTGTCCGCGCTTGAACCCAACGGGCACGAGGCAACAAAATGGATGCCCTTATTTTTGCAAAAGGTGCGCAACTTTTTCTGCTGGAAGAACGGGTGGCATTCCGTCTGAACTTTTGAACTTTTGCAAAATTTCAATTTTTTCGAGGTTTTTGATGCCTGTAAAACGCAGGGTTTGATGCTGCCGGTGTCGATGACGCGTTGAGTTTGGGCCGAGTTGAAGTTGGACACGCCGATAGAGCGCACCTTGCCGGTGGCCACAGCATGTTCGAGCGCTCGCCATGTCTCCAAAAAGTCCACATTGGAGAGGAACACTTTGTGGCCCGACTCGTCTTTTGGCATAAGTTCCCCTCCCTCCCGGTAACCGATTGGCCAATGGATCAGACAAAGGTCCAAATAACTGAAACATTGGGACAATAAAAGTGAAGACTCCCCCCCCCCCCCGTCTTGTGTGAGTACTCGAGACCGAGTTGTTCCAAAATGGTGTCAACATTGGCCAGTGCGGCGTCATAACTGTGGAAAGTGTTCCACACTTTGCTGGTGATGAACAATTCATCGCGCTTAATGTAAATGCTTAAAAAACAATTTGCTTTTTTTATTTTGAAGAAGCTTTGAACATTTTCCATCGGCATTTTACCGGGCGGGCGGGGATCAGTTTGGCGCCGACAAGTTTAAAATATTAATAACTTTTTTGTAGAGTTGGTCGGGACCGGGACTGGCACTGAAGTCTCCAATTTTGGGACTGAATTCCCCCTTATAAAATCGCGAATTTTTTCAAAATTTCAAATCTTTGTTTTTGACCATTAGTCCCGGTTTTTTTGACCGGGATTTGATTATTTCCCTCCTTAAATTCCGGTTTTTAATTTTCTCAATCCCGGTCCCGGTTTTTCCCAAAATCCCGGTCCCGACCAGCTCTATTTTTTTGTTACTTGACTTGACCAACTGATGAACCAATCATTAAAAGGGGGCTAAGCGACTCGATTTAAACAACAAAAAGTAAGGACTCAGCGCGCCAAAATGGCACAAAAATTGCAATTTTCACAAATTTTAAGCATAACTTTTTTATGAAAAGACAAATCAGTTAGCTTTTGCTTGATCAAAAGGTTCATGACTGATCGTGCCAAAACAGCGGTGCCAAACTTGTCCGGGTCTGGACTTTAAGCTTCTATTTAATTAGTTTTCACCTTAATCTCGCCTGCCTGGACCATCTCTTTGAGCGCATTGCCTATCTCCGATTGGTTTTGATAAATAAACGCGCAGTCAAAATGCCGATATCCATTACGAATGGCACTTTTGATAATTTGGTTAACCATTTGCGGTTTGCACATCCACGTGCCGAAGCCCACCTGTGGCATGGAATAGCCCGAGTTCAATAAAAGCGATGGCACCGTTGACGAGACGAAAGAACTCATTTTTAGTTAAAAATAAATGAAAATTTATATCTGGATTTTGCCTGATTTATTCACCGATCGCGCGATACCTCTCGTCGAGAGTAGGAATGGGCGGAATTCCGTTTTCCCGTTAAAATGCCCTTTTTAATGTAAAAAACGAAAAAAATATGCGAGTTTTGAGCGAAAAAATTCATTTTGTTGTGGTGTAATGGTGAGTGGTGGGGACAGATAAGTGACATTTACGGTGGTGTAAACAATTCTAAAAATTCTTTTACATTAAAAAAAATATTTTAGATGACAATTTAAAAGTTTTTCATTCATTTTTTGTTTGAACGAAATCAAAAAACCATAGGGGGGGGGCTCTTATTTTTTTAAATACTGTGAATATTGCAAAAAATTTTTATTTAAATAAATTATTTAATAAAAAAATAATAATTTTTGTAATTCACTTGAAATTTTTTCGTTTTCCGTTGTTTTTGGGCCGTTTTCCGTTAAAAAAAATCTTTCGGTTTTCCGTTTTTTTTAAATAAATTCCGCCCATCCCTAGTCAAGAGGAGTTGAATGGCACCAAGATTATATGTCTTTCTGATGGCACTGATTACGCATTTGAAAAATTGAAATTTAAACCGAGAGTTTTTTGAATCGTTTTAGATTTTAAAAAAAATTTTAAAACCCGACTTTTCATTCTTTTGCGAACTTTGGCGGCTCATAACTTTCCGTAAGATGGCCAGCGGGCATACATTTAAGCAGTCAATAAAAATTCAAACAAAAAATGCTTTTCCGAATAAACAGAGAAATCGATTTTTGGGTTGGTGGGAGCCGTTTGGGGGGGGGGGGGTTGAATGACGAGCAGAGAGTGGTTTGTCACCCTACAGCCATCCCATCAATCCATCATCGGGGACGGGGCGAACCAGAAGGGTATCATCAACATTACAAAAATGTTTATCAGATTGATTGTTTGTTGTTGATCAGATTCAGAGCAACAGCGACCCAAATTGGTATGTACAATATCAACGTATAAAATCAATTGGTCTAAAACCGTAGAAAACTATGGTTGATTAGTTTGAGATCAGATCGAATACAATATTGCATTTTTTGATTTATTCCATTTTCGTATCATTTGACTCCAAGAGGTTCTTCCGCAGTTACATCGACAGTCAACAACACCGTGTCATTCTTCGCGTCGTACCATCCGTTGTTTGGGTCCATCAATTTCTAAATTATTATTTTATTTTTTTTTTTTTGTTGTACGGACAGCCAGACATTTTGATTAGGGTTAAACCCCGACGTCGGGGGGTTGAGAATTACGGGTTCAGGAGTTTGCGGGGGTGGGAGACTGTCGGAGGGGGGGGGGATGGGTTTTTTTTTTAATTTTCTCCAAAATTTTAGATGTCACGTTTTTTTATTGAATAATTTTTCAAATTTAATGTGTCAATAAAAAGTCTAACATTAGAACAAACCATTTTTTTTAAAGAAACTCGAGTCGGGGATGGAATTTTCGGGATTAGAAGTGTCGGGAAGAGGTCGGGGAAATCCCCGAAAGATGGGCTAAATTTGCGGGGTCGGAGTTTCAACTAGAGCCCGGAATTTTGAAAAAACCTGGATCTGGATTTTCTGTATTAAAAATCCAGATTTGTAAAGGCCTGGATCCAGACTACTCACCGAAAAGTCATAAAAAGTATTTACACAGTAAGAGGTTCGAATCCCAAACCCAAAATGTTCTCCGCAAACACCACTCACCACTATACCACCAACTCAGACGTGGTACCATTTGTCTTAAATCCAATACATAACGGAAAATCCAGGTCCAAATGGCCTGGACCTAGATTTTCTGGATTAAAAATCCAGCTCCAGAAAATTCAGGGTCGTAGAGAATACCTGGATTTCTGGATCCAGAAAAATCCAGGTCTGGATCCAGATTCAGTCCGGGCTCTAGTTTCAACCCTAATTTTTATCATATGACACACCTCAAACGTCATGAACTGAGCGAATCCCCACCCAACCCGCCCTCCGCTTGAAAATGAAAAAATGTGGTTGATCTCCAGTGTGTGGTCCTTTCTTCCCTCCATTTGTGAAACAATTTTAAATGTTGTCGAACCGGCACAACGCCAATTAGGATCTTAATTTGAGAATGATTTTTTCTAATAATTAAAAATGATTGAGTTTGAAAGTATTAAAAATTATTTGAAAATTATATTATTTTATATGAATAAAATTGAAAATGAAGTCTTAATAATTGAAAATGATTGAAATTGTTTAATTTTAATCTAATTAATGATTGATATACTAATTAGCTTAATAATTGAAAATGATTGAAATTGGTATTATTTAATCTTGACAATTGAAAGTGATATTATTTTAATGTTTGTGCCAATGCCCACCCACCGGTGTTTCCAGCGTTGCACCGGAGGTAAAAGCTCAGCCATTGTTGTGCTGAGACGGTTTGCGAATATGTGCCAATTTTCCAAGGAATGCCCCGGATGTACACGGGCTCGCTGAATCGACGATTGCTTCCATCCTCTCGCGCAAATTCAGACACTTTCTCGACTTTCAGCATAATCTTGCCACTGGGCTTATACGGATCTTAAGTGCAATTTGTGGGCAGCTCTAGTCTTGTGGATTTAAATTTAGCGATTTTTGCTGACTTTTAAGCGTCCCAATCAATCTTTTTTGACTTCAGTTTCGGAGGAGACCAGTATGTATATAAAATGTAAATTATTTTTGCTTATACTTTTTATATTAGGATTGTAAGGGACAGGACTGAAATGTGCTATTTTTCCATGGTACTGAAATTTTGGTCGCGGTTTTTCAAAATTCCTTCAAAACTAGCCAATCTTTTTTTCCCACCTCAGTCCCGGGTTTTTTGGCCGGGACCAAATTTAGTCCCGGTTTGTTTCCCAAAAGTCCCGGCCCCGTGCCACCCTAGCCTCTACCATCGTCATGTGATTTGGTCGCGATCCGTCGCTTAGTTGGAAATTGCAGCGGGTACAGCTTGGGCAGCGCGGCGTCCGGATGCGAATAGTGCAGAAACACGCTCATCATCTGGTCACGTTTCAGCACTCCGGACGGAACTGTGAAAAGCAAAGCAAAACCGAATTGTTGGGAGTTGAAAAATTATAAAAATGAGAAATAAATTTGGCATTTCAAATAATCCAAATCCAAAATGGATGATAATGTGTACCAATAATTTTAGCAAAATCCGTTTGTGGAATAAGCGGAAAACGAATTTTGAAGAGTGCCGTGCCGAGCATTGCGCGTCTATTCTTCGCCGAACACTTTTTCCCATTTTGACGGCATTTTTCGTCGGCCCAGCGACTTGCCTAATTAATGAAAAACTCATAATATTAAAAAAAAAATTAATTTTATTTAAATTTTACAGAATTGCAAATTGCAATTTCTCCGCAGACAAACAGTTGGTCACGATCCAGAAGCTCACATAACAATTTTTGATCAATTTGCAAAAATTCTTTTGAGCGAAGCAAAGTGTCCGCATTCACATCAATACAATCCAAACAACGGCGAGCAAAGTCCCGAAATAAAAATAATTAATTAAGCTGTTAAAAAAGCAACAAATTTACAAAAAATGCTAATAAATCGAAAAATGCGTTCATAAAAATTGTTTTTTTATCAATTTTCAAAAAATTTTCTCCTAAAAATTTATTTCTTCTTCGAAAACGTACTCCTCCAGTATGTATTTTAATATTTGGTATACGCAACTGCGAACCGTAAAATTGATTTATTGTTAGCTTTGAATTAAATTTTATTGAATTTTGCCTTTAAAATGAACATTTTTAGTGCTTATTTTGGCGTTTTTTGCTGTTTTTAATGTCTATTTTTCGGGATTTTAATGGCCTAAAAAATCCAATCCTTAATTATCAATTACAATTTGGCCACCACCTCTTTGCCAAGGAAGCGAGCCTGGACCAACGCGTCGAAAACATTGCTCAGCTTCGCTTTTGGAAAGTCCACACACGCTTTGATCAGTCCGGGCACGTCATATTTATTGGCTTAAATAGCTTAAATATTATAAATATTAAAAATTAAGAACAATTGATAAAATTTCGTCACGCTCATAGGTAAGGTTGTCGGTTCCTGGAAATTGTTCGGGTAACCAAAAAAAATCCAAAAAGAAAAAAAATAACAATTTGCAAATTATGTTAATAAATATGTATTAAAAATTGAGAACAATTAATAAAATTGACTAAATTCTGTATTCGTCACGCTCATAAGGAAAGTTGTCGGTTCCTGGAAATTCTTCGGTTATCCTAACCAAACCAAAAAAAAAATCCAAATATAAAAATAAAAAACAAATTGCAAATTATGTTAATACAAAACAAAAAGAATTTTTGGAACCCATTCCTTTAGAATAATAAATAATTCAAAATCAATTTAAAAAATCGTTGTTTTTCTGCTGACCGGCGTAAAGCACAGCGATTGCATTGTCTCCGTTAAGTCCGCTCAAATCGTCCGCGTAAATGAAGCTGAGCATCACCTTGAACGCGTCCAACTCCACGTCGGTGATCACCACCGGTTTAACTTCTTTGGCTAAAGAAAAGAATTTATAAACAAAAACAAATTCTGTTTTTAAACAAATTTTCAAACCCTTACCAGCGCAGACATTTGCGTTTTCAGCGTCAAACCGGAACATTGTCTCGAACACATCGGAGGCCGCCATCAGAATTGCTTTGTGCGCTGGCAGAAGCTAAATATTCAAAAATAAACATAAAAAATAGTCCCTTTTTCAACAATTTTTATTTATTTTAAACAAAACAAAAAAAAAATTGTAATGTTCCGGAATGATTTTGAGACCTTTTAAAACCCAAGTTTAAATGAATGCCCCAAATTCGGGCTCAGGACTCGAATTATTTCAAAATGGATCGGATTATCTTTTACAGTTTTTTTTTTCTTAAATCATTTTTATTTTAATTTAATTTGATCCGTTGTCAGAGGCTAACAAATCTTCGATTTTAAGTATGAAATATATAAAAATACCCTTTTTTGAACTTCACCTCCTTTTCGTCTCCTTCGCCCACCAAAAAATGAACGTCCGCACCATCGCCGGTGCCCAACAAACGCTTCATGCGACCCCCCAAATTGTCTGATTTTGACATTGTTTTAAATTAGAAAATTACCCCTGGAAATTTAATTAGGAATTACGCCGAGCTTCTCCCCCCCCCCCTCGGCCCCCACTTTTTGTTTTGTATTAAAATTGTTATTAAATTTGAAAAAGCGGCGGGCAATTATAGGTAAGCCATCAGCAGAAAAGAAAGTTGCCCGGCAAAGCCCCCGGCCGGACAAAAATTGGAAAATACCAATCCAGAAATCCCGTTCCCGGGCTTAAAAACGGGTTATTTTTAGGAAAAGTAATTGAAAAATATTTTAAAATAGTCATGAATAGGCAAACCCATCAAATATGCACAAAAAATGCCAAAGTAAGCCCTAACATTTCCATTTCTGAGAACCGGCCCAAAGCGGGTTCCGGTTGTCTGTTCTCGTTAAGGGATCTTATTGCAACCAAATCTGAGAATTTTTTTTTTTTTTTTGCATTCGCCTTATTAAATTAAGCTTTTAGTAGTGGGAGGAGGGGCCGGCCGGTAACATTTTTGGAAATATGTAGGCAGTTTTGTTAAGAAAATGGATCCAAAATCTCCAAAATGCCAACAACAAAAATACGAATTTTGTTTTCGGTGACGCCATTTTTAGAGGATGTATATTTCTAGGCCTAACATCAGCAGAGAGGTCAACAAGGAGGTCAATTGCGAAAAAACTGAATGAGCAAAACAACTGGGAATCAAGGAACAAATAAATGAAAACTGTTATGAAATAATACACTACAGTCTAAAGCAAATAATCGATAGACAAGATGACATTTCCTCCATGCGACATCGCCGACAAATTGGACATTTCGCCGAGCGGGCTAAAATTGGACTTGGGCCAAAATGGACATTTCGCCGAGTTGGCCAAAATTGGACATTTCGCCGAGTGGGCCAAAATTGGACATTTCGCCGAGTGGGATAAAATTGGACATTTCGCCGAGTGGGCTAATTTGTAAGGAATTAAACTAAAAAAGTGCACAGTTTTTCTACTACAATTTGGCATTTCTAGTCTTATTTTTGAATTATTGTAGTAAGAAAGGCGGCTTTCATTGATGACAGACATAATGATGAAAAACATTCAACAAAATTAAATAAATATCCGGCGAAATGCAAAAATGCTCACTCGGCGTGATGTCCACTTGGGCGATTGCAAACAGGGCTGTGTCGAAAGTAAAAAAAAAGTCGAAATCGAAAATCGAAACTGAAAAGTTCGAAATCGAAAATCGAAAGGAAAAAAACGTCGAAAATCGAAATTCGAAAATCGAAAATCGAAACAAAATCGAAAATTTTTTTTATGTGATTAGAAAAAATTTTTTTAAAATAATTTATTTAATAAATATTTTTTGAAATATTCACTTGTTCATTTTTAAAAATTTTGAAGGATGCATTTTTTGTTTCAGAAGCCTTCATATGCCCATTTTAAGCTTTTATGAGGGTGGGGTGTCGGCGGTGCCGATAGGCGCCGCCGAGAAAATTTTGATTTTTTGACTCAATTTGTTAAGAAAAATGATCCAAAAACCACAATGAATTGGTCGACTTTATGCTTTCAGTGGCGGCCCGTCGGTGCCGATAGGCGCCGCTGGGAGAAATTTGGGGGTTTTGTTAAGCAATTTCACCAAAATTTTCGCAAAATTGAGCATTTTTCTTCGTAATTTCGGGGAAAACATTTTTACATAAGAGTGGAGAATGTACGGCGGTCTTTTTTTGTAAGTATAAAAATAATTGAAAATCATTAAAAATGTTCCGTTAATGGGGGATAGAATGTGAAGGCCGAAGAAAGGTTAAAAAAGTGATCGCACTGTAGCGGGTTCGAACCCAAAAGACAAAATCGTAAAGACAAACCACTGAGCTATAAATTTACCGTTGGACGCATGTAAAAAAGATTGAAAGTTTGTCAAAAAGTTGGCAAGACCACTGCCCATCCTTGCCAAAAATTTAAAAACCTGGACCTCCGACTTTCGAAATTATTTTCGAAAAACAGCCCATTTTTGTCGAAATCGAAAATCGAAAATCGAAAGGAAAAAAACGTCGAAAATCGAAATTCGAAAATCGAAAATCGAAATTTCGACACAGCCCTGATTGCAAATGGCACGCTTTGAATGGCACTTTGCTTTTTCATAATAAAATTCCAGCGACCTGCTAATATATTAAAGTCTTTCGTTATGTCAAATTCGAACTCTGTGAACAGTCGTAGAAAGCGTTTGCTGAACACGGGCAATGGGGCAGACGTGCACTTTTTGGTTGGAGAAGGAGACGAAAAGCAGGCGAGTTCCATTTGAGTTACTATAAAAGGGTGCTCTCTCAACTAGAGACCGGAAACTTGGACCCAAAACCCAAAAGCCAAAATTTTTTGGTCCTTTTTTGGGGTTTTGGTTTTTTTTTGGGGTTTTACTCCAAGTTGACCCAAAACCAAAAAACTATTGGTCCAATTTTTTGTACAAAAACCCCAAAAAATTTTTTGGTTTTGGGTTTTGGGTTTTGGGTCCGGACTCTACTCTCAACCATTTTGAATTTGAAGCTTTTGCCTGCACATAAAGCACTTCTGGGGACGGCCTCCAATGTGTTCGAGACAATGTTTCGTTATGACGCGCAAAATGCAAAGTCCACCGCCGCTGGGGCCGGTGCAGAAATTTGTTTAATGAATAATTATGGCCAAAGGAAAAAGCAAAAATTTTGAAATTTGAACAATTTTTTATCGCATTATTGGCTAATGTATTTGTTGTAAAACGATTATTAGCCCCTTCGGAAGTGACTGAGGAGCCCATCGAGGTGCCCGACGTAGAGGTGAGCGCGTTCAAGGCGATGTTAGCCTATATTTATGCGGACGATTTGCGCGGACTTAACGGAGAAAATGCAATCGCTGTGCTTTACGCGGGTCAGAAAAATGATTTTTAATATTTAATTTTAAATCTTGTCAATTTTTCATCAAATACTTTCAATTTTTAATATTTATTTATAAAATTTAAGCCAATAAATATGACGTATCCGGACTGATCGAAGCGTGTGTGAACTTTACCATCGGGAAGCTGAGCAATGTTTTCGACGCGTTGGTCCAGGCTCGCTTCCTTGGGAAAGAGGTGGGGAATTTTTAAGCCAATTAATAAATTTATCAAGCCATTACATGTCTGATTTTTCAAAACTATAACATACGTTTTTAGCCCCCCCCCCCTAAGGGCTTAAAATTCTTTCGATTTCAAATTTTTAGGTACCTACATATATTTTTCACATTTGTTTTTTATTTTGGGACTTTGCTCACCGGTGTTTGGGCTACATCGATGTGAATGCGGCCACTTTGATCCTCTCAAAAGCGTTTTTGCAAATTGATCAAAAATTGTTGTGCGAGATTTTGGACCGTGACGAGCTGATGATCAGCGAAGAAATTGCAATTTGGAATGCCGTAAACAAATACTATCCTCTAATGGATCACCGATTTTATTGTCTCAGTCTGGGGATGATCATGATCAAATACTATCCTCTAATGGATCACCGATTTTATTGTCTCAGTCTGGGGATGATCATGATCAAATACTATCCTCTAATGGATCACCGATTTTATTGTCTCAGTCTGGGGATGAACATGATCAAATACTATCCTCTAATGGATCACCGATTTTATTGTCTCAGTCTGGGGATGATCATGATCAAATACTATCCTCTAATGGATCACCGATTTTATTGTCTCAGTCTGGGGATGATCATGATCAAATACTATCCTCTAATGGATCACCGATTTTATTGTCTCAGTCTGGGGATGATCATGATCAAATACTATCCTCTAATGGATCACCGATTTTATTGTCTCAGTCTGGGGATGAACATGATCAAATACTATCCTCTAATGGATCACCGATTTTATTGTCTCAGTCTGGGGATGATCATGATCAAATACTATCCTCTAATGGATCACCGATTTTATTGTCTCAGTCTGGGGATGATCATGATCAAATACTATCCTCTAATGGATCACCGATTTTATTGTCTCAGTCTGGGGATGATCATGATCAAATACTATCCTCTAATGGATCACCGATTTTATTGTCTCAGTCTGGGGATGATCATGATCAAATACTATCCTCTAATGGATCACCGATTTTATTGTCTCAGTCTGGGGATGATCATGATCAAATACTATCCTTTAATTGATATCCAATTGCAGGCCCGTAATGCGTGCGAAAAGGCGGCACTACAGAAAGCCAAATGGCAAGCCAAGGAGGAGGAAAAGGAAGCCAAGAAGGAGGAAAGGAAAAGAGAGAGGGAGGAAAAGGAAAGATTGAAGGAGGAAAAGAAAAGAGTGAAGAAGGAAAAGGAAAGAGAGAAGGAAAGAGAGAAGGAGGAAAAGAAAAGAGAGAAGGAACTGGAGAAGGAAGCCAAGAAGAAAAAGAAAACAGAGGGCTCATCAACGCCGCGTACGTATAATTTTTTTTCTTAACCTTGCAAAACTTGGTCGAGCATGATACCAAATGAAAGCTCTCGATGGGAAGAAAGAAAACCACTCAAAAATGAAGTTTTTAATTATTTTAGCCATAAGTCTTTTATTGCATTGCCCAATGGCAAAGCTTTAGCTTAATGATAACGCTACATCGCAAGCTTTCATTTGGTATTATGTCGACCTTCGGACGGATGCGGAATCGGGGACATGGGAATCCGTTTGTGATATTTGGTGGAGATTCCTATTTATGTAGATTAGTTGGAACGTAAAATGGGACTTTTTTTTGTTGTTTTTATTACTTCAAATTATGATGGTGTGTGTATGTTTTACAATTGGATACTTGTATAAATTTTTTTAAATTGCAATATTAGGAGGGGGGAGAAGTCGAACAAATGCCAATCTGGTCGGGACCTTTGGTATGTAGTGTTCGGCACGGTACGGTATTTTACCCAAATACCGAATACCGAAACATTTTTTTTTTTGGGATTTCGGCATTTTTCTGTATCGGTTGTGGAAGTGGTGGGTGATTGGTTGGTGTTCTTGGGGAGTCAGATGGCGGGTTTGGATCCTCATCGGGAAATTAATTTTTCGACTTCTGTGAGCTTCATGGTGTTAGAAGACAATTTCTAAAAAGTCAATGAAGGCAACCGAAGCGCTCCGGGAGGCACTGGAGAAAAACACGAAAAGGAGCTGATCAAAAAAAAATCAGAAGGCGATAAAAGGACCGAAAAAAACTGAATCAGTGGCATGTAGGGTGGCACGGTACCGGGACTTTTGGAAAAACCGGGACCGGGACTAAATTTGGTCCCGGTCAAAAAAAAACCGGGACTACTGGGCAAAAAAAAATGGTTGGTAAACAGCCGGGACCATTATAAGGGGATTTTAAAGAAAATTTTGAAAAACCGGGACTAAAATTTCAGTACCAGAATGGAAAAAATTGACCATTTCAGTACTGGTCCCGGTCCCGTGCCACCCTAGTGGCATGGAAATTCGTTTGTGTGATAGTGTAGTGATTTTTTATTTGTTGGCGATTCCTATTTAGGTTAGTTGGGACCCCAAAATTCCTCAACTAGCAAAAACCCGACATTTTTTCTAAGAATGAGAAGCTAATTAGATTACTGGAAAGGTCCCCCTTATTGTCTTCTGACGGATTGTCCGGACATTTGTTCAGAGACTGCCATAGATGGATGGCATTTGGTTTGATCAAAATTTGCGGACCAAGCCAAACTCAGTGATTAAAATGCTAATTGATGTATCGGTTTAAATATAGTAATTAAAAAACTATATTTTAAATTTTAAATGAGTTAATTTTTCATTTTTAATTTGCAGAGAATTTAAATAGAAGATTTAAATTTAATTAAAAAATTCTTGGCATTTTTTCAATAAAATAAAAGTTTTGCGACCTGACAATTGAGCACACACCGACAACAATTTGGGTCAATGATGGCAACCGACTTGTGATTGTGGTGCACAGACGGCACTGAACCCAATGCCAGCCCCCCTCGGCATTCAACAGACGAAAGAACGCACTGAGCGCTTGACCTCCCCGGAGGGCTGAATATTTAATGAAAATCATTTTTTCAAAAAATAAAAAAGATTTTTTCAAAAAAAATTTGAACTATTTAAAATATTTTACACTTGGTTTGGTCATAAATATTCTCAAATGGGGTAAAAATGATTAAATTGGACACCAAACCAGTGGGAAAATTGAGCAACAAAAACTTAAAATTTCTTTTGGCCACAATTTTCCACCGGAAGCTCACCCAGCCCCTTAAGAGTTGTTGGGAAAAATGTTCGAGTTTATGAACCCAATTTCCAACACTCACCGGTTTGTTGAACCTGCAACAGGACGACAATAATCAGTGTAATTGCGGACTCAAAACAAATTTATTTATTATTTGAATTCATTTTTTCTTTTTAAATAAATCATAAGGTAAATGCTGTTTATAAAAATAATGTGAAATTTCAATTTTTCTCATGACAAAAAAATGCACATGACCTCGCAAAGTTGGTTCACATCGGCCGGATGAATGAACGAATAAAGCGATTGATTTAGCAGAGAATCCGGCAAAAATTTGGTCAGCTCCGTGAAACTTAAATGGTGGCCCATTTTAATTACCTAATTTTGTTTTTTTCTAAATTTACCAATTGTCAACAAAAATTAGTTGAAGAGCTGGAGTTGCACGGAACATAAACATTGATGCGCTAATATGTGCGTTTTTTTTTTTGTTAATTTTTAACAGTTTTTTTTGCCATCAACCAAAGTCGAAGTTCGTTGAGACCGTAAGCCACCGATGGTTGACCGTAGCCCTAACACAAAAAGGGTACAGTAAAAATGAGTAATTAAACACTTTGTAAATTAAAAAAAAGTGATGTAAAACTAATCATGCCAAAAAAGAACAAATAGGTAAATGAAACAAAAGTATAATAAAAATTTCAAAAAATTGGATCGGCTTGAAGCCGGGCTGCATGCCCATGCCGTTGCAGCCCATCATGGCACGTCGGCCCGGCGTGCAACGGAAGCGCAACGTAAAATTTTGTCCTTAATTTTACTTTGGACTTATGGGAGGATACCTTTTTTGGGGGGTACATGTCAACTCGCCGACGGTTCGACTCGCCGATAATTGTTAATTTTATTTTATCTATCAACTCAACTTTTTTTAAATATAAAAAGTCAGATTTTTAACAATCTCAATTTAGTTCTTGAATAAAATATGGCGGAATTAAAAAATTAGTCAAACCAAAAAAAAAGTTGTATTTAAAACTTTGAAAAATGTTCGAATTCGCGTTCGGGGGTCGACATTCGCAAAACCCGAGCTCTGATTCGTGCCCTACGTTTATATGTACCCTAGAAAACATGCATTTAAACTTATAAACACCAAAGTTTTAGCATTTTTTTTCAGTCGGGACCTCAATTCTTCATGATTGCCGCAAATTTTTCCCAGAACTTAAATTGAGATTGTTAAAAATCTGACTTTTTATATTTAAAAAAGTTGAGTTGATAGATAAAATAAAATTAACTATTATCGGCGAGTCAACCGTCGGCGACTCGGCGTCGGCGAGTTGAACTGCTCCCTGTTTTAGGTGGTGCATTTTCCTTTATTTGTTGAGTTTAACGATATTTGATCGAAACCGGAACCCCCGGGTTTAAAGCCTTTTTTGCTCAACCATATTGTGAAAATGCTTTCTAAATACTAAAGGTACAAAAAAGAAAATTTTCCCATAAATATTTTTATTAATGCACATTTTTTGTCTCTGTTTTTTATATAAAAAAACCATTTTCTTGAATGTTTACGACGACATTCTTGGGCCTCCAATTTCCATTTTTTGTCTTCACGAAAATGGAGATGATCCGCCTCCGATCAACGCTTTCGCCTCCCTCATGCATTTATAATCATCTGCTTACACATCGTCCAACAAATTGTTGTGAAAAATCGTCACAAATATATCATCCATCATCACTAGTGACGAGATTTTCAGGTTTTAACTTATTTATTTTGGAATAGGAAATCGTGAGAGAAGCCCGGAAATAGCATTTTTGAAAAATTTTATAATCAGATCGACTTTTTAGACAATATAAATTAATATTTCGCCATTTTTTCATAATAAATCAACATTTTAGGCATTTTTCTTGAGAAAAATGCAATTTTTAGGCATTTTTACGAAAATTTTTGAATTTCAATATTTCAGGCACTTTTTCCCAAAATTTCTTAAGAAAAAAAACAATAAAAACGACAAAATTTGATCCTAAAAATCAAAAAATTTTCAAGACCAAAAATGCACCCCTAAAAATTACTTTTTCTTTGACCAAAATCCACCTCCCAAAGATCGACATTTTTCCTAAAAAAATTTTAATTTATATTTTTTATAAAAATTTCCAAAACATGTGAAAAATAGTACACATTTTCTATTCAGAAAAATTAATACAAAATGACGAATTTTGAAGGTTTTTACGCAAAATTTGACTGGATTTGGTCAGTTTTTGCACATTTTTAAATCAATATTTTGGCACTTTTTGGGATTTTTGGACAATATTTTGGGGGGTTTTTGGTCAATATTTTAAGTCAATATTTCGCGTTTTTAGCCAATATAAATCTCGTCTCTAATCATCACTAAAAATGCTTGGTGGTGGCGGCTTCGTGTCCGCAAGGTCCGCCGATAAAAGTTTGAATAAACACAAAAACAAAGCGCCAGAACGGAACGCCAAAATGCCGAAAATGGACAAGCCGCTAATGAATGTGGAAGAAGCGGGCAGCAGCAAAATGGCAATTGCTGAAGGGAGTCGACGCGAAAAAGTTTGAAATAGACTTACGTTAAAGAATTAAAAAAATTTATTTTTAAAAATAGAATTTTATAACAGTCTAAGTCCTAGAAAATTCTTAAATTAAATAAAATTTATAAAAAGGTATATTAAAGGGCTCCCGGTCCGAGTGTTAGTAAAATTTAAATAAAAAATATTTTAAACTCAATAAAATATTTGAAAATTCCATTTTTCTTTATTGTTTCTATATATTTTTTCTTGAAAAAGAGGATTCAAATTTTACTAGGAAAATTCGAATCCTAATATTTAATTAAAATGTTTAAACTACCGAAAAATTAATTAATACATACTTGTAATTAAATTTTAAATTTTGTTTTTTCTAAATTGATTTTAAATAAATAAAATTAAAAAATGGGCAGGAGAAACGCGCATTCATCGAGCTCAGCGCGCTTTTGCCACTGACACCGCCAATCCGGGACCAACTGGACAAGACGGGCACCCTCCGCGTCTCAATTTCCTTTCTGTATTTGTTTAATAATTTTAATTTATATTTTCAACAAATTATTTAAAGAAAACTTCAACGCCTGTTCGGCACATTGGCTGCCGTTTCAAATGCATCAAATTTGAAAAAAAGCGTAATTTGTGGACCCACGACATCGAAGGTGGACGACGCATTTGAACAAACTGCGCAAAATGCCGCAGGCTTTTATGGCCTTGGGATGTCAAAAATTTGTTTTGATAGTGCCAGCGGAAAGCCGGAATTGATGCACCAATTTGCCTACAATCTGTTCCAGGTCAATGAAATTTTTGGATTTTCTACGAAAAAAACGTCCAATCTTGATCAACAGATTTGAATTTTTCTGTTCATTTTGTCCTGACCAATTCAATTTAGATGCGTAATTGATCATGATCAGATCATTAAACACAGTCCTGATTAGAATAGCAATCGATAATGATTAGAATAGTAATCGATAATGATTAGAATGTAATCGATCATGATCAGATCAATATTGATCAAATATTTCACACTTTTTGTTCTAAATGCATTAGAAATCATAAAGGCAATGGACGGGTTTGTGATCGTTCTGGACTGTGAAGGCAAGGTGGTGTACACAAGTGAGACCGTAGCTGTACACCTTGGCCTAGCCCAGGCATGTTTTTGAACTAATTGAGCATTAAGATTATTTTTCAAAAAATAGAGCTTTTAAAAATATTTATATTCAAAGTTTAATATATAAATATCATTAATTCAGCTAGTTTTGCCAGATTCTCATATTGAGTTAACTAAATGTTATAAAAGAATTTTAAAAATAGTTTCAATTTAAAGAATTTTAAAAATATAAAAGTTTTACTTTTGTTGAACAGGTTGAACTTGCGGGCATCGCGCTTGCAGACTTCTTGCACCCGGACGACGCGCCGTTGCTGCGCGATCTGCTTGCATTGCATTTGCCTGCACGCGCCTTTCGCGTAAATGTCACAAATAAAAATGGTTTTTAAAATTTATTATTTTACACCCAAAGGTTCTTCAACCAGAGTTGCGTTTTACGTTGCGCTTTCGTTGCACGCCGGGACGACGTGCCATGATGGGCTGCAACGGCATGGGCATGCAGCCCGGCTTCAAGCCCATCCACTTCATGGGCACGCTGCACGCGGACGATGACGGAAGATTTATGGTTAGTGGTGATCAGGCATTTATTTGATCAATACGGCAAAAAAATGCATTCTGGCTGGGGCTAGGATTTTTTTCTCATGCCAAACCCGGAAGCGCCCAGTTTGGTGCCATCAAATGCCCCCCCCAAGGGGCTGAAATTTTTTCCCCTAATTTTTCAATATTTACTTTTATTTTTATTATTTGTTTTATTTCTGCCATTGCGGATTTTTGTAAAAATTCCATACATTTTTTGTCAAAAAGTACGCAAGACCACAGCCAAGCCCTTGGAAAAAATGAATTTTATCATTCAATGATGCCATCTTTAGGGGTGTATGCTAACCCCGAGTCGGGGAAGGGTTCGGGGTCGGGGAAAACGCCGAAAAATGGCCTAAATTTGCGGGGTCGGGGTGACAACCTAGTCTATAGTATTTAAATCACTTTTTTAAGGTTGTTTAATTACTCATTTTTACTGTACCCTTTTGTGTTAGGGCTACGGTCAACCATCGGTGGCCTACGGTCTCAACGAACTTCGACTTTGGTTGATGGCAAAAAAAAAACTGTTAAAAATTAATAAACATACTAGCACATCAATGTTTATGTTCCGTGCAACTCCAGCTCTTCAACTAATTTTTGTTGACAATTGGTAAATTTAGAAAAAAACAAAATTAGGTAATTAAAATGGGCCACCATTTAAGTTTCACGGAGCTGACCAAATTTATGCCGGATTCTCTGCTAAATCAATCGCTTTATTCGTTTATTCATCCGGCCGATGTGAACCAACTTTGCGAGGTCACGTGCATTTTTTTGTGATGAGAAAATTAAAATTTCACATTATTTTTAAAACAGCATTTACCTTATGATTTATTTAAAAAGAAAAATGAATTAAATTAATAAATAAATTTGTTTTGAGGCCGCAATTACACTGATTATTGTCGTCTTGTTGCAGGTTCAACAAACCGGTGAGTGTTGGAAATTGGGTTCATAAACTCGAACATTTTTCCCAACAACTCTTAAGGGGCTGGGTGAGCTTCCGGTGGAAAATTGTGGCCAAAAGAAATTTTAAGTTTTTGTTGCTCAATTTTCCCACTGGTTTGGTGTCCAATTTAATCATTTTTACCCCATTTGAGAATATTTATGACCAAACCAAGTGTAAAATATTTTAAATAGTTCAAATTTTTTTTGAAAAAATCTTTTTTATTTTTTGAAAAAATGATTTTCATTTAATATTCAGCCCTCCGGGGAGGTCAAGCGCTCAGTGCGTTCTTTCGTCTGTTGAATGCCGAGGGGGGCTGGCATTGGGTTCAGTGCCGTCTGTGCACCACAATCACAAGTCGGTTGCCATCATTGACCCAAATTGTTGTCGGTGTGTGCTCAATTGTCAGGTCGCAAAACTTTTATTTTATTGATTTTGAAAAAATGCCAAGAATTTTTAATTAAATTTAAATCTTCCATTTAAATTCTGGCAAATTAAAATGAAAAAATTCAAAATATAGTTTTTTTAATTACTATATTTAAACCGATACATCAATTACCTATTTTAATCATCTGATTTGGCTTGGTCCGCAAATTTTGATCAAACCAAATGCCATCTATGGCAGTCTCTGAACAAATGGCGTCCGGACAATCCGTCAGAGGACAATAGGGGGACCTTTTTGATTTCCAATTCGTAATTTTCTCAATTATTCTCGATAAATTATTTAAATACAGGATTAAAGGTGACTCTAATTAGCTTCTCATTCTTAGAAAAAATGTCGGGTTTTTGCCAGTTGAGGAATTTTGGGGTTTTTTGCTTAGTCGACAAAATGTCGCCTCGACGAAATGTCGTAGTTGGCTTAGTCGACGAAATGTCATGCTGTCAAAAATGTTTTGCCAAATTCGGGCGTTTAAAAGTTTGTCTTATTTTAGACCCCTAAATCTTATTTTTGGTCTTCGATGTCCTTAATTTGAAACATTTTCGATGGAAGCCATGTTTTAAAATAATGTCGTCACCCGCGGCCTTTTATGAAAAAAATGTTGCTAACTGTGGAATCCACTTTTACCAAAAAGCCCTTTTTAATTGTATCATTATAGAGTCATTAAATGGAATCAATTAAAATAATCCCATTTATTCATTCCAAATGCTTTAGAACAGTGCCTTTGAATGCCAGAATGTTTGTATTCAGTCCGTACGCTCCCCCCCCCCCCCCCCAAACTTGCCAAAGGTCCCCGACCAGATTGGCATTTGTTCGACTCCTCCCCCTACTAATATTTCAATTTAAAAATTTATACAAAGTATATGTACAGTCTAGAACAAAAGTGCCATTAATGTAAAAAATACACACACCATCATAATTTGTAGTAATAAAAACTAAAAAAAGTCCCATTTACGTCCCAACTAACCCAAATAGGAATTGCCAACAATAGGAATCGCCAACAAATAAAAAATCACTACACTATCACACAAACGAATTTCCATGCCACTAGGGTGGCACGGGACCGGGACCAGTACTGAAAGGGTCAATTTTTTCCATTCTGGTACTGAAATTTTAGTCCCGGTTTTTCAAAATTTTCTTTAAAATCCCCTTATAATGGTCCCGGTTTTTACCAATCATTTTTTTTCGCCCAGTAGTCCCGGTTTTTTTTTTGACCGGGACCAAATTTAGTCCCGGTCCCGGTTTTTCCAAAAGTCCCGGTACCGTGCCACCCTACATGCCACTGATTCAGTTTTTTCCGGTCTTTTTATCGCCTTCATTTTTTTTTTGATGAGCTCCCTTTCTTGTTTTTCTGCAGTGCCTTCTTGAGCGCTTCTGCGGCCTGCAATTAGTGGGATCAATTAAGAGCATTGTACTTGATTTTAGAGCCCGGTCGAGACGAGAATCTCGTCTCGAGATTTCGAAAAATTTCGACTCGAGATCTCGCTCGAAGAAATTTTCCGAGATTTTTCCGAGAATCTCGTGCTTTTTCGAGATTCTTGTCTCGAGATCTCGAAAAATCTCGACTTGAGATCTCGCTCGAAGCTCAAGTCCGGGCTCTACTCGGACACCTAATTTCAAGTGCCTAAATTTTGCCTGTAATAATCGAGACCATAATAAAATGGCAGTGTTATTCAAATCTGTTTCTTAATGTCATCGGACGGGTCGTGAAAACTCAGTTTTATCTCTTCAACTTACATCATCTGCCTGCGGCCGATTATACCATGGGTGTCCTTTCGTTCTCGATGGGTCCTTTCTCGCTTTTGCCTAATTTAAAAAAGGTCAATTTTTTTTTGTAAGCTTTTCAGGAATTTTTTTATGGCAAAATTTTTTTCAAAATTATGGCATTTGCCATAAAAATAGCCCAATTGGCATCCCTGTACCCCCTATGAATTTTCATTAAATTTTCGGGGAGGGGTGGGGGGAGTTCCCGTCCACCCTCTGGTTATACGTCAATGATTTAATATATTGCAATTGACAATTTGCTTCAGTCTTCCGCCTGAAATAATTAAGGGCCAACAAATCGGTGAGAGAAATAATGAGGGAGCTCGGAATGTCGTCAGGACACATTAAATAATTGGCAATGTGTTTGTTTTGATGGCAAAAAGAATTTAAACTATCCCTAATCCTGCAAGAAAACTATGTCAGGCATCTAATTAAGCGGCCCAATTGCCCTGTAATCCCCAAAACCATAAATTTTGCACTGTTATACAAAAAAGTGTCTGTTGTTTGTTAATGTCGTCATTGGTCGGGCTGAAAACTCAGTTTTATCTCTTGAACTTACAGCAGGTGGTTGTTGCAACGACGACTCGAGAACATATGGTCCTTGCTTCGACGACTGGGGAGGTGGTTGTTGCTTCGACGACTCGAGAATGTGTGGTCGGTACTCCGTCGACTCGGTAATACGAAAACCTTCATTGTAGGGCATTCCGCTTCCGATGCAGTAACGGAAAAATGCCAACATCAGCGAAAGAATAATGACGGAGTGCGAGTACATGACTTTTTGTTGTTGTTTTGTTGAAGGCTTTACTGTAAAAAGACTAGAACTTTTGTCGAAAATTCAGTGGAATGGATTAGGCAAATTTAACGAATAATTTGTTCGATTTGTAGAAATTATATGGAGAAATGGCCATTCTTCACTCCGTTTTATATCGCTTCGCCAAACAGCGGCGGGTGAGGCTGGCTAATGCGCGTGTAAATGTGAAGTGCGTGGCATTGTCATGGGCATATTTTAGCCATCATTTCTGATTCTTTTTTGGCATTTTTCTCCTATTCACAAAGGGCACTCGTATCTTGGCATTATTCTCCTATTCACAAAGGGCATTAAATATCTATTTTAGCATTATACATTCATTCACAAAGGGCACTAATATCTTGGCATTATTCTCCAATTCACAAAGGGCACTCATACCTTGGCATTATTCTCCTATTCACAAAGAGCAGTAATATCTATTTTAGGCATTATACACATTCATTCACAAAGGGCACTCATATCTTGGCATTATTCTCCAATTCACAAAGGGCACTCATACCTTGGCATTATTCTCCTATTCACAAAGGGCACTCATATCTTGGCATTATTCTCCTATTCACAAAGGGCACTCATATCTGTTTTGGCATTATACATTCATTCACAAAGGGCACTCATATCTTGGCATTATTTTTCTATTCACAAAGGGCACTCATATCTTGGCATTATTCTCCTATTCAAACAGGGCATTAATATCTATTTTAGCATTATACATTCATTCACAAAGGGCACTCATATCTTGGCATTATTTTCCTATTCACAAAGGGCACTCATATCTGTTTTGGCATTATACATTTATTCACAAAGGGCACTCATATCTTGGCATTATTTTCCTATTCACAAAGGGCACTCATATCTTGGCATTATTCTCCTATTCACAAAGGGCACTCATATCTGTTTTGGCATTATACATTCATTCACAAAGGGCACTCATATCTTGGCATTATTTTCCTATTCACAAAGGGCACTCATATCTGTTTTGGCATTATACATTCATTCACAAAGGGCACTCATATCTTGGCATTATTTTCCTATTCACAAAGGGCACTCATATCTTGGCATTATTCTCCTATTCACAAAGGGCACTCATATCTGTTTTGGCATTATACATTCATTCACAAAGGGCACTCATATCTTGGCATTATTCTCCTATTCACAGAGGGCACTCATATCTGTTTTGGCATTATACATTCATTCACAAAGGACACTCATATCTTGGCATTATTCTCCTATTCACAAAGGGCACTCATATCTTGGCATTATTCTCCTATTCACAAAGGGCATTAATATCTATTTTAGCATTATACATCCATTCAGAAAGGGCACTCATATCTTGGCATTTTTCTCCTATTCACAAAGGGCACTCGTATCTTGGCATTATTCTCCTATTCACAAAGGGCATTAATATCTATTTTAGCATTATACATCCATTCAGAAAGGGCACTCATATCTTGGCATTTTTCTCCTATTCACAAAGGGCACTCGTATCTTGGCATTTTTCTCCTATTCACAAAGGGCACTCGTATCTTGGCATTATTCTCCTATTTACAAAGGGCATTAATATCTATTTTAGCATTATACATTCATTCACAAAGGGCACTCATATCTTGGCATTATTCTCCTATTCACAAAGGGCATTAATATCTATTTTAGCATTATACATTCATTCACAAAGGGCACTCATATCTTGGCATTATTCTCCTATTAGAAAGGGCATTAATATCTATTTTAGCATTATACATTCATTCACAAAGGGCACTCATATCTTGGCATTATTCTCCTATTCACAAAGGGCATTAATATCTATTTTAGCATTATACATTCATTCACAAAGGGCACTCATATCTTGGCATTATTCTCCTATTCACAAAGGGCACTCACCTGCTCAATATCTTTTAAATTGCAAAAGTTGGGTTTACGGTAACATGCTAATTCGTTTTTTTAAATCTGACGGATTGTCTCCGGAGGAGCCTATTAAATAGAGTGGCACCGCTGAATTGACGCTACAGAGAATTAGCCGATAGCAAAATCCCGGATCTTGATCGGGTCCCGGGAAATCCTGGGTTTTTCGCTCTAGAATTATTGCTCTGTTTTTGAAATATTGCAATCCCTGTCCCGGTTTTTGAACCCGGGAATTCCCGATGCCGTGCAACTCTGGCATTCGGTATAAAACATTTTTAACAATGCAGTGAGGTTGAGCAATTCAACACGGTGCTGGACGTGCTGCAGATGAACAGCAACAACACCAACAACAGCTCGAGCATTGGCAATAAACACAAAGACAGTGTCGGCGTGCTCGGCTACTATTCCAACAAATTCTACGTGAATGGTGGTGACACAACAGCTGGCGGTGCCGAAGCAGGACGACGATTCTCCTCCTCCTCAACATTGATGGATTTGGAATGAAATTTTTTTATCTGTCTACGAATAAATGTTGCGCGGATTGTTAAAAAAACTTAGGAAGGATTTGTGATTTTTGGATTTACAAAAAATATGCGATTGACTTATCAAAACAGATCACAAAAATGTTCAAAATTTATGCGATTACATTAAAGAATTAATTAAATAATTTAAAATCAGACTCGATCACATAAAGACGACCTCCCCAAGGCAAATGGGGGTTTTGATCTGATAATTTTTGAACGATTGGGGGGTTTGATCGGGTAATTTTTGAACAATTGGGTGGTTTGATCGGGTAATTTTTGAACAATTTTGGAGCTTGATCAGATAATTTCTGAACAATCATGCTTGGCCAGATAATTTCTGAACAATCATGCTTGATCAGATAATTTCTGAACAATCATGCTTGATCAGATAATTTCTGAACAGTCATGCTTGATCAATAATTTTTGAGTAATTAGGTGGTTTGATCGGGTCCCCCCCCCCCCATTAACGAAACATTTTAATGATTTTAAAATATTTTTAAATTAAAATGTAACACATCTTCTTGAATTTTTGCTTTTATTTTCTTAACAAAAATCATTAAATGTTCAAAAAATTTCCCCGGCGGCGCCGACAGGCGACGGAGAATCCCAAAAAAAAAATTCGGTATCGGCAGTTCGGTAAAATAGCGCGGCAATACCGTACCGTGCTGAACACTACATGCCAAAGGTCCCGACCAGATTGGCATTTGTTCGACTTCTCCCCCCTCCCCCCCCCCCTCTAATATTTCAATTTAAAAATTTATACATGTATACAGTCTAGAACAGAAGAGCGATTGATGTAAAAAATACACACACCATCATAATTTGTAGTAATAAATACTAGAAAAAAGCCCCATTTTACGTCCCAACTAATCTAAATAGGAATCGCAACCAAATAAAAAATCACTACACTATCACACAAACGGATTCCAAATGCCGCTCATTCACGGGGTTTTTTCGCTTTTGATGAGCTGGCTTTCTTTTCTTTCTTGGCTCTCTTTTCTTCGTCCTTGGCTCTCTTTATTTCGTTCTTGGCTCTCTTTTCTTCGTCCTTGGCTCTCTTTATTTCGTCATTGGCTCTCTTTTCTTTGGCCTTGGCTTCCTCTTTTTTGGCTTTCTTCTGTGCCCTTTCCAACGCTTTATCGACCTGCAATTGGTGATCCATTAGAGGAGGATTGTATTTGATCATGACCCCCAGACTGAGACAATAAAATCTTCATATTTTAGGCATTTTCCTTGAGAAAATGCAATTTTTAGGCATTTTCCCAAAAATTCTTGAAAGAAATTCAAATTTCAGGCACTTTTTCCCAGAATTTCTTCCTGCAAGAAAATCTATGTATGTCAGGCATCTAATTAAGGCCCAATTGCCCTGTAATCCCCAAAACCATAAATTTTGCCCTGTTATACAGAAAAGTTTCTGTTTTTAATGTCATCATTGGTCGGGTTGAAAACTCAGTTTTATCTCTTGAACTTACAATAGGTGGTGGTGGCGCCGACGACTCGATAATATATGGTCGGAACTCCGTCGGCTCGGTAGGATAATTATATGGTAGTTGCTCCGACGACTCCAAAATACGAAAACCTCCATTGTAGGGCATTCCGCTTCCGATGCAGTAACGGCAAAATGCCAACATCAGCAAAAGAATAATGACGGAGTGCGAATGCATAACTTTTTTTGTTTGTTAGTGTTCTTGTTAGCTTTGTTGTAAAAAAAGAGTTTAACTTTGTCAAAATTATTTTTAGAATCACAAAATTAAACGAAATGGTTTTTTCGATTTGTAGAAATTATATGGAGAAATGGCCATTCTTCACTCCGTTTTATATCGCTTCGCCAAACAGCGGCGGGTGAGGGTGGCTAATGCGCGTGTAAATGTGAAGTGCGTGGCATTGGCATGGGCATATTTTAGCCATCATTTCTGATTATTTTTTGGCATTTTTCTCCTATTCACAAAGGGCACTCGTATCTTGGCATTATTCTCCTATTCACAAAGGGCATTAAATATCTATTTTAGCATTATACATTCATTCACAAAGGGCACTCGTATCTTGGCATTATTCTCCTATTCACAAAGGGCATTAAATATCTATTTTAGCATTATACATTCATTCACAAAGGGCACTCGTATCTTGGCATTATTCTCCTATTCACAAAGGGCATTAATATCTATTTTAGCATTATACATCCATTCACAAAGGGCACTCATATCTTGGCTTTATTCTCCTATTCACAAAGGGCATTAATATCTATTTTAGCATTATACATTCATTCACAAAGGGCACTCATATCTTGGCATTATTCTCCTATTCACAAAGGGCATTAATATCTATTTTAGCATTATACATCCATTCACAAAGGGCACTCATATCTTGGCATTTTTCTCCTATTCACAAAGGGCACTCGTATCTTGGCATTATTCATCCATTCACAAAGGGCACTCAAATCAATTTTTGGCATTTTCATCCATTCACAAAGGGCACTCAAATCAATTTTTGGCATTTTCATCCATTCACAAAGGGCACTCAAATCAATTTTTGGCATTTTCGTCCATTCACAAATGGTATTAATATCTATTTTAGCATTATACATTCATTCACAAAGGGCACTCATATCTTGCCATTATTCTCCTATTCACAAAGGGCATTAATATCTATTTTAGCATTATACATTCATTCACAAAGGGCACTCATATCTTGGCATTATTCTCCTATTTACAAAGGGCATTAATATCTATTTTAGCATTATACATTCATTCACAAAGGGCACTCATATCTTGGTATTTTTCTCCTATTCACAAAGGGCACTCGTATCTTGGCATTATTCTCCTATTCACAAAGGGCATTAATATCTATTTTAGCATTATACATTCATTCACAAAGGGCACTCATATCTTGGCATTATTCTCCTATTTACAAAGGGCATTAATATCTATTTTAGCATTATACATTCATTCACAAAGGGCACTCATATCTTGGCATTATTCTCCTATTTACAAAGGGCATTAATATCTATTTTAGCATTATACATTCATTCACAAAGGGCACTCATATCTTGGCATTATTCTCCTATTCACAAAGGGCACTCACCTGCTCAATATCTTTTAAATTGCAAAAGTTGGGTTTACGGTAACATGCTAATTCGTTTTTTTAAATCTGATGGATTGTCTCCGGAGGAGCCTATTAAATAGAGTGGCACCGCTGAATTGACGCTACAGAGAATTAGCCGATAGCAAAATCCCGGATCTTGATCGGGTCCCGGGAAATCCTGGGGTTTTTCGCTCTAGAATTATTGCTCTGTTTTTGATATATTGCGATCCCTGTCCCGGTTTTTGAACCGGGAATTCCCGATACCGTGCAACTCTGGCATTCGGTATAAAACATTTTTAACAATGCAGTGAGGTTGAGCAATTCAACACGGTGCTGGACGTGCTGCAGATGAACAGCAACAACACCAACAACAGCTCGAGCATTGGCAATAAACACAAAGACAGTGTCGGCGTGCTCGGCTACTATTCCAACAAATTCTACGTGAATGGTGGTGACACAACAGCTGGCGGTGCCGAAGCAGGACGACGATTCTCCTCCTCCTCAACATTGATGGATTTGGAATGAAATTTTTTGGTCTCAATCCATACCAATTCAAACCATTTTGATGCGTAAATTGATATTTTATGATAAATTTTCGAATATTTTCATATTTTTTATTTAAAACATTAACAATACAATAAATGCGTTTTTACATTAAAGAATTAATTAAATAATTTAAAATCGGACTCGATCACATAAAGACGACCTCAATGATCAATCGCGGTAAAAGCAGTACCAAAGTGCATGAACCATTCCAGGAAACCATAACACAATGTTAATCAAAAATTTTCGAATTTCAACCAAACCCCTGGCAAATGGGGGATGTTTGATCAGATAATTTTTGAACAATTGGGTGGTTTGATCGGGTAATTTTTTAACAATTTTTGGAGCTTGATCAGATAATTTCTGAACAGTCATGCTTAATCAATAATTTTTGAGTAATTGGTTGGTTTGATCGGGTCCCCCCATTAACGAAACATTTTTAATGACTAGCACCAAATAACCAGACCGCATATTTATTTGGGTTAAAGTCTGGGGAGTAGGATGGCCAGGGCCACTCTTCAGCACCAATAACCCCCGGAAAATTGGCCTCCGAAACCAAGCCTGAACTTTCCAAGCCTGTGGGCCGGCGCGGAGTCCTGTTGGAAATGCCTCTCCCGCTGTTGAAAGTGACACATGGCCAAAGGTTCATCACCGGTTTTTGGAGAATTTTATGTAGGGGTAGCAGTTTTTGTCGATTTTGACCCCGAGATAACGAAAATGAGTGGTTTTTGACCATTTTTTTTAAAAAAATCCCTCCCCAAGTGAATGCCAAAGTGATTTGAACGAGGAGATTCTGAAGTACAAATTCTCTTGTTTTTGGGGTTATGGGAAGCTTCAAAATTGAAGATTTTTTCGTCGGCAAAGAGTACCTCCGGACCTGCGGGCCGCCTCTGATGAGGGTCCACGCCTTTTTGGATCCGCTTACGGTTTCTGGTTGGGTTGTCGGTCTGGGGTTTTCCGCTCCGTAAAACGTCCGCGAATGTGCCATGCTATTTGGAGTATTTTTTGAAAAATTTTTATGGGAAATTTTTGTGCCAGAATTTTTTGAGAGGACAGTTTTTTTTGGAACCCCAAGTAAGGCAGAAGTTTTTGACGCAGGTTTTTTTTTGGGTAGATAACGATATTTTTTGATTTGCGATGATTTTCCATTATAGAGAACAGAATAAACTCCAAAATGTGTATACACATTTCCTGGAACTGCCAGTAAATCGGTGCCATCGATGGTGAGCTCGCCTCCAAGTTTCGATGTCGAATTGCTAAAAACAAAAATTTCGACGCTACTACGACCCGTACCATGACTCGTACATCAAGCTGTACGACTTTAGACCGCGTCTAATCGACGGGGTCTACTGATGATTCGGCCATAAAAATGGCCAAGAAAGCTTGAGGAATTTTAATCGGAGAAAATGTGCCAAGATTAAAAGATCATAAAACTGCTTGAAAACTGTTAATTTACACTTAGTTTATGTGCCAATTATTGCATAAATATGAAGGCTTTTTGAAGATAAAGTTGGATTTTTGCGCAAAACAATTTTAAATTAATTTAGTTTCGTATTTAATTAAATAAATGGGACAAAGACCCAAATAAACTTAAATTTTATTTTCAGTTTTAAAAAGCTCAACAATAAAAAGAATAATATACGTAGTAAATTTGTTTTATGCCAATTTATTCATTAAAATAATTGATAGAGACGGCCTCAGTCAATGAAATTGCGAACTTCGGGCCCAATTGGCGCGCTAAAATATTTTTAAAATTTTGGCGATTTATTCAAAAAAGGAGAAAAAATCACCCGTTTTCGTCTTTGGCCTGCGCAAAACCGACCCGGCTTTGGCCAACATCGAACACAGTGTAATAGCGGCCTGAAAAATATTTTTTTTATGAAAAACCCCAAAATATTCAAAAAGCACCAATGAACACATCGCCAAGAACCCAAAGTTTTTCAAAGCTTGGCAAGTCAAAGCCAAAGAAGCCAGGGCTTGAATTTAAATTTTTTAAACTTTTTTTTAAAAAAAATAAATTACAGGCATTGGGTTTTGCCCTTGGTGGTGAGCTTCACCACATAGTCCTTGCCCTCCAGGGTGTACGCCTTGCCGCCGATGTTGAATGAAATGTCGGGAAGATTTGAAATTTTTTCGCAAGGCACCGTATACTGTTAAAAATAATGGTTTTAAACATTAAAAATTCAAAAAATTAATTTAAAATTTTTGACATTGTTGTCCGAAGTTGCGCCGATGTAGTTCTGAATTTCTTTCACTTCATTTGTCGGTCCAACAATCAGCGAGGCGCCTGAAATTAATAGTTAAATATGTAGGCTAAAAATAGAAATCCTACCGGTGTCAGCAACTGCTTGGCATCCATTATGACACACAATTTTGCCCTGGCTGCCACTAATTGAGTCCATCTAAAACAGGCACTATTTAAGAGCCTTTGTTGCTCCTTTTTTAAATGCATAATTCCTCCCGCCAAAACAAATCGCCAAATTTAAAAAGTCAATTTAGTACAGTATTTCCCGATCAAACTACAGTATTATACACCTTGAACTGCCAGTAGGCCTTGCGCGTTACTGGAGTGTAAGTGATCGGTGCCACAAAGCGTTGTTGATCGGTGCCTCCGATGGTCATCTCGCCTCCAATTTTCGATTCCGGATTGCTATAAAACAAAATTTCATAAATTTGTGAGTATTTATTTATTCATTAACCGGTTAAGCCAAAATGAGAAGACCGGCTCCTGCACTTTGTGTTGGGTGACCATGTTGTCGAACACGGTCGACAGGTTTAACGCAGAAGCTTCTAGGAATGCCATGCCGAGAACGCCGTCAAATTTAGCATTCTTAAACCCTATGTCCCTAAATTTTCTTTTGTTTGTGAAATTTTTAAGCCCAAAGCCTAGGCATGCATGGTGGCCTCCGCAAACTCCTGTTGCTGCACACAAATGTTCGACACACAAACAGTGTCCTTGGAGACAAATCTGAGTAAAAAATATTAAAATTATTTTTAAAAATTCCTACCGTACCCGTCCATTGCGCCGGAACCGTACAGAAGAAACATTCGCCGCCCGTCCGGCTGGTAGGAGGACGATTTGGAGCTGTCATATTTGTGGTCGCGTACCGCTGAAATTGGCATTTTCAATTTTTTAAATTATGGGAAAAAGGAAAATAAAATGCTTACGACAGTGCCTGCCCTTCTTGCCTTTTGGACATTTTTTGGACGGCACCCAAAAGTTGGAGGAACCGGTGTCGAAGAGGACGGTGAAGTTTTGTGGCGGTGAACCGATGGAAATGTCGCCATAATATTGGGTCTGCAATAAATTCCGATTTTTTTTTTAATTTTATCATTTTTAAGTTGGGTTGCTCCCTACGCCTTTAGGCGTTAGAACTCGGGATTTTTTGGGGGCGATATGTTAGTGGTCGGGGTCAGGGATGTGCTCTGTCTGGTCGACTTTTAAAAGCCATAATTGGGTGTCGGGGTTTTAAATTTTAACAAAAATCGGGATTATCAAAGCGGAATTTTGTAGGAAAAAATATGATCAAATCTCGATCAAAAAACAAAAACTCACGTCCATAAAATTGTGCAACTCCGCGTCAGTGCCAACGCGTGCATCGGCATCAGATGCCGTGCTATCTTTGGGAAATTTGCTGCTGCTTAACATTCGTTCCCAACGCTGGCGCAACGAATCATGGAGCTGTTTCAGGTACTGCTCCAACGACCCGGCAGCCTCCAGGCGCGTGCGGAGGGTATCCATGCGACGAAGCGGCACACTAAAATGGAATTTTCCATTTAAATTGAATTTTTCGATATTTTTGATGGCTTGAAATCAAACTACATTTTCCATTTTCAATAAAATTTTTATAATAAGCAAAATTCAGTAATTTGGAGGTTCTCGTTTTAATGTATTAAGCCTAAAGCCGCCAACAACTCGCCTTGCCATTCCTTTTGCCGCCTGCTGCCCATGCTGGAGGTGGTCACTTGCAGCGCCGATGCCGAGCAGTGCGATTAGGCTGAACAACGCCAGCACCGTCGCGAATTTCCGGGCCATATTTTTTGATGTGTTTTTTAAAGATTTCAAAATATTTTTAAATTTATTTAAAAAACATTTATGAATATTATTATACTATGTATATAAGCCAAAACAAAAAGATTTTGATTCACAAAGAGTGAAGAGAGTTGAGATTAGAAGGCCTATTTATTGCATTCACCCAAAAATTACGTCTGGAATTTATTGGCATTTAATTTCAAAAAATATTTTTGCTTAAAAGCAATAATTAATTCACGCAAATACATTTGCTATCCCTATGGATTCACCAGACGGAGATGATTGGACAAACGTTGATGATTACCATTTTAGAAAAGAATATTTATAAATTCGTCATAAATTTTAAACAAAATAAAAATGGACGGAAAATCGGTTTATTGAAAAATTGGAACTTTAAACTTTTTTAATCAGAGAAAATGTGCCAAGATTGAAATATCTAAAACTGCCTGCCTGAAAACAGTTAACGCAAAATATTAGGGTTGGACAAGAACGGGTACCCGGAACCGGAACCGGTATCAGGGGGTTGGATCCGGGCGGGGTTAAGCACCCCTAATGGAAATATCTTTTCGGAGACAATTTTTTGTTTGATGGTGTTCAGGGATGTGCTCTCTGGTCGACATTTTAAAAACCAGAAATCAGAATTCTGGTTGCTTAAAAAAAAAATCAGAAAACAGAATTCTGGTGCCCCTTTTAAAAATTAGAATTCTGGTTGCATAAAAAATCAGAAAACAGAATTCTGGTCCCCCTTTTAAAAATCAGAATTCTGGTTGCATAAAAAAAAATCAGAAAACAGAATTCTGGTCCATCTTTTAAAATCAGAAATCAGAAAACAGAATTCTGGTGCCCCTTTTAAAATCAGAATTCTGGTTGCATAAAAAAAAATCAGAAAACAGAATTCTGGTGCCCAAAAGCACCAGCACTTCTGATAAATCAGAACAGAACAAAGCACATCCCTGCTTCGAACCATTCAAAATCCACTTTTTCATTGGAGGTTAAGCGAAAAATTTTATTTTCAATTAAGAATGAGCTCAATCCATACCAAATCAAACCATTTTGTTGCTTAAATTGATATTTTATGATAAATTTTTCAAATATTAAAAACATTAACAATACAATAAATGCGTTTTTACAGACTCGATCACATAAAGACGACCTCAATGATCAATCGCGGTAAAAGCAGTACCAAAGTGCATGAACCATTCCAGGAATCCATCCACAAATCCATAACACAATGTTGATCACCATGTGCAGCAACATGTCATGGCCTGGAAGTTGGCAACCCAATTAACCTTGACCAAAATTTTTGAATTCCCAACTAAACCACAGGCAAATGGGGCTTTTGATCAGATAATTTTTTTAGCAATTGGGTGGTTTGATCAGATAATTTTTTTAGCAATTGGGTGGTTTGATCAGATAATTTTTGAACGATTTTGGGATGTTTGATCAGATAATTTTTGAACGATTTTGGGATGTTTGATCAGATAATTTTTGAACGATTTTGGGATGATCAGATAATTTTTGAACAATTGAATGGTTTTGATCGGGTAATTTTTGAACAATTTTTGGAGGTTGATCAGATAATTCTGAAGAACGTTCTCATCAATTTTGCTTAGAGGCCACAAGGATTCTTCAAGTTCTGTGATCTAATCTTGCCACGACATTTACCTATCAGTGATCTGATCAGATCATAGATCAGATAAAAAGTCCAAAGAAACAAATCTTTTCTAAAATTCTAATCATTGTTGAATCAAATGCTCCAAAAACCTCCGTGTATTAGTACAGCCGCCGGTGGAATGAACACGCACAGAACGGCTTCGATAATTTGCTCCATGGTCCACGAGCGTTGTTGCTCACGAAAGAAGCGTTTTGCACGCAAATTGCTGTTGCTGCTGTCCGTGTCCGTGTTGTGCTCGGCGACGAGTGGAAGATTCTAAAACATTTTAAATTAATAACAAAAATAAAATAAATTCCAAATTCCACAAAAAATTTTACTATTAATAAAGTTATAAATATTATTTATTTTATTACAAAGCTTTGTTTTCTTTAGAGACCGGACAGGACCGGAGTCCGGACAGGATTTTTCAGGACACCTGATACGGAATCCTGGTATTTTCGTCGAAACCCCAGGATCAAGATATCCTGAAAAATCCAGGATAATCCTAGTAAATCCTGATCCTGGTCATTTCCGAAATTCTGATCCTGATCCGGGGTTTTTCAAAAATGCGGTCTCTAGTTTTCTTTAGTTCCAGAATTCTACTCTTTGGGCACATTTTGATCATTGATCAGACCCCAGAAAGCCTCAGGTCGTTATAGAAGCGCCCTTAAGGCTTTTAGTGAAAACGCTGGAGGGCACAAACCTGCGGTATAAACATTTCTGGGTCATAAATACCCGAACAAGCATTGATAAAGCAAGCAAATAGTACAGCAAAAAATGGTAAAGCTGACATCATTTAAAAAAGAAATTAAATACTTTTTAATAACCTCCTAAAAACTTAAAACATATTTCTTTGTAAATGCTTTTGTTTTATATAAAAAATAATAATTCTATTTTAAAACTTCCTATCATTTGACTGAATTTGTATTTGCGCTTAGGGATCACTTTTTTGGTCATCTGACGCGACAATGATCGATAGCGAAAGCAAATATTTAATGCTGATTGGATAGATCATGTGAAAAAAAATATTCGCGAAAATGCTCCAGGGAATGGATATTGATCTTTGGTGTTCAAAGTTTTTGAACTTTTTGCAAGTTTTATTACTTTTAATACATTTTTAAAGTCCTTTTTATGCATTTTTAATTTAAAAAATAATATATATCTTTTTATTGTTTTTCTTGTTTGACGACTCAGAAATTTAAGTAAATCTTTAGTTATTAAATTTTATTTCGTTTTATTTTTTTTAATATTATTTAAATGCCATCAATTCGTAAAAAGGAACCAAAATATTTATTTATTTTTAATTTAATGATTTAAAAGCAAAATTATGCTAGTATTTTTTTATTTGTCTTAATTCTTTTATTTTCTAATCTTGCCTGCGGGCGTGATCCAAGGCTTGCATCATAGAGGGACGTGCCGACATTGATGAAGCATGCCATCATTGTGCAGCACAACACCAAGTTGTTCATCATCAGCATCGCCATGTTGTCCTGTTTTGGTGTATTTAAATTGAAAGAAATTGGAACGGAGGTGAGTGAGTCAGAGTGGTACAACAATTTTTGACGGGTAAATTGGGTCAGCCCAAACTGAGTTCTCTGATCAAATTTAGCCCAATCTTTGATCACTCAAAGTTCTTGATCAATGTTTTTTTTCTTCTTCAAGTTTTCAGGTTCGAAATGCGGGCCCAATTGCCGGTTTTCGGGAATTCCAATGAGTAGTTTAATCGGGACGACAAGAATTCAAATGTTGTAGCTTTTTGAAATCCAAATTTTTCACTATTTTCATGCCAATATATTACTAGGCTGGGATTTGATGTACGCGAAATGTGTCATGGAGAGAAGCCAAAAATAGCATTTAAAGTGACTTTTTATCACATATCAAAAAGTTTGTTGTGGAGGTTTTAGCACATAGGTATAAATCCGAGCCCTATAATTTTATTGCAAAAACTGAGGTTCGAAAATGGTTTTCTGTTTTGATTTTTTTCTTTTTTTTTGATTGAAAAAAAAATAATTTGATTATTACATATTAAAGAAACAAATTATTTTATTTTGGTTAGGGTTTGTTTATAAGAAGAATTTTTTAATGAAAAATTTCACAATTCGCTCAAAAATGAATCTTTTTGTGGCCAAATTGTACATTTTTCCGCGAGAATTTCAGTAATCAATTTTGTGAATCATCACTGATCGTTTTGCAATGTTCCGCCAATGCCCCCCCCCATTCACTCTCTTCAACAAATTGATGAAAAAAACAGTCAAACAAAAATCGTTTTTTTTAAATTTTTTTAGCCCATTGAAAATGACATTATTCGAAAAGTTTGGAAGTTGTACATATTAATGTGTACAATTATCGCTGAATTCTTGCCACAACAAAAGTTTTGACACAAAAAGTGAAAAAAGCGCACAAAATGTTTAATTTTTTAGATTATCCGGATCCAGTAGGAGACGGACCCGGCTTTTTGGCTACCCAAATTGCATTTGAACACATTTCTAAATTTAGGTTTAGAAAAGTTAACGGTCTCCCCAATAGTTTTGCACAAATTGAAACGGTAACCCGCAAAATCTGATACATTGAAGGTCATATTCGTGTTAAATTTCCTCTAGAAATGTGTTTACTTAATAAATGCAATTTGGGTTGAGGGGATAAAATTTTAGGAAATTTCCAAAAAAAACCCGGGGGGGGGGGGGGGGAGGGAGACCCCGGTAAAACCGGGGCTCGGGGATACCGGGGACGGACAAACCGGGGATCCCCGTTTTCGGGGATGGCAAACCGAGGGTCGGGACCCCGGGTCGGGCTTGGCTTCAAGTCAAAACAAAGACCATCGGATTTCGTAAAAAAGGGGGGGGGGGGAGGGATCTAACGCCCTAGGTGACAAATTGCCGTAACCTTTCACAACAAAGACGTAGGCGACCAATTTATAAGTTTATATTTGAATTTTAACCCCTAAATATTTTGGACGAAGTTATTAATTAATTAATTAAAACCAAGGAACCAATTCAAAACAAAGAAATTTACGGAATTTTTTATTTGTTCAATCAATTTGAGTATGTTCTACACATAGAATCAAAAAAATAAATCCATGTCAAATGGACGTCGGGAATCGGCATAAGCAAGCAGATTTGTTTTTGAAAAAATTACATAATAAAAATTGAAATAATGAGAGAGGAGCCTGAAAATGTAAAATGAATCATCATCGGGGGGTTGTTGTTGTTCCGCAAATTTTGTAAGAAAAGCAAAAAGTGGAAAAGTAAGGCGGCAGAATGCTTGATCGATCGGTGCCCATGGGCTGGTTGTTCTCCAATTTGCACGATCAACGGAAGAAGCAGTACCAGAAGGCATGGATAGTGCCGGGAATCCAGCCGAGAACCCAGAGGCTGAAAATTTAGTGCAATAAGTTCCCGGGGGGGGGGGGGGGGGGTGAACAACCTTTTTCAGAAAGTCCTAAATTTTTAAAAATACCCCCGGCCCTGATCAGTTCCCTGGGACCAACAGCAGATATGATCAATCGTAATTGATCTAGTGCTTTCATGAATTAAGTGTGACACGGTCAAAGTATGTTTAAAACCTGATCCCTGATCAATTTCAATCTGATCAGAAGGGCCCAAACAAATTTTTTTCTTTAAAATTAAGAGACTGTATATGTGTGATCAGAATAACCATTAATTCAGAGCTGGTCAGATCAAGCTATTTATCTGATCAGATCTTAACACCCCAACAACAACAAAAAAACGTACACAACGTTGATGATCAGATGGAGCACCCACTCATGCCCGCCATGGATCAGCACCGCAACGGGCGGGATGAAAATGCAAAAGATGCACTCGATGATCTGCTGCGTGGTCCATCGACCGCCGCTGGCACGCTTCGTCCGCGTCAAAAAGTGCTGGTCCGCAACGGCACTTTCACTCTCAACGGCGACATCCTTATGCTAAAATTTGAATATTTTTTGATTTTTTTTTTGTTGCCAAAAATTGTTCGTTTTTTCTTCGACTTTAACTTTTACAAACCATTTTTCTAATATAAATTTTTAAAAATGCGTTTTTTATAAAAGTTGCATCGTTGATAGGGTTGGCAGTTCCGAACCAAAGCTAATCGGGGGACCAAACCAAACCGTAGAAAACCAGGGTTTTTTCGGATCAGTGCCCGAATCCGTTTTTTCGGTTGGTTCGGATACACAAAAATAATATTTTTGGGTATCCGAACCAACCGAAAAAACAGTAGCAATCAAGGCTTTGTTTTTCAATATATAATGAAACAATTTAGATAATTTAAAATATATTCAACCAAAAATTTGCACATACATCAACAGCCACGGAGTCGGATTGGCATTGGCACAAAAGAGTGCCGAGAAGAACAGCGCTGAGCAGAAACAGCTTCATGATCAGAAGAGAGTTTATTGGAAAATTTCAATTTCTAAATGAAGAATTTTTTTGATTGAAAAAATCTTCTCAAAAATTGAGTGGGCGCAGGTCACAACTTTTTTTTTCGAGAATAGGAAAAAGGAAGAATAAATCTTTTCGAGAATGGGAAAAAGGAAGAATATGAGCATTCTCGAAAACTACTCCCCCGGCCAACAACACAAATTGTGGTGAATTTATTTATATTACTCATTGGCGACAAATGGGGGGAAATGTGTGACTAAATAACGGTGAAAGTCGCTGTCGGGCGGGAGGGGAAAGAAAAGGAATTGTTTTGTGTCGTTTGTGAGGGGGGGGGGGGCCTTCTGCTGCGCACCAAATTGGGCAATCAAAAATTTTTGACGCCCCCCCCCCCGAGGGGCTAAAAGCGTTAAAGAACAATTCGGTACCTAGACATTTCAGTAATAAATAGTTTTTTTTGTCTAATTTTAAATAAATACTAGTTAATAATATAAAAAGAATATTTTTGAGTCAAAAACAGTAAAAATTTCAAAATCATTTTATCCGGGTTCATGCTAAAACAAAAACCATTAAATTGTAAAAAACGACAAACCAACATTTAAGATATTTTAGCTATTTTAGCACTAAAACAGCTTTTATAATTTAAAAAAAGCATCAAAGTTTAGTTTATTAAAAACTAAAGAAAAAATATATAAAAACATTTCACTCAAATTTTTGCAAATTTAGCGCCCCATAACCCGTGGGGCGGGAAGAGAATGGTTATTGTCTTGTTGTGATGATTCCCGACTCCCTCGAGACTCTTGAGCAAAATGGGGAGGAAAGGGTAAGTCCATGAGAGCCCAAACAGCTGTGTGTACCTCTTCTCTTCTCGTCATTTGCCCTAATCACCACACAACCCCCGGCGGCGCTCACCCATCATCATCCCACACACACACACACACACACACACACACAACACGCAGTCTAATCGATCAAATTTTGTTCCGAAAATAAATCCAAATATTTCTTTGCTTTCACTTCATTAAGATACTGGGGGGCCCGCCCGATCGGAATTGGACACCGTTTAGTGCTCAGTTCCCCACGCCCGGGGGGAATTTTCCGCCCATCCAGAAGTGAAGAATTTTGTCCCCCTCCCCCCTCCACGCATCTGCCTTGTCCCTGCAGGCAAATTCGTGATACCCAGATTGTGATCATCCCCAGTTACCAGTTATTCGGACCCAGATTGTGATCATCCCCAGCTAATCTGAGCTTTAGTTACGGTTTGATAGCACAAAATCACGATCAGAGTACAGAGAAACGTTTGCTGCTCTTGATCCGACCGTATCGCAGTCGGAAACATGATCAATTAGATTATGTTAAAGATAGAATTTAATGCTAAGATCCCGAGCCCTCGGGGGGTGTTCCGTTTTCTCGAATGGGGGAGGGGGCAAGAAGCCCGATTAATGTGTGCGGGGCTACATGTACATAGACCTCATGTCAAAGATGGGCCGGCCGGTGTGGTGGGAGGAGTCAGAGGAGCCCTCCCCGCCCGTCCCGCCCCAACCCATCCATCTCCTGTAAAATGTGAAATGAAATGAGATGATTCAAAGATGGCGGGAATGGTGTGGAAGAACAATTCTTGCCACCGCTCTTGAAAACTAAAAATTCTTTAAGGGTCGGAGGACGGCGGTGGCGGTGGAGGTGAAGAAAAAGGGAAAGCGGCGTTTGATTGGGGGGGGGGATGGAATGAAAAGGATGAATCAGTGAAAAGGTGTCAACATTTTGGCCAAAACCGGTTGTGTATATTTTAACAAAAAAACGGTGGTGATCCATCGGGGAGCGCTGATGATGATGATGATCAGAGGAGGCGTAAATTGTTCAAAAACCCAACAAATTAAGGGGCAAAAGTGAATTTTGCGGCGAAAAATTGGAGGTATTACATTAAAAAACGGAAATTTTTTCGAGTTAGGAAGGTTCATTAGTGGAAAAAAATGAATATCTTGAAGGCATTTTTCCGTTAAATGGCGTAAAACGCTCAGAAACCAAACAAATTAAGGGCTGAAAATGAAATTTACTACTGAAAATTAACTGGAAATGCTATAAATACAGATAAAAAAAGTAAAATTGAACGGTAAAAGCAATTTTATTAATTTATAAAAAGCTTAGGAGGCAAATTCTTTTGAAAATGAAGAAAATTAATGCATTCCCTAAGGAAAATTCACTCTAGACTAATTAGATTTATGTGTATTGGCAAAATTTGGGTGTGAATAAAGGATTTTGTGCCATTTTTGCCCGAGGCCATTTCATCCGTATGCCTGGGGCAAAATGTGCCGGAATTGTTGTTGTGCCCCGGAATTTGCCCCCCAAATGAAGGCTGGCGCTCACATGGGGCTCATCCATCAAATCGCGAGGAGGGGCGGGGGGGGGGGGGGGGGGGAATTCATCAATAATTCACAACGTGAAAGAAGAATATTTTCGCGTACTGAAGGATGTTTATTGGGAAAATTTTCCCAATTTCTAATCAAAAAATACGACTAAAACAGGGTTCGGATCGGGTAACGACAATTTCTGAGGACAGACATGTCGATTTTCAAGGACATAACAGCAAAATTTAGCGAAATCCAAGGACGCTCAAAAATTTCTCCAAAATCAATTTTAGGGGTCAATTTTTGTGTTTTACCGAGACCGAAGCCCCGTATCTAGCCTTGGATTTTGTTTTTAAATGATTTTTAACATTTTAAGAAAATCGCGCAAAAATTCCGAAATTTTGCGATTTTCTATTTTCAAAAATGCAATTTTGCTGCGAATTCTGCTTACAAACAATCCTAATTTTCAAGGACAATCTTGAAAATAAGAACATTTTCAATTTTTAAGATCGAAGGTATTTTCAAGGACTGTCCTTGCCATTCAAGGACGGATCCGAACCCCGGACTAAAATGAAAGTTTAATTACCAAATTTTTAAAACATTAGTAATTTCCAAGCGGACATTATTAATTTTTGCATTAAAAATGCGTTAGTTAGGTAACCTAACCTAATGTATGATTTTTGAATTGAGAGCAAAATGTTGTTTACACAGAATGAGACGACATCAGTCAGCAGTCAGGGAAAAACAACGCCACGCGAAAAACAATAAATGTCGCGTACAATGATCTGATCAAAGATCAGTCCGCTCGGTTGGAGAGGACTAGGTAATCAAAAACAACAAAAAATTCTCGAGTAAAAACCCTAGAGAACCGACATTTTGATAAATCCTGGACCTAGATTTGACCAAGGCCTGGACAAAAAATCCAAGTCCAGGAAAAATCCAAGTCCAGGAAATCCAGGGTTCTGGAGGCTCCACTGGACCTGGATTTGACCAAGGCCTGGACCTGGATTTTCTGGACAAAAAATCCATGAAAAACCCAGGTCCAGGAAATCCAGGGTTTTGGAGGCTCCACTGAACCTGGACTGGATTCTGGACCTGGATTTGACCAAGGCCTGGATTTTCTGGACAAAAAATCCAGGTCCGGGGAAATCCAGGGTTTTGATGCTCCACTGGACCTGGACTCTGGATCCAGGAAAACCCAGGCCTGGATCCAACAGGTCAAGGTTGGTCTCTAAAAAACCCCTCTTCTCTGTGTTAACAATCTGGAATCGAAAGACATTTTTGCCTAATCGTCGAATTTTTTTCCAGCAAATTTTTCTTGAAAAACATTTTCAAGGCCTTGTGTATATGCATGCGTATGTACTATGTGTGTTTGTTTGTTTATGGTTGGATGCACAATGCCATGACTAATCGATGAAGCACTAGCACAGCTTCTTCTCGTCCAATCCCCCCGGGGGGATGAAATGAGCAAATTTGTCCACAAATGCCCTCCATTTATTCCCACATCTCGCCCACAACGACGACGGAATCCTCGCCTTCCCCCCCCCCACCAAATTACTTATACGTGTGTTGTGTTGGTTGATGCAAATGAGGGATTTTATGTACAGTATTATGTATGTCCCGTGAGTAATTTAGAGGGGGGGGGGGCACACAAAATGGGGGAGAAAAAGCGTATAATTTTGTTTATTGGACTCCGAAACAAACCGAAAACAACAATTTTCGTCGCAGCCTTTGTGTAGGAGAGGAGTGATGTTTGAGACTTTAACTAATTGTCCATGAACAGAGAAAAAGAATCGAGACAACAACTTCATAATTCGGTCTCGAGAGGCAAGAATGGAAGACATAATTCTTTTGATCACCTTAAAGCATGCCGGGGTCGGAAGTGGCTGCGGGATTCTTACAAGACTCCTGGTCCCGCCCGATCCATTTATAGCTAGCTGAACGGCATTTTGACGAGGCCTGGATTTTCCGGTCCATGCTCTCGCCATGTTCTGCGGAGTATTTATTTCACCGGTTCGAGGGGTAATTACTAGAGACCGGACCGATTATGCTCCAAAAATGGCCAAAATATGCCAAAATTCACTAAAAAATGCCGAAATATGCACCGAGGCACTTTTAGTACACAATTTTTTTTAACGTCTAATAAAAAGATTTAAAGCTTTTATTCGCTGAAATTTATGTTTATTTATTTTGAAAATGTAAAAAGTGAACCCCGGTGAGTGGCGAAGCCGCACTGAACAGATGTTGAAAAGAAAAAGGCTGAACATACATAAAAGCGTTGACAACCGGCAGATGGGGAGGGGGGGGGGGGGGGGGGGGGGGGATTGTTCAAAAATAGGATTTGATGTGCCGATCTTTGATCAGCAAAGAGGCGTCAGATGCAATTTAAAGTGAAATTTGATCAGCTGTGAAGTAAAAAGCTGTCATGAAGAATATTTTCTAGACCACATGAAAGCATCTGCTGGATTAGAGCAACCTTGCCTGATCAAAAAGTTGTTGGCGATCTCGACTAGGGGTGGTCCCCGAAACTGCGACCCCCAAATTTATTAGGAATCGAGATGGTAGCAGAAGTAGATCAGTGAAAAGCGTTCACGTGTTGAAAGAACTTTCTTAAGGGGACATTTTGAACGTCGTTTTTCCTTTAGGGGACCTTTTTTAACGGAGACGGAAAAGTACCACCTTTTTTTTGTACGCGTACGATCACAAAGGCATTTTTTGTTTCTATTTTTCCTGAAATTTTTGGCAAAAATGGAAAAGTCGGCCATTTCTAAAGCATTAAAAATATAATTGATCGGAAACTGAAAAAAAATTTTTATACGACTTTCAGTTCATTTTAAAAAAATATAACCCAATAATTTTCCATAATTGTTTAAACTGAAAAGTCTGCAAGAATTTGGCTTAAATTGTTTAAATTTTACGTAACGGTGAAAGATGTGTGGTGGGTCCTCCCCCCCCCCCCCCCCCCCCCCATTTTTTGGGAAAAAACAAAATTGCTTCGGAGTTTCTGGGGTTTTCGGGGGCATAAAATTAGAATCTGACCTTTATTTCAACCAATTTCGTACTCCGAACCCGAATTTGACTTTTGGTCGAAATCCAATTATAAAATTCGTTTTTTTTGTCTCAAAATTAGGGTTGAGCGGGACCGGGACTTTTGGGAAAAACCGGGACTTACCGGGACCAGAAAAAAAGGGACCGGGACCAGAATTTTCAACCGGGACCGGGACTAACCGGGACTTTTCAAGGGAAAAATTTTTTATTGTAATGTTCAATGGTAAAACAAAATTTTTTTTTGTTATTCAAAAATATCTTCCTCATTGTCTTGAACTTTAATTTTATCGTCATCATTCTTTTTTTTTGGGATTCTGCTTTACTTTTAGGAAGGGTGAGGGTCGGCGGTGCCGATAGGCGCCGCCGAAAAAATTTTTTGAAATTTTGACTCAATTTTGTTAAGAAAGTTAATCAAAATTTTAGCAAAATTATGAATTTTGCTTCAGAATTTTAGAGAAAAAAACTGGTTTACGTAAGTGTAGACGATGTCCGGCGGTGCCGACAGGCGTTGCCGGAGAAATTTTTTTAACATTTTAATAATATTTGTTAAGAAAATAGAAGCAAAAATTCAGGAAGATGTGATGAATTTATTTCAAAAATTTTTGATTTAGCTCGCAATTTAATTAAAAAATATTTAAAAATTATTAAAATATTTTTATTATTAGGGGAAGAAAATTATGTGAGTAGAGGAAAAAGGATAAATACCTAATTTGTACTCAAGCGGACTCGAACACGACACAAACATTTGACTTGACGGAAGACAACCCACTAAGACACCGAGTTATTTGGGTTAAATTGTCGCTCGATGATGCCATCATTAGGGGTGCACTATGGGTCAAGCCCAGCAGCAGACAAAAATGAACGAAGCTAATTCAAAAAAATAACCATGCGGCAGACAGTACATGGTCAGACACTATATCCCCCACCATTGGAATTTCTTTCGATTTTCGAAAGCATGTAACACAGGCTAACGCTTATATTTCGTGACAAAATTTCGTAGACGAGCTTCTAGTGCTCCCTTCTTATCCCTACCAAAATTTGGTGGAGTTTGGAGAATTTTGAAAAAATTTGGTCTGAAAAATTTAAACCTTTTTGACTATAACTCGTGAAGGAAAGCATAATAAAATCACCCTATAGCATTAAACGATTTATTATTTTGTTTTCTAGGGATGATGAAAGTTTGGAGAAGATCTGTAGGTGTAGAAAAAAGTTCTTAGGTGTGAAGAGCGGGATGGTCAAAATATTATTAACAAAGGTGAGAGAGAACGCCAAATGAGGAGAACATGTTAGAGATAAAAGGGAAAAGCGAGATAGTACAGGGGGTTTTCTCTGCTGCTGGGCTTGACCCATAGTGGGGGTGTAAATTTAGTCCCGGTCCCGGCGGGACCAAAAAACCGGGACCGGGACTTTCAGATTTTAAAAAGTCCCGTCCCGACCGGGACCGGGACCTGAAAAAACGGGAAATCCCGTCCCGGTACCGGTCCCGCTCAACCCTACTCAGAATGACCAAAATCATGGACGTCAATGTTTGAACGAATTGTTTGTATTAAATCTTTGGCGTTTTGTCATAAAAAAAAATTACAATGGAAATCGAGCACACATCGAACACAAGAATTTTTGATTAAACACACTGATTTGACCAATGATTTGGCTAATTTTTGGCAATTAGTAAATTGTCTACGCATAAAGAAACTTTTTTCTAAACATTTTTCAGTAAAAAGCCAAAAGGGAAAATATTCAAAAAAAATGGTATCTTTTTAAAAGGTGGCAAATGCCAACAATGAGAAAATCGCATCCTGCGCATTAGTTCGGTGTCTCGGCACGCTTTTTTCGATACTTAATCGATTTTTCGGCTTCTCTAACTTTTTTTTAAAATTTGTTGTGTCACCATTTTATTGTTATTCGACCCATATCAATTGCTTTTGCATTTTCAGACCGTTTAAATTGAATAAAAATGTCGGACAAACGGACCGGGGACATACCATACTTTCGAACTGTGCCCTCCTCTCCGTCCGACGACGGCGGACTCGCTGATGAGGGAGAGGAAATTGAAAGCATGAGTCCCATTATTGTTCAACCGCAAAAAGTTCAAGCCGGTGCGGATTTTTTGAAACATTTTTTGGACTGTCTTTTTTTGTTAAAATTCGCGGATTTACTATCTGGATTGGATATGGACGATTTCATAAAATGAAAGACCAATCTAAAAGCGAAATTTTTCATCAGAATTTGCAATTCATTTTTCATTAAAATAAGTGTTTAATTTGGTTTACTAGCCTTGTTTTGTCGGAAAAAATTTGGGGTTTTTTTCAGGGGAAAAAATCGTTTTTTTCTTTAAACAATTTAGTTGAAGAAGACGAAGAAACAATGTTACGACGACGATTATTGGAAAAAAAGTTGGAGAAGGAACGGGGAAAAACGTCTTCAAAAGTTGGCAATTTGAAAGAGCGCGACGAGGCGAAGGGCACTGCCGCCGGCACTGTTGAAAGAGAACGAACAAAGGCAACCGAAAAGGAGCAGAAAGTTTGAATTTTTTACAAAATGTTTTTTGTGCTCTTTGTTTTTAAATTTTAGACCTACGGGCAAGGGCGTAGTCAGGATTTTTTTCATGGTGGGGGGGGGTTGGAGGTTGATTCAAGAAAATATTTTTAGAGGTGAATTTTTTGCTTTTTATTTCTTTTTGTTAAGCAATTTTTCGAAAAAAAATGTTCGCTTTTTAAGGGATGCATTTTTGGTGTTTATTTAATATTTTTGTCAACAAAAATATCGTAAAAATTCGATGTTTGCCGACTTTATTTAATTTTTTAAAAGCAAGTGGGGGGGGGGACATTTTTTAGACCTCTATTTTTCCGTTTTAAGCATTTTTCTTAAAGATTAACACTAGAAGTCTATGGTCCAATTTTGTTTATCCGAGGCCTGAGCCGTATTTAGTCTTGGATTTCGTTAAAAGGATCCAAAGATTTAACGTTATTTGTTATCCTCAAATTCATAATATGGCCGGCTTTTTTTTTTCTTAAAAATTTGTCAAAGTAATAGAAAGGACGATTTCGAAATTACCGCTCAGTCTGTTTTTTAAAATTTTTTGTGAATTTAAATTTTTAGGAGAGACCAAAACGCGAGAAAATTGTTTGGGACAAGCAGAAAGAGTCCAAGTCTCGATATGGCCAGACAGACAAATATGGCCAAACTTCACGGATTCAGGTTGATTAGTTTTTGAAAAATCAAATTTTTTTAAGGCCAAGAACGTTTAAGCCGTCCTCCTCCTCGTCGTCGTCCTCTTCCCATCACCGGCGGCGGGACGAAACGTCGTCAGCACATGTCCATGAGCATCGCCACCAGCGCCGGGACGAACGGGCAACGTCGTCGCGCGACCATCACCGGCACAGAATGCCGGGTTGGTTGTTGGATAGAGAAGAGGGGGGGGGGGGGTTGGCATTGGCATTTGGGCACAAATATGTTCTGAATAATGGGATTTGGCGCAATGTCCAGAAAATTGTAAAATTGGTAAAAAAAAACATCGAAAGATCCGAAAAATGACCCTCTAAACTAGAGAACGGACCCAAAAACAAAAATTTTTTTGGGTTTGGGTCAACTTGGAGCACAACCCAAAAAAAAAAAACTCAAAAAATCCCAAAAAAAATTTTTTGGTTTTGGTTTTGGGTCCAAGTTTCCGGTCTCTACTCTAAACCCCGCAGACGTTGGTGCTGACAATGAACGGACGAGGACAACGCCGGCGATTGCTGCAGATGAAGCGGAAGAAAAGCGGCAAAAGAAGCGTCTGCGGAACGCATCTGACGGCGGCACCTCCTCGTCCACCTCCAGCAAGCGCAAGCAACTGGACGACACCGCTGCCGGTGACGACGATGGCACTCTAGGGCGGAAGGCCAAGGTTTTTTTAAATTGAAAGTTACGCTTTAGAAAGTTTGGCAAAAAATGTTAAAAATCCAGAGAATTTTTCTTTAGCGGACTGTTGGGGTAGGGGTCAGAAAATTTTTTGCGATATTTTTTTGTCACTTTTTGGTGGAACAGTCAGAGGTTGTGCTGATTGGACTGCTCACTGAAGAAGAACAAGAAGTCGATGATGAACTGTTGGTGGTTGAAGCGGTGCAAGAAGTAGAAGTGGTGGAAATTCAAGCAGTAACAGGACCAACTGGTGCTGCAGCGCCAGCTCAGCTGCAACAACAGGAGCAAATGTTGGTTGAAGAAGCAGAGGAAATGGGCACGGGCGGCGGCGGCGACAGCGGCAGCAATAGAAAAAAGTCGTCAAAGAAATTTTCCAAATTTGAGAGCAGTCCGGAGGATGACGACGGGTCGGTGAACGACGACGACGATGATGACAACGACGACGGCGGTGCGCAGATGCGAGAAGAAAAGACTGATGTTGCTGGAGAACAATACCAGCAACAGTCGTCAGTGAAGGATGTGGGCGGCGGCAGCGGCAGCAGCAAGTTTAACGACGACGAGCTGTTCATGGAAGAAGGTGTGTGCAGATGAACCATTTTTAATGATCGGACTTTGCGCTTTTTTTTTAGATCGAACACGCATTTCGATTGAAATTTCGATTAGTAGAAAGCTCAATTTTGAAAATTCACATACATAACAAACAGAAATTAAACAAATAAAAATTTAAACAAAATTGTTATTTTAGCAAATATTTTGTGTTTCAAAAACATTTTCTAATTTTTTTAGAATACTTTCATACAATTTTATTGTTTATCTTTTGTGTAATTAAAACAAATTGCAGAAAATAACAAATAAAATATTAATTTATTATATTTTTTGGTATGGACGAGCGCCACTTTCGGTCGAGAGCGACCACTGTTGACACGGAAATGAATGGGGGCGCCAACGGGGAGGAGGATGATGACCCGATGGACATTATTGGTGACGACGATCTGATCGAGAACAAAGACTTTGATCGACTGACTGAGGAGGAAAAGCTATTGGTTGGTGGCAAAGGCGTAGTTCAGGATTTTTTGGGGGGAGGGGAGCATAAAGCCGATTTTTGGGGGTGCATTTTTTTTTTTTGTTATACGCCATGCGATTTTTTTTTTTGTGCATTGTTGGAAGACACAAAAATTTGCTTATTTTGGCCATTTTAATAATAAATGTTTTCCTATTTCACTTAAAATTTACTCACTATCAGGGGCGTATCCGGGCGGGGGTGGCAGGTACGTATTTAGGATTTTGCTTTTGGGGCGTACAGAAAAAAATTTCGATTTTAGGGGTGCATTTTTGGGGTTTATTGCATTTTTCTTAAGCAATTTTTTCAAAAATTGGTTTTGGGGGTGTATTTTTTCCTTTTTATTGTATTTTTTAAAACAATTTTTCGAAAATTGTTTGCGCATGGGGGAATTCCGGACACACATCGGTTCAGTGCCAGCATTTTGAAAATCTATAACTTTTTAAACTCAACTGAATCGAACAAACAAAATGCCATTCGAAGCTCTAAGCTTCTACTTCTTTTTATTTAGAGCTTCCGAATGGCATTTAAAATAAAAGATTTTCGTGTGAACACTGAATGCATTGCATTTCTGTTGCAAAATGGAAAACTGATCTGGCTGTTTTACGTTTTTTTAAATTTACGAATTCGGATCTGCCGAATGCAAAATTCCGGCCTCTTCTCGAATTCATAATATGGTTTTTTTCCTAAAAAATTTGAGGGGGGGGGTTGGAATAATTTTTTAAGCTAGACTTAAGATTTTGTCCAAAAAAATTGCGAAGTTACGGCACATTTTGAGTTGTTGTTGGATTTGTTTTCCTTTTCAATTTTGCTATAATTTGTTAAAATATTGCCACCAAAAAATTTTTTTTAATTCTCTACCCACCTTTTCAGCTTGCTCCCGAGGTGCTGAAGTTGATGGAGGACAAATATCAGCGACGGTTGGTCTCGTTGCTTCCCGTTTACTATCCGGGCATTTCCGGCTGCAGAAGTGTGGCGGAGTATGAATGCCTCAACAAAATCTCGGAAGGCACTTTTGGTGTTGTTTATCGGGCACAAAACAAGCGGACCGGTGCGTGATTTTTTTTTTTGTTTGTTTTATTTTTACCAAATTAGCCAAGGGCGAAGCCCCAGACCTCGCGTTTTGGGCGGTCTAAAAAGTCGAAAAAACGAATTGGGGTCCGTTCAAAAAAAATTGGGCCGAAAAAGTGCTCATCGGGTGAAAATCAGAAAATAAAAATTGGTTTATTTTTTCCCCATGCTTTTTTTAAAATTTTTTTTAGAGATTTCCGCGTGGGAAATTTTTTTTGATTTAAAGGCTCCGTTTTGTTGGGAAAATTGCTCAAAAATTTACAAAAAACACGATTTTTTTTTTGCAGATGAAATTGTGGCGTTGAAGCGACTCAAAATGGAGAAGGAGCACCAGGGCTTTCCGATCACTTCACTGCGCGAGATCAACATGCTGCTCAAGTGCGGGGCACATGCGAATGTGGTCAATGTTCGGGTCAGTCGGGGCAATAAATTTTTGATCAAATTTTACCGTAAAGATAAAAAAATAGTGAACTGCTTAAAAGAATAAGAAATTTTTTTTTTTTTTGGGTTTTGTTAACGTTCGGAAATTGATTTTAGGCTTCAACGAAAGTTTAAGTTTTTTGGATTTTTGAATTAACACCAGGCCCGTATTTAGGCCCTGCCCCCTCCCGCCCGAAAATTTTTTCTATAATAGTAGGGCCCTGTTTGGCACCCTGACCCCTGACAACCGACCATTTTTGGTCATTTCCTTTACCCCGACAGTTTCCCCCCCCCCCCCCCCGTAAACTTCGCTCCCCCCCCCCCCCCCCCCCGACTTTTCCGCCCCGAATGTCGGGGTGTCGTCAACCCTCCCTAATTTAAATTGCCTCCAGGAAGTTGTGGTGGGCTCCAGCATGGACAAAATTTATTTGGTGATGGATTATGTAGAGCACGACGTCAAATCGTTGATTGAGCTGATGAAATCGCGCGGCAAAAAATGGACAATTCGTGAGAAAAACATTATTATAAAAAAAATTTTTGAAAAAATCCGAATAAATATATATATATTCTTTTTGCGAATTGAATTATTACTTTACTATAATTAAAATGTTTGATCATTTAGCACAAGTGAAGACCCTGCTTCGTCAACTGATCGCCGGTGTGCTGTACATGCATGAAGAGTACGTCATCCACCGCGACTTGAAGACGTCCAACCTGTTGTTGTCCCATCAGGGCATACTCAAGGTTTGGGTTTTGTGCGGGATTAAGGGCATAAACAGACTCCTCGAAATCTGAAAATAAATTGGTTTTTTTTAACGGTAATTGACGATTTTCCAAAAAAAAAAAAACTCTAAAATTGGATTTTTTTTTTTTGTTTTGAGTGCCCACTTCACCGAAACCCAAGGGCTGGCCGGCTATGCCGCCCTTTCGGGTGATATTGATTTTGTTTATTGTGCCAACAATTTTTGGCATTTTTTGTTACGAAATAAATAACGGTTTTATTAAACACGCTTTCGCTTGTCAGATCGGCGATTTTGGGCTGGCCCGCGAATTTGGCGACCCGATCAAGCCGTACACACCGGTGGTTGTCACGTTGTGGTACCGTTCACCGGAACTGCTGTTGGGCACCAAGGCATGCGCATTTTAATTTTCAAAAATATTTCACCAAAATTTTGTACTAGAAAACATTTTATAACAAAAAATTATGCAAAATTTAATATATATTTTTTGTTTAGCTCTATTCAACGCCCGTCGATATGTGGTCGGTGGGGTGCATTTTTGCTGAATTCCTCAAGCTTGACCCGCTGTTTCCGGGCCGCTCAGAAATTGATCAAATGCAAAAAATATTCAAGGTTTTTTTCTGAAAAAAAAAACAAAAAAATTTTTTTGTTTCTTTATTAAACAAAAATTTGCAGGAAGTCGGCACACCAAACGAGCAAATTTGGCCCGGTTGCATGGAATTGCCGGGCATGAAGACGGGCGTGTTCGCCGACACGCCCTACAATCAGTTGAGGAGGAAATTTGCTGCCGAACTGCCCGACGATGACGGATATGAACTGCTCAACAAGTGGGGGGGGGGTGGGGGCGGGAGGGGGCAAAATGAAAATTAAATATTTAATTTTAAACAATTTTTCCGTTTAAATTATTTGCAATAATATTTAAATGGTATTTTTTTATCAAATTTAAAAGGTCGAAATATCAAAAAAAAATTTTAACAGGTCTTAAATTTTTGTTTAAAATTCTCTTTTTTAAATAAACAAATTGGTTGAAAATTCAATATTCAATTAATTTTATTTTAAAATTGATGTTTTTTGTTTTGTTTCAGGTTGCTAACATTGAACCCGGCGAAGCGGTTGGATGCCGAGCATGCATTGGTCAGCAAATGGTTTTTCAACGACCCTAAGCCGGCACATCCATCCACCTTTCCTACAGTAAAAAAATATTTTTAAAAAAAGTTTCTAAAAAAAATAAATTTTTTTTTTTTTTTTGCAGTGGCCAGCCAAAAGTGAGCAAAATCGCCGTCCGCCAAATGAGCCGGTGGCGCCCCGGAGTCAACAGCAGCAACCCCAGCGTCCGGTTGGCGGCTTTACGCTCCGTTTTGACGCGCCAAAATTTTGATTTGAATTTCTTGAAGTTTTTTGTTCCTTTACACTTTTTTTTTATGGAAAAATAATTTTAGAAACTGGAATAAATTTGATAATTTTAACATCCGGATAATTTAAAAATTGCAAAACTCTCTACATGTTGTTGCCCCCTTTTGGACTGTTTTTGATGGGCATTTTGGTAAGTCCAGGTCCCTGTCATTTCAAAATCCTGATCTGGAAATTTTGCAAAATCCGTTCTCCTAATATATTTTTAGAAAAATTGAAATTTTATGTTAAAATATTTTTGATGTCCGATTTACCCCTAGAAACACTTCATTAGCGACTTTGAAAACTATTTTTTTTTTAAAGTGGGGGGCACCATCTTTAGTATTACCGAATTTTTGATTAAACACACTGATTTGCCTAATTTTTTGCATAGAGCTTAGCATTAAATTTTCTATCCATAACAGTAAAAAGCTAAAAAGGAAATATTCAAAAAAATGGTATCTTTTTAAAAGGTGGCAAATGCCAACAATGAGCAAAATCGCATCCTGCGCATTAGTTCGGTGCCTCTGCACGCTTTTTTCGATACTTAATCTCTTTTTCGGCTTCTCTAACTTTTTTTTTAAAAATTTGTTTTGTCACCATTCCTTTGTTATTCGACCCAATTGTTTTTGCATTTTCAGACTCTAAACTGAATAAAATGTCGGACAAAATGACCGGGGACATACCATATTTTCGAATTTTGCCTTCCTCTCCATCCGAGGACGGCGGACTCGCTGATGAGGGAGAGGAAATTGAAAGCATGAGTCCCGTTATTGTTCAACCGCAAAAAGTTCAAGCCGGTGCGGAGTTTGTTTTTGTTCGGTTTGAAACATTTTTGACGATTTCGTAAAAAAAGGAAATTCTGTCTAAAAGCAATTTTTTCCTTAGAATGTAATTGATTACACATTTAAGTGTGTTTAAATTGTTTACTAGCCTGTTAAGCAAAACTTTTTTTCTTTAAAAATTTAGTTGGAGAAGACGAAGAAACGATTTTACGACGACGATTATTGGCAAAAAAGTTGGAGAAGGAACGGGGAAAAATGTCTTCAAAAGTTGCCGAGGTAAAGGACGCGGCCGGCACTGTTGAAAGAGAGGTTTGATTTTTTTAAAGAGCCTAAAAAACTGCTTACGGGCAGGGGCGTAACTAGGGGGGGGGGGAGGCAAGCGGGCCATGGCCTCCCCCGAATTTTTTTTTGAGTAAAAAAACCATAGGGGGTAGGTACCCTTTTTGTTTTGCAAAATTATTTATTTTTGGGCCAGTTTTCTTAACAAATTCCAGCAAAAAACTCGAAAAAGCAAAAATTGAATAAAACCCAAAAATGCACCCCTTAGAATCGACTTTTTTTTTGGCTTGCCCCCCCCCCCCGAAATTAAATTTTTTCTGGGTACGCCCCTGCTTACGGGAACCTAGTTTTTCTAGTTTTTTCCCCGAAATACCGAAGCGAAAAGTTTAATTTAGCGAGAAAAAACCCGAAAAAATTTTCCCAACGGGAGCACTTATTTTGGTTATCTATTATAATATGGCTTCTTCTAAAAAACGGGGGGGGGAGAGTATGTTTAATTCATTTTTTAAGCTAGACTTTAGATTTTGTTCATAATTCAATGTTACGGCACATTTTGGGTTCTTTGTTTGTTGTTTTTGGGCAGGCCTCTTGGTTTTTTTTTGGTTTTTTTTTTCGTGTTTTTCATTTCATTCTATGCCAACGCAAAATTTATGCTTCCTACCCAAAATTTGTGTGCATCTTTTCAGCTTGCTCCCGAGGCGTTAAAAGAGCAAGATGACATGGATCAACAACGATTGGTTTCGTTGCTTCCGGTTTACTACCCGGGCATTTTTGGCTGCAGAAATGTGTCAGAATATGAATGTCTCAACAAAATCTCGGAAGGCACTTTTGGTGTTGTCTATAGGGCGCAAAACAAACGGACGGGTTCGTGATTTGATTATTTTTTACCAATTGATTTAAATGCGTATAATCGACAATCTGCCCAGAAAAAAATGGGGGAGTTAACGCACACCGGGTGAGAAAAGCCCTGCCATTGAATAAAAGCATTTTGTAAGAAAACGTACCAAAATTTAAAAAAATATTTATTGACAGATGAGATTGTTGCATTAAAAAGACTCAAAATGGAGAAGGAGTACCAGGGCTTTCCGATTACGGCTTTACGCGAGATAAATATGCTGTTAAAGTGCGGGACACATGCGAATGTGCTCAATGTTCGGGTCGGTCCACAATTAATCTTTTTTTTGAAAGAAAACGGCTTAAAGAATTAGAAATTATTTTATGTATTATATTCGTTTGGAAATTGAAAAATAAATATTTGTTGAAAGTTAGGAAAAAAATTTTAGGCTTCAACACAAAAATTTGTTTTGGGTATTTAGTGGGGAAAGCGGGGAAATTTCCCCGACAGTTTCATCTCTATGCCCGTCTTTTCGCCCCCCGAATGTCGGGGGTGACAACGCTAATTTTAACGAATTAAATTCTAGGAGGTTGTGGTGGGATCCAGCATGGACAAAATTTATTTGGTTATGGATTATGTTGAGCACGACGTCAAAACATTGATGGAACTTATGAAATCACGCGGCAAAAAGTGGACAATTTGTGAGAGAACATTATATTATAATTTAATTTTGGGGGAATCTAAAAAACATTTTTTTAAATTTAATCATTGTGTTAAAATTAAATCAAATTGAATTACTTTAATTAATAAAAAGACCGATTTAGCTCAAGTGAAGACCCTGGTTCGTCAATTGCTCGCCGGTGTACTCTACATTCATGAAGCGTACGTCATCCACCGCGATTTGAAGACGTCTAACCTGTTGTTGTCCCATCAAGGCATACTTAAGGTGTGGATTTGTGGGGCATTCAAGGGCGTAAATAACACAATTGTTGACGCGCCACGTTTTTAAGAATTCTGCTTCCTTCTGGAAGAGGGGGGGGGGGCGAATACGAAATAAATAATGGGTTTAAAACACGGTTTTGCTTGTCAGATCGGCGATTTTGGACTGGCCCGCGAATTTGGAGATCCGATCAAGCCGTACACACCTGTCGTTGTCACGTTGTGGTACCGTTCACCGGAACTGCTGTTGGGCACCAAGGCATGCGCATTTTAATATAAACAAAAATAGTTTGCACCTAATTTTGAACTAGAAAACATTTTTTTCAAAAAAAAATGCAAAATTTAATTTTGTTTTTTTTTGTTTAGCTCTATTCAACGCCCGTCGATATGTGGTCGGTGGGGTGCATTTTTGCTGAATTCCTCAAGCTTGACCCGCTGTTTCCGGGCCGCTCCGAAATTGACCAGATGCAAAAAATATTCAAGGTTTTTTTCTGAAAAAAAACAAAAAAATTTTTTTGTTTCTTTATTAAACAAAAATTTGCAGGAAGTCGGCACACCAAACGAGCAAATTTGGCCCGGATGCATGGAATTGCCGGGCATGAAGACGGGCGTGTTCGCCGACACGCCCTACAATCAGTTGAGGAGGAAATTTGCTGCTGAACTGCCCGACGATGACGGATATGAACTGCTCAACAAGTGGGTGGGGAGGGGAAATGGAAGTTAAATATTTAATTTTAAACAATTTTTCCGTTTAAATTTTTGCAAATATAGTAATATTTAAAATGCTATTACTATATTTATTATATTTTAAAGGCCTAATCAAAAAAATTCTCTAACATGCAAATTTTTTTTTAATAAACAAATTTTTGAAAACTCAATATTCAATTAATTTTATTTAAAAAAATTTACGCTTTTTTTGTTTTGTTTTCAGGTTGCTAACATTGAACCCGGCGAAGCGGTTGGATGCCGAGCATGCATTGGTCAGCAAATGGTTTTTCAACGACCCTAAGCCGGCACATCCATCCACCTTTCCTACAGTAAAAAAATATTTAAAAAAAATTAAAAAAAAAATTTATTTTTTTTTTTGCAGTGGCCAGCCAAAAGTGAGCAAAATCGCCGTCCGCCAAATGAGCCGGTGGCGCCCCGGAGTCAACAGCAGCAACCCCAGCGTCCGGTTGGCGGCTTTACGCTTCGTTTTGACGCGCCAAAATTTTGATTTGAATTTCTTGAACTTTTTTGTTCCTTTTGCATTTTTTTTTTATGGAAAAATAATTTTAGAAACTGGAATAAATTTGATAATTTTAACATCCGGATAATTTAAAAATTGCAAAACTCTCTACATGTTGTTGTCCCCTTTTGGACTGTTTTTGATGGGCATTTTGGTAAGTCCAGGTCCCTGTCATTTCAAAATCCTGATCTGGAAATTTTGCAAAATCCGTTCTCCTAATATATTTTTAGAAAATTAAAATATTTTTGATGTTTGATTTATGCACTTTTGTTGAAAAAAAAGAAATCATATGCCTATTCTAAATGTTCAAGTAATCAGTGAATTGGCAGGTGCTTTTTGGCTTTTCATTTCACGCCTATTCGTTTATTATGGCTATTTAATTATTTTTGAATATTTAATATATTGCAATTGGCCAAGTCTTCCACCTGAAATAAATAATGGCCAACCAATAGCTTTGCAACAATGTGAGGGCTTGAATTGTCGTCATGGCACATAAAATAATTGGAAATGTTGGCAAACGGAATTTAAACTTGGCACGCGCAATCCTTCAATGTTCGCTGTAAAAAGAAACATTTTCAAGCCGCTAAGGCACAAAACCTTAGCCCCCCCCCCCACGGGAACAGGTCGTTTCGGCCCCGACGTTTCGGCCCCGGGACTTTCGGTCCCGGGACGTTTCGGCCCAAGGAAATGTAGGTATATAAGGGTTTCATTGAAAGAAAAATTTTCTTAGTTGAAATTTTAAAAATAGAATCGACGCAACCCTGATGCACACAAAGAAAAATATTACTTTTTACATCTTTAACTTAGGCCTAAAAAGAGGTAACACGGTATGTGATTTAAGTCCAGAATTAATCAATATTTTAAAAAAATCCTAACATAAGCTTAATTTTTTTACGATTTCCGCAAAATGTATGGCAACGCTTCATCCTACACGGATTTTGTGGATTTGCTGAACACCGGGCTGACCAACGCCGCCTTCAAGCAGTTCACCTTTGTCTGTCTGGCCATCACCTGCACTTTGACAATGCGTCTCCTGTTGCTTGCCCGTTTCCGTCCCGCGGTTCTCTACGTGCCGGAACTGTCGCGCGCACTTATTGTCTATTTATGCTTTCATTGTGCAGGTGCCATTCTATCCTTGCCGTACAATGCCTATGTGCTCATCAAATTCTATTATGGCACAAAATCTTGGGTAAAATTTGATAAAACTGAAAAAAATTTTCGTCACGAGAGCCTCGAGTTTTCCGGTTCAGCACACACCCAGTACGATTTACACCATTTTCTGGCTGGGCCAATGGCAGAACACGTACACGGCAATTTCACCGCTGGTCGTCCTGTTCCTCACCGTGGAACGATGTTTCGTCATCAAATTGGCCACAAATCCGGCAAAACGGGAACGCTTTGGGCGATGGATGTGCCGTGCCAGCATTGTCACTATGTTGGCCGCTTTTTCAGCCAGTACATGCATTTACATGGCCGAACTGCCGTTGGACATCGACAGATGTACGTTCTTTTAAATGTATACACATTGGGCTTTATTTCCGACATGACGCCCCCGAAGAATGCCGAGCTCCGGCCACCCCCCTTAAAGAAACCCGACACGCCGCCCAAGAAGAACTCCGACATGCCGCTCTCGTCTATGCGCCCGAACCTGACCCTCGACGCCCCAGACTGCCTAACTGCCAACATGCCGCGTCCACGAACGCAGACCCCTGGACTCCCCCCCCCCCCCCCCCCCCCCCCCCCCCCCCCCCCCCCCCCCCCCCCGGAGGGTCCCCCCGGAGGGTCTAGGAGCAACCCTAGTGAATTATGTTTTTATTTGTTGTTTATGATTTTTTGATCTTTTATTTGTGATCAGAAATCATCCGACTATTGATTGTGTCCTGAGGTCAATGTTTACATTTAGTATTTTTAGTAAAATTGAGCAGTTGCGCGTCGGTGTCCTGTTTGATGCTGAAATGGCATAATTTGTTGCAATTGTTCTTCAAATGTTCCGTCAGTTTTTTGAACATTTTCTGGTGCCTTTATTTGCTCTATTCACTGCGGGCATTCAGAGCCATGAAAATAATTGTTGGCAATTCTCAAATAAATTAAGCAATTTTTTCCAAAAACGCAGAAAAATGATCTCGTCATCGTTACAATATGCTTTGAACTGTGCTTGAACTTTTTGCCTGCACTTGTCAGCATTTGCTTCAACTATGTGAGTATTTTTATTATGTAAAATTTTAAAAATTTTGGCTAATTGCATTTTTACAGATCGAGACTAAATTCCAATTTGATACTAGACTCTCGAGAATTAAACCCAATTTCTCATGTTGATAAGGGATCTCGGCATAAAATATACTTAAGTTTGGAAAGGGCCTTCTTTCAAACGTGGCATCGACCTGCTCGGCACTGGACGCCTGCTGTTGTGCCATCTTCTATTCACTAGTTTTGGTGCCGCCCAGATGCTTGAAGCGTGCCAATGCCAGTGTCGGAAGCACAAATGAGCCCAGACCGTCGCCATCATCGCCTCAACACCAGCAACAGCTTCAACAAACGCCATCATTTAGAATGCGGCCAATGCAGCCAAGCATTGTCTTGCCAATGAATTGACTGACTCGTGGACTGTAACGGAAGCATACCATGCCGTGCTGTTACAGCTTCAACTTCTTGAATATGGAACACAATGAGAGAACATGACTTGATGGAATCGTGATTCCGTCGGAATTTTCTTGGGGTCCCGCGGGATTGACCGTTGGATCCGTTCTTTTTCTTAGCAATCTACGACTCTATTTTTCAAAAAATGTTCGTCCTCCCACCCCTAAAAAGCACGAACGCATTTTGTAAAGATTTTCATTGTAAATCTTATAACAATTAACATACATTTATAAAAAATTTTTATCGACGGCACGCTAGGCAATTTTGAAGAATTTTTCTCAATTTCGAAAATCCCGAGGGATTCCAAAAAAAAAATCTTCAGGATTAATTGGAATCGGGGTTTGGCGTAGTTGCCGAGCCGACCTTTCGCCAGTCAGTCTTTAATAGCGAAAGGACTTGGAGGACCGACCGAGATTTTGGTCGAGAATCTCGAATTCGAAAGAATATCATCGATTGAGACCCGTTCAACACTGAAAAATCACGAAAAATCTCGTCAAGATTTACAGAGATTTTGATTTCTCTAGTCTTTAATGGGAATGGTGGCGCAGCGGGTATTTTCCGATTTTGTACCAAAAATTTGTTGTTTTGTTTTCGCCGTCGGATAACTGGTTAGGGAATTTTGGAACGGCACGGATACGGGCGGCGGGGGACATTTAACGATTATGAGAAACATTTTTTTTTGTCCATTAAATCGTTGCTTTTCCCAAATGTCTCAATTTTCAAACATTAATTAAGCAAGGTGTTCTCACACCATTTTACCCTAAACCAACCAGTACATTCCAGCTATCCTTATGATGTCAAGCAGCAGGCAGGGATGCCGTCGCGTTCTGCCGTACTTTTTTTGGGTGAGAATTCCGCTACAATTTTTTAAGCATTTTGACTTTTTAGCATTGATTATTAGTCCCATTTGTTTTTTTTTTGCATCATTGGCACTTTTTGTCACATTTTCCCTTTTGGCATTTTCCTTTTCACTGAACGGGCCAATTTTGCGAAATCTAAGTACACTCAAAAATTTACATTTTAGAAAAACATAACACATTTTATTCCCATTGTTCGAAAAATGTTCGATTCTTTAGGGGTGTATTTTTCGGTTAGAATCGCTTTTTATACGCAATTTTCAATTTTGCGAATTCTGTCCATGAAAATTTATTGAAGCTTTAAACGATACCCCGCCGCCCTATGGTGTTTTTCTCAAATTTCATTTCGGGGGGGGGGGGGATTTCCGCCCACACTTTTTAATATATTGCAATTGGCAATTTGCTTCAGGCTTCCACCTGAAATAAATAATGGCCAACAAAATTGCTGCGCGACAATGTGGGGGCTTGAATTGTCGTCATAGCACATAAAATAATTGGCAATGTTGGCAAACGGAATTTAAACTTGGCACGCGCAATTCTCCAATATTACATATTTTGCTGTAAAACATTTTCAAGCCGCTAAGGCAAAAATCTTAGAAAAAGTTTGTTATCAAATCTAGAGCCGAGTTTGTAAACCCTTAAATATTTTGGATTTTAAAGGCAAAATTAAAAAACAATACTTTTCATTATTTTCATAATTCATTTAAAAATTGGATATGTACATAACCTTTTTTGAGGTTATATGATATTTTTTGCATTTAAAAGTCTAGAAAATATCAATGTTTCAAAACACTAACATGTTTAAAAGCTTAATTTCGATAGTAACTAAATGTTTGACAACTCTTCATTTGGCACGGAATTTGTGGATTTGCTAAACACCGGGCTGCCCAACGCCGTCTTCAAGCAGTTCACCTTTGTCTGCTTGGTCATCTCCGGCACTCTGAATATGCGTCTGCTGTTGCTCGCCCGTTTCCGTCCCGCCGTTCTTCACGTGCCGGAACTGGCGCGCGCACTTGCTGTCTATTTATGCTTTCATTGTGCCGGTGCCATTCTATCCTTGCCGTACAATGCCTATGTGCTCATCAAATTCTATTATGGCACAAAATCTTGGGTAATTTGATAAAACTGAAAAAAATTTTCGTCACGAAATTCTCGAGTTTTCTAATTCAGCACACACCCAGTACAATCTACACCATTTTCTGGCTGGGCATATGGCAAAACACTTACACGGTAATTTCACCGCTGGCCGTCCTGTTCTTGACCATGGAACGATGTTTCGTCATCAAATTGGCCACAAATCCGGCAAAACGGGAACGCATTGAGCGATGGATGTGCCGTGCCAGCATTGCCACTCTGTTAGCCGCCTTTTCAGCCAGTACAGCCATTTACATGGCCGAACTGCCGTTGGGCATCGACAGTTGTACGTTTTTTTTAAAAAGTACCTAAACAGCTCCGTACTAATTAATAATTACTATTAATTACGGTATAATTTAAAAAATGTATAAACGTTGGGCTGCCCTCCGACATGACGTCCCCCGAAACTCCCGATCCCGGCGCCCCAGACTCCGACATTTTAGGCCTCACTTCCGACACTCCGCCTCCGAAGGGTCGGGGGCCAACCCTAATGCAATTATGTTTTTAAGAGTTAATTATGTTGATCATGTTTGCGTTGTTTTATTGTGATCAAAATTATCTGATAAATTGATTGTGTTCTGTATTTTTTAGTAAAATTGATCAATTGCGAGTCGGTGTCCTGTTTGATGCTGAAATGGCAAAATTTGTTGCAAATGTTCTTCAAATGTTCCGTCAGTTTTTTGAACATTTTCTGGTGCCTTTATTTGCTCTATTCACTGCGGACACTCAGCGCCATGAAAATAATTGTTGGCAATAAAATGTTCTCAAAAAAATCTAAGCAGTTTTCTCCAAAAACGCAGAAAAATTATATCGTCATCGTTACAATATGCTTTGAACTGTGCTTGAACTTTTTGCCTGCACTTGTCAGCATTTGCTTCAAGTATGTGAGTATTTTTATTATGTAAATTTTAAAATTTTGGCTAATTGCAATTTTACAGATCGACTAAATTCCAATTTGATACTAGACTCTCGAGAATTAAACCCAATTTTCATGTTGATAAATATTGACGGTCTCGACACTGTCCAATAAATAATGATAAAATATACTTAAGTTTGGAAAGGGCCTTCTTTCAAACGTGGCATCGACCTGCTCGGTACTGGACGCCTGCTGTTGTGCCATTTATTACACACTGGTTTTTGTGCCGCCTAGAATTTCCTGTTTTCATGGGAATTAGAGACTGGACCGGTATCGGGATTTTCTTGTGATCCCGCGGGATTGGCCGTTGATCCAAATTGACACTATTTTTCAAAAAATGTTCACCACAATGTTGTTATAATACGAACCTATTTGCAAGATATATACCATTTATGTACTTAAAACAAAAAAGTTAATTACCTAAAACTTCAAAAGGTAGGTTGGGCTCTGCATCTACCAATAACTCAAGGTTGACCCAAAGTACAGTACTTAGAATTATCCGAAAACCCGAGGGATTCCGAAAAAAATCATCGGGATTAATTGGGATTGGGATTTAGCTTCGCGCTCAACTAGTGCACAGACGTGTGTGTCGTGTGCAAAGATTCTGAAATCGTCCCCTTTTTTCCGGAACGTCAAACAGCAAATTCGCTTGCATTCTGTTTTTCCAAACACAAAATTTTGGAGCATTCTGGATTTCCAGAACATCAAATAACAAATTCTGGTTCATACTGTCTTTCCGGAAAGCCAAATCCTAATGCATTCTGGATTTCCAGAACATCAAATAACAAATTCTAGTTCATACCACTTTTCCGAAAAACCTAATTCTGGTTCAGATGGCTTTCCGGAGCAGCAAATTCTTGTGCATTCTGGATTTCCAGAACATCAAATAACAAATTCTGGTTTATACTGTCTTTCCGGAAAGCCAAATTCTGGTGATTGCTTTCCGGAACAGCAAATTCAGGTGCATTCTGGATTTCCAGAACATTAAATAGAAATGATGGTTCATACTGACTTTCCGGATAACCTAATTCTGTCCATACTGTCTTTCCGGAACAGCAAATTCTGGTGCATTCTGGATTTCCAGAACATCAAATAACAAATTCTGGTTCATACTGTCTTTCCGGAAAGCCAAATTCTGGTGAATGCTTTCCGGAACAGCAAATTCAGGTGCATTCTGGATTTCCAGAACATTAAATAGAAAATGATGGTTCAACCGGATAACCTAATTCTGTCCATACTGTCTTTCCGGAATAGCAAATTCTGGTGATTGCTTTCCGGAACAGCAAATTCAGGTGCATTCTGGATTTCCAGAACATTAAATATCAAATGATGGTTCATACCGCTTTTCCGGATAACCTAATTCTGTCCATACTGTCTTTCCGGAAAGCCAAATTCTGGTGATTGCTTTCCGGAACAGCAAATTCAGGTACATTCTGGATTTCCAGAACATTAAATAGCAATTGATGGTTCATACTGACTTTCCGGTTAACCTAATTCTGTCCATACTGTCTTTCCGGAACAGCAAATTCAGGTGCATTCTGGATTTCCAGAACATTAAATGATGGTTCAACCGGATAACCTAATTCTGTCCATACTGTCTTTCCGGAATAGCAAATTCTGGTGATTGCTTTCCGGAACAGCAAATTCAGGTGCATTCTGGATTTCCAGAACATTAAATATCAAATGATGGTTCATACCGCTTTTCCGGATAACCTAATTCTGTCCATACTGTCTTTCCGGAAAGCCAAATTCTGGTGATTGCTTTCCGGAACAGCAAATTCTGGTGCATTCTGGATTTCCAGAACATTAAATATCAAATGATGGTTCAACCGGATAACCTAATTCTGTCCATACTGTCTTTCCGGAATAGCAATTTCTGGTGCATTCTGGATTTCCAGAACATTAAATGTCAAATGATGGTTCAACCGGATAACCTATTTCTGGTCCATACTGTCTTTCCGGAAAGCCAAATTCTGGTGATTGCTTTCCGGAACAGCAAATTCATGTGCATTCTGGATTTCCAGAACATTAAATATCAAATGATGGTTCATACTGACTTTGCGGATAACCTAATTCTGTCCATACTGTCTTTCCGGAAAGCCAAATTCTGGTGATTGCTTTCCGGAACAGCAAATTCAGGTGCATTCTGGATTTCCAGAACATTAAATATCAAATGATGGTTCATACTGACTTTGCGGATAACCTAATTCTGTCCATACTGTCTTTCCGGAAAGCCAAATTCTGGTGATTGCTTTCCGGAACAGCAAATTCAGGTGCATTCTGGATTTCCAGAACATTAAATAGCAATTGATGGTTCATACTGACTTTCCGGTTAACCTAATTCTGTCCATACTGTCTTTCCGGAACAGCAAATTCAGGTGCATTCTGGATTTCCAGAACATTAAATAGAAAATGATGGTTCAACCGGATAATCTAATTCTGTCCATACTGTCTTTCCGGAATAGCAAATTCTGGTGATTGCTTTCCGGAACAGCAAATTCAGGTGCATTCTGGATTTCCAGAACATTAAATATCAAATGATGGTTCATACCGCTTTTCCGGATAACCTAATTCTGTCCATACTGTCTTTCCGGAAAGCCAAATTCTGGTGATTGCTTTCCGGAACAGCAAATTCTGGTGCATTCTGGATTTCCAGAACATTAAATATCAAATGATGGTTCAACCGGATAACCTAATTCTGTCCATACTGTCTTTCCGGAATAGCAATTTCTGGTGCATTCTGGATTTCCAGAACATTAAATGTCAAATGATGGTTCAACCGGATAACCTATTTCTGGTCCATACTGTCTTTCCGGAAAGCCAAATTCTGGTGATTGCTTTCCGGAACAGCAAATTCATGTGCATTCTGGATTTCCAGAACATTAAATATCAAATGATGGTTCATACTGACTTTGCGGATAACCTAATTCTGTCCATACTGTCTTTCCGGAACAGCAAATTCAGGTGCATTCTGGATTTCCAGAACATTAAATAGCAATTGATGGTTCATACTGACTTTCCGGTTAACCTTATTCTGGTCCATACTGTCTTTCCGGAACAGCAAATTCTGGTGCATTCTGGGTTCCAGAACATTAAATAGCAAATGATGGTTCATACTGACTTTCCGGATACTAATTTTGGTCCATACTGTCTTCCCGGAACAGCAAATTCTTGTGCATTCTGGATTTACAGAACATTAAATAGCAAATGATGGTTCATTGGCTGCTCGAGATTCTCGGTCTCGGTTCTCGATTCGAGAAATTTCTCGGTTTTTTGGGTCTCGGTCTGGCATCGGTCTTTTGGCTGCATTGATAATCGGAATTGCTTACCATTTCCAAGCACTTTTTTTCGCGACTTTACGGGCATGGCTTTTGAAGCAAATTTGTACAACAAAATAACAAACAATGGCACATAAATATCAAAAATTGTCATTATTTAAGATTTAAAAAAATTTGAAATTTGATCAATTCAATATGTTGGCTTAACGGTTATGAGAAACATTTTTTTGTCCATTAAATCGTTGCTTTTCCCAAATGTCTCAATTTTCAAACATTAATTAAGCAAGGTGTTCTCACGCCATATTACCCTAAACCAACCAGTACATTCCAGCTGTCCTGTGATGTCAAGCGCAGGTAGGGATGCCGTCGCGTTCTGCCGTACTTTTTTTGGGTGAGAATTGCGCTACAATTTTTTAAGCATTTTGACTTTTTAGCATTGATTATTAGTCCCATTTGTTTTTTTTTTTGCATTGGCACTTTTTGTCACATTTCCTTTTGCCATTTTCCCTCTGGTCCTGTCTTTTTTTTCAAAATTTTCACACACGTTTCAATTAATCATATAACTGATTAAATTTCAAGAAAACATTTCCTTCGCCAAACAAAAGTACTACTTCATTCACTTTGACTGGTCTTTAAGCCCAAAACTTCTTCCAAAACATGAGAAAAATTTGACCAGACTTAAAATTCAAGCCGAGACCAAAATTTTCGAGTCCCTACTTATGTGGCCGTTCTCTATTAATTGTGACTAATTTAAAAATATTTTTTTGTTTTTTCTTGGGGTTTTAATTAGTTAAATGATAGCTTTACGACCAAAATGCTTTTTAAACTTCAAATTCATTTCTGGACATTTCCGAATTACCCAACAGAAAATGTTTCATTTTCGAATTAAACTTGCTCAATAGATAAAAATGTTGTTGATATGGGCGCCTAACTGGTCATTTTATAACGGGCGCATAAAAATAGCCTAACATGTTTAAATTCAACGATTTTGGCTAAATGTTTGACAACGCTTCATCCTACATGGGTTTTGTGGATTTGCTGAACACCGGGCTGACCAACGCCGTCTTCAAGCAGTTCACCTTTGTCTGTTTGGTTATCACCTGCACATTAATGGTCCGTCTGCTGTTGCTCGCCCGTTTCCGTCCCGCGGTTCTCCACGTGCCGGAACTGTCGCGCGCACTTGTTGTCTATTTATGCTTTCATTGTGCCGGTGCCATTCTATCCTTGCCGTACAATGCCTATGTGCTCATCAAATTCTTTTATGGCACAAAATCTTGGGTAAAATTTGATAAAACTGAAAAAATTTTCGTCACGAGATTCTCGAGTTTTCCGGTTCAGCACACACCCAGTACGATCTACACCATTTTCTGGCTGGGCATATGGCAGAACACGTACACGGCAATATCACCGCTGGCCGTCCTGTTCTTGACCATGGAACGATGTTTCATCATCAAAATGGCCACAAATCCGGCAAAAGGGGAACGCTTTGGGCGATGGATGTGCCGTGCCAGCATTGCCACTCTGTTAGCCGCCTTTTCAGCCAGTACAGCCATTTACATGGCCGAACTGCCGTTGGGCATCGACAGTTGTACGTTCTTTTTAAAAGTACATAAACAGCACGGTACTAATTAATAATTAATATTAATTACGGTATAATTTAAAGTTTAAAAGGAATTTTTGGCGCCAATCAAACTGTTTAGTGAACTGCGAGTCGGTGTCCTGTGTAATGCTGAAATGGGGCAATTTGCCGCAAATGTTCTTCAAAGGTTCCGTCAGTTTTTTGAACATTTTTTGCTGCTTTTATTTCCTCTACACACTGCGGACAATCAGCGCCATGAAGAAATTGGTTGGTAAAACTTGCTCAATTGGCTTAGTGTTTATTTTCAAGCTTTGAGTATGGCCTGATCATTACTGATCAGGTTAGTCGTAAAAATCTCTCTTCATTTTTTAAAATTAAGAAAAACCATCTCGTCATTGTTACATTATGCTTTGCATTTTGCTTTGATTTTGTGCCCGCAATTGTCAGCATCGGCTTCTGCATTGTAATTAACATTTTAAAACGATTTTTAAATTTAAAGGGCCATCGATTTTTCTGTAACATTTTTGGCAAATCAAAATTTTCTCGCATTTTCGGTTAGCGTCAAAAGCGTCAAGACTAATTGTGATGAATTTGAAATGCTTAAGTTCGGTTTGGGACTCATTTCAAACGTGGCATCGACCTGCACGGCACTGGACGTCTGCTGTTGTGCCATTTTCTATTCACTAGTTTTTGTGCCGCCCAGATGCTTGAAGCGTGCCAATGCCAGCGTCAGCAGCACAAATGAGGCCAAACCGTCACCATTATCGCTACAACCACCACGACAACAACAACGAATGCGATCATTTAGCTTAAAGCCAATGTAGCCAAACATTGCTCTGAAGGCAGAGACGTACCAGAAAAAATCTTCGGGGGTGGGGGGAACGCAAATTTTCTATTTGTATTGAATTTTGTTAAGCAATTTGTGGCATTTGTAGGGCATTTTAGCCTCCTTGGATTGAATTTAGTATTATTTGAAAATATTCAAATAATACGCGGAGTTAGTATTATTTCAAATTCACAAATTCACAAATTAAATTATTTTAATTCGTATTTTACTAGTAAAATTTTAAATCTTCTTTTTTACAAGAAAAAAATAGAGATTATTCGAATAATCCCAATATTCATATAATAAGCTGACATATAGAATTTTTCAATTTTCATGCGTTTATTTTTAACTGCAGCCCAAAAAATTAGTGCTTTTCAGATTAAATTTGGAGATATTTGTTGATTCATCATTATATTTACCAAAAGGAGAGAGCTCCCGAGGAGTTGTAATTTTGAATTATGACAATTTTTGACATAATATTAATGTTTGAATATTTTATGAAGTTGCTTCAAAAGCCATGCCCGTAAGGTGATGAAAATTAGCCCGTTTATTGAATTTTGTGAACTAATTTATGTTAATAAAAGAGGGGGGGGGGGGGAATTCTCGCGCCACCTTTTCCCCCATGGTTACGCCCCTGATTTAATATATTCCAATTGGCAATGCAATTTGCTTCAGTTTTCCGTTTAAATAATTAGGAATAACAAATTGGCTAATTAAGGCCAACAAATTGGTGAGAGAATGGGTGGGGGGCTTGAATTGTCGTCAACTTTAAAATTTTTTTTTTCCAAAACATTATGACATTTCAATCCAAGCGCGGCAAATTTTAGACAAAAAACCTTGAACCGCGGCATTTTTGCCTATCAAAAATAAAATTTTAGAAGCAATTGTTTGATTTTTTTTTGAATAGTTTTAAGACTTTTTTTTATTCCCGAATTCTGTTTTCTGATTTCTGTTTATTTTTTTGCGACCAGAATATTTCTTTCAAAAAATAGCATGTTAAATGCTTAATTCAATTTAAAAGAAATGTTTGACAATTCTTCACCCGACATCGAATTTGTCTATTTTTTGAACAACGGGTTGACCAACGCTGCCTTCAAGCAGTTCACCTTTGTCTGTCTGTTCATCTCCGGCACTTTGACGATGCGTCTGCTGTTGCTCGCCCGTTTCCGTCCTGCGGCTCTTCACGTGCCAGAACTGTCGCGCGCACTTATTGTCTATTTATGCTTTCATTGTGCCGGTGCCATTCTATCCTTGCCGTACAATGCCTATGTGCTCATCAAATTCTATTATGGCACAAAATCTTGGGTAAAATTTAATTAACACTGAAAAACATTTTTGTCATGAGAGCCTCGAGTTTTCCGGTTCAGCACACACCCCGAACGGTCTACACAATTTTCTGGCTGGGCCAATGGCAGAACACGTACACGGCAATATCACCGCTGGCCGTCCTGTTCTTGACCATGGAACGATGTTTCATAATCAAATTGGCCACAAATCCGGCAAAAGGGGAACGCTTTGGGCGATGGATGTGCCGTGCCAGCATTGCCACTTTGTTAGCCGCCTTTTCAGCCAGTACAGCCATTTACATGGCCGAACTGCCGTTGGGCATCGACAGTTGTACGTTCTTTTTAAAAGTACATAAACAGCACGGTACTAATTAATAATTACTATTAATTACGGTATAATTTAAGTTTAAAAGGAATTTTTGGCGCCAATCAAACTGTTTAGTGAACTGCGAGTCGGTGTCCTGTGTAATGCTGAAATGGGGCAATTTGCCGCAAATGTTCTTCAAAGGTTCCGTCAGTTTTTTGAACATTTTCTTCAGCTTTTATTTTCTCTACACACTGCGGACATTCAGCGCCATGAAGAAATTGGTTGGTAAAACTTGCTCAATTTGGCATAGGTTTGATCTAAACTACTGATCAGGTTTGACGTAAAAATCTCTCTTCATTTTTTAATTAAGAAAAACCATCTCGTCATTGTCACATTATGCTTTGCATTTTGCTTTGATTTTGTGCCCGCAATTGTCAGCATCGGCTTCTGCATTGTAATTTCATTTTAATATATTTTTTACACCGAATTTTCCTAACGAGCGATTTTCTGTAACATTTTTGGCAAATCAAAATTGTTTTTCGAGTTTTCGGTTAGCGTTAAAAGCGTCAAGACTAATTGTGATGAATTTGAAATGCTTAAGTTCGGTTTGGGACTCATTTCAAACGTGGCATCGACCTGCACGGCACTGGACGTCTGCTGTTGTGCCATTTTCTATTCACTAGTTTTTGTGCCGCCCAGATGCTTGAAGCGTGCCAATGCCAGCGTCAGCAGCACAAATGAGGCCAAACCGTTGCCATTATCGCTGCCCCATCAACAATCAACAAATCGATCATTTAGCCTAAAGCCAATGCAGCCAAACATTGTCTTGCCAAGGGATTGACTGACTCCCAGACTGTAACAGAAGCAAGTTTTGGACTAATTTTCTCGACAAACATTGCTAAAATCATCAAAAAATTTTCTCGGCGGCTCCTATCGGCACCGCCGACCCCACCTCCCTCATAATCTTAATGCCAAAAAGTCTCTGAACTAAAACGTGAAAAATCCCATATAAAAAATCGGCGGCGCTTATTAGGCTTTTCTGAATTTTCTTGAAATTTATTAGCTACGAAACTTGGCGCCAAAATTAAAATTTATCGTTCCCGAGCGGGAATCTTAAATAAAAATTCCGAAAATAAATTGTTGTAAAAATTTACCGTATTTCCTCTATTAGTAGCCCCGGGGCTTCTATTTTTCAACCCCCCCCCCCCCCCCACAATTAGAGGGTGGGGGGGGGTGGGCTATAATAGAGGAAATACAGTACGCGTATTTGCCCGTTTATTGAATTTTGATCTAATTTATGTTAATAAAAAATAGTATGTTTAATGAATTTCTGAGAATGCAACCAACAAATGGTGTCGAATTACTCGAGACAAACAAAAAAAAATTTTGTCATTTGGGGGGGGGGGAGAATTCTCGCGCCTCCCATTCCCCCCATGGTTACGCCCCTGATTTAATATATTCCAATTTGCTTCAGTCTTTCGCCTGAAATAATTAGGGCCAACAAATTGGTGAGAGAGAGAGTGGGGGGGGGGCTTGAATTGTCGTCAACCTTTTCAAAACGTCAATCCAAGCGCGGCAAATTTAAGACAAAAAACCACGAACCGCGGCATTTTTGCCTATCAAAAATAAAATTTTAGAAGCAACTGAATTTGATTTTTTTTTGAATAGTTTTCAGCAGGAGTGTGCACGGACACTAATTTTAGTATCTGTACCCGTCCGTCCTCAAAATCTCATATCCGTTATCCGTCCGTATCCAGATATATCCGGATATCCGTGCACACGCCTGGTTTTCAGACGTTTTTTATACCAGAATTCTGTTTTCTGTTTATTTTTTTGCGACCAGAATATTTCTGGTTTAATATTTCAAAAAAATAAAGTGTTTAATGACTTAATTTTGATCTTGACAAAATGTTTGACAACTTTTTACCCGACATGGAATTTGTGGATTTGCTAAACACTGGACTGACCAACGCCGTCTTCAAGCAGTTCACCTTTGTTTGTCTGTTCATCTCCGGCATTTTGACGATGCGTCTGCTGTTGCTCGCCCGTTTCCGTCCCGCGGTTCTCCACGTGCCGGAACTGTCGCGCGCACTCGTTGTCTATTTGTGCTTTCATTGTGCTGGTGCCATTCTATCATTGCCGTACAATGCCTATGTGCTCATCAAATTCTATTATGGCACAGACGATTGGGTAAACTTTGTTAAAACTGAACTCGTCACGAGACTCTCGAGTTTTCTGATCCGACCAAAAAATGTTCAGTACACACCCCGGTCGGTCTACACCATTTTCTTGTCGGGCCAATGGTTGATCACGTACACGGCAATTTCACCGCTGGTCATCCTGTTCCTGACCATGGAACGATGTTTCATAATCAAATTGGCCACAAATCCGGCAAAACGGGAACGCATTGAGCGATGGATGTGCCGTGCCAGCATTGCCACTCTGTTGGCCGCTTTTTTAGCCAGTACATGCATTTACATGGCCGAACTGCCATTGGACATCGACAATTGTACGTTCTTTTTAAAAGTACATAAACAGCACCGTACTATAATTACGGTATGTGATCAAAACCATCTGACAATTGATTGTGTCAATTTTAGTAAAATTCATCAATTGCGAGTCGGCGTCCTGTTTGATGGTGAAATGGCGCAATTTGCCGCAAATGTTCTTCAAAGGTTCCGTCAGTTTTTTGAACATTTTCTGGTGCCTTTATTTGCTCTATTCACTGCGGACACTCAGCGCCATGAAGAAATTGGTTGGTAAAACTTGCTCAATTGGCTTAGTGTTTATTTTCAAGCTTTGAGTATGGCCTGATCATTACTGATCAGGTTAGTCGTAAAAATCTCTCTTCATTTTTTAAAATTAAGAAAAACCATCTCGTCATTGTTACATTATGCTTTGCATTTTGCTTTGATTTTGTGCCCGCAATTGTCAGCATCGGCTTCTGCATTGTAATTAACATTTTAAAACGATTTTTAAATTTAAAGGGCCATCGATTTTTCTGTAACATTTTTGGCAAATCAAAATTTTCTCGCATTTTCGGTTAGCGTCAAAAGCGTCAAGACTAATTGTGATGAATTTGAAATGCTTAAGTTCGGTTTGGGACTCATTTCAAACGTGGCATCGACCTGCACGGCACTGGACGTCTGCTGTTGTGCCATTTTCTATTCACTAGTTTTTGTGCCGCCCAGATGCTTGAAGCGTGCCAATGCCAGCGTCAGCAGCACAAATGAGGCCAAACCGTCACCATTATCGCTACAACCACCACGACAACAACAACGAATGCGATCATTTAGCTTAAAGCCAATGTAGCCAAACATTGCTCTGAAGGCAGAGACGTACCAGAAAAAATCTTCGGGGGTGGGGGGAACGCAAATTTTCTATTTGTATTGAATTTTGTTAAGCAATTTGTGGCATTTGTAGGGCATTTTAGCCTCCTTGGATTGAATTTAGTATTATTTGAAAATATTCAAATAATACGCGGAGTTAGTATTATTTCAAATTCACAAATTCACAAATTAAATTATTTTAATTCGTATTTTACTAGTAAAATTTTAAATCTTCTTTTTTACAAGAAAAAAATAGAGATTATTCGAATAATCCCAATATTCATATAATAAGCTGACATATAGAATTTTTCAATTTTCATGCGTTTATTTTTAACTGCAGCCCAAAAAATTAGTGCTTTTCAGATTAAATTTGGAGATATTTGTTGATTCATCATTATATTTACCAAAAGGAGAGAGCTCCCGAGGAGTTGTAATTTTGAATTATGACAATTTTTGACATAATATTAATGTTTGAATATTTTATGAAGTTGCTTCAAAAGCCATGCCCGTAAGGTGATGAAAATTAGCCCGTTTATTGAATTTTGTGAACTAATTTATGTTAATAAAAGAGGGGGGGGGGGGGAATTCTCGCGCCACCTTTTCCCCCATGGTTACGCCCCTGATTTAATATATTCCAATTGGCAATGCAATTTGCTTCAGTTTTCCGTTTAAATAATTAGGAATAACAAATTGGCTAATTAAGGCCAACAAATTGGTGAGAGAATGGGTGGGGGGCTTGAATTGTCGTCAACTTTAAAATTTTTTTTTTCCAAAACATTATGACATTTCAATCCAAGCGCGGCAAATTTTAGACAAAAAACCTTGAACCGCGGCATTTTTGCCTATCAAAAATAAAATTTTAGAAGCAATTGTTTGATTTTTTTTTGAATAGTTTTAAGACTTTTTTTTATTCCCGAATTCTGTTTTCTGATTTCTGTTTATTTTTTTGCGACCAGAATATTTCTTTCAAAAAATAGCATGTTAAATGCTTAATTCAATTTAAAAGAAATGTTTGACAATTCTTCACCCGACATCGAATTTGTCTATTTTTTGAACAACGGGTTGACCAACGCTGCCTTCAAGCAGTTCACCTTTGTCTGTCTGTTCATCTCCGGCACTTTGACGATGCGTCTGCTGTTGCTCGCCCGTTTCCGTCCTGCGGCTCTTCACGTGCCAGAACTGTCGCGCGCACTTATTGTCTATTTATGCTTTCATTGTGCCGGTGCCATTCTATCCTTGCCGTACAATGCCTATGTGCTCATCAAATTCTATTATGGCACAAAATCTTGGGTAAAATTTAATTAACACTGAAAAACATTTTTGTCATGAGAGCCTCGAGTTTTCCGGTTCAGCACACACCCCGAACGGTCTACACAATTTTCTGGCTGGGCCAATGGCAGAACACGTACACGGCAATATCACCGCTGGCCGTCCTGTTCCTGACCATGGAACGATGTTTCATAATCAAATTGGCCACAAATCCGGCAAAACGGGAACGCATTGAGCGATGGATGTGCCGTGCCAGCATTGCCACTCTGTTGGCCGCTTTTTTAGCCAGTACATGCATTTACATGGCCGAACTGCCATTGGACATCGACAATTGTACGTTCTTTTTAAAAGTACATAAACAGCACCGTACTATAATTACGGTATGTGATCAAAACCATCTGACAATTGATTGTGTCAATTTTAGTAAAATTCATCAATTGCGAGTCGGCGTCCTGTTTGATGGTGAAATGGCGCAATTTGCCGCAAATGTTCTTCAAAGGTTCCGTCAGTTTTTTGAACATTTTTTGCTGCTTTTATTTCCTCTACACACTGCGGACATTCAGCGCCATGAAGAATTTGGTTGGCAAAACTTGCTCAATTTGGCATAGGGTCCATTCTTAGTGTTTGGATGTGACTGATTACTCACTGATAGAGTCTGACCTGCTTCTGATCAGTTTATAATTCAAAAATTATTGGCAAAACTTGCTCAATTTGGCATAAGTTTGATCTAAACTACTGATCAGGTTTGACGTAAAAATCTCTCTTCATTTTTTAAAATTAAGAAAAACCATCTCGTCATTGTCACATTATGCTTTGCATTTTGCTTTGATTTTGTGCCCGCAATTATCAGCATCGGCTTCTGCATTGTAATTTTATTTTAATGCATTTTTACACCGAATTTTTAAATTTAACTTACCTAGATAGGCTATCGAGCGATTTTCTGTAACATTTTTTGACAAATTGCAATTTTCTCGCCGTTAAGGCTTATTGTTGATGAATTTGAAATGCTTAAGTTCGGTTTGGGCCTCATTTCAAACGTGGGATCGACCTGCACAGCACTGGACGTCTGCTGTTGTGCCATTTTCTATTCACTAGTTTTTGTGCCGCCCAGATGCTTGAAGCGTGCCAATGCCAGTGTCAGCAGCACAAATGAGCCCAAACCGTCGCCATTATCGCTGCCCCATCAACAATCAACAAATCGATCATTTAGCCTAAAGCCAATGCAGCCAAACATTGTCTTCCCGATGAATTGAAGACTCCTGGACTGTAACAGAAGCGTGCCAAGTGGTGCTGTTACAGCTTCAACTTCTTGAATATGGAAACCCAATTTAATAATACGAGGAGTTAGTAATTTGAATAGGTATCTTCACAAAATTGAATTTTAGTAAAATTCGAATTTCACTAGTAAAAATTTGAAATCCTTTTTTTCAAGAAAAAATATAGAGATTATTCGAATAATCCTAATATTCAAATAAACTCCAACATGTTGAATTGATCAAATTTCATGAATTGTTTTTTAAATTTTAAATAATGACAATTTTTGACATTCATTGTTATTTTGTTGTACGAATTTGCTTCAAAAGCCATGCCCGTAAGGTGATGAAAAAAAGTGATTGGAAATGGTAAGCAATTCCGATCATCAATGCGGCCAAAAGACCAATGCCAGAACCCAGGAAAACAATTGCCACCGCCGCCTCCAACACATTGGCGGCGTCCGGATGAAAATCTGCAGTTGAAAATTTTAAAGTAAAAATTTCGGAAATCAAAATCCAATATTCAAAAAAAAAATACAATTTTTAAGATTATATCAAATTTTTGGCTTAAAAAATGAAACGAATATTTGCAAATAACATTTTTGAAATTCAAAATATTAATATGTAAATTTATAAAGAAAATTGAAGGGTTAAAATATTTACACAATTAAATAACAAGAAAGTGTGCTTAAGAAAATTGAAATTTGAGTTAAACCTCTCTTTTTTTATTACAAAAGCTAATTTAAAAATCAAGAATCTAAAATATATTTTATTACTTGATCCCGGATTTCAGGAATTTGCATTTTTACGAATACGCTTTCAAGAGTTAAGCCCAAAAATAAAAGCGACTTTTAGTACCACCTATTCATAAATGCCTATTTTGGCGTTTTCAGAATAATAAATCCCCATTTTGAAACTTTTTCGTGTTTTTATTGTCTATTTTAGGAGCCTATTTTAAGGGTTTTTAGCGCTTCAAAATCCTGCCCTTATTTATTACCTCCAATTCCAATTGTGCCCATGGAAGTGAGGCTAAAAATGAATGAATTTTCAATTAAATTTTGCAAAAAATTGTATTTTAATTTGACCAAAAATAAAGCGTTTCGATTGGCCGGTAATGCTTGAACAGTTCGCCATAAAGCAGCAACCCCACAAATTGATGCACAATTAGCCAATGAACAGCTTTGACCAACGGCATATGATAGTTAATGACGGGCTCGTCAAATCGCTAAAATTACAAAAAAAAAATTAAAATTCCCCCTGCGGCGGCAACACAACAACGAATAAATACCCTCGGCCGAACCACACAGGTCAAAAAAATCCAATCGATTGTAAAAAATTCTGACACCAACGCACGGCCCGCATTTGCCAGTGCCGAGAAGAACATTGGCACGCCGAAAAGTGTGTAAAAAGTGCACAACAGTTGGCCCCATTTTGAGCCGGCCCGAACATCGCCCCAGCCGATAGTGCCTGGGCAAAAGATGCAATTTTAAATTTAAACGCTTTTTAACAAAAGTTTTATAAAAAGTTTTTCAAAAAATGCTATGCTCTTTCGGGTTTTGAGACTTCTATTAAATTTATTGTAAATTTCATCCAGCCAATTTTTTAGCATTTTCAAATTTTTCTGGCCCTAAATAGAGAGAACGGGATTTTAAGAAAAAATTGGGAACAAAAATGAAAAATCGAGATTTTATAAGGTGAACATTGTTTAAATCGAGACTAATAGACCAAAATGAAGAAATGTAATTTTAAAAAAAACCTGGACCATATAAAGAGAGAATTTCAGTCCCAGAAATGAAAATTTCAGTACCAAAAAGGTAAACTTCCTTTCTAAAGGCAGTTGTCAATTATTTGGGGGGGGGGCGGGGGTTTGTTATAATTAGCTAGATTCTAATCGAAATAAATATTAATATTTTGGATCAATTTTTGTTGAAACTTTTACTAACCCAAAGCTTGGAAGCAAAAAGTGAGCACATTTTGGAAAGGCTTTTGCCCAATCTGTTCATCGACAGTTTTGAACAGCACAGCGCCCATCACAATGATCAACACGGCGAACAACAATGTCGTGAAGAGGGGGCAGTAACGAAGAAAAAACTTTAGACATTTTAAAAGTAATTATTGCTAATTACAATGTGATAAAAATAGAGAATCTCGGCTCTAGTGATAAATGGTAAAGGTTGTTAAAGAAGGCAAAAATGAAAACAATTTAAAAAATTTCGAAACTAATTATTTTTATACAAATAAACTTTTTAAAATTGGTTATTAAAAAATAGGTGTAAATATTTTGTGTCAAATGGAAATGAAATTTTCGGGGGGTTTTTACCGGTTCCTCCGCTTCGAGAAGCTTCATCTCTTCAAGCTTTGCTTCTTCCTCTTCAGCTTTAGCTTTGATGGTGGAGTCGGACAGAATTGAGATTGATCTTCTTCTAAAGGATGGCCTCTTTTTGGCCGCTTCCAGCATTTGTCTTAAAGACGCGCCTGAAAGGGTGCGGACACAAAAATCGATGATTTGACTAAATGTGACAAAAGACCGACATTAAGCCAAAGACAATAGGTCGACTAAACCACGATACAAAAGCCCGACTAGGACAAAATTGGACAAAAGGCCGACCAAGCCAATTTAGAAAATAGGGCGACTAAAACAAAACGAGACAAAAGCCCGACTAAAGCAAAATCGGACAAAAGCCCGATTAAGGCAAAATCAGACAAAAGGCCGACTCATCTCACATGGGAAAACAGTTCAACTAGAAAGAGACAAAACGCCGACTCGTCTACATAAGAACAAAATGTCGACTTACCCTCTTTCTGTTGAAGCGTGCCGGAAATGATCATTGACCCGAAGTGGGGCTGCTGCGGCTTGGCACCCGCCTTTTGTGCCCTCGTGCGTCGTCCCGCTTTGGCCAACATTTGCTGATTTTTTGTGTCCCGAACTTTCTCCAACGTGTCCAACAGTCTCGTCTTGATACGGTGGAAGTCTACCGTATCGTTTGGTGCCGTGCGCGTGTCGGCTACAGTATTCTTAGGCATACACATACTCAGCTTGGCCGCGTTGATCGCGCGCTCTAGCTGTATACGGTATTGCAGATCGGAGAGCGTACTGTAGGATTAAAAAGTGGACACGCTGTTATAGACTTAAATTTAAATTAAATTTTGAAAACATTATTTTTAATTAAATAAAAAATATTTAATAAAAATTAACAAAACATAAAAACCGTTGTGAGAGATGTGCCTTTGGCCATGTTGTTGTGCTGTTAATCGTCTCATTATTGGCTTCACCATTGGCCACATCGTGATCAGTGGCATCCAGCATTATTGACGAAAGCATTTAGCAATCAATATTTTTTAAAATAATTTTATGGGGTTCAAAATGCAAAAATAAAAAACAAAATTTATGTTGTTGGAGAAAATGCGCGCGGACAATTTGGTCGACGAAAAATGGGTTTTGTGTAATAATAATGCGATTTGAGTGGGGCTGTTTAACAAGTCACAATGCGAGAAAAAAAGTCGCATTTCAACATATAATGATGAAAAAAAAATTGATTGAATATTGGAAAAAAAACATTTTAAAATAATTTTTAAACAAAATATATTTTTATTGAATTATAATAAAAAAGAGAACTTTTAAGAATTAGGTATTGTTGGTTAAGATTAATTTTCTTAGATTTTTAAATTAAATTTTATGGTTCTTCAAAACATCTCCTCTTTGGACTAATAACCAAAATACCTTTGGGGAAATTACTTAAAAAATATGTTCAGAATAAATTTCAAAATTTTTGCATTTTAACGAATTTAATGTTTTTTAATACAATTTTGAATACTTCGAATTATAAATTTTACTCAAAACGAATCAATGCAAAATGACTTTATGTACAAAAAAGACATTTAAATTGAAACAAAAAACACAATTTTATTTTTGAATTCCATTTCTGGCATTTTGTCCATTGATTTTGAAGCATTTGTGTGCCAGCCGATAGTATGCTTGGGCCAGCTTGACCTTCAGATAAACATGATGGAAGATTTGATAGTGCAGCGCTATGGTCAGGAACAGGGCGGACAGCAGAATGATGCCAACGGATAAATAAAGCATTGCCACGATCACCTGGAAAAGGCGGGAAAATTTGCTTTCAAAAAAAGGGGTGCGCAATTTTCACTGATATTGATTAGGCCATCCCTGGAAATCAGAAGCCCGGAACCAAAAATTGGGGAAATCGAAAATTTCGAAATCTGAAAATGTTTTTTATATTTTTTTGATAATTTTTTGCCCTCCCGCGTTGCACTTTTTGGACCATTTTTTAACAAAATTCCATCAAAAATTCAAAATTTTCTCGGCGGCGCCAATTGGCACCGCCGACTCGCCCTCCAACTGATCCAAAAACTATGAAAAATCCAGCCTAATTTTCGGATTTATTTTTCGATTTTTTTTTTTGCCAAAAAGTCCGGCATCCGGTTACATCCCTTTCACTGATATGATTAGGCCATCATCCATGTTGTACCTCCATCCAACTGTCCGTGTCCGGATGATAATCTCCAAAACCGGACGTTGCCATTGTTGTGATGCTTAAGGGGTAAAAAAATAGGAAATTTAATTATTTTAATTTTTTTTTGCCTGAAATATATGGCCGAAACGATGGGCCATTGCTTCAGCCATACAGAATAGATGAGCAAACCAACAAAATTGTGCAAAATAAACAAAATAATTATTGGCACCACTGGTATACGTTGCGTTTCCGGCACAATTGGCTCCTCAGAAATATCCTAAAAATAAATTTTCAACGATTTTCACGCCATTTGTAATTTAAACTTATTTTGCAAATAAAATTTATACATTTATTTATATTAATACCTTTTCAATTTTTAGCAGTTTTCGAAGACATTCCAATAATTTAGGCCACAAATCACAACAATATTCTGTTAATGTGCGGCCCATATTTGCAAAAGCAGAGAATAGCATCGGAATACATAAAAATGGAAAAATAAATTAAAAAATCTTCCAATAATTTAGTATTTTTATATTTCTTTACCAATCAAAATGTATAAAATTGTAAAAGCTTGGCTTAACGAATTGCTTGCATGAGAATCGCCCCAACCTCTGAACAATTGAAAAAGAGTTATAAAAATAAAACTAAATAAATAATTTTAAAATATTTTTATTCATATTTATTTAATTTATAATTAAAAGGTCTAAAATTAATTTTGTTAAATAACTAAAAATATTAAAATGACATAAAAAGAATTAAATGACATTGTCGTCAACAGCTGGAAGCACCAAATGATTGATCGGGGAAACGATTTAGCACCAATTTCGGCATCGATGAGACGAAAAATGAGTGATCCGGTCAGAAGCCAACAGAGCACAGTGACAACCAACGCAATATGAGTCAAAAAATTGATCAAAAACTTAAATAAAATACAATAAAAATAATTTTAAAAAAAACTAAATACTAAAATTACCGGCTCCGGGCTCTCAATTTCTTCACTGTAAATGATGTCTTCCGCTTTTTCGTCGATGTCTTCGGCCAAAACTTAAAAAATGCTTTTTTTTTATTATGCATTTTAATTGATTTATTTTATTGTATTTTTTATTATAATTTAATAATAATAGAAAAAAACAAAAAAGTTTATATATTAAATTGTATTTTTATAGTTTATTCTTCCCATTACGCTATTTATTTTTGGGTTTCTTTCAAAGAATGGCAAAAATGCTGTTTATATGCGAAAGTGAAAGCCAAGCCCTCATGGCCTCGGTGGCTCAGTCGGTAGAGCGTCAGTCTCATAATCCTCCAAATGGAGTAATCTGAAGGTCGAGAGTTCGAGCCTCTCCCGGGGCAAATCTTTTTTTCTATTTTTTCTTATTAATAAATTAAAATTGCGGACTTCTTAGCTTATTAGTTTATTATTTAAATTTATTTTATTATTTGTAAACATTGTGAATACAAATTTTTTGTTTTGAATTTTTATTATTTTAAAAATTTTTGGGTTTCTCAACTATAAAATTGAAAAGAGTTGTGAGAGTTTCGAAAATTTTTATTGTGTGCCTCGGTGGCTCAGTCGGTAGAGCGTCAGTCTCATAATCTAAATGGAGTAATCTGAAGGTCGAGAGTTCGAGCCTCTCCCGGGGCAAACCATTTTTTTCCATTTTTAAATTTATTTATCCATAATAATAAGAATTGATTACCCTATTTTATTTTGTTAAAATTAAATTAAATTTTTTTAAGCACAAGCATTAGGTAGTTGTTTTTTTTACGGTTTTCATACTTTCTGGCATTTTTGTTGTTGGCATTCTGTCACCAATTTCGCGCTGGTGGTGTTCATGCTCTTCCTGGATGGTGCCCATTTCCATTGCGTTCACCAATTTGCTCATTTGCAACATTTTCTGATGCTGTCGACTCTGTGGACCACCGGCAGCCCCTAATTTTTTGGCAGAAAAAAATAAAATAATAAAAATTTTAATTCGAATTTACAAGTTTCATTGCTTTTGCCACCCGAACATTGTTCTGGTGTTGTTTTTGCAGCAAGTAGCAATGAATTTTCCAACAAATCGCATAATGACTGCAACAATATAATGTCCTGCAATTTTTTTGTTGTTTAAATTAGAAATTTTAATTTTCAGAAAATATTAAAAAACTAGTGCCCGGCAAAATCGAAAAACGCCGGGATACGGGACCGAAATTTAGACCATTAAAAGGAAGTTTTGAAGCAATTTTAAAAACCGGGACCAAATAGAACATTTCAGTACTGGACCGGTCCCGTACTCCCGTACTACCCTAATTCAAACCATTTTGACGAAAAGTGGAATTATTAGTTTGAACATTTTTTGTAAAAAATATTGATTCAAATTCAAATAATTTTTTATTTTTTTAAAAATTACCTCAGACGGAGGTCCGACAAAATTTTGACATTGCAAGAATCTGAGTGATAAAACAAAAATTTAAAAAAAAATCGCCTACATCCCGCTTACTCTTTCGCCTCGCATAAAACCTCTCGAATTTCTTCTGCAAGTTGAAACTGATCGGAAAGTGAAGTCCGACGACTCTTTGCCGATATTTTTTGCAGAACGGACATATTTTAGTGCCTAATTAATCAAAGAATTGTATCAATTAAATTTTTATTAATTAATGATTGATTAATGATGCCACTATTCAAAAAATAATTCTTATTAAAAATTGATATTGAATAATTTAAAAAAAAAATTGAACTTTCCAAAATGTAAATTTTAATATGAAAATTTTTATTTTTTAAGCAAAAATTTGTTTGTAAATAAAAGAATTTAATTCCAAAATATTAAATAAAATAAATATTTAAAAAGGCGATTATTTTGTGTCAGCAATTGCGCGGAATGTGTGTTTGACGGCGGCGATCAATAAATATGATAAATATAAGTATATAAAATTGCTGGTTTGGAACTAAACCAACCATCTGACCACTTTTATTCTCAACCTCCTCCAATTCACACGATTCATTGTTCGGCAACAAAATGGGAAATGAAAAAAAATATGTTAATTCAATATTGAAAAAGTAAATATTTTTAATCTAAAAATACAAAAACAAAAAATGATTAAATAATATTTTTTTAATAAAATGTTGTCGATTTCCATACGAATTTTTTGGCAATGGTGGAGAATTGCGGTCCTGACGAAAAAAAATCTTAATTTTGAACGTTCGAAAAATGTTCGAATTCGGGTTCGGCGTTCGACATTCGCAAAATCCGAGCTCGGATTCGTGTTCTACGCATTTTTACACCCTAGAAAATATGCATTTAAAATTATAAACATCCAAAATTAAAAAACTTTCGTCGGGACCGCAATTCTCCACCATTGCCAATTTTTTGAAATTTATTATGGAAAGAGTTTTTAAAATAAATTTTTATAACAGTTTTTTCAAATCAAATAGGTATGTAAGGTTTGAACGATTTTTTTTTGTGAGAAAAAATCAATTTAATAAAAGGAATTGGTCATAAAAGACAATTACATTTATTTTAAATTTAAAAAAAAATGGTTAAATAAATTTCAATTGTGGAGATTCTCTTTATTTTTTCATAAAATTTTTATTTATTCAAAAATTAAACAAATAAAAAATTATGATTCTTTCACATAGAACGGATTCTCTGTGATAAAGCCGCCCGACTCGTTTCCCTGCTGATCAACATTATATTCTGTCCGATCAGCTGAGTTTCTGTTCACGTCAAATTTGTCGACCGGCGATGGAAGCGATTGCTTTACGATCAGCCGACGGGCTTCGGCTTGTTGAATCCGTCTGATCAGATCGTACACTGACTCCTTAAAATGAATTTAAAAAAGGGCATAAAAATTTTTACGACATTTTTATTGAGCAAATTTGTTGACAAAAAGTCATTTCAATTTGCGCTCACGGCATATTATTTGAATATTATGGTTATTCGATTTTTTCCTAGGATGTATGTTAAATAATTTGAAAAAAAAATTAGTTCTAAACTCAGTAAAATTCGAATTTTGCTATTCAAAATTCCATTTTTTTTTTAGTTTTTATTTTTTGAAAAAGAAGCTTTTAAATTTTACTAGTAAAACTCAAATTTTTAATTTTGTGAAGATATTCAAATAATGCTAACTAGGGTGGCACGGGACCGGTACCAGTACTGAAATGGTCAATTTTTTCCATTTTGGTACTGAAATTTTAGTCCCGGTTTTTCAAAATTCCTTTAAAATCCCCTTATAATGGTCCCGGTTTTTTACCAAGCATTTTTTTGTCCAGTAGTCCCGGGTTTTTGACCGGGACCAAATTTAGTCCCGGTCTCGGTTTTTCCAAAAGTCCCGGTACCGTGCCACCCTAATACTAACTATTCGAATATTTTCAAATTTTACTTGAAAAATTCAAATAATTCTAAAATGCAAATATACGCTACGCCGGACATATAGTAGTAGGCCCCTTACTTTGGTTCTGAACTGTTCGTAAACGTTGTCCACACGTGCACGCTCTTCACCATGGCGTCGTTCGATTTCTGGCGGCACTTTTCCGTAACGAAATAAGTCAAAGTTCAGTTGGGGAAAGACCCCTGATGACGAAGTAGTCAAGTTTGGCGAAACGTTGTCGATTGAAGTCAAGTTTGGCGAAACGTTGTCGATTGAAGTCAAGTTTGGCGAAACGTTGTCGATTGAAGTCAAGTTTGGCGAAACGTTGTCGATTGAAGTCAAGTTTGGCGAAACGTTGTCGATTGAAGTCAAGTTTGGCGAAACGTTGTCGATTGAAGTCAAGTTTGGCGAAACGTTGTTGATTGAACTCGAACTCTTAAAACAAATTTTAAAAATCGACAACAACAAAAACAACAACAACAATGAAATCCCCGGAAAATTTTTTGAAAAACCGAAATTTTACTATAATCCACAGAAAGACGGTCTGTGGTCTGCCTTGACGGCCGCTCCGAGCCAAACCCCCGGAAAATTTCGGTTTCAGTTTGGTAACCTTTCGGGGTTTATTTTGGATTTTGTTTTAAAATTTGACATTCTATCATAAAAAACGGTTGAAATAATGGCGTTTTTTTAAACATTTCTTAGAAATTGCGGAATATGGACTTAAATGGAGCAAGGGTATCGCGGTTCGGTTAACCGAATCGTTCAGCTTTGGTTTCGGTTAAATTGTCATTGATTTGGGATTGTCTGGATATTAATTTTAAAAAGTCCATTTAAAAAAGTTTGAATTTGCCCTAAATTGTTCGACCTTGATGCCAATCGCTTCATTGGTCTCCTGCTCGGATTTATTCAACGGCAAAACCCAATCATCGTTCGCCTTTGGCTCAATGTGCGCCGCAATTTTCACTTTCTGTGCCAATTGTTGTACTGTACTGCTTTTTCCATCGAACGTTTCCTAAAAAATTTTAATAATTTTGAATTTGGCATTCAGTTAACAACTTATATACTTTGGCATTTAGTGCATCCAAAAATTCGTCGCCATCTCGAATTTTTTCGCTTTTCAATTCTCCACGTTCAACAACATGTTCGGCATGTTTTGCCGATGGAGGCTCTTCAGTGATCGGAATCTCATCGCCATCGTGGATTTTGCCGTTGGACGGACCATCTGCTGAAACTGAAAGTGCAAAAATAAATGAAAAATGCGTTTATTCAATTTTTTCATTTTGTATTATAATTATTTTTTAGGTTAATTTAAAAATTATTTAATTAAATTCGAAATCCCCCGACATGTAATTAGGATTCAATTTTTAGCAATTTTAAAATTAATATTTTTATTTTAAAATCAAAATTTTTCTGTTTTACATACGCCGAATGCCCTGTAAAGTGCCATCGCTCGTAATCACTTCGGTTGAGCCTCTTTTTTCCGCTTTACGTCCGTACTTTTCAAGCCGACTTTCCGACTTTGCTAGTAACGTCCCATTTTCTGGGGAAATTGCCGAATTTTCCGTAATACTCGGCATTTTGTGCCGTTCATCAACTTCATTTTCCGTCGTTTTGGTCAAATTCCCCGGAATTTTTGGCTCTTCATGATCAGCAAGTTGATTTTCGGATTTTGTCGTCGTTGTGCTTTTCTGTAGATGATCACCTTCAACTCCAGTTTCAGAATTTTTAGTCGCATTTTTCAGCTCTTCATGTCCATTAACTTCATTTTCAGATTTTTTAGTCGTCCCGAACGGCTCCAACTTGTCCGTCAACTTGCTTTTCCATTGTTCAGCTTCAGCCTCATCATCATGCACAGCTTCTTCGTCATCGTCTTGTTCAGTGCCGTTTTGGCACGCATCCAATGCCGTCCCGTCCGGCTCGGGAAAGATGATGTTGTGCACCAGGTCGCCTCCGTTGATGCCCGGGTGTGTTTTGGCATCACGTTCGGCCTCCTCAAAGTCGGCTTCCAGTGCCATCATCGTCTCATGCAACGCATTCAGATCATCTAAACAAAAAAGTATTTATTTGAATATTAGGATTAATCAAATTTTCCTATTTTATTTGAAAATATTTAAAACTAATTTTTCTTCTTTTCAAATTGTACTAGGATCTTCGATTTTTATTTGTCTGGAAATTTATAATTTTTTCAAAATTGATAGGAACGGGCACTACCAAATTTAATTTTTCTCAAAATGTTAGCCCCTTAAAGACGGGAGCAAAAACAAAACTCCAACATAATTAATTACCTGATTTGTTACTTTGAAGACGTTCCACAAATTGCGGATGGATTCCCTGGAATGCCAATAAAATGCAAATTTTTTTTTGTTAAATTTTATTATTTTAGCAGAAATGAGTGTAAACATTGATCAGATCGTGTGTTATAAAAGTGCACAAAAGATGGGAATCAGGCGCGAGAATGGGTTGATCAAGAAACAACAAAAAATGGCAATGTGTCATCGGCCATATTCGTCCTCATCCGATCCGACGCCGACATGAACGCCTCCAATACCTTCCGGATCGATCATCATCCGGAACAAGTCGCCGTACAAATCGGTTGCCCGATCAAAAATGTTCAGCACCGGCACGTGCCGATCACGTGGACGAGCTGTTCTCAGGGTGTCCGTGTCCAACAATTCATCATCCCCCTATTTTTGGGGAATTTGTCATTTTGCCAAAATTTTCAAAATGCCAGACATTTTAGATTTTTTCCATCTTTAAAAAATTATTTAACTTCTAAAAATAGTTTTTTCCACCAATTTCAATGTTTTCTGCCATTTTTAGCATTTAACTGGACACCCTGTTTCTGCTAGCAGTATCAGCAACATCAGTAGCTGAACCATCCGCGGTGTTGACAACGCGGGAGCCGAACAGGCGACGGCGCCATTTCGGTTGTGCCAATTCGTTGGAAGGTGGTGGAGGAGGAGGGATAACCTAAAACTCGAATTCGGAATAAATTTTTTTGTTAATAAATATTTTTTAAATCTCTGAAATTTTTACGCTCTTTCTCCACTCATAAAAGTGCATCCGAATTTGAGTTTTTTTGGCACAATTTTTGTTTTGGATCAGAAAAGTAGTTGAAATGTAAACATGTGATCAAAATAGCCCAAAAATCAAATAATTGAAAAAAAATAGCTAAGTAAATGAGACACGACGAAAACGACAAAATGTATACTGCTATGACAAATGGTATAATAGATATTTTGTCATTAAAATTAGCATTTTGTCGTTTTTCCGTGAGGAAATTACACAATAATGTTATAGTTAAGACACATAAAACACATACGGATTGATGGAATAGAATTTTTGATTTCAGACAATTTGTTTTTATAATTCCAACAAAAATTGGCCCACCTTCTCATCAAATGTGTCTTTTGGATTCGCTTCTTTTTTCGCTTCAATCGCTTCCTTTTTGGCATTAATTCTCGCCTGTTTGTCGTCGGCATCTTTTATGGCTTCTTCTTTTTTCGTTTCTGTCCTCTCATTTTCGTTGCTATTCTTCTCTTCCTTAGCCTTTTGTTCTTTTTCCTCCTTCTCTTCCATCACTTTCTTCTTTTTCTCCTTTCTTTTCGTTTCATCCTTTATCTCTTTTTCTTCCTTTTTCTCCTTTCTTCTCGTTTCATCCTTTTTCTCTTTTTCTTCCTTTTTCTCCTTTCTTCTCGTTTCATCTTTTTTTTCTTTTTCTTCCTCGATTTCTTCCTTTTTCTCTTTTTCTTCCTCTCGTTCTTCCTTTTTCTCTTTTTCTTCCTCACTTTCTTCCTTTTTCTCCTTTCTTCTCGTTTTATCCACTCTCTCCTCCTCCACGCCTTTGTCGTCGATTTTGGCGCTCTCCTTGAACAGATCGGCCGGCCTCTCCGGCTTCTTTTGCTTCAGCACATCCTCCTCCGCAACCTCGTTTCGTTGCACTCCCTTTGATGGTATACCGTTGTCGCTCGTTTGTGGGACTAAAAAAATTGAAAAATGAACTGATCAGTTTCAACTAGGGTTCAGCCTCGTCCCCGAGTCGGGGTTTTCGTCCCCGACCCCGACTTTTTTGAATTTTTCGAGGCTGCGAAAAACTCCGACTTTTTCAGCCCCCGAGGAGTCGAGGCTGAACCCTAGTTTCAACTTGTAAAACAAATTGGAGACTTTGATCAGTCGCCAAAAACTAAAATTTCTAAGAATGGATCGAGATCAGTTCAACTAAATTGCAAATAATTTTGTGAAATTTCATATTTTCCAAACCTCCCAGGCCCATCATTCGCTGAACAGCTGAGATTATTCGCTCCAAATGTTGAATTTGATCGGGCACCAGCCCACTTTTGGCTTCAACTTCGTTGGCAAATCGCGTTTTCTCATTTTCACTTCCAATCATTGATCGCTCCAATGTTTCCGCCACGGCAAACAACGGGTCAAAAGACTTTTTCACTGAAAATGAAGTTAATATTTAATTTTAAATTAATATAATTTAATTTTTTCTTACATTTTGATGGCATCACATGGTTGTCCAGCAAATCCCGATCTTTGATCTCTTGCTTCATATTGTTATGCTCTCTGATCTTCTCCCTAGGCTTCTCCTGCTTGTCAATGTGATCATTGATTTGCTTAGTCGGCTTATTCGAATATTCAAGCTCATCTCCAGACGGATTCTGATCATTGATCCCTGATCTGAGCGTCTGATCAGTGATCTGCTCCTTGGTCGTATTCAGATCAGTGGGCTCTTCTGCCGGCTTCTTCTGTTCGCTGGTCGTCTCATTCGGTTCCTTTTGATCATTTGTACTCTCGATGGCAGCCTTTTGACCTTGAAGCTCCTCCTTCAACAGATCTTGATCGTTTTTTGCTTCTTTTTGTGCAATCAGTTGATCATTGATCACCTCATTTGGGCTGTGTTTCTCGAACTCTCTAGTCGGCTTCAACTGATCATTAATTTCTTGTGCGAGCTTTAACTCTTCATTTAGCTTTTCCTGAGCGCTACTTTCCGCTTTGAAACTCGTTTGGGTGTGAGGAGCCTCTTTTTTTGACTCCATCTGATCTTTGATCTCTTCGACTGGTTTATTTTGATCGCTGATCAGCTCTGTTGGCTTGCTCTTGATTTCTTCTTTTGGCTTCTCTTTGATTTCTTCCGTTGGCTTCTTCTGATTATTACTCTCAACTATTGGATTTTCTTTGATCTCCTCTTTCGGCTTCTCTTTGATCTCTACTTTCGGCTTCTCCTTGATCTCTTCTTCCGGCTTTGCTTTGATCTCATCTTTCGGCTTCTCTTTGATCTCATCTTTCGGCTTCTCTTTGATCTCATCTTTCAGCTTCTCCTTGATCTCCTCTTTCTGCTTCTCTCTAATCTCTTCTTTTGGCTTCTCTTTGACCTCACCTTTTGGCTTCTTCTGTTCATTACTCTCAACTGTTGGCTTTTCTTTGATCTCATCTTTCGGCTTCTCTTTGATCTCTTCTTTTGGCTTCTCTTTGACCTCACCTTTTGGCTTCTTCTGTTCATTGCCTTCTTCTTTTGGCTCCTCTTTGATGTCTACTTTCAGATTCTCTTTAATCTCTTCTTTCTGCTTCTCTTTGATCTCTGCTTTTGGTTTCTTCTGTTCATTGCCTTCTTCTTTCGGCTCATCTTTGATGTCTACTTTCGGATTCTCTTTAATCTCCTCCTTCGGCTTTTCTTTGATCTCATCTTTCGGCTTCCCTTTTATCTCTTCTTTTGGCTTCTCTTTGATCTCATCTTTTGGCTTTTCCTTGATCTCCTCCTTCGGCTTTTCTTTGATCTCATCTTTCGGCTTCTCTTTTATCTCTTCTTTCGGCTTCTCTTTGATCTCATCTTTCGGCTTCTCTTTGATCTCATCTTTCGGCTTCTCCTTGATCTCTTCTTTCGGCTTTTTCTGATCATTGATCTCTTCTTTTGGCTTCTCTTTGATTTCTTCCGTTGGCTTCTTCTGATTATTACTCTCAACTATTGGATTTTCTTTGACCTCCTCTTTCGACTTCCCTTTTATCTCTTCTTTCGGCTTCTCTTTGACCTCCTCTTTCGGCTTCTCTTTGATCTCTACTTTTGGCTTCTCCTTGATCTCCTCTTTCGGCTTTTTCTGATCATTGATCTCTTCTTTTGGCTTCTCTTTGATTTCTTCCGTTGGCTTCTTCTGATTATTACTCTCAACTATTGGATTTTCTTTGACCTCCTCTTTCGACTTCCCTTTTATCTCTTCTTCCGGCTTTGCTTTGATCTCATCTTTTGGCTTCTCTTTGATCTCATCTTTCGGCTTCTCCTTGATCTCCTCTTTCGGCTTCTTCTGATCATTAGTCTCTTCTTTCGGCTTCTCTTTGATCTCTTCTTTTGGCTTCTCTTTGATCTCTTCCGTTGGCTTCTTCAGATCATTACTCTCAACTGTTGGCTTTTCTTTGATCTCATCTTTCGGCTTCTCTTTGATCTCTTCTTTTGGCTTCTCTTTGATCTCATCTTTTGGCTTCTCCTTGATCTCCTCCTTCGGCTTTTCTTTGATCTCATCTTTCGGCTTCTCTTTGATCTCATCTTTCGGCTTCTCTTTGATCTCCTCTTTCGGCTTCTCCTTGATCTCATTTTTCGGCTTCTCCTTGATTTCCTCTTTCGACTTCTCTTTGATCTCCTCTTTCGGCTTCTTCTGATCATTGGTCTTTTCTTTCGGCTTCTCTTTGATCTCTTCTTTTGGCTTCTCTTTGATCTCTTCCGTTGGCTTCTTCAGATCATTACTCTCAACTGTTGGCTTCTCTTTGATCTCATTTTTCGGCTTCTCTTTGATCTCATCTTTCGGCTTCTCTTTGATCTCCTCTTTCGGCTTCTCCTTGATCTCATCTTTCGGCTTCTCCTTGATTTCCTCTTTCGGCTTCTTCTGAGCATTGATCTCTTCTTTGGGCTTCTCTTTGATCTCCTCTTTCGGCTTCTCTTTGATCTCATCTTTCGGCTTCACCTTAATTTCCTCTTTCGGCTTCTTCTGATCATTGATCTCTTCTTTCTGCTTCTCTTTGATCTCTTCTTTTGGCTTCTCTTTGATCTCATCTTTCGGCTTCTCCTTGATCTCTTCTTTCGGCTTTTTCTGATCATTGATCTCTTCTTTTGGCTTCTCTTTGATTTCTTCCGTTGGCTTCTTCTGATTATTACTCTCAACTATTGGATTTTCTTTGACCTCCTCTTTCGGCTTCTCTTTGATCTCATCTTTCGGCTTCTCCTTAATTTCCTCTTTCGGCTTCTTCTGATCATTGATCTCTTCTTTCTGCTTCTCTTTGGTCTCTTCTTTTGGCTTCTCTTTGATCTCCTCTTTCGGCTTCTCCTTGATCTCCTTTTTCGGATTCTCTTTGATTTCGTTCGGCTTTTCTCTAATCTCTTCTTTCGGCTTCGCTTTTATCTCTTCCGTTTGCTTCTCATTAATCTCTTCTTTTGGCTTCTCTTTGATCTCCTCTTTCGGCTTTTCTTTGATCTCCTCTTTCGGCTTCTTTTTGATCTCGTCTTTTAGCTTCTCTTCAATCTCTTCTTTCGGCTTCTCTTTGATCTCTTCTTTTGGCTTCTCTTTGATCTCTTCTTTCGGCTTCTCTTTGATCTCATCTTTTAGCTTCTCTTTGATTTCTTCCGTTGGCTTCTGGTCGTTTATCTCTTCTTCTTTGGGCTTCTTCGAGTCCTGATCATTAATCTCTTCCGCATTGATTACTTCCTTTTGCGCTTTGTTCAGTTGTTTGATTTGTTCTTCGGTCTTTGCGTTCGTTTGTTCAGGCGTTTTCGCTTTTGCATTCTCATCTCCATCTCTGATTGATTCCTTTCTCGCATCCGCTGGCTTCACCTTTTCCTCTTCCTTTTTATTCTTTCCTAAAAATTAGATTTTTTTTTAATTGATTTTTCTGCTTATAAATTAGCCCTTACCCTGTTCCGGATCTTCAGTGAGTAGTCGAGTTCGGAATGCGCGAAGTTTTGTGCCATTTTGTCCATCCAATTCTGAAACTTTTTATATTTTTAGTAAAAATTTTAGCTTTTCTTTTTCAAATTTACCTTCTGTTGCTGGCTTTTGATCCACAGAAGTGCCATCATTGTCCGTAGAAGCAGCCGATGTAACGGTGTTTTGGGCTTTATCCAACAATAAGCTACCAGCTTTGTCCACCAAAAGCTAAAATTTGAGATAAAAAATGAAATTAAAAGAATTAATAAAATAATTAAAAACGGAGCAATTAAAATGATTAATTAAAATTAAAGAATTCACGTCGTGATGCTAAATTTGAGATTTTTGAGGAAATCCCCTAAAACAAAACAACTTTTTAAACAAACATTTTATTTGATTAAAATATTAATGAACAACTGTTAAATTTGAAAACCTCCTTAAAAATAAAATTTAAATTTAGACCTCTTCACGCTTAGGTTCAATAAGCTGCGCCTGAATTGAGCTTGGCGACGCCACAATCTTGCCCACGGCAATTTTTTCAATCAAAACGGGCGGCTTTGCCTCAAGCTTTTTGTCGTTGTCGTCGTTATTTTTGGCACTCAATTCACTTTTTGAATCAAAATCCTCCTTTTTGGCATTCTGTGTCTCATTGGCATTTTGTCTTTGTTCGTCGTGCGCAATCTTTTCATTTTTGCCCTCCAGAATTCGATCGGCAAGCTCTGCAGCATTGGAAGCCATTTTATTCTCAATTATTATTCCTGATGGTTTTTTGCCGGCGATCAAATTGATTTCTAAATATTTTTAACATTTTTTAAATTTTGGAGTAATTTCAGATTTTTAAACTGAAAAATTCGTTTTAAAAACTCATGGCCAAAGACAAAACTGAAAAATGGGGCCCCTTGAAAAGGTAAAATCGCCTTATCAATTTGTCAGATCAAATTTTCAATTAAATTTGTCAGACAAAATGTCAAAATGTTGACCATTTGTCTGCTTTTCTGGCAACTCGCCAGGTTCAGTGCTGCTATTTCTCGGCCTTTTGAATGCATCACTTGTGGCCAACACTTTGTCCCAATAGCCTTCCTCCTCAAGTCCGTTTGTACGATTCGTCAAAATTTTGTCACTCTCCGGCCCACTAATGCCGAAGAAAGTGAGAATGTCCTCCAACTTCTTCCACAACGGATTGTTCTGGGATTCTTGCTAAAAAACAATATTTTTAAAAGTAATTGTATTTAAAGTTTGAGTATTCAAAATTAAAAATAAATTTGAAGAAATTAAGAATTTTTTTTAATTAACAATTCTCCAAAATATGGCATGGAATTTATTAACACTTCGAAAAACGTCATCGGGAATTGACGATTTAATTAGGGTTGCTCCCCGACCTCTCGGGGGTGGAAAAGTCGGGGTCGGGGAGGCAGGGGTTGACCATGTCGGGGGACGGGGTTGGGGGTCGGGGAGCAACCCTAATTTTAATGATAAAAAATTCAAAATTTTTCATTAAAAATAAGTATGTAGGTACGTGTCTTCAGATTTCAAATTTTATGTTTTCTTAAAAAGAAAATTTTCTTTAAAAGTTTACACCTCAATATGTTTCTCGTGCGTTCGTTCACAGACAAAGCGATAGTTGGACTCAGTGCCGGCGCCCATATCGCAATCGACGTCATCAATTTTGGCATCTGCGTTGATGTTCAACAGGGCACAGCGTTCCGTCCCGTTGGCATTTTCAAACGGCTTGCCTTGGGCCCAATGCCTGAGGCAAACAAAACAATTTTAAATATTTAAGTATTTAACATGGAATTCAAAAATATTTATTTTTATTTTCTTATTTTACTCGTTTTTCCATTACATTTTACAGGTGTGGGTGGAAAGAAAAATGTGTTCGAAGTCGAAATTATTTGGATGTTCAAAATGGAAAACCTCAAAATTATCGAAATCGAAAGGTTCGCCCTGCCCCTGTACCAGATTCGGCAATACCGGCCCAGAAATCCCGTCAGGACAAAAAAATGCCCGTGCGGAAATGCCGCCGGGGCCGTTTCCGAATATTGCATTTAAAGTTTTCAAAATTTGCCCTATTTCTAATTTTACATTATGCTTTGGTCGTCCAGCAGTTTGCCACTGACCCATCGCCATGCTGCAGCACTTTGTTTGCTGTTGGAGATGGGTGAGTCGAGCAGCAGACCAACTTGAACTTGACGCTCGCGCAAGTGCGGAAGCTGGGGCTTGTAATGCGTGAGCAGCCATTGCTATATATTTGACAAATTAATTCAGGAAGCTTGAATGGTAAAATAAATGTTTTTTTTTAAATTATAAATTTGCAAAAATGCTCAAGATTTTTGTTGTTGTTTTGATCCATTGTTATTCGTCTGGTAATACATATTTGTCTTTTTATATGTTTTTGACAAAATTCAAAAACTCATTTGAAGGGGTCGCCACTTTTGAATTAGAAACTTAAAATTTTTTTTGGATAAAATCTTTAAAATTTTCTATTGTAGTTTGTCTATTAAAATAAGCTTTTTTAATTTGTTTTAAAATTGTTAAATAACACTCACCAACTCTTCCGTTGATTCAATTGTCACCAAGTCTATAATATTAATTGATTTTTTTTTTTGTTGCTTTCTATAAATTGTATATTTTTAATAAAGGAGAATTTTTTGATCATCCAAACTTTAAAAAGTTTTACAAAACATACCGGCATTTTGTGCCAAGCACTTCTCTCGCGCAGCCAACCAGGACTGCTTGCCGATGTTGAATTGGTACTTTTTCTTGCGCGGCCCGGTGATCCACGGGACGAGGTCGCTAGGCACCGAATCGTGCAGCTGAAAAGCATCAATTATGATCAGAAAAAATCAATAATTAAATCGGTAATTTTACAATAATTTAATTAGAGTCTGGCACCAAATACCTATTGGTAAAATAATAAACCGGACCCCGGCCGGCAGAATCCGAGAATGGCATTCCAGATTTGGCATTTCCTGATTTATCCAAAAAATGCCACCGACAAAGTAAAAAATTAAAATCCGGTTCTGCATTTGGTGATTTCAAGAATTATAGTAAAAATAACAATTTTGGATTTAAATTCGAAATGCTATTTGTACAAATATTTGGAAAATTTTGATCCAACTACAAATTTTGAACGAATTTATGGGTCCAAAACTTTGTTTGTTATGGTTGGCCGGTCTCTAATTTTAATCAAAAAAAAATCAAGGCTAATAAAGCATGTTACAATGGAAACAAAATTAAATTAAATTTTTTTGGTTAAAAAAATAAAGAAAGCCAATTTTGCTTAATTTTTATTTAAAAATTATATTTTACTTTACCCATAAAAAATTTACCTGAACATTGGTGTTTTCGTCTTGCTCCAACTGGGGTAGTTTATTGGAAACCGACGACCCTAATTTTTTTTTTTCAAAAAATTATTTTTCACAAAAATATTTAAATTACCAGACAAAGTGATAATAGTCAAATAAACTAGCAATAGGTCCATCAGAATTTCAAATAGTTCTGTTCTAAAAAGCTTTGTTCAATAAATATTAATTTAATTAATGAAAGTATTTCTATTAAAAAGATTAAATTTTTATAAAATTCTAAAAGTTAAAAAAATTAAAATCTTCAAATTCATTGAATGGATTTATAAAAGACGCAAATACAAGTTTAAAATAAAAATCGCTTAGACTAAGAGTTGCTCTACCCGTTAGGGAATGGAATGGTTTGTCCTTTTAATCCCCTCCGGGGAGCGAGCGCGGAAGACGAAATTTTGTGTGGGTGGTGGCGAGCGCTCCACGCATGGAAGACGACTGGCTGTACCATTTTGCGCGGGTCAAATCACTGTTCAAAATCCATCCCCCGAGGGGGAAAGGGGGGGGGGGCAGGGGGCGGCGGCATGCAGTGGCACGCGCCAAAAAGAGGTCTTTTTAGATGCTTTTTCGCGAGATTAATTGGGATCACTTCGGGGAATGGGAGAGGAGAGGATAATGGGTCAGTCAGCAGCCGTCGGAGGGGCGATCGGCTAATCGAAAATTGTGTTCCAAATTAATCCCAAAACCATCCTCCCCCCCCCCCTCTCTGATCACCTCTGATCTGCTGATCAGATTCGGGGCACACAAATTGAGAACATCGGTAAGGTGGGCGGCGGGAATGGGCTGGCTGAGAGGATGATGATTAATCCGATCCGTTGATCAAACAAAGTATGGCGGAATGCTGAGGGAGGGGTGGCATCATCAGTTTCCGATCGGACATTGGGGCTGATCAGCACTGATCTCAACCTATCATCTGCTTACACTGCACTGATCAGGCAGAACAGAGAAATTCCGATCGGCGCTCCCTGGGGCGGAAAATGCCCGCGGGGCATGCGAATGGGAACTCAGAGAATGGCGTTTTTTTTGTCGTTTCAATTTCTAAAATTTTATTGGGGAATTTGACCCATAAAAAAAGATTTTGTGGAATGCTTAAGCGTCTATTTGTGGTATTGAGGACGTTGGTTGATGAACGCCGATTTACGATCGGGAAAATGATCGGACTAATGCTCGGAAAAAATGATCATATTGGTGATCAGAGTTTTAATATTTTTCGGGAGGCAAGGATCAAAATGCGTATGGCATAATTTTAAACTTTTTCAGGCCCCAAGGCTATTAGGGTTAGAGTCCGGACGATCACGATCTTGATCGAAATCTCGGTGTTTTTCGATTGAGATTCTTGATCAAAATCTCAATCGACAAAATTTTGGCTTGATCGAGATTTTTCCAGATTCTCGACCAAAATCTTGAACGGTCCTCAAGTCCGTTCGGGCTCTAATTTGGGTATAGCCAAATTCATTAAATGATTTTTAAGATCTCTCATAAAAGTTTAATCCAAAAATCCATTTAAATAAAATCAAATTAAATATTTGCTGCAAATCCAAGCAATATTCTCCACAATATTCACATGGTGACCACGAAGTCATCATCGGCCATCTGATCGGAATCATCAGTGCCAAACGATGGGCCAAAACAGAGACGGCCCCCGTTAATGCAATCGCGAACCTCGGGCTCAATTGGCACGCTAAAATATTTTAAAATTTTGGAGAATTATTCAAAAAAAAAAGAAACAAAATCACCGATTTTCGTCTTTGGCTTGCGCAAACCCAACTCGGCTTTGGCCAGCATCGAACACAGTGTAATAGCGGCCTGAAAAAAATACAAAATTTATGAAAAAACTCCAAAATATTCAAAAAGCACCAATGAACACATCGCCAAGAATCCAAAGGTCCCCAAGACTTTCCGGCAAGTCGATGCCCATGAAGCCGGAGCTTGGATTTAAATTTTAATTTTTTTATCAAACATTTGAAATTACAGGCATATGGATTTGCCCATGGAGGTGACTTTCAACACATAGTCATTGCCCTTCAAGGTGTACGCCTTGCCGCCGATGTTGAATGAAATGTCGGGAAGGTTTGGAATTCGTTCGCAAGACACCATATACTGTTTTAAAAAATCGGTTTTTAAACATTAAAAGTTTAATTAATTATTAAAAATAGCGAATTTATCCTTAATTAAAAATTTTTATTGAATTTAAACTTCGCCGTGGAAGAGCGGAATTGCGCCGATGTATTTCTGAATTTTTTCCACATCTTTTTTTGGTCCAGCAATCAGAGAGGTGCCTAAATTATGAAATATTTAATTTAAAAAAAATAAAGAATTTAAATTGTTATTAAATATATAGGTAGGCTAAGAATAGACAATCTTACCGGTGTCGGCGATTGCTTGGCATCCATTTTCACACGCAATTTTGCCCTGGTTGCCACCGATTGCGTCCATCTAAAACAGCGCACAATTTAAGTAGAGCCTCTTGTTACTCCCATTTTTTAAATTAATTCCTCCCGCTAAAACAAAACGTCAAAATTTTGAAAAAAAAATCATAAGTACAGTATTTTCCCGCTCCAACTACAGTATATATATGTACACCTTGAACTGCCAGTAGGCCTTGCGCGTTACTGGAGTGTAAGTGAGCGGTGCCACAAAGCGTCGTTGATCGGTGCCACCGATGGTGATTTCGCCTCCAAGTTCCGATTCCGGATTGCTTAAAACAAAAATTTCAAACAAATTTATGAGTATTAAATTCATTAACCGGTTAAGCCAAAATGAGAAGACCGGCTCTTGCACTTTCTGTTGGGTGACCATGTTGTCGAACACGGTCGACAGCTTTTCTACAGAAATCTCTGAAAATGCCATGCCAAGAATGCCGTCAAATTTTGCAGCCACAAAAGTGATCCCTGGTTCACTGGAAATTTAAAAATTTTTGTTTTTATGAAATTTTATACAAAAGCCTAGGCACATGCCTGGTGGCCTCCGTAAATTCCTGTTGCTGAACACAAATGTTCGCTACACAAACACTGTCCTTGGAGACAAATCTGAGTGAAAAATATTTAAAATTAATATTCAAAAATTCCTACCGTACCCTTTCATTGAGCCGGTCCCATACTGTATTGCCACCTTACGACCGTCCGGCTGGTAGGAGGTCGATTTGGAGCCATCATATTTGTGGTGGAGAGCTGAAATTGGCAATTTAAAATTTTAAAATTTAAGGCAAAAAACAAAAAAATGCCTACAACAGGCAATGTCGTAAATTGGGCATTTTTTGGACGGCACCCAAAGGTTGGAGGAACCGGTGTCGAAGATGACGGTGAAGTTTTGTGCCGGTGAACCGATGGAAATTTCGCCATAATATTGGGCCTGCAATAAAATTTAATTTTTTTGAAATTATCCTGGCACGGCACGAGTGAATGATTATGTTTTTTCTGACCACAGATCCAATCATATCTATCCAAAAACATGTCAAGACTCTTGAAGACCATTGCTCAAATTGTCCCAGATGATAAAGGCAAGGGTCATGAGTTAAAGATTATAAATTGAAAAGATTGATCAATCGTGATCATTCCTATCCATGATCGTATAGCCTATCTAATTTGATCACTAGCCTAATCTAATCTTGATCATAGATTAGCTAGCTCTGTTCCGATAAACAAAACCACGGGGTGTGGACAATCCTTGATCCAGATCACGCAAATCAATCAATCAAAATCCTTATTTAAATCAGCTTACGTCCATGTAGTTGCGCAACAGTTCGTCGATTTCCGTGCCGATGCTTCCGTTTTCCGGCATATCCACATCCGAATCCGCGTTGAACAGCTCCTCGTCGTTGTTTGAGATGCGCTCCAGGCGACGACGCAACGATTCATGCAAATGCTTGCGGAATTGCTCCAACGATCCGGTGGCCGCCAGACGGGCACGGATGGTGTCCATGCGACGAAGCGGCACACTAAAACAGACATTTTATTGTCGGAGAAATTTGATAACAATTTGTAAAAGCTTTGGAATTGGCACAATCAAGGACAAAATCACCGATGGGCAGCCGAATACATTTTATTAGATTTTCTTGATTTTGTCCACTTTTAAGCGCGATTAGATAAGCGTCATGATTTGTCCACTAAGGATTTTGTCCGCTTTTAAGCTATTAGTTGATTTTGCCCGTTAGTTATCGTGACTTTGCCCGTTAGTTATTTTGTCCATTCGTAATTTTGCCCATGAATTATTTTGTACATTCGTGACTTTGCCCGTTAGTTATTTTGTCCATTCGTAATTTGCCCATGAGTTATTTTGTTCATTAGTTGATTTTGCCCGTTAGTTAGTTTGTCCATTAGTTGATTTTGCCCGTTAGTTATTTTGTCCATTAGTGATTTTGCCCGTTAGTTATTTTGTCCATTAGTTGATTTTGCCCGTTAGTTATTTTGTCCATTAGTTGATTTTGCCCGTTAGTTATTTTGTCCATTAGTGGTTTTGTCCTGGCGCCTTCTTACCTCGTCATTCCATTCGCTGGCTGCCCATTGTGCTGCCGATGTGTGTGACGGTGGTAATGGCGAGCAGCACCGATGCTGAACAGTGCCATCAAGCCGACCACCAACAACAAAAATGCCAAGCATTTTATTTTTAACATTTTTTTTGGATCTGAAAATATTATTAATTGGAGAGGTCGTTTCAGCGACCACGTCTTGGCGCCAAACCAAACAAATCGAAAGTTACCATATTCATAAAATGGCACAAATTAGCATGTTTAATGCTCAAGTTTTTAGGGCCTAAAAATTTGGGCTCTATTCATAAAATAGAGCCCCCCGGGGGGTTTCTATTTTAGCCGGGGGCTCTGGTGCCAAAACGAGGAGCCGCGCCGTGATTTTCGCTTCCAAAAAACGAAAATGGGAGGACATATGGTATGACCGTAATTAGTACCGTACCCAGTTCTCGACATTTTCGAGAATTTTACCGACTTTTTGAAATCACTAAAAATGATTGAACGCAAAATTTGTAATGTAAGTGGTGAAAGAAAGTCAATTTACGCCCCTAATGCATGTTGAAAGCAATTTTGGATTGACTTGTGATTGAATGAATGATAAGGAAAATTGTTGAGGGGTAATATTTTTATGGAGTGTTTATTATCACATTTTTTCCACTTTTTGTTTTACAAAAATACTGATAAGAATGCCCAAACGGTGTTTTCCATATTTTTGTGTCCGTTCAATGAAATAAATTTGAATTTTCTTTTTTTTTGTAAAAAATAAAATGTAGCTTATGACACTACAAAATTAAATAATTTTATATCAATCAACTCCACCATACCTTTAATGCATAAATATGAGGGCAGAAACCATTATGAAAAAAGTTATGGCCATAATACTGAAGTGTCCCTTTCAAAGGGGACTCAGTTATCCACTGTGTAAAATTGTGCAAAATCAATATCTAACATACCGCGATCCATTTCAGTACTAAAATATTTATCCAAAACAATTAAATGCCGGTAATTTACATCGACAAAATGCTAGGCCGCTGCAGCCCAACGAATTTACTTTTTTGTTGTTGCAAAAAACCCCTAAAAATTGACGTTTTTTGGGGAAAAACATCCCAAAGATACAAATTTGTTTTACAAATAAAATGAGAGGACTTGACGGAACAATCGGATTTTGCAACTTCGAAGACGTTAAAAACAATAAATATTTTTATGTATTTTTTTCAAATTTTTTTGCCAGAAATTGGCTGAATTTTAGTGTCCTTTTTTTTAGATTTTTAGTGCCTATTTTGAGGCTTTTTTGGGCTTATGCCTATTTTGCCCACTACTAATGCCAAAAATGCGCTCCCTATTATGACAATTCATTTTTTATTTAAATGTTAGCAGAACAATACAAAAAGTATTTAAAAAATGCAAATTTTTGGGCTTTTATCAAATTCCGCATCACTTCACGCTCACATCATTTCCTGTCCGTCTGCGACTATAAATGGATGCTCAAAACTGAAATTTTAAAATTTATTTTTTAATAAATTATTAATAATGATTAAAAAATCAAACTACGAATACCCATTTAGGCTTTTAATGTACCAAACCAATTCAAAAATAGGGCCCAAATTAAAAACAAATGTTCAAGACAAGGCCAATATATTTTGTAATGTGAATTTTAAATTTCAAAAAAATCACTTTTAACTTGAAAAAGAACTTTTTTTTTGTGTTATTTTTTTTAATTCATTAAATAAATGCTAAATTTTAAATTCTTAAACACCGCCAAGCAGCAGCAGCAGCAGCAGCATAAAGCTGAGAGTGACGGAAAGCGGGACGGCATCGGCACAACTTTTGAGCCTATTCGGCCTTGTGGTGCAGTTCCCTGGTTTGACGTTCAGTTTAAGCCGTGCCGAATTGCTTTTGGTGCCCGTCGTGTGGTTGCATTTGAGGATTTGGCCATTCTTTGTGTCACACATTTCGTCAAACGCCGAATATTTGCTGCATTCATCCGTTGGGTGCCTGTCATCCGTTGTGCCGTTCGCTATTCCACAACCGTTGATGCGGAAGACGTCGTAGCCATCGTCTGGGGGCAATGGAAATTATTGAAAAAATTTAATTAATTTTTTTAAATAGAATTGGCAATGTTATGTACAACTGTTTTTTGGCATCTTATAAAATTCATTCATATCTCTGATAATCAGTCACATTTTGGCACTTTTCACTTATGCCCAGAGGTAGAGTAGGCCAAGACCGGGACTGGTACTGAAGTCTCCAATTTGGGACTGAATTTCTCTCTTATAAAATCGCGGTTTTTTTTTTCAAAATTTCAAATCTTTTGTTTTTGACCATTAGTCCCGGTTTTTTGACCGTGATTTGCTTAATTTTCCCCCTTATAATCCCGGGTTTTTAATTTTTCCCAACCCGGTCCCCGGTTTTATCTAAAAATCCCGGTCCCTACTCTACCCAGAAGTGCCATTAAAGCCGTGGAAGCCGGGCATTTGTCAGTTTTTGGGAGTTCCGTGCCTAGTTTTGGGCATGCTTTTATGCTAATTCGTGATTTGTTAAAATGACGCTCAAAAAAAAACAATTTTATAAAATTTGTGGGGCTACGGCACAGCTGAAAAGTGAAAGCCGGAACAATGTTACAGCGATTTCCAAATCTGCAAAAATTGATACCAATTTTTTTTTTGTTGGGGTTTAAACTCAGAATTAATTTTGGTAAGCCCAAAAAATATTGCAGAAAATGATTTAAAATTGGAATGAAAATGTTTTAAAAAAATTTGAAGTCATTGAAAATAGGCCAACCCATTTTTTCTTAAAATTATAATAAACTTTTTTATAAAATTCTCACCTTCAGTGCAGTATTTAGTCACACACTCAAGGACGTTGTCATCGCATGTCTCGAGAGTTTGATTATTGAGCATTTTTTTAAATTTTCCCGATTTCTCAAAGATAACGTCAAAATAGAGGGGCAGTTCTTTGTCATTGTACTGGTTGTCATTGTACTGGATGCCAGCAAAGCACAACGTCTCGTTTTCTGTTTAAGAATTGAATTTGACGCTGTTTTAGGCGACAACAATCCGCAAATTGCCCAATTAACCGGTGCTCAATTTTTCCAAAATGTTCGGTGTCCAATTTTTCGAAAATTTTTGGTACTCAATTTTCCGGTGCTTAATTTTCCGTACACTTTTGAAAATGGTCTAGTCTTACCAGCCAAACTGAACCGCACAATTGCGTTGAGGATGAACAGCTTGAAGACTTTGGAGACCATTTCAATTGCTTTCAATGAATATTCGGATTTTCCCTAAAATTTTTTCTTTTGATATTTTTTATAAAATTTTCCAAAAACATGTGAAAAATATTATATTTACAACTGTAGGAGCAAAATTAATAAAGATAGATGAATTTTGAAGGGTTTTATGCATAAACTGACTAGATTTTGGCCATTTTTGGCACATATTTTGGTATATTTTGGGTTTTTAATACATATTTTAGGATTTTAAGCACATAAAATCATACATATTTTGGGGTTTTAGCACATATAAATCCGATCCCTACTGATCACTTTGAAAGATTGTCGTTTATAAATCAGACAAATAAAGTTTGATTTTGATGCTAAGCATTTTAGTTTGTTTTTTTTGATATTGCTATCAATTATGCTAATAAAATAATTATTTTTTGATACTAAAAAGCTAGGTATGCTCTAGCCCTAAAACCATTGTGAGTGGGTAAATTTGAGAGCATTTATTTATGCACACCAGCGTCCCACGCCCAAGCCAATGGACGCGTTTAACACAAAATGACAACAAAATGAATGAATAATCACTAGAAAGCCCATCCACTGATCAGCCCCACCACACAAATTTCCCCCCCCCCCCCCCTCCCCCCTCTAAGTGATGACGATGACTGTTCATTTGCTGCTGTTCGACCATAAAAATGGGGGCACGGACTTTTGAGCTTTTTTATAGACGGCAAAAATAAACTGTTTGACCATATTCCTCGATAAATTAAAAAAGTTTTGTAATTTATGCATTTTTTTACGATTTCCATTGCTTCTCCATTGTTGACTTTAACGTGTACGACGAATCAAGCAGTAATATTTTCAAAAAATTCTCAATTTTCCCTCAAAAATGAAATGTTTCACAACGCTTTAAAAAATATCGCAAAATTATGGAAAGTTAGGAAATATGGCAAATTTCCAAAATTATGGCATGCCATAAAAATAGGCCATTCTGGCCTCCCTCGTGGGGATGCTTGCAAAATCAACTTTGACACATTTTCAAGACTTTTCATAGATGGTTTTTTAGCAATTTTTGTTGTCATTGTGAGTTAATGACGGCATTTCTTCATTCGGTAAATATGGATCATAGCTCCCAGACTCGAAATCACTCAAAACCACTTCTATAGAGTTTCTTAGGTGCTGAAACCGATAAAACGATCAAAATTTTTTGTCGCTCCGCCTTTAAACCGGTTTTTGAACGGTTTAAAAATTGCCAAAATTGGAGATTTTTGACCAAAATTTTATATCTTCCTGTGGACCAATTGCGTGGTTTTGAGTGATTTCGAGTCTGGGAGCTATGATCCATATTTTCCCTTCATTCATCGATTGTCTGACTCCAATGAGCAATCGGTCAAACCCCTCGGGTTCAATTTGGTTGTTGCCACTGCGATCGAATTCGGCAAACCAGGACACATTCTTGGCAACATTTGTAGCTGCCGCAGTGCCGTTGTCGAGTTTCGACCCCAAATGATCAACGACCTCATTCAACGAAATGCTTCCGTTCTTGTCAAACATCGAACTAAATCACAATTGGTTGATCAACGAATAAAACTTAAAAGTCATATTTAATTTTTAAATAAATTACTATGTTGAAGTGTTGCCATGCTTTTGCTTCCATTTCCAGCATTGATGATGAAGAATTGCTATTTAAATTTAAAATAGGATGAAAATTCTCACGAATCCTGAAAATTGGGCACCAAAGGAAATGCGAAGTATAACATTCTTCGCCCTAAACCGAATAGGTCAAACATTGCACCAAATGAAAGCTCTCAGTGAGTAGAAGCTATCTTCAAACAGAAGCTAATCGATCAGTCTAAGCTCAAAAAAGTTATGATGAAAAAATGAAAAACTAAAAAAGGGGATTTTTTTTTGCCTTTCTATTTCTTACCAAGGGTTTCTCAGAAAAATGGTCGGGTAACTCATAGATATCGAAAAATTTTGTTATTCAATAATAAAATTTCTATTCTGTGATTGATTTTGCCAGAAAAAATTATCATAATTGTCCAAATTTTGCCAAAAATTTGTGCAAAATTGCAAATTTTGTGTTAATATTTTCTGAAAAAAGAGGTTCAAATATAAAGCCCCCCCCCCTCTAATAGACCCCCCCCCCTCTAATAGCACCCCCCTTTTTGAGGGAGAACCCCCGGGGGTTCTAATAAAGGAACGGTAAATTACTCAATTACTCAGACTTACTTTGTTAATTTATTTAAACTCAATTACGCAGACTTACATTGTTAATTTATTTAAATTAGTCAAACTTACTTTATCGATGGTGACAAGAAACAACAATTTGATGAAGACAAAAAGAAATAGGCCAAGTTTTATTGGCATTTCTTAAGCAGAAAAGTTTATTAAGTTGAATGAAATTACGGATTTTCATTTCATAATTTTAATAACATTTATAAAAATTAAAATAATTAACGCACATTATAAGCCCTGATACTTAGTTTTATAGTGCCTTTAAGGAATTGTTTTAATGCCTTTTAAAAGTATAAATAAAAAAATTAATTCAGCGAATGTTTTTAGACACATTATAAAGCAATAAAAGATTCTCAGCTACAATCTTTTTATTTCCTTTTTTAAAAAATCCAAAAGTTACTTTTATGGGTTTATTTGCTTACCGGAAATTTTGCTTCCGGGAGCGGGAACGGAATTTCAAGCTAAGCGGGAAGGGAGCGGATTACCGCCTTTTTCCCGCTTCTATCTATAAAATTCTCATTAATTTTTAATAGGAGTCTCGCGGGAGAAAGTTTCTCAATCCAAATTTTATTTATAAAAATATGTTTTTAAATGCATTTAGGTCTGGGGTCGCAAAACAACAAGGATCACCAAGTTTTTTAAACATACAAATGGTGGCCATAAAAGTGGTGAACAACCAAATTACACAATCATCACGCTTCTTTTGCCTTTTTAGCTTGTTGTATCGACTCAAAAGAAGAGCAATTTTTCTGAATGCGCATCAAAAAGGTGCGCTCTTGTTTCTTGCTGATTAACAATAATTTATATTTATTAATTAAAAATAACGAGTGCCTCCATCTTTTAGCACTCTTTCATGGTGCAATAATGCGTGCCGCTAGTTATTTTGCGTGCTGGGTTTTTCCTAAATTCCGCCACTATGGGCGTTTCCTAAATCCGCCAGGGTGTTTCCTAAATCCGCCACATATGTTTTATGAAGTAGTTTTAGACCTCATAACTTTATTCATACCTCACTAATTCACTTAAACCTTATACCATTAGAAAGCTCAAGATCAGTAGAAACTATTTGTAAAATTAAACTAAGCTGTAAATCAAAGTTTAAGAAAGTTATGATCAGAAACCCACGAAAAAGCCTGATTTTTGGCATTTTACATTATAGATACATATCAAACCACTTCGACTTTGCTGTAATGCTTTCTCTATTCATTAGAGCTTTGCATTGGTATAAGGATTAAGTGATTTATTGCGGTTTCAAAAAAGTTATAAGCTAAAACTGCCAAAAATCAGGCTTTTTCGTGGGTTTCTGATCATAACTTTCTTAAACTTTGATTTACAGCTTAGTTTAGTTTTACAAATAGTTTCTACTGATCTTGCGCTTTATAATGGTATAAGGTTTAAGTGAATTAGTGAGGTATGAATAAAGTTATGAGGTCTAAAACTACTTCATAAAACATATGTGGCGGATTTAGGAAACGCCCTGGCGGATTTAGGAAACGCCCATAGTGGCGGAATTTAGGAAACGACCTAGCACCGTTATTTTGTTGTCATCAAACGGAACAAATTCAACTACCAAAGTCGTCGCCTCATTCTTTTACCTCCTTTTTTAACCTCTTTCAGTTCCTTCTTGATTTCATTCAGCCCCTTTGACCTTTTTTAGCTTCTTTTTGACTTAGCTTCTTGACTTCTGGCAGCTCTTTCTCATTCTCATTCATGCTAGCGGGCATCTTTTGTTGCCATTATTTGGTGGTGATCGCCGAAAGACAAAGACAATTCCACCCAAAAGGGATTTTTTAGTTTTTGAATCGTAAATTCTGAAAATAAATAATCTTAAGGCAAAATGTGTATTCTGTTGTTAATACCAGTTATATTACGACAAAAAACATAGGTCGAATGGGTTAATCAAGTTTTGTACCTGCCTTAGGCGCAAATCAAAAAAATTTGCTCTTGGTGGACAGCTGAAATGGTTGTAACAATTGGTTAACATTTTTTATTTGTTTCAAAATTTAAGAAAAAAATCATATGGGGACCCTTTTGTTTTGTAATTTTTAAATCAAGACCAATTTTTTTAGCAATTCCATCAAAATCTTCAAAAAATTCTCCGGGCCCCTCCCATTTGTAAAAAGCTTCAAAAAATGGTTGCAAATCCCTTAACAAATTAAGTAAAAATTCAAAATTTTCTCACGGCGCCTATCGGCACCGCCGACCCCCAGATGTAAAGCAGAATTCTCAAAAAAATTATAAATTATAAATAAATGAATGGAGGTTTAATCGTTTGTTGGAAAAATTTTTCGCCCGGTACAAACTCAGCACTGTGATCCCTTAGTTCAAAAGCTCAAATTATTTCCAAAAACAAAAAACCATTCAAAGCAAAGATTTTGTTGCTGCTGGGACATCAACGACGACCGAAATGACCATGTGGACCACCAGAACTACTTTTATGGTGCGCAACTAAATGGATTTACCAAATAAAGATTAGTGTTCGGCAAATGCTTAATTTTAAAAGAACAAAAAAGTTAAATATTTTTATGTCATTTCCTCCACCCATAAACAAAAAGAGTTTATTTACTACTACAACCAACCACCCTGGTCAAGACCGGGAAAACAATTCTAAATTTGCATTTTGCACAAAAAAGTGACTTTTTTTTGTTCTCTTCTTTGTCCTGTGCGCCCGTTCCCATCGTGGAATGGGTGAAAAGCCACCTAAAATGCACAAATTTATTCATCTAAGTCCGCGGCGGGATTTAAATGATGTGGCCGTTGTTGTCCACGACCACTACGTCACTGTTGCGGATTTCACCCGCAATCCGGTTCAGCGCGCCAAAAAATTGCTCGTCGCCTTCAAACGGAGATGGCGGCCGTTGTTTGATTTGATTGCGCATTTGAGCGGCTTGCTGCAATAGTTGCTGATGTGCTCCAATTTGGCCCATCTGATTGAGGCTCAGGCCAAGTCGCCGCATTGTTTGGATGGTTTGTTGTAGTTGTTGTTGTTGTTGTTGTTGCATGTTCATTTTTTAAAATTTGTTGAAACAGTTCTTTCTAAAATAATTTTTTAAATGTTAACCATTAAGCAAAAAGAATCAATTCAATCGCAATAAAATCGGATGGAGTGGGGTGCGGAAGGAGTGGTGTTTTTACCAACTCAAAAGTGTTACTTTTGTTGAATAATTCGAAAAAGGGTGGCCAAGTGATAACGAAAGCAGATATGCAATTTACATTTTGAACGTTTGGTGCAATATTACGAACAAACTTTTTAAATTAAAATCGTAATTTAATTAATTAAGTTTAAATCTTGATTTACTCACAAAAGATTGAATTAATTGGCGTTTAATCCATTTTTCAAATATCGTCTATTCTAGAACAAACTATTTCTTGTAGAATATCCCACAAATTCATAAATAATAGTTTATAGATAATTAGCAGGGATGCTACTTTTAGGTAAGAAAAATTGGAGAATAGGTACCTAAATAGGTGAGAAAAAAATGCCAAAATAGGTACTAAATAGGTACAAAAACCGTGAAATAGGTACAAAAATAGGTAAGTAAAAAATTTTTACCGAAAATTTTTAAACACCAAACAAAAAAGGGGATTATAAATAAAAGCATATTTTGGGGTTTCGAGCATATTTTGGCATTTTTCATCGATTTCTGACTGTTTGAAAAAATAATTCATATTTAACGATAGCCTTTTAGTCATTTTCGAAAAAAATCCATAAAACTCGCATAAAAAATAAGGAAACAAATTCGGCGCTGAAAAGGCCGCGCCCAAATGGCGCTGGAGCCGAAATGGCCAGAGTGATGAGTTGATCTGGCGTTTAAAACTACGGAATTGCCATTCGGTATTTTTGGTGCACATTTTGGCTTTTTTTGGCATTTTCAGCAGAATTATATTAAAAAAATTCAAAAACCTGAAAATAGGTAACAAAAAGGTCGAAATAGGTAGAAAAATAGGTACCTAGGTAATAGGTAGAAAAAGTCGAAATAGGTAAAAATAGTTATTATAAAGTCCATTCTAGGAGCTTCAAATTGAGCTAAAAATGTGTTTTTTGTGCTTAACTCAGCGTGCCAAGTTCGCAGAAAAAAATAGGTATTTACCTAAAAGTAGCATCCCTGATAATTAGGAAATATGTTTAAAAGTGATAATTAGGAAATATGATAAATTTCACACTTGTTACAAAAAGCACAAGTAGTAAGTACCTTCTTTGGGTAAAAAGTAGAATACCAAAACTATTTCTTATAATCCCACAAATTCATAAATAATAGTTTATAGATAATTAAAAAATATAATAAATTTGACAATTTAAATGTTACGAAAAGCACAAGTAACCTTCTTGTGTAAAAAGTAGTTACTTAAATTATTTCTTATCCGACAAATTCATAGAAAAATTTTCATAAAAAATACAATAAATTCGAATTTATTTGTCAAATCCTTCATAGAATTTCGTGCCTTTTTAGGCGCCTATTTTGCAAATTTCTTGCCTAAAAGTAGCTGCCGCCTATACATGTAAAAAACAAATTTTTAAGTTATTATTGTTATTTTTAAATTTTTTGCTTATAAACCCGGATTTTTGAAGCCTAATTTGGCATTTGGGGGGGGGGGAGGGAGAGTGAGCGAATATTGATGGTCTTTGTTCTGTTTTGGTTGGAGATGGGCATGGAGCCGGACCGGAGGACACACTCTGGGAAATGAACAGACTGTGGTGGTGGCCACTTTAACGAACGGGCTGTGGGGGAGGGCACTCTTTGGAAATAAAGCGACTGTGCGGGGGGGGTTAACGATTGGGTCAGGGAGTTGCATTCATTCAGTAGGCGGCAGAACAGCGACGGAATGGACCCCGGCTCCCCTAGCAGGACGAGGGCAGGAAGATGCGTTGAATGAACGGCGGGGGTTGATGGACGACGGAGAATGGGGGGGGGGAGGTGACCTCAACTCTCAAATGCTTATCCTGCCGCCTACCTAATAAAAGATGGGGGAGAAGAAACATTTGACCAAAAAAATTTTGGATTTTTTTGTACAAACCCAAAACTTTTGTATAATTTTGTAGCAAACCCGGAGGCCAGTAGGAACGGTATTTGGTTGGCGAGCAGCAGAACAACACAATAATGTTGCTGCTTTGGAGAGTCCCGGAAATAATAGCTCAAAAAATGTGTTTTTTTACATGTAAAAATTCAGTAGGGGAATTTTTAGCCAAGACATTTGCAAAAAGGTGCCTAAAAAGCAAGGAATTTTTACCCAAAGAAAGCTGACAAATGAATAGGTAGTTAAATGCGTAAAAAAAAGCAAAAGGCAATTGGCCTTAATCTTTTTGCACGTCAGGCCCGTAAACTATTATATAGAGTTAGTCACGGTTGTTTAACCGAACCAAAACCGAAAAACGGCTTTTTTTGGCCCAAAAATCGAAAACCGGGGTTCGTAAAACCGGCCTAACTGAAAACCGGTACACCCGGTTTAAAACCGACCGTGACAAAGCCTACTATTATATTTTATACAACTCACTTTTTTCTTGCCTGTAGCCCAAAGACCTTTAGACTGGAGAATAAAGAAAGAACTGAAGATAACGATGAAATTTTGATAAGACATTTTGCCGATTAAGCCAAAATCGTCCATTACGTCGAGTTGAAAACGACAGACATTTTGCCCTAGTTTAATTTTTTTGCTAAGGTGAGAATTTTCAATTAATTACAAATAAACATAACAAATTTTTTTGAATTATCGGCGAAATTTGCACTTGGCGAAATGCCCGATGTGGATCTTTTCTTGACTGACGGTCCAAAAACCCTAAATTCAATGTAATTTTCTCAAGTAAATAAGTATGGAACATGCCGGTATCAAAGATTGAGAAATAAATTGGGAATGCTTTCTCGTTCATTTCCTGCAGTCTTTTTTTGTCGACAAAATCCCAAAACTCGGTAAAATTTCGTCGACCGAGATATCACAAAAAATCGGTAAATACCCAATTCGTTTTTGGCCAATTCGTTTTTTACCCAATTCGTTTTTGACCCAATTCGTTTTTTTGGGACGATTCGTTTTTTTTGGGACGATTCGTTTTTTTTGGGACGATTCGTTTTTTTTGGAACGATTCGTTTTTTGGGATAAAAGAAAACGAGTTTTTTACACTTTTTTTTTTTTAATTTTCCGTTTTAATGAATTAGAAAACAAAAAATAATCAAAATTCGCATTAAACAAAATGAAGGCACGATTTATTGAACATTGAATAGACTGCATAACAAATATATTTTTGAAGAACCGGTATTGAAAATTCTTTGGGATAAACAAAAGCAAACTTTTAAACTCAAACAACGACATCAACTTCTTCATCAAACTGAGGTGCAACATTTTCAACATCTTCGGCATCCGATAATGCGGCAAGAAGTCCATTTTCGTCCAGACTCGCCTCCGCCAGTTCTCTTGCCGACTCATCCATCATAATTTCTTCAACTTCTGCACGACGGACTGGATTAAACCCAATCAAACGTCCGATTCGTCCGTAATACTGCGTCATCGCTTCATGAAACTGGTCTTCGTCAAAGTCGGTATTCAGAAAATTGGTGATGTGCTGCTTTTGGTACGCAATGTCTCCGTCGATCTCTTCGGTAAGAGCGAATGGACGCGGAGGTGGCTGCCTTCCTTCATCAATTGCAACAGCATTCTCTTCATCAGCATGACTCACTTCCTACAGAATTCACAAATTTAGTACCTTCTTGGTAGCCCTTGCATTACCACACGCGTGGTCTCGAATTTTGGTGCGTTCATCTTGCGGTTTGTCACTGTACTTCTGCGCCACACGACATTCAATTCTGACCTTCGCAGAGGCCGTGTTTTCCCGCGATCCAAGCGCTAATTCTGCTTGAACTTTTCGTCTCTCCTTGAATAAGTGAATGATGTGCAAATTAGCATGAAAATTATCTTCCAACTTCAATTCCTAAAATCTTGGTCCTCTGTATTGGCTGACAGAAATGCGCATATTTGGAGCCTTCGTCCATCCATCCGCTTTCCGTCGCTTTTCGCGCTGGCAATTTGGCATCGCTCGGCACCTCTTTCTTGTCCCTTATCCTTCTGCACCCTGTACAGACATAGCGCTGTTGTCCATCTTCACTTTTTTTCCCAGCACACGTCCATGTGTAGCAGAGATTTGGATTTTCGGGATAATCAGAAATCATTAATGATTTGGAGCCTAATCGATTACTAAACAATTCCATATTCACCTATAGAAATTTTAATGTTTTTTTAATTCATTAAAACGGAAAATTAAAAAAAAAGTATGGGAAGGCCAGCGTGGCTTGAAGGAAAAATTGTGTACGGGAAGGGGTTGGTTTGGAAGGTTAGGCTTACAACATTAGGAATAAAAAGTTTTTGTGCCAAAAAAATTTTGTTTGCAAATAAATTCCAAATTAAACAATGCAAAAAATCTACCCTGGATTGGTGTTGGAACGTTATGAACCAAAGAAACTCCACAAGCCGGCCATAGTGTGAAGCCCGCAGCAGCTCGTTGTAGCGAGCGCGCGACTCACTCGGCAGGATGAGTGGAGCGAGCCCGGCCCGGGTCAGCACCAGATTCATTAACAGGCGACTGGTGCGCCCCTTCCCGTCATGGAACGGGTGCAAGGCCACCTAAAATGCAAAAATTTATTCATTTATTTTTTTTACCCTAAACAATTCAACCCACAAAAGAACCGAAACCGATAACCGAACCGAAGCATTTCGGTTAACCGAACCGAAATTGGTTAACCGAAAACAACCCGAAATTTTCGGTTTCCTGATGCTCGAAAACTACATTCCCCAGGCGATTTTTAGTGGTGCTTTTTCTTTTATACCATTTTTGTTAAGCAATTTGGAGGTGGGTGTCGGCGGTGCCAATAGGCGCCGCCGAGAATATTTTTATAAAATTTTTGACTCAGTTTGTTAAGAAAATTAGTCCAATAATTACCAACCCGACAGCCTTAGTGGTGAGTGGTGGGGCACTAGTAGCATGGTGTGGTGGTTCAAAATCCTGAGTTTGTTTAACTGATTTTTCCTACTTTTGTCTCAACATTTACTGTAGCTAAAGAATTCCAAAAAATTTTTCATTATTTAATTTTTTAAATATTTTAAGCACAATACCTAAGTTTTTATTTCATTTTTATTAGAATTTGCTGAATATTTAAAAATTTCTAACTTTGCTCAATGTTGTTTAGTGTCATAAATAGAGCTGGGATTTTAAAGACTAGAAAACGTGAATTCGCCATGCCGCCACTGTGGTCGCTTCCTCCTCCCGGGCCGCCACAGCCGCAAGCGCGTTGTTCAATTCATTACAGAATTGAGCAACCAGGCGCTCAACCTCTAAAGTCCGCGGCGGGATTTAAATGATGTGGCCGTTGTTGTCCACGACCACTACGTCACGGTTACGGATTTCTCCTGCAACCTGCCACCGGCCATCACAATTCGATGGAGGCTTAACAGCGTCTAAACGGCATTGTCATTTTTTGGCGTTTTCCCTTTTGGCATTTTCTTTCTTTTGCCATTTTATCTCTTGGGCATTTTCAGCTTTTTGCATTTCCCTTTTGCTCTTTTCCTATTGGCATTTTCATTTTTTGGCATTTTCTACGTAGTGGAATTTTCACTTTTTGGCATTTCCCTATTTGGCGTTAGTTTGCCCTTTTGTTTCCATTTTTGGCATTTTTAAATGATGCTCTGATGCTTTTTGTGGGTTTTTAGGTTTTGTAAACATTTTGTCGATTTTTTTTATGATCACTTTAAAGAATGAACAACCGCTCTCAAAAAATAATTTGAAATTTAGAGGCTTTTGTCAGAACCAAATTCAGTATCACTAACAAAATAAAATGTCACCTCCCGAGTGATCGGACCCACAATCCGGTTCAGCACGCCAAAAAATTGCGCGTCGCCTTCAAACGGAGATGACGGCCGTTGTTGGATTTGATTGCGCATTTGAGCGGCTTGCTGCAATAGTTGCTGATGTGCTCTAATTTGGCCCATCTGATTGAGGCTCAGGCCAGGTCGCCGCATTGTTTGGATGGTTTGTTGTAGTTGTTGTTGTTGCTTCTTAATTTTTTAAAATTTGTTGAAGCAGTTATTTTTAAAATATTTTTTAAAAAAATGTTAACCTTTAAACAAAAAGAATCAATTCAATCGCAATAAAATCGGATGGAGTGGGTGTTTTTACCAACTCAAAAGTGTTACTTTTGTTGAATAATTGTGAAAAAGGGTGGCCAAAAGCAGATGTGCAATTTATATTTTGAACGTTTGGTGCGATATTACGAACAAACTTTTTAAATTAAAATTGAAATTTAATTCAATAAGTTTAAATCTTGATTTACTCGCGAATTGGCGTTTTAATTCATTTTTCAAAAATCGTCTACTCTAGAACAAAAGACTATCCCACAAAATTCATAAATAATAGTTTATAGATAATTAGGAAATATGATAAATTTGAAACTTTAAAAGTTACGAAAAGCACACGTAACTTCCTTTGGGTAAAAATATACCCAAACTATTTCTTATAGAGACTATCCCACAAATTCATAAATAATAGAGATATAGGAAATATGATAAATTTGGGGGTGGACACTCTTTGGAAACGAAGCGAGTGTGCGGAGGGGGGGGGGGGGGTGGGGTAACGATTGGGTCAGGGAGTTGCATTCATTCAGCAGGCGGCAGAACAGCAACGGAATGGACCCCGGCTCCCCTAGCAGGACGAGGGCAGGAAGATGGGTAGAATGAACGGCGGGGGTGATGGACGACGGAGAATGGGGGTGGGCGACCTCACCTCTCAACTGTTGCTGCTGTTATCACCACCGATGGGCCTGCAGTTGTCAGGAGAAGAAACATTTGACCAAATAATTTTTGGATTTTTTTGTACAAAACCAACTTTTGTACAAATTTTTGTAGCAAATCCGGAGGCCAATAGGAACAGTATTTGGTTTGCCAACAAGAAACCCACACAACAATATTGCTGCTTTGGCAGCCAAGAAATTGAAATTGGTAAATAAAATGGGCTCGAGGACATTGGCGGGTTGTGTAAAATTCAAAATACTGGTAATACCGTACCGTACCAACACTAGTTATAAGCTTCAAAAAATTAACGTATTTTTAAAATTTTGGTCGCAAATCTGTTAACAAATTGAGTCATTCGGCGGCGCATATCGGCATCGCCGACCCACTTCCCGTTCCCCCAGAAATGAAACAAAATTCTCAAAAACCCTGTATTCCTGATTTTTTAAGATTTTAACGATATTTGTTAAAAATCGAATTTGTACACTGTCACTAATTTGGTAGAAAATGTTGTAAAATTGAACTCATTTAGCACCAGAGATTGGTATATTTCCGTTTTTACTGCATTTTTGTTTGTGATTAATCAAAAAAAAATTTTTTTAGAATTCTGCTACAGGGTAGGTCGAAAATTGTTGCGATACATTTGATCAAATTTTTTGTTAGAAATTGGTCAGAATTTTCAGAGGGTTTATTCTTCGTGAATTGTCATTATGCCAAGCGATTGCTGACATCGGTGGTATTTAAAAAATTAATTTAAATTAATTTTAAACATTTTAGGCACTTCCCTAATTGCTGGACCGCAAAAAGATGTTGAGCGAATCCACAAATACATCGGATTTATATTTTTCAATTTTATTAAACGAACACAATAATTAACATTTAGATTGCAGCTCTGACTTAATGGGACTGGAACTGCCGGGAGGTGCTGACGAACAATGGATCCTTGGCGATATGTTCATTGATAAAAAACAAAATTTTTCCCGAATTTGGTCGTCAAGAAATTGAAAAATTTCGTTTCATTGTTTTTTTTCAAGGCTGCTATTACACGATGGTGGCCAAAATCGGGTCGGTTGCGCGCAGGCCAACGATGAAAATCTGTTCTTTTTTTTGATTTTTTAAAAATATTTAACAAAATAACAAATTAATTTGCCACTGATTAAATGGGCAAGCAAAATTTACTGCATATTCATTACAGCATGTTTTAAGACAAAGAAAAATTTTAAATTATTTATGCAAAAAAATTGCAAAATCTAAAGGTCTAAATCAGTTTTATCTAAAATTTAAAATTGATTTTTCTATTTATACAAAATGGCAATGCCGATGCAAGTCTTTTGACAATTTTTTTGTCACTAATTTTAGGATTTTTGTCCTTAATTTTATAATTAACATTTCATCAATTGCAGTTGTTCGCAGGCGGGGATTTTTTGTTTTTGGGCTGTAAAAGCTTTTTAATTAATGAATAAACAATAAATTGGGCTCGAAATAAGGCATTGGTTTGGCCAAGTTCCGTTTCCAATTTTAAATTGTTACAAAACTGAGGCCCAACTCTTTTGATCAATTTCGTGATGATATAAATTTTTGATTCCGGCCCACTTTAACATGGCTTTCATTTGATTAAATTTCTATACCAAATTTTTTTGCTCATTTTTTCATAGAATTGTTTTATGCCAAACTTTTTTTTATTCTTTAATTTTTTGCGAATGACTTTTGATTATTTAGCAATTTTTCTTTCAATTTGAACGCATTCTTTTGTTGAATATTTTCCTTTTTGTTTAAATTCGTTTTTAAATGCGTGGAATTTGGCAACAATTTTACGCTTTCTCTCATCTTCAGCGTTTTAAAGTAATTTCTTTCATTATTTCGTTCTGTTCTTCGCCATTTTTGGCATTATCAGAGTGATCAGACTCTGTACGCTTTTTTAATAAGGCCGTTTAGAAAAATCAACACTGTAAAATTATTTTAAAATATAAATTATTTTGAAAAGCCAACCCAAAAAGTTAAATTTTAAATATGAAATTACTTTTGTTTGGCTTTTTAAAACAACCAAATTTAAAAAACAAGATTCCATTTGAAAGTCTTTATATGAAAAGAAACTCGTTTTTAAAAGTTGGAAGGTAAAAGGCACCCAAACGGCGATCCTTAAACTTTAAAAATTAATCTTTTTTTTTTTGGTGATGGTGTACTTATACAAAAAAATTTCAATGACTACCCTCAAATATGGAATAAAAATAGCAAAAAATACCGCTTGTATGTAGATATCGGCGTTTTATTCGAATAAATCTAGTATTAGTTGAAAACATTAAAATAAAACGGCGAGTTAGTTTTATTTGAATACCTACCTACCTTCACTAATTTTAGTGAAATTCGAATTTTATTAGTAAAGTTTACTATTTTTTTAAAAAAGTAAATATAAAAACATAAAGTTACAAATTTTACTAGTAAAATTCGAATTTTGCTGAGTTTAAAAAGAATTTTTTATTCAAATAAAACGAACTCGCCGTTTTATTTGAATAAATTCAAATAAAACTAGGTTTTGATATTCAACCGACAGATATTATTGTTACAAGCAAAGAAAAAGTAAGAAAGTATGGTTTAAAAATGTTAGCTAAAACGGCACATTCGACTATTTGCCCGGCTGCTCGGGCGCATTGTTTTTGCTTTGTTCTCATTAAATTTATTTAAAATTTTATTAATATCATTTTTAATTATTTCAAATTTTAAACATAACAAAGCCCCCACCTGTCAACGATTTTTTTGCTTTTGCTCTGTTTTTTGTCTCCAATTTTAGTGTTTATTTTCCGCATTTTTTGGGGGCAGTAAAGCCGCCGTTTCTCTGCTTAATCAGCAGCAGATTTGTACCCAATTCACAATGGCGCCCCCCCCCCCCCCTCATAAAATTTTGAGTGTCATTTTTGCTTCAATTTTTTGAGTGACGTTGCCCCCGTGGGGGTTGTTTATTCACATTTATCGGTCGCTGGGGGGGGGTCATCGGGCCAAAACCATCACCAGCAGGCCCCCGTCATATGTAGATATCAATTAGCAAATAAAACCATTCAAATGTTTGCGACGACGAACCCTTTCAATCAAAATCTTATAGAAAATGTGTCTTTATCAGAGCCCAAGCCAATCAAATGGACTTCAATGTCCGTATAAAAATGGTTTGAAATTATCACAAATTCAACAATAAATTTTTTGGTGTAATGCATGCATTCCACCGAGCAAATAAGTCTTGCCTAAATTATTTTGTATTTTTTGGTTTCTTTGATTTTTCGAAAATATTTTAACTCAATCAGCTGAACCTCCAAAACAGAGTCCGGACTTGTGGGACGATCGGATTTTGTTCGAGATTCTCCAAAACCTCGACAGATCTCGATCGGTCCGAGCGCCTACCTACCTTCTAAAAATGATTCAAACATTGAAAGGCTTACCTCCCCCCTCCGCCCAATAAAAAATGATGGAAATTTGTTTTTAATTAAAAAAAAAAATTCAAAATTTGAAAACTTTAGCAAAAAAACATGGTCCGGGTCGCGACGGTGCTGGTGTTGTTCAGCTTAGTCGCACTGCTCGGGATTGGCGCTGCAAGCCGCCATCACCACCAGCATGGGCAGCAGATGGAGGACGGAATGACAAGGCGAGTTGTTGGTGGCTTTTTTTAATAAGTTTTTTTGAAAATAGGTAATGTAAAGTAGAGACCGGAAAGTTGGACCCAAACAAAATTTGGTCAATAATATTGGGTTTATTTTGTGGTTTCTTTTGGGTTGGGCTCCAATTTGGACCAAACAAAATTTGGTCAAATATTGGGTTTATTTTGGTTTTGGTTTTTTTGGTCTGGCAAAACCCAAAATTTGTACAAAACCCAAAAGTTTTTAGTAAAACATAACAAAAAGCCTAAATTTACGATTTTTTTAAATAAAATTATTCAATGCTTTATCTGACCAGTGTCACGTCAATCACGCCAACTACAAACCAAACCGTCCCCCAGTTGGGGTCGTGGAGGCCGGGGTTGACCATGTCAGGGGTCGGGTGGGGATTTTGCTCATAAAACATTTTTTTCTCAAAACATTCAGCATTGTCTTCAGTGGGCAAGAAAAACAATATAAATTTTTTTCCGAATCCGGTCATTAAATTCCGGTACCTACTTTTTAGGAATGTGAAAGGTCCGGCGGTGCCGACAGGCGCCGCCGGGGGAATTTTTTTAAAAACTGGCAATCTTTGTTAAGGAATTTGAAGCAAAAATTTATAAAAAAATTTGTATTAATGCGGGGAAGCGCATGTGAATAAGGAAAAACAATAAATAGCTGCTTACACTCAAGCGGGTTCAAACCCCAACACATAAGATAAGAGCTACCGAAAAGACAACCACTAAGCCATCAATTTCTTGGGGCATCTGTTAAAAAGATTGAAATTGTCACTCAATGATGTCATCTTTAGGGGTGTAAATTCAACTGGAAGACACCCAAAAGTTTTGTACAAAAATGGGCTTGGACCAAACAAAATTTGGTCAATAATATTGGGTTTATTTTGGTTTTGGTTTCTTTTGGTTTTTTTTCCAATTTGACCCAAACAAAATTTGGTCAATAATATTGGTAAAAAATTTTGTACAAAACAACCCAAAAATGTTTTGGTTTTGGGTTTTGGTCCGGACTCTAATGTAAAGTTTTAATTTTTTACAATTTGAATAATCTTTATTATACCATTAAGACGAATAAGTTTTTTTCTCAAAAATAACAAAAATTCAATTTACTAAAAAATAAAACTCCATTTTAGTGTGACGCTTCGTCGCATGGACACCCTCCGAACGCGTCTGGCAGCTGTCGGGTCGTTGGAGCAGTATCTGAAGCATCTCCATGAAGCGTTGCGCCAGCGTTTGGAACGTCTGTTCAACAGCAACAAATTGTCCAGAGACAGTGTGGCATTTGATGTCGATGCACGAGTTGGCATTGATGCGGTGTTGCACAACTATATGGACGTGGGTTTTTGATGTTGAAAATTGCGGTTTCAAATTTTTAACTTTTCTAAAAATCGTTAATTTTTCAAATTTAATCGCCCGCTCCTCAGAGTTACGCGGGTCGGGATTTTGAGCCTGGAATATTCCACTTGGTAATGTAAAAGCCAGGCCACATTTAGCTAGTTCTTTTCAGTCTTGAATTGATCAATGATCAGTCAACTAAAATTATAAAAAAAGCCCGGCCGGGATCCCCAAATTCACGAACTTTAGGCGTGGGCGTACTTTTTTCGGTTAAAGGTGAGGTTGCCCCCCCCCCCCTCAGGGCGGTCAACTCACCTTCGAAAAAATCAGTTTTTTCCCCGTAAAAATAGAAAATTTTTACAAGTTTTAAAATATGGCAAAACATGTGTAATTATGGCAAACAATAAGGCAAATTTCCAAAATTATGGCATTTGCATTAAAAATCAGGCACTTTGGCTGCCCTGCCCCCCCCCCCTCCCCTCCCCCACCCCGACGGGCCCAACCCCCAACTTCGACTGGCTGTCCCCAAGAACTCACAAAATTGTTATTTTGATCCTTTATCGTGAACAGAGCTCGCTAATCAGTGATCAAGATTAAATTAGCCATACGTCATATGGCCTGATCATGATTGATTAATATTTTGAATAATATAATCGTTAATTCAAGATCTTAAATTTTATTGCAGGCCCAATATTATGGCGAAATTTCCATCGGTTCACCGCCACAAAACTTCACTGTCATCTTCGACACCGGTTCCTCCAACCTTTGGGTGCCGTCCAAAAAATGCTCATTTTTCAACCTTGCATGCCGTAGGAGTTTTCAAAATTTTCAACATCTTTTTTTTTGAATTAAAATACCTTTGAGGCTATCACAACAAATATGACAGCTCCAAATCGTCCACCTACCAACCGGACGGACGTAAAGTCAGCATTGAATACGGTGCCGGATCGATGGAAGGGTACGGTAGAAAATTTTATAAAATTTCATCAAAAAGAAATTTTAAATTTTCAGCTTTGTCTCAAAGGATAAGGTGTGCATTATGAACCGTTGTGTGGAGATTCAAGAGTTTGCCGAGGCTACCAGGTTTGAGTTGGCATAATGAAAAATTGTTCAAAAATTTTCAAATTTTTAGTGAACCGGGCGACACTTTTGTGCACACCAAAGCGGACGGCATTCTCGGCATGGCATACCCGGCAATTTCGGTGCAGAAACTGTCGACCGTGTTCGACAACCTGGTCGCCCAACAGAAAGTGCAGGAGCCGGTCTTCTCATTTTGGCTTAACCGGTTGGAGTTGATCAATCAGTTAAAAGGGGCATTCTGATCCGTCTTTCCATATTAGCCTTGGAGTAGTGACCAGAGAATTTGGATCACAGTTTCTGCTAGGCCACAGGCATGATCAGGCAATAATTGATTAAAGGTTTCAGAAAGTTATGGGTGTGATTATTAGTCATGATTACCTGATCAGTGTTTCAGTAAGCCACAGACATGATCATGCAATGATGTGATTTTTGTTTCCATAATGTTATGATCAGATCTGATCAGTGTTCCATATGTTATGGCTATGATCAGACTATGGTCTGATCAGTTTTCCATATGTTATGGTTATGATCAGACAATGATCATATCAATGTTTCCACAGTGTTATGGCTATGATCAGGTCTGATCAGTCTTCCATATGTTATGGCAATACATGGTTGATCAGTGTTTTCACCTGAGCCTTGTTGGATGATCAGAAAAATGCTTGGACCTTGACTGTTTTTTATTGTTTTAGCGACCCATCTTCCGATTTTGGTGGCGAGATGACCATGGGTGGCACCGATCAACGACGCTTTGTGGCGCCGATCACTTACATTCCAGTCACCAGCCAGACCTACTGGCAGTTCAAGGTGTATACTGTAGTTTTGTGGGTGGGAACTGTAGTTAGATATTATCACCAAACCCAAGTTTTTATCGTCGGAAAATTTTTTTTTGATGATTTTTTACCTAAAAAATTTTTTTAAATTGAATTTTTGAGCGATTGTTTATTAGAAAATTGGTCAGAATTTTCAGAGGGTTTATTCTTCGTGAATTGTCACGAAAGGCCCAAAAAGTGACGAAAAAGGCCCTTAAAAACACTTTTTCACTATTTTAAAGATGGACTCAATCACTGGTGATAAACAAAGCGTCATCGCTTGCCAAAATGGATGCCAAGCGATTGCTGACACCGGTTGGCATTTAAAACAATTAATTTTAATTAATTTTAAACATTTTAGGCACCTCCCTAATTGCTGGACCGCAAAAAGATATTGAACAAATCCACAAATACATCGGTGCCACCGCACTTTCGCAGGGCGAAGTCTGTAATTTTTAATTTAAATTCTATTTCAAATTAATCGATATCAATTTTATTAATTTGAATTTAAATCTAAACATTTTATCCAATTTTAAATTCTTAAAAATTTAGCATTTTCTTTCAGTACACAGTGCCATGCAATCGCATCCCGACCCTGCCCGACATTTCATTCAACATCGGCGGCAAGGCGTACACCTTGAAGGGCAAGGACTATGTGTGGAAGATCACCTCCAGGGGACGAACAACATGCCTGTACATAATGCTGGAATCAAAATAATAAAAAAACATTTAAATTTTCAGCTCTGGCTTCATGGGCCTGGAACTGCCGGAAGGTGCTGACGTACAATGGATCCTTGGCGATGTGTTCATTGGTAAAAAACAAACTTTTCCCGAATTTAAGTCGTCAAGAAATTCAAAAATTTCATTAATCATTGTTTTTTCAAGGCCGCTATTACACGGTGTTTGATGTTGGCCAAAATCGGATCGGGTTTGCGCAGGCCAACGATGAAAATCGGTAATTTTTTCATTTTTATTCAAATAATTATCAGAATAATAAAAACAAATCTTTTTAGCGTGCCAATTGAGCCCGAAGTGCGCGACTGCGACAACAACGCCTCTGATCCGTCCGCCACTGGCACTGAAGATGACGAAGATTCAGCTGATCAACAGTCGGTGAACGACGAGCAGTTCATGGACAACGATTGGGACAAATTTTGAGAATTCCTTAATAATCAAACGCTTCCTAAAACCGTTTAGAAAATAGTCAATCGATCACATTGTTATATAAATCTTTAATTATTATCGAAAAGCCAATCCAAAAAGTGAATAAATTAAAAAATGAATTGCCTTTTGCTTTGTTTTCGATGGCGCTAAATAGCATAATTTGTCAAAAACTCACGGCAGCAAAGTTCATTTTAGTGCCCGCGTTTTAGTGCCAGCAAATTTGAAAGGCTTTAACTTTTTAAACTAAACCAAATTAAAGAAACAAGAAGCTATTCGAAAGCTTAAAATGAGACGAATCATTTGAATTTGAAAAAAAGCAAAGTGATTCAATTCGTTTTAAAAACTTTAATGGTAAATGCACCCTAAATCGATGATCTTTAAACTTTAAAAATTGAGAATTTTATAATAATCTATTTTAATCAAATTTACTTATATTAAACTTCTCTTATTATTGAGATTTAAAATTAAAATTTAAATTATTGGGTCCTCGTCCTACTTGTTTTAATTAAAACTATATTTTTATCAATTCATCATTACGAAGTTAATGTACTTTTTTCGGACCCCACAATTTTTTTTTGCATTATGAACTTTCAGCAGCAGATTTGTACCCCATTAAAATGTCTCCAATTTATTGTCTCACACCATCAAGTTTTGAGTGTCATTTTTGCTCCAATTTTTTGAGTGACGTTCCCCCCGTAGGGGTTGTTTATTCACATTTATCGGTTGCTTCGGGTTCATTAGAACCAAAACCACCACCAGCCCCCGTCAATATGTACACATAAGGCTTTCCAATCAAAATCTTTAAAAAAATGTGTCTTTATCAGAGTTAAGGCAATCAAATGGACTTCCTCTGTTTAAAAATGGTTTGAAATTATCACAAATTCAACCATAAATTTGTTGGTTCTCATTCCGAATCGTTAAGTCTTAGCTAAATTGTGTTTTTTTTTAGTTTTCTTTGATTTTTTGAAAATTTTTACTCCAAAACAGAGTCCGCACTTGTGACCGCGATCGGGCCGGCATCTAGTCTCGCCAGTCTCTAAAAATGGCTTTTTTTACTGTTTTTAATTTTAAAAATAAATTTTAAAATCTTTGAAAAACTAGAGCGAAACATGGGCCGCAAATTCGCGACGGTGTTGGCGTTGTTCAGCCTAATCGCACTGCTCGGCATCGGCGCTGCAAGTGACCATCACCTCCAGCATGGGCAGCAGGTGGAGGACGGAATGACAAGGCGAGTTGTTGGCGGCTTTAATCATTAAACGGGAACCTCCAAACCACTAAATTTTCTTAAAATTTTTTTTGAAATTGGAAAAATGGGAAATTCCATTTCAGTGTGACGCTTCGTCGCATGGACACCTTCCGCACGAGTCTGGCGCCTTTCGGGTCGTTGGAGCAGTACCTGAAGCATCTCTATGAATCGTTGCGCCAGCGTTTGGAACGTCTGTTCAGCAGCAACAAATTATCCAGAGACAATGTGGCATTTGATGCCGATGCACGAGTTGGCACTGACGCAAAGTTGCACAACTTTATGGACGTGGGTTATGGCATTTTTTGCCACAATTATTGACTTTACCCCGACCTTTGACGCGCCGCCCCAAAAAAATCCCGAGTTTTTTAACGCCTAAAGAGTTTTTAGGAGGCAACCCAACTTAAAAACGATAAAATTCAAATAAAAATCGAAATTAATTGCAGGCCCAATATTATGGCAAAATTTCCATCGGTTCACCGCCACAAAACTTTACCGTCATCTTCGACACCGGTTCCTCCAACCTTTGGGTGCCATCCAAAAAATGCCCAATTTTGGACTTTGCATGTCGTAGGAGTTTTTGATTTTTCAATAAATTTTGTAATGCTAATGCCAGTACTCCATCACAAATATGACAGCTCCAAATCGTCTTCCTACCAGCCGGACGGACGTAAGGTGGCAATACAGTACGGCACCGGCTCAATGAAAGGGTACGGTATTTTAAAATAATTTAATCGTTTTTACTCAGATTTGTCTCCAAGGATAGCGTTTGTATAGCGAACATTTGTGTGCAGCAACAGGAGTTTGCGGAGGCCACCAGGCAAGGAGCCTAGGCTTTTGGTTTTATAAAATTTCTCAAAAAACAAAAATTCCAGTGAACCAGGGATCACTTTTTTGGCTTCCAAATTTGACGGCATTCTCGGGATGGGATTTCCAGCAGCTTCTGTTAAAAACATGTCGACCGTGTTCGACAACCTGGTCACCCAACAGAAAGTGCAGAGGCCGATCTTCTCATTTTGGCTTAACCGGTTGATGAATAAATAAATACTCACAATTTTTTTGTTTTTCAGCAATTCGACATCGGAACTTGGAGGCGAGATGACCATCGGTGGCACCGATCAACGACGCTTTGTGGCACCGATCACTTACACTCCAGTAACGCGCAAGGCCTACTGGCAGTTCAAGGTGTATAATACTGTAGTTTGAACGGGAAAATACTGTACTTAGCGGGAGGAATTATGCATTTAAAAAAGGAAGCAACACAGGCCCTTAAAAGTGGCTGTTTTAGTTGGACTCAATCGGTGGCGGCCAAGGCAAAATTGCATGTCAAAATGGATGCCAAGCAATCGCTGACACCGGTAAGATTTCCTATTTTTAGCTTACATATTAATACCAATTTAAAATTCTCTTTAATTTTATTTAAATATTATATTATTTCAGGCACCTCGCTGATTGTTGGACCGAAAAATGATGTGGAGAAAATTCAGAAGTACATTGGCGCAATTCCGCTTTTCCACGGCGAAGTTTAAATCTAACAAAAAAATTTAGAGTTAATAAATTTCATATTTTTCAATTCCAATTAAATTATTTAAACTTTTTAATGTTGAAACACCGGTATTTTTTAACAGTATATGGTTTTGTGCGATCAAATAGCAAACCTTCCCGACATTTCATTCATCATCGACGGCAAGGCGTACACCTTGAAGGGCAATGACTATGTGTGGAAGGTCACCACCATGGGCAAAACCATATGCCTGTAATTTCAAATTTTTGATAAAAAAATTAAAATTTAAATCCAAGCTCCGGCTTCATGGGCGTCGACTTGCCGGAAAGCGTGGGAAAAAATTGGATTCTTGGCGATGTGTTCATTGGTGCTTTTTGAATATTTTGGAGTTTTTTTCATAAAAAAGTGAAAAAAATTTTGTATTTTTTTAGGCCGCTATTACACTGTGTTCGATGTTGGCCAAAGCCGGATCGGTTTTGCGCAGGCCAAAGACGAAAAGCGGTGATTTTTCTCCTTTTTTTGAATAAATCGCCAAAATTTAAAATATTTTAGCGCGCCAATTGGGCCCGAAGTTCGCGATTTCATTGACTGAGGCCGTCTCTATAATTATTAATGAATAATTGACATAAACAAATTATATTATTGAGATTTTTAAACTGATAATAAAATAAAATTTATTTGGGTGCTCGTCCCATTCATTTAATTAAATACAAAAATAAAAATTTTGCCCAAAAATTCCAACTTTTATATTCAAAATGACATAATATTTATGCAATAATTGGCACAAATGCGCCGAGCCGTTTTTTTATGACGCGACTGCTCACAAAAACAGTGGCAACTCACAAAAAATTGGGGTTAAATAAAATACATTGGCAACTTTTTGCTTGATGCTGCCAACAATGTTCCCATATTTCAAATTTTGTGCAATTTATTCTGATGATCCCTCACAAAATCCTACAATTATTGTGAATTAACCGTTTTCTGGCATGGCAGTTTTATGATCTTTCAATCTTGGCACATTTTCTCCGATTAAAATTCCCCAAGTTTTTTTTGGCCATTTTTGATGGCCGAACCATCAGTAGACCCCAAGACGCATATTCTGTTTGTGAGCTGGTCCCTCCCTCACATTGCCAAATTTATGTGTCGACTGAAATGCAAATATTGAGCAAAGTTAATTGCCAGATGAAGAAAAAGTTGAATTTGAATTTGTTCAAAAGTTTGAATTTTGGCATTTATAAATGTGAGACCAAATTAATTATATTATAAATCAAATGAATTTAAAAATGTTCTGTTTTTAATAAACCGCTTTTCCACTCATTTTATTTTGTTTAAAATTTCTGACAAATTTATAAATATATTCTTTTCTCCGTCTGGTGAAATCCATGGGATAGCAAATGTATGTGCGTGAATTAATTATTACTTTTAAGCAAAAATATTTTTTAAATAGTGAAATTAAATGCCAATAAATTCTAGACGTAATTTTATAGCGAATGCAATAAATAGGCTTTCTAATCTAAACTTTCACCATTCTTTGTGAATCAAAAAGTACTTAATATTCATAAAATGTTTTTAAAATATTAAAAATATTTTAAAATCCTTTAAAAATACAGCAAAAAAGATGGCCCGGAAATTCGCAACGGTGCTGGCGTTGTTCAGCCTAATCGCACTGCTCGGCATCGGCGCTGCAAGTGACCACCTCCAGCATGGGCAGCAGGCGGCAAAAGGAATGGCAAGGCGAGTTGTTGGCGGCTTTAGGCTTAATACATTAAAACGAAAACCTCCAAATTATAGAATTTAGCTCAATTATAAAAATTTTTTATTGAAAATAGGAAATGTAAAGTTTGATTTTCAAGCCATCAAAAAAAAAATATCGAAAAATTCAATTTAAATGGAAAATTCCATTTTAGTGTGCCGCTTCGTCGTATGGACAGCCTCCGAACGCGTCTGAAGGCTGCCGGGTCGTTGGAGCAGTACCTTAAACAGCTCCATAAATCATTGCACCAGCGTTGGGAACGAATGTTCAGCAGCAACAAATTGTCCAGAGTTAGCACGGCATCTGATGCCGATGCACGCGTTGGCACTGACGAAGTGTTGCACAACTATATGAACGTGAGTTTTTAAGCGCTGGCTCATCAGAGTTAAGCGGGTCGGGATTGAGACTGAAATATCCACTTGGTACTGAAATTTTTTCTTAGTGGTCCAGGTTTTTCAAAATTTGGAAATCTTTTTTTTTGTTTGTAAGTCAAGGTTTTTTGATCGAGATTTGATCATATTTTTCTTACAAAATTCCGCTTTGATAATCCCGATTTTCGTTAAAATTCAGGACCCCGACCCCCAACATTTTGCCCTCAAAAAAACCCGACTCCCGAGTTTCTAACGCCTAAAGGGTTAGGGAGCAACTTTATTTTAAACGTGATAAAATTAAAATTAAAAATCGAAATTTATTGCAGGCCCAATATTATGGCGAAATTTCCATCGGTTCACCGCCACAAAACTTCACCGTCATCTACGACACCGGTTCCTCCGACTTTTGGGTGCCGTCCAGTAAATGCCCAAAGGATGAGAACTGTTGTAGGCATTTTATTTTTTCTTTTCCATAAATTTTAAAATTTGAAAGTGCCAATTTGAGTTCTCCACAACAAATATGACAGCTCCAATTCGTCCTCCTACCAGCCGGACGGACGTAAAATAGCAATACAGTACCTCTCCGGCGCAATGGAAGGGTACGGTAGAAATTTTTAAAAATAATTTTAATGTTTTTTACTCAGATTTGTCTCCAAGGATAGCGTTTGTATAGCGAACATTTGTGTGCAGCAACAGGAGTTTACGGAGACCACCAGGCAGGCGCCTAGTTGGTTTTATAAATTTAATAAAAACAATTTTCAAGGGAACCAGGGCTTGCGAAAGCCAACTTTGACGGCATTCTCGGCATGGCATTTGCAGAAATTTCTGAAACCCATTCAACAGTGTTCGACAAAATGGTCGCCCAACACAAAGTGCAGGAGCCGGTCTTCTCATTTTGGCTTAACCGGTTAATGAATAAATAAATACTCACAAAAATTTATGAAATTTTGTTTTACAGCAATTCAACATCGGAACTTGGAGGCGAGATCACCTTCGGTGGCACCGATCAACGACGCTTTGTGGCACCGATCAATTACACTCCAGTAACGCGCAAGGCCTACTGGCAGTTCAAGGTGTATAATACTGTAGTTTGATCGGGAAATACTGTACTTTTTAAATTTGGCAATTTGTTTTGGCGGGAGGAATTATGTATTTAAAAAAGGGAGCACCAAAAGCCCTTAAATAGTGCCTGTTTTAGGTGGACACAATTAGTAGCGGCCATGGCAAAATTGCTTGTCGAAATGGATGCCAAGCAATTGCTGACACCGGTAGGATTGCCTATTTTTAGCCTACATATTTAACAATTTAAAATTCTCTTTAATTTTATTTAAATATTTTAGAATTTCAGGCACCACGCTAATTCTTGGACCGAAAAATGATGTGGAGATATTTCAGACATACATCGGTGCAACTCCGCACTCCCACGGCAAAGTTAAAATACAACAAAATTTTTGTATTAGTGATAAATTTAATATTTTTAAATCAAAACTTTTTAATGTTTAAAAATGTTTGACAGTATAATGTGTCCTGCGAAAGAATTCCCGACCTTCCCGACATTACATTCCACATCGGCGGCAAGGCGTACACCCTGGAGGGCAAGGACTATGTGTGGAAGGCCACCTCCGCGGGACAAACCATATGCTTGTAATGCTGAAAAAAAATCAAAAAAATAATAATATTAATAATAATAAACATTTAAATTGCAGCTCTGGCCTCAAGGGAATGGGAGGTGGTAACGGTTGGGTCCTTGGCGATGTGTTCATTGGTAAAACACAAATTATTTTTTCCAAATTAAAGGTCGTTAAGGATTAATTAATCCTTTTTTCAAGGCCGCTATTATACGGTGTTTGATGTTGGCCAAAACCGGCTCGGTTTTGCGCAGGCCAACGATGAAAATCGGTAATTTTTTTTTTTTGATTTCATTAAAATAATTAACAAAATAACAAAAACAATTCTTTTTAGCGTGCCAATTGAGCCCAAAGTGCGAGAAAGTGAGTACAACGCCGTTGGTCCGTCCGCCACTGGCGCATAAGATGACGAAGATTCAGCAGTCGGTCGACGGCGAACAGTTTATGGACAACGATTGGGATAAATTTTGAGAAATTCTTACTGATCAAAGTTTCTTAACTAATTAAAGCCGGGCAATTGTTCAAATTGTATAATAACTGAATGATAAATCTTTATTATTTTCGAAAAGTCAACCCAAAAAGTTAAAATTTAAATGAATTACTTTTGTTTTGTTTTGATGTTTTTTTTGGCTTTTTAAAATTCAACCAAATTAAAGAAACAATATACCATTTGAAAGCTTTAAATGAAAAGAATCAGTTGAATTTAAAAAAAGCAATGTGATTCAATTGCATTTTGCATATTTTTAGTCCAATTAAGGGTTAATGTTAGCTCAAAAATAGGTTTTCTTTTTTGACCATTTTGGAATTTCATTCAAAATTCTTTAAGAAAAAAAAACAACGTTTGCATAATTTGGCGAAATTGTTGGAAATTAATAAAATTAAGGATTTTAAATATTTTAATGCGAAATTGTCGGAATAAATGGCTTGTTCGTTTCAATATTTATTCCCATCCCTTTCCCCTGTCGTTGATATTTGACTTTGTTTTTGTCGTCGTTTCACTTCTTCGGATTGTTACTTTCTCCACCGACCCAACTTTCGGAATATTTATTTGATAAAAGCGTTTAATTATGGATTTTCGGATGATCCGCTGCAACGCTGGTTTGGTCGGGCCAGTACCCCGCACAATTTTGCTGTTTGTCAAGAATATATCGAGCAATTTATAAAAAAAATGTTGATTAACAAGAAAAATTTTGGGAAATTTCCTAATTTTAGTGAATAAAAGCAAATTTTCACAAGTTTTCTGAATAATTTTTCAAACAAAAAAAGGTTCCGCACCTATCAAATGGCGGAACTAGCCTGTGATTAGAGATAACACATAAATACAGACAAATCGTTTCGATATTCGCTGAAATTCATTGTTTAAACAACAAAAAAACCGAGTGGCAGACAGCGTGTGGTCAGACACTATATCACCAACCATTGAATTTCCTTTCGGGTTTTGAAAGCTTGTAACAATATCTCTACCAAAATTTGGCGGAGTTTGGAAAATTTTGAAAAAATTTGGGTTAAAGAATTTAAACGTTTTTGACTATAACTCATGAAAAAACGTATCAATCAAAAAATTGATGTATTAATGGATGCATTATATCAGGCATGGACACGGTTACCCGTAACCGCGGCTAACCGCGGATACCCGCGGCTAACCGCGGTTAACGGTTATGAAATTTTAAAAGGTCGCGGTTACGGGCGGTTAACGGTTATGAGATTTTGAGGACGGGCGGTTACGGTCGGTTAACGGTTATGACCACTAAAACCGCGGTTAACCGTAGCATCCGTTGTTTTATTGATTGCTGAGCGTTGAACGATTTGCCTTTATAATTTCTTTGACTTTTTATTCACATTTCACCAACCGATACTATCTGTCCTATGGCTAAGTGGTGAAGCTCTTAGACTGATCTTATTTGGTCTAGTTTCTAGCCCCTTCCGCTGTTCATTTTTTTCTTTATATTTTAATATCCCTCCTTTTTAGTTTTCTTACAAATTAGCTATAAAAAATTAACTAAGTATTTACATAAATAATTAGTTCATTTTAGTACTCAATTACCTAAAATTCGGACGCTTTTACTCAGCATAAGTCGTTAGATATCGATTTTTTTCGTCGGCGGCGCCTATCGGCACCGCCGAACCTCCACTCCTTTTCTTAAAATACTTTAGGAAACTAATGCGCAAAAAACAGAAAAATATTACTCTGATCGGTCGCGCTTTCTTAGATTTTAATCATGAAAGTGTTAGAAAGAGATTTAAAAATTTTTTTCATTGACAAACTTTCTGCTAAAAATCACATGTAAGTTCAATACACATCAATTTTGATTTAATTTTAGAAAGACGCCATATCATGATCGGAAAAAATTCGTTGTAATTTTTCGAAATCTGGAAAACTTTATTGATTTTTAAATAATGCGGTTAACCGCGGCTAACCGCGGGCGGTTAACGGTTATGAAATTTTCAAAGGGCCCGGTTACGGGCGGTTAACGGTTATGAGATTTTTAGGACGGGCGGTTACGGACGGTTAACGTTTATAAGTGTTTGAGGATGGGCGGTTACGGTTAAGGAAATTCATAACCGTGTCCATGCCTGCATTATATTGTTTTATAGAGATGGTGAAAATTTTAGAAACACATGTCGGATGTAACGAAAGTTTTCGGGATCGATGTGCGTCACGATTTTTTACTGAATCAAAACTGTTTATCGACACGATTCCATTAATTTAATGTTCTCTATCCTAGTTCCGTTTTTTGCAAGATTTGGCATAGGTGCCCGGGTCTATTCTTTTTTATTTTGTTTAAAATTTTTTATTATATTCATTTCCTTATTACAAGTGTTTGTCCGTTCATCTCCGTCTGGTGAAATCCATGGGATAGCAAATGTATGTGCGTGAATTAATTATTACTTTTAAGCAAAAATAATTTTTAAATAGTCAAATTAAATGCCAATAAATTCCAGACGTAATTTTATATGCAATAAATAGGCCGACTAATCTCAACTCTCTCACTCTTTGTGAATCAAAAAGTAATTAATATTATAAAATATTTATTCTTTAAATAAATTCAAAAATATTTTGAAAATCTTTAAAAAATAAAGCAAAAAAATATGGGCCGGAAATTCGCGACGGTGCTGGCGTTGTTCAGCCTAATCGCACTGTTTGGCATCGGCGCTGCAAGTGACCACCTCCAGCATGGGCAGCAGGCGGCAAAAGGAATGGCAAGGCGAGTTGTTGGCGGCTTTAGGCTTAATACATTAAACGAGAACCTCCAAACCACTGAATTTTGCTTATTATAAAAATTTTATTGAAAATAGGAAATGTAAAGTTTGATTTTCAAGCCATCAAAAAAAAATATCGAAAAATTCAATTTAAATGGAAAATTCCATTTTAGTGTGCCGCTTCGTCGCATGGACACCCTCCGCACGCGTCTGGCGGCTGCCGGCTCGTTGGAACAGTACCTAAAGCATTTCCATAAATCGTTGCGCCAGCGTTGGGAACAAATCAGAGATAGCACGGAATTTGATGCCGATGCACGATTAGTGTTGCACAACTATTTGGACGTGGGTTTTTATTGTTTACCAGTTGCGGCTTTAAAAAAATTTAAAATTAAATTGGAATTAATTGCAGGCCCAATATTATGGCGCCATTTCCATCGGTTCACCGCCACAAAACTTCACCGTCGTCTTCGACACCGGTTCCTCCATCTTTTGGGTGCCGTCCAAAAAATGCCCAATTTACGACGCCTCATGCCGTAGGGTTTTTTCTGTTTTTTCCATAAATTTTTGAAAATTCCAATTTTTTTTAGCTCTCCGCCAAAAATTTGACGGCCTTAAGTCGTCTTCCTACCAACCGGCCGAACGTACCGTGAAAATAAAGTACGGCTCCGGCGCAATGAAAGGGTACGGTAGGAATATATTGAAAAATATTTCAAATGGTTTTTACTCAGATTTGTCTCCAAGGACAATGTTTGTGTAGCGAACATTTGTGTGCAGCAACAGGAGTTTGTGGAGGCCACCAGGCAGACGCCTAGGCTTTTTGTTTATAAAATTTCACAAAAAACATTTTCCAGTGAAAAAGGGTTTAAAAATGCCAAATTTGACGGCATTCTCGGCATGGCATTCCCAGCAGCTTCTGTTCAAAAGCTGTCGACCGTGTTCGACAACATGGTCACCCAACAGAAAGTGCAGGAGCCGGTCTTCTCATTTTGGCTTAACCGGTTGAAGAATAAATAAATACTCACAAATTTTTGTTTTACAGCAATTCGACATCGGAACTTGGAGGCGAAATCACCTTCGGTGGCATCAATCAACGACGCTTTGTGGCACCGATCAATTACACTCCAGTGACGCACAAGGCCCGCTGGTTGTTCAAGGTGTATAAATTTATACTGTAGTTAGGGCGGGAAAATACTGTACTAAAATTGATTTTTAAAATTTTGGCGATTTGTTTTAGCGGGAGAAATTATGCATTTAAAAAAGGGAGCAACAAAGGCCTTAAATAGTGCCTGTTTTAGATTGACTCAATTAGTGGTGGCCAAGGCAAAATTGCATGTCAAAATGGATGCCAAGCAGTTGCTGACACCGGTAGGATTTCTATTTTTAGCCTACATATTTAACTATTATAATTACTTTTTAATTAAAATATTTTATAATTTCAGGCACCACGCTAATTCTTGGACCGAAAAATGAAGTGGCAGAAATTCAGAAATACATCGGCGCAACTCCGGACAACAACGGCCAAGTTTAAATTCAACAAATTGTATTAGTATAATTCAAAATTTTTAAATTAAATAACCGGACTTTTAATGTTTAAAACCATTATTTTTAACAGTATACGGTGGCTTGCGATGAAATTCCAAATCTTCCCGACATTTCATTCAACATCGGCGGCAAGGCGTACACCCTGAAGGGCAAGGACTATGTGTGGAAGTTCCCTCCTACGGGCGAAACCGTATGCCGGTAATTTAAATTTTTTGCAAAAAAACAATTATTAAAATTTAAAATTCAAGCTCGGGCTTCGTGGGCATGGACTTGCCGGGAAGAGTTGGAGATTGGCTTCTTGGCGATGTGTTCATTGGTGTTTTTTTGAATATTTTGGAGTTTTTTCATATACAAAAAAGATGAATTTGTTTTTTGTATTTTTTTCAGGTCGCTATTACACTGTGTTCGATGTTGGCCAAAGCCGGATCGGGTTCGCGCAGGCCAAAGACGAAAACCGGTGATTTTTCTCCTTTTTTGAATAAATCGCCAAAATTTTAAAATATTTTAGCGTGCCAGTTGAGCCCAAAGTACGCGATTTCATTGGCTGAGGCTGTCTCTATCAATTATTTAATGAATAAATTGGCATAAAAAAATTTACTACATATATTTTAAACTTCTTATTTTTTTAAATTGAAAATAAAATTTTAATTATTTGAGCAATTACCATTTAATTTTATTTAAATACAAAATTTCTTATTGCACAAAACCTCTAACTTTTATCTTCAAAATGCTATCATATTTATGCAATAATTGGCACAAAAGACAAAATCCTAAACTCTGTTTTTGTTCAACCAGTTTAATGAATTAAATTTTTTACATTTCCTAAAAAATTTCAAGAATGAAGTGTAAATTAACAGTTTTCAAGCAGTTTTATGATCTTTTAATCTTGGCACATTTTCTCCGATTAAAGTCCCCCAAGTTTTCTTGGCCATTTTTGATGGCCAAACCATAAATAAACCCCGTCGATCAGACGCGGTCTAAAGTCGTACAGCTTGATGTACGAGTCATGGTACGGGTCGTAGTAGCGTCTGTACGGGTCGTAGAAGCGGTTCCACCCGTACTGGTGTATGAATGTTTTCTGTGCACGCGTTCAATTTTATCTGAAAGTATTTTAGTTGGTGGATTCCAATAACGGTTACATATTCTAAAATTGGACGTACATATATTTAATAGGCCCGGGCCCACGTGAGTATTTTGGTGGAGTAGAGTGCAATTAAAATTTGCATGGCTCTGAAGTAGTCATCAACTTTTACGTTTTTTGGACCAATTTTTCACTTCCCGTGATCATCTGTCCCTCTTAGTGGCAGCTCATTTTCAACCAAAAACACAATCAGTCTGATCACTGTCCCCAGCCTTGCTCTATTCTCAGCAACCAACCTATTGCTGCTCTCGTCCATTTGGCTTATATTAAAGCCTTTTTTAACAAAAAAGCCTGGTTCGACATGGCTTATTTTTCCGATTCCCGCTAGACAAAGATGACACACGGAGCACAATATAAGCAGTGGTGGTGACGGAAGAATTCTAATATTCTTTCGTTGCCGCCTTTGACCTAATGGTGTTGAAAATTTCTAAGGTTGAGATTCCCCAGACATATGGCCAATTAGCAACTAATTACCTTTTTCATCCTTGCAGAACAGGCCGAAAGTAATAATCTTTTTTTGAACAAAATGGCTTTCCAAAAAGTAGCGTTTTTCTTCGTCGCTTAAGGCCCTTTTTAAATCGACTGCCAATCCGATATCGTAGTTTGATAGCGGGGGTTGTCGAAATTCAAGCGGAATAATTTGCGAGTAATCATGAAACGCCTTTTCACGTGCTGGAAGGCATGAATTTTCAATCAAATTTTACGGCAAAACCTTTCTCAATCGCCAGCAGCGGATCCACTTGCGGTACAGAATTCGATGCCCCCGGGGCAGAAACTATGCTAAGGTCATCGAGTTCGCAAGTTGGTGTGACTGTAAGACCCCAGGTTCAATTGATGGGGAGCATTGGTGATACAAACGTCGAGAGTGGGACCCTCTAGTTGGTTCAGAGACAAGGTGAGTTAGGCCGAATAGACTGACAAGTTCCCCTAGTGGTATGCTTTTTGTTGGGGTGGACCAATTAATTCCCGGGCAGTTTAAACCACCATCAAACTGAAATCAACGAGAATTTTTGTACGATTTTGACAAATTTTGACATAATGATGTTGGAGCGATTGGGAGCAGAGTTTTTGGTGTTAGCTGAAAAATGGGTTTTCTTTTTTGACCATTTTAGAAATTGCATTCAAATTCTTTAACAAAAATGTAAATAAACGAAATTTTTCATATTTTCGCGAAATTGTTGGAAATTAATAAAAACAGGATTTTACTTAATTAATATTTAAATGCCAAAATTGTTTGAATAAATGTTTAATGCGAAAAGTGTCGAAAAAATTAATAAATAAGGAACTTTTAAATATTTTAATACAAAAATTGTCGTAAAAATGCGCTTATCTTATTAATAGAGATGGGATTTTCATGTTTTAACATGTTTTTTGCGAATATGGAATCACGAGAGAAGCCCGGGACATTCATTTCAAAAAATTTTAGAATTAGAGCGACTTCTTTTGGATATTTCTTAAGAAAACTGCTAGGTTTTTTACGAAAATTATTGAAGGAATTCAATATTTAGGCACTTTTTCACAAAATTTCTTAAGAAAATGAATAAAAACGAATAATGTACCACTAAAAATTGGCTTTTCCAAATTTTCAAAAAATGCGCACCTAAAAATGACTTTTTCTTTTTTTCCAAAAAATTTATTATTTTTGATATTTTATTAAATTTAAAATTATGTTTTACAATTCAAGTTTAGGGTATTTTGGGGTGTCGGGATCTCTATGAAGTTCTCTCATGATGCCCTATTCTGCAAAAAAAACAGGTTAAAAAACTTAAAAATCCGTTTTCTACTAATTATAAATCAAATTACGTTTTTTAGGATTAAAATTATGAAATAAATTGAAAATTATTTTCAACGACGAAGTTCGCATTTAAATAATGTTATGTTTTTCATAATTAGTAGCTTTTTCATTCATTTTATTTCGTTATAAAAACATAATCATCAATCCAATCATCTCCGTCTGGTGAAATCCATGGATAGAAAATGTATGTGCGTGTGTTAAAGCTAAATTAATAAAATAAAGAACTTTTAATTATTTTAATACAAAAATGTCGTAAAAAATGGTTAAAATGCGCTTGTTATTATTATTAATATATTTTTTAGGGTTTAAGGAACATATTTTGCGCCTTTTGGCAAAGGCAATATTGGCAACATTTTGCTTGATGCTGAGAATTCAAAGATTTTTGTGCAATTTTTTCTGATGGCCTCTCACATTGCAAAATTTAGTTTTGACTGAAATGCGAAATTTGCGTTTGCGCAAAGCTTGATTGCCAGATGACAAAAAGCTTAAGTTTGGATTTGACCAAAAATTTGAATTTTGGCATTTTTAGCTCAATAAATGTAAGCCATAATTATTAGAGAGCGGATTGAGACGCAGCTGTAGCTGCAGGACCCGTTTTTTCACAGTCGACGGCCTTCCCGACCGACTCTGCGTTTGGTGTTGTTGCGTCCCTCCAGAAACTGTTTGAACTAGGGTTGCAGCCGGGGGGGGGGGGGGGGGGGAACCGGGGATCCCAGGCCATTCTCATCCCAGTCCCCGTTCCCCGGTTTGCCCATCCCCGAACACAGGAATCCTCGGTTTGTCCGTCTCCGGTATCCCCGTCCCCGGTTTGAAAAAAAGTCAATTGACGTTAAAACACTACGGAATCTAAATATGCGAGAGCGTATAACGGTGTCCGCGCGTAGAGCACATCCAATCCAATGTTTCTTTGTTGCATTTTTTGTATTATTTTGTAGGGTTGGTCGGGACCGGGACCAGTACTGAAATGGTCAATTTTTCCATTTTGGTACTGAAATTTTAGTCCCGGTTTTTCAAAATTTCTTTAAAATCCCCTTATAATGGTCCCGATTTTTTACCAACCATTTTTTTTGCCCAGTAGTCCCGGTTTTTTTGACCGGGACCATATTTTGGCATCCATTGATGCGCATGAGCGGAGCCGCCGCCGTGGTATTGTCGTCGGCGGCACCGTCATCCGCATTGTTGCATCGATCCTCGTCGCACTTTTCGCATACAAACTTGTGCATTATCCGGATTACAGAGTTTCAACCAATTGGATGCTCAACCATTGTCATCTTTATCTTTGATTTGACATTCAGCGATGCTAAATAGGTCGTTCCCGTCAGCTAAGCAACAAAAGCTAATGGACAACTAATTTTAATTGAATTTGTTTGTCAATAAAAATGCCTAAATTATTGATTTATTATGAAAAAATTGGCGAAATATTTTTTTATTCTCAAAAATGCCAAAATATTGATTTATATTGACTAAAAAGTCGCTATAATCTAAAATTTTTCAAAACGAATGCTTCCGGGCTTCTCTCGTGATTCCCTAATCTCAAAAAAAAACCGGAACTTGAAAATCCGCTCTCTACTAATTATAAAACAAATTAAGTTTTTTTGATTAAAAATGTAAAATAAATTGGAAATTATTATTCTTTCATTAATGGTAATCATCAACGTTTGTCCGTTCATTTCCATCTGGTGAAATCCATGGGATAGCAAATGTATGTGCGTGAATTAATTATTGCTTTTAAGCAAAAAAATTAAATGCCAATAAATTCCAGACGTAATTTTAAAGCGAATGCAATAAATAGGCCTTCTAATCAAACTCTCTCCATTTTAAATTTTCTTTAAATAAATTTATAAATATTTTGAAAATCTTTAAAAAATAAAGCAAAAAAACATGGTCTCGAAATTCGCGACGGTGCTGGCGTTGTTCAGCTTAGCCGCACTGTTCGGTACCGGCGCTGCACGTGGCCATCACCTCCAGCATGGGCATCAGGCGGCAAAAGGAATGGCAAGGCGAGTTGTTGGGGGCTTTAGGCTTTAATACATTAAAAATTTTCTCTATTATAAAAATTTAATTGAAAATGGGAAATGTAAAGTTTGATTTTCAAGCCATCCAAAGATCGAAAAATTCAATTTAAATGGAAAATTCCATTTAGTGTGCCGCTTCGTCGCATGGACACCCTCCGCACGCGTCTGGCGGCTGCCGGCTCGTTGGAACAGTACCTAAAGCATTTCCATAAATCGTTGCGTGAGCGTTGGGAACGAATCAGAGATAGCACGGCATTTGATGCCGATGCACGAGTTGGCACTGTAGTGTTGCACAACTATTTGGACGTGGGTTTTTATTGTTTACCAGTTGCGGCTTTAAAAAAATTTAAAATTAAATTGGAATTAATTGCAGGCCCAATATTATGGCGCCATTTCCATCGGTTCACCGCCACAAAACTTCACCGTCCTCTTCGACACCGGGTCCACCGCCTTATGGGTGCCATCCAAAAAATGCTCAATTTACGACGCCTCATGCCGTAGGAGTTTTTTGTTATTTCCATAAATTTAAAAATCTGAAAATGCCAATATTTTTTAGCTCTCCGCCAAAAATTTGACAGCCTTATGTCGTCTTCCTACCAACCGGTCGAACGTAACGTGGAAATAAACTACGCCTCAGCCGCAATGAAAGGGTACGGTAAGAATTTATTAAAAATATTTTAAATGGTTTTTACTAAGATTTGTCTCCAAGGACAATGTTTGTATAGCGAACATTTGTGTGCAGCAACAGGAATTTGTGGAGGCCACCAGGCGGATGCTTAAGCTTCTAGTTTTATAAAATTTGACAAAAAACATTTTTCAGTGAAAAAGGGTTTGAACTTGCTAAATTTGACGGAATTCTCGGCATGGGATTCTCAGAAGCTTCTGCACAAAACCTGTCGACCGTGTTCGACAACATGGTCACCCAACAGAAAGTGCAGGAGCCGGTCTTCTCATTTTGGCTTAACCGGTTGATTAAATAAATAAATACTCACAAATTTTTGTTTTACAGCAATTCGACATCGGAACTTGGAGGCGAAATCACCTTCGGTGGCATCAATCAACGACGCTTTGTGGCACCGATCAATTACACTCCAGTAACGCGCAAGGCCCACTGGCAGTTCAAGGTGTATATATATACTGTTTTAGGGCGGGAAAATACTGTACTAAAATTAATTTTTAAAATTTTGGCGATTTGTTTTAGCGGGAGGTTATGCATTTAAAAAAGGAAGAAACAAAAGCCCTTAAATAGTGCCTGTTTTAGATTGACTCAATTAGTGGTGGCCAAGGCAAAATTGCATGTCAAAATGGATGCCAAGCAGCTGCTGACACCGGTAAGATTTCCCATTTTTAGCCTATATATTTAATAACGATTTAATTTCTATTTTTTTGAATTAAAATATTTATTCAGGCGCTTCTTTGATTGTTGGACCGAAGAATGAAGTGAAAGAAATTCAGAAATACATCGGCGGAACTCCGGACAACAACGGCCAAGTTTAAATTCAACAAATTGTTTTAGTAAATTCAAAATTTTTAAATTAAATTTTCCGGACTTTTAATGTTTAAAACCATTATTTTTAACAGTATACGGTGGCTTGCGAAGAAATTCCAAATCTTCCCGACATTTCATTCAACATCGACGGCAAGGCGTACACCCTGAAGGGCAAGGACTATGTGTGGAAGTACCCCACCATGGGCGAAACCATATGCATGTAATTAAATTATTGATGAAAAAATTAAAATTTAAATTCAAGCTCTGGCTTCATGGGCATCGACTTGCCGGGAAGAGCTGGACTTTGGCTTCTTGGCGATGTGTTCATTGGTGCTTTTTAAATATTTTGGAGTTTTTTCATAAACAAAAAAAATTGGATTTGTTTTTTTGTATTTTTTTCAGGCCGCTATTACACTGTGTTCGATGTTGGCCAAAGCCGGATCGGGTTTGCGCAGGCCAAAGACGAAAACCGGTGATTTCTTTTTTTGAATAAATCGCCAAAATTTTAAAATATTTTAGCGCGCCAGTTGAGCCCGAAGTTCGCGATTTCACTGACTGAGGCTGTCTCTACCAATTATTTTAATGAATAAATTGGCATAAACAAATTTACTAGGTATATTATATTATAAACTTTTTATTGTTGAGCTTTTTAAAACAGAAAATAAAATTTAAATTATTTGAGCACCTACATTTAATTTTATTATTCTTATTGCACAAAACCTCTAACTTTTATCTTCAAATGTTTTCATATACCACCAGTAGACCACGTCGATCAGACGCGGTCTAAAGTCGTACAGCTTGATGTACGAGTCATGGTACGGGTCGTAGTAGCGTCGAAATTTTTGTCGTTATCTACCCAAAAAACCTTGGTCAAAAAATTTGCCCTACTTGGGGTTCCAAAAGCACTGTCCTCTCAAAAAAATTCTGGCGCAAAAATTTCCCTTAAAAAATTTTCAAAAAATATTCCAAATAGCATGGCACATTCAAGGAGGTTCCACGGAGCGGAAAACCGCGGACCGACAACACAACCACACAACCAGAAACCGTAAGCGGATCCAAAAAGGCGTGGACCCAAATCTGAGAATTTTTGATAAAAAAGTGGCAACTAACAAAAACACAAAACAAGTCAAATGTGCTGAAAACACAAACTTTCAGTCCTTTAATCCTAACAAAAATACAAAACAAGTCAAATCTGCTGAAAACACAAACATTCAGTCATTTAACTAAACAAGTCAAATGTGCTGAAAACACACAAACTTTCAGTCCTTTAATCCTAACAAAAACACAAAACAAGTCTAATGTGCTTGAAACACACAAACATTCAGTCATTTAACCCTAACAAAAACACAAAACAAGTCAAATGTGCTGAAAACACAAACTTTCAGTCATTTAATCCTAACAAAAACACAAAACAAGTCAAATGTGCTGAAAACACACAAACTTTCAGTCCTTTAATCCTAACAAAAACACAAAACAAGTCAAATGTGCTGAAAACACAAACATTCAGTCATTTAATCCTAACAAAAACACAAAACAAGTCAAATTATGCTGAAAACACAAACATTCAGTCATTTAATCATAACAAAAACACAAAACATCAAATGTTCTGAAAACACAAACTTTCAGTCCTTTAATCCTAACAAAAACACAAAACACGTCAAAACCAGAATTTGGTGTTCCGGAAAGTCAACTGGACCATAATTTCCTTTCCGGAAAGCCAGTAGCGACCAGAATTAAGTTTCCGGAAAATCAGCATGCACCAGAATTTGTTATTTGTTCTTCCGAAAATTCTGGTGCATTCTGACTTTCCGGGAAACCAAATTCTGGTTCTGATCGGAACACCAAATTCTGGTGCATTCTGGATTTTCGGGGAACCAAATTTTGGTCCACCTGACTTTACCGGAACATCAAAATCTGGTATGATTAAATGACTGAATGTTTGTGTTTAACGAGCAAAAAATTTTTAAATCAACTTTTAGAGTTTCCCTCACCTTTTTGTTTCTGCATCAAAGAAGGTCGCATCAAATCTTATTGTCAAAGACTTATTGGTCACCCCTTAAGAATAGAAAAACAAATTTTTTTTAAACAATAGCTATGATCATTCGGGAACGGATTATATGCATTCTGCATACTTTTAGTCCGATTAAGTTTTGATGTTAGCTCAAAAATGGGTTTTTTTGTTCTTTTTTAAATTGCATATTTTGGCACTTTTTTGATTCAAAATTCTTTAACAAAAAAAAATGTAAAAAACGAAGGTTTGGTTTATTCATCAATACTTTATTTTTTATTTTTTTTAAGTTTGTTTTTGTTTTATTGAAATCGGCACATAAATTATATGGACCCTAGTATCTTTTTTTTTAAATTTTATGTTTTCTTCTGTTTTATTCGGCAAGAGTATTTATTCCAGAATGTTTGCAAAAGTATAATTTAAGTAGCAACGATTGACGAAAATTGTTGGAGATTAATAAAATAAAGTAATTAATGCAATAATAAATATTTTAATGCAAAAATTGTTGGAATAAATATTTAATGCGAAAAGTGTCAAAAATTAATAAAAAAGAAATTAAATATTTTTATAGAAAAATTGTCGTAAATTGTTAAAAATGCGCTTATTATTATCATTTGTATTTTTTCAGGATTAAAGGGAACATATTTTGCGTTACCCTTTTTCAGGCAGGTTTTCTATGATTAATGTGAAAGAAATTGAAAATTATTTCAACAAGAAATTTGCATTTAAAAATGTTTTGTTTTTTTTCAATAAACTCCATTTTTTTTTATTTTGTTTAAAATTTCTGACGAATTTATAAATATATTCTTTTCCTTATTGACAACGGTTTGACTGTTCATCTCCGTCTGGTGAAATCCATGGGATAGCAAATGTATGTGCGTGAATTAATTATTACTTTTAAGCAAAAATATTTTTTAAATAGTGAAATTAAATGCCAATAAATTTCAGACGTAATTTTTTGGCGAATGCGATAAATAGGCCTTCTAATCTCAACTCTCTCCACTCTTGTAAATCAAAAAGTAATATTCATAAAATGTTTTTAAATTTTTTAAATAAATTTATAAATATTTTGAAAATCTTTAAAAATACAGCAAAAAAATATGGGCCGTAAATTCGCGACGGTGCTGGCGTTGTTCAGCCTAATCGCACTGCTCGGCATCGGCGCTGCAAGTGGCCATCACCTCCAGCATGGGCAGCAGGCGGCAAAAGTGCCGCTTCGTCGCATGGACACCCTCCGCACGCGTCTGGCGGCTGCCGGGTCGTTGGAGCAGTACCAGAAGCATTTCCATAAATCTTTGCGCCAGCGTTGGGAACGAAGGTTCAGCAACAGCAAATTGTCCAGAGTTAGCACGGCATTTGATGCCGATGCACGAGTTGGCACTGACGCAGTGTTGCACAACTATATGGACGTGAGTTTTTGTTGATAACCAGTTGCGGCCGGGTTGGATTGAGACTGAAATATCAACTTGGTACTGAACTAGGTTTTTTCAAAATTTGAAAATATTTTTGTTTGCAAATCAAGGTTTTTGATCGAGATTTGATCTATTTTTCTTACACCATCCCGTTATCAGAACCCCGACCACTAACATATCACCCCCAAAACCCCCCAAGTTTCTAACGTCTAAAGGGTTAGGGAGCAAGCACCTCCTACTTAAAATGACATTTAAATTTTAAAAAAAATCGGAATATTGCAGACCCAATATTATGGCGAAATTTCCATCGGTTTACCGCCACAAAACTTCACCGTCCTCTTCGACACCGGTTCCTCCAACTTTTGGGTGCCGTCCAAAAAATGCCCAATTAAGGACAAGGCCTGTTGTAAGCATTTTATTTTCCATAATTTAAAAAATTGAAAATGCCAATGTCAGTTCTCCACCACAAATATGACAGCTCAAAATCGTCTTCCTACCAGCCGGACGGACGGCGAATGTTCTACAGTACGGCTCCTGCGCAATAGGCGGGTACGGTAGGAATTTTTAATAATTTTAATATTTTTTACTCAGATTTGTCTCCAAGGACAGTGTTTGTGTATCGACCATTTGTGTGCAGCAACAGGAATTTGCGGAGGCCACTTGGCATGCCTAAGCTTTTGGGTTTAAAAATTACACAAAAAAAAATTTTTTTCCCAGGGAAGCAGGGCTTAAGACTGCCAAATTTGATGGCATTCTCGGCATGGCATTCCCAGAAGCTTCTGTTAGAAACCTGTCGACCGTGTTCGACAACATGGTCACCCAACAGAAAGTGCAAGAGCCGGTCTTCTCATTTTGGCTTAACCGGTTAATGAATTTAAATACTCACAAAAATTTATGAAATTTTTGTTTTATAGCAATCCGGCATCGAAACTTGGAGGCGAGATCACCTTCGGTGGCACCGATCAACAACGCTTTGTGGCACCGATCACTTACACTCCAGTAACGCGCAAGGCCTACTGGCAGTTCAAGGTGTATAATACTGTAGTTTGATCTGGAAATACTGTACTAAAATTGATTTTTAAAATTTTGCCAATTTGTTTTAGCGGGAGGAATTATGCATTTAAAAAAGGGGCAACAAAGGCTCTTAAATAGTGCCTGTTTTAGATGGACTCAATTAGTGGCAGCCAGGGCAAAATTGTGTGTCAAAATGGATGCCAAGCAATTGCTGACACCGGTAAGATTGCCTATTTTTAGCTAAAATTTAATAGTCAATTTAAATTATTTTTTAATTTTATTAATTCAGGCGCCTCTGTGATTGTTGGACCGAAAAATGAAGTGGCAGAAATTCAGAACTACATCGGTGCAATTCCGGACATCAACGGCGGAGTTTAAATTCAACAATTTTTTTTAGTGATAAAATTTAATATTTTTTAAATTTTAATTAATTTTTTTGAACTTTAATGTTTAAAACCAATATTTTAACAGTATACGGTGCCTTGCGAAGAAATTCCAACCCTTCCCGACGTTTCATTCAACATCGGCGGCAAGGCGTACACTTTGAAGGGCAATGATTATGTGTTGAAGGTCACCACCAAGGGCAAAACCATATGCTTGTAATTTAAAATTTTAATGAAAAATTTAAAAAAAATTAAAATTAAAGCTCCGGCTTCATGGGCATGAACTTGCCAGGCTTTGCAAATCTTTGGATTCTTGGCGATGTGTTCATTGGTGCTGAATATTTTGAGGTTTTTTATAAAAAAATATTTTTCAGGCCGCTATTACACTGTGTTCGATGTTCGCCAAAGCCGGATCGGGTTTGCGCAGGCCAAAGACGAAAACCGGTGATTTTTCTCCTTTTTTTGAATAAATTGCCAAAATTTTAAAATATTTTAGCGCGCCAGTTGAGCCCGCAGTTCGCGATTTTATTGACTGAGGCTGTCTCTATCAATTATTTAATGAATAAATTGGCATAAACAAATTTACTACGTATATTATATTATAAACTTTTTATTGTTGAGCTTTTAAAACTGAAAATAAAATTTAAATTATATTAAATACAAAAATTTCTTATTGCACAATACCTCTAAATCTTCCGCTTCCGGTCCGAAGGTCGAAAAGTCTGAAGGTCGAAAAGAACAAAAAATGTCCGAAGGTCGAAACTCCGAAGGTCGAAAAATCCGAAGGTCGAATAGAACAATTATAGTCCGAAGGTCGAAAATCCCAAGGTCGAAAAGTCCGAAGGTCGAAAAGAACAAAAAATGTCCGAAGGTCGAAACTCCGAAGGTCGAAAAATCCGAAGGTCGAATAGAACAATTATAGTCCGAAGGTCGAAAATCCCAAGGTCGAAAAGTCCGAAGGTCGAATAGAACAATTATAGTCCGAAGGTCGAAACTCCGAAGGTCGAAAAATCCGAAGGTCGAATAGAACAATTATAGTCCGAAGGTCGAAAATCCCAAGGTCGAAAAGTCCGAAGGTCGAATAGAACAATTATAGTCCGAAGGTCGAAAATCCCAAGGTCGAAAAGTCCGAAGGTCGAATAGAAAATAAAAAACACGTTTTTACCAATAAAGTACGAATTTTTTGCATATAAAAGTTAAGAAAACGTTACGATTTTCTATAAATGTCAATGGCCGAATCCAGAACGGTCCGAATCCAGACCCATTGTAAATTGGTTGGAATACAGAACCACAATCAAATTTTTGGGGACAAAACCACAATCAAATTTTTGGGGACAAAACCACAATCAAATTTTTGGGGTTTTCGGGGGGTGTAGAATCTGAATCTAACCTCCTTTTCAGCCAATTCCTAATCCCGGACCTGAATTCTAACATTTTCCGAAATCTCAAAATTTTGATCTTAAAATTGTTCAAGGACACCAAATTACAAAAAGGCAAAGCACAAACTTTCTGCGGATTCTTACTCAGTTCGACGAGAGGAATCGATTTATTTTTATTCGAACCTGAACCATTCAATGGGCGAGCGATGTGCCAAATGTCCGATACCCGGCAAATATTGTTAGGTTAATGACGCCCGAAATTCGGACCGATTAAAATGCTTAAAATAGTACGCTTTTCTATTAATTCGGCCTTCAAACTTTTTTTTTTTTACCTTCTGCTTAAATTTATTTTTTTCGACCTTCGGATTTTTCGACCTTCGGAGTTTCGACCTTCGGACATTTTTTGTTCTTTTCGACCTTCGGACTTTTCGACCTTCGGACCGGTAGCTTTATCTTCAAAATGCTATCATATTTATGCATTAATTGGAACAAAAGACAAAATCCTAAACTAAGTGTAAATTAACAGTTTTCAAGCAGTTTTATGATCTTTTAATCTTGGCACATTTCCTCCGATTAAAATCCCCTAAGTTTTCTTGGCCATTTTTGATGGCCGGAACCATCAGTAGACCCGTCGATCAAGCGCGGTCTGAAGTCGTACAGCTTGACTTATATTATTAACAGAGATGGGATTTTTATCTTTTAACATGTTTTTTTGCTAATAGGGAATCATGAGAGAAGCCCGGAAGCATTCATTTCAAAAAATTTTAGAATTAGAGCGACTTTTAGTCCATATAAATCCATATTTTGGCTTTTTTGAGAATAATCCATATTTAGCAATTCTTTTGGATATTACATAAGAAAACTGCAATTTTTTAGGCTTTTTCCGGACATTCTTGAAGGAATTCAATATTTTAGGCACTTTTTCACAAAATTTCTTAAGAAAAATACAATAAAAACAAAAAATCCCTTTAAAATCGATTTTCCAAATTTTCAAAAAATGCGCCCCTGAAAATGACTTTTTCTTTGACATAAATGCACCCCCTAAAAATCGACTTTTCCAAAAATTTATTATTATTGATATTTTATTTAATTTTCCCAAAACATGCAAAAAAATTATGTTTACAATTGTTAGAGGAAAATTAATAACGATTTTGAATTTGGTCAGTTTTATCGAATTTTTTAGTCCATATGGGAAGACATTGTTGGTGCCCACGTAAGGTTGTGTTGGCCTAGCGGCGCATTTTTTGAAAATTTCGAAAAGTCGATTTTTAGGGGTACATTTTTCGTTTTTATTGTATTTTTCTTAAAAATTTTTGGGTAAAAGTGCCTGAAAATATTGAATTTCTTCCAGAATTTTAGAAAAAATGCCTAAAAATTGCATTGAATGTTTGTTGCGAGTTCCATGTTGCACCATGTTTGTGCATACTGACTGATTAGACAAGTTGCCATCACAAGGAATTCCTGACTGTTTCGATCCAATTTTTGAACGCAAAAAACATATTAGAAGTGAGTGTTACAGTATAACAAAAGAATTAAAAACATAAGCATGCAGCAACGCCTCATCCACCAATATTACAGGAAAAGTTTGTCGCCAGGTAATGTGTTTAAAGTAATATTGGTACTAACTTTAATTTTACAGTATCCCACCGATCAAAAACATAATCAAACGCATCTCAAACATCATTAACTTTTTTCACGCTCTCCGAAACGTGCAGTTAGGTGTAGATTTTTTAATTTTGGCTATCTGTTGGTTTTTTGCAGAAAAATTTTTCATGTCCTCAGGGATTTTTCACAAAATGACCCCCAATTTTAGGGTATTTTTTTTGGGGTGTCGGGATCTCTATGAAGGAGGTGTTGTAGCAAACAACTGGTCCAATTACACCTTTTTTGATCAGCATCAAAAGTTATTTCAGAATGAATTTTTCAGGTTTTTTGTTTTTTAATTAATTGTAAACACATGTTTTTTCGCGTTAATTTTAGTAAATTTTGTATTATGATTCTTTCAGATTTTCTATAAACACATTTGACAAATACTAGCGAGTGTGGATGTAAACATTTGACCATGACTGTATGCCATTTGAAAGCTTTAAATAAAAAGAAACAGATGAATTTGAAAAAAGATTCAATTTGTTTTTTTAAAATAAAGGTAATCCTTAAACTTTAAAAAGTAACTATGATAATTAGGGAACGGATTATATGCATTTGCATTTTTAATACAATTAAGTTTCGATGTTAGCTCAAAATGGTTTTTCTTTTTTTAATTCAAAATTCGTTAAAACAACGAAATTTTGCATATTTTGGCGAAAATTGTTGGAAATTAATAAAATAAAGAAATTTTAATGCAAATTAATAAAAGTTCAAATATTTAATGCGAAAAATGTCGGAATAAATATTTAATGAAAAAATTGTCGAAAATTAATAAAATAAAGAACTTTTAATTATTTTAATATGACAAAAAAGCTGAATTTTGAATTTGTTAATAGACCCAAAAGTTTGAATATTAGCCTTTTTAGCACAATAAATGTAAGCCCTAATTATTAGAGAGCGGATTTATGTGGACTAAAAAACGTGAAGTATTGACTAAAAAAGCCCAAAATATTAACCAAAAACCCGCCAAAAGTGCCAAAACTGATTTAAAAATGTGCTAAAACTGAACAATTACAGTCAATTTTTGCGTGAAAGCCTTCAAAATTCGTCAATCTTTATTAATTTTGTTCTCATAATTGTAAATGTATTATTTTTGCATTTTTAAAAAAAATATCAAATAAAAAATGTCGAACTTTGGGGGTGGATTTTTCGTCAATTTTAAGGGTACATTTTACCTAAATTATTGATTTATTATGAAAAAATGGAGAAATTTATTTATTCACAAAGCTGTTTTATTCATTTTTATCTCATTTTAAAATTTCTGACGAATTTATAAATATTCTTTTCTAAAATGGTAATCATCAACTTTGTTCAATCATCTCCGTCTGGTGAAATTCATGGGATAGCAAATGTGAATTAATTATTGCTTTTAAGCAAAAATATTTTTCAAATTGTGAAATTAAATGCCAATAAATTCCAGACGGAATTTTTGGCGAATGCAATAAATAGGCCTTCTAATCTCAACTCTCTCCATTTTAAATTTTCTTTAAATAAATTTATAAATATTTTGAAAATCTGTAAAAAAATACAGCAAAAAAATATGGCCCGCAAATTTGCGACGGTGCTGGCGTTGTTCAGCCTAATCGCACTGCTCGGCATCGGCGCTGCAAATGGCCATCACCTCCAGCAAGGGCAGCAGGCGGCAAAAGGAATGGCAAGGCGAGTTGTTGGCGGCTTTAGGCTTAATACATTAAACGAGAACCTCGAAACCACTGAATTTTGCTTATTATAAAAATTTTATTGAAAATGGGAAATGTGAAGTTTGATTTTCAAGCCATACAAAGATCGAAAAATTCAATTTAAATGGAAAATTCCATTTTAGTGTGCCGCTTCGTCGCATGGACAGCCTCCGCACGCGCCTGGCGGCTGCCGGGTCGTTGGAGCAGTACCAGAAGCATTTCCATAAATCGTTGCGCCAGCGTTGGGAACGAATCAGAGATAGCACAACATTTGATGCCGATGCACGAGTTGGCACTGACGAAGTGTTGCACAACTATATGGACGTGAGTCTTTAATTGCTCGCTCCTCAGAGTTAAGCGAGTCGGGATTGAGACTTAAATATCCATTTGGTAATGAAATTCTTTCTTAAGTGGTCCAGGTTTTTTCAAAATTTGAAAATCTTTATTTATGTTTGTAAGTCAAGGTTTTTGATCGAGATTTGATCAATTTTTTCTTAAAAATCCCGCATTTATAGTCCCGAATTTTCCTTAAAATGCAGGACCCTGACCCCCGAGTTTCTAACGCCTAAAGGGTTAGGGAGCAACTTTATTTAAAAATGATAAAATTAAAATAAAAATCGGAATTAATTGCAGGCCCAATATTATGGCGAAATTTCAATCGGATCACCGCCACAAAACTTCACCGTCGTCTTCGACACCGGTTCCTCCAACTTTTGGGTGCCGTCCATAAAATGTCCAATTAAGGACAAGTCCTGTTGTAAGCATTTTATATTCCTTTTTCCCATAATTTAAAAAATTGAAAATGCCAATTTCAGCTTTACGCCACAAATATGACAGCTCCAAATCGTCTTCCTACCAGCCGGACGGACGGCGAATGATACTAATGTACGGCACCGGCGCAATGAAAGGGTACGGTAGGAATTTTTTAATAATTTTAATATTTTTTACTCAGATTTGTCTCCAAGGACAGTGTTTGTGTATCGAGCATTTGTGTGCAGCAACAGGAATTTGCGGAGGCCACCTGGCATGCCTAAGCTTTTGGGTTTAAAAATTTTACAAAACAAAATTTTAGGGAAATAGGGCTTAGTGCCAAATTTGACGGCATTCTCGGCATGGCATTCCCAGAAATTTCTGTTAAAAACCTGTCGACCGTGTTCGACAACATGGTCACCCAACAGAAAGTGCAGGAGCCGGTCTTCTCATTTTGGCTTAACCGGTTAATAAATAAATAAATACTCACAAATTTTTTGTTTTACAGCAATTCGACAGCGGAACTTGGAGGCGAGATGACCATCGGAGGCACCGATCAACGACGCTTTGTGGCACCGATCACTTACACTCCAGTAACGCGCAAGGCCTACTGGCAGTTCAAGGTGTATAATACTGTAGTTTGAACGGGAAAATACTGTACTTAAATTGATTTTTAAAATTTTGGCGATTTGTTTTAGTGGATGCATTTAAAAAATTAAGCAACAAAGCCCCTTAAATAGTGCTTGTTTTAGATGGACTCAATTAGTGGCAGCCAAGGCAAAATTGTGTGTCAAAATGGATGCCAGGCAATGGCTGACACTGGTAGGGTTTCTTTTTTAGCTAAAAATTAGTAAGTCAATTTACTTAATTTTATTAAAATATTTATAATTTTCAGGCGCCTCGCTGATTGTTGGACCGACAAATGAAGTGAAAGAAATTCAGAAACACATCGGTGTAATTCCGGATATCAACGGCGGAGTTACGGTGCCTTGCGAAAAAATTCCAAATCTTCCCGACATTTCATTCAACATCGGCGGCAAGGCGTACACCTTGAAGGGCAATGACTATGTGTTGAAGGTCACCACCAAGGGCAAAACCATATGCCGGTAATTTATTTTTTTAAGAAAAAGTTTTAAAATTTAAATTCAAGCTCTGGCTTCATGGGCATCAACTTGCCAGGCTTTGCAAATCTTTGGATTCTTGGCGATGTGTTCATTGGTGTTTTTAATATTTTAAACAAAGAAAAAATAGAAAAGCTTTTTTTTTGTATATTTTCAGGCCGCTATTACACTGTGTTCGATGTTGGCCAAAGCCGGGTCGGTTTTGCGCAAGCCAAAGACGAAAACCGGTGATTTTTCTCCTTTTTTTGAATAAATCGCCAAAATTTTAAAATATTTTAGCGCGCCAGTTGAGCCCGAAGTTCGCGATTTCATTGACTGAGGCTGTCTCTGTCAATTATTTTAATGAATAAATTGGCATAAACAAATTTACTACGTATATTATATTATAAACTTTTTATTGTTGAGCTTTTTAAAACTGAAAATAAAATTTAAATTATTTGAGCACCTACATTTAATTTTATTATTCTTATTGCACAAAACCTCTAACTTTTTTCTTCAAATGCTATCATATACCATCAGTAGACCACGTCGATCAGACGCGGTCTAAAGTCGTACAGCTTGATGTACGAGTCATGGTACGGGTCGTAGTAGCGTCGAAATTTTTGTCGTTATCTACCCAAAAAAAACCTTCGTCAACAACTTCTGCCCTACTTGGGGTGACAACACAACCAGAAACCGTAATCGGATCCAAAAAAGCTTGGACCCAAATCTGGGAATTTTTGATAAAAAAGTGGCAACTAACAAAAACACAAAACAAGTCAAATGTGCTGAAAACACAAAATTTCAGTCCTTTAATCCTAACAAAAACACAACTCAAGTCAAATGTGCTGAAAACACAAACCTTCAGTCCTTTAATCCTAACAAAACACAAAACAAGTCAAATTATGCTGAAAACACAAACATTCAGTCATTTAAACATAACAAAAACACAAAACAAGTCAAAACATGCTGAAAACAGAAACATTCAGTCATTTAATCCTAACAAAAACACAAAACAAGTCAAATTATGCTGAAAACACAAACATTCAGTCATTTAAACCTAACAAAAACACAAAACAAGTCAAATTATGCTGCAAACACAAACATTCAGTCATTTAATCCTAACAAAAACACAAAACAAGTCAAATGTGCTGAAAACACAAAATTTCAGTCCTTTAATCCTAACAAAAACACAAAACTAGTCAAATGTGCTGAAAACACAAACATTCAGTCATTTAATCATAACAAAAACACAAAACAGCAAATGTTCTGAAAACACAAACTTTCAGTCCTTTAATCCTAACAAAAACACAAAATAAGTCAAATCATGCTGAAAACAGAAACATTCAGTCATTTAATCCTAACAAAAACACAAAACAAGTCAAATGTGCTGAAAACACAAAATTTCAGTCCTTTAATCCTAACAAAAACACAAAACAAGTCAAATTATGCTGAAAACACAAACATTCAGTCATTTAAACCTAACAAAAACACAAAACAAGTCAAATGTGCTGAAAACACAAACATTCAGTCATTTAATCATAACAAAAACACAAAACAGCAAATGTTCTGAAAACACAAACTTTCAGTCCTTTATTCCTAACAAAAACACAAAACAAGTCAAATCATGCTGAAAACAGAAACATTCAGTCATTTAATCCTAACAAAAACACAAAACAAGTGTGCTGAAAACACAAAATTTCAGTCATTTAATCTTAACAAAAACACAAAACAAGTCAAATGTGCTGAAAACACAAACTTTCAGTCATTTAACTAAACAAGTCAAATGTGCTGAAAACACCCAAACATTCAGTCATTTAAACATAACAAAAACACAAAACAAGTCAAATTATGCTGAAAACACAAACATTCAGTCATTTAAACCTAACAAAAACACAAAACAAGTCAAATGTGCTGAAAACACAAACATTCAGTCATTTAAACATAACAAAAACACAAAACAAGTCAAATTATGCTGAAAACACAAACATTCAGTCATTTAATCCTAACAAAAACACAAAACAAGTCAAATGTGCTGAAAACACAAAATTTCAGTCCTTCAATCCTAACAAAAACACAAAACTAGTCAAATGTGCTGAAAACACAAACTTTCAGTCATTTAATCATAACAAAAACACAAAACAAGTCAAATTATGCTGAAAACCCAAACATTCAGTCATTTAAACATAACAAAAACACAAAACAAGTCAAATTATGCTGAAAACACAAACATTCAGTCATTTAAACCTAACAAAAACACAAAACAAGTCAAATGTGCTGAAAACACAAACATTCAGTCATTTAAACATAACAAAAACACAAAACTAGTCAAATGTGCTGAAAACACAAACATTCAGTCATTTAATCATAACAAAAACACAAAACAGCAAATGTTCTGAAAACACAAACTTTCAGTCCTTTAATCCTAACAAAAACACAAAACAAGTCAAATGTGCTGAAAACACAAACTTTCAGTCATTTAACTAAACAAGTCAAATGTGCTGAAAACACCCAAACATTCAGTCATTTAAACATAACAAAAACACAAAACAAGTCAAATTATGCTGAAAACACAAACATTCAGTCATTTAACTAAACAAGTCAAATGTGCTGAAAACACCCAAACATTCAGTCATTTAAACATAACAAAAACACAAAACAAGTCAAATTATGCTGAAAACACAAACATTCAGTCATTTAATCCTAACAAAAACACAAAACAAGTCAAATGTGCTGAAAACACAAACATTCAGTCATTTAATCTTAACAAAAACACAACTCAAGTCAAATGTGCTGAAAACACAAACCTTTAGTCCTTTAATCCTAACAAAACACAAAACAAGTCAAATTATGCTGAAAACACAAACATTCAGTCATTTAAACATAACAAAAACACAAAACAAGTCAAATTATGCTGAAAACACAAACATTCAGTCATTTAATCCTAACAAAAACACAAAACAAGTCAAATTATGCTGAAAACACAAACATTCAGTCATTTAAACCTAACAAAAACACAAAACAAGTCAAATTATGCTGAAAACACAAACATTCAGTCATTTAATCCTAACAAAAACACAAAACAAGTCAAATGTGCTGAAAACACAAAATTTCAGTCCTTTAATCCTAACAAAAACACAAAACAAGTCAAATTATGCTGAAAACACAAACATTCAGTCATTTAAACCTAACAAAAACACAAAACAAGTCAAATGTGCTGAAAACACAAACATTCAGTCATTTAATCATAACAAAAACACAAAACAGCAAATGTTCTGAAAACACAAACTTTCAGTCCTTTATTCCTAACAAAAACACAAAACAAGTCAAATCATGCTGAAAACAGAAACATTCAGTCATTTAATCCTAACAAAAACACAAAACAAGTGTGCTGAAAACACAAAATTTCAGTCATTTAATCTTAACAAAAACACAAAACAAGTCAAATGTGCTGAAAACACAAACTTTCAGTCATTTAACTAAACAAGTCAAATGTGCTGAAAACACCCAAACATTTAGTCCTTTAATCCTAACAAAAACACAAAACAAGTCAAATTATGCTGAAAACACAAACATTCAGTCATTTAAACCTAACAAAAACACAAAACAAGTCAAATGTGCTGAAAACACAAACATTCAGTCATTTAAACCTAACAAAAACACAAAACAAGTCAAATTATGCTGAAAACACAAACATTCAGTCATTTAATCCTAACAAAAACACAAAACAAGTCAAATGTGCTGAAAACACAAAATTTCAGTCCTTTAATCCTAACAAAAACACAAAACAAGTCAAATTATGCTGAAAACACAAACATTCAGTCATTTAAACCTAACAAAAACACAAAACAAGTCAAATGTGCTGAAAACAGAAACATTCAGTCATTTAATCCTAACAAAAACACAAAACAAGTCAAATGTGCTGAAAACACAAACTTTCAGTCATTTAACTAAACAAGTCAAATGTGCTGAAAACACCCAAACATTCAGTCCTTTAATCCTAACAAAAACACAAAACAAGTCAAATTATGCTGAAAACACAAACATTCAGTCATTTAAACCTAACAAAAACACAAAACAAGTCAAATGTGCTGAAAACACAAACATTCAGTCATTTAATCATAACAAAAACACAAAACAGCAAATGTTCTGAAAACACAAACTTTCAGTCCTTTATTCCTAACAAAAACACAAAACAAGTCAAATCATGCTGAAAACAGAAACATTCAGTCATTTAATCCTAACAAAAACACAAAACAAGTGTGCTGAAAACACAAAATTTCAGTCATTTAATCTTAACAAAAACACAAAACAAGTCAAATGTGCTGAAAACACAAACTTTCAGTCATTTAACTAAACAAGTCAAATGTGCTGAAAACACCCAAACATTCAGTCATTTAATCCTAACAAAAACACAAAACAAGTGTGCTGAAAACACAAAATTTCAGTCATTTAATCTTAACAAAAACACAAAACAAGTCAAATGTGCTGAAAACACAAACTTTCAGTCATTTAACTAAACAAGTCAAATGTGCTGAAAACACCCAAACATTCAGTCCTTTAATCCTAACAAAAACACAAAACAAGTCAAATTATGCTGAAAACACAAACATTCAGTCATTTAAACCTAACAAAAACACAAAACAAGTGTGCTGAAAACACAAAATTTCAGTCATTTAATCTTAACAAAAACACAAAACAAGTCAAATGTGCTGAAAACACAAACTTTCAGTCATTTAACTAAACAAGTCAAATGTGCTGAAAACACCCAAACATTCAGTCATTTAAACATAACAAAAACACAAAACAAGTCAAATTATGCTGAAAACACAAACATTCAGTCATTTAATCCTAACAAAAACACAAAACAAGTCAAATGTGCTGAAAACACAAACATTCAGTCATTTAATCTTAACAAAAACACAAAACAAGTCAAATTATGCTGAAAACACAAACATTCAGTCATTTAAACCTAACAAAAAACACAAAATAAGTGCTGAAACACACAAAATTTCAGTCCTTTAATCCTAACAAAAACACAACACAAGTCAAATGTGCTGAAAACACAAACTTTCAGTCCTTTAATCCTAACAAAAACACAAAACAAGTCAAATTATGCTGAAAACACAAACATTCAGTCCTTTAATCTTAACAAAAACCCAAAACAAGTCAAATTATGCTGAAAACACAAACATTCAGTCCTTTAATCCTAACAAAAACACAAAACAAGTCAAATTATGCTGAAAACACAAACATTCAGTCATTTAAACCTAACAAAAACACAAAACAAGTCAAATTATGCTGCAAACACAAACTTTCAGTCCTTTAATCCTAACAAAAACACAAAACAAGACAAATGTGCTGAATGCATATTTTGGCAATTTTTTGATTCAAAATTCTTTAACAAAAAAAAAAATGAATAAAACGAAATTTTGCATATTTTGACGAAAATTGTTGGAAATTAATAAAATAAAGTATTTTTAATGCAATAATTACTTTTATCAAATTTTAAATATTTTAATGCAAAAATTGGTGCAATAAATATTTAATGCGAAAAGTGTCAAAAATTAATAAAAAGAATTTAAATATTTTTATAGAAAAATTGTCGTAAATTGTTAAAAATGCGCTTATTATTATGTATTTTTTAGGATTAAAGGGAACATATTTTGCGTTACCCTTTTTCAGTGAAAGAAATTGAAAATTATTTCAACGAGAAATTTGCATTTAAAATGTTTTGTTTTTTTCAATAAACTTCATTCTTTTTTATTTTGTTTAAAATTTCTGACGAATTTATAAATATATTCTTTTCCTTATTGACAACGGTTTGACTGTTCATCTCCGTCTGGTGAAATCCATGGGATAGCAAATGTATGTGCGTGAATTAATTATTACTTTTAAGCAAAAATATTTTTTAAATAGTGAAATTAAATGCCAATAAATTTCAGACGTAATTTTTTTTTGGCGAATGCAATAAATAGGCCTTCTAATCTCAACTCTCTCCACTCTTGTGAATCAAAAAGTAAAAATTTTTTTTAATTTTAATTCTAAATGTTTTTAAATTTTCTCTAAATTTATAAATATTTTGAAAATCTGTAAAAAAATACAGCAAAAAATATGGCCTGCAAATTTGCGACGGTGCTGGCGTTGTTCAGCCTAATCGCACTGCTCGGCATCGGCGCTGCAAGTGGCCATCACCTCCAGCATGGGCAGCAGGCGGCAAAAGGAATGGCAAGGCGAGTTGTTGGCGGCTTTAGGCCTAATACATTAAACGAGAACCTCACCACTGAATTTTGCTTATTATAAAAATTTTATTGAAAATAGGAAATGTATCCAAAGATCGAAAAATTCAATTTAAATGGAAAATTCCATTTTAGTGTGCCGCTTCGTCGCATGGACAGCCTCCGAACGCGTCTGGCGGCAGCCGGGTCGTTGGAGCAGTACCAGAAGCATTTTCATAAATCGTTGCGCCAGCGTTGGGAACGAATCAGAGATAGCACGACATTTGATGCCGATGCACGAGTTGGCACTGACGCAGTGTTGCACAACTATATGGACGTGAGTTTTTGTTGATAACCAGTTGCGGCCGGGTTGGATTGAGACTGAAATATCCACTTGGTACTGAACTAGTTTTTTTAAAATTTGGAAATTTTATTTTTGTTTGCAAATCACGTCTAGAGGCTTAGGGAGCAAGCACCTCCTACTTAAAATGACAATTTAAATTTTTAAAAAAACGGAATTTATTGCAGACCCAATATTATGGCGAAATTTCCATCGGTTCACCGCCACAAAACTTCACCGTCCTCTTCGACACCGGTTCTTCCAACCTTTGGGTGCCGTCCAAAAAATGCTCAATTAAGGACAAGTCCTGTTGTAAGCATTTTATATTCCTTTTTCCATTATTTAAAAAATTGAAAATGCCAATGTCAGCTCTCCGCCACAAATTTGTCAGCTCCAAATCGTCTTCCTACCAGCCGGACGGACGGCAAATGGCAATAAAGTACGGCTCCGGCGCAATGGACGGGTACGGTAGGAATTTTTTAAAATAATTTTAATATTTTTTACTCAGATTTATCTCCAAGGACAGTGTTTGTGTATCGAACATTTGTGTGCAACAACAGGAATTTGCGGAGGCCACCAAGCATGCCTAGGCTTTTGGGTTTAAAAATTTCACAAAACAAAATTTTAGGGAACTAGGGTTTGAGACTTCCAACTTTGACGGCATTCTCGGCATGGCATTCCCAGAAGCTTCTGTTAAAAACCTGTCGACCGTATTCGACAACATGGTCACCCAACACAAAGTGCAGGAGCCACTCTTCTCATTTTGGCTTAACCGGTTAATGAATAAATAAATACTCCCAAATTTATAAAATTTTGTGTTTATAGCAATCCGGCATCGAAACTTGGAGGCGAGATGACCATCGGAGGCACCGATCAACAACGCTTTGTGGCACCGATCACTTACACTCCAGTAACGCGCAAGGCCTACTGGCAGTTCAAGGTGTATAATACTGTAGTTTGATCGGGAAATACTGTACTAAAATTGATTTTTAAAATTTTGGCGATTTGTTTTAGCGGATGCATTTAAAAAATGAAGCAACAAAGGCCCTTAAATAGTGCCTGTTTTAGATGGACTCAATTAGTGGCAGCCAAGGCAAAATTGTGTGTCAAAATGGATGCCAAGCAATGGCTGACACCGGTAGGGTTTCTATTTTTAGCTAAAATTTAATAGTCAATTTAAATTCTTTTTATTATATATTTTATAATTTCAGGCGCCTCTCTGATTCTTGGACCGAAAAATGAAGTGGAAGAAATTCAGAAATACATCGGTGCAACTCCGCACTTACACGGCGAAGTTTAAATCCAACAGAAAATTTTGTATTAGTGATAAATTTAATATTCTTAAATTTTCAAAACTTTTTAATGTTTAAAACCATTATTTTTAACAGTATACGGTGCCTTGCGAAAAAATTCCAACCCTTCCTGACATTTCATTCAACATCGGCGGCAAGGCGTACACCTTGAAGGGCAAGGACTATGTGTTAAAGCTCACCACCAACAAGGGCAAAACCATATGCCTGTAATTTAAAATTTTGGAAAAAACGATTTAAAATTTAAAATTCAAGCTCTGGCTTCATGGGCACCAACTTTTCGGGAAGAGTTAGAGAACTTTGGGTTCTTGGCGATGTGTTTATTGGTGCTTTTTGAATATTTTGGGGTTTTTGATTAAAAAAGTATTTTTCAGGCCGCTATTACACTGTGTTCGATGTTGGCCAAAGCCGGATCGGGTTTGCGCAGGCCAAAGACGAAAACCGGTGATTTTTCTCCTTTTTTTGAATAAATTGCCAAAATTTTAAAATATTTTAGCGCGCCAGTTGAGCCCGCAGTTCGCGATTTTATTGACTGAGGCTGTCTCTATCAATTATTTTAATGAATAAATTGGCATAAAACCAGGGCTTCCAGATTTGAGGTTTTAACATCTTTTTGTTGTTTTTTGGAAAGTCAATGATGCTAAAATTTAAAAAAATTACGATTTGATTTTTTGGATGCTCCTGATGATTTTTGCTGCTTTTTGTGTGTTTTGAGGATTTTATAAGTGTTTTTTGAGAATTTCACTGATAGAACGCAAATCTTCTATTAAATTTTGAATATTTGGCGTAATGATCATCCATTTTTCTCTGTATTTTATTTTTAATTTAAAAGCTTGTTCGGTTTTGAAATAATTGGGAATTTCTGAATTCCATTTTTGAATGCAAAAAAACATCGCATTTTCTGCAATTTAGTTGCAACTTGCAAATCTGGTAGCAAATTGAGTCAAAAAAATTTAAAATTTTTCTCGGCGCCCCCCTAAAAAAAGTATTTGAGAACCGTGAAAATAAAATTTAAATTTATTTGGGTCTTTGCCCCATTTTTAATTAAATACGAAATAAATTAATTTAAAATTGTTTTGCGCAAAAATCCAACTTATCTTCAAAATGCCTTCATATTTATGCATAATTGGCACAAAAGCCTACAACTAATTGTGAATTAACAGTTTTGGCAGTTTTATGATCTTTCAATCTTGGCACATTTTCTCCGATTAAAATTCCCCAAGTTTTCTTGGCCATTTTCGATGGTCGAACCATCAGTAGACCCCGTCGATCAAGCGCGGTCTGTAGTCGTACAGCTTTATGTACGAGTCATGGTACGGGTCGTAGTAGCGTCTGTACGGGTCGTAGAAGCGGTTCCACCCGTACTGCCACGGGTTGAACTTCATTCGTCTGAAATTGATATTTTATTTTTGAATTTTCATAAATTCTAGAATCCCGGAATTCAAATTTGTAGCTAACAGGGGAATGAATATTTATGTAGATTTTGAAATTTTATTTCGATTTTAATGTTGACTTCTCATTATTATAAAATAGGGTTAAAAATTCAAGAAATCTTTTTCAATATTTTAGCGGAAAATTTAGCATATTTAATTTTTATAAAAAAAAGTTAGCCTGGCAAAATAAAATTGGCCAGTTGCTGTGCCGCGCGATTCGAAATTCCATTGGTAAGGGTATTGATCGATTTGTCTAAAATTTCAAATTATAAAAATTACTAATATTTTAAAAAATGCTCTCTGAACCCGTGATAATAATGGCGATGGAATTGAGTGCGCTTGTAACGGGGCGAAAAATGATAGTATTTGTCGGACATGTAACTTCGCTAAATAAGGAAATTTTAAATGCAAATAGTGTCGGATATTAATAAAAACAATAAATTTAAAATAATTTAATGCAAAAATTGTTAGAATTAATAAAATAATCAAATTTAAATATTTAATGCGAAAATTGTCGGGATTAATTATTAAGCATAAACGACAATTAAAAAACTTGAATGTTAATTTTATAACAAAAATTCGTAAAGCATACCAAGGAATACCACGGGTTCACACGGTAAACATCCGATTTGACGGAAGAAAAACCAGTGAATGGCATCTGGAAAAAAGAGCACATTTTTTACAAAAAAAATAAGCTACATAATTAGCTCCGGCACATCCAAAAGCTGGTATCTCGATGTGGGAACGTGAACGTGGTAACTAAAATTTTAAGTTTATTGATTTTTATTTCAAATTTAAAATAAAAAATGTTTTCTTATTTTTCTAACTCTTGCATAGATTTTAGCATAAAAATAGTTTAAAATTGGAGTTTGATTGCCTAATTTTTGATTCATTTACAGAAGCGCTTCGTGCTGCTTCACTTCCGCGCGCTTCACTTGACACACGAACGGCGGATGCTGAACGGTAAATACCGTACACCCGGCGTGGCATAATTTGGCCAATTGAAAAAATGGATAAATTTAAATTTAAAAAGCCATTCAATTGAATCGAATCAAAATTTGATCATAAATAAATGTTTTCAATCAAAATCGATTGAAGCATAAATATAGGTAATTACATTTAAATCATGGCGGAAATTCTAAAACAGTTGTTTTCTTCGCCCGTGAGCGTTTTTGAGCTTACGGCTTGAAGGCTCTAATCCCCGAAGGGGATAAATATTGATTTTTTGCTTTGATTGGTCCTGACGTCAAAAATTGCTCAAAAGTGTATGAAATTAAAGGAAAATAAGGCGGACAAATTATTGAAGATTTAGCTTTAAAATTAATAGAAATTAAAGGAAAATAAGACGGGAAAATTTGAAGATTTATTTTAAAATTAATATTGTAGCTGAAATTTTGAGGGTTGTCGAAAATAGTATGTTTTTCGTAATTTACCCAATTTTTTTTAATTCAAAAAAATACGCCGTTTATTACTATTGTCGAAACTTAGAGTTGCTACACATAATTCGAGTTGACTAATAATTTTCATTTTACCATTTAATTAGAGTTAAATTGAAACAAAACAAAAAAATGCATATGAAATACTTATGGCCTCTGGACTACTTCCGATGAATTATAATAAATATGCCGCATCATCATTACCTAATATTTAATAACGGGGGTTTTTATAACAAATAAATAAAAACAGCGTTATTAAAACAAGATATTATTCATTTATGTGTATTTAAATATTATTAAAAATGCTAAAATTCGTATTTTTGTATGTAACATTGGCTTTCATAATACGACCTGGACTTTCAGGTGAATTTTAAAAAATTGATAAAATACTTTAATTTAATTAATTTTGAAAATAAATTTACACCACAGCCTTTGTGGAGGTTCAAATTGGCTAAAAAAATGTTTTAAAATACCAAATTCAAAAAGCGAAAAAATGTATTATTAACTTTTCTTTAAATAGGGGAATGAATCAAAACATTATTTATTTTAATTAATTATAAACAACATTAACAAATTTTACAAAATATTGGTTCGGTTTTTGAAACAATTTATCGTAAAATAATTTTCAAAAACAAAAATTTTAGCAAATAACAATTTGCGTGAATGGAAGAACGCTTGCCTGGCGATCGTAAGTGAATTGGAGGCGCACAAATCTTTGGAAAATTATTGTGGTGATAATTTGGGTAAATTAGACGAAAAATTGCATCAATTAAATCGAAAAAGTGGGGCCCCAGAGTTGCCTCGAATTTAAAAAAAGTCCAAATTTCGATAAATTTCCCAGTCAAGTTTCGAGTCTAAAAACCTCAAGTTTCGAGTGTTTTTTTTTTAAATAATTGGGGAAAAAATTTGGTAACAAAATGTGTCATCTTATCAGGGATCGGCGGTGTGCCGGTGTGGACAGGGTTAGAATGGAAGTTTAGAACTGTTAATCAAAACCCAGGCCAGGACTAAGTTGCTAATAATAATTAGGAATTTGTTTGACAAAAAAGGTTTTTTTCATTTATTTTTCGTAATTCGTTTGAATGGGGCAAAATTTCAAATTCGTTCATAGCGGGTTCAATACACCATAGAAAGTTAATTTGCAAGCAAATTCATTAGTGGATCCTTTACATTATGCAAAAGATCAAGCAAAATTTATATTTAAAATAATTTTAAAAAAATTTTAATAAAATAAAAGTATTGATTCGCCAACGCTTCAATGACATTGGAGAATTTGCAAGTAAATGCTGTAACAATGAACATATTGATCAACAAAAAATTAACCAAATGTTACACGAGTCCACAAAATGTTATGCCAAATTACACCACGGATTGAATGAACTGGGAATAACTTAGCAATTTTTAGTTGCCCGGAGTGCCACGGCATTTGTGCCTAAAACATTCTCTGATCAAATATTGGCAGAGGATTTGAAGCAATTTGTTATGAATGAATATTTAAACCAGAGTGCTTTGAACAAATGTCATGCATATGCTCGGCAAATAATTGAGGAAGCCTTCAAAATGCCTAATAAAATTCCGAAAGAAAAATCAATAAAAGTCCGGAGGAAAAAATCAATACTCATAAAGATAAAACCTATGAAATTTTTATCAGAAAATCAATAATACACCGAGAAAGATGCATATGAAAATGTCGATTACCTATTCTACTGATTGATTGATCACTTTAAACATTAGTTTTGGTGCATGACATGTCGTCCCCGAAGAACCCCCACCCCCCCCCCCCCGACAAGTCGTCCCCAACCCGCGACATGTCGTCCCCAAAGAACCCCGACAAGTTGTCCCCAACCCCCGACATGTCGTCCCCGAAGAACCCCGACCGACATTCCGCCCTCGAAGGGTCGGGGAGCAACCCAATTTTTCGATCTTTCCTAAACCAAAAAGAATCCATAGATTTTTTTTCTCGTTATTTGATCGTTGCTCGAACATAAAGTTTTCCTCAAAAATATTTATTTTTGTATATCAAATTCCTTTCATTTTCTGTTTGATGAATCATTTACAACGGCTTCATCGTTTTTTCTTCTCAAAAATAAGCCTATTCATGTTGGATGGTTCCATCTTCATCAACTTTCGTGCGTCCATCAGATTTTTGTTAACATTTTGAATTCGTTTGGTGAATCATTCAAAGCTTAAAAACGTTAAAACATTTTTTTTTTTTGCTTTTGTGAGAAGATTTTGCGTATAAATAGGCAAAGTTGCCACTTTGGCTTCATTATTTTTGTTTCTCAAATCGCCTATTTTGTTCATTTGGTTGGCTTTCATCGGCGCCCGCCCCCATCAGATTTCACTTACATTTTAAAACATTTTACGGCCTCGAATTCCAAATTTTTGAGATTTTTTGCAATATATATTCTTTTGTAAGATTTATTAATTATAATTATGTACAATTCCGACTTCTTTAAGAAACAATTTAAATTCAGAAAAGAAATCCAAAGAATTCTTTCCCAAAAAATCACCCCCATTTTACCCCAATTTCTAATCAATGATTGCCCTGTTGGTCCTTCTTGTTGCGCTTGTTGATCCCAATTTGGGGAACTTTTGGGATCAGGGGAGCTTCTGGGACCATAAAGGTAATGATTTTCATTAATAATTAAAACTAATTTTTAAAATATTTGTTTTTTTTTGCAGCTGACAACTGTTACTATGCCCTTCGCCATCGTGGCACTCCGTCCGTGGACATGTTTCGCAAAATGCAACAGTGGGGCACGTCCGACGTCTGGGAGGGACTTGAACTGGACGAACGTGATTGCCATGCCTATTTTGACGGGTGCCAGACGTACTCGTGCATTGATGGTTGGGAAAAATTGTTTAAAAAAATATTTAAGAAAAAAAATAGTTGGTTATATAAATTTTTGAATAATTTTGTGGCAGAAAATGGTGACCAGATATTTGTCGTCAACTCATGCGTTCCGGACACTGGCAAATGCTCTCACAGCGAATTGGACCCAATTTGTGCCAACGATGGTGGCACTCCCAAATGCGAACTTTGCCACGAAGGCTTATGCAACAAGGCGAAAATTGAGCTGAAAAACGTTCAGAAGCCCAACAACCCGCCGGAGACTGGCACGGGCGGTGCCAAAAACGAATCGTCCTCTGAAGTGAATGGCACGGGCGGTGCCAAAAACGAATCGTCCTCCGAAGAGAATGGCATGACGACCGGTGCCAACGACGAAATGTCCTCCACCCCGGCCGATTGAAGAGATGGCACACAGAATAAGACGACGAAGATGCATTTGAGAATTGTCATAAATTCAAATTCATAATGATTTCATTCCGCCCTTCCCCAATCAAAGGCGTTACAGAAGACATACAATATCACAAACTTTTATTATTAATAAAATCTGTGAATTTTATTTGCTTGAACGATTGGAGATGATGAACAGGGATGCCAAATTGCCTTATTTTTAAGGCAAATGCCATAATTTTGGAAATTTGCCTTATTGTTTGCCATATTTTCACACTTGCCATAATTTTGCCATATTTTTGACTTTGGTAAAAAATTCTCATTTTTTAATAGAAGAATGTGAGAATTCCCGAAAAAAGTGCTCTTTGATTCTTAAAATTTGAATATTTAATTACTTTTTGGCGTTCTGTTTGTTATTTTTATGCTTTTCTTGCGGGAAATCTTGTTCCAAAATTGACAACTTTGTTCTTTTAATTTTAAAAGTTACCTTCAGATTCATTTTAAATGTTTAATTGGCTTAAAAATAAAAGAGCATCAGCGGAAGATACTGAAGGCACTAGTTCGGCAGCAATAGATGAAAGAGAAGCGGAAGAAATTTCATCGGATTCAAGTGAGGAATTTGGAGGAGAGGTGAGTGACTGTTAAGTGAAACTGTCGATTTTAGGTTTAACTTAAGCGCAATTTTAGGCTGGGTGTCTCACACTTGCAACGCAGATTTTGCGTCTGCAAAGACAAAATCTACAGCAATAATCAAAGGTTTTAAAATTACCTAGGATTTTTGTAGCTCTTTATTTGAGGAGTGCTTCATCCATTCTTTTGTACACGATTGACTGAACAAATCAATTTGAATGGTGGTTTTTTTTCTATCGGAGTAGACTCCACACCGCACATGAATAATCGGATTCATGCAGTCGTTATTCGGTAAATATGTAGTACTTTTATTTTAAAACTAATTTTTTATAGTTATTTCGATGGAACAGTCAAAAATAAGGTCCTTAAACTGGTTCCGATGATTGCGGAAAATGCCATCTCAATTTCAAATATGCTTCAAACTGTAAATGGCTCGGATTTTTGGCGGAATATGAAGATTTTGGCTGGATCGCTTTCGAAGAAATCAGTTTCGACAAAATTTGCAGAGTTGCACGGATGCACCGGACGAGTTGGACAACCTGTTTGACGAGGTGGTAGAATTGAAAGATGTAATCAGAGAATTAGAAGCAACGGAGGGGTTTTCCAAAAAGAATTTGGAGAAGAAATGGGGTGAAGTGCTGAAGGACAAAAATCTCAAACACATCAAATCATTGGTGTCAATTTTTCTCTCAATATTCCCTTCAAATGCATTCTGCGAATCGGTCTTTTCTGTTGTCAATCATATTTGGACTGATCAATCCAATCAATTTTCCCCGGAAACGGTAAATGCCTTTGTTTGTGTCAAACTGAACTCTGATCTGGACTGTAACTCAGCGTATGATTTTTTTTTGTCGCAAAATGAGCTTTTGAACGCGGCGAAAGGTTTTGAAAAGTACGGGCGAACGCAATAAATCAGATTTTTATTATTTTCTACGTTTTGGTCGCAAAAAACGGATGCCATAAAAATGCCATATTTTTGAACCCTCAATGCCATAAAAATGCCATATTTTTGGAGCCCGTTGCCATATTTTACCGCAGTTGAGTTGGCATCCCTGATGATGAACGACGATCGGGTCAATAGTTTTGGTCATTCTGAAGTGTTAAGAAATTAATAAATTGGCAATTACTTTTTTTTAAAATTTAAACTTATAAAATTATCAACCAACTAATCCACAAAAATTTTTGTACACACAAATCCATCTAAACTCAGAATAATTCGCAGATTTCCATGAACAATGTTTGGGGTTGCTCCCGACATTTTTGGGTCTCACCTCCAACCCCCGACATTCTGTTCCCGAAGGTTCGGGGATCAACCCAAATTTTGTTCAATGTTTCGATCTTTCCTAAAACGAAAAGATTCCAAAGATTTTTTTTAAGGCTTCAACCTCATTAAGTCCATTAAAATTGAGCAAAAAGAAAATATTTCTATAGAAGAAGTTGGGGGAGGACTTTTAACAATGTAAAAAGGATCAATGAAAAGCTTTAACTGTTTTCAAACTCAATCAAACCAACCAAAAACTTCAAATTTGACGCCAAATTAAAATGCATTCATCAAAATGGCAAAGGCAACAAATTTCAGTGTTTTGTCCATTTTGCTCAGTTTGAATTTCTGTCCAAATTCCGTTCGTCTTTCGGATCATTTTCTTTTTTTTGGCGCGTTTGGACCTTCGTTTGCGTAAAGCAGTCTAAAAATTCGAAATAATTTAATCTGAGGAGGCCAAATGCTGCTGTTTAAATCAGGGGTGGTTAGTGGTTACGGATATCCGCGGATATGGAATTTTTGATCGAATACATTCTCAGACCACTGGGATAATGTGATCAATTTTCGAATAAAAGGTTGCTTTTAAACAATTCTCAGACCACTGGGATAATGTGATCAATTTTTGCTTTTAAACAATTCTCAGACCACTGGGATAATGTGATCAATTTTCGAATAAAAGGTTGCTTTTAAACGATTCCCAGACCACTGGGATAATGTGATCAATTTTCGAATAAAAGGTTGCTTTTAAACAATTCTCAGACCACTGGGATAATGTGATCAATTTTCGAATAAAAGGTTGCTTTTAAACAATTCTCAGACCACTGGGATAATGTGATCAATTTTCGAATAAAAGGTTGCTTTTAAACAATTCTCAGACCACTGGGATAATGTGATCAATTTTCGAATAAAAGGTTGCTTTTAAACAATTCTCAGACCACTGGGATAATGTGATCAATTTTCGAATAAAAGGTTGCTTTTAAACAATTCTCAGACCACTGGGATAATGTGATCAATTTTCGAATAAAAGGTTGCTTTTAAACGATTCCCAGACCACTGGGATAATGTGATCAATTTTCGAATAAAAGGTTGCTTTTAAACAATTCTCAGACCACTGGGATAATGTGATCAATTTTCGAATAAAAGGTTGCTTTTAAACAATTCTCAGACCACTGGGATAATGTGATCAATTTTCGAATAAAAGGTTGCTTTTAAACAATTCTCAGACCACTGGGATAATGTGTTCAATTTCCGAATAAAAAGTTGCTTTTACAACACATTATGTATTTTACTATGGAAAATTAGCAAAAAGTGTTACTGTACGGATGGATATCCGCGGACGGATAACCCCTGGCCCAAATCCATCCCTAACCTGTCGTCGCCGATGTCTCTGTCGTTGATGCAGTGAATGAACACGCGATTCTCCAGACGGCGCCAATCCCACTCCACTGCCTCCTGCTCCCACTTGGCCCATTTGGCATCGTCGCGCTCAGTTGGACACAATTGCTCCCCCATCAAATTGTTCCTCAGTTCAAATGTCTCACGGTAAGAACAATAAGTCCCATGCAAAAGGCAATTGATGAAATTGGCCGGAACAGTTGAAGTGAGAAATTGCTTAAAAAGTTATTAATGTAAAGGAATAAAGCGGAGAAAATCCAATAAAATTTAAATAAAAATACCTCTTTCACTCTTTGCACTCCCGTCAAACAATAAAAGCATTGCAACACCTTCGGAAGTCCATCCCCGCGGGGCGTGTACAACCATTTGGCCAAAGCTTGGCCAGATGAAGCGCCGACACTGTCATAGGCCGGGAATTTGGGAAAATCGGAAATGTCGACGGAATGGACCACACGGAGTTTAGCGCAATTGCTCAGAACGTTCGGAGAGAATTGGCGCAAAAGCTTCAAAATGGAGAGGCACAAAAAAAGGGCGCAAATGTTGTCGTTCATCAACGGCCAAATCCGGTGCCAAATAATTGCCCAACTGCGTGTTTCGCGAAAGCTCATCACAATGGAAAGATTGATCTGGAGTCGAAAAGTCGGCGGATGCTTTGAAGAAATTCGATGACACTGTGGCCGCCGACGTAACTACATAAAAAGTAAGAATTTCTACCAATACGGTCATAAATCAACCAATCGACTCCTGCTCGGCCTCTAAAGCACGAATCTAGAAAAAATTTCGCGCAAAAAAAAAATCAGCCAAAAGTTATGGACCAAAGACTGAAGTGTCCCTTTCAAATCTTTTTTTTTTGCTATTGTTTTATAAGAATTATCAGGGGTGTGCACGGATACGAATTTTTGTATCCGTATCCGTCCGTCCTCGAAATCTCATATCCGTTATCCGTCCGTATCCCTGACCTTCCAAAATCCCATATCCGGATATCCGCGGATATACAGCGGATATATCCGGATAAGTGGATTTTTCATATCCTTTATCCGTCCGTATCCGGATATATCCGCGGATATCCGGATGTCCGTGCACACGCCTGAGAATTATTATTTAAAAGAAATATGTTAACGCATTTTTGAATTATTTTATAAGAATTATGATTTATTAAAGAATATGATAAAGCATTTTTGGAATTTTTTATAAGAATTATGATAATATTAAAGAAATATGTTAAAGCATTTTTGGAATTATTTTATAAGAATTATGATAATATTTAAAGAAATAAGTTAAAGCATTTTTGAAATTATTTTATAAGAATTATGATTAAAATTTATGTGATAGGAAGAAAACTAAAATACTATTGATCAGTGCTTAAATTTTAATTGTTTTTTTTTCTGATAAGGCCAGCCTTGGGGAAAATTTCGGCAATTTAATTGGCGAACTTCGTGCTGACATAAACACGTTGGTGCCAAAGTTGGAGATGGCATTGATGGAAGAGCAATTAATGGAGGCATTTGAAAATGGCAAAAAATTCTATCAAACCGAAAAATTGGAGGAATTAATTGAAAAAATAACACAGATGAGGTATGTGCGCTTGACAATATAAATATTTATGTTGGCGTATTATTTGATTATTAGAATTCTTCGAATTTTTCTAATTATTTAAAAATCTTATAATAATACGAGGAGTTAATATTAATTGAATAAAAAATTATTTTTAGTAAAGTTTGGAAAACGTTTTTCTTTATTGTTTCTATATTTTTTTCGTGAAAATAGAACTAGCTATAATTCGAATTTAAAATTCACTTTTGTAAAGATTACTAAGAATAATTCTAATATTCAATAACGATATTTACTTCTTTATAATTTTTTATCCACAAAAAATCATCAACTTTAAAATTAATTTTGTTTTTAATGCATTCATTAAGACTTTGGACACCACCAAAGGCCCGTCTTATTTGGTCAATTTGTCTTCATCGTTTGAACGCGCTAAACGCGAATTAGAACAATTGCGCGAACACAATGCCAATGCCGAGTTTGTAGAAATGGCCAAAGTGTTGTGCATTGTCTCATTGCTTGTGTTCGAAACACGCTTGGACACTGTAAAAAATGAATTTTGTGCAAAAATTGAAGCCGCACCTTCAATAAATGTGAGCTAATTGAGCGGCATTCGGCACCAATTTTTTGAGGAATGGCATCAAATTGGTGCCAAAATTGATTCAACAGAAGCGATATGCCAACATTTTGGAACGGATGCGCGACAAAAATTGGAAGATTTGCTTAAAATGGAACATGAAAAATCATCATCAGTGAGACAACAAATCATGGAAAGGTTAGTGGGGACCAGGGTTGCCTCGAGTTTGATTCTGGCTAAATTGCGAGTCAAGATTCGAGCTTCGAGAATGAAAAATCCTCGAGTTTGAGTATTTTTTTTAAATAATTGAGAAAAAAATTTTGCTTACAAAATATTTCATCTCATTTTGGCTTGGAACGGTTAATTTGTCAAAACCAAGCCAGCAATGAGTTGCAAATAATAGTTTATAATTAACAAAAAGTTTATGAATTTGTTCGATAAAAAGTCGAAATTTTATTAAAATCCGGGTTCATCTGAAATCAGACAAAAATTTAGTTTCGTTTATAACGGTTTCAATAAATACACCATAGAAAGTTAATTTGCTAGCAAATTCATTAATATATCATTCATATTATGCTAAAGAGCAAGCAAATTTAATTTTTATAAAATTTGAAATAAAATAAAAAATTTAGTATTGATATACACTTCGCCAACGCTTCAAAGACATTGGAGAATTTGCAAGTAAATGCGGGAACGGCCCAACTGAGTCTGGCTAACCGAGTCTGGGCCAACTGAGTCTGGCCGACTGAGTCTGGCCAACTGAGTCTGGTGGCCAACTGAGTCTGGCAACTGAGTCTGGTTGGCAGGAAAAATTTTTTAAACTTAAATCTTGTAAAATAAAAAATCAAGAAACATATCCCAAAAAAAATATCTTTCTTAAACAAAAAATGGTAATGGTGTCTTATATAGGTCCCCGAATTTTTAAAAAAAAATCAGTTTTATGTAATTCTGAGAAGTACTCCGGGGTTATCGAGGTCGCTGATCACGAATATGACATCAGATTTATCAATCATCCATCTATGATTTCAACATTGTCGGATTTAGTCGTAAAATCCGAAAAATCGAAAGTTTCGATTTAAGCCCAATTTTTGGCCCAGTTTCCCTTGTTTGCACAAATGTGCACATTTTGATAAGAGGGGCAAATTGTTCGTAAGTCACCCCATTTTTGCCCATTTTCGCTCTTATCTTCCCCAACTGATCAAATATGTCAGTCAATTTCTGCTCACCCGACCTTCTTGTAAACAATTTTGGCCCCTTTATAAGCCCGCTGCTCTTCACCACAAATCAGTTCAGTCTCATTCATTGACCACATTCAAGGCATTCAGCCGCTCATAAGCAATTTCACTCTCGACCTTCCTATACCCCTCCCACTCTGCACAACCCAACAATCCACACATTTGCCAATCGATATCCGTCAGTCTCAATCCCCTTTTGGCCAACTCATCCAAAATCCATATCACACATTTCAAATCCAATCATTGTCTGGCCAAAGCCGCAAATTCAACCATCACTCATTTCTGGGGATTCGGGGGTCATCAATTTCCTGTTTTTCCATTGCATCCAACTGTCCAATTGAGCATTCACCATTGTCCCCCACTAGTCAATTGTGTGGTCACCTCAATCCTAGGTGATCATATTTATTTTCCACATTTCATGTAAATGTGGGGTTTAATTACCCAAGTTTGAGCTGATAAATTGTGCACAATCTTGGCGTTTTTATTCCTACAATTGGCCCAAATCCCGACCACTTCCTCCGGCCCACCAAAGCACTACCGTGTGCGAATCTTGGAGGAACTCCATCTCAATCAACCGAGAGGAGTTCCGACAGTGGCGACCCTGGCAGGGACTTGTGAACAACAACCTGCGCAACAACAAACATTTTCAAATTGGTGGCTTTGATTTTCTTTTGGGGGGAAAATCAAAGAATTCGTTGAGTGTCGACTCTCCGTGGTCGAGCTTAACCGAATCAATCAAAAGGGGTTGGCAAAGTGGTTAAAAAAGGTTGGACTAGGCTCTCTCCGTGGTGCCAGTTTAACTAGGGGTGGTGTACTGTTCGCTCTTCGTGGCGAAGGTATATCCAATTGGGAAAAATTCGTGCTTTTCCGAGTGTACTGTCTGATCTTCGTGTCAGAGGTACATTTCAGCGTTTGTACTGTCTGATCTCCGTGTCAGAGGTACATCTCTCAGTCACTGGTTGTACTGCTCGAACTCCGTGTCAGCTCAGCATTGCACCACCATCGTTCACGCCGAACAACTCAAAGCAACGGCAATAAAGCGGGTGAACAAAAGCACGAAAAGCAACCCAAAGAAAGTCGGCAACAACAAATTCAAGCAGCTACAGCAACAGTCAAACAAGCATTGGACAACGAGTCCTAGCAGCACAACAAGTGCTCAAAGCTGCACCGACGCCAAACACGTTTTTGAACAACAAGTTCAAGCAGTTCAACGAGCAGCAATACTCTTGAACACCAAGTTCAAGCAGTACAGCAAGCAACACAACCAGCAACACAACAATGTCGGGGCCAATCCAGCAAAAATTAGGAGCGGCACTCAAGGTTCTGACTCGCGCACGCACAGCGGCCGAATTGAAACTCCTGGCCGACAACAACGCATCAAATCTCGAGAACGCGCTCAGGTTCGAGACACAGCTCGAAAAGGCACAACAAGAGGCAAAGCACTTGGAGATCTTTATGGACGACATACGCGAAGCGTCCAGTGCATGGGCCGACCTGCTCCGCAAACTACAAGCAGCAGACAGAGAAACTGGAGACGCCGAATTCAGCGCGTTCAACAAGAAAGAAAAAATAAACGACAAGACAGAAGAAGCATCAACAAAACTCCAGGACTTGCGCGACCTCATCGGCACACTCACGGTCCAAGCCCGGCTTTACCGCAGCAGAGCGGATAAAGAAGAGCGAGATGCTCAAGCAGCACATGCACAGGCATTGCAGCATAACTCATCGGCACAACCGCACAACAATGCGCCGGCTTTCACCGCGCCTCTTTATCAATTCCAGCCAATTCAAGTGGAACGTTTCTCCGGCCAAAAGCGTCAATGGCCGGAGTTTTACGAGTCGTTCAAATCGGCAATCGGAAGTCAGCCGATCAGCAAAGCCGAAAAATTCAATCTCCTGCGCAACATGCTTGGAGGAGAAGCCCGGCAACTCGTCTCCGGCTTCAGGCTGGAAGACCAGAACTTCGACGTCGTACTTCAGTTGCTAAAAGACACATACGGCGCACCGGAAGAGCACATCAGAGCTCTGCACTTCGAACTGGCCAATCTCAAGGCCTGCAAAAGTCTTCGCGACACACAGGAATTCCTGCTCCAGCTCGAACGACTCACGCGCGAACTCAACAATGCTGGAGAGGACTTCGAAGGTCCGCCAACCTTTCTCATGCTGGAAAAGAAGCTGACGCCAGCATTCCTCCGGACAATACTCAACAAAAAAGGGGAGGATCCTGCGCAGTGGAACACCACTAAGTTCCGCAACGTACTCAACGAAGCAGTCCGAAAGGAAACACAAATTCAAGAAGTAATGAGAGAGTACGGCCATCAGCAATCTGCGCAAACACACAATCAATCAACGCACGCCCAACCGCATGTGGCACCCAACAAAGCGACAACAGGCAGAAGCTACAATCCAGTTCCGACACAAAGGGAACACACATTCGAGGCATACAGACGTCACGACCAAGCCCCGGAACAACCGGATCGCACCTTTGTCTCCGCAACGGTCGATGAGACACGGCAATGGCACAGCGAAATGCCACCGCAACACAAGCACCAAACGATAAGGCAACAGACGACCCAACAGCAGCAACTCCGCGCATCGGAGCGCTCACAGCACTCAAGCCCGCCAGAGACAGGGAACAATCAGAGGAAACCACCCTATCCTTGCCTCTTCTGCGGAAGCAATCATTGGCACGAAGAATGCCAACAATTCAACACACTTCAGCAACGGCTCGACATCATTCGAGAGAAACAATTGTGTTTCAAATGCCTGAAGCCAAATCATCGAGCATACGCCTGTTCACGTCCAAACAAGTGCTACAGATGCAAACGACGTCATCCTACAGCGCTTTGTAGAGACGGACTCAACGAGTCAGCGCAAGACACAACGGCAACAAACGAGCGCAATAATTACAACCAAGGACCAACTCAATTTGCCACCGCAGCGATAGATCCAGTCAACTGCAAACGCGGATCCAAATCCTCCAACGGCATCAAAGCAAAAGTTATGCCGCAACAATGCAACGCAATCAGGGGCAACCAAACAAAAGCCCTACTCATGACAACAACGTCAACAATCTTCAATCCAGCGCAACCGCATCGCAACATGGCGGCAACGGTGTTTATCGACCCAGGAAGCCATCGATCATTCATCACAAAAAGAGCAGCAAGACAACTGAATCTACCCGTAGCCCACACCGAAGAATGCCATCTAACCAGCTTCGGCGCTCGAAAGCCAAAGAAGTACATCAGCGATCTGGTTAAGATCGGAATGCAATGCGCAGGGGGAAAACGACTCATCTTCAACCTCAACGCGCTACAGTTTCTGGTGAACGACATGCCAGTAATCGACTTGAACCGATTGGGCAAAACACAAATGCAACGCACAAAGCTGTCGCCACCGCATAGCGAAAAACAACCCGACATCATGCTAGGCATGGATGTCTGGCACGAACTCAACGTTCACCCAATCGAACGCCTACCCAGCGGCTTCATGCTATGCAATTCAACAATCGGCAAAATCCTCAGCGGATCTGGACGAGTCGTATTGACTCAAGCCTTCAACGTCACATTTGTTGGCCCAGTACAGGAACAAACCACAACTACACCAAAAAGGCACCCAGCGAAAAGCCAATCGCAAAGCAGCCCGCCAAAGAAAAGGCACTGTCAAACTTCTGGTCAGAAGAAGAACAAGAAGAAGCAGCCTCAAGTTCGACCGGATTCGAACTCAACCACCACCAACGTTGATCCAAACACCACGGTGCAAGGAGTTCAAACAAGCCGACAAGAAAAAGAGAGAGCACTTCTCAAACAGCATCAACGGAACAAACTGTTGACAAACACAGCTCGGCTGCGCACAAATGCACCTCATCCAGCTGCACCTCAGGCAAAGAAACCAGCAATCATTGACCTCACGTCAGACCTCAACAGCAACAAAGACAACTCAAACTCATCCGACGTGGAAGTCATCGAGAAAAACCAACCAATCACGCCGAATTGGAAAGAAACATTGCAATCGAAGTCAACAAGACGAAGCGCACCTTACGTCAAACAGACTCTTGGCACGCTTATGCTCATCAGCATAATTGGACTGATAGCCATGCATCCAATCGCAGTGGTACAACTCGCACATCCGACTCAGGTACAATCAACAATCGAAACGACGGCCGATTGGACATCAACCACAGCACGAGCATGGAACACGCCTCCAACAACGACATGGCCTCAATCAACGACAAGGCCATGGCCAACGTTAACAGTGCCAACGAATCTACACGTGGACGGCCACAGCTGTGAAACCTACAACGACAAAAAGGAAACAGCGCGGCACGACAAACCACACATCGCCAATCAGCAAATCCCCTTCCGCCGCAGGTTGGGATCGACAACAGCAGCAACAGCCAATGGCAACTCGACACCGACGCAAAAGCAATATGCGGTTCTGGTGCCCGGCCTGTTCGCCTACCTACGACGACGGACAGACGTCCCCGATGAGTCAAGATTCGAGCTTCGAGAATGAAAAATCCTCGAGTTTGAGTATTTTTTTTAAATAATTGAGAAAAAAATTTTGCTTACAAAATATTTCATCTCATTTTGGCTTGGAACGGTTAATTTGTCAAAACCAAGCCAGCAATGAGTTGCAAATAATAGTTTATAATTAACAAAAAGTTTATGAATTTGTTCGATAAAAAGTCGAAATTTTATTAAAATCCGGGTTCATCTGAAATCAGACAAAAATTTAGTTTCGTTTATAACGGTTTCAATAAATACACCATAGAAAGTTAATTTGCTAGCAAATTCATTAATATATCATTCATATTATGCTAAAGAGCAAGCAAATTTAATTTTTATAAAATTTGAAATAAAATAAAAAATTTAGTATTGATATACACTTCGCCAACGCTTCAAAGACATTGGAGAATTTGCAAGTAAATGCGGGAACGGCCCAACTGAGTCTGGCTAACCGAGTCTGGGCCAACTGAGTCTGGCCGACTGAGTCTGGCCAACTGAGTCTGGTGGCCAACTGAGTCTGGCAACTGAGTCTGGTTGGCAGGAAAAATTTTTTAAACTTAAATCTTGTAAAATAAAAAATCAAGAAACATATCCCAAAAAAAATATCTTTCTTAAACAAAAAATGGTAATGGTGTCTTATATAGGTCCCCGAATTTTTAAAAAAAAAATCAGTTTTATGTAATTCTGAGAAGTACTCCGGGGTTATCGAGGTCGCTGATCACGAATATGACATCAGATTTATCAATCATCCATCTATGATTTCAACATTGTCGGATTTAGTCGTAAAATCCGAAAAATCGAAAGTTTCGATTTAAGCCCAATTTTTGGCCCAGTTTCCCTTGTTTGCACAAATGTGCACATTTTGATAAGAGGGGCAAATTGTTCGTAAGTCACCCCATTTTTGCCCATTTTCGCTCTTATCTTCCCCAACTGATCAAATATGTCAGTCAATTTCTGCTCACCCGACCTTCTTGTAAACAATTTTGGCCCCTTTATAAGCCCGCTGCTCTTCACCACAAATCAGTTCAGTCTCATTCATTGACCACATTCAAGGCATTCAGCCGCTCATAAGCAATTTCACTCTCGACCTTCCTATACCCCTCCCACTCTGCACAACCCAACAATCCACACATTTGCCAATCGATATCCGTCAGTCTCAATCCCCTTTTGGCCAACTCATCCAAAATCCATATCACACATTTCAAATCCAATCATTGTCTGGCCAAAGCCGCAAATTCAACCATCACTCATTTCTGGGGATTCGGGGGTCATCAATTTCCTGTTTTTCCATTGCATCCAACTGTCCAATTGAGCATTCACCATTGTCCCCCACTAGTCAATTGTGTGGTCACCTCAATCCTAGGTGATCATATTTATTTTCCACATTTCATGTAAATGTGGGGTTTAATTACCCAAGTTTGAGCTGATAAATTGTGCACAATCTTGGCGTTTTTATTCCTACAATTGGCCCAAATCCCGACCACTTCCTCCGGCCCACCAAAGCACTACCGTGTGCGAATCTTGGAGGAACTCCATCTCAATCAACCGAGAGGAGTTCCGACAGTGGCGACCCTGGCAGGGACTTGTGAACAACAACCTGCGCAACAACAAACATTTTCAAATTGGTGGCTTTGATTTTCTTTTGGGGGGAAAATCAAAGAATTCGTTGAGTGTCGACTCTCCGTGGTCGAGCTTAACCGAATCAATCAAAAGGGGTTGGCAAAGTGGTTAAAAAAGGTTGGACTAGGCTCTCTCCGTGGTGCCAGTTTAACTAGGGGTGGTGTACTGTTCGCTCTTCGTGGCGAAGGTATATCCAATTGGGAAAAATTCGTGCTTTTCCGAGTGTACTGTCTGATCTTCGTGTCAGAGGTACATTTCAGCGTTTGTACTGTCTGATCTCCGTGTCAGAGGTACATCTCTCAGTCACTGGTTGTACTGCTCGAACTCCGTGTCAGCTCAGCATTGCACCACCATCGTTCACGCCGAACAACTCAAAGCAACGGCAATAAAGCGGGTGAACAAAAGCACGAAAAGCAACCCAAAGAAAGTCGGCAACAACAAATTCAAGCAGCTACAGCAACAGTCAAACAAGCATTGGACAACGAGTCCTAGCAGCACAACAAGTGCTCAAAGCTGCACCGACGCCAAACACGTTTTTGAACAACAAGTTCAAGCAGTTCAACGAGCAGCAATACTCTTGAACACCAAGTTCAAGCAGTACAGCAAGCAACACAACCAGCAACACAACAATGTCGGGGCCAATCCAGCAAAAATTAGGAGCGGCACTCAAGGTTCTGACTCGCGCACGCACAGCGGCCGAATTGAAACTCCTGGCCGACAACAACGCATCAAATCTCGAGAACGCGCTCAGGTTCGAGACACAGCTCGAAAAGGCACAACAAGAGGCAAAGCACTTGGAGATCTTTATGGACGACATACGCGAAGCGTCCAGTGCATGGGCCGACCTGCTCCGCAAACTACAAGCAGCAGACAGAGAAACTGGAGACGCCGAATTCAGCGCGTTCAACAAGAAAGAAAAAATAAACGACAAGACAGAAGAAGCATCAACAAAACTCCAGGACTTGCGCGACCTCATCGGCACACTCACGGTCCAAGCCCGGCTTTACCGCAGCAGAGCGGATAAAGAAGAGCGAGATGCTCAAGCAGCACATGCACAGGCATTGCAGCATAACTCATCGGCACAACCGCACAACAATGCGCCGGCTTTCACCGCGCCTCTTTATCAATTCCAGCCAATTCAAGTGGAACGTTTCTCCGGCCAAAAGCGTCAATGGCCGGAGTTTTACGAGTCGTTCAAATCGGCAATCGGAAGTCAGCCGATCAGCAAAGCCGAAAAATTCAATCTCCTGCGCAACATGCTTGGAGGAGAAGCCCGGCAACTCGTCTCCGGCTTCAGGCTGGAAGACCAGAACTTCGACGTCGTACTTCAGTTGCTAAAAGACACATACGGCGCACCGGAAGAGCACATCAGAGCTCTGCACTTCGAACTGGCCAATCTCAAGGCCTGCAAAAGTCTTCGCGACACACAGGAATTCCTGCTCCAGCTCGAACGACTCACGCGCGAACTCAACAATGCTGGAGAGGACTTCGAAGGTCCGCCAACCTTTCTCATGCTGGAAAAGAAGCTGACGCCAGCATTCCTCCGGACAATACTCAACAAAAAAGGGGAGGATCCTGCGCAGTGGAACACCACTAAGTTCCGCAACGTACTCAACGAAGCAGTCCGAAAGGAAACACAAATTCAAGAAGTAATGAGAGAGTACGGCCATCAGCAATCTGCGCAAACACACAATCAATCAACGCACGCCCAACCGCATGTGGCACCCAACAAAGCGACAACAGGCAGAAGCTACAATCCAGTTCCGACACAAAGGGAACACACATTCGAGGCATACAGACGTCACGACCAAGCCCCGGAACAACCGGATCGCACCTTTGTCTCCGCAACGGTCGATGAGACACGGCAATGGCACAGCGAAATGCCACCGCAACACAAGCACCAAACGATAGGGCAACAGACGACCCAACAGCAGCAACTCCGCGCATCGGAGCGCTCACAGCACTCAAGCCCGCAGAGACAGGGAACAATCAGAGGAAACCACCCTATCCTTGCCTCTTCTGCGGAAGCAATCATTGGCACGAAGAATGCCAACAATTCAACACACTTCAGCAACGGCTCGACATCATTCGAGAGAAACAATTGTGTTTCAAATGCCTGAAGCCAAATCATCGAGCATACGCCTGTTCACGTCCAAACAAGTGCTACAGATGCAAACGACGTCATCCTACAGCGCTTTGTAGAGACGGACTCAACGAGTCAGCGCAAGACACAACGGCAACAAACGAGCGCAATAATTACAACCAAGGACCAACTCAATTTGCCACCGCAGCGATAGATCCAGTCAACTGCAAACGCGGATCCAAATCCTCCAACGGCATCAAAGCAAAAGTTATGCCGCAACAATGCAACGCAATCAGGGGCAACCAAACAAAAGCCCTACTCATGACAACAACGTCAACAATCTTCAATCCAGCGCAACCGCATCGCAACATGGCGGCAACGGTGTTTATCGACCCAGGAAGCCATCGATCATTCATCACAAAAAGAGCAGCAAGACAACTGAATCTACCCGTAGCCCACACCGAAGAATGCCATCTAACCAGCTTCGGCGCTCGAAAGCCAAAGAAGTACATCAGCGATCTGGTTAAGATCGGAATGCAATGCGCAGGGGGAAAACGACTCATCTTCAACCTCAACGCGCTACAGTTTCTGGTGAACGACATGCCAGTAATCGACTTGAACCGATTGGGCAAAACACAAATGCAACGCACAAAGCTGTCGCCACCGCATAGCGAAAAACAACCCGACATCATGCTAGGCATGGATGTCTGGCACGAACTCAACGTTCACCCAATCGAACGCCTACCCAGCGGCTTCATGCTATGCAATTCAACAATCGGCAAAATCCTCAGCGGATCTGGACGAGTCGTATTGACTCAAGCCTTCAACGTCACATTTGTTGGCCCAGTACAGGAACAAACCACAACTACACCAAAAAGGCACCCAGCGAAAAGCCAATCGCAAAGCAGCCCGCCAAAGAAAAGGCACTGTCAAACTTCTGGTCAGAAGAAGAACAAGAAGAAGCAGCCTCAAGTTCGACCGGATTCGAACTCAACCACCACCAACGTTGATCCAAACACCACGGTGCAAGGAGTTCAAACAAGCCGACAAGAAAAAGAGAGAGCACTTCTCAAACAGCATCAACGGAACAAACTGTTGACAAACACAGCTCGGCTGCGCACAAATGCACCTCATCCAGCTGCACCTCAGGCAAAGAAACCAGCAATCATTGACCTCACGTCAGACCTCAACAGCAACAAAGACAACTCAAACTCATCCGACGTGGAAGTCATCGAGAAAAACCAACCAATCACGCCGAATTGGAAAGAAACATTGCAATCGAAGTCAACAAGACGAAGCGCACCTTACGTCAAACAGACTCTTGGCACGCTTATGCTCATCAGCATAATTGGACTGATAGCCATGCATCCAATCGCAGTGGTACAACTCGCACATCCGACTCAGGTACAATCAACAATCGAAACGACGGCCGATTGGACATCAACCACAGCACGAGCATGGAACACGCCTCCAACAACGACATGGCCTCAATCAACGACAAGGCCATGGCCAACGTTAACAGTGCCAACGAATCTACACGTGGACGGCCACAGCTGTGAAACCTACAACGACAAAAAGGAAACAGCGCGGCACGACAAACCACACATCGCCAATCAGCAAATCCCCTTCCGCCGCAGGTTGGGATCGACAACAGCAGCAACAGCCAATGGCAACTCGACACCGACGCAAAAGCAATATGCGGTTCTGGTGCCCGGCCTGTTCGCCTACCTACGACGACGGACAGACGTCCCCGATCAAAAAGAAAGGAAGGATGAGCCCAATCTACGGATGAGCCAAATCTACGGATGAGCCCAATCTACGGATGAGCCCTTCGCCGTCGGGAATGTCGGATTTAGTCGTAAAATCCGAAAAATCGAAAGTTTCGATTTAAGCCCAATTTTTGGCCCAGTTTCCCTTGTTTGCACAAATGTGCACATTTTGATAAGAGGGGCAAATTGTTCGTAAGTCACCCCATTTTTGCCCATTTTCGCTCTTATCTTCCCCAACTGATCAAATATGTCAGTCAATTTCTGCTCACCCGACCTTCTTGTAAACAATTTTGGCCCCTTTATAAGCCCGCTGCTCTTCACCACAAATCAGTTCAGTCTCATTCATTGACCACATTCAAGGCATTCAGCCGCTCATAAGCAATTTCACTCTCGACCTTCCTATACCCCTCCCACTCTGCACAACCCAACAATCCACACATTTGCCAATCGATATCCGTCAGTCTCAATCCCCTTTTGGCCAACTCATCCAAAATCCATATCACACATTTCAAATCCAATCATTGTCTGGCCAAAGCCGCAAATTCAACCATCACTCATTTCTGGGGATTCGGGGGTCATCAATTTCCTGTTTTTCCATTGCATCCAACTGTCCAATTGAGCATTCACCATTGTCCCCCACTAGTCAATTGTGTGGTCACCTCAATCCTAGGTGATCATATTTATTTTCCACATTTCATGTAAATGTGGGGTTTAATTACCCAAGTTTGAGCTGATAAATTGTGCACAATCTTGGCGTTTTTATTCCTACAATTGGCCCAAATCCCGACCACTTCCTCCGGCCCACCAAAGCACTACCGTGTGCGAATCTTGGAGGAACTCCATCTCAATCAACCGAGAGGAGTTCCGACAACATTTATGTAAAAATTTTTCCTTTTGTTATCCTTTTTTACATTAATAGCCTTAGGCCTAAGCCTAACAAACCCCAAGCCAGGGTGGCATAGGCCTAAGCCTAACGAACCCCAAGTACCATTTTTGGGCGACCATCAATATGCCATGCAGAATCAAAACCCCCAAAGAATAATCGATTTTCTTGCCGGAATTTCCAAAAAGTGTCACATGAAGAATTGAATCAATGATTGTTTTATTCTGATATGTTTGTTTGCTTTAATTTTTGTTTAAGAAAGTTTTTTTTTATTTTACAAGATTTAAGTTTAAAAATTTTTCCTGCCAACCAGACTCAGTTGGCCACCAGACTCAGTTGGCCAGACTCAGTCGGCCAGACTCAGTTGGCCCAGACTCAGTCGGCCAGACTCAGTCGTCCCCTACCGAGTAAATGCTGTAGCAGATCATCATATTGATCAACAAAAAATTAATCAAATATTACACGAGTCAACAAAATGTTATGCCAAATTACACCACGGATTGAATGAACTAGGAATAACTTTGCCATTTTTGGCTGCCCGGAGTGCCACGGCATTTGTGCCTAAAACATTTTCGGATCAAATATTGGCAGAGGATTTGAAGCAATTTGTTATGAACGAATATTTAAACCAGATTCCTTTGAACAAATGTCATGCACATGCTCGACAAATAATTGAGGAAGCCTTTAAAATGCCTAATAAAATGCCGGAAGAAAAAATCGATAAAAGTCCGGAAGAAAAAATCAATACTCATGAAGATAAAACCGGTGAAATTTTATCAGAAAATCAATAATACACCGAGAAAGATGCATATGAAAATGTCAATTATACTACTGTATTGATTGATCACTTTAAATATTATTTTTGGTGCATATCGACTTTTGTTTAGGGTTGCTTCCCGACCCCGACCTTTTCGGGACTCACTTCCGGCCTGACATGTCGTCTCCGAAGAACCCCGGGCCCCCCCCCCCGTGTAAATATATTTTTCAACATCATCAACTCAACAAATAAAAGTTTTTAATTTGATTTGGGCATTCTTTTGACACAAAATATTTTGATCAAAATGTCAAAAACAGAATATTCAAAATTTGCCGATATCGGAGATATACTCATTCAAAGCATTCTGAAAAATGTGCAAATGCGGCACTCCAAAAATGCCGAAATGTCGGCAATGCCCAAATATGTCCGTACAGATGAATAATAAATAAACAAATTTGCTACGGTTTCTAAATGTGTTGCGTCATTCGCTTTTTGATCGTTGCTCGAACATAAACGTTTTCCTCAAAAATATTTATTTTTGTATATCAAATCCTTTAATTTTCTTTTTGATGAATCATTTACAACGGCTTCATCGTTTTTGCTTCTCAAAAATAAGCCTATTCATGTTGGATGGTTCATCTTCGGCAACTTTCATCAGATTTTCGCTAACATTATGAATATATTTGCTGAATCATTGAAAAATGAAAAACGTTTGAAAGAATCTTTTTGCCTTTTGTGAGAACATTTTGTGTATAAATAGGTAAAGTTGCCACTTTGGCTTCATTATTTTGGTTTCTCAAATCGCCTATTTTTGGTTAAATGATTCATTTGGTCGGCTTACATCGGCGCCCCCTCCCCCCATCAGAAACTTACATTTTAAAACACTTTACGGCCTCGAAATTCCAAATTTTTGAAGATTAAAAAGAGTTTTACAATTTTTCTTCTTTTGTAAGATTTATTAATTATAATAATATGTACAATTCCGACTTCTTTAAGAAACAATTTAAATTCAGAAAAAAAAATCCAAAGAATTCTTTCCCAAAAAATCACCCCCATTTTACCCCAATTTCTAATCAATGATTGCCCTGTTGGTCCTCCTTCTCATTGCGCTTGTTGATCCCAATTTGGGGAGCTTCTGGGATCAGGGGAGCGTCTGGGACCATAAAGGTAATGATTTTCATTAATAATTATTAAAACTAATTTTTAAAATATTTGTTTTTTTTTGCAGCTGACAACTGTTACTATGCCCTCCGCCATCGTGGCACTCCGTCCGTGGACATGTTTCGCAAAATGCAACAGTGGGGCACGTCCGACGTCTGGGAGGGACTTGAACTGGACGAACGTGATTGCCATGCCTATTTTGACGGGTGCCAGACGTATTCGTGCATTGATGGTTGGAAAAATTGTTTAAAAAAAATTTGTTGGTTAAAAATTTTGAATAATTTTGTGGCAGAAAATGGTGACCAGATATTTGTCGTCAACTCATGCGTTCCGGACACTGGCAAATGCTCTCACAGCGAATTGGACCCAATTTGTGCCAACGATGGTGGCACTCCCAAATGCGAACTTTGCCACGAAGGCTTATGCAACAAGGCGAAAATTGAGCTGAAAAACGTTCAGAAGCCCAACAACCCGCCGGAAACTGGCACGGGCGGTGCCAAAAACGAATCGTCCTCTGAAGTGACTGGCACGGGCGGTGCCAAAAACGAATCGTCCTCTGAAGTGAATGGCACGGGCGGTGCCAAAAACGAATCGTCCTCTGAAGTGAATGGCACGGGCGGTGCCAAAAACGAATCGTCCTCCGAAGAGAATGGCATGACGACCGGTGCCAACGACGAAATGTCCTCCACCCCGGCCGATTGAAGAGATGGCACACAGAATACGACGACGAAGATGCATTTGAGAATTGTCATAAATTCAAATTCACAATTATTTCATTCCGCCCTTCCCCAATCAAAGGCGTTACAGAAGACATACAATATCACAACTTTTATTAATAAATCTGTGAATTTTATTTGCTTGAACGATTGGAGATGATGAACGACGACCGGGTCAATACAGTTTTGGTCATTCTGAAGTGTTAAGAAATTAATAAATTAGCAATTACTTTTTCTTTTTAAATTTAAAATTATTAACCAAATGGTCCTTTTTTGTACACACAAATCCATCTAAACTCAGAATAATTCGCAGATTTCCATGAACTACATGAAATAATAAATAAATTTTTGTCTGGACCATCCAAACTTCATTTTACGCTTAAACGGAATTAATTTAAAATCGCCAAACTATGTAATGTTTGTTTCAAAAATTTCAACAGTTTAAAATATTTTTAATCAACTTTATAACTGAGTTCAAAGTTCAAACTATTTTTAAAAAATCATTATTTCTTTGCAATTTTTTGCTTATAAAAAATGTTTGGAGTTGCTCCCGACATTTTTGGGCCTCACCTCCGACCATCGATATGCCGCCGCCCCATCGGAGAGCAACCCTAAATTTTTATTCAATTTTTTGATCTTTCCTAAAACGAAAAGATTCCAATCATTTTTTTTGTTAATAGCTTCAGCCTCATTAAGTCCATTCAAATTGAGCAAAAAGAAAATATTTCTATAGAAGAAGTTGGGGGACGACTTTTAACAATGCCAAAAGGATCAATTGACGCCAAATTAAAATGCATTCATCAAAATGGGAAAATTCTTATTTTGAATTTCTGTGCAAATTCCGCTCGTCCTTCGCGGCTCATTCATTTTTTTGGCTCGCTTGGACCTTCGTTTGCGTCAAGCAATCTAAAAATTAATTAACTTAATGAGAGGGGGGCAAATATTGCTGTCCAAATCAGGGGTGGTCACAGATATATCCAGATACGGATGAAATGGAATTTTGATCGAAGACATTCTCAGGATATGGGATAAAGTGATCAATTTTCGAATAAACGCTTGCTTTTACAAATATTTTGGTAAATTTTCGAAAGGTTAAAGCCGAACGATCGGTTAAACGCAACTTCGAAACCAAAATTTCTCGGGTTTTCGCTTCGGTCTGAAACCGACAACCCTACCCAGAGGTGTGCGCTTCGTATGTTATAGACTACTAATCACGAAAAAGTCGAAATTCGAACATTTTATTTTCGGACTTCTCAAAAGTTAATGAAACATTTAGTCCGCTTAATCATTAATTCTACCTTAAGCTTTTGAATGTTACTAAATTTGGTTGTTAAAGAAAGGAGTTATGATGTTTGAAATGCACCGTAAGTCGCTCGGGGGGGGGGGACGTTGCTCCGGTCCATGAGGACCCCTAATCCAGGGATCGTATCGGGTTAAAACATTTCCCAAGAAAAATGATCAATATGTAGATCCAATGTTTTGAGAGGGTGTTTTGGTAAAATGGCCTTTTAAGGACATTTTCAGTTTTCCAAGATCGAGGGTTCATTTTCAACGACTGACCTTGGAATCCAAGGACGAATACGAACCCTGCCCTAATCCAATTCTTCCCTAACCCGTCGTCGCCGATGTCACTGTCGTTGATGCAGTGAATGAACACGCGATTCTCCAGACGGCGCCAATCCCACTCCACCGCCTCCTGCTCCCACTTGGCCCATTTGGCATCGTCGCGCTCAATTGGACAACGAAGCACAGCTATTTTCCTTCATTAATACGTCGGAACAGCAATTGCTCCCCCGTCAAATTGTTCCTCAGTTCAAATTGCTCAATGTCAAAACAATTGTCAAAGAAAATAATAAAAATGACAGCATTGGCCGAATTGACAAATTGCTTAAAGAGTTATTATGTTAAAGAATAAAGCGGAGAAAATCCAATAAAATTTAAATCCACCTCTTTCACTCCATCCATTCCCGACGCAGAACATCTGCATTTCAACACCTTCGGAAGTCCATCCCCGCGGGCCATTTGGCCAAAGCTTGGCCAGAAGAAGCGCCGGCACTGTCATCGGCCGGGAATTTGGGAAAATTGTAAATGTCGATGGACTGGATCACACGGAGTTTAGCGCAATTGCGAAGAACGTTCGGAGAGAAGTTGCGCAAGCAGTCCAACATGGCGGGACACAACAAAAAGGCGCAAATGTTGTCGTTGATCAACGGCCAAATGCGGTGCCAAATAATCTCCCAACTGCGTGTTTCGCGACAGCTCATGTTAATGGCAAGATTGGCCCCTTTGGAGTCGAAAAGTCGGCGGATGCTTTGAAGAAATTCGATGACACTTTGGTCGACGTAACTAGAAAGTAGGAATTTCTACACAATACGAGGTCATAAATCAAAATCTAATTAAATCATATACCAATCGTCGACTCCATTTGGCCTCTAAAAACACGAATCTACAAAGAATTTTGCAAACTCAGTTGGCCACTGTGTAAAATGCACTAAATCACTTCAATTAACATATTTTCAGACAATTTTTACAATAAAAACTATTTGCCACAAATTTTGACCAAAAGAGTCCTCCCTATCGTTTTTGACCATTGAAAGGCTATAGTCGCTTCAGTGCAAATTTTTTTTTTTGCAGATTCGTGCTTTAGAGGCCGAGCTGAGTCGATTGGTATAAGATTTAATTGTATTTGATTTATGACCGTATTGTATAGATACTAGGGATGCTCGGGAAATGAAATTTACCAAGAATTGAGAACCGAGACCGAGAAATGACACCGAGACCGAGAAATGACCCCGAGACGCGAGACCGAGACCCAAAAAACCCGAGAAATTTCTCGACTCGAGAACCGAGACTCTCGAGCATCCCTAATAGATGCTAAACAAATATATTATGTAAAAATCCGACTACTTTAAACGGATGCAAATGAATGACCTTATTAGAAGGCCTTTAAATCCGATCACGTTGTCTGGAAGCGGATTTTGGGGGATTTGCTCCCGACGCTCGACATCATGATCGTTGTCAAAGTATTTGACAATTTCAGCACCATTTCCGGCAGTTGCACGACGAATTTCCAAAAAACCCAACGACCATTCTTTTGTTTTGAAATGCGCGTCCACCAAACAATCAAATCGATCGCTGATCAGCGCAACTTTCAGTCCGAGCACAAAAGGACCACAAAATGTGAACACTCCAAACAAAACGTCGGCACAAATGAAACTGAAAAAAAATTATTAAAATTACAAATAAAATGGCCGATAGATAGAGCCCGTCATTTCTACAATGACAATATTCACTTATAAAAATTAAAAGCTCGGATTTTGAAAAAACCGGGCCCGGCTACTCGAACCCGGCGGGTCAAAAAATACGGGTGTTCGGGTTTAAAATGTGCCCCTAAAAAGGCAACTAATTATTAAAGCATAGTTAAATCTTTTTAATAAAAAATTCGAATTAAAAAACTCACATTTCTTTGAATTGTTTTGCCACTTCGCTCGGATTGTCCGACATTCTCTGGGCTTTTCGTTGGATAATGTAAGGAAGCCAAGACAACTTCTAAAAAAATGTAAATTCTCAGAAATGCATTTTTGGTTATTGAAAATGTGATTTTGAGGGGAGTCATTATTAATTTTAATTACATATTTTCAAAGAATTTTTGAATATAGGTATTAGAAATATGAACAAAAGTTTGGAATATAGACAAAACCTGGGAATAGGGAAAATATGACAATAAAAATGGACTCCCAAGGGCTTAACAATGTTAAAAACATAATTTTTGGCATTTAGAGGCAAAAAATGGATTTTCCCATAATATAAATCGGAGCCCCGATTAATGTTAATCGCTCACTGATCGTTGAGAGACTCCGAATGTTCGGCAAATGCCATTTTTTGTCATGAAAATGCTCAGGCAAAATGCCGACCCAGAACATGACAATTAATGAATGGGTGGATGACAAATTAGGTATATGAGAACTAGTGTTCGGTCAGTACGGGAAAGTACCGAAGCTTTTTCGGTACTTTTCGGTACCGGTACTTTTTCAGTACTTTACCGAAAAGTACCGACCGAACCTTCTGGCCGATCACTAATGAGAACCCATTTTTAGGTCACAATTTTAAAAAAAGTAATTGAATAGCAACGGAGGCAAAATCATTTCTTTTTTTTAAATCTCACAATAATTTCGACGCAGCCGATTTTGATCAATAATAAATTTTAAAAAAATACCCAAACAAATTTATAATTTATTGTGAAAGAAAAATATTTAATTACAGAGACTGTCAAATATTGTCAAGCTTAATTATAAGGAATCAGAGTGGATGGAAAATGCAAATATTGTTAAAAACATAATTTGAAAAAGAAAGTCAAACATTGGCAAAAAAATAAATCGTTGGCAAATGGATTTAAAATCTAATGCGAGAAACATTTGCGAACTCCGATCGAATGCGCAAAAGTAACAAAAAAAAGTTTTTTAAATTCTCCAAAACGTCTGTTTCGCTTTTTAGCCAAATAATATTAAATAAATAGATTCCATACGCCGTTTTATTTTAGTATTGTTGCAAAATTATAACATCAAGTTTTGTAATCCATGCCCGCAGCGCAATCTCGTACATTTTTCAAACAATTTGATTAATAAATCCAACAATCAGTTAAAATCTTTCGTTTAAATCCACCAAAATGTTTTAATTGCTCTATGTTTGGCGTCAAATTCAAGAAATATAAAATTTGAATTGTTTAAACAGAAGAAAATGTGCCTTAGTAAAGAGTACACCTTATTTAAAATTTAGTTTAAATTCAAAGTGCTTTTTCATTTGATTTTGGCCAAATCAAAAAAAAATTTTAAAGATTCCCAATATGCATAACCACCGCCACAACAACAACAACTGCAGGCATAGCAACAGCACCAGCAAACCGCGAATGCGACGGGGCTTCATGTCCACCGGACGGAATACCAAAATGGCATTCTAAAGCACTACTTGAAGCTGTTGACTCGGCCAAATTCTCATTGAAATGCTTTTCGATATTCAATATAAAGCTTTAAAATTAATTTATTATTATTTATTATAATATTGATCCATTAGATGCTAAATATCATTGGCCCTCAGAATGCCAATTAATGTGATAGATAGTCCAAGGGCGTATTGGGTCTGCCATGGCCAATTTGTAATACAAAAAGACCGAATGAAACGCAAATATAATATCGTTTGTTATTTTCAAAATGTTATTTAAAGCGAATATTTATTTCAATGACAATGTGAATTTATTAATCTTTACCAGGGCTGTGATCTCAAAATTCTAAAAATCTTCATCGGGGCATTAAAAATTCTCATTTAGTACCTAAAATCCGCATATTCGACATTTCTTCATTAAAATCAATCATTTTAAGTTAAACTCGCCCTCGCAAAAAACAACAATTTTAGCAACAAATTATTGATCAAAAATTTTATTTTGTCATCATCTTTTGTCATCATCAGCGACCCAACTAAATTTGGATCCAATTGTTGGGACTGGAAAACACTGATTTGGTCATATCATTTCCCCGTGCACTTGAACATTTTGTGGCAATGATAGTCTGCGCGAGCATCGGCAAAATGATCGGTTAAAATGTCGGAGAAGTGCTTGGCCATTGTTTTCACGTACTCATCGCAGTACTTCTTCTCGTCTGGCTCATTTGTGATCCGCGTACACATCAAAGAAAAACTGGTCAACAACTTTGAGAAGTTTTCTGTCATCTAATAAATAAATTATGAGTCGAGAAAGGAGACTTTGATATCATTATGGGACCATTTGGGGGGGGGGGGGGGGTCGGGTAACATGGAGGGGAGGGTGAGGGGGGGGGGGGGGGGGGTGGGTAGCCAAATTTTCTCAATTTGCTGTGGGGGGGGGGGGTAGCCAAATTTTCTCAATTTTCTGGGGGGGGGGGAGGGGTGGGGGTAGCCAAATTTTCTGAATTTTCTGGGGAGGGGGGTAGTCAAATTTTCTCAATTTTGGAGGGACGGGTGGGGTAGCCAAATTTTCTCATTCTGGGGGAAAGAGTGGGTGATTGAGTTATCCCTCCCTTTTAACTCCCTGGGTAATCTTTTGTAACTCACAATGTGTGCCTTACGATGCAATGTCATACAAAATGTGCATGAAAAGGGCCTGTCCTTCTTCATTGGTACAGATGGTTGGTCACTGAATTCAAAATTAATGATATCACATCACACAGTCTATATTTTGCAATCTTCCTAATAACGTTTGTTCAATTTTAAATTTATATTTATCAATTTTAATTTTGCTTAATAATATTTGCAGATTTGTTTATTCCTACAGCTACAATGCATATTTTTGTTATTTTTAAATTTTTGTATCCTTTTGAATTTTAATTTAATTACCATTGTCCAACTACCAATTCACACAACACATCCCGGCTTGTAAGCTCCGCCGTTATGTTCATGGTGCTGGTGAACACTTGAGTGTTGAATGTGCGGCACTCGTCCTTTGTCAGCGGCGCTTTGTCGGTCAGTTGGTTGCACATGTGGTGGATGGTTGATAAACCGAGCGAGTAACTGCTCTTAATGCCCTAGCAAAACAGAAAGCTTGATCTTTATATGGTGAAGTAACAAAAAAGCGATCTAACTCAGAGATTTCAAGAACCCGTACAATTCCCGACGTTCCATTCCCTCCACTCCCCCCCCCCTCCCATTATTGTGTGTCAAGAGGGAAAGGAAGATGCAATTTTTGTCAAATATTAATTGGCTTACAATTTGAATTGTTTCTGAAGCTCCACTGCACAGGCATTTCTTCCAATCAGCCGCCCAGTAATCGATGAACGGATTTTCTGAATCACTCCGCAAATGGTTAGGCCTTCCGGATTTGCTGTGAATTCCACCGCTCAATGGATTAGTTGCCATTCTGAAACACATTAGTGGAGAATATCTAATTTCATTAACAAAAACATTTATGTTTTCATAAATTTCTAACGGCGATGTCTAACGCACCGCCAGACCCCCCTTCTTTCACATTTAAATTTTAGAATGAAATTTAAGGCAAATGCCAGGGGTTCCTGAATTAAGAAAATTTTTTAGGTTGTCGATTACGGATTATTATATATTTGAGTCAATGTTCTAAAATGGCTTTTTGGTTTGGGACAGGGATTTGGCCAGAAACTAGATCGGGACATCGAATTTTTTTTTAAAGGAGTTGAATCCCAACCAATTAAACAGAAAATATTACTTTGTTTAACAAAATTGCAATTTATATTTACATACAGCATGTTCTGCAACTGATCGGCCATTTTTGCGGCATCTGAAAATCCCTTCTTTGCTTCATCCAATTTTCGTACAAGAGCGGCCTTGGGTGGCAGTTTGTTTGTGGCAGCTATTGGGCCATCTGAAATTTTTGTTTATATTTTGTTTTTACTATATTTTTGAGTAAAAAAAAATTATTTAATTTTTCACCCCAAAAATATTAGCTTTACAATGCACACAGTGTGTATTAAAGCCCGGGCTTGAGGACCGATCGAGAATCTCAAAAATCTATCGAGATTTACCGAGAGTCCGATCGAGAATCTTGATCGGTCCGTGCTCTGTGTAATCAATCTAATCGGTTTTATCCTACCCCACCTTTGTTGAAGCTGGTTTGGGGATAAACGATTAATTTGGCATTGCATTCCACTATTGTGTTGGCTAGGGCCAATGAGATAAACAAAGTGGACAATATGATGGCCATATTGGGCATGGAAGTGCTTTTATCGAGATAGTATTAGTAATAAAATATAAATACGGATGATCGGTTGGATGATTTACGTAAAAAGGTCACTTATAATGAATGATGGGTGATGATCTCAAGGCCAGTAACAACCATTCTCGAGAGGGGTTATTCACGTGCAAGGCGCTTTCTGATTATGAACAAATCATTTTCGATTCGATTCCCCGGCTACGGTAACTTACAAAAATTAGTACTATTTTTGGCATATAATTGGGAAAGAGTTTATGAGATTTTATCTGCGATATACTATAAATACTTTTTAATATATTTGACTTTTCACTCAAATAAATCTATTTATTATATTATTATTTTATTTTTTTATTAAATGCAGTGACAAAACTGACCAGCAAAAAAGTTCCTTTCTCCGTCGTCAAAGAATTCCGCCACATCGGTGGGCTGATGGAAGAAGAAGAAGATGAAAATCGTTAGCCGGTACATCAAATGTCTAAAATTTATATAATTATTTGTAAATACGATAAATCATTTTATAATGAGATAAAATTGTTACTTTTACCACCAGTAAATTTTTTTTTCTAAATTCTTTTTAATAATGGAATTTTGGGCAAAAAAAAGTCTCAGAAAAACCCGGTTAAAATTTTGTTTAAAAAATGCACAAAAAATATATTTAATTTATGGACAACGCGGGGGGAATATGATTCAAAAAAATTATGGAATTATGCGAACAAATTTTTACAATAGGGCAAATGATCAGTGCTTAAATAGTGAGGTCGAAACGGTGGGCGGGACGGGATTCTCGACGAAAGATAAGAGCAAAGATTGTATTACATTTGGCCACTTCAATGATGATTAACACTATAAATCACTGAGAATACAAAATGGTTAAATGCCAAGGAACAAATTAAAGGCAAACGTTAACAATTTGTAGTCTATAATCCCTAAGCTTTGTGCGCTATAGAAATAATTTTTGTACTGCTTTTATTTGATCAATTGGAACCAAATTGATCACAATCAATTGTCGGAAGCCGATCGACCACACTGCTCTGTTAGCACACCGATTTTTTATAGTCCAAAAACCAAACTTGCTTAAAAAAACTGTTGTCAATTTTAGAAAATTTTTAATTAGTAATTAAATTTTTAGGTATTTACTAAATTATTTTCATTTTTTTGTTTGCCATGTCCAGGCCGTCATTCTCGTCTAGCGGCCTATGCATAAGCCATGCCCCCGGCGCACTCGTACATTTTTTAAATAATTTATATTTAATTTTTTTTAACGAAAGATTTGACTGCTTGAATAATTGGGGACTGTATGTGCCCGCGACTCAACCCCAATGGGCACTAATTTGTAAAGGCTAAAAATAGGGAAAATTTTAATCAAAATGTCATTTTTTGTTTCAAAATTTCTTCCGCTCCCGCAGGACTCCCGTTTTCCTTCCCTTTTAAGCTTCATTGGGGAGCCGTGATCACGGATCACGGTCACGGATTTTATGAAATAATTGTGATTTTGATCCGTGATGGTATTGGAGTATGGATAATAAAAAATTTCGAAACGAATACTTGTAAATTTTATTAAATATTCGACTTGCTCTGCAAATTTTTTCCATTGTTGCTCATCGGAATAAAATTTTGTTGCAAACTCTTAACAAATTGAGTCAAAAATTTATAATTTCTTGGTGGCGCCTATCGGCACCGCCGACCCCCACCCCAAAAGTTATCAAAAAAACATTATTATTCCGTGATCACAGATCACTGTCACGGATCAGATGAATGGGATATCATTGGACGCATATAAGTTGCTAAGCGTTAACAAATGTCAATTCAATGTGAAGAGGAATGGCACGGGATTTTCATCTTTTGTACATATCAATTATTGACTCGTTGAGGTGCGTCCGCAATTACGTCGGCTTCCAAAATCACCGTGTCATTCTTCGCGTCGTACCATCCGTTGTTCGGCTCCATCAAATGCTAAATTTTTTTTTTGTTGTTAAAGTCGATCATTTCGAATAACTGGAGACCTCAAATGTTGTGAAGTTAGGGTACCCATAACCCGACCCATTTGAGCAAAAACTACGGCTAAACGTTTGAGTGATATCCTTGATTCCCTCCTTTTGTGAAACAATGCGCAGTGTTGCCGAACAGGCACAGTTCCAATTGGACTCTTAATGTTAAATAACACTTTTTTTAATCAAAAAATGGCTAATAATCCCTCAACCTAAAAAATCCCCCAACCTCTAATAATCCTCCATCCTCTAATAATCCCCCATCCTCTAATAATCCCCCATCCTCTGAGTAGGTTGAAAAATATTCCCCCATGGGGGATTACAAGAGTATATACGATATGTATTACTGTATCTCATACTCACCGCTGTTTTCCGGGTTGCATTGGAGGAAAAAGCCAAAACATTTTCCTCTACGTGATGGCTGCGCCGATATCTTCCAAGGAAGGCCCCGGATGTACACGGACTCGCCGAGTCGTCGGCTGTTTTCATTCTCTCGCGAAAATTCAGAAACTTTCTCAATTTTCAGCCTAATTTTTCCGCTCGATTTATAACGGTCTGAAATGAACATTTGGTAAAATAAACAATTAATAAATAAATGTACACACTCCCAGGCCCGTAACTAGGGGGGGGGGGGCAAGGGGCCAGGCCTCCCGCCCCCCAGAAAAAAAAACTCAAAAATGCACCCCTAAGAATTGACTTTTTTTTGGCTTGCCCCCCCCCCCCCCCCGAAAATTGTTACTGGTTACGGCCCTGCACACTCTTACCATCATCGCGTGATTTGGTCAGAGCCCGTTGCACTGTGGGAAATTGCAACGGGTATAGGCTTGGCAGCGCACGGTGAACAGGGTGAGAATTGTACAGATACACGCCGACCAGCTCGTCACTCGTCAACACACCGGATCGAACTATCAAAAGGAATTCAACTGCGTTTGTTGAGCCCTAACTATTAGGCCAGAGATTATACCAATTATTTCAGAAAAATCGCCCTGCGAGATGAGGGGAAAACGAATTTTGAAGAGTGCCGGGCCGAGCAGTTCACGTAAATTCTCTGCCGAACGCTCTCCCCCATTTTGACGGCATTTTTCCTCCGCCCAAAGAATTGCCTAATTAAAACAAATTACCAAATTTATTTAGTTTTATTTTTGAATATCGAGTTTACGGCATTCCAAATGGCAATTTCTTCGCTGATCATCAGCTGATCACGGTCCAAAATCTCACACAACAATTTTTGGTCAAGATGCAAAAACGCTTTTGAGAGCAGCAAAGTGGCCGCATTCGCATCGATGTAAGCCAAACAGCGGTGAGCTAAGTCCTGGAGTAAAAATTGATGCAAAAAAATGTTTCCACACCAACAATTTTCGAAGTCAACACATTTTGCTACCTTTTCCCCGAGCAAGCGAGCCTGTTCAAAAGCGATGAAAACATTGCACAACTTTGGCACAGGAAAGTTCACACTGGCATCGACCAGTCCAACCACGTCATATTTTTTGGCTAAATAAAAATTAGAGCTTGCAATTTTGAAAAAGCCGGGGGAAAATTTAGAAAAGAAAACCATAGGAAGGACGCTTTTGTTTTGCAAAATTCGTAATTTTTGGACCAATTTTCTTAAGAAAATCTCTTTAAAGGCAACATCCTAAATACTTGCCTGCCGGGTACCCGGATTTTTTCAGCTCTCTCGGACCCGGGTCAAAAATCCGGGTTTTTCCAAAAATACCGGGATCAAGACTACCTGGCCCAGATAAATCTGGGACTGGCCAAAGCTCTATTAAAAATGTCTAAATTTTTGTCAGCAACCACGCTTATCGGACATTAAAAAAAAAAAAAGCCAAAGGGTGAGCATATGGAGAATTGTCCTTACAATCAAGAATCTTGCCTTACCCGCACAAAGCACAGCGATTGCATTGTCTCCGTTCAGTCCGCTCAAATCGTCCGCATAAATGAAGCCTAACATTGTCTTGAACGCGCTCACCTCCATGTCGGGCACCTCCACGGGTTTATTCTCTTCCGAAGAGGCTAAAAGAATTTATTTAAAAAAATGTTTTTAAACAAAAAACAATTGCGCAGCACCGGTCCCAACGGCAAACTTTGCGCTTTCAGCGTCAAAACGGAACATTGCCTCAAACACGTCGGAGGCCGTCCCCAGAATCGCTTTGTGTGCTGGCAAAAGCTTAAATGCAATGTTTGAGAAGCAATACTTAAAAGATAAAAAGGCTCTAATTATTTCCAAAACAATTGACCCAATGGCGTGTTCGAAATGACGTTTAGAAAAATATCACTCTTGTAATCCACCGCCCTCTAATAATCCCCACCCTCTAATAATGTCGCACTCTCTGAGTAAGTTGAAAAATAATCCCCCATGCGGGATTACAGGAGTGTATATACGGTATGAACACAATCCACTCAAACTCGCCTCCTTTTCGTTTCCTTCCCCCACCAAAAAGTGAACGTCCGCCCCATTGCCCGTGCTCAGCAAACGCTTCATACGATCCACCGAAGAGGCTGATTTCGACATGTCCCAATTTTAAAGGCGATAAGTAAATTCGTTTGGACAAAAAGCTAAAAATTTTCAGAAATAGGCAACAACATTTTTCATGTTTTGATGGAACAAAAAAGGATGGGTACCAGGGGGGTGTAACCAAATTCCAAAAAAAAATGTACCGGCATGCCGGACCCAAAAATGTCCGGATATCGGCACAAAAATGCAAAAAAACAAGATCTGACCTAAATCGTCAGATGACAACAAAAAATTATAATTTTCTAAAAAGTTGTCCAATTCGGATACGGAGTTAGGAAATCAGTGATTTCAAATCACTGACGCATTGTCCGGGAGGCTTATATTACATACTTGTAAATTCACATGTATTATATAAAAATTCAGATGCCAAACAAATTGATCGCTGCCATTCATCAAAAACAAAAACAATGCGATGAAATGAAATGAATTTTGATTTTTTTTTTTTTTTAATAATGGAAAAGGTGACGGACGGCATGTATGTACACAAAGAAGGAACAAACAAACACGAATGAAAACAGAGGTGCCCCCCCCCCCCCGCCAAATGATCAATCATCGCCAGTGGAAATGGTGACTTTCTTTGTTTGGCAGGAACGCAAGCAGCGTGGTGGGCAATGGCCAAAGTGCTTGCTTGGCCACCACGCGATTCTTTGGCAAACAATGGCATTTATTCCATTGTAAAAAAAGTGAAATGGTAAATTTGTAAGACAATTTGATTTTGGAACGTCGACAAATTGTGAATAAGAATATGTGTAGGGGTACAAACAATTCCTATTTGAAAATGAAAAGGCTGGCTTTATTCACACGGTTCAATTCGTACACATTGCGATTCGATTTTGGGCTCTTGTTGTTACAATAAAGATTGGTGTTTTCGCCCCGTGCTGAGTCGTTTCGCAAAATCCGCCATTTATTTTAATTTAAACAATTTTTTTCAATATTTAATTACATCGAAAATTAATGTTTACACGAATGTTTAAGCCTAAGCTTAACGAACCCCAAGCCAGTGCAAATTAGAGCACTAACAAATTTTTTAAGTCATTTTACAAAACCACTTTGTAACAAATTAGAGTTAGTTAAAATATTAAAACAATTTTGGGTCAAAAAGTTGGTTCAATATTCATAGAATTGAAATTATTCAAAACATCTAATAGTGTATTTTTTACAACAAGACAACAAAGGTAAGTTAAAATTAAACATGAATTTGGATGGTGGGACGAGCAGCGTGGTGAGTTCCCGGAACAATTTGAGGATTATGTCAAAGAAGAAGTTCAAGACGGACAAGCTCCAAATGCTTCTGATCACAAAAAGATTGCAGATATAAATGATGAAAATTGGTCGGAAGACGGAAACAATTCAGTGCCATCAGCGGATGATAGTGATCAGGAAAATTCTAAAGAAGCTAAACGTTTGTCTGATCAACATAACTCAACTGATCAAGACGAGAATCTTGTTGAGAAACAGCAAAATAAGTCCAATGAATGTGAACACATTAAGTTTGATCAGCAAAAACGTGAAATTATACAAAAATTCCGTCAAATGAAAGATAATTATCGGGGAAAAAACAGACGCAAATACTCAGCCAAAGAATGGTATCAAATTGAGTCAAAAATATCAAAATGTTTGGGTGTAAATCGCCATACATTGTATAAATGGATCAAAGAATTGAGTCTAAGCAAAGAAAGAAAGTCAAAGTTTTCTGAATTTAAACAACGCGAAATTTTGAAACAATTTGATGAAATAAAAAGCAAATGTAAGGAGGCAAAATTCAAAAACATTTCAATGTATGAACTTGATGAGAAAATTGCAAACAAATTGGGCGTTTGTAGGACAACAATTACATTATGGAAGCGCAAATTTGGCCTTTCAGGCACCCCCAAAAAAGACAAATTTTCTGTTTTAATGAAAATAAAAAAAGTGAAAAAATATGCCAAAATAAAAAGAAAGAATCCGAAAATGCGCGATTGTGACATTGCTGATTTGTTGAAAATCTCAAAAAACAGTTTAAACAGATGGAAAGCCCAATTTAGAGAAGAAAATATGCATCCTTGACTGCACACATTGTAGAAGATGCCAGGCACTACGGCACGAATTTATTATTGTTTGGGACAAATTTTTTTCAATGTTGATTTTATGAATGCATTTTTCTTTCTTCATATTCATTATAAAATGCTAAATGAGTTTTAAATTTCTTAACTTTTTTGTAATTAAACTAAACAAATAATCTGCCGAAAAATTTCCCTATATAAGAATCTACCCCCTGAACTCAATAAAAAAACAAGAACCTTTAAAAAAGACCCCCTTTATTTTGGTATTGAATTACGGTTAGGTTAGGTCCATGCATTTTTGTGAAAACTCGAAAAAATAGTCAAAAAATGAGATACTCATCGAAATCAATAAAATAACTAAAAAAAAATGTTCGTAAAATTTCAATTTTAATTACATAAATAAGAAATAATTTAAGATTCACATAACTAAGGTAGATTACAAATCTAAAATTTATGAATTAATGGCTTTTTGGGCAATGTTTAAAAAATTTTCCTTTTTTTATATGCCACTGCTTAATTTAATTCGTTATTGTTTAAATTATTTTTTAGCTTGTTGTGCCAGAAACTATTAAAATATATGTCGAAGTAAAAAACAATTTGCAGGTTTATATTTATATTTAAAAAAAAAAATTGTTAATTAAAAAAAACACCCTTTAATAACATTGAAGAAGCTTTATACAAAATAAACAAGCCAAAATGGGAAACTCAGAATAAAAAAATGAATCGGAATGTAACAAATTCAAATGATCCTTCAATCAATTATGCTTAACAAATTTAGCAAAATTTTTTCTCAACATTTTGGTTTGGCTAATAAGTTGTTCAACTTTCTTGGTTGCTGAGCTTGTTTTCAAAATTTCGTCGATAGTAAGAATTTTACATTCTTTACAGTAACCAGAATCCAATTCCATCTCAACTTTGATACTTTCCAATGCACGACGATACTTTTTCAATTTTTTGACAAGCTTTCGAATTTTATCGCTTTTCACTTTTTTGCCTTAATATAAAATAATCAAAATATTAAAAAATAAAAAAGGCATTACTTTCCAATTCGTTGACACCCCTTTTGAATGCCTTAACCAGTTTCAACACTTTGCCACAATTTTCCATATTTGAAAAATTTCCTGTAATTTTTTCTAATTGTTTAATGTCCGAACTTTCGTTTAGGTTGAATCTTTTATATGCCTTCAATAAAGTAATTTTGACTGATAACAAATTATTCAAAGCTGGGCTCAGCTTCAAAAATGATGGCTTCAGCGCCAAACGCTTCAATAGATCTGAAATTTCTTTAAACTTTATGCGCTAAATTAGGGTAAGACGCGATCTCGGGACCAGTACTGAAATGTCTTTTCTGGGACTGAAATTTAGTCCCGGTTTCCGTATAAATGGTCCCGGTTTTTCTAAAACGTTTTTTTGTCCAGTAGTCCCGGGTTTTTGACCGGGACGACTAATTTAGTCTCGGTCCCGGGTTTTCCCAAAAGTCTCGATCTCGTCCTATCCTACATTAAATCCATTTAAGAATTTTAATTTTATTGTTTAATTATTTAATCAACAAAAAAAAACTTGAAACTCACTGTCTTTATCAATACTTTTCTCATGATTCTCTTTCTTATATTTATCTGAAAAAAACATTTATTATCATCACGATTTAAAATTCCAATTTTTTAAAAATGTTTTTCTTAATAAAAGTCGAATAAAATAACCATTTGTTGGGGCATTACTAATCGTAATCGCCGCATTTTGATATTCCAAATACTTTCTCAAGGTTCTGTTTGCAAATCGGGCATTTTGACACATCGCATTTTGACTATTATCCGGGCAAAGCCATTTTATTTTTGGCATTTCTTGCCGTATAAATAATCTGTCCCATTGCGCCGGTGGGCTTTCTGTTGACGGCACTAAATTAAATGTAACAACTCGCTGTTTTTTTGGGTTGCTGATAGGAGGCACTAAAAAAAGATGATATTTTTAAATTATTAATTTTTTTAACATTTTTGATCATTTTAGTTGCTCAATCTGTTAGAAAATCCATTAAAATTTGAAATATTTTACAATAAATTTTGCTGCTTTATCATTAAATTAAAATAGTTTATTTAGCCATAACCAATACCATTCAAAGGTTCATCTTCTACTGAAGATGAATTATCGGCTAACTGTTCACTCGAATCTGTAAATAAAAAAGTATTGATTGATAATTCAATAAATTTTTACCGCTTTCATTAGCTGTTGCATAATCACTGTCAGAATCCTAAATATTTTAAGGTAATTTTATTTAATAAATAAACAAAATTTCCTGTGAATTTTCTTCAATGGCCATCATTTTTTGAGATGTTTCACCCATCGCTGTTGAAATAACACATTGAGGTTAAGTTTTTTTTTAATATTTATAAATATTATTAAGAATATAAAATAGATTTTAAATTGCTTAACATTTTTAGCAAAACATTAATTAATTAACTTTAAATTTTATGTTCTATTTTATTTCTGTAACTCATAAAGTTCATAAAACATCACTTTGGGGCCGCATCGGCGTCACTTTGCCAAATTCAAAAGAACACAATAAAATTAAAACAAAAAGTTTCATTTGTCTGAATTAACAATTTATATCTAAATTTATATTAACATTACCCTAACTATACGAATTTCTAGCGTGTATATATCCTAATATTAAATGTAATACGAATGCTGGAAAAAATTCACAAGCTTGGCAATAAAATACTCTGGTAATATGACATAGAGAAATAGAGAAATCTATATTTATTAATGGTATAGTTAATATAACATAGAGAAATCTTTATTTATTAATGTTATAGTTAATATTACATAGAGAAATCTTTTTTTATCAATGTTATAGTTAATATAACGAGTTTATTTATTAATGTTATAGAAGAAGTATTATAATGATATATTAATAATATTTGGATACTTGAAAAATAGAATTTTAATAAGATTAATTATTGAAAAAAAACTTTAATTGGACAATTTGGTTCTAAATCATTCGATGTTTCTCATAAAAGTATTTCGAAAAATGTAGAAAAAAGCTTATTTGTTAGATAAATTGACCAAACAAAAAAAGAATTAAAATCTTATTCTTACTGAAAAAACATAAAAAAATATTTTGCTTAATTTAAATCTAAATTTTTAAAACATTTAAGTACCATACTTTATATAAATGTGAAATTACATCTGAATTCTAATTGATATTAAATAAATTGCTGAAAACTAAAATACATCTTCTTCATGTGATTTAGTGCATTAATTACTTTCTAATAATGCCAATGCTTCAAATCAATGAAAATTTTTCAGGCAGTCATCATCGATTTTGAGCAAATGCCTTAGAATGTTAACCGCGCTTAAACTCCTAGCTTTATTTAACCGCCAATTTACCCTAATTATAGAAATTTTTATGATAAAACTTACAATAAAAGAATTAAAAATTGCTGTTAATGGATTGGAAAAAACGATTTTGGCAGTTGATTTGGAAAAAATTGTCATAAATTTTAAATATTTCATTGTTTAAAATTCATTATAAAACTTGAATTTGTAGCCTAGATGGGTTAAAATTATATTAAATTTATATCTCTTAGGTGCTATAAGTGTTCTGCTTCGGCACCTTGGTCAAATTAGGCATAAAAGCTGCTCTAGGGTTGTTGTCCTGCTTCAATTAAATAGATTTTCTTTTCATGCCAAGGAGCAGGGTGGCCATAGTACCTGCCTTAGCAGGTTTTTCCTGCTTTTTGGGCTTTTTCCTGCTAAATTCCTGCTTTTTCACTTTGACCTGCTTTTGTCTGCTTTTTAAATTTTCTAAAAATTCTCGCCAAAAATGTCCAAATTTCGTTAAGCAATTTTTCTTAACAAAGAAATGTTAAAATTTCAAAAAATTTTCCCGGTGGCGCCTGTCGGCATCGCCGACCCCCCCCCCCTGTAAAGCAGAATTTGTAACAAAAAATTTTGTATTTTTCAAAAATTCCAAAATCGGCAGAATTTTCAAAATTTGCGCAATTTCTTAACAAAAACTGTAAAAGAATAAATAATTTTTCCGACGGCGCCTGTTTGAAACGTCAGACCCACCAACAACAAAATCCAAGGCTAGAAAAGGCTCCGGTCTTTAGTAAAATAAAAAAATTAAACAGTTTTGGCATTAAAATTCGTATATTTACACGCCTAAAAAATATTCCTGCTAAATTCCTGCTTTTTGCATAGGCCGATCCTGCTTTTTCAACTGCAAATCCTGCTTTTTGGGTTTTGCCAATGGCCACCCTGCCAAGGAGCGTTGATTGAATTGCCATAGTATTTTAAGACTGACTGTGTTCTATTTAACCTAACCGAATGCACTTCCAATATTCAACATGTTGATAATCAGAAGATTAGACCCGGTCTGATTAGGTTGAATCATTTCGATTCACTTTAGACAATTGGATCATTTGAGGAGGCAGATCTTTTTTTTCTGGTCTGATCAGGCTTAATCAACGTCACAATGGCGAACGGAGGGGGGGGGGGGAAATGCTGGGTGAACAAAACAAATTAGTTTTTAGTGAGGTGCCATCATTTTGATGATTATGCAATTTGCATTCAAATTCGGAATTTTTCATTCAAATACGATAAAAAGGGAAGGCATTTTCGATTTTGAGTCATTAAAAGTTAAGGGGCCTTTTGAATTTACGAGATTTTTTTCTCTAAAGATTTATTACTTGTGTTGTTATTAAATCAATTTTAAGTTTACTTTAAACAATGCTTAGAAAGATAATAAATTGGTGAAGACCACAAAGATCATATGAGTCACATCGGGCAAGAGTGATTTTGGAAGAGCATCTTCAAGTGCTCGGGTGGTCCCGCAGCAAGCTTCAGCGCTAAATTAGATCGGGGGATCCATGAGATCAACCGGGCTGGGGAATCTTGATTTGGCATCGTTCTCGCGCCCGTGTCAGTTGTTTCGGGTAGATGCTGATTGCAGTTAGCATTTCCATCATCATTGAATTGCGGGACGCCGGTTATGTGCTCGATGTAGATGTCCCGGCTCCAGCGGATGGCGTTGGATACCACATCAGCCGCGATAGTGCTGGCCAATTTTCAGTTGATTTTGTACAAAATTCGTTGCGCGATCCCAGCCGCCGAGTGGTCCGACGGTGAAGGCCTCCAAGAGGGCCTCGAAACCCTGTGAGCAGGTCGGCCCCGAATGGTTTCCTTAAACCCGAGAACTATCTGATTGACGCGCGTGACCGTTGAAGGTTGGCTTAAAAACCTTGGCGAAACGGTCAAGAATGGCGTTGTGGCGGCGTGTGATGCCCATGCCGAGGTGAGGCCAGCAATGGCATAGGAGGTGGGGGAGTGTTTTCAGCTGAGTTTGTCGCCATGTCCGAACCGTCGGGTTACCTTGATATGGACACAGTCCAATCTGGCTCTGTGGATGAAGCACCACCCGGTTCAAAAAATATATTTATGAGATGTAAGAAATATTGCCTTGGTCCCGGTTCAAAAAATATATTTATGAGATGTCAGGAATATTGCCCTGGTTCCGGTTAAAAAAATATATTTATGAGATGTCAGGAATATTGCCTTGGTCCCGGTTCAAAAAATATATTTATGAGATGTAAGAAATATTGCCTTGGTCCCGGTTCAAAAAATATATTTATGAGATGTCAGGAATATTGCCTTGGTCCCGGTTCAAAAAATATATTTATGAGATTTCAGGAAATCATTAGGGGCAGCGTTTGTCGGGCTTTAAACTAAGGTGGACAATTTTATCAATTTAAACAAGCTAAAATTGTTCAAATGTTTATGAAAATAAAAAATAGCAGCGTTCTGCTGCGATACATCGCCGAAGAGACATAGAAATCATTAAGAAATCTTGTATTTTTCAAAATCATTGGCTATTCAAATGATCTCCGAATTCGAGTTCCCAATTTCCTGAACATTTGCCGCGGCATTCTCTTCCACAGAAAGTCCATCGACAGAATTTGGATGGAATTGCTGTCGTTTAAATTGCTTTTTCCATTTGTACAAAGTGACTATTCCAATTTTCAACCTTTTGGCAATTTCCTCGTCACAAATTTTAGGATTTTTGTCCTTAATTTTATAATAATGTTTCATTAACTCTTTTTGTTCGCTGTGGGAGTGTTTATGTTTTGGTTCTGTAAAAGATTTTTAATTAATATAAATAAATAATAATACTCACTGGATTGGCCAAGTTCACGTTTCCAAGTGTAAATTGTTCTAACACCTAGTCCCAACTCTTTTGCGACAGTTTCATTTGTTTCATTTTTATATGAATTTTTGAATCCGTCCCGCTTTAACTCGGCTTTTCTTTGATCAAATTTCTCTACCAAATTTTTTCGCTCATTTTTTGGATTTTTTCGGCTTAAACCAAATTCTTTTTTCCATTGGTTTATTGTGCCAACATTTACACCAAATCTTTCAACGATTTCTTTGCATGATTTTTTGTCGGCACCGGAATGTGCACTTTCCATTTGCATTAACTTTTTCACAATTTCAAGCTTTTCGTCGTTCGAGTAATTTGTCCCTAAAAAAGCAAAAACTTCAAAAAATGTAAATTATTTTTGTGTTTGATTTAAAAACAATTTTATGCCATTCGAGTCCTCTTAGTCTCTAAAAAACCTAACTTAGTTAACCTATTTTAGCAAACATTGAGAATAAATCTTACCGATTTGGCCAAGTTCACTTTTCCAATTGTAAATTGTTGCCAAACTGAGGCTCAACTCTTTTGCGACAGTTTCATCAATTTCGTTTTTATATGAATTTTTGAATCCGGCCCGTGTTAACTCGGCTTTCATTTGATCAAATTTCTCTATTAAATTAATTCGCTTATTTTTTGGATTTCTTCGGCTTAAGTTTAATTCTTTTTTCCATTCAAATATTTTTGTGCGATTGACTTTTAAATGTTTAGCAATTTTCATTTCAATTGTAACCCATTCTTTTGCCGAATATTTTCCTTTTTGCTTAAATTCGTCTTTATTTGCGTGGAATTTGTCGATTATTTTACGTTTTTCATTTGAAGTAATTTCTTCCATTGTTTCGCTTTGTTGTTCACTATTTTTGGCATTATCAAAGTGATCAGACTCTGTGAGAGGATGATTCTGATCAGTTGAATTGGATTCAATTTGTTCAGAGTGATCAGATTCTGTGAGAGGAGGATTCTGATCGGTTGAATTGGGTTCAATTTGTCCAATGTGATCAGTCTCTGTGAGAGGAGCATTCTGATCAGTTGAATTGGGTTCAATTTGTTCAGAGTGATCAGACTCTGTGAGAGGAGCATTCTGATCAGTTGAATTGGGTTCAATTTGTCCAATTTGGGTGTTCTGCTGGTCGATTTGGTGATGGAAATTTTGTTCAAGCGTTAATTTATGCCATTCTTCGTCTTTTTCATTGTCCCACCAGCCTTCGCCGAATATTTCATCAAATAAGTCTACGCATTCGGATTTGTCGAATGAATTTGTCGCAAAAAACAATACAAAAATTAAAATCCAAAATTTATCCATTTTATTTGGGCAAAATAACCTAAGAATTTATGCAAATTATTGAAAATTTTATCACTTTTATATTTAAACGTAAAAACGATATAAAAAATTTGTTTTCTAATTATTGAAAGTAATAAATGACTGTTCCTGACATCTCATAAATATTTTTTGAACCGGGACCAAATCATATTCCAGACATTACGTAAATATTTCTCTTATAATAATAATAATAATAATAATCATTTATAAAAAATGAAATGGCCAAATGAAAAAAAAATGTTATATCTTTGTATGCACAGATTTTAAGCTGTTTCAGATTTTACTGACACAAAGTTTTAGAAGCATTTTTTGGAAAAGGCTTTCATCAGTGGCGTTTTATTAGAGCTCGGACCGGATCAGCTCGGGATTCCGTGTCCCGCCTTTTTCAAAATTCCATTTTCTTTTTTTATTGCATTTTTCTTAGTACAAATCTTCACTAATTGGTGATGCTCAGACATTAGTAGGCATTCAGCATCAAGTCTGAGGTAATCAATTTGAGTGATTTTATTCCGTCTTGGCTCCCGGCACTTTGAATTTATCGGATCATATCACAACAATTGACGCAAATCATTAGACATTTTTTGAAAAACAAATAGGAATAAAAAGATGCAGACCCACATAGGTACTTACTATATTTTGGTTTCCTGTTTGGTTGCTCTTTTATTTTCTCGGCCATGAAATTAAAGCAAAAACACGAGAAAGCCCTTTTTTTAACTTATTAAATATTATATGCTCTGTTTTTTCCAAATTTTTCGGAAAAATTGGGTTATATGGGTACCTTGCCAAATTGGACATATATCAACCGACTCCACGCTAAGCCTAACGCACGTAACCGTAAAAATTTTTTTGGCGGAAACCACTTTGAAGCAAGTTATGAGCCCGGGACTGAAGTGTCTTTTTCAGTGGGGACTCAGTTGTCCACTGATTAAAAAATGGGCAAAATCACTCATATAGGCTTTTAAAATTACGAATCGAACTGAATGGTACTTAGTGTGCGCATGGGGAAGTCAAAAGGTGGGTGTGTGAAAAGCTATTTTCATCAACGGCTAAGTTAATCTGTTAATAATTAATAGGTAGTTTATCTTAGCCGTTTTGATGAAATAGCTTTTCACATCATCACCTTTTGACTACCCCTTAATTCCCTACCCTTGCCGACCCATATACCACAATTTTACCAATTTTTCTTTCACAAAAAATTTTCGTTGCACTATAAAAGCACATGAACACATTGGCTGAATACATTGGAGTTGAACGTATTTAGTGGTCGATTTGTACGCTGCTTAATCAGAAACTAAAAGGAAATCGCTTCTTTCCCTTTTTTTATTCATTTAAGTTGAATGATTTTGTTGATTGAAAACGAAACTTTGGGGAAAATTTTTTTCTATTAAATTAAGGTTTACGATTTAAAAAAAAAGAGAATTTGCGCGAACTTTGGTCTCTTTTTAATATCTGCAGTTTTAGAGTAATTAACTAGTGTGAATTGATGTGGAATGTTGATGGTAAAAAGCGCTTCGCGCTCAAAGATCCGGACCAGCAAATTCTGGTGGATTCATGATTTCCAGAACATCAAATAAACAAATTGTGATTCTTACTAAGGTTCCGGAAACCTAATTCTGCCCCATACAGATCAAAATTGCATGTGTTTTTGACACATTTGACTTGTTTTATGGGTTTTAAGTCTCAAAGTGCTGAAATGTTTGTGTTTTCGGCACATTTGAAATGATTTGGTGTTTTTGTAAGTGTCAACCTGTTGATGTGCCGAACAAAACACAAGCAATTCAGCAGGTTGACACTTACAAACCCAATCCAGGTCAAATGTGTCAAAACACATGCAATATTGATGTTCCGGAAAGCCAGTATGACCAGAATTAGGTATCCGGAACCTCAGTAAGAAATCAGAATTTGTTATTTGATGCTCTGGAAATCAAAATGCACCAGAATTTGCTGGTCCGGAAAGCCAACTGGACCAGAATTAGGTTTTCCAGAAAGCCAGTATGACCAGCCTTAGGTTTTCCAAAAAGCCAGTATGACCAGAATTAGGTATCCGGAACCTCAGTAAGAAATCAGAATTTGTTATTTGATTCTCTGTAAATTAAGAATGCACTAGAAGTGGAGGTATTTGTGGTTTGGTTTTGTAAAAGAATTTTAATTTAACTCGAAATACTCACTGGTTTGGCCAAGTTCACTTTTCCAGCTGTAAATTGTTGCAAAATGAAGCCTAACTCTTTTGCGACAGTTTCATCAATTTTGTGATTGTACGAATTTTTGAATCCGTCCCGCTTTAACTCGGCTTTCATTTGATCAAATTTCTTTATTAAATTGAGGCCGGGCGGTTACGGTCACAAAATTGGTAACCGTAAGCACCCCTGCGTGGATGGAACCGCGATAAATTTACACGATTCCCTTCTTTGTTTCGGCACATGATTTTTACAATATAATTGAAACAGAAATTTTGCATACGAATTGATATTGTATCATAGGATCATATCGGAGATATGACACAATTGAAATAGTCCCCGGTCTACAGAAATGAGATGTGAGATGATGACTGAATTCGAGGGCGGGAAATCAACTTCTAAAAGGCACAATGTGATGGGGGCAATCGATGGCGTTCAATTGGCAGCGCTCGGATGAATGCCTGCAAAAAATTACAATGAAAAACAAGTAATGCTCGAATTCATGCTTTTTCAATGAAGAGGCCAAATGTAGGTGGAGGAAGCTCATAAAAACCGTATAAACCAGGGATGGGCGGAATTCCGATTTCCGGCATTTTTGGGGTCGGAATTCCGATTTCCTATTTCCGAAAAATTTTAAGGCCTCGGAATTCCGATTCATATCTCTGCTTTTAGTTGGCCAATCCTAATAAACTTGGAGATAAAAATTGCGGTCTCTGATCAGCTGACAGACTACAAGTCGAGCATTCAGCTTGCTTGCCATTTTGTCTTAAACTCTAATAGTTGCAGGCAGCTGTAAAACGGTTCAATTATTTAAAAATTAATCGATATCTGAGGTTTCATTAATTATTGAAGAATTGAAATTTTTTTGACAAAAGTTGGTGACAGCCGATATAATAAGAAATTTAATTTATGCTTTTCTTTGTTATTTTCGCACTGCGACCAACTCAGTTTCTGCGAACACGGACGTTTGTGTGCCGCCGTTTGAGTGCCCGTTTGAGTACCGCCGTTTGAGTGCCAGTTATAAATGCGACACTTAAGTGCCATTGAAAAAAGAAGCACCAAATTTTAAAGCTAAAGTTATAAATAGGCAAAATTCCTAGATTCAGATAGGCAAAATGGTATCCTCCCCCCTTAACTTTGAAATTGTAACTTTTAACTTGAAAAGCACGATTGGTATGCAAACTTTTAGTTTTTTAAAAATTAAGTGAAAATCTTCAAAGTTAAACGTTAATAGAATTTTAAAATATTTTTTTCATTTGGTATTCATAATTTTTATAAAATGATGATTATTATCGGAAACATATTTACGACATATCAGGAATATTATTGATTACGACTGGGATAAATAATTATTATAGAATATGATTTATCCGAATAAATGCCCATTTCAATTATGGGCTGTCATTTATTACTTTCAATAATTTTTTATAAAAGCTAAAGTTTATTAATATTGTAAAAATTTCAAAATTTTGAGAGAATTCATTCACACAAAATTTAACAAATTTTTCCAAATCAAATTTCCGTTTAAATTATAAAATTATTGGAATTTCTTATAAATCATAATTTTTCAGAGATTTTCTGCCTAAATAAATGGAAGAATTTTGGATTTTAATTTTGGTGGCATTCTTCGCAACAAAATCACTGGACAAAGCCGAATCCGTAAAATTGGAACTCAAAACATTTGATGAAATATTCGGAGAAGGCTGGTGGGACAAAGGTGAAGCCGAAGATTTGAAAACGCCGGCGCCAACAAACTTTGGACAAAATGTCCATCACCAAATCGACCGTATGAACACCCAATTTGGACAAATTGAACCCAATTCAACTGATCAGAATACTACTCTCACAGAGTCTGATCACTCTGGACAAATTGAACCCAATTCAACTGATCAGAATCCTCTTCTCACAGAGTCTGATCACTCTGGACAAATTGAACCCAATTCAACTGATCAGAATCCTCTTCTCACAGAGTCTGATCACTCGGATAATGCCAAAGCTGAAGATGAGCAAAAACGTAAAATTATCGACAAATTCCACGCAATTAAAGAAGAATTAAAGCAAAAAGGAAAATTTCCGTGGAAAGAAAGAATTCGAATTGAGAAAGAAATTGCTAAACAATTGGGAGTCAATTACTCAAAAATATACAAATGGAAAAAAGAATTTGGCCTAAGCCGAAAAATGCATAACTTCGGGAAAGAAAAAGAAGAGCGGAAAAATTTGGTAGAAAAATTTGATCAGAGAAAAGCCGAGTTAACGCGGGCCGGATTCAAAAACTCTTATAAGCAAGAAATTGATAAAACTGTCGCGAAAGAGTTAGGGCTCAGTTTTGCAACATTTTATAATTGGAAACGTAAACTTGGCCAAACCGGTGAGTATTTTGAGCCCAATTTTATTTAATTAAAATTCTTTTATAGCATCAAATAAATATCCCCACAGCGAACAAAAGGAATTATTGAAACGTTATTATCAAATTAAGGACCAAAGTCCTAAAATTAGTGACGAGGTCATTGCCAAAATGTTGAAAATTGGAAGTAAAACTTTGTATAAATGGAAAAAGAAATTCGAACGACAGCAATTGGATGAAAATTCTGTCGATGGGCATTCTGTGGAAGTGAATGCCGCGGCAAATGTTCAGGAAATTGGGAACTCAAATTCGGAGAGTATTTGAATGAAGAGTCAATGATTTGGAAAACGATTTGGCATTTATTCTAGAACAGGGGTGCAAACTGTTCTTATTTATAAGATTTGTCCTTATTTGAGGCATCCGTCCTATTTTGTCCTTATAGCAAACATTGATAAAATCTTCCAAAAATTTTCTCGAACAAATTGGCAAAAAAAAAATTTTTTAGTCAAAACAAAAACCGATTTTTTCATTTGGGATGTAAGCACTTTATAAAGAAAAATTTTTTTGGTTGACTAGTCTTGGATAAATAAGAGCTTTCAATGATGCTAAAATGGTAAAAAGACGATTCGTTCCCACCCCCGATTCGTTCCCACCCCCGATTTGTTCCCACCCCCGATTCGTTCCCACCCCCGATTCGTTCCCACCCCCGATTTGTTCCCACCCCCGATTCGTTCCCTTCGTTCCCCACCCCCGATTCTTTTTCCGGTCCAAGTTGGGTGTTATGCTTAAATTCGCATTGGGCGTTGGCGTTATGCTTTTACGGCATTTTCATAGAATTTTGGTCGGCATTATTGGTCCAAATAGTGGGCGGTTAGAGAAGGGGTCGTACTTTTCACTGTCGGGATTTTGACTGAGTGAGAATTTTTGAAAATTAATGGATCTTGTCAAGAAAAAAACTTTGCAAATTTGTGAAAAACCGAATAATGCATGCGAAATTTCTGTTGTTTTGCCTGCGGTTTAAAAGGGATGGTGGGCTCGGCGTTGCCGATAGGCGCCGCCGAGAAAAATTTTGGATTTTTGACTTAATTGTTAAGAGATTTGCAACCAACATTTTAAAATACGGTATGTTTTTTAAAGCTTTTTAGCAATGGCAAAGGTCCGGCGGCGCGATGGGCGCCGCCGGGTATTTTTTTAAAAAGATTTTAACTTACTGTATTGTGACCATTAATTATTCTATCTGGCATTTTTGTGAATGATTTTTTTTTAAATTCCCTTTACTGTCGAAATCAACGACTCTCGAAAGCAATTACTGACGAGTTCACATGCAGACAGTCTAAGAACGACGAGACAGTTCACTGTCGAAATCACTCTCTGTCGAGAACACATAACACCATTTAAGGGAGCCGGAATTCCGATTTCCGGTGAAAGGTGTTTTAATTATTATTTTTTTGTAATATTAAACAATCGCGCAGCGGTATCCCGCAAATGCTATTTCGAATTCAGTTGCGGGGTTGAACCCTAAACAAAAGTCGATATGCACCAAAACTAATATTTAAAGTGATCAATCAATACAGTAGTATAATCGACATTTTCATATGCATTTTTCTCGGTGTATTATTGATTTGCTGATAAAATTTCACCGGTTTTATCTTCATGAGTATTGATTTTTTCCTCCGGACTTTTATTGATTTTTCTTTCGGAATTTTATTAGACATTTTGAAGGCTTCTTCAATTATTTGTCGAGCATGTGTATGACATTTATTCAAAGCAATTTGGTTTAAATATTCGTTTATGACAAATTGCTTCAAATCCACCGCCAATATTTGATCACGAAAATGTTTTAGGCACAAATGCCGTGGAACTACGGGCCGCCAAAAATGCCAGTTATTTACAGTTCATGCAAAATAGGCTTTTATGGGTTCGTGTAATATTTGGTTAATTTTTGTTGATCAATATTGTCATCAAGCTACAGCATTTACGTGCAAATTCTTCAATGTCTTTAAAGCGTTGGCGAAGTGTATTCGACCAATTTCGAACCTCAAAGTCAATAAAAATTTTCAAAAAATCAATTTTGTTCGGCTTCTACGGCCCCGTTAACCCTATAAAGTACCAATTTGTCAACTTTTAGAACTCAGTGATGAAACGAACAGTGACCAACTAATCGGCCACCTACAGTATTTTTAAGATTTTGGTTGCTAATCTCGTCAATTTTCTCGAGGGTGCCTATTGGCACCGCCGAATCCTCTCCCCCCCCCCCCCACTCAGAATTTAAGCAGAAATCACAAAATTGCTTTTTGAATGCCACGCGATGCACAAATTGATTGATGCTTGGAAAGACAAATTTTTTGCAAAAAATAATCGATAAAACAAACGGATAGAGCCCAAACATCGGAGAAGAGCCGGGGAAAGAATGAATGGATGGAATGAGAATTGAATGAACGGGGGGGGGGGGAGGGGGTGCGATGGCCAAGCGAGCTCCGTCTGAGGCCAACTCTGTCTGAACCAACTCCATCTCGCCATAAATTTTTTTGTTTTCAGTCATACAGGGGCTTTTAAGCTTAGACCTAAGCTAGCCTGAATAGATAATTGGGACCAATTTGATCGAAGAATGAAACATTGTTAAAGATTGGAAATATTTATAGAAAATCTATTTCAATTATATAATTGTTTTTAATTATTTCTTTTTAATTTGTTGCACTTTTGACAACGCTTTGGGATGACACTTTTTTTTCTCCATGCCTGATCAAATTTAAATCATTTGTTGTGAAGGCCATTAAGTAAGAGGTGAAAGAATTGGGGGGGGGGGGATCATTGTGTGTGTGGGGGGGGGGGAGGGGGGTGGGGGGAATGACCACGAACCCCCCCCCCCCCCCCCCGGCGTTGTTTGTTGCATTCAATTATCCGTGCTAAATTTGTGTGAACCGGTGGGCATTACACTCTTTGCACACAAAGTGATCGGAGCTCGCTCGCCTTGCTGCGCGCCGTTCTTGCGATTTGGAGAGGCCAAATGGGATGGAAAAAGAAAGAAAATTTGTGGGGGGGGGGCGATGAGCAAATCGCGCGGAGAGTTTGGACGGGGTGTAATGTGCAAGGCTGTGCCACATCATTTGCCGGGTGGCCTTTCCGTATAAAAGGTGAGCCGTTACCTCACAAATTTGCACTTTTCAACCAAACCGTACCCCCCCCCCCTCCCCTCCCTTTCGCATTCATGCCGTCCATCTATCAGGGCTGGGTCGAAACTTTTCGATAGTTTCTAGGATTTTCTACAAATTTTTTTTTCGAAAACCGAAAGAAAAAATTTCAATTTCGAATAATATTTTTCTTTCAACCCATCCGTCGACCCATCCATCCTCTGTAGGCTTTTGCCATTCTTTTGGAATCGACAATAAATCTTTTTCAATTTTTGAAGTCTAAAATTGGCATTATCAAACTGGCATCAAAAGCTTTCGACATACCTAAACCCTGTTTTATTCGCTTCTTACCCTCAATTTTTTTAACTTTTTCATTGGAAATTTTTAATTATTTCAAACAAAATCAAATAATTTGAAAATAGGTTTAATTACCTAACTTGAGATGATTTTTAAAAATCAATTCTAAATGAAAATAGAATGTTTCCTTGATAAATTTTTTTTCGTTCTTGTTTTATAAAAACTTACCGATTTTTAAATCGGCTAAAAAATTATTAATTTAATTTTACCATTAATTTGTTGAAAATAAACCGTTTACCCTGCCTCGAGTTGGTGTTAAAATACTTAAGTAAACTTAAACCCTGGCTGGCGTCTTTTGTCAAAATGCTTATTAAATTTTTTTTCTCAGAATTTGCTAACATGTCCAAATTTCTGCTCTTCGTCTTCGTTTGTCAGTTGACTTTCTGCAGCTGTGCCCATTTTGGATGGTGGCACGAGAAGCCGTCTCGCCGGGCACAAATCGAAAAAGGTAAAAATTTAAATTTAAAATTTAAAAAGCCGAAATAACATTTTTTGTTTTCAGTTATTGACAATTGCTGCCCTCGCGATGAGACAAATACGGCACATTTCTGTTGTGCAGCGTATTTGTTCGACACGAACCCGGACAAACATTGGAAGCAATGCCAAGAAGAAGGCATTGCAATGGCACGTTTTTGAATGATTTTTTAAAAGCAAATTTAATTAAATTTTCATTTTTGAAATTTTTTAGGCAACAATTCTACGCACTGTTCAATGTGCACAACGCGAGTTTGTTGTTGAAGGACATGCAGCATCAACGGACATTTGTCGTAAGAGTGCATTTTTAAAAACATAAAAATTTGTTGAAATTTATTTTTCATGATTGTTTAAGGCTTATTCTGCTGTGACTGGTTGAAGAACGTGCAGGGCGCCACCAAAGAGACGGACTGCTCCACAAACTGCACGCGCGCAGCCTTCACCATCGGCATGTCAGCAAAACGGCAGGTGCAACAGCTTAAACGGATGGGCTGCGAGAGGGAAGCGCCACTCAAATTCAATGTAAAAAATGTTTTTTTTTGTGTATTTAATTTGTTTTTTAATTTACTTTTAAATCCTTTTTAGGCTTTTGAGGACTGCTTGCTGAAGAAGTCGGCACTTGAAGAGGACACTGACGACGACGACGACGACGACAGTAAGGCTGCCGACAGCCTGCTCCGCGAAGTCTGCAGAGGTGAAAATGGCGAAAAATGACAAAAAACAAATCTCACATTTTTAAATCAAATTTGTGTTTTCATTTAATTGTGTTTGAATGCTTCATGTTTAATAAATATGTAAAATTTTGAGTTTTATGCAAGAATTTAAATGTAATTTTGAGTTAATTTTTTTTTGACAAAAAAGTGTTTAGGCGCGCACGATATGCTAATTGTTGTTAATTTTTATCTTTTATTTTTAAAAACAAAAAAAACATTGTAAATTCTATAAATCGAAAGATTTTGACCGAGCTTTGGCCCCTGATCTCAAAATTAAAACATCTTTTGCTTTCATATCTGATTTTTTCGTTGACAATAAACAAATTCTTGAAGACAATAATTTACATTATTTTTTCGTTTCCGGTCAGCATTGGACTTTTTTCATGCCGATCAGTGAGGATGGCCATAATCTTACTGATCACCGATTCCAACCAATAATCAAATCATTCACTAAGTGATCAGAACCTTTCTTTGAACAAAGCATACCTAAGTCCATTATATCGGAGAAAAATTCACTCATTTCATCAGATTTTAAATTTAGAATATTTTCGTTTTTTTTAAATTCTTTCCATTTCTGATTGCTTAATCGTCTCCACACAGATTGGGTGGATTCATTTTTTTGCTTCCGATCAACACACTGAAAAAATCCGTGCTCATTTTGTTGGTCGATTGACGCAAAATGTAGACAAATGACACAGTCACCGTTTTCAGGCAGTCAATTTGTGTGCGGACTGATCAGCAAGCGATGGGCTCGTCGTCCGTGCTTATTAATTCGTTTCCGATCAGTCCTGGAAAACATAAATTCATTAGCCAGAAAGCGTTTCGAATTTAATCCTGATCATTTTTAGAAATACTTACTGATCACTAGGGCTGGGATTTTAGTCACTAAAAACAGTCAGTCAAATAATTACTTAAAAAGGCCAAAATAGTCACTAACACTAAAAAGTACCAGATTTAGGGGTGTAAACTGGCCAAAAATTTTATTTTTGCTATATTTATTAATCTTCATTTTTGTGACAACAATTTCAAATTAAAAGGAATTCAGGCAAAATTTTTTTTAAAATATGGTTTTTATTACCCCAAAATAGGCACTTAAGTTCCATTTTAGTAATTTTTGTCACCAAAAAATAAAAAATATTAACTAAAACTCGCAAAAAAAACGATCGCTATACTTTAAAAACTCGATTTTCGTGCTTGGCGCGTTCAGGAAAAAATAGTAAAAAAAGGAATAAAAATCCCAGCCCTACTGATCACCAATTTATTCTAATCAATAATCAGCGTTTACAAAGTGATCTGAACTTTTCATTGAACAAAGGTTCAGTTAATCATCACATTGAAATTCAGATATTCCATCAGATTTTAGAACATTGGCAAATTTTGCGGGACCGGGATTTTAGGGAAAAACCGGGATCGGGATTGAGAAAATTGAAAACCCGGAATTTTATAAAGGGAAAAATGAATCAAGTTCCGGTCAAAAAAACCCGGGACTAATGGTCAAAAACAAAGAGTTGTCAATTTAGAAAAAACCCGGAGGAAAAAATTCAGTCCCAAAATTGGACACTTCAGTACCAGTCCCGGACCAAAACTCTAATTCTGACAAACTGACAATTCATCCCTACTTCAAATGGTCGCCAAATGTTCTGCCTTCATCGTGCAACTGTTGTGCAGCATGGCTGTGCATTATTGTTTGGTTGCTGGGGACCAACGGTATCAAATTAAAGACCGTACAACCAAAAAACTTTTTGTCAATTTTTTTTGGATTTTGCTCCAATTTGACCTAAAATTCAAAACTTGTCCAATTTTTTATACAAAAAATTTTTGGTTTTGGGTTCGGACACGAATCTGACCTTTATTTTTTTGAATGCCGAATTTTGAAACCGAATGTGAAGAAATTAAAGTTTTTTTCTATTGGACAATCTCAACAAATTAAGCATCAATCAAAACCTCTTGATGAGACAAATCGATTTAAGAGTGGGGGAAATTAATAGAAACTATTTAAGTACGGTCGATCTTTCACCATTTTTAAATCGATTTGTTTCATTAAGAGCGATTTGATTAATTAATGCCAAATTTGTTGAGATTAGTCCAATAGAAAAAAACTTTAAATTTGTTCAGATTTGGGTTCAAAATTTGGCAAATCGACAAAATAAATGCCAGTTTTTTCTCAACCCAAAATTCAAGGCTTTATGTTGAAGCAAAGAAAAATGCCCGCGATTTTTCTGTAAAATTCTTTATTTTAATCAAGTGCATGCTACGAGACTTTACGCTATCAGGGCGGCAACAAAAATGTACCGGCCGAGATGAAAATTCCGTTGAAGAAATGGAGATGGTCCATTTTAGAGGAGAATAATTATATTGTATTGTGCGTAGAAGATGTTGGTTGCCAAAGTTTGTTCTGCGAGGATAGTAAGGAAAAATTATTATTATAACATGCCCGGGGGGGCCTATGGGTTCTTCGGAAGCGGCATGTCGTGGACCGTTGTCGGGGATAAGCTGCTCAGGGGATCGAAATTTCGGAGTTCAGGGCTAAGCCGAGCGGGAGTGGCATGCCCAGGGGTAAGTCGGGCGGGAGTGGTATGCCCAGGGGTAAGCCGGGCGGGAGTGGCATGCCCAGGGATAAACCGGGCGGGAGTGGCATTCCCAGAGATAAGCCGGGCGGGAGTGGCATGCCCAGGGATAAACCGGGCGGGAGTGGCATTCCCAGAGATAAGCCGGGCGGGAGTGGCATGCCCAGGGATAAACCGGGCGGGAGTGGCATTCCCAGAGATAAGCCGAGCGGGAGTGGCATGCCCAGGGGTAAGTCGGGCGGGAGTGGTATGCCCAGGGGTAAGCCGGGCGGGAGTGGCATGCCCAGGGATAAACCGGGCGGGAGTGGCATTCCCAGAGATAAGCCGGGCGGGAGTGGCATGCCCAGGGGTAAGCCGGGCGGGAGTGGCATGCCCAGAGATAAGCCGGGCGGGAGTGGCATGCCCAGGGGTAAGCCGGGCGGGAGTGGCATGCCCAGAGATAAGCCGGGCGGGAGTGGCATGCCCAGGGATAAACCGGGCGGGAGTGGCATTCCCAGAGATAAGCCGGGCGGGAGTGGCATGCCCAGGGGTAAGCCGGGCGGGAGTGGCATGCCCAGAGATAAGCCGGGCGGGAGTGGCATGCCCAGGGGTAAGCCGGGCGGGAGTGGCATGCCCAGAGATAAGCCGGGCGGGAGTGGCATGCCCAGGGATAAACCGGGCGGGAGTGGCATTCCCAGAGATAAGCCGGGCGGGAGTGGCATGCCCAGGGGTAAGCCGGGCGGGAGTGGCATGCCCAGAGATAAGCCGGGCGGGAGTGGCATGCCCAGGGATAAACCGGGCGGGAGTGGCATTCCCAGAGATAAGCCGGGCGGGAGTGGCATGCCCAGGGGTAAGCCGGGCGGGAGTGGCAATGCCCAGGGGTAAGCCGGGCGGGAGTGGCAATGCCCAGGGGTAAGCCGGGCGGGAGTGGCATGCTTCCCAGGGGTAAGCCGGGCGAGAGTGGCAATGCCCAGGGGTAAGCCGGGCGGGAGTGGCAATGCCCAGGGGTAAGCCGGGCGGGAGTGGCAATGCCCAGGGGTAAGCCGGGCGGGAGTGGCATGCTTCCCAGGGGTAAGCCGGGCGGGAGTGGCATGCCCAGAGATAAGCCGGGCGGGAGTGGCATGCCCAGGGGTAAGCCGGGCGGGAGTGGCATGCCCAGGGGTAAGCCGGGCGGGAGTGGCAATGCCCAGGTGTAAGCCGAGCGGGAGTGGCATGCTTCCCAGGGGTAAGCCGGACGAGAGTGGCAATGCCCAGGGGTAAGCCGGGCGGGAGTGGCATGCTTCCCAGGGGTAAGCCGGACGAGAGTGGCAATGCCCAGGGGTAAGCCGGGCGGGAGTGGCATGCTTCCCAGGGGTAAGCCGGGCGGGAGTGGCATGCCCAGGGGTAATATTCATTAATATAGAATATGGGGAAGAGGTGTTTCGCCTCAACGGATGTCAAACTCCTGGTGGCCATTGCTCTAATGAAGCGTTCGACAAATTCTGTCCAACAAAAACTTGGTGTTCAAAGTGCGAATTCAATAATTGCAACAACCGAATCGAACTGACGCCAAGCAAAACGACCACAAACACAACCACCGAGAATCCAGTTAAGGCATCAACGCATGGCACCGATGTATATATTATTTTTGTTTAAGTTGGTTAAAAATGCCAGTGCCGTAACGCCTTCCGACCTTCTGAACAAGCTTCTTTTTGGCAACGATTCAGTTAACGCATCAACCACCGAGAATCCCGTTAATGAAGCATCAACAAATGGCACCGGTGTATTGTTGTTGACTAAGCCGTATAAAACATCCTCGGACGGTGCCGTCACGCTTTCCAACGGTTTGCTGCTGGTGCTTCTTTTTGGCGGTAAATTATGCCAGATTTTGATCACAATTTGTTGATGTACGGTATATATATATATATATATATATATATATATATATAATATATATATATATATATATATATATATATATATATATATATATATATATATATATATAATATATATATATATATATATATATATATATGTCGGCGTATTATTTGAAATTACGATTAGGTATTCGAATTTTTCTAGTAAATTTGAAAATATTCAAATAAGTTAGAATATAGCGCTTCGAATAATCCTAATATTTAAATATACACCGACATATATACATACTAACAGAATTTTTGCAAAATCAAATTTTAGCTTTGTTCTTCAATTAGAAGTTGGAAAGAGTGCACACGGAAAGTGATGATGACGAATTAGAAGAGCCAAAAAGCGCTATTTTCAAAAATAAATCTATCCGACGAAAACGCGCCAATCGGCGGCACAATTCAGTGCCGTTGTTTCAAACATTGTAGCTAAACGGGGGTAACAAATATTTGGTGTCCATTCGAAAGCGCTTTGCTTAATTAGCGAAGTTTTGAGTTTCTGTGCTTAATCGATTAGGCGCTTTTAAAAAAGTTTTTTAATTTGCCTAATCTAAAAGAAAACAGCCAAGCTGGGAGGCCAAAAATGGCTTATTTTTAAGGTTAATGCCATAATTTCGGAATTTGCCTTAATTTTGACACATTTCCAGTTTGCCATATTTTAAAACTTTGTGAAAATTGCGCATTTTTAAGGAAAAAAACGGAAATTTCTTCCCGAAAATAGTGCTTTCCTTGCTTTGTACAATTTGAAGTTTTTAGTTGAAAATCTCTTAACAAATTGAGTAAAAAATTCAAAATTTTCTCGGCAAGCAAAATTCTCAAAAAATGTTTTTTTTTTTGAAAATTCCCAAGAAAACTGGCATATTTTTGACCCCTCCATGCCATAAAAATGACATATTTTCTCGCAGATGAGTTGGCCTCCCTGCATTAAGCGCTAAGCTTTATTTAACTTATTTTTAACTTAAACTGATTGAGAGCTTTCAAATGGTGCCAAGAATTTGTTGATTCGTTAAAAAAAATGTATTATCAACGACACTGAAACGTGCCGGATTCGTCAATTGATCGATGTTTGATTTGTATTCGCTGCTGATAATCAATTAATAAGCTTTTAAATAATACTTTTTGAGTTGAAAATTTTAAAAGTGCTATTAAATCATTTTAGGGATAAGATTTTTAGTTAAGAAAATCTCGAAATAGTTAACTAAATAGTGGCGAAAAAGTGCCAAAATAGTGCTAAAAATCCGGGTTCATAAGCAAAAGTGATCTGGCAAGAAAAATTCAAATTTTATTGCATTTTTAAAAAAAAATGTTCAAAAATGCCGAAATAGTGGCGAAAATCGAAAATTCTTTTTTTCATCACTATTTTAGTGTCGAAAACCCCGAAATAGTTTTTTTAGTTACGAATAGTGACCTTAAAACGACAAAATTTCCGGTTAAAAAGATGTTTTTTTAAAGCGCCAAAATCGATGCACTTTTTTGTGGTAAAATAAAAATAACTTTTCAATTATAAAACTATTTTGTTTATAAAAGCAATATGCCATAAATAAATTAAATGTTTCATTGGGAAAGTATGAAGAACTTTTTGAAAAATATATTTGTGCCCGATTTCAATACAGCACCCAGAACGGGCATTTTCGCTAGGCTTACAGCCCAGGGTTGGGACAAAATCGGAAAAATAAGAAGCAAAATGCACCTCCGCCGATGGCATTTCTGGGCTATTGCCCCGACTCATTCTCCCAACGTGGCAGGACATTTGCGCCGCAGACATTTGCGCCGTAGGGGTAAACGCGACATGTGCGCCGCGAATTGAAAAAGCATAGGCGGGACCCTATTTTTTTTTTAAAGATTCTCTGATTTCCATCAAAAATTCCAATCTTAGGCCTAAGCCTAAGCCTAACAAACCCCAATGTAGAATTTTCCCTGCGGCGCAAATCTCCGCGGCGCAAATATCCTTGGCGCCGCAAATCTCCGCGGCGCAAATGTCCGCGGCGCCGCAAATCTCCGCGGCGCAAATGTCCGCGGCGCAAATGTCTGCCAATCTCTCCAAAAATGCCGTCCCGAAAATCCCGCCCGTGTGTGTACCCCCCCTCCCCTCATTTAATCCATATTTCGAGTTTATCACATATTGTGCGCGTCCGACTACATGTTTACAAAATACAAATTGATTAAATTTGGGTGAATAAAATTAAATTTGGTATTAATTGATTATTAATGGGTTTACAAAAATTCAAATTGATTAAGTTTAATTGATTATTAATGGGTTTACAAAAACTCAAATCGATTAAATTTGGATGAATAAAAGCGAATTTGGTATTAATTGATTATTGTCCAATTTAAAGTTGCCATGCAAATCTTGTCACGGTCCAGCCTTTTGACATCGCGAACGCCCATCGCCTCCAGCGTTGTCACTTCTTCGCACATGGTTCAAAGCAATGCTTCGGTTCAATTTCCAAATGCGAGTTTACCTTAAATGAAAAAAAATTCAAAAATTTTCTTGAAAAATTTGCTCGGAAACTTTAAAGTAAGTCCACCAAAATATATTTAAATGTTTTGTTCTTTTGCTTTTAAAAGATAATCTAACAAAAAAAATTGAATGTTCTTCATCTCTTAGGGCTCTCCTAAAATTTGTGTGAACCTTGAAAATTGCACAAAAAATATATTTTTATTTTATTATTATTACATTTTTTTTGTAATAAAATTTAGCGGCATAAAGCAAATGCGGGCGGTTCTGATGGTTTATTACTAGGGCCGCTAATTATATGGAAATCCATATTTTTTTTGCGCACTCGGAACAGCGTATAAATAACATAAATAGTGTTTTTAGCTTTGGTTGGAGCTTCTAGAGCCCTTTTTATAATCCATATTTTCCATCGCCATTTTTCAAAAATTCCTTAACAAAAATGCAATAAAAACGAAAAATACACCCCTAAGGATCGATTTTTTCAAAATTTTCAAAAAATAGACTTTTTCAAAAAATGCACTCCTAAAAATTGACTTTTTCCCGACTAAGAATTCTGCCACCAAAAAATGAAAATTTTTAAAATTCTGCTTATTTTCAAAAAAATTTTCTAAATGCCTTGAATTTACATATAAAAATTTTAATTTCTCTTATTACTTCAATTAGGAAAAACTCGCCCATTTTTTGCTATATTTGAAAAAAATTCTCCATATTTCGTCAATATTTTGAAATTTTTGTCCATATTTGGTCCATATTATGCAATTTTTCATCCATATTTTATGGCCATATTTCGAGATTTTTTATCCATATAATTAGCGGCCATGTACTCACCTTGCCTGCTTGTTTCTTTGTTTCTGACAGTTCATGCCACAGTTCCGACATTAATGTTGGCTTCTTCTTCGTCCCCCGAGCTTTCAAGCAATAGTTGCCCGTAATCATACCATTCCAAATTCGAGGCACCTCCTTGGGTGTCTAAAAGTATGATTTTTCATAATTATTGTTGTTGATTAATTGTAATAATCAATTAATTAATTATCGACAGTATGCCGCCATTGTTGAATACAGTACCCGCAGCCGCTTCACGTAACACCAGGGCCCAAGCATCCATTCATCGTCCTCGTAGTGCAGAAAAGGGTGTGTAGTGGCCTTGTTCAGCTTCAGAGAGAGTTGGGTCGGGATCGGGATTTTTGGAAAAAAACACAGACAGAACCGGCACCAATAAAATAAAAAACCCTGGGATTTAATTGCCAAAAAATAAAGATTTACACGTTTTGAAAAAGGCCGCGGGACCCTAAAAGGAAAATTTCAGTCCCCAAAAAGAAGAGAAAATTTCAGTCCCAAAAAGGAAAACAAAATTTCAGTCCCAAAAAGGAAGAGAAAATTTCAGTCCCAAAAAGGAAAACAAAATTTCAGTCCCAGTCCTGACTTACGCTTTCCTCAAGCGCGTACGAGCGGTAAGTGTCAAGCCGAAAGTTTCGGCAATGGTTGTGATCATTGTATTCGTCCGCAAAATAACTGTGAAATTTGCGGAAATTAAAATTGTGCCAATTTAAACAAAAAATAAATTAATTTAAAAGATACTTAATATTTAAAAATTTCATCAAAATTATCCGGCTAAATTTTAGTTTTACAGGATTGAGTCGCGTCAGTGCCTGATTGACCCCGCCCCTCTCAAAGTCAGAGATTCCATTTTTTAAAACAAGCATTGTAAAAAGCTAGCTGTCCCGGAGCGTTGTTGGCAAGGTGCCAATAACCGCGCCACCACCAGGCAAATGTTTGAAAATTAGATAAGAAATTTTGATCAATTATTTCTTATGATCGAACAAAATTTCGATGATGTTTTTTTATTGTTTTTAAATTTATTTTTTGATTAAAAAAAGCTTTTGCGCGATCACCAGTCTAACTTTTTGGCATTCTGGGACCCCGGTTTGAGGTTGCGCCGGGCGTGCCGGTTTAAAAAGTGATTGAAAAGCCGTTATTGATCAATTTATTTTTTTGTTCATTTGTTTTATGGGTCATTGTAAAAAAATCTTGAGAAAAGGCGTTAACAAATTATTACTTGATTTTTAAGCTATTATTTAATTAACTGAGTTTGGAATTTGCTCAGGTTGCTCTGTATCCAGCCTATGGCATCAATCCAACGATAACACGGGCGTCCGTCTACACTTTTGCTTTGGATGCCGAAGTAATTGGAGTCAGTCGATTTCTCATAACATTTTGGATCACGGTGATCAGGCCCTGTTAGAGGAAAAAGCCAAAATTTTAAGAAGCAAATTCAAATTGAATTCAGAAAATTGCTCCCAGAACCGACGAACCCCGACCGGAATCCAAACCGGCGTTATAACATGTTTCAACCTTAACTGATGCAGACATTCTTAAAGCCATTCGAAAGCTTTCATAGAACTTTTCGATTGGACAATCTCAAAAAAGGTATGGCCAGACCCCCTCCCACCCCCCATCCCCCATCAAAAATTGATATTTTTAAAGTTTTCTAACCTTAAGGTTAATGAGTTTTTTCCAATCGCAAAGCATTAAGCTTAACGATAGCTTCAAGGCAAGAAGAGCTTTTGAATGGCTTAAGGTTTCGGGTTTTGTGTTTTGGAACATCTTCACTTTTTTGTTGAAATGATATAACAGAAAACTGGATCAATTTTGATCGAACTTTTTATGATTTGAGTGATCTCAAACGAATTTTCGAGATCTTGATCGCTCAATAACTCCGGGGACTCTACCAAATACTACTGAGTTGTGAGAAAAAAACAACAAAACCTTCAAATTGTCCAAAATCAAATTTCGCGTCAACGACGAAACGAACAGCAGCGGCAACAGCGCAATAATAAATAACAATAGAACAAAATTGCATTTTGATAAAATATAATGAAATATAATCAGGCATGGTCACGGATATCCGCGAATATATCCGGATCCGGGGATATCCGGATATCCACGGATATATCCGGTAGATACGGATACGGAAACGGATACGGACGGATATAAAAGTCCACTTATTCGGATATATCCGCTGTATATCCGTGGATATAACCCACTTATCCGGATATATCCACTGTATATCCGGGTATATCCGGATATCCAAGGATATATCAGGATATGGATGGATACGGATACGGAATTTCAATAATAGGAAGGATACGGTACGGATATAAAAAATCCACTTATCCGGATATATTCGGTGTATATCCGTGGATTAACCCACTTATCCGGATATATCCACTGTATATCCGGGTATATCCGGATATGATATTCGGATATCCACGGATATATCCGGACATGATATCCGGATATCCACGGATATATCCGGATATGATATCCGGATATCCACGGACATATCCGGATATGGATGGATACGGAATTTCAAATGGGAAGGATACGGTACGGATATGAAAAATCCTCTTATCCGGATATATTTGCTGTATATCCGCGGATATAACCCACTTATCCGGATATATCCGCGGATATCCGGATAAGGATATGAATTTCGAAAGAGACGGATACAAACGGAAGGACACAAAAGTCGCGGATATATCCGGGAAACAAATTTAAAAATTTGGACCATGACTGAATATAACCGTCGGTTTTTGGATGTTTTATGGACTGAAAAATGTAAAGCGCCAAATGAACCAATACGGACGGACGAATGAATGAATCGTCAGAGTCCGCTCCCCCCCCCCCCCCCCGCAGTCTCCGATCATTTCTGCCCAATGACGGCGATCAAAAAAACGTTTATGTGGAGTTGTTGTGATGGTTAGATTGACCGCACTGATATCGTCGGCATCACTTTTTGAAAATTGAGCAATGCCAATTTGTGTGACCACAAATACAAAATGTCGAAACTGAAACCAAAAACCGGCTTTTTTGAACCAAAAACCGAATTCTACCACAAACCGGGGGCAAAAAACCGGCCAAACCGAAAACGCAGGTAGGTACTAGTGCTCGGCAATGGCATCGATACGATATATCGAACGATATTTCGATAAAATATCGGTATCGAAAAATATCGAATTCCTAACATTTTTCCGATACGATATATCGAACGATATTTCGATAAAATATCGGTATCGAAAAATATCGAAAAAAAAAACCGATATATCGCGATATTTTTCGCAAATTTTTTTTTGACTAATATGCAAAAAAAGTCATAAAAAAGCAATAATAAAAAGTTCAAATTTTTAACTCTTCAACTCCACTTGAGAATCCATCCTTTTAAAGAAAATCGTGAGAGCCCGACGATGCCGACAGGTGCGTCGGAAAATTTTGGGCTTTTTGTAAATGAAATTTCACCAACATTTTTTGCAAAATTAAGCATTTTGGCAACCTTTGTTAAAATTTGAAAAAAAAATTCAAAAAAGATGCGATGAATTTTTTAAAAAATTTGTCTTTTGCGCGTATTTTAATTGAAATTATTAAAAAATTTATTTAAAAAATTTTATTAATCAGGGAAGTGTAGCTGACAAGAGGCGAAAGAAAAATAATTGCTTCAAGTCAAGAGGGTTAGAACCCAGACGAAAAGTTCAACTCACCGAAAAGACATAACACTAAGCTGTGGATATAATTGGTTGGCCCCACTAAAAAAGAACTGAAATTGTTTGTCAAAAGTATGTCTCAAACAAAATTCAAACTGTAAATCAATATAATCCATTAAAATTGTGATACATTTTTTGAGTGAAAAACGCGATAAAATATCGCGATATTTTAACTTTTCGATACGATATATCGAACGATATTTCGATAAAATATCGATATCGAAAAATATCGAATTCCTAACATTTTTCCGATACGATATATCGAACGATATTTCGATATAAATATCGCGATATATCGCGATATTTTTATCGAAATATCGTATCGTGCCGAGCACTAGTAGGTACCATAAAAATTTCTAATTCTTTTATTGTTTTACGGTGCCAAAAATAAGCTTTTTATGTAAAAAAGTGTAGCAAATACGGCAAATTTAAAAAAATGATGAAATTAGCAATTTATCATTATGCATAAAATCCGAATAAAGTCATATGTATTTAGGGTTGTGGACAGTGTTTTCCCGGTTCCGGTGCCGGTTCCAACGCCTCCGTTTTCGGTTTTCGGTTAATCCTGTGTGCGCCAAAACCGAAAACCAAGGGGTTGGCCAAAACCCGAAAACTAGGGGGTTGGCAAAAAACCGAAAACCAAGGGTTTGGCCAAAACCCGAAAACCAGGGGGTTGGCCAAAAACCGAAAACCAGGGGGTTGGCAAAAAACAGAAAACCAAAAGGTTGGCCAAAACCCGAAAACCAGGGGGTAGGCCAAAAACCGAAAACCAAGGGGTTGGCCAAAACCCGAAAACCAAGGGGTTGGCAAAAAACCGAAAACCAAGGGGTTGGCCAAAACCCGAAAACCAGGGGGTTGGCCAAAAACCGAAAACCAGGGGGTTGGCAAAAAACCGAAAACCAAAAGGTTGGCCAAAACCCGAAAACCAGGGGGTAGGCCAAAAACCGAAAACCAAGGGGTTGGCCAAAACCCGAAAACCAAGGGGTTGGCCAAAAACCAAGGTGTTGGCCAAAACCCGAAAACCGGGGGATGGCAAAAAACCGAAAACCAGGGGGTTGGCCAAAAACCGAAAACCAAGGGGTTGGCCAAAAACCAAGGTGTTGGCCAAAACCCGAAAACCGGGGGTTGGCAAAAAACCGAAAACCAGGGGGTTGGCCAAAACCCGAAAACTAGGGGGTTGGCCAAAAACCGAAAACCAAGGGGTTAGCCAAAAACCAAGGTGTTGGCCAAAAACCGAAAACCGGGGGTCGGCCAAAAACCGAAAACCAAGGGGTTGGCCAAAACCCGAAAACCAGGGGGTTGGCAAAAAACCGAAAACCAAGGGGTTGCCCAAAACCCGAAAACCAGGGGGTTGGCCAAAAACCGAAAACCAAGGGGTTGGCCAAAAACCGAAAACCGGGGGTCGGCCAAAAACCGAAAACCAGGGGGTTGGCAAAAAACCGAAAACCGGGGGTCGGCCAAAAACCGAAAACCAGGGGGTTGGCAAAAAACCGAAAACCGGGGGTCGGCCAAAAACCGAAAACCAAAGGGTTGGCCAAAAACCGGGACTTCGGTTTAAAACTGACTGCCCACAACCCTATCGACAACCGTCGTCACCAAGCCATTATTCATCATTTCTGAGATTGTTATTTTTTTAATCAAAATTCACACTCAAAAACTTTTGTCAATGTGAAATTTTTATTGCCTGAGGGGAGGTGGCTAGAAATCAGAACAAATTTAAATATAAAAGGTAAATAATAATTGATGATGATGAAAATCAGTCAAATCGGTTGGGGTAATCCAATCAACCACCTCTTTTTCCGTGATTCTTCACATTCTTTTTGCGACTTGGGGGGTTTTATGGTTCAATTCTTCGAATCATCTAAATCATCGCATGCTTCACAATTCTTTCCGGTGCCGATGCCTTTGCCTTGCGTTGCGTCACAATCTTTAGTCAAATCCGCCTTCTGTAAGCAATTGAAAGATAATTCGATCAGTTGAAAAAAATCTGGATTATTGATCAGAACCTTTAGTTCATTTCAAAGTGATCTGGATTATTTATCCGAACCAGTTCACTTTGTTCTTTAAATTCAAATGACTGGACTTTTTTTTGTTTCCCTAACAGATGAACTGAACCAAAATTTCAGATAATTTTTTTTGCTTTAAATCAAATTTAAAATGTTTCTGATCAGCAATGCCAATCAGAAGATTTTTTTTTGATCAAAACTGAGAAATTCACGAAAATATTGCCTGCAAAAGGTCGTTCTCCCGTTCCTCATACGAATTTTTTCCAAGTCCAAATCGAAGTGACGGGTCACAGATTGGCCAATTGTCCTCCTCCCCTTCGTCGCCAAAGATTTGCGTACAAACTCGCTTTGCGACCACCCAATCTTTTCTAAACTCAACACAAGTTGTGGGGGGGGGGGGGGTGTTTTTAATTTCAAATATTTCAAACTTGGTGTCGTTAATAAATTGTTTATATTCTGGCTCATCCATATAAACAAGCAGCTCAGTGAGGTCAATGATATTTTCTTCCCAATGCAATCCTGAAAAGGTTGAAAAAGTGAAATTGGTTTTTGGTTTTTGTTGTTTTAAGGAATAAATTCACAAGAAATAAAACCAACTGGGCTTCTCCGGATCCGTTTCGGGCTTTGGTCTCGGGTTCTTCATGCCCATTTTGAATGCACAATTATGTGTAGATTTTCTCTCCCATTTTTCATTGCGAAAATCACCCGTAAACCATTTATCTGTGGCCAAATCCTCAATGTCAGTCATACGACCGAAGAAGGTGAAATCGTGGGCACAACACTAAAAATGGATCAAAAGTAATCATTGAATTTAAAAATACAAAATTGTTAGCATTTTTGAAAATTTTTAATGGATTATTGATCCTTAGAATATAAATAAACATTTTAAATATTCAAAAAACAACACCTCTCCAACTTGATTCATTATGAAGCAATTGGTACGGAATTTGAGCTCAAAATGCGGGTATTTGTCAGATTCAATAAAAAAGATTTTGGATTGGACAGGCTTAGCAAAAGTGCCATTTTCTCCCAACACGGTGTCGAACACAATGGACTGGCTCTCTGTTTTCTGAATGTTTTTTTGTTGTTGTTACAGAATTGTAATTTAAAATATATATACCCAAATTTCATACGCTTTTGGTGTTGCGATGAATTTCAGCTGAAGCCGGCCTTGGGCCCCCCTATATTTACCGCACATAAATTTGATGTTGTAGTCGCCTCTCAAAATTCTCATTATTTGCTCGCTTGGGCCAAATTGGAGCAGAACGAGAAGAAGGTGAAGAAGCATCAACATTGCGCTATTAGCCAAAGTAATTTGTGCTACTTTTGTTTAAAAAAATATATTTTGGGGAAAATTCAAAAACTCAAAAAATTTTGCCCTTATTATGCCAGAACCAACGAACGGGCATGCCATCGTCGAGTAGTAAGCTCGACCCCCGGAACATGACGCTATTTGACGGCTTGCTCCCGAGTGTCCCATGTGAGCCCCCCCCCCGGCATTTTTGAGCTTTATCCCCATGACCCCCGCTCGACACAAATCTCCGAAAAACTCAGTCTCTCAGAAGCCCGACCCGGACTTGTCCAAACCAATGGGCCAAGTCTAAAGTCTTAATTAAAATCCCAGCACGCCTATACCCCCTGTTAATTTGGTGCCTTTAATTATTAATTAAATTTAAAAAGAACGATTTAAATTGAATTCGAGACGGACCCGACCCCAAACATTTTCGGAATTTTGATCAGGTTTCACAAAACGAGGGTTCCGGTCGAGATAACATGGAATTGTGTCGGATTGGGTACGGTATCATGAATTGGCATCCCCATTTATTGGTTAGTCCAAAAAGTAGTGGCCCGTTTCACACAGTCGTCAATGAATGGTACGGTATGCTAAATTATTGTAAAAACTTCTAAAAAGCTATGCCTGCCCAACCCCAGACTGATTTTGTGAGGGCTAAGGCGACTATTTATGCACTTCACCAGCCAATGAGCGTTAAGCTAAGCTGACTATTTATGTACTTCACCAACCAATGAGCGTTAAGCACCACAAATCGTTGACAGACTTTTTTCCCCCTAGGGGCAATCGAAAAAAGGATGAATAATCGGAGGAGGACGAGCTCATCCCCACTGATCGGGGGGCCGGCTCCACACAAATGGACTGCTAATGTAATGACTGAATAAATTAAAAACATTATGTGATGCATCCTTTTTTTCAACGCTTTCCCACTCCAATCGGCAGAGTTTTGTGTTGTTCAAAAAAAAATGGAATTTTCTATTTTACCATTCGATCCAATGATTGGGCTGATAAGGGATTTTTTTTCGCGTTTATCGGAAGAAAATACAAATTTACATAAAGTTACTGCAAAAAACAAAATGCCATTCAACAAAACGACAAATTCCCGTGGGTCCTTTACAAAACTCTAAATTACTGGCAATTGCCTTTAGAAACACAATTCCTTAATTTGTTCTCAAGAGATTGTGAAAGTTTGAGATGGGTCTGCCAGCAGAGGGGAAAAAAGTTATCCAGGACCGAAGTGATTACTAAAAAAGGTGAGAGATAACGCAGAAAAAAGAGAACATGTAGAGATAAAAAGAAAAAGCGAGATAGTACAGGGTGGTAGGGTTCGGACGGGCGCCCGGGTCGGGCGGGCAACGGGCGGGGGGCATTCGGCCGGGCGGGCGCCCGGCTAGGAAATATTCGGTCCGGGCTAAAGTCCGGTATTCGCCCGGCAAAGCCCGACCGGACAAAAAATCAAAAAAGCCCGGAAATCCGCCCGGGGTTTTGTCATTGTCATGTTAATTTTTTGGTTGCAATCCCTTAACAATTGAGTCAAAAATTCAAAATTTTCTCGGCGGCGCCTATCGGCACCGCCGACCCCGCCCCTCCAGCTGAATCTTAAAATAGGCCTATTTGATCTCGATAGAGTCGGTTGGGCGGGGGCGCTCACGGTTGGGCACCAGCGACATTGTGAGCTATGAATCCGGGATTAGATTCCGTTCCGTAGCACTCTTTATTTGGCAAATAAGAAATGTTTGATGTACATATTCGTGTTTTTGATCCGTAAATTGATTTATTTAAGTCAAGGCACATATTTAAGAAACCACTTTAAATCTTCTAATCTCCGAATTCCGAGGCCCCCGACCAGGGGCGTATCTAGGAAAAAATTTCGGAGGAGGGAATTTGTCCATCTGAGCGCGGCGCTCAGATCTGAGCGCCAGGAGTGGCACGGCGGTGCCGATAGGCGCCGCCGGGGAAATTTTTTTGATTTTGTTGATGGTAATTTGTTAAGAAAATTAGTCGAGAAATTGTAAAAGTGCAAAACAATAGGGTCCCCCCTTTTGTTTTTTTTTTTGTCAAATTTCATTTCGGGGGGGGGGGGGAATTCCCCCACCCCCCTAAATACGCGTCTGACCCCGACCGTTAAATCGTGCTTGGACGCAGTCTGTGACACGTCCTACCGCCGGTGTCAGTGACGCAGCAATCGATTTCGCCCAATTAGAGGGACAAAACGACGCCACCGGATGGATTGGATGGGATGGGGGCGACTGTTCGTGTACCAAAAGGCCTCTTTAAATGCCCCCGGGGGTATATGTAAAATGCGTTTGCAAACATTTACTAATATCTTCGTGCTTTTTTTCAACTTTTCTCCACAAATTTTCTAATCTTTAGACTTTCATAAATTTGCCAATGTGGACAATGCTTTCGCGCGCTCAGTTAGACAGGCTGGAGCGCGAATTTGAGCAATCACATTACCCGGACGCTTACCTGCGCGATGTGCTGGCCTCACGCATTAACTTGGCCGAGTTGCGCGTTAAGGTCAGCTCACGACTTGTCGAGAATTGATCCCGAAAAGATTTTAAAATTTAGTCAAAAAACGCCATCCATGAAATTTTATAATCGACGAGATTGTTTCGATTTAATTTTAAAATTCAAATGCATTGTTTGGCATTATGTCTTGCGCTTTTCTCAGGTTTGGTTCCGAAATCGGCGGGCAAAATATCGCAGACAAAAGAGAGCCGGCGGCCTCCAACACAATGTATGTGTACAGACAGTGTTTTAATTTAAGTCCAAAATGATCTGTCGCATGACAACTGATCAGCGGGGTTGGTTGACCTGAAGAGATTATTTTGTGTTTTTTTTTCAAAATTTGCCCGTATGGATCCAACGCCCGGAATCGGACATTCACGAATCCTGAGTCAGGATTCCTGACACTCGGGATACCGATCGGTGCCCGGATAAATTAAGAGATAGGCAAAATGGTAGACCCTCGGGCGGGAAACGAACCCAAACACGAGCCTTGGTACTAGAGCCCGGAACGAGACGAGATCTCGCTGTGAGATTTCTTGAGAATCTCGACTCGATCTTGCTCGAATTAAAATGCACTTCATGAGATTTTGGATTTTTTTTTGAGATCCGAGATTTTTCGAAAATCTTGACTCGAGATCTCGTTCGAAGCTCAAGTCCGGGCTCTACTTGGCACTTCGATCAGCTTCACTCACACCCAATCCAAAATGCTCTTCCCGTCTGAGCTACCGGGGCGGTGCGTCTATGCCCGCGTGCGTCCCCTTGGGCGTTTTAATCGTCCAACCAACTCGGGCATATTCTTCCTTACAAAACAACTGAAACATATTCCTGGCATGCCCGTACTTGTCAAAGCATTGATTGATATTTACTCTAACATCAGGTTGATGGGAGTTGCGCGCTTTGCGGTCCGCAAGTTCGCGCAGTGCGCGTCAACCGTCGTGTCAAGGGTAGGGGGTTGGCCCTCAACCCGAACTGATTGATTGAAAGAATCGACTTTTCGGTCTTTTAATTTATTTGATGACATACGATGATTAGAGTTGTCGTTTCTTGAAATCTTTTCTGTACCAAAACCGAAAATTCCTGAAAGTCGAACTGAAATTCACGAACTGAAAGTCGAATTGAATCTTTGGGTACCTGGAAATGAACCCAAAAAAAAGTCGGGAATCCGACACCGAATCGGTTCGGGTTGCCACACTAATAGCTGACATAAAAGAAGAATTTCAATTTCGATCACATTTATACAGCCGTTATTTTCAGTTTCTTGGCTAAATTTTCCAAAAAATTTAACCCCCCCAGGCAAGGGCCATCGTCGTGCAGTGACTGGTCGCCCCAATACAACTCGGCGTCGACGGGGAGCAGCCGGCGGCAAGCGCAAAAGCCGTCGGGGCTTTTTGCGCACGAAAGCGGTGGCCGCCGATGCCGACAAATGAACTTTGACAGAGAGAGGGAGGGGAGGGCATTTTATGGATTTGGATTTTTTCAAATCTTATCAACTTGTGGCAACGACTGAGACTGATTAATGAAAAAATCATTTTTGTAAATTTTAAAATGCCATCAATTTTTAATGAAAAACTCCAGCTGCTGCTGTTGTGCTACCCACCTATACTAAAAGTAAATCTTTGTGCCGTGTTTGTTCAATTTGTCATTTTGGTTTTACAGCGGAAACTCATTTTTGAGTCATAAAAAAGAAGCAACCCGAAAATTTGTCACACAAAAGTTAGCTAAAATTTTTTTTAAACAATTTCCATTAAAGACGCAAAAGAAATTAAATTTATTTTAATCAAAAGAATTCAAAAACAATGTGCCCTCCTCTGTTTTGTTTGTTGCCTCCATTTTCCGTTTGTCCAATTTTGCGATTGTGTCCAAATTACGCGGCGTCGTTGGGCGGTCCGGTCCGTCCATTCCCTCAACTTTGTGTGGTTTTTGTTTGCGCAACAATCGATTTTTTTGTTTTTGTTGGTGCGCAAGTCCATTATTTATATACATAGAGAACGAAAATGACGCCGAGGGGGTCGCCCGGTGACTGTCCATGTGCCAAAAGGCAATTCCCCTTTAATGCCCCCGGGGGCAAATGCGTTCAAAAAATCTTTTAGCAATTCTCGAGACTCTTGAGCCAGTGTTTCAACGTTCTTTTAATTTTTTTTTGCATTTGCCAACAACAACAACAAAAAGTTAATTTCAAATGCGGTTTTCGCGCGATCAGTTGGGCGCGCTGGAGCGCGCATATTATGAAAGGCACTACCTTAGCCAATCCGATCGTGAGAATCTGGGCGCTGCAATTGGCGTGGCCGAATGGCAAATTAAGGTTGGTTATATGAGTCGTGCCGCGCGTTGCAGGCCCAAATTACTAATGTTTTAACATAAGACTAATAAGGCGCTAAAATGCGGACAAACCATTAGTAGATTAAAAGTGGACAAAAAAATAAACGATGAAAAAATCCCTAATAAAACGGAATTGCCGATTTTACACTTTAAAATGAATTTGAACAATTTTGCCATTTTTTTACGCCAGATGTGGTTCCAAAATCGACGGGCAAAAAATAAGCGCATGGACAAAGAAGAAGCCGTGCAGCTGTTCTCCCAATCTAATGTAAAATTTATGCCAAATTTAAAAATGTTTTTATTAACGCAATATTTTTATAAGAAAATGATTTAGTCGAATGGAAAGGAGCATTAAATGGGTGCTAGCTAGGTCGTTTCGAAAAATCCACCATCTCCGCGCCCCCAAAGTGATCAGACCACCCCTCTGGGGGTTAAAGGGGGGTCAACCCTTCAAACTTTTCTGATCAGCACCATTTTTTTTAAAGACACAACTTTCGGCGACAACATATTGTTACATTTGCGCTGCCAAGAATTGAGTTGGAGGGTTGGCCCTTCTTTAACCCCCAGAGGGGTGGTCTGATCACTTTGGGGGCGGGGCGCGGAGATGGCGCATTTTGCGAAATGACTCAGCACGCATTAAATGTGCATTTTTAATCAAAAAGGCTGCTGCCGGCATAACGCTCGCCGTACCTGAACAGTCCGTTGTTGCTGCGGCGGCACCGTCTGCTGCTGCTGCTACTGCTGCTGATACTGTTCGCGCCGCAAAAAGTGCCAACCGTTGTGGCAAGGGTTGGGTTATCGGTTTTAGGGTTCCCATCCGCCGGTTACCGGAAAATTAGGGGAAATTTCCAAGAAAATCCGTTAACCCTCCAGGCAAGGGTGGGGTTATCGGCTTTAGGGTTCCCATCCGCCGGTTACCGGAAAATTATGGGAAATTTCCAAGAAAATCCGTTAACCCCCCAGGCAAGGGTTGGGTTATTGGTTTAGGGTTCCCATCCGCCGGTTACCGGAAAATTATGTAAATTCCGAGAAAAGGCATTAAAAAAATGGCAACCGGCTCCAAAAAATAGGTATGGCATTTTTATGGCATCCACGTGTCAAAAATATGGCATTTTTATGGCTAAAAATTTTTAAAAACCAAATTTTTTTTTGTGGGAGGGTCGGCGGCTACTCATTGCATGCTTCGAATGATACCAAGAATGTTTGGTTTGGTAGACTTTGAACAAAGTTATAACGAAAACTTGTCGGCGCCGAACCGTTGATTCCCCCAGCAGGAGTTGTCAATTTAGGGTTTACGCCCGATTATCAGAAAAATTTTGAGCAAATTTCCGTTAACCCCCCAGGCAAGGGCCGTCGTCGTGCAGTGACTGCTCGCACCAAAACCACTCGACATGCAGCCGGCGGCAAGCGCAAAAGCCGTCATGGCGCGGTGGCCGCCGCCGCTGCCGACAAATGAACTTTGAGAGGGTATTTAATGGATTTGTTTTTTTAAACTTTTGAGTTTTATGTGATCAGCTGAGAGGCACAGAGAATGGATGGCAACAACGACTGGAAGTGATCAATGACAAAATCATTTTTATTTTTAAATACCGTAACTATTTTTTTGTGTTTTTTATTAGCCTAAAATATTTCAACTCAAAAAAGAAGGGATCGAAAAGTCTATTTTAAGGTTTTGTCAATGAAATGTTTATAGGGGTTTTTTCGGGGCGTAAACTCCGGATTCTGCGCCTTTGAGCTGTAACTGCTCCACTTTTCAAATTTCTGCTCCAATTACTGCTTCACGGAGTCGGCGGCGTTTACCCCCCCCCCCAAGCACTGGCCCCTGACGCCCAAAAATGGTTTCGCCTATTATATAAACCAGCGCACAAATATCAAAATCTTCAGGATGTACCCGGATTCGGGTTTTCGGATGTTTTTGGGGCCGGAATGCCGGATCCCGGACTTTTTGGCACTAAATTCCGGAAATTTTTTGGAAATTTTTTTGAATAAAATCGTCAATATTTGACAAAATGTCCAACCTGCAATGTTGCCTTAAGGATTAAACTTTTAAAGCTTTTTGTCTTTGCATATCAAATTGGAAACAACAGTATGAGCACCAAACGCAACACATCCAACCACAGATCGAACCGATTGCCGATCGAAATCTCGGTGCTTTCGATCGAGATTTTCGGGTTTCGATCGAAATCTCGAACGGTCCTCTTAAGTCCGATTTCTATATCCAACCTCCAAATACCAACAGGGAGGAACCAATTAATTTGTTGTTGATGTAATTAACCGTTCATCCAATGGAATTAACGACGAATTTTTTCCAACTAAATAAGCAAATGAATTGATTATTAATTCTTCATTTCTAATGCCCAAAAAGGTCGGCAAAGAAATGGCTATTTCTGCTCGGCGGAACAGTGGCCTTGCAGAAAGCATTTTTATGGCATTGGGATGGCATGTTGCGAGAGGGAATCAATAAATGACCAACCACCTGTCCTCTTTCGAATGAGAAGACCCCCGGAGGGCAATGAGTAGGGAGGAGAATGGCATTTTTAGTGCCATTGGGATGGCATGTTGCGAGAGGGAATCAATAAATGACCAACCACCTTTCGTCTTTCGAATGAGAAGACCCCCGGAGGGCAATGAGTCGGGATGGGAATGGCATTTTTAATTCCTAAAACCCCCGATTTATTAATCAAAATTCATTATAAAAATTTCAATTCAAAATGCATTCAGTCAAAAAATTTTAAAATATTGAGAATTTTAAAAAATTCCATTTTTGGCGTGCAAAATTTAGTTTGAAATCGGGCTCGGGTGTGACTCGAAATTTCAGGTATTTTGGGGTTACGGGTTTGTGTTTCGGGTTCGGGTAAAATTACCCGAAATTTCGGGAAAAATACACCCCTAAAGAGCGGGATTTTTTAATATTTTACATACAAACAATTATCGTTAAAATCTTCAAAAAAATATTGCCGACAAGAAAATTGCATAACAAAATGAGCCGTCAACATTAATTATTTATAAATCATAGAAACAGATAGCATGTACTATTCGAGACGAGATTGGACAAGACCGGGCGGGGCGCCTTGGTAGTCTGGTCTGTGTTATATAATTTTCAAAAAGGTAATAGAAAATTTAATTAAAAGAAAATCACAAAAATTTTCGTCTTTTTGTTTTGGAAAATTAAATAATCCTTTACAAATGCTTAGAGTGAAAGAATTTTGGCAACATGTAGATTTACAAATTTTCAAAATCTGAGCCCTCGGCAAAATGAGTGGTCCCGAACCGGAAAACCAAAATTACCCAAACATTACGGGCCAGAGTACCGGTAAAAGTCCGGCGGATCCCGTCCTTTATGGCACTAAATCCGGAAAATCCAAAAATGTTTGGATTCAAAATTGTGAACATTTTTTTAATAAATTTATTCCTTTTGATCAAATAATGTTCTCGTGCATCCTCTTCATTGTGTTTGGCTTCATCTGTTCAACAGAATCAATGGGACAAAGTTTTCAATTAGAGTCCGGACTTGAGGACCGACCAAAATCTCGAATCTCAAATCTCGGCCCGATTTCTTGATGGGGCCGGGCTCTAATATCAATAAAGAAAAAGAAAAGCTTTTGAAGTTGAAAATTTTAAAAAAGTTTAAAAGTTTTGAGTTGATTAAAATCATTAAAATTTTCAAATTTTAGTTTTACATTGTGCCTACGAAAGCGCATTATTCGGCAGGAATGAAAGACAAACTTTAAAAAGTGACGGTAATGTTCAGTGAGCAAAGCAATCAATGAATGTGGGCAAAATGCCAAAAAATCAAAATTTTGATCAACGACAGCAAAGTTACCGTCGGCACTGAAAGTTTCAACATAAAGTTTGTAGTATATTTTAATATTCGGAATCTTTACATCAAACCATAGCCAAACTAAAACCCGTGGCGCCAAAGCAGATTTCGATTAAATTTGCAGCAAATTTCCGAGAAAACTTTGTAATTGATTTGTTAAATATATTTTTGTATGTTTTAGCTGAAAATGAGTGGTTGATTTGGCCAACCTATTTTTTGGGCAATTAAAGTTTGGCCCATTTTTAAGAATGATTAGGCCGGACTTTAGCGGTTGCGGGTGGGTGAGCATCGTTCCGTGTACCAAAATTCAATTTGGGTTAACTTTCAAAATGAGTTAATTCAAATTGTGTTTCGGAGCATGCCGGACCCAAAAATGTCCCTGAAATCGGCGTCCGGTATCCCTTGGTTGGTGGTGGCCAATCAAAAAATTTATTTAAAATTTTGTTCCAATTAATTTTTCGGAAGTGCCGACGCCCCCCCTCCCAATGTAGCAATTCTTAATTAAAAACATTTTGTAAAAAGATAAATTGAAAACAAAAAAAAAGGTGTCATAAAAAAGGCCGAATATGCACCGAATATGGCACTTTGGCACATTTAGTTAGGGTTGGACAAAACCGGATATTATCCGGGTCCCCCGGATACCGGATAGCTCAAAAACACCCGGATACCGGTTCCGGATCCAGCATAATTTAGCTGTCATCGTTCAATACCGGATAATTTTTATCCAAAATTGTCCCATACCGGTTCCAGATTATCCGGGGTTGTCCAACCCTACATTTAGTGCACTAAATAGCATAACGTGCAGAAACGAAGTTTTTGGAATATTTATCTTAACAAATTCCAGCATAATTCAAATTTCTCGGATGCGCCGACCCCACCCCCCCCCCCCCAATGTATCAATTCTTAATTTTAAAAAACGTTTTTGTCTCAAAAAAGATAACCGGCATCCCCTGATATATATGCTCCAAAAAGGCCTAAATATGCCATAAAAAAGGCCGAATATGCACCGAAGATGGCACTTTGTCAAATTTAGTGCACTAATTAGCATAACGTGCAGAAACGATCGGGAGAATGGGGGGGGGAGGGGGGGGGGGGGGGGGGATCAGCGGATTCGTTTGCGGAAACCATCGCACGCACCGCCCGTCTCTGATGAATCATTCGTCCGTTTTGGTCCATCACAGCTTCATCCCACAGTGATATCACATCTCATCAGCACAGAATGGGGAAATGATTGGCGTTTTTTTTGATCACCGACATGGGCAGAAATGGTGTAGAGAGTCGAAAGTGGGCGGGGGGACACCCAGCGCTTGTGGGTGATGACGGATGATTCATACTTGTCCGTCCGCTTTGGTCCATATGGCGGCGCTTCGCACTCTCCATTAGCGGATCATTTTCATTCCATTCGTTGTTAACACTTTCCCATTGCTCCCACTAATCACCCTCTCTTCGGACAACTATTTTTGCTTAATTTCAGAGAATGATCGGCATGTGCCGACCACTCCTCATCCTCATGGGATGCCTAAGCGTCTTGATCTTGACGCACGTTCCAAAGCCCGTTCTCGTTACAATGGAACCCGGAAACGAAACGTTTACCCGCCCCCAACTCGACGCTGGACCAAAACTCCGCAATTTCTACGGCTCCAAAATGGCCCCGGAACCAAGAAACGAAACCTTGTGCAACGCCACATCGCCACCGGAACTCGGAACGGACTCGATAAACGGAACCCAAACGGCCGGACTTGAGGCATTGGACGGCTTTACAGCGGTCCCTGGGCTCCAAGCGGTGAACGGATTTCAAACGGTCGTCACTGGACTCGAAGCTTTGAACAGCTTCAAAACGCCCTTGGAACTCGGCTTCGAAACGGCAACAGGAAACGGGAACGAACCAGCTTCTTCTGGAGCTGAACTCGGACTCACAACTCCGGATGCCTTCGTTTTGTATACGCCTATTTCATTCGACCATCTCGTCTTGCCAACAATTGCCTCACTGTCGGCATTTGTCGGGAAAGATGGACCCAGTATGAACTTTCACACATAATTGTCCGACATTTCAGCTTTACTTTTAGCGGTTCTCCGAATGTACTGGCCGCTCTTCACCCTTCTCGGCACGTTGAACGTGGCAGAAGCTGGTGTTACTCTTCCAGGTCAAATCATAAATAATAGTTTCTTTCTGTTGTGCGTAAAAAAAATCAGAAAATGACTCTTTTGTCAGCAGAGAGGTCAGGTCACATGCGCAAAAAAATGACAAATGTCTTTCATAGAGGAAAAACCAGGACTGCGCACGGTTAATAACCGCGGGGTTAACGGTTATGAAATTTTGAGGATGGGCGGTTAACGGTTATGAAATTGGTAACCGTGAGCACCCCGGGGCAAAACAATGGCACCAAGCTGTAAAATAATGGCATCAATTTTTCGTAATTTAAACAAGAGATTGGAATTTTGAAAAATCTGGGCCCGAGTCCCCGGGGTCTTTTTAGCTCATTGACCGGGGTCAAAAAAAAACTCGGGTAGCCTCAAATACCCGGTAGCCCGATTTTTCTTAAATTTTTTTGCCCCGGTACAGAGATTTCCAGAAATGTTGCAAATGACGACTACTCTCGTTTCATCTTTTTTGTCTGCAATTAACATTTAATAATTTGGCAAAATTTTTCTGAAATACTTTTGGGGAAGCGATGTGGGCTCGCCTTTTTAAAATTTGGCGATCTGTCACTAATATCAAATCGGGTCAGAAAAGTACGGGATTCCCAGTCCCGTCTTTTTTGTCGGGCGGGATTTTTACGGGAACGGGAAAAAGACGGTGTTCCCGTTACGGGATTCCCGTCCCGTAGTTTTTGAAAACCCAGTTCCCGAAAATTCTATTTTAGTCTTTTTCCCGTTCCCGTTTATTTTTCTTGGCGAAATCTTTTCAAAAAATTAACAATTTTGGAGCATTTTCATCAAAAAACGTTTAAATTTCAAAATTTTTTAACGGCGGCGCTTATCGGCACTGCCGTAGCTCCCAAATGTGCTCTACTGTTGGTTTTTTTCTGCAGCAATTAAGACCTCTGGTAACAAATCACCCTGGACTGGGCTTTTTTCGACTAAGTTATAATCCAGATCAGAGTTTTGTTTGGCAAAAAAAAACAAAATTAAATTTAAAAAGGTTGGGCACGTTGACCCATTTTTGTATTTGGCAGGCTTTTTAGGCCATTTTTTGCTTTTGGGCCGGTTTGGCGGTGCCGATAGACGCCACCAAAGAACTTTGTGAAGTTTGAAAAATATTCATTTTCAAGGAATACCCAAAATGAATAATATACCTAAACAAAACGTCAGTGTAAAGTCAAAAAATACACAAAGATCTTTAATATATTTGGTACCAGAAAAAAATTCACAACAAATGGCATTGGAAAAATGCCAAATCTTCAAAAATCCGGTATTTTCAATTAAAATGGCATTTTCTGGCCTCTCTGGTAACAATAAAAAATGAAAATAATTTGTAATGCACCTCTTAGCCTATGGCGGAGTTAGCTTCTCCGTGCCAGATCAAATGGTGATGGAAGCGGCTTGCGAGTGGGACCTGCTCGATTTTAGCGTATTGGGGCAAGTCGTCCAAGTTTTCACCGATGCCAAAGTTGGGTCGGCCTACGCCCTTTTACATTGTGCCAAACACGGATGCAATTGGGGTAATTGTTGGCCAGAGCCTGGACACCCTTCAACAACTTGCTGCCCCGTAGGGTATAAATATCGTTGCTGCGAAGAGGTTGGTGTTAGCTGTGATGTTCGAGATCCAATTTACTGGTACTTGATCCCAAGACTCAAGACCGATATTTGATCCCGAGACTCAAAACCGATATTTGATCCCGAGACTCAAGACCGATATTTGATCCCGAGACTCAAGACCGATATTTGATCCCGAGACTCAAGATCGATATTTGATCCCGAGACTCAAGACCGATATTTGATCCCGAGACTCAAGACCGATATTTGATCCGGAGACTCAAGACCGATATTTGATCCCGAGACTCAAGATCGATATTTGATCCCGAGACTCAAGACCGATATTTGATCCCGAGACTCAAGACCGATGTTTGATCCCGAGACTCAAGATCGATATTTGATCCCGAGACTCAAGACCGATATTTGATCCCGAGACTCAAGACCGATATTTGATCCCGAGACTCATGATCGATATTTGATCCCGAGACTCAAGATCGATATTTGATCCCGAGACTCAAGATCGATATTTGATCCCGAGACTCAAGACCGATATTTGATCCCGAGACTCAAGACCGATAATTTGATCCCGAGACTCAAGATCGATATTTCGATATTTGATCCCAAGACTCAAGACCGATATTTGATCCCGAGACTCAAGACCGATATTTGCGAGACTCAAGACCGATATTTGATCCCGAGACACAAGACCAATATTTAATCCCGAGACTCGAGACCGATATTTGATCCCGAGACTCAAGACCGATATTTGATCCCGAGACTCAAGATCGATATTTCGATATTTGATCCCAAGACTCAAGATCGATACTTGACCCTAGACTCAAAACCAATACTTGATCCCGAGACCCAAGATCGATAATTGATCCTAAGGCTCACCGAGCACCCAAAAACACGATAAGTTTTTATTGAGTCAAGACCGAGACTCTCGGACATCACACGGGTGTTAGCAATTTACGAAAAAAATTAGATTGATAATTTTTTAGGCGCCGAAAGTATGATTTTTGTTTTTTTTCTTGGCGCTTTACCAATGTTTGTAAGCCAAAGCCCGAGCAACAACAATGGTTGGATGCATGTGAAGCAGCGGCGAAGGAATGCCCATGTGGCTGGTTTAGCTGCTTGCCTACGCCCGGGGTCCCTTTAACAAAATGTTGTGCAGCGGGCTACAACTTTACCTGCTGCAAAAAGGCACAGTTTTATCATGTTAATTGTATTTGGGGTTTCCTATTACTTAGTGGTTTAAACAAATTTACAAAATATATCTCTTGATTTGGTTAATTATTTTAAATTTTTCCGACAAAATCTTCTAGTAGCTGTTTAAATCATTTGTTAAAATAATTACTATATGCAAAACATACTCTTCAATAAAGAAAGGACTTGAGCACCGATCGAGAATCTTGAAAAATCTCGACCGAGATTTCGATTGAGAATCTCGACCGGTCCTTTCTCTACCCTCAATATTAAAGAAAATAATAAAAAGTATGAATATTTTTGCTTCTTTTTAAGCCGCCTCCTCCACCGCCGGTTTGAATTCACGTCATTTTACGCGTTTAAAAAGTGTTTCAACAGCCATCCGTCGCACAACTGGACCATGAAAAAAACTGTACAGCGGCAAAGGAAAATTGTTCGTGTAAGTGGGCAAGTTGCATTGAGAAAAAAGGGGAAGGCGCTTCTCCGTGTTGCGCCGCCAACTACGTGTTCACCTGCTGCGTCGAGGCAAGTGAATTTTACATTTAATGGCATTGAGTTTTTGGTGGTGGGGTCGGCTACCGGTCCGCCAACGGTCGAATTGTCCAAAGTTCGGATTTTATGTTAAAATTTGGTTCAAACTCAATCAATTTGATCGATCAGGCAAAAATAAGATTATGCAATCATTAATTAATGTACAGCTTTACGAATGAATAAAAGACCAACAATAAATAAAAACGCAAAAATCGCTTTACTGCTGAGTTTTGATATAATTGTTAAGTTTAAATGGCATTGGTACAAAAGATATCTTTTTCGTTTTTTGCGGGCGGGGGGGGGGGGGGGGAATATGCCCACTCTAAACGCGCCTAGGCGCAATTGATCAGTTCAGTAATGTACGGTAATGAGTGCATAATGACGGAGTAGAGCAGAACGATCGAGATTTTTGAGACTTTTTTCGAGATTTTCAATCTACTTAATACATATCGAGACGAAAGTTTACCGAGGTCTTGGAGATTCTCGATCGAAATCCCGGGGCCCTAATAATGACAGTATAGAACTGCATATAAAAATATGAAATCAATTAATAGGGTACGGTATTCCCCATAAATTCTTAAAATAATTTCAAAAAATCGCAAATAAATTTTGTTTTTTAGCCAAAGACGGTATGATGAGACGGTAGTTTTTGTGGGCTACCGAACCAAATCCAGACCGATCCGAATACAGACCGGGCCAGAAACTCCAGATTTTAAACTTTTTAAAATTTTCTGTTTTTTATACTTGTCCAATCGCAAAACTTTAGCTTAACAATAGCTTCATCTCGGCATGAGCTTTGTTTTCGACTGGTTTTAGAAAGTCTGTATCGGTTAAGTTTAAAGTCATTTATTGCCCCGGTTTGTGTATTCGGACCGAGCTGGTCCCGGATCGGTCTGGGTTCGGTCCGCACGCCCTTTTTGTGCATTAATAATTTTTTTTTCACAAAGCCGCAAGTTTTGCAAATGGAACTGTGCAAGAAAGCCTTCGACAAGGCCTGTGACTGTCACTGGGGCAGCTGCATTAAACAAGAGGGCATCGGGGCGACCGACTGTTGCGCGGCAAATTACAACTTCACGTGCTGCCAACACGCAAGATTTTATTGTGTTTAACTTGACAAATGAATGTGGAGCCAGTGGCAACAAAATCAATTTCAAAATATTTTGAATTAAAATAAGATTTATTAATTAATTTTGTTTATACCCTATTGGCTAAAGATTGGCCGGAACGGGATTAGGAATGTACGGGAATTTCCCTCTTTTTTGCCGAGCTTATTGGTTATTTACGGTAATGTGAAAACACGGAAATACCGTACCGCAAATTTGAAATTTCCGTTCCCGCTTCCGCGGGATTCCCGTGAACAATTCAAAGGGATTTATACGGAAAGGGTCCCGTCCCGTTATCACGATCCCGTAATTTTTATTTTACCGGACTCTGCTACTGACGCCTCAATTATTAAATAAAAAAAGGTTATTAAAAATCTAAACTAAAAGATTTTTGTTTTTAGCCTCCGAAGGTACGAAATTGCGGTATTTGTTTTTTGTTTTCTATTTTTACTCCCAAAGATGCTGCCCATGCAACAGCAACAAATGAGCGAATGCCGAAAAGCGTACGAAGAATGCAAGCCGTGTGGATGGGCCAATTGCATCCCGGATGCTGGGACTGCTGCGACACCCTGCTGTGCAGCTAATTATGCATTCAAGTGCTGCACCGAGGTAAAAGCTTTGCTGCTTAAAATAATACATATTTCTTGGGGTTAAGTTTTATTTTTATTAATTAAATTTTTTGAATCGAAATATGTTGATTGTTTGTTTTACAAAGATTATGAGAGTAACAAATTTGAGAGGTGGAATTTAATGCTGTTTATTTTATTATTATATTGACTGAATTTTTTAAAATCCTAAAATATTTTTTATTTATTTAGAAGCCTCCTCAAACGACAGTATGAATTTGCGTTTTTTTTTGCGTTTCACCAATTTTTTAACAAGCCAATTCCCCGGCAATTGGAAGAGCTTGAACAATGCGAGAAGGCGCGGAAAAAATGCCCATATCGGATGTCCAAATGTGTTCCAAAACGGGGGCAACCTGCCGGCACTTGTTGCACCAGTGATCACATCTTTACCTGCCTTAAGGTGGAGAAACCTAGAGACCGTACAGGCCCCGGACTCTGGACCGAATTTTCCAGGACTCCTGATCCGGAATCCTGAAAATCAGGATTTTAGTCCTTGCAAATCCTGATCGAAGTAATGTCCAAATGATCCCGATTCCGGTCCGAACATAGCATCAAACACTCAAAATCTAAAATAAAAACAAATATTCAACAAAAAAATTTATTACGCAAAATTTAAACGGGTTTTAAAACAACTTTATAAACCAGGTTAATCATTCAAATCGCTCCAGACTGGCCCAAAAACTATGAAAAATCTTGCTAATGTTTGTAAATTTCCGGATTTTTTGCCAACAAGTCCGAAACTCGGATCAAAAATGTTCCGGAATCCGGTTACTTCTCTGGTTTGGATTTATAAGATCCATTTTATGCATTTTTTGTAATTAATAAAAATAAAGAAAGATACAAATATATTTTATTAATTTTTTTTTCCTTTTAAGCCATCGTTTGTTTGGGACAAAAAAACGGCGGTATGTGTATAATTTAATATCATTGATTTTTACGAATTTTTAAAGCTTGAACTGTTGCAAATCTTCCAAAAAAAGAGGGAATGCAAGGGAAAGAAGTCATTTTGCATCTGCGAAGGACCATACTTTGCGCAAAACCGTGCCGGATTTGGGTCCGATGTTCCGCACCGTTTGACCGGCACGTGCTGTGACGACAGCAGCGAGTGCCAATGTTGTTGGACGGTATGATGCTGCATTTTTAATTAAATACTAATGTGTTCGTTTTTTAGGACGAAGCAATTGTGCGACTGCCAACTGTATGAATCAAAAATGAATTTTTTTTTTTAATTTTATTTTGTCTCAATTCCAGCTCCACAATGTTGCTGATACAAATGAATGCAAAACTATGATTGCGGAGGAAGAGAAATGCACGTGTGCGCATGCTCATCATCCAGATTATTCAAATTTGGTGCCACATTCTTGTGTGAAGGAGGAAGTGTGGCCGGAAAGCCCATGTTGCGAAGAAGGCTACCGTTTCGAATGCTGCGCCTATCCAGAAATGGTACGTTTATGTTACCAATTTCAAAAATCTTACACAATTCTTTCCATGGAATTTTCCGAAATAAAGAAACAAAATTTTATCCACTTACACAAAGATTTAGAATTTAACTTTTTAGGATGTCCAGAATCAAGTTGCCCGGGTAATTTTGTCTTTTTGCAATTTTTATATTTGCTAAATTTTGCCTTTTAAGGTGTTGTGTGATGCGAAGGACCCAAAATCTAATGATTGTACGGCAATTGGACACTATGCAACTTCGGAATTTGATTGTGACCATGCACCGGAAATCAATTCAATCTGCTATTTTAATTTTTTGGTGATTTATTATTTTTTCTTTTTCAACGATTTAATGTCGAAACTTTTAGGTTGCACGGAAAGTTATCAAGGTATGATGTGCAAATAAATTTTATAATTGGAGACGAGATCTCGGAACGAGATCTCGGAAATCTAGACTCGAGATCTCGCTAGAAACAAGCTCGAGATTCTCGATCTCGAGTCCCGAAATTTTTTATGAAAACAGAACTTCTAGCAAAGATTGCCATTTTTTGTAATTCCCTCCCCGGCCTGTCGGCACCACCGATCCCATCTCACCACCAAAAGTGAAATTTTCAAAACACTTCTATTTTTGAGGAATTTAACAAAACTTAAAAAAAATTCTAACAATGTCCTCCGGTCTTTAGTTGCTACAGATCAGGGATGGGCGCCGACGACCCCAAAAAATTTCGGAAATAGGAATTCCGATGCCTCGAAAATCCAAAAAAGACGACTCTGTTTTTTGCGGCGCGAATGGCCTTTTGTCTACGTGACATTTCGTCTAACCGACATTTTGTCTACGCGCTTTGTCTCGTGGACGAAATGTTGTGTGGACGACATGTCATATTTTGTTTTATCGAAGTGTCGCGTCGGCCGAATGTCGGTTTTTTTAAATGCAGCTTTTTTTTTTGCGCTCGCCTTTTTAATACGATACGATTTGTAAAGGGACAAAACATCAAAATAACTTGTTGTTTATGAATTTACAGCCGACTGCTATAACGCAAAAACCTGTGCTGACGTTATGCAAAGGTCGAGCGAAGGAATGCCCGTGCGGTCACGCAAGCTGTGTATTTACCGGGGTTGTACCCGTGCAGATTGAAGCATGCTGCGATGGGCTGTATGAATTCAAATGTTGTGCAGAGGTACGTTTTGACTGCACTATTAAAATTAGGCTAATGCACGGTCGGTTACACGAACCGAAACGCGGTTTTTGACCCAAAACCAGAAAACCAGCTTTTTGGCCCAAAAAAAACGAAAACCGGTTAAAAATTATATTAAACTTTTTGCCAAAAATTTATTTCAAATTTCTAAATTCAGTTTGCACGAACTTACTTTATTTGAATTTTAAAAAATTTCTCCAGACCTCCCAATCCTAAAAAGCTTCAAAAAATTCCATATTTTATAATTTTGGTCGCAAATTTTAGGAGACAGGACTGACAACGGCTACCGCGAATGAAAAACTTGATTCAAAGCCTACGGTATTTCAATTGACTCCGGACCCAAAAATCTTCGTCCGGAAACCGGATAATTTTGAAATCTTAAAAAGTTGACTTTTAAAAATTTTTTTGATCGTTTTTCACTCTTCCGCGATGCAGTTTCGGACCATTTCTGGGACTGCGCTATTAAAATTATTAACATGTTTTAGGCGACCGCACTGACAACGACTACGGTATTATGGTTGACGGTCCAATATTTTACGGGGTTTTCTTTAAGGAAAATCCCAGTGGCATTTATGAAAAAGGAAAGTGCAAAGAAAGAACAGAAATCAAAAAAATTTGCAAAACATGCGATTTTTATTCGTGCATTCGCCGAGAAGGTTATGCATCCAGCATTTGTTGTGCGGAACACTATGACATGACATGCTGTGTTGGGGAACAGGTACGATCGAATGGCATAAATCTTTGGCGTGCCTAAAATCACGCACAAAATTTTGTGCCAAATCAAAAATTTTTAAATTTTTTGCCAAATTTAAATATTCTAAACTGTTATTAAAATCTTGGAAAATTGTACAACCTTGATTAACCGAGGTTTTTGAAAAAAATCGGGAATCTTCACTATTGTCTTCAACTTTAATTACCTCATCAATTTTTTTACACCGCTGTAAATGTTAAGAGAAAGTCAGATAAATCACTAACACATTCGGGTTCTGAACCACCACTCCACTCACACTTCAAATTCACCACCACTTACCATTAGAGCATCAGCTGACTGGTTCCAAGGCTTAAAATAGGGTGTACCATTTTTACGGTTACTCTTGGCACGACCGAGACGGGATCCGGGATTTCGATTTTTCAAAAAGCGGAAATTTCCCGACCGGTCCCGGTCGTGATCCCGGTCCTCCTACTCTAGTTTTAATACATATTCCGGATACAATTTTAAATTATTTTTCAAGAATAAATTTTAAATTTTATTCCGGAACGAAAATTCTAAATTTTCGGTATTTTGGAGAGGATATAAAAAGAATTTTCCTTGATGTTTGAACATCAAGTACACAGAAGCATTTATCAAAACCGATTACTCAACAGGTGCCAACGTCCACGACAAAATTCACAACGATGCAAACAACACTGTCAACAGAAATGACAACGACAATGGCCAAAACTACAACAATGTCGGAAATATCTACAAACCCCAAGACCAAAAAGACTTCAACAACGGTTGAAGACCCGATTTATGCTGAACGAAATGCCGCCGGTCCACCAATGCAATGCTTAATCAAGGCTGTTTGCACGTTAGATTTTCTTTTAATTTAAATTTTTATGGTTTTTTGGTAGAAAAACGACCAACACGAAGCCCAGTTATCGTTTTAAAATTGACGCCTGTGATGCCGTACTTGAAAAAATAAAAAAGGGGGAGGATGAGCGTATCAATGCACTCGGATTGGAATTTTTGGAGGGTCAGGGTCCAATTCAGTTGAAAGAATATCTTCTATAAAAAAGATGGAAGCAGCAAACCGTGATTTTTTTGCTTTGGGTTTTATATAAATACCGTATATACTCTTTTAATTACCCACCTCCTAATAAGTACCCACTCTCTAATAAACCCACTCTAGGAGCAGGGTTGATCCGGGTTACCCGAGAGCCGAAACCCGGTATTTTTCTCGACCCGAGACCCGACCCGAGGTTTTTTTAGCCGACCTGATCTGAAACCCGACCCGACATTTTTCTCAACCCGAAAGGGAGGGCTGAATTTATAAGTAAAGAATTCGCTTTGAAATTTTCTCAATGAAATCCTCCTAACCTAATATGTAAAATGAAAATAATATAGGTAAGAATGTTGAGCCAAAATCAGACAACATTTTTAAGTTTCGACCCCTCCTGGTCAGAGGGAATTTTTCCCTAAACATTTCGAATAAAACAAACAATTACCGTATTTTCAAAATTTTGTTGCAAATACCTTAACAAATTTTCGGGAAATTCTCTTTTTTTAAAACCATAGGTTGTTTTGCAACATTCGTAATAATTTTCTTAACATATTGGCGGCAAAAATTCAAAATTTTCTCCCGGCGGCACCTATCGGTGCCGCCGGGCCCTTCCCATTCCTATAAAGCTTCAAAAAATTGGCATACCTATTTAAAATTTGGTTGCAAATCTCATCAAAATCATTAAAATTACAAAAAAAATTTTCCGGCGGCGCCTATCGGCACCGCCGACCCACCTGCCCCAAAAGCCGAATTCTCAAAAAAAGGAGGCTATTTTCGACGGCTGGTATAATACTCCCACATTTGAAGAACCCTTTAACAGCATAAAACTTGGACAAAAAGTTGTTTGTCACCATTATTATGATTTTACAAATAATTTTGGATTATTTTGAAGCAAAAAATTTTCAACCCGAAGACCCGAAACCCGGCTTTTTTCTCGACCCGAGACCCGAAACCCGACCCGAGGTTTTTTGGGTCGACCTGATCCGAAACCCGACCCGAGATTTTTCTCAACCCGATACCCGACCCGAGGTTTTTTTGGCCGACCTGATCCGAAACCCGACCCGAGATTTTTCTTGACCCGGAACAACCCTGTCTAGGAGAGGGCTGAAAAATAATTACCCACTCTCTAATAATTACCCACTCTAAATAATTACCCATAGGTAATTAAAAGTATATATACGGTATGTAACATTCATTTTATTTGTTCAACTTTTGCAACGTTTTTTTTATTATTTTTCAATAGTCGGATTCAATCAAAACCATGGAAGATAAAATTTGATGCAATTGGCACAGTTTCTGACAACTTAACAATGGAAATCAAACAAGAAAAAAAATTTACGTAAGAGTGGAGGGGATGCCCGGCGGTGAATCTCAACTTTGATTTTTAAAAAAACTGAATTCGTCCAACCAAAAAATAAAATAAAATTTGCCAAAAACCGGTATCGGTTTTCGGTTAACCGGGTGTCGGCCAAAAGCCAAAACCGAAAACCAGTACGCCGGTCTAAAACCGGCTGCCAATAACTCTAGTTTAAACCTTATAACTTTTTTGTTTACTTGACGTGGGGTGGGGGACCCGCCCCCCCCCCGACTGTGTTAATTGATTTTTTAGAATATTCGGTGGTGTAAACGATTCTAAAAATTCTTTTATCTTTTTCTAATTTTTAAAAAGTATTTCAGATGACAATCACAAGCTTTTCATATCATTTTTTGGTTGGACTAAACACATAAGTATAGGGCAGACCTTTTTGTTTTATCGCAAAAAAAAAAATAAATGGAAGAAAGAGTTTAGCCTAAGTCGAAAAGTGTTCTATGAAAAAGAAGAACGTAAAAATTTGGTAGATCAAATGAAAGCCGAAATAATGCGGAAAGATTCAAAAACTCATCAAAATGAACCAGGCATACAGCACGTAGATTCGTAGTTTTCCGGGCAGCACACGCTGGCCGGTACGCCTTCGCGCGGGAAACAAAAGATTCTGTCACAGGTTTTGCAAATCCTCTTGATCGCCGTCTTGTTAGTGCATGTTCCATCTCTCACGTACACGTACTCCTTTTTTATGAAAGAAAAAGGTATTAAAATGCTGAATGAACATGTAAATTTAATACCGTACTAGACATGCCTGTCCACAAGTTTTTCTTAAAATGTAAATTGTGTTATGCTTGTTGCCCCCCAATGAACCAACCAATATTCGCAACTGATCATCTAAATCAGGGCAACATTTGAATTCGTACTGCTCCTCGCAGCAAATATCGATGATGTCATGCTTCTGGGCTCCAGTGAAAAGGCAACTGGCATGGCCACACGAGCAATTTTCCACCTTTTGTTTGCAGTGCTCTGACACTGGCTTTTCCCAGGCAAAATCCGTCTATAACATTTTTTGTTTTATCTTTTACTCTAACAAAAGCAATAATGTCTAAAATCTTAACTTAAAAAATGTTCACATAAAAATACTATAATACATTGTTACTTTTTTAAGTCTATGTAGTAATTAGAGACTAGAAACCGGAAAACCAGACCAAACAAATATTTGGTCCAAATATTTGGTCATTATTTGTATTTGGTAATATTTGGTTTTCCGAAAATTTGACCCAAACAAATATTTGGACCAAATATTTGGTCATTATTTGTATTTGGTACTATTTGTTCAACTCCAACCCAAATATTTGTACAAATACCAAATAATGCTGATTTTTCCTAGCAAATACAGAATGGCTAAAAAGTTCCCGGAATTTTTTCAATTTGAATTTTGGGATCTAAACATCGCCTATTTCATCATCAAACTGAGTTCAGAATCGCATTATTCAGACTTTTTTAGTCATAAAACAAGTAAAATACGCACTTTTTGAGAAAAATAGTATCCGATTTCGTGTTTTTTTTGCGTACTTTTTCAAATACTTTTTTAGACTTGGAGGTGGGGCGTCGGCGGTGCCGATAGGCGCCGCCGAGAAAATTTTGAAATTTTTGACTCAATTTGTCAAGAGATTTGTGACCAAAATTTAAAAAATATCGTAATTTTTTTATGCTTTTTTAAAATTTTCAATGACCTTATTTGGGTACTATTTGGGTTTTCAAAAATTTGACCAAACAAATATTTGTCCAAATATTTGGTCCATTATTTGGTATTTGGTAATATTTGGCTTTTCGAAAATTTGACCAAACAAATATTTGGACCAAATATTTGGTTTCCTATTTGTACAATATTCCAAATATTTTTCCAAATATTTGTATTTGGTCCGGTCTCTATTAGAGACCGGACAGAACCTGAATTATACTGGACTCCAGTCTGGGACCCAATATACTCAGAAAACTTGGATTTTAATCCAGGTATATCCAAAGCTCCGTAAAAATAAGAAAATAATTTCTATTCATTTTGGGGATTAATATCAAGCTTAACTTGCTGTTTGTTTTTAAGTATTTTGCATCACACATTTTAAAATATATACATACTTTTCTGGTATTTGGCTGCAAACGCTCAATCTAAAATGTAAAGTAGTACTAATTCTATATTTTCGTCACACTAGCCTTCATAGATTATTTGTACATTCAGGAGGTGGAAAATTGAAATATGCTGGTTAACCTTAGCTTCATCTTATTCAGGGTTTATAAATATATTATACCTTGAAACGATGGTCAGCTGGGAAGTCCTTAATCCCAGCAGGCAATAGCTATAAAAAATAGAGCGTATTTAATAGATGAGCCCATCAGTTTATATGGTAAAAAATGGGGCTGCTCAAGGCCGGGTTTCGGCAAGGCTTTAAAACCCGATTTTCAAGCTTTTAAAATATTTCATCATAAGTTTTATAAAACCCTGTTAACCGGTTAAGAAAAATATAAACCGGTCTTGAGCAACCTATTAAAAATCAATTCCAATATATTATTAATTTTTAATGGTTATTGGAAGCAAAATTGGCAACCTTAAGGGATAGCGCTAAAGAATTTCAAAGTAAAGAAACCCTTGGTCCGCTGGGGCAACATTTGAAGCTGTATGGCGCATAACAACAGACGTTGTCGATTGACCCAGCTAGGGATTGGACGGGCTTTTATGGTAATGTGTCGAGCTTTTTTTTATAACCAGGAAAACGAGAAGTCAAATTCTTAGTGCCATCTAGCTCACACACATGGACTGTGAAATTGTTAGGGCATTTGCAATGCTTCTTAATCATCGCGTTGCATTCCTCCGACCACTCAGTGTACAGGTGAGAATTCTAAAATCGGTGATTTAAATATACTATAAATAAATAAAATTAATGGATGTCTTTGCATCTGCAGCACTAGTGAATACAGAAACTTGCGGTATAAATAAAAGCCGGGTTTGGATTCAAGCAAGGTTTGAGGAATCGATAGCCTTCTTCACAGTAAGCGGAGGCCATCTGAGTTTTGTCCTTGATGCAAAAATGGTTGGCTGGATCGTAGTCAGGCTTAGAGACCGGAATTCTGAAAAATCGCGGACCTGACCTGGTTTTTGGAAATGACCTGGTCTGGATGTATCTGGATTAAAAATCCAGGTTTTTTGGATATCAGATGCACAAGACCCAAAATTTCTCGATACTCGAGCCCGATACTTTACCTCGAAACTCGAACCCGATTCGATACGCTACCGGATCGGGTAACACAAAAATTTAAAAACTCAAATTATCTCGGCAGCGCCTATCGGCACCGCCCATCTCCTAAAAGCAAAGCCAATTGCAAAAAAAAAAAATGAATTTTTAAACTCCAGAAATATTTCAGGAAAGTGTTGCCAAATTTTGAACCAAAAAATGCTCTTGGCATGGCCTTTTGTTTTATATTTTTTTGAGCGGTTTGAAGCCGACACCTCTTAAAATTTTTAAGGCCTTGATTTCTATTGGGGGGTTTTTGCTCATTGTTCAAAGGCTGGGTTTAATTTGGTATGACTTTTTTTGGTTGGTGGGGTGGGGAAGTACCCTCTCGGTTAAATAAAGCTTTAAAAAAATGAGGGTTTTGGGCATAAATGAGGCTTTTTTGCCTGCCAAATAGGCTTTTGAAATAAAAGTAGCGAGTTGGGTTTTTACAGTGCACAATAGCATTGCGCCTTCTCATGAGCCGCGCGGCAGTTTTGAATGGGCTATAAACTTGCAAATTTTAATTAAACGAACGCCAGACTTGTAACCTTTGTTTGCGCAGCCGTAGAGCCTTTCTAAACAATCGATTCAATACCCTCCAAAATTCAGTGTCACTAACTCACTATCAGGGGTGAAATATGTACTTTCTTTTATTTCAATTTGCTATTTTCTAGCATTTTTGTTCAATTTCTTTAAAAAAAATCATTAAAAAATTTCCAAAAAAAATTTTCGGCGGCGCCTATCCGCACCGCCGACCTCCCAGAAGTAAAGCCGAACTCTCAACAAAAAAACATTGGGATTTTTTGCTTGTACTGGCAAACTTATAAATTTTTGTATTGCATTTATCTCGTGATTAAATATTACCCTCCAACAACAGTTGCATTCGCTGTTGCTGTCGCAACAAGTATAATGGGGTATCAAAGAGTGTATATAATGTCTTGATTCTACACATAAGCAAAAAAACTTTCCATTGCATTCCTTCCTTTTTTGGAAATCGGTCAATAATTCCTCCTGAAACAATTGATTAAAAAATCAATGATAGTTAGAGCGCGGATTTTTTGATCAAAATGAGCCAACAAGTGAGTGGGTGTATTTTGAGAATGAGTAAATTTTAGGAGGTGAATTTTTTTTTGTTTTCAATTTTTATAAAACAATGAAAATATCAGCGCTCTAAGCTAAGACATTCATACAAGAGTAGATGACGTATCCCTCTGCACAAATTCCGGCTTAAAAAAAGTAACTAAAATTCATAATATATACATATTCCTAGAGTAGTTTATTTCTGTAAGTTTGTCCGATTATTACTATCGTAAATTTGAGTTATCGTAGGTAGGGTTGGCGGTTCTTCCTGAGAATTACTCGGGTATCCAAGCGAAATACCGAACCAAAAAATTCCCGGTTCAACGGCTCGGTCCGGTTCGCCGCCAACCCTAATCGTATGGTAAAATTACTACCTGAAGGCAAGTGTACTTGTAATTTGCTGAACAACATGCGTTGGCAGCGTGCCCTCTTTTTGGAAGACATCTGGTATTACATTTGTTTCGCACTCGCACACATTCATCAATTTCTTGCCATTGCCGGACCATTGGCTTGAAAATAAATTGTAAAACGCCAAAAATCACACCAATTCATACCGTTGTTGACTAAAAAAAGGGGGAGTTTGATTTTTAACTTTTTGAATAATTGGTCCAACAACGCGCTAGATAGCGCCATTAGAAACAATTACCTAAAAAAGGAAACAATCGTGCATTTTACTAAAGATCCTAATCTGGAGCGCAGTTTTCTTTTTTTAAATTTTTGATTTTTTATATTAGCACCTCGGTGCAGCACACGAACTCATAGTGCGAAGCACAGCAGGGAGTTGAGCCGGTCCCAACGGTCGGAATGCAATTGCCCCATCCACACGGACATGCAGCCCTCGTCTTGTTGCATTGTTCCATTTGTTCCATTAGCACGGGCGGTAGCTTCGGGAAATGAATTAAACATAAAAATGCCACAAATTCATACAATAGTTGTCGGAGGCTAAAAATGCTTGAAATAACATTTAAAAAATTCAACCAAATTAGTAAAATCTTTTTTTTATTTAATTCAATTTAAATCGTTTTGCAGCTGTTTAGACCGAAATTTGCACTTGACAACAAAACAAGCGACAAAAAACTGAAAAATTTCTTGCACTGGCCGAGATTTTCAACCAGCCATAATGCCATACTCTAAACACAACAAACAACTTGCCGTCACGCAGCAAGTGAACTTGTAATTCGCGGCACAGCAGGCGGTGGCGCTGTACCCTTCGTCACGGATGCATTTTGCCCAGCCACAATCGCAGTCTGCTTTGGCGACAACTGCACAAGTTTCGTTCTGTTTCAGTTGAAGTGCCGTCGGCTGCCATGCGGAAAAAGTTATTAAACGCAAAAATGGCTTAGATTCAAACCGTTTCTGGTGGCGGAGGCTAAAAAATAAATGTTCGAATTATTGGTAGAATTTATAAATTTATAAGCTCTTAAGAATAGCAAAAACAAACACCGTTTGAAAGAATTTTATTAAACTCGAACAACTGATAGTTTGCAGCTAGAGTAGGCCGGGATCGGGATCACGGTCGGGATCGAGCGGGATTATCCCGGTTTTTAGAATCCCGATCCCGGTTTTTGAAAAGTCGTAATTCCGATTCTTTTTACTTTTTTCAATTTTAAAAACAAATTTTAGATGACAATTCACAACTTTCATTTCATTTTATGGTTGGACGAAATCAAAAAACCATAGGGGGTCCTTTTGTTTTGCAATTCCTAATTTTTGGGCAGCGCCGACCCCCACCTCCCCCACCCCCCAAAGTTAATCCGAATCTCAAAAATTAATGATGGACAAGGCAATAGAAGTTGAAGAAAATGAGGAAGATATTTTTGAATAATAATAACAATTTGTCTCACCATCGAGCATTACGAAAAAAAATTTCGCTGTTGTCAATCCCGATTAATCCCGACCCCGGTACTGATTTTTGAAAAGTGGAAAACCCGATCTCAATCCCGATGCCGACTTTCTCAATCTCGGCCAATCCCGGTCCCGGTTTTTACCAAAAATCCCGATCCCGGCCTACTCTAGTTGCAGCAAATTACTATAACACCAAAATCAAAACTATTAGTTAGTCATACTTTTTATCGCGATATTTTATCTCGTTACGACCTGACATGCTAAGCCTGTTAGCTGTTAATACCGCGCTTTGGTGTAAATGCCTACTTTTTTACAGCAACTGAATTCATAATGTTCGGCACAACATGCAGTCCGGCCAGCTCCTTTCTTATGGATGCAGTTGTACAGACCGCACGGACAATGCTTGTTCAATGTTTCTTTACAGCCTTCCATTTGTTTCAGCAGCGTTTGCTTCAGTCAAAATTGGTTAAGCGCAAAACAATACAACAAAATGCATACCGGCGATGGCTAAACAATTAAAAAAGTGTTAATGAAGAAATTTGAGCGTAAATTTGTGAAGAGAATTGCGTTATGAAAATAAAACAAAAACTTGAATTGAAAAATTCATTTGCGGATCCCGCTGCGAGATTATATTTCGGAAGGTCGTGCGGGATCGGATTTGCGGGATTAATCCCGAAAATCGCAAAAAATGCGGGATTGCGGCGCGGGATCCCGCAAAATCCCGCGCGGGATCAATCCCGCGCCGCACTCTACTAGCTATTACGCTGTGATTTCAAATTTTTGGAACCGCAACTGTAAGTTAATTTTATGGTACAAAGATTAAAATTGGGAATTGTTTGGATCCGTTCCGTTTTTGGCTAACTAAACTACCCATTCACAGGTATTGTGACATCTCTAACGCTGCGGACTCATGGGTGAACGAGATTTAAAAAAACTCCGTGATAACTGACCCCCCAAAAATGCCATGATTGGAATGAAATGATTCATGATCACCTCCGCTTCACCAACCTCTTTGCAGCACACAAATTCGTAGTGTTCAGGACAGCAACTGGTTGCCGGCTTCCCGTCCATTGGCCAACATTTTCCCCAACTGCATTTGTGCTCAAGAAGGCACATTGAATCGGCGACGGTGACATTTGACGATTTGGGCTTGGGTATGTTGAGGGCGGCCGAAGTGGCTGGTATCGTTTTATCGAAGGCTTTTTTGACGTCGCTGTACTCGTAATTACAGACGGAGTCAAACACAACTTCTTCGGGGGCAATGAAGCTGAATCCGTCTACAAATAAAGTCATATTATAAAAATGTTTTTAAAAAACAAAATATTTTGGCATGCACTAATTAACAGCACAAAAACAATTCATTTTTGACTATAAAACTGCCCCCGTTTCAAGCCATTTCAAGCTCTGCTTCAGTTCCTGATTTTTGCTTTGGCACATTCAAAAGTTGGTTTTTCCCCTTCAATTTATGTGGCAAAATTTAAAATGTTTTTAAGACCGAACATATTCATTAGTGGGCCCGGGATTTTGACCCAACCTTAAACAATTCTCGAATTTGATCGGCAATTTTTCCAACCCGAAAGTTGATCCGTGAAAGTTCAGCGATAATTCCAACCCATTCTGTTCAATACCAGTCAAAAAAGTCTTCTTTTTTGAATATTTTAAATTACCTTTAAACGCCAAGCCAGCCGTTTGCACCGTGCTCACTGAGCAGTGGATGACCAGAAGAACTCGGTAGAAGCCGCTCATTTCTGAAAACATCAAAACAAAAACATTTTGCAAAATGTTGAGCAAAAAAGAACGGATGCTTGATCCAGGTTTGGTGAACAACGCCGACAGCATGGAAAAGCTGCTCAGCATTCCGAGCAAGAACATGGAGGCGATCAGCTCATTAGCAATTGCCGTGTTGTCGTTGTTGTTGTTAGCCGCCGATTGTGGGTGTGCCGCCGCGTGGGGGGCGTTCATGTTGCCGTAGACGGGTTCACAAGCAACAAGGAACAGGGCGCTCAGGACGGCGCCGATGAGCAAAGAAAGCCAAGGTTGACGGCACATGCCGAAAAGAATTTAAATTTTTAAATAAAAAATTAAAATATAAAAAACCGAGGAAGTTTGCGGTTTCCCCTAAACAATATGTGCACCGCCTCAGTGGTCGATGATTGAAATTGAATAAATTATCGGAAATTTTATTGACAAATGTGTGGAGAGAGTTGGGGTTAGAAGCCTATTTATTGCATTCGCCATAGCGATTTATCGGCTGATTACGTCTGGAATTTTTTGGCATTTAATTTCTTTCTTTAAAATAGTTTTTGCTTAAACGCAATAATTAATTCACGCACACACATTTGCTATCTTACGGATTCCCAGATGGAGATGATCGGACAAACGTTGATGTTTACCATTAAGAAGGAAAAAATATTTATAAATTTGTCAGAAGTGAATAAGAATGAAATAATAAGCTATACTCTTTATGAAAAACAGAAGATTAATGAATTTTCAATTTATTTAATATTAATATAAAAACTTAAATTTCATTAATCTAATTAAGACTCGAATTTATTGTGCAAAAGAAAAAGTTTGAGCCCAGTAACAAATAAATCAGCTTTTTCATCATACGGGAATCAAACTTTGCGCAAATTTCGAATTTTAATCCAAACTGAATTTGGCAATAAGTAGGGCGAGGATATTTAGTTAAGAAAAAGCTCTAAATAGTTAACTAAATAGTGGCGAAAAAGTGCCAAAATAGTGGCCAAAAGCCGGGTTCATAAGCGAAAATAGTGATGAAAAAATGTGTGTAAAAATGACAATAATAGCTTAAAAACTTGTTTTTTACATGGTAAAATTAGCAAGCAGTAGGGTGCTACTTTTAGGCAAAAAAAAATTGCAAAAAGTCGCCTAAAAACACAAAATCCTATCAAGAAAAAATACGAATTTTATTAATATTTTTTATGAAAATTTTTCAAAAATTTAGTGATATTGGCAAGAAAAATACGGATTTTATTTCATTTTTTTAATGCAATTTTTTGAAAAAACGCCCAAAATAGTGGCGAAAATAGTGACGAAAAGCCATTTTTTGCCAAAATCCCTGAAATAGTTTTTTTTAGTTACGAATAATGACGTTAAAACGACAAAAATTTCGCTCGACAAAACAAAGCTGCAGAAAAAATAGTTAAATAACTAAAAATCCTCGCCTTACAAATTAGCAATAAGCCACTTTCAAGACCCCACTTTTTATGATCTATCGAAACGAATTTGATTTCTGTTTTTGATTAAATTAAATGTCAGGACCAGGGGTGGCCATGGATACAAAATTTTAAATCCGTGTCTGGAATATCCGTGGCCTTTGTATCCGTGTCCGTTTCTATCCGTCTAATTTTTCGAAATGCATATCTGTTATCCAGATATCCGCGGAAATACAGCGGATATATCCGGATAAGTGGCTTTTTCATATCCGTATCCATCCGTGTCCGTCCCATTTTTGAAATTCCTTATCCGTATCCGGATATATCCGCGGATATCCGTGTCTACCCCTGGTCAGGACATCAGTCAATTTTTGTGTTGGGGGAGGAGGATGGGGGGGGGGTGTAGCTGACTTACCGTATATACTGTTTTAAATACCCAGCCTGTAATAATTACCCACTCTAGGAGGGTTGAAAAATAATTACCCAGTAATAATTACCCACCAAAAAAGTCAATTTTTAGGGATGCATTTTTGGAGTTTATTGCATTTTTCTTAAGCAATTTTTTTCGAAAAAAGTCAATCTTTAGGGGTTCATCTTTTGAAAATTTGAAAAAGTCAATCTTTAGGGGTGCCTTTTTGGAGTTTATTGAATTTTTCTTAAGAAATTTTTTTCGAAAAAAGAATCTTTAGGGGGTTCATTTTTTGAAAATTTGAAAAAGTCAATCTTTAGGGGTGCCTTTTTAAAGTTTGATGCATTTTTCTTAAAGAATTTTTCAGAAGAAAATTTTCTCCAAATCACTTTTAGGCGTCAAATTTTTTTTTATGGCAATTTGTTAAGAAAATTGGTCCAAAAACTAAAAATTTTGCAAAACAAAAGGGTCCCTCCCCCCTATGGTTTTTTTCTCAAAAAATTTTTCGCCAGCTTAAGTATGGAATTGTGTGGAAAAAGTGAATAATTTTCGTGATAGTTGAACATTTCGCCAAACAATTTGAAAAATAATTACCCACCCTGTAATAATTACCCCCCCCCCCCCCTGTAATAATTACCCACTCTAGGAGAGGGTTGAAAAACAATTACCCATGGGTAATTAAAACAGTATATACGGTAAGTGGGATGGTAGGTGGAAGGTACACCTGGCAGGGCTGGGCAAAATTTCGGTAGATACGGAAGCAATTTTTGCTATCCCATGGATTTCACCAGACGGAGATGATCGAACAGACGTTGTTAATGTTTAGCATTAAGAAGGAGGGAAAAGAACAAATGCCAAAATTCAAAAAAAATTTTAATGTTTTTTTTCTTTCGGGCGATGACATGATAAAAAAATTATTTTATTTTATATTACCGAAATTGATTATACCAAAATGATTATTGGCCGTTTGGGATCGCAAATTAATTATTTTCTGACCAAAATAAACCATTTGACGTGCAAAACTTATCAAAAGATTCAAAAAGAGATGCGTTTTGTTATCCAGCCTGATAAGATGTGTAAAAAATTACATTAAATAAACCCAATTAAAATATAAAGTTAATTAGAAATCATCCATTCTTCCGATATCAATTTATGGCACAAATTCGTCCAAAAAGAGGGGTCCGTTGGTGGCCAAAAATTCCGTGCCGAGCGCACGAAGTTTGTCGTCCGATGCCAACCCAATTCGTTCATGCATCCCTTCACAATCCGTCACAAAACGGGTGCCCAATTTTGCGGAGCCATGCTTATTCCTTTTTAAAATGTAAAAAATAATTAATTAATCTTTAAATAAAATCAAACAATGCGCAAGCTTTTTCCAGCAAACATGAAAGTGGAGTGCCAGTGGTGTTGGCAGTCACCTCCGATACGGTAGTTGGCTCCGTTTCTTCTGTCGTTTTAAACGTTGTCGTTGTTGGCGATTTGACTGTAGATGCCTATAAAGTAGGACTCAAACGTCTGATACAGGTCGGCATATGACAGTCCCATATTTTAATTCAAAAATATAAAAATTTATAATTAGTAGAAACATGCTTTTTTGGCATATTTTTAGTGCAATTGAGTTTCAATAAAATTAGTTCCAAAAAAGGTCAAAATTTATTAAAAATGCATATTTTGGGCCATTTTTTGGTTTCCATAAATATCGTGTTTTATTATATGTACAGTAATGAGATTTTAAGAAAAAAATACTTTAGAAAATAAAAATTTAATTGGAAGCGACAATTTTGGCCAAATAATGACCCAACTTTTTTGGAAGAAACAAATATGCGTTACCGTAATTGTGGTAGAAACTGTCGTCGTCGAAACCTTGATTAAAATTCTTTTTTAAAGATTCCACAGATAATGAAAAATTTTTAAAAAAATATTTAGCTGAATGAATGAATTGTCAATTAAAGTTACTTTAATTTTTTATTTTTTTGAATTACCTGCCCCAAGTGGCAGCACGTAAACTCAAAGTTTTCCGCGCAGCAAGCACTGCTAGCAAAGCCCGCATTCCGGATACATTTGTATGAGTCACAACCACAAATCCTTTTGATCTCTTCCGCATTGTTGCATTTTCCATTTTCGTCAGTTTTGTTGGGCAACTTTTTAAATGAAAAAAGCAATTTGTTAAGTTTTGGTTGGACTACAAAAATGTTGAATGTTATGCCAATTAAATACCGTAGGCAAAGTAGACGGCCAACTTGCCTAAAACATAAATTAAAATAAATAATAAAACATTTTAATTTCAATTTTAAACTTATTTTGCCAACAAAAAAAAAATTCTTTTATTGTGTATATTCAGTTTAATTTGGTCAACCAATTTTCTATTACAAATCCAACGGAATAAAAAAGTCGAAAAAAGCTCTCGTCAAAAAGTGCGTCTTATGCATAAAATTTGCCAAAAAAAAATAGTCCAAAACGCAAGCATTTGTTATTCACTGAAAACTTAATTTGATTTAATGTTATAATTGTTAAAATTTGGGGTTAATAAATAAAAAAACAAAATTCTTCCATCATAAAAAAAGGTTTATACCCTGACAGAGTGCCGTGCAATCTAAAAGTTTGCGTCATTAAATTGTTGAAAAAAATAGAAATATATTACCGCAAAATTAAAAAAGCAAAGTGAATTGATTTCCGGCGGGTGCTCACAATCAAATCCCGCTTTTGCATAGTATCCAATCGCCGTACAATCGTCAGATTTCGTATCATTCGCATCACATAAAACCTTAAAAAATTACAGTTTTTGTAAGTTTGTCGAAAGCATGAAAAGTTTTTGGCCATTTAACATGCGATAAAACAGATAATAATGTATGACTTTTTAGTTTTGTAAACATTCAAAAATTTAAATGCAACATTTTAAGCGTATTGTATTTGGAGGGCACATAAATTAGTGATGCGCGAGAGTCTCGGTCTTGAGTCTTGAAAAGTGTCGGGGGTCTTGGGGTCAAGTATCAGTCTCGGTAAATTTTAGTTCTCGAGCATCACTAACATAAATAACAAAAATATCACAATTAGAGCCCGTCGGGAGCGCCGGACTCTCGCGGAAAAAGTACGGCATTACCGGTCCCGTTAATTTGGACCACCAGAAAAAAACGATTTACCTTGGCAGCCTGCAGTTGAACATCCTAAAAAAGAGTTAGAAATCCACACATTTTAAAACCAATTAGTTACAAATTTTGAATGCGACGCTTCGCGCATTGCCTAATTACGTAAACCCCGAAAATTTAATTGAGAAAATTTTGTGAATTATTGAATAAAACCCGACCATTCCCGGATATGCACAGCATTCAAAATGGGCGCCTTCCGCGCAGCAAGCGCTTTCAGGCCACGCGTTGTCCGGCACACAAGAATGGGCCGATGCCGTTTTTGGATAATTGGGGGAATTTGAAGCGCAATTGCATTCCGCCTCTTCGACCATCGCTTTGCATTGCTTTGTCTCATTGATTTTGCTGAGCTCCTGCACGCACCATCAAATTAAACATTTATGCAGGGCTGGGCACGGATATCCGGATATGCGGATATCCGCGGATATATCCGGATACGAACGGTTAACGGATATGGCTTTTTGGATCGCCACGGATACGGACGGATGACGGGCGATAATATTTAAACTATCTAATTATTTTTAAAATTTAAAAAGAATAGATTTAACTAAAATATATGACCCACTTATCCGGATCTATCCGCTGTATATCCGCGGATATCCGGATATGGGATTTTGGAAGGTCACGGATACGGACGGATAACGGATATCAGATTTTGAGGACGGACGGATACAGATACTAAAAATTAGTGTCCGTGCCCACCCCTGCTTTTATGTATATAAAATGCCACCGATTCCCTTCCGTACCGCGGGCAGTTGCACAATCGTGTTGTTCTTAAAACAACAGAAATCATTTAATTGTAATTTATTCCTAGAACCCGAAAGTTTCTTGGCTTTATCCAAAACCGGAAACCGGATTTTTAAATTCGAAAAAATAGCCGGATCGGATAATCCGGGCAAAACAACCGGTTGGACCAAGATTTTGGATTTTACAAAAAAAAAAAAGAATTTAAAATAATGAATTAGGCGAAATTCTGTTATTTTTAGACATACCTACGTGGACATGCCCGGTAGTGGGGGGAAAAATCCAAAGGCCCGCCATAAATGTCCGATCATAAAACTCTATCAAAAATTCCATAGAACCCGGTAAAATCCGAGCTCTAGTATTTCCCATAAAATATTTTAAGCTTCTTCGAAAGTCATGCTTTATGAGTGTTTTGATTCAAAAGTTGTTGTTTTTGCTCCATGGCATTTCCGAGTAAAATGTCAAGACATTTGTTATTACCTTCAAACAACATTGGCACTTGCTGCTGTTGTCACAGCACGTGCCGATCAAACGGTGCGGAACATTGGCCCCAAATCGGCCACGGTTTTGCGCATAATACGGACCTTCGCATAGGCAAAACGACTTTCCCTTACATTCCGCCGTTTGTTGGAAGCCGTTCAACAATTCAAGCTAAAAATGATTGATACACAAAGATGATGGCATATTTTACATACGGCTGATTTTTGTTCCCAAACAAAGGACGGCTTAAAACAAAATAAGTTTTAAAGTTATTTATTTAAGTTATTTTATTTGTTGAAATAAAACAACATTGTAAAATTTTTAAATAAAATAATTTTTCCTTTTTAAATAAATTAATTTTTCTTTTTTAAATTAAATTAATTTTCCTTTTAATAAATTAACTTTTTCATTTTTAAATAAATAAATGTTTTCTTTATTACTAAATTATTTTTTTTTGTTTAAATAAATAATTTTTCATTATTAAATAAATTAATTTTTTCCTTTTTTAAATAAATATATTCATTAAAATAGTGTGCTTATCAGGGCGGCCAGAATGCCTTATTTTTAAGGCAAATGCCATAATTTTGGAAATTTCCCTTATTGTTTGCCATATTTTCACACTGCCATAATTTTGCCATATTTTTGACTTTGGTAAAAATTCTCATTTTTTAATAGAAGAATGTGAGAATTCCCGAAAAAAGTGCTCTTTGATTCTTACAATTTGAATATTTAAATGCTTTTTGGCGTTCTGTTTGTTATTTTTATGCTTTTCTTGCAGGAAAACTTGTTCCAAAATTGACAACTTTGTTCTTTTAATTTTAAAAATTATCTTTAGATTCATTTTTAAATGTTTAATTGGCTTAAAAATAAAAGAGCATCAGCGGAAGATACTGAAGGCACTAGTTCGGCAGCAATAGATGAAACAGAAGTGGAAGAAATTTCATCGGATTCAAGTGAGGATGAATTTGGAGGAGAAGTGAGTGACTGTCAAGTAAAACTCTCGATTTTATGATTAACTTAAGCGCAATTTTAGACTGGTTGCCTCTCACTCGCAACGCAGAAGCTCAACCGTCGAAAGGTCTCACACGATAAAGCCGTTGCTGTACCCAATATTTCCGGTGGTTTATCGAAATGGCGCCAGTGCTACAGCGACAAATACGCCTTTGTCGAAAAATCGGAAAGAGGAATCGGCTATTTTTACTGCTGCGCTTGCAACGCACCCAACAAATTTCAAAAGATAGGAGAGCAAGCAATCAACGTGCACGTCACAAGCAACAAACATGCCGAATGCGTTAGATCACTCAACACAGGTATTTTATTAATTATTTAATATCTGAAATAGTAATTCAGGCACAATCGTTAACAATTTTTGAGCTAGACAAAAACATTGCAAAGTTCCGTCGTCATTTTCAATCATATATTGATGAGCCGTTTTTCGGCGCTGAAACAATGGAAACTTTGATCGAAATGGACGAAAATGGACTCAGCTTAATCTCTGGGCGATTGAAGGAGTCTTTTAAGGTCTTTACTCGAAAATTTGATAATTAAGAACTAACATTTAAGAAATTTTACTCGGATTCACTCGGTTATCTTGACAAATGGCTCGGATTTTTGGCGGAATATGAAGATTTTGGCTGGATCGCTTTCGAAGAAATCAGTTTCGACAAAATTTGCAGAGTTGCACGGATGCACCGGACGAGCTGGACAACCTGTTTGACGAGGTGGTAGAATTGAAAGATGTAATCAGAGAATTAGAAGCAACGGAGGGGTTTTCCAAAAAGAATTTGGAGAAGAAATGGGGTAAAGTGCTGAAGGACAAAAATCTAAAACACATCAAATCATTGGTGTCAATTTTTCTCTCAATATTCCCTTCAAATGCATTCTGCGAATCGGTCTTCTCAGTTGTCAATTATATTTGGACGGATCAATCTAATTCCTTTTCCCCGGAAACAGTCAATGCCTTTGTTTGTGTCAAACTAAACTCTGATCTGGATTGTAGCTCAGCCCATGATTTTTTTCTGTCGCAAAAATTATCTTTTAACGCGGCAAAAGCTAATGAGAAGTACAGTTACTCGCAATAAATCAGATTTTTATTGTTTATCTTCGTTTTAGTTGCGAAAAACGGATGCCATAAAAATGCCATATTTTTGAACCCTTAATGCCATAAAAATGCCATATTTTTGGAGCCGGTTGCCATATTTGGTCGCAGGTGATCTGGCCGCCATGGTGCTTATGGCAAGTGCATTTGATCTCTTTTCCTCCCCCATTCACCTCAATGCAATTAAACTCAAAGTTTGCCAAACAGCATGCGCCTGCAGGCGCCCCGTCTTTTGGAAGACATTTGGCCATGCGATGCTTGCATTTGTTCCGGACTTGCACGCATTCTGCAATTGCTTGCAGCTGCTGGGCCCGTGACTTTAAGAAAATTAATATGTGACTTGGAAAACGCAATTTCATGCCGTCGTCAGATTTAGCTAATTTTTTTTGAATAAATTTTAGAAAAATTTTCCTTGCCGCGTGAGGGTTTGCCGAATGGTTAGCCGAGTGGGTGCCAGTTGTGTTGACAATTTCGTCGTTGGTGTCAGCAACGGCAAATGTCGTGGCGCTTAAAAAGTAGACTAAAATAAAGAAATGGCCGCACATGCCGTACTGGTCTAGAAAAAGTTACAAATATTAAAAAAATCACATTTAAATTAAATGCCAAATTCTTTTTTGCAAAGCAACAAAAATGCTTGGGTAAATTAATTCCTGAAATGCCGTGCCATCAATGGGGGGAAGGAATAAGCGCTCATTGCTGGGAATGAGTAGGGCTGATGTATGGATAAATTGACCGTGCCAAATCGACATTTGCGCCGCAGGACGAATTCGACATTGCGCCGCAAAAAAAAATATAAAAAATTAAATAATTGTTTCTTTTTTGCACGTAACGTCGAATTGGGTCAATTTCATATGGACTTAAACGATTAGCTTGATATAAATCTCAACAAGCTTATTTAACGCAAAAAAAACCATTTATTTGATTTATTATTTTTTTGCGGCGCAAAAGTCCGGAACGCAAATGTCGAAATTTGCCCTGCGGCGCAAATGTCAAATTTGCCCTGCGGCGGCGGCGCAAATGTCGAAATTTGCCCTGCGGCGTAAAAAGTCGGCCAATCAAATTGACAACACTGTGGCGTGAATTTGAATGGAAAAATGAAGCTGTGATGGACCAAAACGGACGAATGATTGATTCATCAGAGACGGGTGGTGCGATGGTATGGTTTCCGCAAACGAATCCGCCAATTCTCCCCCCCCCCTCCCCCCCCACCCACCCCATTCTCCGATCATTTCTGCCCAATGTCGGTGATCAAAAAAACGTCGCTGTGTTGTGATTGTGAGATGGAGGCACTGATATTAGCCAAAACATCGTTTTTTGCATTGGGATTCAAATGTTTTAAATAATAAAAAAATTAATAATAGAACTGAAACAATGTTGTGTATTAAAACTAGAGCCCGGACTTGAGCTTCGAGCGAGATCTCGAGTCGAGATTCTCGAAAAAATCTCGGGTCTTGAAAAATTCGTGAAGCTCATTTTTAGTCGAGCGATTCGAGGTCGAGATTCTCGAAAAATCTCGAGCCGGAACAGTCGAGATTCGAGATTTTTGATGAAATCTTTTTTTTTCAAAAGTCTCCAAACCCCACCAAATTTTGGTAAAGGTAAGAAAGGATCACTAGAAGTATGTCTGCAAAATTTGGTAACAAAATATTACCGTTAACCTGTGTTCCAAGGTTTTGAAAATCTAAAGAAAATTCAATGGTGGGCATTTGTCTGACCATATCTTGTCTGCCGGCGAGAAAATTGTTTGAATTTTTTTAACATTTTTGTTAAGAAATTGTTCAAAAACGCAACTTTTTTGTGTATTTTTATTCACTTTTGAGGTGAGAGAGGGTCGGAGGCGTCGCCGAGAAAATTTTGATTTTTTGACTCATTTTATTAAGAGATTTCCGGCCAAAATGGAGCATGCCAGGCGGTGCCGACAAGCGCCGCAGGAGAACTTTTACAAAAATTGGCAATCTTTGTTAAGAAAATCACTGTTTTCGTGAAAAATTTTTGGGCTCGAGATCGAGAATCTCGAGCTTCTTTCGAGCGAGATCTCGAGTCGATATACTCGAAAAAATCTCGGGTCTCGAAAAATCTCGTGAAGCTCATTTTTAGTCGAGCGAGATCTCGAGTCGAGATTTTTCGAGATCTCGAGACCAGATTCTCGTCTCGACTATTTTAACAAATTTAATTTAAAACAATAAAAAAGCAACATATAATAATTTAATTTAAACAAAGTTTAGCAAATACGGTCAATTTAAAAAAATAATGAAATTATCAATTTAGATCAGGGGTTTACCTCAAAATTGTCAGGGATCAGTGTTTTACTCCAAATTGTCGGGGTTTAGGGTTTGCCAAAATTGTCGGGGTTTTATTGTTTTCCGAAAATTGTCGGGGATCAGTGTTTTACTCCAAAATTTTCGGGGGTTTGGGTCGAAATGCCAAATTTTCTATACATTTTTCTTTATTACTTTTTACTTTTTCTCATTTTTCGTGTCCTCTTTTTACACGGCATCAAAAAATTTGTTCAATAATCCATTAGCGCATTTGGCCCCTTCTTTCCGAGCAAATTTTGTGCCATCGATTGCGCTCTTGTATATAATAAACGCTTTGATGTTTGGAGTTTATTGCTTATTTTATGGCAAAATTGGCAAAAATCATTCGAATTGGATTGCTTATTTTATGGCAAAATTGGCATAAAATCATTATAATTGGAGTTTATTGATTATTTTATGGCAAAATTGGCAAAAATCATTTTAATTGGAGTTTAGTGTTTGTTTTAAAATCTTTTTCCTATAATTAGTTATAGTTAGTTTTATGTAGTTTATCTTTTTTTACAAATTAAAAAAATATATATTATATAAATAGGTAGGTATTAATTTTTACCATTTTATCAAATTTAAAATGTTTATAAGGTTGCCCAACAAAATCCCTAAAAAATTTTAAGGAAAATTTTTACCAAATTTTCAAAGATTGTTGCACCCAATTTCGGCAATACCAAAATTTTTTACTTTGATTTTTTCATTTGTTTTTGCTACTTGCGCTTCTCGAAATCTTTTTATATTTTTTTAGAAAACGTTTTTCTAGCACGTTGAAAAATTGTTTGCTTTTTTGTACCCAATTTAAATTGAACAAAGTTATTAAAATTTGTTTAATTAAAATTTAATAAACCCAAATTTTATATTAATTTAGGCTTCAATATGTCAAAAACAGTTAAGAAGATAAAAACAAATAGTTTAAAAAAAGTGTGAGACCTTTTAAAATTCAAATATTTTTTATTTAAAACTTTTATATTTTAGATTATCCAAAAAAAACATTTATAATTTTAATGCATTCAACTAACGACGTTGCGAAATTTGGTTCCTTATCGATGATGTCGTACAACAACATCATCCGTGAATGCATGGAACATCAGTGCGAGTCGGCCATCGACATGTTGGACAGCGGCAGCGAGACGGACCAGGACGAGGAGGAGTACAACACGTTCAACAACAATAAGATGGACGTCCAGTCAACGGAATTCACAAAAAAATATGTTTCCAACAAAAAGTCGTTGTTACGACACAAAAAGTCCACAATTTCTTTAACAAACCAATCAAAACAATGCGCCGTTTGTGGAAAAAGTGGCACATGCTATCATTTTAATGTGCCGAGTTGTGTGGGTAAGGGAAATTATTTTAATTAATTAAAATTCTGAATTTTTTTGTTTAAATTTAAATGTTTTAAAATAGAAGAATTTTCTTGAAACAATAATTTCATTTTAATTACTTTCAAAAAGACTTTCCCACCCCCATCAGATCACCTGCGATAAAATATGGCAACCGGCTCCAAAATAGTGGCATTTTTTTATGGCAATTTTACTTAAGGAATTTTCAAAAAAAAAACTCAAAAAAATATATTTAGAGATGAGGGTGGTGGTCGGCGGTGCCGATAGGCGCCGCCAAGAAAATTTTGAATTTTTGACTCAATTTGTTAATAGATTTTTCAAAATTTACTGTAGGCTGCAGCTCATTCTTTCGTCGTTGCGTGCTTCAACAGAAAACATATTGTTGCAAGAGGGGCGGTACTTGCTCTATTGACCAAAGTAAATTTTAATTTTATTCTTTTTTTAGCTGTCCCGGAAACAATTTCTTGACGAAATGTTTTAAAATTTTTAAACAATTGCCGAAATATGTGCTAAAAATTGGAGATGTAGGGGTGTAAATTGATCAAAACAAATTTTTTATTCAAAATAATAATCAATAGATTTTGTTTTTGTGGTAAGAATTGCAAATCAAAGGCAATTCAGTGAAAATTTTTCAAAATATGGAGGAGAATTTAAATTTGCATTTTTTGGTGCAGATTTTTTGGTCTTGAAAAAATGTACATTTTTAGGAGTGCACTCGTAAATTTGCCGAAAAGTCCGAGACCTAGACTCTCGGAATTTCGAGATTTTTGATCTCGAAAATCTAGGTCTCGGCCCATCTCCAAATCTCGGTCTCGGATTTTTCAAAATTCCGGTCTCTACTAATTAAAAATGATTTGAGACTGATTTGGCCGGACCCAATTTTGCTCTTTCCCCTAAGGCGAATCGTGCCGCTCGTGTCGCTTCGACAAGTGCGTGCTGGTCGGCATGAACGTGCACACCTTCCGTACTGATCTGAATGTTGCGGAGGCATGAACAAAATTTTATTTAAAAAATTGCTCAAAATGAATCTGATTTAATTATGAGTATAGACTGCCATGCATTTGGACAAACATCGAGCAAAATTGATACAACGAATTTCCGCAAATGTGGTTAGAAATTACTTAATTATTTATTCATTTATATTTTTAATTCCATAAAAAATCATTTTCATTTTTCAGAACACCAAAAACCCGTTGGGCCACAAAAACTCCGAAATTTCTTCAACGAAACACCCAAAAAAACAATGTGTCGTTTGTAGAAAAACTTCGAAATTTTGTCATTTTGATGTGCCGAGCTGTATGGGTAAGGAAATTATTTAAAATGTTTTATTGTATGATATTATTTGTTTACAGTATCCTTAATGCCCGTTCGTCGCTTTAATTTTGGGTTGCTAGGCCCCCGACATTTTTGGGCTTTACCCCCGACACGCCGTCCCCGAAAATCCCCCGACATTTTTGGGCTTTACCCCCGCCCCCGACACGCCGTCCCCGAAAATCCCCCGACATTTTTTGGCTTTACACCCGCCCCCGACACGCCGTCCCCGAAAATCCCCCGACATTTTTTGGCTTTACACCCGCCCCCGACACGCCGTCCCCGAAAATCCCCCGACATTTTTGGGCTTTACCCCCGCCCCCGACACGCCGTCCCCGAAAATCCCCCGACATTTTTTGGCTTTACACCCGCCCCCGACACGCCGTCCCCGAAAATCCCCCGACATTTTTGGGCTTTACCCCCGCCCCCGACACGCCGTCCCCGAAAATCCCCCTACATTTTTTGGCTTTACACCCGCCCCCGACACGCCGTCCCCGAAAATCCCCCGACATTTTTTGGCTTTACACCCGCCCCCGACACGCCGTCCCCGAAGTACCCGGACCTCCCGACTTTTCCAATCCCGATAATCGAGGAGCAAACCCTGCTTAATTTTTTTTAAAAAAATAAAATTTCAATTACTCTAGGCTGCAGATCCTTCTTCCGTCGTTCCGTGCTTCACCAGAAAACATATTGTTGCAAAAAGGGTGCCGGCAATTGCCGTATTGACCAAAGTATTTTTTAATTCCCATTTTGATTAAATTTTAAATAATATTTTATTCTTGATTAAACGCTTTTTTTACTTGATAACTCAAAATGGTTAAAATAAAAAGATAGTTAAAAATGAGAAGCTGGTCAACCCCGAATTGTCCATTTGATTTTAAATTTCGCAACTGATCGGATACATAAAATATTTTGATCTGATTTACCCAAAATTGCTTAAAACTGACAATGTTCAGAGTGATATAGAAATGGCTAAAAATGAGTTGAGACTGATTTGGCCGGACCCAATTTTGCTCTTTCCCCTAAGGCGAATCGTGCCGCGCGTGCCGCTTCGACAAGTGCGTGCTGGTCGGCATGAATGTGCACGCCTTCCGTACTGAGCTGAATGTTTCGGAGGTTAATTTAAATTTTATAACAAATTTGTTCAAAATGAATCTGATTTAATTTATGAGTATAGGCTGCAATGCAACTGGACAAACATCGAGAAGAATTGATACAACGAATTTCCGGAAATGTAAATAACAAATAATAATTTTTTTAGAGAAATTTTTTTTGTAAAAGATAGAAATTTAAATATTTTATTTATGCATTATTTTGTTTTTTATATCAATTTTTAATTTAAAAATTCAGAAGTCCATTGAACAACAAATTTCACTGCGTCTCGTGGAAGAAATGGTCCATGTTGAAATGTTCAGTCACCGAATTCGCTACTCGGAAAATGAATTGCCAAAAAATTTCTATTTTGACAAAGCCTCGATGGAACTTGTGTACGTGGTGGACAACAATAACAACACAATGAATTTGTACACCCATTTTTTGGTTGGTCAAAATTTTGGGATATGCGCGAGAGTCTCGCGGGACTTACAAAAAACCCCGGGGGGGGGGGGCTTTTGTGTCCTTACAGTTAACACCAGAGGCCATAAAAAATACCTGAAAACCTGAGTCCCTCCCCCAAAAATGTCAGAAAACCAGAAAATTTTCAATTTATAGCCAATAATATTACCAAAACTATTAAAAATTCCACTTTTGTTTACATGTTTAAAAGATTTTAACAGTTAATTTGTCTGGAAACCGATCTAAACCAACGAAAAAATTTGGGTTTAAAACTAAATTTAATGCGTTCTGTTTTAGAAATTTTGAATTAGTTTGTTTATGTTTTAAAGGAAAACCCTATGTTCAAACAAAGTGCCTCATTTAACGACAAAATGATGCTTAATGGTCATCATATGGAGAGTATTATCAGTTTTTTGTACGTCGACACATTTCTTTGTCTGCAAGTTTGCAAAACAATGCCCGCAATTCAGCAGCTCCCAACAAAAGACAAAGTGCCGACAAAATATGACTAATCGCCTAAAATTGACCGTGTGCCTAAACCAAATTGAAAATTTAAATCACTTCATTTAAACCTAGGGCAATACGAGCCCGGGAATTTTGGGAAAAGCCGAGACCGGGACTGAATTTGGTCTCGGTCAAAAAACCGGGACTAAGGGACAAAAAAATGATTGGTAAAAACCGGGAAGGGAGTTTTTAAGGCATTTTTAAAAACCGGGGGGATCAAAAATAGAACATTTTAGTCCTGGTCCCGGTCCCGTACCTAGAGCCTTATTCAACTCTACTAAATTATGAATTTGGAAACAAAATCATAAACAATATTATCCGTAAAAAAATCTTTTAATTAAAATGCGATTAAAGGATAATTATTTTGTTTGTAAATTTATCTAAAAGAATATTTTTACTTTAGTTCGTTTTGTTCTGCTCCAATTTGCTGACCATGTCCGTGTTCTCCCAATGCTTTTACAGTGCAGCGGACGACTTGGACGAGCCGGCGAGCCCCAGCGCAATGTCGCCGATGTTTATTCAGAAAATGTCGCCCCATGAGGACAAAATGTTTTTGAACTCCATCGAGGAGCCGTTCAGGTTATTTTATTTTATTTAAATTAAATTTTCTAAAATATTTTTAATTATTTAAAATACAAATTCGAGTTGTTTTTCTGATTGGGGATGGACCTGGATCAGGCCTGATCGCTGATCTGATCAGGATTTTTTGAAACAAAAGCAATCACAACACAATTTCAGACGAATTGCAATGAGCAGTGAAGAGTTTGTGATGCTTCGTGCCATTTTGCTTCTTCAAACTGGTGAGCAGAGTGTACCCGATCAATAAACAAAAAAAAGATTTTTGCCTTTAATATGGCACAAATTTTCTGATCATAATCAGACCGTATAAATGATCATTTTATAATCCAATTTTGAATCCATTTATGAAATCAAAAAAATGCTTGGCAGGTTGTGCGAATCTCTCTGAACATGCCAAGAATTTGCTGGATGCCGAAGTGGAACGGCACTCTAAGGTATCGACCATTCTCAATGGGTTTGGTCGAAACTGTCGTTCCGGTTCTCGAGTAATCTCGAGTAATTGAAACGTAAATCGAGTTGATTTAAATTTAAAAAATGGGTTTTTCAAGGCATTGATGTGCTATGAACGCTTTATGCTGGGTGAAGAGCACGGCATTAAACGCTACGCGGAATTGGTTGGGACAAATTTATTTTGACACGAACACATTATGAAATTTAAATAATAATAATTATAAGATTGGGCTAAATAACTTTATTATCGTAGTCCAAATATTGATTTTTAAAATTAGCTTTAGCTTAAAAATTCATAGCCGAAAAACTGGACCCCCTACGAAAAAAAATTTTTAAAATAGAATTTTAAATGTTATTATAATCAAGGGGTTGCGCGAGTTTAGCTGCAATGCAGATTTTTGATGCACACTGAGGATTTTTTGAAATGCGGATTCACGGATTTTTGCGTACTTTTTTTTGCTGATTAAGTTTTTTGTGATTTTTTTAGGAAAATCACTAAAAAATTCTCAAATTTGAATATTTGTAGTTGCAAACGTTCTGCTTGCTTTAAAAATTTGAAATCACAACCCTGGTTATAAATTTGGCAATTAATTATCGTTTATGAACTCTCTAAGCTCATAATCTTTTTGACTCTTTTTTTGACGCTTAAAATGTCACACATATTTTACAATTTTAGGTTCTAAATCGGTCCTTTAGCTCCAAAAGCCTATTAAGACCGGTCATTAGTTCCAATTATAGTATTTTTTTTGAATTCCTAGCCTTTTTACATTTTTGAATATTGCAGATATTTTTCATGAACTTCGCGCTTCGTGTCAGCTCATCTCATCGCGCATGGCTTGACAACCTGTTCAGTGTGGTCAACGCGGTGCGCAAATCGTTTATCGGGGGACTTCATGAAGATCCTTATTAAATCGATCATTTATTTGTCATTGGAATAATTTATGTAAAACAATTTTTTAAAATAATATATTTTAACAATTATTTGTATGTATTCGAATAATTTACGAACAAATTTCATTTATTATTATAATATAATATATAATTATATAATATTTTTGAAATATTTTGGCTTTATATATGTGTATATTAGAGCCCGGACTTGAACTTCGAGCGAGATCTCGATTTTCGAGATCTCGAGTCGAGATTTTTCGAGATCTCGAGACGAGATTCTCGTCTCGACCGCGCTCTAGTGTATATGGTAATAACTTTCATTCATTTTGCTATTTATTCTATACAAATATTTTATGTTGACAAGTTATACAAGATGATGAATATTTGAGAAAAAGCATAAAGAAGGTCAACGGACCGATTTAGTCTCTTGGCCCGCCAATTGGGCGAACAGAATTTAAAAAATTTTCGCGCCAAATCTCGATTTAAATTGTCGGGGTTTCTCTTTGTGCGCATTCAATGCGGCAGGCCAAGACGCTTCAAATGGTTTAGCGCTTCCTCCGCAAAATCGTCGCCCAATGCCATCCATGCAGACTTGGACGCCTCGGACAACTCCATTTTTGTGGCCAAAAAACCGGTCCAAACTGTCCAAAATGCCTTAAAAAGCGAAATTAAAATGACTTTGAGCAGCTATGTGTAAAATATGATCAGATTTATGCTCACATTCTGAACAAACCAATGATCTGATCATATTCAAATGCTTGATTCTGCACTAAATATGATCAGATCGGCGGGCTCAAATGGATCTAAGTTATTATCAAATTAGCTAGAAATGTTTATTATTCTGTTCGAAGATTCAAAACTTGATCGGACAAACTAACACTTTGTATTCGGGGGGAGCTAAATTATTCTAATCAGATAAATGGTGATCTTTTATTAACCAGATCAAATCGATTGATTCGTATCTGAATTTGTCTGATCAAAACTCAAACAGCAAAAAACATGCCTTCCATAATGTTGGGTCCATCTTGAATTGGCGATGACGAACCACAGTCTCGCGAACATACGCATGGAAAACCATCTTTAAAATGCGAGCAACAAATTCAAGATTTTCGCAAATATTTAAGAGCAAATTAAAAATGTTATTAAATTTTAAAGCCCAAAAATCCTGTAAAATAAAAATTCCACAAAAAGCCCCACAAAAGATTTGAATTAAAACATAAGCAAGGGTTGGCACTCCGACCCCGAAAACCCGGACGATTTTGGATCAGTCCCCGACCATTTGTTTTTTCCAGACCCTGATCCCAACCAGGGATGGGCGGAAATTTATTTGAAAAAACGGAAAAATGGAAAAAAATTTTAACGAAAAACGGAAAAAAGGCAAAAAAAAAACGGGAAACCGGAATTCCGCCCATCCCTGATCCCAACTCCGAGTCGGGGGTCGGGCAAAATTTACAACCCTAAAGAAAGCATATGTATTTGAATTACTCTAGCCGACTCTAAAGAAAATTTTTACAAAATATTGTCCCATAATCCTCGCTTTTTCTCTACCCCAAACGTCGGGGGGTGCCAACCCCTGAAATTTAACTGAATTGCCACAAATTGACCTGATCACTGTAGACATTGGCGACCAAATGCAGTGCAAGAAGAATGCGTTGTCCTTGTTCTTGAGAAAATTTTTGAATTAAAAAAAAAATTGTATCGAAACGAATTTTTCACTTTCAAACCGCTCCGATTTTTGCACATCGGCCGCCTCAAATTTTTCAGCACCTTTAAAGTACACACGAAGGCTTGGATAGTTGGTGAAAAAACTGAAATTTTTTGTCATCAAAAAAGCATTAAATTTTGTCAAATTCATATTTTTTACAATTTGTAAAAATCTTTTCCATTCTGTCGTCCCTCCTCGTCGACACCGAGTTTCAGCGATTTCAATGAATCCACACAGTGTTTTTGAATTTCGTTGCGGGAACTCACGTCAACACCGAGTCTCAGCGATTCCAATGAATCCACACATTGCTTTTGAGTCATTATTATCAATAATTTGTTTTCTAAAAATTTTAAACTTTTAAAAAATTGAAATAATTTTTTAATTCAAAGGAATCAAAAAATTGTACTTCAAAAAGAACAGACAAATTTTTTTTGCTCAAATAAATATATTTCATATTGAATCTTTTATTTATGATAATTTAAAAAATATATTTAAAATTCTTTTCGATTATACAAAAGAAAAAGTGAAAATAATTGCTAAAATGCGAAGACTTTTATTTGCCCGCAAAAATGGGGAAAACATATTTTTAACGCCCTCTCGAGACCAGTTTTTTGCACGCAATTAGATAAATGATGAAGGAAACTAATTACCTACTCTTTTAAAATCAATGACGTTACTAAAACAAAACAAACCAAAAAACAGAATAAAATTATGACAAAAAAAAAACAAACCAAAAACGCTGAAATTTTTCACGAAATTAAAAAAATATTTTCTAAACGTTTTTCTTGAGAATTTTTTCGACTACCGAAAATGGGATGGTTTTTTGTGCATTTATTGCGCATTATTCATTAATTATTATGCACGAACGAACCCCCTCAATTTAATGGTGGGGGGGGGGGGGGGGAATAGCGTGTGGCGGCAGCTGAAACAAAAATAAATGGCTCTCGTTATTGCTACCCAAAACCCAATGAATAATTAATTAATATAAATGGCTCTCGCGCGAGAGGGCCTCGGCGGATTGTCGAGAGCTTTTCACTAAATGAAAAAAGAAAATTATTTGGCAGGGAAAGCTTTAATAATCGAACATTTTAATCAATTTCTTTAAATTTACCATTCAAAATAAACCGGGTCTTAACAAAAAAAAAACTCGGTTAACCGGCTACAAAATAAATGCCTAGTTTAAAACCGGGATTGTGCAGTCCTACTGGTATTGAATCAAGCTGCTCAAGGGCGTATCCAGGAATTTTTTTCGGGGGAAGAGGGGCTAATTCAAAAAAAGTCAATCTTTAAGGGTGTATTTTTTGGTTTTATAAATTTTTCCAGAAGAAAATTCTCTCCAAAATCAATTTAGGGGTCAATTTCGTGTTTTACCCGAGACCAGGGCCGTAAAAGGTCCGGAGAATTTTTTTTTTTGAAGATTTTAACGATAATTGTTAAGAAAATTGGATCTAAAAACTTCAAATTGCGACAGAGGTGGGCGCGAAACTGTTTCGTTTCCGTTAGTTTTTGGGCCTTTTGTTTTTTGTGAATCAGAAAAAATATGTAATTGTTTCGTTTAGTCAGGAAAAATAGCCCATCTCTGGTTCGCCCCGATCAGTGTGTTCTTTGGGGTGCTAAATTAATCGCCGAATAAACAAACAAAATTAATTAATTATGTTGAACTGGTTGAGTAATATTTACCAGGCAATCTATTTTAATCGCAACACTATAAACCAGAGGGTTCGCATCTGATAAGTAAGGGTCCGGGGATTTATATGGACTTAAAATCCCTAAAATATGGACAAAAGTGCCAAAATATAAAAGAGCACAAAAAGTGCCAAAATATTTTCTTAAGTAGGGCCCGGATTTATATGTGGACTAAAAAATCCGAATATGGACTAAAAATCTCCAAAATATGGACAAAAGAGCACAAAAAATGCCAAAATATTGATTAAAAAATGTGCTTAAGTAGGGCCCGGATTTATATGTGGACTAAAAAATCCGAATATGGACTAAAAATCTCCAAAATATGGACAAAAGAGCACAAAAAATGCCAAAATATGGACTGAAAGAGCACAACAAATGCCAAAATATTGATTAAAAAATGTGCTTAAGTAGGGCCCGGACTTATATGTGGACTTAAAAATCCGAAATATGGACTAAAAATCTCCAAAATATGGACAAAAAGAGCACAAAAAATGCCAAAATATTGATTAAAAATGTGCTAAAACCGACCAAATCCAATCAATTTTTGTGCACTTTTGGGTAATAAAAAGTCTTTTTTTTTACGGATGCAGCGCCAGTGCAAATGGGCAAGTGAATGTACGCTTTTTACAAATCAATGAAAACAAACTGGAGAAAAGTTTGCCGGCCTTGGCACAAATTGAAATATAAATATATATATTTAGAAAAAAACAGAGGTATAAATCACTTTTTGTCAAATAAATTTAATCTTTCAAATTTACATTCAAATTCTTGCATAAAATTTAAATATTAAACACGAAACATTCAAAAACAAATTTAAAATGAAACAAAAATTGTGGCAAAACATAACCGTCCGACGAATTTTGTTATTTTTTTTCGCCATTTTCACCTCTGCAGACTTCGCGGACCAGGCTGTCGGCAGCCTTAATGTCGTCGTCGTCGTCGTCGGTGTCCTCCTCAACAATTTGTCCCGACTTCTTCAGCAAGCAGTCCTCAAAAGCCTAAAAAATAATTAAAAGTAAATTAAAAAACAAATTAATACACAAAAAAAACATTTTTTACATTGAATTTGAGTGGGGCCTCCCTCTCGCAGCCCATCCGTTTGAGCTGTTGCACCTGCCGTTTTGCTGACATGCCGACGGTGAAGGCTGCGCGCGTGCAGTTTGTGGAGCAGTCCGTCTCTTTGGTGGCGCCCTGCACGTTCTTCAACCAGTCACAGCAGAATAAGCCTTAAACAATCATGAAAAATAAATTTTAAACATTTTTTATGTTTTTAAAAATGCACTCTTACGACAAATGTCCGTTGATGCTGCATGCCCTTCAATAACAAACTCGCGTTGTGCACATCGTACAGTGCGCAGAATTGTTGCCTAAAAATTTCAAAAAAATGAAAATTTAATTAAATTTGATAACAAAATTTCATTTCAAAAAACGTGCCATTGAAATGCCTTCCTCTTGGCATCGCTGCACATGCTTCTCCGGGCTGTCGTCAAACAGATGCGCTGCACAGCAGAACTGGGCCGTGTCTGTGTCATCGCGGGGACAGCAATTGTTAATAACTGAACCCAAACAAAATGTTATTCGGCCTTTTTAAATTTTAATTTTAATTTTTACCTTTTTCCATTTGTGCCCGACGAGTGGGCTGCTCGTGCCACCAACGGAAACGGAGAACCCCGTTGCTGCAGATGAACAACAGACAGACGAAGAAGAAGCAGAGCAAAAAGTTGTACATTTTTATAACAAATTCTAAAAAAAAATAGAAATTGACATCTAGGGTTTTTGATAATTACGTTATTTCGACTTCAAAAATCGAAAAGAGTTATTGTCAAAATTTTTACCCAAAAGGATAATAGATAGAGAGAGAGAGAAAGAGAGAGGCTGATTGTTAGCCAGTTCGGCAGGAGTGGGTCAAAAGGAAATTTTTTTGAATTCAGAAGCCAAAAGGCGGGGGTGGGGCAGGGGTGGGTCAAAAGTAAATTTTTGTTAAAATCGGAAAATTTTTTTTAAAAAACCGCTAGAAAGCATCTCAAAATTATCAAAAGGTTTCGACCCACTCCTGTTGATCGGTGGACGGCGAGGTGAGGCGAAAGGATTGGGGCGGGGGAGGGGGGACGGTTTTGTTGAATGGCAAAATTTGGAGGTAACACCTCACCTTTTATACGGGAAATCCCACCCAACCGGGCATAACAATAATGTCACCGCCTTGCACATTACGGCCCCCTCACCGTCCGTCCAAACGCCGCGCGATTTGCTCAAATCGCATCTCACGACAGCAGCATCCGTTCGCCGCACATTTTCAGAGAATGTGAATTTTGCAAATTTCCTTTCTTTTTCCATCCCATTTGACCCCCCTCCCCTCCCCTCCCCTCCGCCGCGATTGCAAGAACGACGTGCCCAGAGGCAGCGATCGCTTTGTGTGCAAAAGTGTGTCGATGAAATGCCCCGAGGACAACAAATTTAACGAATAATTAAATGCAACAAACAACGCCGGCGGGGGGGGGGGGGGGGGGTTGTGGTCAATTCCCCCCCCCCCACACACACACAGAGAATGATCCCCCCTTCACCCCCCCCCCTCAGTTCTTTCACCTCATAAATGGCCTTCAAAAAAACGATTTGAATTTGATCAGGCAAGCAAAAGCAAAGTGCATGAATTAAAGAGAGAAATCAGCAAAACCAATTAATTCAAAACTATTATTAATTGATTAAATTTTTTCCATGAATATTTCCAATCTCTAACAATGTTTCATTCTTTCCCCAAAATTAATCAGCCCTCCGGCATTTGTTTCAATTCATCTCATTCTCATAGATCCTGTGCTGAATAAAAATCAACATTTAAGCCTTTTTTTAAATCTCGGGTTTTTGGGTCTCGAGGCTCGGGGTCAACGGCCTAGGTTCTCGAGTTTTGTTTTACTCACCAAATGCCCGATTATTGAATTTTGATTTGTTGTCCATTTATGTTAAAAGTTTTTAACATTTTTGAAAATGCAAAATGATCCAATGAGTCGAATTACTTAAGGGCATAACAAAAATATATTTTTGTGCGACTTTCGAAATGTCTTTCGTTTTCGAAAATCGAACAGAAAAAAATTCGAAAATCATTTCTTTCGACGCAGCCCTCCCCGATGCCCGGCCAATTTTGATGTCGAAATGTTGGCATTTCTGCACAATATTTTATTTTTGTACATTAATTGCCCTTTTGTATTGATTTAAATCAATAAAATTATACACATAAATGAATATTTTCTTGGTGAAAGAATCATAAACAATGGAAATGTACATATTTGATGAATATGAAAAATGTAAAAATTTTAAACAATGGGCGCCTATATTTTTTATTGAATGATTTTAATAAATAATAATCAATGCCACAATCAAACAATGCTTCAACTCACATTTTCACGTATTATATTATTAGCCTCACCCGCCGCTGTTTGGAGTAACAATATAAAAACGGAGTGAAGCAAAGCCATTCCATGCCATTCATTCAACAAATTGAATAAGCCCACCCCCCCCCCCCCCAATTAAATCCTTCAAATTTGTCCATTTCATTCAACAAATTAATAAGCCAACCCCCCCCCCAATTAAATCCTTCAAATTTGTCCATTTTCATTCAACAAATTAATAAGCCACCCCCCCCCCCCAATTAAATCCTTCAAATTTGTCCATTTCATTCAACAAATTAATAAGCAACCCCCCCCCCCCAATTAAATCCTTCAAATTTGTCCATTTCATTCAACAAATTAATAACCACCCCCCCCCCCAATTAAATCCTTCAAATTTGTCCATTTCATTCAACAAATTAATAACCAACCCCCCCCCCCCCCAATTAAAAGCCAACCCCCCCCCCCCCAATTAAATCCTTCAATTTGTCCATTTCATTCAACAAATTAATAAGCCAACCCCCCCCCCCCCCCAATTAAATCCTCAAATTTGTCCATTTCATTCAACAAATTAATAAGCCAACCCCCCCCCCAATTAAATCCTCAAATTTGTCCATTTCATTCAACAAATTAATAAGCCAACCCCCCCCCCCCAATTAAATCCTTCAAATTTGTCCATTTCATTCAATAAATTTTGAAAAAACAGATTTTTGTGGCCCATCTCCGGAATGCACATGCAATTCATCGTTGCCCTGCTGGTCGTTTTGGCATTGTGCGGAGGCTGTGCCGGAACAAAGAACAACGACTCGTGGAAGCCGCCTGTCATTGGCGGCAATGACAAACGGAATTCGTCGACCAATTTCACCAATCAAACGAAATCGTCGAAAAGAAGTTCGTCCAAATTGAAAGGCAAAAGCTCGAGCATGGGTTACGGTGGCTTTACCATTTCAACGACGAATCCGAGCATGAGTTCCGGTGGCTTTACCATTTCAACGACGAATCCGAGCATGGGTTACGGTGGCGTTGACGCTTCGACGGTTTTAAGCCGGGGAAACAGTGGAAGTCAAACAATGAATCAAAACTCGTCTAATTACGGTGACTCTAACGTTTCAACGGTTTTGAGCCGGGAAATGAAATCGCAAGGTCAAAAGAAAGTCTACAAGAGTGGTTCAATAGAATACCATGATGTTGTCATGGAGCTAATCGGCTCAGAGGCTCAACAACAACAATACAAAGAGAACAAAAAGTCGTGGCTAAGCTTAAGCAACAATCAGGGCTGAGACTACCGGTATGTGATGCCGTGCAATTCTTTTTTGCTTTCGGATTTCCTCTTTTTGGTTTTTTAAAGTTTTGCTTTTCCTATTTCACTTTCTTTTCGCATTGTTTTGAAAACATAAAGTCTATACATTAGAGCCCGGAGCGGGAACGGGATTCCCGTCCCGTACTTTTTGAAAAGCCCGTTACCGTTTCCGGAAATTTTATCTTACCGGGCTCTACTATACATACAACATATTTATGTTTTTTTTTTGATCTATCGAGCTTAAAAATGTTGTTGAAACATATTTTCTGCGGTCAATATTTGCGAATTCGAATCCCTAACCCGAACAATTGTCGGGACAAAAATTTGTGTCGAAGTCTTATGCCTAACCAAAAAGAAAATGGTAAAATTTAGGCGTCGCCGAGAGGACAAAATGAAAACTCTTACGATTTTATTAAGAAAACATGTCCAATTTCGATAACTAAAATGGTGAAAAAAAGTACTTAGGGTGCCAACTAAGTTTTGATACCCGATTTTTTTTTAATAAAAATTTATTTTTTAAAATTCAACACAAACACAATCACGACTCAAAATAAGCACCATTATTATCGATAAAATGTTGCCTTTTTTCTGGATATATTTTTGTCCCCTGTCTTTTGAATGGAGCTGAGCTGTGAGCCAAAAACCAAATTTTGCTTCTTTTGAACTTGGTCTGTTTGGGACTCAATTTTTCTTTTACAATCAAATATTAGCGGTAAATGAAGTTTTGGATAGTGAATAGATGGGAGAAGCTTCAGACAATAAGGTCTTTTGGTTAACAGTTTAACCACTGAGCCACGTGATGTTATGAATAGGGCTGCGATTTATATGGATAAAAAATCTCGAAATATGGCCATAAAATATGGATCAAAAATTGCAAAATATGGACCAAAATATGGACGAAATATGGGGAAAAATTTTTTCAAATATAGCAAAAAATGGGCAAGATTTTCCTAATTGAAGTAATAAGAGAAATTAAAATTTTTATATGTAAATTAAAGGCATTTCAGAAAAATTTTTTGAAAATAAGCAGAATTTTAAAAATTTTCAATTTTTATGGTGGAGAATTTTTAGTCACGAAAAAGTCATTTTTTATGGGTGCATTTTTTGAAATTTTGAAAAAGTCGATCCTTAGGGGTGCATTTTTCGTTTTTATTGCATTTTGTTAAGGAATTTTTGAAAAAAGGGCGAAATATGGAAAAAATATGGAATATGGATAAAAATCGCGAAATATGGAAAAATATTGAAAATATGGATTATAAAAAGGGCTCTAGAAGCTCCAACCAAAGCTAAAAACACTATTTATGGCATTTATACGCTGTTCCGAGTGCGCAAAAAATGGATTTCCATATAAATCGCAGCCCTAGTTATGAATAAAAGTTGAAAAATCCAAATATATTACCAATTTTTCCATTCCGTACTTTTTTCGGTACTCAAATTTTGTTCGGTCTTTCGAAATCCAAGAGAAATTCTTTGAATTTTTTATAAAGAGAGATACAATAAGTATGTACAGTATGTAGAATATAAAGTGGCATATTTTCCATGATCATAATTAAATATTTTTTCTTATACAATAAATTGAATAAAATGTGTTTGGGTATTTTTTTTAGAACTCGCTGTTCAACCTGCTGGTAAATGCTTACACATACAAATTTATTTATTGATCAAATTGTGAGCATTAAAAAATAAATGATCTTGCCTCACTATCAGTGGCTATTCAATTACTTTGGATTTAGAGTTTTTTTTAAAATTGTGACCTAAAAATGGGTTCTCATATACCTAATTTGTCATCCACCCATTCATTAATTGTCATTTTCTGGGTCAGCATTTTGCCCGAAGCATTTTCATGAGAATCAAAGAAATGGCATTTGCCGAACATTCGGAGTCTCTCAACGATCAGTGAGCGATTAACATTAAACGGGGCTCCAATTTATATTATGGGAAAATCCAATGCCAAAAATGAGATTGTTTAAAGCCCTTGGAGTCCATTTTTATCGTCATATTTTCCATGTTCCCAGGGTTTGTCCATATTCCAAACTTGTGTTCATATTTCTAATACCTATTTTCAAAAAATTCTTTGACAAAAATGTAATTAAAATTAATAATGACTCCCCTCAAAATCACTTTTTCAATAACCAAAAATGCATTTTTGAGAAATGACATTTTTTTAGAGGTTGTCTTGGCTTCCTTACATTATCCAACGAAAAGCCCAGGAAAATGTCGGACAATCCGAGCGAAGTGGCAAAACAATTCAAAGAAATGTGAGTTTTTAATTCGAATTTTTTATTAAAAAGATTAAACTATGCTTTAATAATTAGTTGCCTTTTTTAGGGCCACATTTTAAGCATTTGGGGCGGCGAGCGTAAAGGCGCGGCCGAGAACAAATCTTGGATTTATTAACAAAAAAAAATTAGCACGAAAATTGTGATTTTCATTAAAGCTCGGGCTGTACCGAAGCCGTATTTATTCGGACCCGGTAATTCTGATCCGGGAGTTTTTGGAATACCCCCCGGATTTTTTTACCCGGTCCGGATCCGAGAGAAATGAGAAAATTTGGGTACCCGGGCCCGGTTTTTTTTTTTTAAATTCCTAGCTCATTTTCATAAGTGAATATTTTTGTCTTTGTCCAAATGACGGGCTCTATTTATCGGCCATTTTATTTTTTGTAGTTTCATTTGTGCCGACGTTTTGTTTGGAGTGTTCACATTTTGTGGCCCTTTTGAACTCGGACTGAAAGTTGCGTTGATCAGCGATCGATTTGATCGTTTGGTGGACGCGCATTTCAAATCGAAAGAATGGTCGTTGGGTCAGTTGGACATTCGTCGCACAACCAACCGAAAGGGCGCTGAAATTGTCAAATACTTTGACAACGATCATGATGTCGAGCGTCGGGAGCAAATCCCCCAAAATCCGCTTCCAGACAACGTGATCGGATTTAAAGGCATTCGACTATGGTCATTCATTTGCATCCTTTTAAATTAGTTGGTTTTTACTAGTTGGCCGGGATCGGGATTTTTAGGAAAATCGGGACCGGGTTTGTGAAAGCCAGGATCGGATTCGGAACCAGCATGTTGAACGGGATTTCGCTTTTTCAAAACACCGTAAATGTTTAGAAAAGTCGGCACAAATCATTCACACAGTCGGAGACCTGAACCCACACCTACCCACACTTAAACTGCATCCACCACTCACCAAAGTGCAGGCCTATGTTCAAAAATCCCATTCTTAGTGGTGCATTTTTATTTTGCTTAATCCCGACCCTACCGGATTCGGAATTATGACCTTTCAAAATGCAAAAATTGAAGCGATTATAGCCCCTCAAAGTTGACAAAACCATAGGGGGGACTCTTTTGGTCAAAGTTGCGGCAAATATTTTATTGCAAAGAATTGTCTGAAAATATGTTAAAACTGAGTTCACAAAATTTTTTGTAGATTCGTGCTTTTAGAGGCCGGAGTGGATAGGTATATTATTTAATTAGATTTTGATTTATGGCCTCGTATTGTGTAGAAATTTCTACTTTCTAGTTACACCGACCAAAGTGTCATCGAGTTTCTTCAAAGCATCCGCCGACTTTTCGACTCCAAATTGATCAATCTTGTCATTAACATGAGCTGTCGCAAAACACGCAGTTGGGCGATTATTTGGCACCGGATTTGGCCGTTGATCAACGACAACATTTGTGCCCTTTTTTTGTGCCTCTCCATTTTGAAGCTTTTGCGCAAATTCTCTCCGACCGTTCTGCGCAATTGCGCTAAACTCCGTGTGGTCCATTCCGTCGACATTTTCGATTTTCCCAAATTCCCGGCCGATGACAGTGCCGGCGCTTCTTCTGGCCAAGCTTTGGCCAAATGGTTGTACACGCCCCGCGGGGATGGACTTCCGAAAGTGTTGCGTTGCTTTTACTCTTGGACGGGAGTGCAAGGAGTGAAAGAGGTATTTTTATTTAAATTTTATTGGATTTTCTCCGCTTTATTCCTTTACATTTTATAACTTTTTAAGCATCACTTCAACTGTTCCGGCCAATTTCATCATTTGCCTTTTGTATGGCGCTAATTGTTCTTATCGTGAGCCATTTGAACTGCGGAACAATTTGACGGGGGAGCAATTGCTGTTGCGACGCATTCTCGAACAAAAATGGCTGTTGGTTTGTTGTCCAATTGAGCGCGACGATGCCAAATGGGCCAAGTGGGAGCAGGAGGCAGTGGAGTGGGATTGGCGCCGTCTGGTGGAGCGCGTGTTCATTCACTGCATCAACGACAGTGACAACGGCGACGACGGGTTCGGGATGAATTTGGATTAGGGGTCCTCATGGACTGGAGCAACGTCCCCCCCCCGGGCGACTTACGGCGCCTTTCAAACATCATAACTCCTTTCTTTGACAAAAAACCCTATAAATTTTGGTTTCGAAGTTGCGGTTAACCGATCGTTCGGCTTCGACCAACAACCCTACCTCATGAATACAAATGTTGATTATCCGTGTCCGGATATTTATTCGAAAATTGATCACATTATCCCATAGTCTGAGAATGTCTTCGATCAAAATTCCATTTCATCCGTATCTGGATATATCCGTGACCACCCCTGATTTGGACAGCAACATTTGCCCCCCTCTCATTAAGTTAATTAATTTTTAGATTGCTTGACGCAAACGAAGGTCCACGCAAGCCAAAAAAATGAATGAGCCGCGAAGGACGAGCGGAATTTGCACAGAAATTCAAAATAAGAATTTTCCCATTTTGATGAATGCATTTTAATTTGGCGCCAATTGATCCTTTTGGCATTGTTAAAAGTCCTCCCCCAACTTCTTCTATAAATATTTTCTTTTTGCTCAATTTGAATGGACTTAATGAGGTTGAAGCTATTAACAAAAAAAATGATTGGAATCTTTTCGTTTTAGGAAAGATCAAAAAATTGAACAAAAATTTAGGGTTGCTCTCCGATGGGGCGGCGGCATATCGAGGGTCGGAGGTGAGGCCCAAAAATGTCGGGAGCAACTCCAAACATTTTTTATAAGCAAAAAATTGCAAAGAAATAATGATTTTTTAAAAATAGTTTGAACTTTGAACTCAGTTATAAAGTTGATTAAAAATATTTTAAACTGTTGAAATTTTTGAAACAAACATTACAAATTTGGCGATTTTAAATTAATTCCGTTTAAGCGTAAAATGAAGTTTGGATGGTCCAGGCAAAAAATTATTTATTTATTTCATGCTGTTCATGGAAATCTGCGAATTATTCTGAGTTTAGATGGATTTGTGTGTACAAAAATTTTTGTGGACTATTTGGTTGATAATTTTATAAGTTTAAATTTTTAAAAAAAGTAATTGCCAATTTATTAATTTCTTAACACTTCAGAATGACCAAAACTCTATTGACCCGATCGTCGTCCAATCGCAAGAAAATAAAATTCACAGATTTTATTAATAATAAAAGTTTGTGATATTGTATGTCTTCTGTAACGCCTTTGATTGGAGGAAGGGCGGAATGAAATCATTATGAATTTGAATTTATGACGCTTCTCAAATGCTTCTTCGTCGTCGTATTCTGTGTGCCATCTCTTCAATCGGCCGGGGTGGAGGACAATTCGTCGTTGGCACCGGTCGTCATGCCATTCTCTTCGGAGGACGATTCGTTTTTGGCACCGCCCGTGCCATTCACTTCAGAGGACGATTCGTTTTTGGCACCGCCCGTGCCATTCACTTCAGAGGACGATTCGTTTTTGGCACCGCCCGTGCCATTCACTTCAGAGGACGATTCGTTTTTGGCACCGCCCGTGCCAGTCTCCGGCGGGTTGTTGGGCTTCTGGACGTTTTTCAGCAGTGGCTTTTTCAGTTCAATTTTCGCCTTGTTGCATAAGCCTTCGTGGCAAAGTTCGCATTTGGGAGTGCCACCATCGTTGGCACAAATTGGGTCCAAGTCGCTGTGAGTGCATTTGCCACTGTCCGGAACGCATGAGTTGACGACAAATATCTGGTCACCATTTTCTGCCACAAAATTATTCAAAAATTTATATACCCAACATTTTAAAACAGTTTTTCCAACCATCAATGCACGAGTACGTCTGGCACCCGTCAAAATATGCAGGGCAATCACGTTCGTCCAGTTCAAGTCCCTCCCAGACGTCGGAGGTGCCCCACTGTTGCATTTTGCGAAACATGTCCACGGACGGAGTGCCACGATGGCGAAGGGCATAGTAACAGTTGTCAGCTGCAAAAATAAATATTTTAAAAATTAGTTTTAATTATTAATGAAAATCATTACCTTTATGGTCCCAGAAGCTCCCCTGATCCCAAAAGTTCCCCAAATTGGGATCAACAAACGCAACGAGAAGGATGACCAACAGGGCAATCATTGATTAGAAATTGGGGTAAAATGGGGGTAATTTTTTGGGAAAGAATTCTTTGGATTTCTTTTCTGAATCTAAATTAAAGAAGTCGGAATTGTACATATTATTATAATTAATAAATCTTACAAAAGAATATAATATTGCAAAAAATCTCAAAAATTTGGAATTCGAGGCCATAAAATGTTTTAAAATGTAAGTGAAATCTGATGGGGGGCGGGAGCGCCGATGAAAGCCGACCAAATGAACAAAATAGGCGATTTGAGAAACAAAAATAATGAAGCCAAAGTGGCAACTTTGCCTATTTATACGCAAAATCTTCTCACAAAAGCAAAAAAAAAATGTTTTAACGTTTTTAAGCTTTGAATGATTCACCAAACAAATTCAAAAATGTTAACAAAAATCTGATGGACGCACGAAAGTTGATGAAGATGGAACCATCCAACATGAATAGGCTTATTTTTGAGAAGAAAAAACGATGAAGCCGTTGTAAATGATTCATCAAACAGAAAATGAAAGGATTTGATATACAAAAATAAATATTTTTGAGGAAAACGTTTATTTTCGAGCAACGATCAAATAGCGAAAAAAAAGCTAATGGAATCTTTTTGGTTTATCGGGGTTCTTCGGGGACAACATTATGTCGGGGAGGGGGGGGGGGTCTTCGGGGATACATGTCGGGGGGGGGGGGGAGGGGTTTCGGGGACTACATCATGTCGGGGGGGGGGGAGGTCTTCGGGGACTACATGTCGGGGCGGGGGGTCTTCGGGGACTACATGTCGGGGGGGGGGGAGGGGTCTTCGGGGACTACATGTCGGGGGGGGGGGTCTTCGGGGACTACATGTCGGGGGGGGGGGAGGGGTCTTCGGGGACTAATGTCGGGGGGGGGGGGTCTTCAGCGACTACATGTCGGGGGGGGGGGGTCTTCGGGGACACATGTCGGGGCGGGGGGGTCTTCGGGGACTACATGTCGGGGGGGGGGGAGGGGTCTTCGGGACTACATGTCGGGGGGGGGGGTCTTCAGGGACTACATGTCGGGGGGGGGGGGTCTTGGGGACTACATGTCGGGGGGGGGGGGGTCTTCGGGGACTACATGTCGTGGGGGAAGGGGCTTCGGGGACTATATGTCGGGGGGGGGGGGGGGGTCGGGGTTCTTCGGGGACAACATGTTGTCGGGGAGGGGGGGAGGGGGGGGGGGGGGGAGGGGTCTTCGGGGACTACATGTCGTGGGGGGGGAGGGGTCTTCGGGACTACATGTCGGGGGGGGGGGTCTTCGGGGACTACATGTGGGGCGGGGGGGTCTTCGGGGACTACATGTCGGGGGGGGGCGGGGGAGGGGTCTTCGGGACTACATGTCGGGGGGGGGGTCTTCGGGGACTACATGTCGGGGGGGGGGGGTCTTCGGGACTACATGTCGGGGGGGGGGATCTTCGGGGACTACATGTCGGGGGGGGGGGGGTCTTCGGGACTACATGTCGTGGGGGAAGGGGTCTTCGGGGACTATATGTCGGGGGGGGGGGGTCGGGTTCTTCGGGGACAACATGTATGTCGGGGAGGGGGGGGGGGTCTTCGGGGACTACATGCGTGGGTGGGGGGAGGGGTCTTCGGGACTACATGTCGGGGGGGGGGGGGGGTCTTCGGGACTACATGTCGTGGGGGGGGGGGGGGTCGGGGTTCTTCGGGGACAACATGTATGTCGGGAGGGGGGGGGGGGTCTTCGGGGACTACATGTCGGGGCGGGGGGGTCTTCGGGGACTACAGTCGGGGGGGGGGAGGGGTCTTCGGGGACTACATGTCGGGGGGGGGGGTCTTCGGGGACACATGTCGGGGGGGGGGGAGGGGTCTTCGGGGACTACATGTCGGGGGGGGGGGAGTCTTGGGGACTACATGTCGGGGGGGGGGGGGTCTTCGGGGACTACATGTCGGGGGGGGGGGTCGGGTCTTCGGGGACGACATGTCGGGGGGGGGGGGGGGGGGTCGGGGACGACATGCCAGGGCCGGAGGTGAGTCCCAAAATGTTGGAGTCGGGAAGCAACCCTAAACAAAAGTCGATATGCACCAAAACGAATGTTTAAAGTGATCATCAATCAATACAGTAGAATAATCAACATTTTCATATGCATCTTTCTCAGTGTATATTGATTTTCTGATAAAATCCCAGCGGTTTTAATGAGTATTGATTTTTTCTTCGGACTTTTATTGATTTTTTCTTCCGGAATTTTATTAGGCATTTTGAAGGCTTCCTCATTTATTTGTCGAGCATGTGCATGACATTTGTTCAAAGCAATCTGGTTAAATATTCGTTCATAACAAATTGCTTCCAATCCTCTGCCAATATTTGATCAGAGAATGTTTTAGGCACAAATGCCGTGGCACTCCGGGCCGCCAAAAATGGCAAAGTTATTCACAGTTCATTCAATCCGTGGTGTAATTTTGGCATAACATTTTGTGGACTCGTATAATATTTGGTTAATTTTTTGTTGATCAATATGTTCATCTGCTACAGCATTTACTTGCAAATTCTTCAATTTTGAAAATTCGCTACAGGGCGCCACTGTTTGAAATTTTGACTCAATTTGTTAAGAAATTCGCAAACCAAAATTTTAAGAATACGGGGAGGGGTCCGACAGCGCCTACAGGCATCGCCGTGAAAATTATTTGAACAAAAAATTACATGCTTTATATTGTACAGAATTTAATGTATAACCATTTATTAGCTTTAGCTTTTTCGGATAAATTTGTCAGCATTGTTATGGGCAAAATTTCGGATTTCGGAAATACCGGGATTTTTGGCGTTTCGGATTTCGGAATTTGAGCAAAATTTCGGATTTTGCACCCTCTAAGCAAATAAAAAAAATCCCGATCAGCACTAATGAAAGAACAATTGGTGGCCGGCCGCGCCTTTTTTCTGATCAGATCACCGCACGACGGAATGTTCAAATTTGATCAACGACGGCGGTGGGATGGAAACCAGGCGAATTGAACCTCGGCACGACTGCTGCTGCTGTGCAGCTGATGTTGAACCGCTGTTGTCCATCGTCTTTAAGCGGTTTTGCCCGCTGTTGGTGCTGTCGCGGCACGGCAAACAGAACCGGTGCCGCAGCTGCTTGAACTGCTCCGAGAATGCGGCACGAAACTGTACAAAATGCAACTCATAAATAAATTGATTTAAAATTACCTAAAACTAAAATATTTTTAATGCATAAATATTGAATATAATTTTTTTAAAAAAAAGCTGACCTGTTCGTTCAACAACGCGTACAACACGGGATTCCAAATAGTTGAACTTAAATTGATAAAAAAATTATTTTAAAAAAATTTATAGAAAAATATATTTTAATTTTGAAATTACCCACCTCATCGATATGCAATGTGTGATGATGCCAAACAAATATTCCTGACTGAGCACAAATTTGGGCAACCATTGGTTGTCACGAAGAAAATTGAACAGCACTGTTGGCGCCCAACAACAGAAAAACAATGCCACCATTGCTTTAAAATCATTTTTTAAATATAAAAAATAGGTAAAAATGTTCCTCAAATATTAAAAAACAAATTTTAAGCACTTTAGGTTCTTAATCGCCGGAGGGGTTGAAAAAAAAGAATACATAGAACTCGTTTTGACATTCAAAACCCTTTTCTTTGTAACGCTGAGGTGGGAGAGATAAAGGGAAAAGAGAGAGCAGCAGACGATGAGGGGAAAGGAAAGATTGTACACAAATTGTTGCACAAAGACTAAACCCCATCCAAAATTGTATTAATGAATTAATACATCAAATGAAATGGAGTAGGGGTCAATCGCGTCTGGCCAATCGCGTCTCGCCAGTCGCGTCTCAGTACAAAAAAAGCCGACTAAGTCCCACCAACAAAAAATGTTTCTAGAATTTTCATTAGCAAAATTTTTAACAGATTGTGAAGCATTTGTAAGCAAGTAACAGTTAGCATAACAAATTATTAGGCAAAACTCAGTAATTTTACTAGAACTACACCCGATTTTGTTAAAAAATGTTTCAGAAACAAATCAGAAAACCTTGGATTTGGGGTTCATTAGGCTCAGGCCTAAGCCACCCTAGCTTGGGGTTCGTTAGGCTTAGGCCTAAGCCACGCTGAACTTAAGGTTCCTGCCCTACTACATGAACTTTGGTAGTATACTGAACGATGTCACTTTATAAACAAAGACAAAGCAAAAAAGCTATTCAAAATCGGTTAGAAGCTTAAAGATGCAAAATATTATAAATTGTATTCGAAATAATTTTGGTTTATATTTAATCAAATTTTGTAGTCCAATAAAATATAAAAAAAGTGGCTGGGACGGGAGTGACCTTTTTTGTACTGAGACTCGCCTGGCCAGACGCGACTGGCGAGACGCGACTGGCCCTAAGACGCGAATGGCGAGACGCGAATGGCGAGACGCGACTGGCCCTAAGACGCGAATGGCGAGACGCGAATGGCGAGACGCGACTGGCCCTAAGACGCGAATGGCGAGACGCGACTGGCCCTAAGACGCGAATGGCGAGACGCGAATGGCGAGACGCGACTGGCCCTAAGACGCGAATGGCGAGACGCGACTGGCCCTAAGACGCGAATGGCGAGACGCGACTGGCCCTAAGACGCGAATGGCGAGACGCGACTGGCCAGACGCGATTGGCCCGCTTCGAATGAGATGCCATCGCTTGCTTCATCCGGTAACGTTTAGCTACTGGTCAGGCGATTTGTCATTAGTGGCGTCATCGCTTCAATTTTGAGTGTCTGTGGGCTCCGGCCTACAGACCGCAAATTGTGTGTTGCGTTATTAAAAGATATTAAATTAAAGATATTAAATTTTTGTTTCTTTCAAGCTCAGAATTCTGTAATGAATTCTCATCAAAAACGACATCTTCAGGGGTGTAAAAAAGTCTTCCGAAACTAAAACCCGAGACCCAAAAAACCCATGAAATTTGTTGACTCGAGAACCGAGACTCCAAACAGCCCTACTATTTAAGCCTGGGCATGGCAATAGATAGATTCGATCAGATCAGTAAAGAGTGAGTGATCAGAAAGCCCAACCCACGTTGCGAGTTGATCAGATTTTGGATAAGCCATTTTGCTAATAAAGCTGGCTTAATAAGTTCGATTGGCCAATTAATCCTGTGATTTGCGTTGATTTTGATCATTTCTGATCAGAAATTGGCACTTGAGACCGATCAAACTTTATTGATAAAATTTGCTTTACCGATGAGCATTTTGTTGGTCCGAAGCCGCCTGTTCAGGATGGCCTTTTTCTGCTCCATGGCCATCTGCAGCACATCGTTGGCAAGATTTGTGCCCGGTGTGCCAGAATGCGCATCATTTGTGCCATTGGTGGTCAACAGCAACGTGCACTCCTCCGTGCCAACCGATGAGTGGCGAACACCGGCTCTGAAAAAGATAGAATTCCAAAATATATGTAGAGTAGAGATTCTAAATTAAAATTCGCGTTGGCTTAAGGTTGGGGCACCACGCCGTCGGGGTTAAGATTTTCGAGGTTTGGGGACAGGAAACCCCTAAACAAAATTTTTGGGGTTCGAGGGTTTTTTTTAACTAAAAACCCCGGGAATTCGGGGGCAAAAATCCCGACCAAAAAGTGCGGGGTTCGGGGGACCCTATTTTTAATGTTCAGCACCTCGAAAAAGATTCTTTAAAAGAAATGCATTAGAGCGCGAAAATTTATTTCTTGATTTATATTTAAAATAATTGAAGATTCATTAATTAGTGTCACATCTTCAATTTAATTTTAAAAATTTTCATTATTATGTCATTTTTTCAACATTTCAAGTGAACTTTGCCCACCTCGGATCACTCAAATTGGTGATTTTACTTCCGCTTGTGCTCATATCGTTAAATTTTGTGATTTCTGTTGAAGCCCGTTTTATCAAAACACCCTTAAAAAGAAATGTTTTTTATGAAAATATTTCTTTAAAAATTTACCGAATTAATTTTGATCGAAATCATCACGTAGCAACTGGAGATGATCAGGAACGGGATCACAAATTGGGCGAAGAACACAAAAGTTCCTGAAAGTCGTTGAGTTTAGAGATCGAAACACAAAAAAACGCCCTAAAAAACTCTGATCAGAAGAATAATATCGTCGAAACTGATCAAGCAAGTCTCGAAGTTCCAGAATTTCAAAATTGGATCAGTTAAAACTTGCAAAATGAGTATAATATTAATAAGAACTGGACGATTCTGGCTTTTTGAGAACCTCAAAAACGAGAATCTTGAAAGGTTGAAGCTCTTATTTTTTCAAAAAAAAAGAATGCAGTGAGTGATCGAAACAAAAATCGTAAAACTATGATAAGGAGAATTATGTTCAAAAAAATCGAAAAATCCTTGAATTTTTTTTTTGTGTACACAATATCAATAAGAGCACGTCGATTCATATGTTTTAAGAACATCAAACCAAAATCTCGAATTTTTTTCGAGAAAGCTCCATTATATGTTGAAAATATAAAATTTGACAAGATTTCGTCTTAATCCGGGTTCTATATGGACAGTGGGCGCGATCAAGATTTTTTGACATTTTTAATCAAAATCTCGATCAATTCTCAAGTCCGGGCTCTAATGGATCGTATGCCGACGACTACCGTATGCACTTCTGGCCATCGCGCCCAGCTCGCCATCCCAATATTCACTGCAAAATTGGCCACAGAATCGATCATATGTGTCCAACTTTTGGGTGAACAGCATCGGAAGCCTGTAAAAAACTGTTTTTTTAAAATTCATTTTTTAAAGCAATTTGTTACGATATGATAAACGCAATGGCACTGTTCAATGCCACAATTCGACAGGCACAACGCTTTTGGATGGACTGCCGAAGCGGCGTCACAATCAGCCGGAAGCGATCGATCGAAATGGCACTGAGAGTCAACGTGGAGAAGCACAAGCTTACACCCTTAGGCATTAATTTTAGACTTTCACAAGGCCTAGGCTAATTAGTTTAAAATATTTTAAAAAGTTTGGTTGGCACCCCGACGTTCGGGGAAGAAAAATCGGGGTTGAAAGATCGGGAGATGTGGGTCGGCGACTAACAAATAGTCGGGGTCGGAGTTGTCGGGGATCGGGGTCGGGGATTGATACAAAATCGTCGGGATTCGGGGCTCCATTAAAATTTATGGTATTGCAAGTTTAAATAAATAGCAATGAGCATTGGGAATTTTTAAAATTTAAAATTTTAATTACCTGGAAGACGGGCACTAATTTGCACAACAGTTCGCCAAACAGCCAAATTTTTGAAAAGGCATTGATTGGCTTAATGATATATTTTTTAAAGTTTTTCATCTACGCCCGCCGATGTATTGTACTTACAGTGATTGTGCCGGACACAACAGAGACGACAATGTCCGAGACGGACAACGACACGATGAACCAAAAATTTAAAAAAAACTATAAACCCAATGTTTCCATAATATTAAAAAAAAAATTAAAATTATAAAAAGGCAAAAATTTTAAAAACATTTTTTCAACCCAAAAAAGACGAACATATTTCGCACAGATTGAAGTGATCGGTGCTGGCACACGCTGAAGATGACCAACAAATTGCCGAGAATGGAGGTGACAATGATTGTCGAGTAGATGAGCCCGAACAACAGCATCACCGGCACCAGTGACGTCACGTCCGAGTGTTGAGCCCACAGGTAAGCCTTACAAGGAGAAGAACAATGTATTATCGATTGATCAGACTGATGCTGGATCTGATCAAGAATTGGACGATCATTCAACACTGATCACTTGATGTTTTTTCAATAGTTTTTTTTTTGATTAAATTATTTATTAAAAAAATTTAAGCTGCCGCCTTCCACAATAAGTATAATTAATAATTAATTCCTCAAAATATTTAAAATAATTTTATATATAAACGCATAATTAGAGCAAAATTTAATAGAAATAAAAAGTGTATATTTAAGTAGGTAATTAAATAACTAAAATTTGATACAAAATGTAAATTATTTAAAAATGACTCAAAGTGTTAATTGTGCATAAAATGTTGCTAACATTATAAAATAATTTAAATATAAAATAATGCAAAAAATTAAAAAATGTTAATGAGATGAAAATTAAATTAATTTACTTTGATCTCAACGCACTCATCGGCGACGGCGGCGGCACCGGGCGTCATTGGGCCAAATGTTGAATTCCATCTGTTGTCGGTAACATTTTCCATTTGGACACCGCTTTAGAGAGCTGTTGAAATTTATACAAATTATATTAGAACAATTTAAACTTTTTTTTTTGCAAAATTGAAACAATTTTTTTATGTTTAAATTCACACATTATTTTGTTATACTCTAACGCCTCCAATCATTAATGTCTTATGTCCCGCCTTCGATGTGCCGCTTCACACTCCCCCCGCCCCCGCAGGGGCTTCCTATTTCATTCTGATCAGGGGAATCGGATCTGGGCTTCTCCTCCCCCCCCCCCCCCCGTTTGTCTCGATACGAACCAACCGGTGGGTTTTATCAACATTTTTCCCCATTGGCTCATGTTGTGGAACTCTCCCTTCCCGAATATAATTTGGTAAGGAATTGGGGGCCCGAAAAAAATTCACCAAATTTTCGTTTTATGTTAAAATTTAGAACAGTTTTCTATCGAAGTGTGATCTGAAGGAGACCGGTCTCGAGCTTCGAGCGAGATCTCGAGTCGAGATTTTTCGAGCTCTCGAGACGAGGTCTCGTCTCGACCGGTCTCTAATCTGAAGTGTCAAATTTGAAAAAACATAGTAAAATTACTACAAAACAAAAAATGTTTTTATTATGGGGAAAAAGGCGCGCAAATTAACTCAAATTTTATGAGGATATTATTGCGCCTCCCCCAGGCCCCTCATAAATCGGTCTCACTTTACAGAATAACAAAAACGCCCAAATGCGTAAGGAAATGGAAAATTGGATTGAGGGTGGGTGGGTGAGGGGGGGGGGGGGACAGGGAAGGCACAACAAAGCGCCGCTTATCTCACCACATTTTGGCCAAATGACAAAGAAAAGGGGAGGGGGGGGGGGAGGAATTTCTGGCACAAATTTTTGGCATTTTTTTCAATAGACTAATGCGCCGCCTTACGTTTTGCCCTCCGGGGCACAACCCAGGGTTTTGCGCCCGAGGGCAAAAGGTTCAAAAGTCGAAGTCTCCGGGCAGCATTTTAAATGACGACATTTTGTCGCCCCGCCATCATCTTCTATGATGGCACAGAATTGGCCAGCTCACAGCTAAGAATAGAGTTGGACAAAACCCGGGATCTAGAAAAGCATTGGCTACATAAAAGTACTAAAATTGGTGAACAAACTCCCGAACTTTTTCGGGATTTTACTGATCTTGACAAAAACCGCGATTTTGCTACAGGAAACGCTTGATTTTCCTGGATTCCTCCCCAAATTTACTTAAAATAATAAGTAGAAAATGCCAAAACAATTCAATCTCATAAAATAAAAAATTTGCATTCATTTTTTATAGAAAAAACGAAAGTTGGGTCGATTTTCTCAATTTATCTATTTTTACGTCATTATCTACTTATTATTTTCAACAAAAATTGTGTTGAAATGCCAAAGAGGCGGGCATAATAAATGGCATAAAATGCCACGGCACTCTAGCAACAATCATTCACCTGCTGTTCTCCCGTATTGTGATGACGGTCAATTTGTACAATTAGCAGAATGGCACCCAAACGATTTGTTGTTTTGTTAAAGAAAAAGCTTTTGGCCTCCTCTCAGCAGCAGTAGTGGAGGCGGGGAAGGTCAAACAGTAGCAGCAGCAACAGCAGCTGCAGCACACCGGCACGGGTCGGCTGGCCAAGAAAGAACAATTTAAATATTTTATTGCGTTTTGTTATTCAAAAATTTGTGGCATGTGCGAATTAGAGGGCAAAACGCCAGGAGAATGCACCTGAAAAATTGTTGCGTTTCAACCGGAAATTGAGAACAAAAATTGGGGGTACTGTAAAATTATGATATTGTTATTTAAAAATGTTTAGACAAATAAACAAAGGTTGGCACTTTTATTAATTAATTTATATAAAAACAAAAAAGAATATATTTAAAAGTTGATTAAATAATTTTCAATGTGATTATCAATATTTTAAATATTTAAATAATAAAAACTAAAAATAAATAAAATATTTAAAAAAACTAACTACTATTCAATAACTTCTCAAAAACATATGAAAGGTGTCAAAAAATTTAAAAGGAGAAACACACAGAAAGAAATACGCGTATATAAATTTAAAATTTCTAAAAAAATAAAATTCCCGAATTTAAACATCATAGGCTTAAAAAAGTGCCTAAATTTGAATATCTTGGCAAAATATAGTGCCAAATTTGGTACGAATATTCAATCCGACGCCGCCGGCCATTCAGTCGAATTCAATTAAACAATGGCTCAGTGGGCACGCAATCGGCACAAGCTTTGAAAGGCTCTTTATATAGTGCTAATTCTATAAACTTCAAATATGTTGGGTTTGGTTGGTTGGTTGGTGTTGTTGAGCTGTCAAAAAAATGTGTGGAAAATTTGCTTCTTTTTTTTTAGAAAAATTGTTGCCTTAGGGGGACATGCCCCGATTTTTTCCACTTAAATTCAGTGGGTTATCGGGTTTTTATTTTCGTTAAAAGGCCTTAAATTTTTGAAATTTATTAAATTTGGGGAGGGGGGGGGGGGGGGGGGGGTAACGCCCAAGGGCATGTGAACCCACAGACTTTTTAATGGCGTTTTCTTTACGTTTTATAAATGGAAAATGATCCGGCACATAAAAAATATTCATGCGCACATTTGTCAACGCATTTTTAACGAATTCTAATGGCATTAAATTTTAAAAAAATGTGTCGACAATTTTCGGAATATTTGTGCATCTATGCCATTACCATTTTCGGCACGCGATTGCCCTGATAGTGAGGCGCGTGTGTTTTATAAACCATTAAAAAAATATTTAAAAAAACGACAATTTTAATTGTGTGGAATTTTTAGGATTAAAATCGAGGCTTTTCATTTTATAAAATCTGGCATTTAAAGAATGTGCAGGCCCGGTGCCGGAAAAAATTCTGTAGTTTCAAGCTCTTAGCTTTGTGTCTGAATAAAATAAAATGTTTAAGAGAAAAAGCGCAAATTTGCCCTGTTAGGGCTGTAAGTCTTGCTTAATTGTTTTAGTGTGCCCTGCGGGGTCGCTGCTCGCCCTTGGGGGTACAACTCCACAAATTATTGGCAAACGGTGGATTTCTACTCTCGGCGCGCCGTTGTTTATGCCCATCCCCGGTTCCCGCGGTGTCGAGACTCTCGACAAGTGGGTCGTCTCCAATTGCCCACTATTCCCGGAGGACATTAATTCTCAATAAGCTTCATCGACTTTGTGTCTCAATGCGAAATAAAAAAATAGCAAAAAATATATAAAGAAGAAGTGGTGACCCGTGAGGCGTTGAGCTGGGCTTGGTTTGGACCAAAATGTAACCGGATGCCCAAAAATGTCTAAACCGGGATCCCGGCTCTCTAAAAAATGTGAATCCGCCCCCAAAAATTTCGGCCCGGACCACAAAATGTCCAAAAAATCCGGAAGCCGGAAAAGGAATCCCCGGGGCCAAAATGTCCGGGTCCGAAAAATCTCAAAAATTTTTAATTTGAAATTTAAAAAATTTATAGCAAATATGCACAAAAACTTCAAAGTTTCAAGGTTATTGTCTGTGAAACTAACAAAACTACGAATAAATCCGCCAAGTGCACAAGAACAAAATTTTTAAAAGGAATGCAAAAAAGGCTTAAACAATTCGATCTTACGTTGCTTACCATGTAGTTTATTGTGGCCAAATATGGCACTAATAATTTTTTAGCATTTTTTGGGCAACACGCGTCTCCCTAATTGATTTAAATTTGTCAAACTGGGTTGTAGAATGGCACAATGCTTTGTCTGAATGCAAGCACAACAATGGCACACACACAAAGGACAGGATTCTGGACGGCTTGAAGTGTGCTTGGTTTACTCATTATTTCATAACGGACTGGGCCGCCGGAATCTTCGGCCCCAAAAGCGACGTCCCTAATAATGAAAATGCTAATGCAGTGCCAAATTAAGTGAAGTGTTGTTGCTCTAGGGCATCGGGCAGGGCGGGGGAGTGAAGGCGGGGGGGGGGGGAATTTAAAGTGGGGGCTGATGAGCCAAATTGGAAGGAAAAAAAACCAATGACGCGGGCACAGGGGCCGTGCCGTAGAAGCAGTGGCGGGGGAAGGGGAGGCGGGGGGGGGGGGGGGTAAGGGCATAATTTGTGCCGAAGAAAGGACGGCACCACAAATGCGCTCTAACTGATGCCGGAGGCTCCTGGCTAATTGCAAGCAAAAGAGGGCGCGCCTTTAAGTGCCAATCATAGGCGGAAGCAAATTTTTTTCTGCTTCAAAACAATTAAACGTCAACACACAACGCGATTGGTTGACACTTGGGCTGCTGCTAAAGCGTGCACGGAATGCGTGCGCGTGCCGCACGACATGCGATACGGCAAGTGTTTTGCACGCTCTGCGAGTCCGCGTGCGTGCTATCCCTGCTGTTCTAATCTTAGAACAAAAATTGCAAAATATGCACATAAAATGAAAAATATGCACATAAATTTTTCCAAATTCAATATAAAATTTCCCCAAAATTCTTCAAATTCATTCAACATTGGTTAAACCCGTATTTTTTGTGAATAAATTCAAAATTTTTGAAGCAATCTAATAAAATTGACAAAAGTTCCGGGTTCCGGTATTTTAATCGCCAGGCAAACTCATCGCCATTTTTGTTGGCCATTTCAGCGCCACCATTTTTCACTATTTTCTTATGCAAAAATTCAATTTTTCATGTTTTTTTTTGAAAATGACTAAAAGTCTAAAGTCAAAAACAGCCAGAATTAAGCGGAAAATGCTAAAAAGTAGCCGTAATTTAAAAAATTTTCAAAACAAAATACTATTTTTGGGCTTCTCTCATGGTAAGAAATCCACAAAAAAAATATGTTAAAACATAAAAATCCGGTCCCTAGTAATAAGCATAAAAAAGCAGAACCTTTTTTGTCAACTAAAAAATTCACATTTTTTGTTTTTCATAAAGCAGGTCGGGATCGAGAATTTTAAGCAAGATCGTAATCCAAAAAATAAAAACCGAAATTATCAAGGAAAATTATAAAATGACCATTTTTTGATAAAAATGACTATTTTCTATTGAAAATCTTGAATATACAATGCCAAAACATGAATATTTTCATTAAAATCCCAAAATTTTCAACACTCACGCCAAATGCTCATTTTCCAAGTACATTCTTGGAAATAAGTACACTTTTAAATTTGTAAGTACGAGGGTCCGTTTCCAAGTACTGTACTTGGCATCCAAGTACGTATCGCAGCCCTGGGATAATTGCCGAAAACAAAGCTTTATAAGTTTTGAAAAAACGGGGACCTAATTCATTTTTTTTATTTCCAGTGAAAATTTTATGTTGATTTTTTAACCTACATAATTTTATTACAGGTTGTCACTTTAATAAATCAAAAAAGCGATGTAAATTTTGCCAAATTTGGTTTTTATTTCCAACTTTTTGGCATGTGGAAAATGCAGAACTTTTGCTGTCTGATGGCCCCTGCCTAGTCGGCCGGCCCTCTCTGTCACAACGTTGTCATCGGATTGCTGGCATTCAGCAAATTCGTGCCATTCCGTCCGTTTGTGTCCGTCCTCTTTCCCATGGAAGAATAAATAAATAGACAAATAAATAAATATTTAATTGGTGCCATTGCTATCATTTCCTCCCCCCCCCCTTTCCCCCAATTCCTACAAATGGCACATTTACGATGGCTGAATTGGGGGGGGGGGGGTGAGGGGTGGGGGACTGTTGAGGAAATTCGACACCTCCGTGGCCCCCGGGGGGATACATTCGTCAAAAAATGTCCGGAAATGCGTATTTGCTGGTGGGCCCATCTGACAAAAAGATTAATCCCAACCAAAACAAATAAACAAAAAAAAAAGAGAAATGAAAACCCGTGAGAAAATAGTACAAAACGGGCTTCGGGGGTAAAACTCTCCCGACAGAAATCCGGATCCCCGGCTCTACTCTAATCAAGACAGAAGACCGGTCGATGTTTCTTATGATCCAAAAAGCTTGGTTGTATATAACTGGCCTATAAATCTCGGGAAAAAAACGAATAAAGATTTGTTCTGATCGGGACCCAAAATCTCGGGGAAAAAACAAATAAAGATTTGTTCTGATTAGGACCCAAAATCTCGGGAAAACGGATAAAGATTTGTTCTGATCAGAACCCACTCAAGACTGATGTACCTTTTATTGACCTGATAATGGTCTGGTCATCATTGATCTAAATGCTGAGCAAAATGAACATTGTCGATCTAAAGTATTAAAATAAAACTAGTACCTTTTCAGTGATCAAAAAAAACGCGGATCTGTTAACTGAACTGACTCAATCTTCTGGAAAAACCAAATATTCGTGAATTGATCACTTTGCTCAAAACTAATGGGTTTTGAACCAAAAAAATAATAATTTTTGATCTGTTGAGAAAATGTACAGATCAAAGACTTACCTGATCAGCACATTTTCATATTTTGGATCTGTCGAGAAAATGAACATTAAACAAATATGAAATGCAAAACTTTATATTTCAACCAAAATGCACAATTCGCTGAAATTAGCAAACATCTTTTGGCGGATATTGATCATCATCATTAGTTTTTAAATCAGTTTGTTGATCCGCTTTTCCTGGCCTATAAAAATGCATTTGCCGCCGGGCCTCGCCTCTCGCTCAGTTCTTGCCGAGTCCAATTTGTTGCGGCACATTGGTAAAGAAATGTACAGCTTCGGTGAGCTCCTTGTCGTCGGTGGTCGGCTTCAAAGTCTCGCGCATCTCCGGCGTCCATTTTTGTATAATTTCTTTGACACGGTCCGCCTTCTGCTTGGGCGTCTTCATGTCGTCCGTCAGCGTCATGTACACTTGTTCCATGGCCATTTTGGAATCCATTGGCACTTCAGTGTAGGAAATGATTGTGCCAAGTGCGCTTTCCACAAGCTTTCGGGCCTCGCTAATTGCCTCCTTCAGCTTCTCCTGATAGGCAAAAATTGCGTTATCAGTCAAATGTGGCACTGCCAACGTTGCCAAATGTTGGCAACAATATACTCCTTGAATATTCTTTTGGACTTAAACCCTTAAGGCGTTTATATATGCCCTTAGGCCAAAAACCCTCAGGCCAAAAACCCTTAGGCATAATCGTATTCTCCTTGAATCTTGGGATTAACCGTACGTATTCTCATTGAATCTTGGGATTAACCCCTCAAGGCGTCCATATACCCCTTAGGCCACCCTTATAAACCCCTAGGCATAACCGTATACTCCTTATATAAATCTTGAGCTTAAACCCTCAAAGTGTTTATATACCCCCGTAGGCTATATTTAAAACTATAAATCTTGTGCCTATGTGTGTACATCATTAATAGGCGCGCACCTTGACAATTTCGCCTTCCTTGGCGGCACCCTCCAACAGCACGCGTTCCTGACTCGTCTCGCTCATCTCGTAGAAGCCGTCCGTCTCGGCAGTCTTGCGCAACTCTGAGGTTGTGCGTTCCAACAAGGCGCCCACGTCGCGCGGGTAAATGTTGTCAAAGATGGACGTCTCCGTGTTCACGGCATTGCTGCGTCGTGTGCGACCAATGCCAAACGTCTTCTCAAACTTGTTACAGAAGCCGGTGCGCAGAACCTGCACAGTAAATTCAAATTTACAAAAATTGTTGTCAAACTTTTTAAATAAATTCAAAATTTTCCGGTTTTTCTTTAACTCGTGCCATCATTTGCTCAACAACTAAATCCGCGCGCAAAACTTTTACCCGGCATCCCCATCGGGTGGCCTCCTTGGTGATGCCAATGCCTTGCATCATAGCGAAAAAGATGGCACGACGAGGGCGCGTCTTTGCAGGCTCTTTGTGTTCCTTGTCCTTCTCTTTGGCATCTTTGTCATCATCATCTTGTGCCGTGGCCACAACACCAGCCACCAAAACGATGGCCAACATCAGCATCAGGAGAGGCGAAGAAAAGCGCATGTTTAGTCGGTTGGTAGTCGAGCTTTTGAAGAGGTATTTGTTGATGGTACACAAATGTGGTCAGGTAGAAAATTGAATGGAGCAAACTGCAGCTGAACACTGACTGACTGATGCTGTTTGGTGGTCGACGGTCGCCCTTTTATAGCGTCAAAAAGCTGCCCCGCGGGCGCAGTTTGTTATTATCACAAATCGGCGTGCCTTTTTTTTTTAATTTGAAAAAAGGAAATCGCCCGTTAAACACTGACTGCTGCTGCTGCTGAACTGCTCAAGGTCGTTGCTGGCAGTGCCGATCAACAACAAACTCTCCGATCACTTTTGACGCTGTTTTGCGCCGCAGGGGAACATCGGGGAAGGTCACCGCACCGACACACACACAGAGAGAGAGGGAGAGCTGTTCACGAACGACAAAATTTTTTCATTGCGTGGGGAGAGTGTGACTGCACAAAAAACTCACTTTTATTTTGGGTATAGGCGGGTTTTTTGCTGCGCTCTGCCCATGAAAAAAAAAATCGGGGGATGGACCCCCCGGGCGCAAGGGAGTTGGGACCGGTGGGTTGGACCACCCCACCCATCCCCCCTCCCCCCGGGGGAATTCAAAATTTCGGGGATGGATTGGACCACCCCCCCCCCCCCGATTATTGATTAATTGTTTAATTGACAGCCGTCGTTCAAAATCCGTCGTTCCACCATTACGACCGACCTGCACATTATCGCGCAATGAAGATCATTTTTATCAACAAACGCCATTTTTTTATTGGCTATATTATATGTATACATACAAAATCACGGAGGACCACCAAATAAATTTGTGTGGAACAATAATAATTTACCTAATTTAAATGTTATTTTTATTTATAATAATAACAGGGGAAATTGAAAGAGCATAGACTGCGCGATTTTTAAATCCGGGATTTGGAGACCATGATTTGTCTACCTTGTTAACCGGTTTTTTTTGGTAAGACTCGGCTTATTTGAATAGCAATTTAGAATTTTAATTTTTGTAATATATAAATTTGAATTTTTTGAAATTATGCTGTCTAAATCCAATTTTAAAGCTACCTAGGCTTAAAAACGGACAAAATCACTAATGAAAATCCTAATAACGGATTTCTGATTTTTTGCGCTTTAGAATCATTAACATATACAAATTCCTAAGTTTAAGAATGGTCAGCCTTCAACAAGGCATGAGAGATCAGAATTGCTGAAATTTGAGCTCGGAATTCAGACATCGACATTTTTGTGCTCGGAAAATGAGTTCACTTTTTATTGTTAGTTATTTAACTTTCAATAATTTATTTTTGATTGTCTGGGTAAAATTTATAAATCTTGGCATTTTTTTGCGTCAACTATGCCAGGTCCTATTTTTGTACACGCATTGCCCTTTTTATTGAGTTAAAGGAAATATTTTCTTGGTGAAAGCGCATGGAAAAGGTCATATTATATGCACATCCAACAAATAAGTGGAGTAATGGAAAAATTGTAAAAATTTTTATAAAACAATGGCTTTTGTGTGCACTTTGTGAATGGAAATGCCAAAATAGATACTGTATGAGTGCCCTTTTTGAATGGAGCATAATGCCATAATCGATAGAGTGCCCTTTTTGAATGGAGCATAATGCCATAATCGATAGAGTGCCCTTTTTGAATGGAGCATAATGCCATAATCGATTGGAGGATCATATGATAAAGTGCATAATTTGCCTTTCCATGCATCTCGCTTCACCTGTGCTTCGACAATTCAAAACGATATAAATGCGCAGTGAAGAATAGCCAATTTATGTCATTTTAAAATTAGAAAAATTCTTCCTTCAAATTTGTCCATTTCTAAAAAAACCAATCTCCAGCAAAAGCAAAATGCACATGCAATTCATCGTTGCCCTGCTCGTCGTTTTGGCATTGTTTGGTGAATGTTTCGAAATGAAAGGGAACAAATTCAAATTTTCTCGAATCCCCGCAGGGGATGAATTCGGTGGATGCCTGCCAAGCCTGGATCCGGACCGACCATTTTTTGGAAATTTTTGGAATTGGGCCGGGATTCCAATGACAAAAAAGCTCTTGATATTATAGAAAACTTTTGTTGGCCATGCATCCGGTTGAATTTTCTAAAATGTTTGAATTCTTGCCCCGGGGTTCGGAATTGGGCTGAGGAGGTCAAATTCGGATTATACACCTTCTCTAAACCCTGGAAACTTCTTTTACCAAATCGGGCCCAAAACTTTTTTGATTTTTCAAATATAGGTATGGCAAAAATTCGATTGACTTAACAAAATTCACCTTCTTTTAATATGCAGGGTTGCCGTCGCCGACCAGCAGCAGCAGCAGCAACAGCAACGGCAACGAGAACGCTCTGAAGGAAGCGTTAAAAGGCACGGGATATACGACTGAGCAAGAGCGCAAAATCCAGGAAATGTTAAAAGCCCCGAAGTATAATGTAAAGGTGGAGGATGCCAAAAAAATAAAGCCGAAGAAAGGCGGCAGCAGCTAGAGTCCTCAAAGAGAAAAAGGAGCCGCGGAAACTTTGAACGGTGGCAAAGCGAAAAAAGAAAATTACACAGCTACAGTATACCGTAAACTCCGCCCCGTCCCACACCTTCCATCGTTACAGTACACCACCACCCATCCCTCGTTACAGTATGCATTAACCCCCTGTCAATTTAAAATCTTCTAACATGTTACAATTTTTGGGGGAAAAAAATCTTTCTAGGGTCACAGTTGGGTTCTAAGTTTTGATTTATCTTTATCGACACCGACTATGGCCAACCCAAATTTTACTGACGAAATTTGTTTATTTATTTTGCTTCATTTTCCTATTTTTATTGTCATTAATTGCTTTATTTTATAGTAAATGTAATTCGCGGGGCAAATTGTTGGGTGTTAGTCAAAAATTCGAATTTTTCCCAAAAATCACTTTTGGTTCAATATCATTCAAAGTACCTACGGCTCGGTTGTTTATTGTTTGAATTCAGAGTCCGGGATTCGAAAAGCTGACTCAAAATAGACAAACCACGCTTTTTGATAAAAACAAAAAAATTTATTGCCCCCTAATACCTTTTGCGTTTGTATTCTCAATTAAAATCCAGGAATTCCTGTCATTGAAATAGATACCCCTACTTCGATAAGCGGGTTTTTGATAAGAATTGGAACATTTTTTCATAATTTTTATCCAGCAAAAGCAATATGCACATACAATTAATTCGTCGTTGCTACGCATAAAGCGCAGCGCGTCTAACGCGTTACAAATTTTTTGGGGAAAATCTTCCTATGGTCCAGTTTGTAAATTCTCGTTTTTTGATTTAAGTAAAAGATTTTTTAACATTACAACATTGGTTGGTTGGCCAAATCGTTCCCCCTGGATTTTTGCTTTATTTTATGGTAAATGTAATTTAGGCAAATTTTTTTTTGGGGGGGGGGGTATTTTTAACCCAAATTCGAACATTTGGTCAAAAATTCTAATTTTTCACGAAAATTACTTTTGGTTCAAAATCGTTCAATTCACAGCTTGTGCCTCTTGGTTGTAAGTTTGTACTTTTTGAACAATTTGGAGGCCAAAATTAATTTTTGAAAAATTTGAATTTTCGACAAAATGTTCGAATTCAGAGTCCGGGCTTTGAAAGGTGGACCTAAACTAGACATTCGATCGAGCAAATTAAAATGATGGCCAACCATACTAAACAAAGTTTGTTACCCAAACCAGGGATGGGCGGAATTCCGTTTTCCGTTTTTCCGTTGTTTTTGGGCCTTTTTTTCCGTTTTCCGTTAAAATGCCCTTTTTAACGGAAAAAACGGAAAAAATATACACCCCTAAGAATGGGATTTTTGGAGGATTGTAATGCTGTTTGGTTGTGCTGTAATGGTGAGTGGTTGGTGTGGGGAGATAAGTGTGGGTGGGGGTTCAGATCCCCGACTTGTCAGTGATTATTTCTTATTTTTCTGTACAGTTACGGTGGTTAAACAATTTTTAAAAATTCTTTTTAACTTTTTCCAATTACAAACAAACATTTTAGATGACAATTCACAAGCTTTTCATTCATTTTTTGTTGGACGAAATCAAAAAACATTTGGGGGATTTTGTTTTCCATTTTCATTTTTGGAGCGATTTTCTTAACAAATCTTGTTAAGTTTTTTTAAAAAATTCTTCCGGCGGCGCCTATCGGCGCCGCCGGACCTTGCCACTCCTAATAAGCTTCAAAAATTGCCGAATTTTTTAAAATTTTGGTTGCAAATCCTTAACAAATTGAGTCGAAAATTTCAAAATTTTCTCCGGCGGCGCCTATCGGCACCGCCGACCCCCCCCCCCCCACCCAAAAGCTTTAGATTCAGAAGGTTGCTGAAAAAAAGACACCCTTCAAAATTTTTAAAAATAACTACTGTTAATATTTCAAAAAATATTTATTAAATAAATTATTTAAAAAAAAAAAAAGAATTTTTTTATTTTATTTGAAAATTTTTCCGTTTTCCGTTTTTCCGTTGTTTTTGGCCCTTTTTTTCCGTTTTACGTTTTCCGTTAAAAAAAATATTTCCGTTTTTCCGTTTTCCGTTTTTTGAAAATAAATTTCCGCCCATCCCTGACCCAAACCTTAGTCAAAAAAACCTCCTAATACGTGATTTTAGGTTCAATCCGATTTCTACCTAAAATTAGAGAAAAAAATTCTCTGTGGCATTTCCATTAGATTTATCCTAAATAACTAACACAAAAATTTTATTACCCAGCCGGCTGTTGCGCCGCCGCGGTTTAGCTTCACTCACACCCAGACCAATGCACATTTTAGATCGATCATTTATGCAGCAATTATTTTTGGGGGAAAAAAATTAATTATGCCATTGGATTAATAAAATCATTTCAATCGCCCGGGCTTTTTCCCAAAATCCTCCACCAATCGCCCGGGCTTTTTCCCAAAATCCGCCATGGATTGCTTAAATTGTGGCCTTTTTGGGGTTGTAAATTACGAGTTGCGGATTTTTTTTGTCGATCCCTAAAATTGCGAATGCCCGCAATCCAAATTCGAATGCATCCAGCCCGGACCCCGTTCCAGAGCCAGGTCTGCGCATTGAATAATAAACGTAATTACCCGTATTTTGTGTGGTCCTCCGGCCTAGGGCAGTTAAACCACAATAATACGTATTGATCGTTTTTGTAGTCCGCGAGACTGGGCCCATAGCATTGCCCTAGCGTGTTGAGTCCTTTGAAAAAATTGTAAAGTGCTCAAGAACGAGCTTTGCTTTGATAATATATAAATACGAATTTTTGGAAATTATGCTGTCTAACTTCCGCTTTTAAACTCGAAATTAATTATTGACCTACCTAAATTGCTTAAATGCAATACCCTCTACCAAATCAAATAAATTTTAAAACACAAAAAACTGATGGAATTCATAAACTTTAATACATATTTCAAGCAAAAAACAGAATATAAATAAACAATTTAGTATATTTTAATTACATTTCTTAAATAATTTATAATTGTTATTTTATCAACAAAAAATGTTTGGTCCGGATCAGCTTATACCCAGCCGCAGGCCTTGCATCGAACATGGTCGCAGGAATATTCCGGACGCAGCATTCCCAGCACACTTTTCAATGCATCATAACAATTATTGCTCAACAAACTAAAAATGTTTTTCAATTAATTATTGCTTAAATCAATTAATTTAAGTAAAATAATTTTATTTTAAAATTTATATTGACCCACCTGTAGCCTTTCGGGGCATTTTTTATAACGTCTCCAAGGGCGAGACTGTGGTGGCTAGGGCTTTGCCAGTTCCATGTGGCGGCCAGTTGGCCATAGTTCACGTCCGGCCGAGGTCTGGTCACAACAGTACCACGGTCGTCATTTTTCTCGATGAAATATATAAAGAAAAAGCAAAATTTTAAAATTATAATTCATAAAAAAACATACTCGCGATTCAAATGTGTTCTGATATGGACACCGACATGCGGGATTAAATATAAACGCCAGCCAACACGCTCCTATAATTAGGGATATGTTTTAGCATACTACATCGTATGCTTTTGCCATATTTGTTGCCAGTGCCATAATTCAAAAATATTTTCAAAAAAAAAAACCTGAAAATAAAAAAATTTCACATCAAATTATCAGGGGATTTAATGACCGCGCTGAAATGGCAGGCTTAAATAACCGGCGCTTGGTTGGCGTTGACTTGGCCTACATGTTAAACTAATGGACTTCAAATTCTTTTTAAATTTCTAAAGTATCTACATAATACGTGTAGGTAAATGCTTTAAAATGTTGGCCATTTTGGAGCATTTTGGATGGATCCGTTCCCTACCTCTAATTAAAGAAAAATGATCCAAAAACTGAAAAAATTAATTAATGTCAACGAAAAATTCTCTCTTAAAATCACTTTAAGGATGGATGTATTGAACTATGTCTTTACGATTGGACACAAATGTACTAAAAGGTTATGGCCAGAAACTTCAAAATCACGATTTTTGGGGTTATATGGCCCTAACCAGAGTCGGTTGTTCTTCGTTTACGTCGTTCTCCAATCCCACCTGAAAGCACCGGTATTCGATCACCCTCTCGTATGCCCAGTAGGAAAAGCTGCTCATTTGGTTGGCCCTCGTGATTTCGTTAAGCACAAAAACGGACGACGACGACATCGCTGACGAAGAAGAGCTCGAGAAACTCCATGCGCCCAACTTTTGGCACTTCAAAAGCAATGCCGCCAAAATGAGAAGGACCAATTTCATTGTAGCTAGCCGAAAAGAACCTCTTTTTCCTTAATGATCAGAATGATTAGTTAGGATAAGAAGCCGATCAAAGTGATCAGCTGGGTTAAGAAGCCGATCAGAGTGATTAGCTGGGATAAGAAAGTTGTGGAGGTGCTGGGCCCGTGGGGAAGAGGTTTGGGAGTGCGCACCTTCACAGCAATGTCTATTTATTCGCAATAAAATGCCAACATAACAATGATCGAAAACTAACTCCGAGAGAAAGAGAGAGTGACGTAAGAAGGCGATCAGAGTGATCAGCTGGGATAAGAAGGCGATCAGAGTGATCAGCTAAGATAAGAAGGCGATCAGAGTGATCAGCTAAGATAAGAAGGCGATCAGAATGCTCTGCAGGGCTAAGCAAAGCCGTGAAACTTTGGGGGATTATTAATAGAGAGTAATAATTGTCCGTTTTGGGATTCAATTAAACACTCTGCTCCCTCCCAATTTGGGTTTGGGAGAACTACGATTTGATCAAGAATAGGGTTTTAGTGAGCAACAGAAAAAAATGTTGATTGAAATGAGAACAAAATCTCCCTCACACCCGGATTTTTTAAAAAAATAAATTGAAAATTTGACAATAATTTTAATAAATGTTCAATTATTTTAATTAAAATCAAAAAAAAATAATTTTTAGCTTTTTTGATGAATCATCCCCAATTTTCGAGATGCTTGACCTAAAGGGTAAAGACTACTTTAATGGCTTAAAAAAGTGCAGCCCTTCACAAAATCAAAAAAGCAAATAGCAGATGGAAATTAAGAAATGAAAAATAAATACAAAAATTTGTGTTTGTATTGTGCGGAATTGAAATGGACTAAAAAGACATTTGAATTTGAAAACGATGAGAATGGAATGATTGGATGGAAGCTGGATGCCGATCGAGATCAGAGGGAGAAGCACCGGCCCTATCCGTGCATATTCAACAAATTCTTAATTTTTGTTAGTTTTTGTGACCCTAACTTTTTAGGGGTTTAAACGATTGTTTAGCTTCTGATTATATTAAATATGTTGAGAGCTTTTGAATGGCACTAATCAATTTGTGTTGGGGTGGAAATTGGGTGGGACGGCCCTTTTGCCCCAATTCAATTCTTCCCGAATTAATTCAAAAAATTTATTCCGCAAAAGCAGAGAAAAGATTGACAAATTTTGAAGGTTTTCACGCATAAATTGACGGTTTTTGTCAGTTTTAACACATTTTTTAGTCCATATTTTGCTACTTTTTCGGGTTTTTGGTCAATGTTTTAAGTCGATATTTTACTTTTTAGTCAATATAAATCATAGCCCTACATCATCGGGGTCAGCATTTGCCCTCAAGTAATCAAAAATTCAAATATAGGATTAATATTGGAGATTAATTTCAAACACTGAAAGTTACCATCTTAATTTTTGGTCAACATTTGCTTATTAAATTAATATATATATTTTTTTTTTGTATTGTTATTCTTATCTTAATTTAGGTATAAATTTTTGATTTTGTCAGCGATATTAATGCCGATTCACTTCCAGTATTGGAGACAAACCAGCTAATTATAATTTAGAGCGAGATCGAAATTTAATGAGAGGTCGGGATTAATGAACCCGTATTTTATAAGGAGAAACAGGTCCCAAGACTAATGGACAAAAATAAAGATTGGATGAAAATAACCAGATCATATCAGGGGTAGAGTTGGTCTGGAGCGGCATCCCGACCGGGACCGGTCGGGAAATTCCCGGTTTTTGAAAAATCGGAATCCCGGATCCCGTCCCGGTCAGGCCGGGACTAACCGGGAATAAATTACACCCCCTTAAGGATGGGATTTTTGAGCTTAAAATGCAGTTTGGCGATGTTCATAAAGAATCAGAAATTGCTGCATTTTACTTTTAGTCCAATAAAATAAGATAATTGTGGGCTCTCCACGAAAGTTTGTCAAAATTCATTCGATTAACATCAGATACACTAATTTATACAAAGTTTCAATAAAATAATACAAAATTTAAAAAATGTGTCTACTAATTCTATCGATGAACAAAAAGATCCCCCTAAATCTACTTAAATCCATCACAAAGTGTTTGATCCATAGTATGTTGAATGTTCCATCCGTTACGGTCATCCAAATCGAAATCATTTACTATTCTTTTCCTAAAAAATGACATTTCAAAAATCAAATAAATATTTCATCAAAATTAATAGAACAAAATATAAATTTATAAAATATAATATGCTACACAGACAAACCAATTTCTTCAAAAGCCTTCAAAAATAGTTCAGCCGGATCAATTTTCTCGTTTTCAATTTCGTCGTGTAAAACTTTCATTTTGTCAATAAAATGACTAAAATAATTTTGATTTATATTTTTTAAAATTTTAAAATTAAATAATAAAAATTACGGTCTTGATTTTGTGTGTTCTGTTCCATACTCAGTTTAAACCCGCCCTTTAAATGGTTTTCTTTTGATTAATATAGTTTAATAGTTTACGCATATTTTGCATCCACGGATTTATGCAGTTGACAAGCGCATCCGCAGTGATGCGCGCCGAGTCGTGCGGCGCCAGCACGACGGCGACGCCTGCACGGCGCAGTTTTTCGGCAACATAAAAGTGTTCGGCAAACATCGGCATGCAAAGCAACGGCTTTTGTGCATGCACCGCGTCCAATGCACTTCGGCTGTCACATTCACTGATCAGAAGCCGCGTTTTTGGATTGGCTGAAAAATTGCAGGGAAACTGTTCAAATGCGCGCGGTCTTTGCATACAAAGAACGCTGCGCGTGTCAAATTGTGGCATAATGTGCACATTTGAAGCATTTTTTTTCAAAAATTCGCGTCGAATTTCATGATCGACCACCGTTTGTTGCGCGTCATACTTCCAGATCACCGCCATTGACTCGAGCTTTCCCAGCCCTTGGAGTCTTAAATTTGTCGATCGGTATTTTGGCTGGCTCCAGCAAAGTGCCCATGCTGAACACAATGACCTTTTTGTTCTCATTGAACACCTTCTGGACATAATACTAAACTTTTTGGAATATTTATTAAAATTGATCAGCACAAATTTTAAACAAAATGACTTCGTTGGACGTTAGCTGAGGCTGAGAATGGGCCATCAAATCAATTCCTCCAATAAATTTGACTTTTTCTGGCAAAGTACCAAGGTCGTAATCCAACGGGCGTCTGCTGTTGATGAACAAATTGTTGGCATTTTTGAACAATTCCTTCAGCGAAGGAAAATTGTCATTTTTGAACAGCGTTTTGGACTGCGAGTCTGCAAAAAATTAGCTTTAATTATTTAAATTTATATTTGCAATAATAAAATTTTATTTTACCATTTGTTCATAAATTGTAGTAAAAATTAGCGAACTAGCACTATGCTCTGCTTTAAACGCGTCACTTTTTCCAATCTTGCTGTCATTGTTGACCGTTGCCGCAAATACTTCTGTAAATTATTTTTTAAATTTTATTTTGAGCGATTAAACTTTATTAAGTTTATTAAAATGACCAATTTTCCATTTATTCTAATGGGTAATTAATTATATATTCAATCAAATTGTTTCCCTAGACGCCCTCATCAGTAAAGTTTTAGGCACTAAAACACACAAAAAGTTCCAAAAAATAGCACTAAAAGTCTGAATTTTTTGTTTGTTTTTTTGCTTGCGAGCAATTTTTGTACATTTATTGTCCCAAAAAAAAGGCATTTATAGACACTAAAAAGTGGTTTTAACTCAAAATATTGTTTGGAATAAATGCTATTTTTGGGCTCAACTCTTCAAAGCGTATTCGCAACAACAACAACAAATAGCAAATGCCTAAAAATTCGGTGAACGGAAAATCGGTCACCGGAAAATTGGTCGCCAGGATATTTCGATCAACTCTAAAAGCTTAACTTTCTTTTGAAAAAAGCTTCTTCAGACTAAATGCTGTAAAATGGTAATAACTTCTTCGTATTCTGTAGACCTTTAACAATGTTGAAGGTGAAAAGTGGTTCGCTTCCAAGAAAACTTGCGCCCCTTTGCGCTAACTTTGTTTATACTAAGCCTAATTAGTTGCAATTAGTATCAATCAAAAGATCTCTTCGAGTTGAGTAAAATAGCAAAAGAAAGCTAAGCTTTTAGAGTTGTTTGAAAAAAGTTAGAACAAAAAACTCGAAATATTCTGGTGACCAATTTTCGGTGACCGATTTTCCGGGACTCAAAAATTCTGTTACCACTGACAATAAATAAATGGGGGTTCCCCATTTTCACCTGGCATACCATTTTTCAATATTTGTTTCTTATAGTTCAACGTTTGGCCCTCGGCATTTGGCCATTTGGCCTCGTCCATATAGTCGTACATGTGTGACATAATCGGGAAATTATGGATAAGCACAACATTTTTGATGCCAAGTGCATGGAACAGTGCCAAAGCGCCGAAATCCCAAACATCCATTAGGCCCACAGTGAACGGTGCATTCTCATGACGCCGTTTTAGTGCTTGCCAGCAGTTTCCATGCTTGACGATGTCTACAATTGTTTTTTTAATGATTTAATTAATATAAATTCAACAAAATGATCAATCAATCGCGTGATCTCAGACACCCGCCTGCTGCTGCCTTCACTCACATTACCTGCAACCACTGCAAATGCTTCCACATAAACGATTGCCGGACTTTGCTTGTAGTGCCGTGCCGACCAGCCGCCCTGCTGGATGTTCTCGGGCGCCGGATCCATGAAATCCGTGTCCGGTGGCGGACGCGCCATCCATTCAAGGTTTGCAGCGACAGCGGGCAAACTTGCAGTTTCATGCAGCCCATTTTTACACTCTAAATGAGATTTTTGTCGTTAATTAGTACAATTCTTTTTTAAATATAATTAGAATATTATATTTTTTATAAATTTATATTTTATTCTATTAATTTTAATGAAATATTTTATTTGAAAAATTTAATTTTTATAATGTCATTTTTTAAGAAAGAATAGTAAATGATTTCAATTTAGATGACTGTAACGAGTGGAAGGAACATTTCAACATGCTAAGGATCAGACACTTTGATGGATTTAAGTAGATTTAGGGGGATCTTTGTAATCGATAGAATTAGTAGATGCATTTTTTTTAATTTTGTATTTATTTTATTGTAACTTTGTTTTCGTCCCAATAAAATTTTTGACTGCTCAATTGGTTTCAGCCTAAAAACCAATTAAAGTTGTTTGAGTGATTTTGATCCTGGGCCATATGATTTTCCAAAAATTCTTTGGTTAAAACCAAAATTCGATTAGATAACCCATCATAACTAGGGTTTAGCAACACCCCGACAAAATTCAGAAATTTGGGGTCGGGATGTCAATCTAATGCGAAGCTCAACTGTTTATTATAAATAACTTGTAAATTATTTTTGCGCGTAAATTAATTTTTAAAAACCCAATTTAAACACCAAAAGTTTTTTTTATTGTAAATTAAAAGCTGATCTAAATTTCTTCTCATTGCCATCACATTATGTTTCGTTTAAAAATGTTCTTCTGAATGCATTTTAAACGTATTGAAATAATGAATTTAAATATTAAAAATATTTTTTTAGATTCGCTTTATAATAAAATTTGATAATTGTCTTCAATGTTCACATCTCCACAGTCAGTCACATCCAATGGACGAGCAAAACTGTAATAATTAAAACTCAGATTTATATGGCGTCCATTTCAAAATATTGATTAAAAATGGACAAAATTTAATTTTAAGGGTACATTTTTAGTTTAATGCGCGAAAATATTATGTCGGCGTACCGTCACTTTTTTATTTTGTAAACGAAAAGCTGATCGGAAAATTGCTTTTGATTGAAAATGTTCTGCTGAATGTAATTTAAACGTATTGAAAAGAATGAATTTAAATGTTAAAAATTATTATTAGATTCTATAAAAATAAAGTTCTCCATATATTTTTTGAATTTATAAATGTCATTTTGATTAAAACTGACCGCCAAAAAGGAGCAACACGGTAGGGATGACGGTGCCGCTGCCCCGCGTTTCACCAGAGCCGGCACCGGCTTCGGCATCAAATGCCATCAGATCGATACGCAACGGCGGCGGCGGCGGCGGCGGCGGCGGTGGCGGCGGCGGTGGCAACGGTGGCAATTGCAGCTCGGCGTTCTCCGGCACATCATTGCACAGGTGCCCATCGCAATGTTTGCAGTTACGGTCATCAGTAATTGGACAATTCTTGTTTATTTCGGTCTCGGAGCATGCGTCATCGCCTATCCATCCGCAACCATTGATCACCCAATCGTCGTAACCATCCGCCGCTAGAAAAATTGGAACAATTTTTTAGAGAAAATTTTATTGAGGATAATTAAAACAATCGGATTTATTATCATGATAATTTTGTTTTTGCGCCGAACACTGGCAAAAACTATGGGGGAATCAAGCACAAGCAACTTTCGCATTTATAAATAAAGTTATTAAAAATTAAAATTTAATAAACAAAAAATTTCAAATGAAGCAACTTTGTTGGCTTGTGGCAGTGTTTAAATAAAATTTTTTAAATTAAAAATCATTAAAACAAATTCATTTCAAACGAAGCAACTTTGTTGGCATTTATGTGGCAGTGTTTAAAGTTATTTTAAAATTTAATAAACAAATTAATTTCAAATGAAGCAACTTTGTTGGCATTTCAATAAAACAAATTCATTTCAAATGAAGCAACTTTGTTGGCATTTATGTGCCAGTGTTTAAATAAAGTGTTTTTAAAGTTAATGAATTAATTACTTTGCTTACCATTTTTGCACCTGACAGTCACGCACCCAAGAGCATTCTTCTTCCCGCATTCCAACTGTTTAGGCACACCGCTCTCCGGGTGTTCCATACTCCATACTTTCATGCTCGCTATGAGAGCATCCGGGATTTTGCCATCACGATGGGCGACACTGTGGTTACACTTGTGTGCTGTTTTAATAAAAGGCAAATTATTCGACCACCACCGATTTTTAACAAATTCATTTATTATTTTTTGTTTCAAGAAATTGCTCTAATTCGGAGTGCAATTCAAAATACCTATGCTTAACATCGTGACCCCGAAAGATCAACCCCCGAACCCAGACTCCAAATCTCGAGACGATTTTGGATCAATCCCCTAAGCCTAGAACCCAAACCCCGCAACCATTTTGGATCAATCCCCTAAGCCCAGAACCCAAACCCCGCGACCATTTTGGATCAATCCCCTAAGCCCAGAACCCAAACCCCGAGACCATTTTGGATCAATCCCCGATGATAATAATACCGCCCCCAACTACCCCGACCCCGACTCTGACCATTTGTTATTCCCCGACTCCGGGTCTTCCGTGGAACCCCCCGACCCGATCTTAGCAAAAAAAGGGAGTGGGGGGGGGTGTAAAGAATTAGCAAAAATTCCATTGGTTAAAAATACCCCACGCCTACCTTCCAAGCTATGGAGCAGAAGCGTGATGATGATGGGCATCAAAATGGGCAAGTTGGCAATTAATTGGGGCGCCATTTTTGCTGATCAATTCAAAATTGAATGCCTTTTACTTAAATGTTTTCAGTTCGCGTTGATTGGGGTTTATGGCCATAACTTTTTTGATAATTGTCTAATAGTAAAGATTCAGTTCAATACACTGTCTCAACTAGTGCTCGGCACGATACGATATTTCGATAAAAATATCGCGATATATCGCGATATTTATATCGAAATATCGTTCGATATATCGTATCGGAAAAATGTTAGGAATTCGATATTTTTCGATATCGATATTTTATCGAAATATCGTTCGATATATCGTATCGAAAAGTTAAAATATCGCGATATTTTATCGCGTTTGTTCACTCAAAAAATGTATCGCAATTTTAATGGATTATATTGATTTACTGTTTGAATTTTGTTTGAGACATACTTTTGACAAACAATTTCAGTTCTTTTTTAGTGGGGCCAACGAATTATATCCACAGCTTAGTGGTATGTCTTTTCGGTGAGCTGAACTTTTCTTCTGGGTTCGAACCCTCTTGACTGGAAGCAATTTTTTTTTTCGCCTTTGTCACCTACACTTCCCTGATTAATAAAATTTTTTAAATAAATTTTTTAATAATTTCAATTAAAATACGCGCAAAAGACAAATTTTTTAAAAAATTCATCGCATCTTTTTTGAATTTTTTCTTCAAATTTTAACAAAGGTTGCCATTTTTTGTAAAAATTCCCCCGGCGGCGCCTATCGGCACCGCCGGACATCCTCCACTCTCATGTAAACCAATTTGTTTTGAAAATTTTTCCAATCCAAAATGCTTAATTTTGCAAAAAATGTTGGTGAAATTTCATTTACAAAAATCCCAAAATTTTTCCGACGCACCTGTCGGCATCGTCGGGCTCTCACGATTTTCTTTATAAGGATGGATTCTCATGGTGGAGTTGAAGAGTTAAAAATTTGAACTTTTTATTGTTGCGTTTTTATGACTTTTTTTGCATATTGGTCAAAAAAAAATTTGCGAAAAATATCGCGATATATCGGTTTTTTTTTCGATATTTTTCGATACCGATATTTTATCGAAATATCGTTCGATATATCGTATCGGAAAAATGTTAGGAATTCGATATTTTTCGATACCGATATTTTATCGAAATATCGTTCGATATATCGTATCGATGCCATTGCCGAGCACTAGTCTCAACCTTTTTGAAAGGTTTATCAATGTCTGAATCGGTTAGGGTTGAAGCGTGTTATTTGGAAAATACCGTAATTTTCAGCCCGAAAATTAGATTTTTAAGAAAGTTTTTTTGTTTGCGGATAAAATACCAAAACAATTAAAATTTTGATTTTGGAAATATTTTTGTCAAATTGATGTCAAATTAAAAAAGGATCACATTTTATTTTGTCCGCCATTATATTATTTATCCAAGAGACCGGGAGCTTGTCTGATATAAAATCATTAGTTTTCCTATTCTAAAAGTTTGGAAGAATTTTCCATTTTCCCAATGTTAAAACGATGACTGTTCCTCCACGGTTGTACATCCTCCACCGATTGGTCATAAAAATGGGGACAGCTTTTTTCAGAGTTGATCGGAAATTTACCAACAAAAAAAGCTCATTAACATCACCAATTTGTGTGATTGAACGAAGTGAATGAAAACGCCGACAGAATGATGTCATCGCTTAATAAAAATGGAATCAAATGGCTAAACTGTGCTTTTATTGTATTTGATTTTTGTACAAATATTTGGCAATTTTGACCAAAATGTTGTTTTTGTTTTTTTTATCAAAAAGTGCGGTTTTGTTAGTTTGTGTTCGCTTTTCGAATCCCGAACCCTGAATTCAAACATTTGGCCAAAAATTCAAAATTTTTCAAAAGTTATTGAGTTATGTATATAATACGTTGCAAACTTCATTAAAACCGAAAAATTTTGTTTAGGAAAATCAGATATTCGGCATTTTTGGTGGTCAAATCAGGGTGACTGAAGCCAATAGTCAAAAATATGGCGCCGTATGCAAAAATTATACAAAATTTTTTTTTTTTGAGAATTCTGCTCGCTTCTGGGGGAGGGGGGTCGGCCAGGGCTGCCATGACCAAAACCCAAAAACGTGGCACTCGAGTTAAAAAACGTGGAAAAAACGTGGCAAAAATTTTCATAAACGTGGCAAAAAACGTGGCCATTTTTAAAGCCTCAAATTTAATAAATTGCTCGAACAATCATTAACTAGCATATTTATTAAAACTTTTCACCATTTTAAGCAAATTTGGCTGAGATAGGAAGTAATTATGAGCTTGGGGGCAAGTCAAATCGGAATTGAATTTTATGGAACAAGGCATTCAAAAGATGCGTTCCCATAAAAAGTTGATTTTTAGGGGGGTGAGTTTTACCCTTTATTTGTATATTGTTAAGGAATGAATTTTCAAATGCAACTTTTTTTTTTTTGTGAATTCTGCTTCTTTTAGGGGCGCGGGTGGGGTCGGCGGTGCCGATAGGCGCCGCCGAGAAAATTTTTGAGTTTTGATGTAATTTGTTAAGAAAATTGGGTACTTTTCCGTTATGGCGGGCGCCACACAGTCAAATTTTAAAAAAGGGCAACAAAAACGCAAAAAGGTATTTTTAGGGGCATTTGGCGCCATAACGGAAAAGTACCGAAAAGTTCCGAGGACTTTTGGGAAAAACCGGGACCGGGACTTGCCGGGCCGGAGTTCGGTCCGGCGCCGGGCCCTATTCATTGCCCTTTTTATTGAGTTAAAGCAAATATTTTCTTAGTGAAAGCGTATGTAAAAGGTCATATATATTACAACCTAACTATATTGTGTAATGCCATAATCGATTTGAGTGCTCTTTCTGAGTGGAGCATAATGCCAAAATAGATATGAGTGCCCTATGTGAATGTATGAATAATGCCAACATCGATTTGAGGATCATATGATAAAGTGCATAATTTGCCTTTCCATGCATCTCGCTTCATCTGTGCTTACAAATTAGACAAATCGCAACGATATAAAAGCACAGTGAAGAATAGCTAACTTCATGTCATTTTAAAATTAGAAAAATTCTTCCTTCAAATTTGTCCATTTCATTATTTTGAAAACAATTCAATTTCGGTACCATCTCCAGCAAAATTCTAAGCAAATGCAATTCATCGTTGCCCTGCTGGTCGTTTTGGCATTGTTTGGTGAATGTTTCGAAATCAAAACGAATAAATTCAGCAAAAACCTAAATAAAACAGACTCAGAAAAAATTCATTTCTGCTAGAGACCGGACTTTTGGAATTTTTCGACATCCCCGCGGGGGTTTATTTAATTCGGTAGGCCTGCCAAGCCTGGATCTCGACCAACCATTTTATTGAAATTTACGTGATTGAGCCGGGATTCCAATCTCGAAAAAGCGCTTGATATGGAACTGTCTTTTATGCATCAGGGTTGAAATAGACAAAAGCGAAATTTTTGTGTTTCAAATTCCTGATGTTTTTACGACGAAAAAAGGTCCCAAACTTTTTAATTTTTCAATAATTTGACTTCAAAATTCTCCTTCTTTTGATGTGCAGGGTTGACGGCGCCGACGAGCAGCAGCAGCAACATGACGCCGTCGACCAACAGCGAAACGCCCCCCGCCCCCACCATTAAAAATAAGCAAGGAACTGTGAAGGTAGTTGAACAGAAAGCCACTGACAACACAACCAAAGTGTGGGGAAAAGATGCTGTGTTAAGAGCCAACCCGATAATGAAAAAGAAGGTGAACAAACCGAAGAAAGACAGCAACTAGGCGCCTCAAAGCAAGCAATGCATGTGAAAAGTAGAGATCGGACGGTACGGGGGTACTCAGGCATCGGTACTTTCCCGAAAAGTACCGACCGAACCTTTTCGGAAAGTACCGATGGTTTTCGGTACCGGTACTTTTTCGGTACTTTACCGAAAAGTACCGACCGAAAAAATCTGAGTATACTTGTCTCAGTGGTTAAACTGTTAACCAAAAGACCTTATTGTCTGAGGTTCGAGTCCTCGAGTCAAATTCCTTTTTATTATTTTTATTGAATGCCCTGCTGGTGAGTGATGTGGTTGCTGGGGTTTAAACCCCGACTGTGTAAATAGTTTTTTGTGTCTTTTAATTAACTTCATGGCAAGAAAAACAATATTTTTTCATTAAATATGTATTTAAGATTTTTAAATTGAAGGTAATTTAGGAATTTCTCAATTTTTTTGAAGAAAGTTACTAGCAAATTAATTTTCAAAAATTTTAACCGATTCAAAACTTATAAGATTTACATAAAGAGTTTAGGTACTTTTTTCACCATTTAGTTATCGAAATTGGACAAGTTTTCTTAATAAAATAGAATTTTCATTTTGTTCTCTCTGCGACGCCTTCGGCTAGAGCTGTTCGAGAGTCTCGGTCTCGAACCGAGAAATTTCTCGGTTTTGACCCCCCCCCCCATTCCCAAAAAATACCGTATTTTTAAAATTTTGGTTTGGTTTAATTGCATTTTCTTAAACAATTTTTTCAGAATATTTGTCAAGGAATTTTCAAAAATTCAAGTTGTTTTGAAAACTTCTGCTGGGGGCGGGGAGGTGGGAGTCGGCGGTGCCGATAGGCGCCGCCGAGAAAAATTCAAATTTTTGACTCACTTATGGGAAATTTCTCGGGTTTTTTGGGTCTCGGTCTCGGGGCCTAAGCCTTCTTGCCACAGAGCAGGAACAGGTCAAAATGCTGATTTTTTTGAACCGCAATCTCCCAATACTCAATTATAAATACTAAGAAAGCCAAGATTCCAAAATAAACGATTTTTGTTGAAAATTTTGGTACCGAAAACCGAAAAAGTACCGACAATTTTTTTCGGTACTTTTCGGTACCGGTACTTTTTCGGTACTTTACCGAAAAGTACCGACCGAACCTTTTTGGACTTTTTCGGTACTTTTCGGTACTTTACCGAAAAGTACCGACCGACCCTTCTGGCCGGTCTCTAGTGAAAAGGTAGCTGCTCTGCTGGGAATATAGAACGGCGGCAAAGAAAGAAGAAGAAAATTCAGTTACAGTAGACGTAAACCCCCCGCCCTTACCATTTCCATCGTTACAGTACGCCCCCCATTCATCGTTGCAGTACGCCATCCTCCATTTATCATTACAGTACGCCCTCCCCTATCCTTCGTTACAGACTCCCTCGCCCATCCCTTGTTACAGTACGCATAAAACCTCCGCAATTTAAAATCTTCTAAAGCGTTACAAATTGTGGAAAAAGGAGTTTCAAATTTATCCATCTATCTAAAATACTTTGCTTAAATGTGTGCGAAATGTCCTTTCCCCCCACCCCAGTGTGCGAAACGTCCGTTTTTGCACTAGTGTGCGGTCCAATGTGCGAAATGTCCGGACGCCGACACTTTGGCTGCTGTTCGACTTCCCGCACATTTTCTTTCTTTTATTTCGAATCTTTTAACTAGAGAAAAGACCGATGGAGATTCTCGTTCGAAATCTCGGTTGAAATAGTTCGAGTTTTGTCATCAAAATCTCGATCAAAAAGGTACCGAGATTCACGATCTCAGTTCAATTTTACTTGAATTAAAGGACCAATTCAGTCCCAATCCCGCTACCTATATTCTAAATTTGAACTAGGATTCGATTAAAATTAAAGTCCGGTTATCCGGGTCTGTGTCATTTTTTACTTCTGGAATCCGGTTTCCGATCCGGACCAAGGATGGGCGAAGCTCGGCGCACTACCCGAAGCCGAAGCTCGAAACGAAGCTCAATTTTATTTCATAATATTGCGTTTATTGGTAGATTTTTTTGTGATCAGTGAACAAAAAAGTGATTAACACTAGAACCTTAAACATTTGAAAACAGCCTTGAAACCGAAACTGATAAAACTTAGAAAATCGCTTCGAAACTTGATCCGAAACCGGTTCTCAACGGACACTGATAAAGAAATATTCCAAATTAGGACTGGCATTCCGTCGGTGGGGGGGGGGGGGATGAGATTTTCGGGGACAAAAACCCCGAAACAAATTTTAGGGGGTCCCGGTCGGCGATGCTTGGGTCCCGGGGTCGGTGCTGAACCCAACCCAATATTCATTCCAAGACATGGACGGCACGCCGTCTGACCAATGCCTAGCAGATTCTTGCGACGGCGAACTTTGCAACGAGGGAAAGAAGGAACTGGTTGAGCCGCCTCCGCCTCCAACTCGGTGCCTTCTATTGTACTTCTTGCGATGGACCCCGAAGCCGGTGCCGGTGCAGCGACGCAATCCGTTGCCCCCCCCCGTTCTGCTCCTTATTGGCTGTTCGTCACTTTGAAAAAAATTTAAATCATAAACAAAGTGTTTTAAGAATTTAATAGAAAAGATTGCAATTTTAAAAGCGAAATTTTTGGTGCTAGGTAAAAATGCCAACCAGCCGGCCGCCTAAAACATTCAAAAAACCCAGTCTGTCTGGTTGGCATTTTGACCGGTTGGCATTTCGTCCTGACACTGAAATTTCCATTTGAGTAAATCGGATTGAAATATAATCATTTTTGCTTATAAAGTTTAAATTTAAAAATTGTTTATAGTTTTGCTCATCTATTTGCAATGATTGTGCCCGGATGGAATGATGAAAAGAAGCTAATTTGTAAGACATTCTGCTCAATATTTGCAGACCAAAAAACAAAATCCCAATTTGTACGCTATCGCATATTTAGATTTAATCATCAACATAATTCTGTTGACAATTTTCAAAGATAAAATTATAAATATTTATCATATCAGGGGTGGGGGGGGGGGTGAGCAAAATGTTGGATCACGTTTCGGGTCGGCCTAAAAACTTCGGTCTTTGGACTGATTACTGATTATGATCCAAACTTTTCATGAATTGCCATGCCAGCCATTTTTAATTGCCACTATTTTTTAATCCGAAATATTGTTTTTGAATTAATACACTTATTTGTTTTTTTAAATTGCATCAATCGCGTCCATTCTCACAATTCTGGGTCAACATTTTGCTGGGAGCAAATAAACCATTCAAATTAATGATAAAAAAGAGAGATTAATTGCCAAAAGTGAATGTCCGTCCCTCCCCCGTTTTTTTTGGGTCAACATTTGCCCAAAACGTCCATTCAAAAATTTATAAGATAATAATCTCAACATTCAGTCTATAAATATGTTTCGACCGAATCAACCAATGGAGGGGGCATAACAGTGATCAGAGTAAGAAATTGATTATTAATATTTATTAAAAATTGGCAATGGTACAAAAGGTTTGCGTCAACTTTGGACATGCCAGAATTGCCCAATTAGAGTGCCTACAAACAACAGCAACAGCGTGCCGCCTTCTGGGCCCAGCAGACGTTCCACGGTGTCACGCAGGGCGTTCTGCAGCAGCCGGCACTGGACGAACTGTTCCGACAGCCGGTGGTGGTGCGTTTTAACACATTGTTTTTGTTGTTGTTTTCTAATCGTTGAATTTCTTTTTTGCCATAAGCAGAAAAATTGTTGATGAACATGTTATTGGCACTTTTACTCTTAGGACTCGTGGGGTACCGGCATTTTGGTGTCGCAAAGCGTCAAATGGACCGTAGATTTTGAGCGCGACCCGGTGGAGCGGTTGCATCGAATTAAAGTTCCATTCACGGTAAATTTCAGTCTTTTGTCCTATTTTGATCGAGTCGAACAATTGTCTCTTTTTTTTTTTGCTTTGCCATTTTTTCCCCTCATTTTCCCGAGTCGACCTTTTGTCAGTGTAATATTTTACCAAGTCGTCCATTTGTCTTATTTTGGTATTGAAATGAGTCAGGCTTTTCCCCCGCGGTCATCCCGTTCCCGCAAAAAAGTTGCTTTATTTGAAAATTTTACGAACAATTTTGGCAATTGCGGTATTTTTTATTATTACAGATGAATGCTCAACGGACGTGCCATGTGCACGGTGTTGCCTCATGGTTCGATGTGGCATTTGTAGGCTCAAAGTATGCTGCTTGATCTCATTATGTCTCCATTTTTGCACCCAATTGCTTTGTCACAGGCGCACCGTTTGGCTGTCAACAGCGCCTACCGAACCGTTGACACATTGGTACCAAGTGCGCTGCCTGGTCAAGCAGCCCATGCTGGTGTTGGCCGGCCAGGACGTTCGGGGCCGTCAGGAGATGGTGGCCAACAATATGTTTATTTATCAATGTTCAGCTGATCAACCGCTCCAAAATGGCTTTGATCCCCGCATATCGGTGACAGAACAACACAAATTGACCCGCAACGAATCATGAGCATTTCAGCTTAATTTACAATTTCAATTTTGTCGATGTTTTGATTTTTCAAATTTCGATTTAATTCCGAAGACATTTTTTCATAAACTTCCAATCCGCCGCGCAAAATTCAAAAAATTCAATTAAATTTGCTGTTGATTGGAATCGGGAAACCGTTGATTTTCGGTCTTCCAGGACAATTCGTTGTTAACCATTTCTTGCTTCTGTCCCTCGCTTCACTTTTATTGTTGCTGTTTTTTGTTTTTCCATCTTCATACAATTTGCACTTTCCAAATCGAACAAATCTCCGCGATATTTAATTTGCTTATTTATTGTATTTTCTTAATTTTGTTTATCAAATCTTTCTCCATTGTTTAACATTGTTCAGAATTTTCAAAGAAATTTGAATCACTTAAAATTATGCGTTTACTTACAATGGAGAAAGAAACACCTTCGCTGAATTATTTTTAACGATAAATTTCCTCTTGAAAAGTTAATCAAAATTCATTTTTATTTAATTGAATAGACGTTTTTATTCGTTTACTGTTTTAATTGGTTTGTCATTCACATTTATCAATTTGCTTAAATACTTAAGGCGGCTTTGGGACTTTGGGTGTGTTTGATGAGTCTGGAAAGCGGGAGCTCAGAACTCAAAGGTAGGGGACTTGGGCATGTGTTCCGATTTATAACAATTACAGAATTCCGACTTTTAAATATCTTATTTTTTGATTCAGAAAATGGTTCGCTTCTCTGACGAAATTGCGTCTGCGTTAACGAGACTTGGTCTCGACCAAGTGCCAATAACCCACCGCGGGGAGGCTCTGTCGGGTCCAAGCGGCATGGAGCGCCAGCCGCCAGACGCAGTGTTGGGCACAAGCGGCGGATGGGAGCGGCAGGAATGGTGCGTCTTTTTAGGCAAAGAATAAAACGGGTCCTGGGGTTCTTTGCTTTTTCAATTATGGATATTTCTTAAAAAGTGATGGAATATTTGCTAAAATTTGAATTTGGTGATTCGGTCAGGGAACGCAGACAAGCCGCGCGAATTCGAGAGGCTGTCGACTTGGAACCTGCGTCGCCCTTCCATCGCGACCCAGAGTACTTAGAGGCTCTTCATCAACTTGGCCCTGGGCCGATCACTCAACAGGTCAGACATTGCCACAAGCAATTTTGGCAACTGAAAAATTTGTTTTTCAGACACTCCTGGCCATCCACGGCGAAGTGTACCGCCATAACGCCACGCCGGCCATGGCCGTTTTCGGACGGAGGATGTGAGAATCGTGGACGGGGAGACCGACGATGTGATTTTTTCCTCGGCACCGGCGGAGAAGGTCAAGGTCTAAATTCCTTTTTATTATATCCGGCTTTTTCCGGTTTTTGCTTAATTTTCAAAAATTGTAACCGTTCAAAAACCTTTTAAAATTCTCAATTTTATTTTCTATCGACAAATTCGTAATTTTGAAAGCCTATATGAGTGCTTTTTCCCTTTTTTAATCAGTGGACACAGTAGGAAGCGTGAGGACCTCGCGCCTCTTGATGAACGCCGTGCTGCACCGTGCCGGACTGACACCACTGGTCTTTGACGATGAGGCGGCGGACGAGTACAACCGGCGGCTGCTGCTCGGCAATCAGTTTGACCTCCAAACCTTCTTCGACTTTATTACCATCCAACACCAATCAATTGGTGGGTTTGTTTTGACCCGATTTGTTTTTGGCCAATTTATTTTTTACATTATTTGTTTTTGACCCGATTCGTTTTTTGGGAATTTGTTTTAATTGGAGTCCGTTCGCTTTACTGTGGTTGTTAAAATTATTTTTAATTTTTTATCGCAATTTATAATATTTTTATTCCAGGCAAACATTGAGCCATGTGCCCTCGCAGTTCCTACAGTTTTGCTTCTTTTTGGCGGTCAGTTTTAAGACATTTTGTAATATTTAGATTAAAAAATATATGTAAAAGCTTTTTAAATAGCATTTTTTCTAAAAATTGGAATTATAGTGACTTTTTTCCATATAAATTTATATTTGGCTTTTTTGAGAATAAATCCAAATTAGCAATTGCATTTTCCGATAATTTCTTTTGAAAACGCAATGAACAAAAAAATGTAACCTTAAAATTCCCGTTTTTAGGAGTCTTAATCTAAGCCCCAATTTTTACTGTTTGCAATACTCGCTCCACGGATATTGATTAGGGATGTAACCGGATTCCTACACTTTGGGGTCCGGTATACTGGATTCTGGAGTTTTTTTGAAAAATCGGAATTAAATTCCGGGGGCGGGGAGGTCGTCGGTGTCGATAAGATGCCTAGCATTTGATACAATTTGTTAAGAAAATTGGTCTAAAACCGCAGATTTTTGCCCAATTTTCGTTTGGAGGGGCAGATTTAGAAATTTGCTAGATTCCGGTTTTCTGGACCTTCGGGTCCGGCGTGCCGAATCCGGCTACATCCCTGGATTGTAGCGAGAAATATAACGAATGTAACGAGATATATTTAAATTTTTGATTTAACGAAGAAATGACGAATTGGTGCGTTATTGGACGCGCCTTCAACTCGTTTTCGCCCAACTTGTTTTTTATTCAACTCGTTTTTCCAGTAACATAAAGCAATTATGAGCGTAATTTGAAGGGTTTTATGCAATTCTTTAAAGTACTTGGGGTTATTAAAGGCGCTGATCCATCAGGTTTATCATTTTAGACATCACCTAAATCTATGATTTTTTTAAAAATATTCTTCAAAGGTAATCAGTGGAATTTTTTGCAGATTCGTGCTCAGCTCAATGAAAGGAATCGATTGGTATATGAAGTGATCGGGTTTGTTCCATTACCGTCTAAGGTATAAAATACCCAACATTTTTGAAAATTTTGATAAATGTTCGAATTTGTGTTTTGATCAACTACGCAAGTGCATGGGTATTAGGGATGGCGGAATTCCGACATATTTTTGTGCTCGAGATACCGAGATTTTTTTAGTTTTCTGCTTTTGCCTTACATTATTTTTTAGTGATTTTTCAAGAAATTTACTGGGGGAAAAACTAAATGGTTTCCGTCTCATAAAACAAAAGAATGACTGTTTTCAATAAGTAAAAAATAATTTTTTATTAAAAATAATTTTGTATTCAAAGTTATTATACAATTTGGAGTGAAAATCTGTAAAAATTTCAGCGACGATCAATAGAAGGAATTAGTTTGGTAAAAGTGTCTACCGGATTTGACAACCCTGCTGGTGCGACTCATCCGACAGTGGTAAGCAACAAAAAGGGGTTTAAAATGAATTAGGCACAGGGTTCAATACCCGCTGCCGGGTACGGGTACGACGGATGCGGGTACCCGCCACCTTCCCCTAATAGGGGTGGGTCGAAAGGAAACATTTTTCGAAATTGAAAGTATCTTCAAAATCTAAATTTTTTTATTTCGATTTTTGTAAGAAAAACCTCAAAATGAACGAAATCGAAAAACGAAAGGTTTTGACCCACCCCTGTCCTCTAACAAATATAAAAAAATAATATAAACTCTTCGAGTGATTTCTCTATAGCCCGGTGAAAATTCAAAAATTAAACCTTTTAAGATCCTAAAAAAAAGTAAATTATTTCACAATGCCAAAATCTAAAAATAAATAACAAAACATATTTTTACATAACTCACTTAATATTTCCGGGTTTTCGTTGTTTTTTGGCCTTTCCCGTTAAAAAGGTGTCCGTTTTTCAATAATGCTTCTAGCTGCATGAAAGGATAGAAACAAATTTTTGTGACTGATTACTCTGTTTTAAGAACTTTTTTTAACAGACTAATAATTTTCAATGCTTAGAAATGTCGACTTTATGCCAATTTAAGTTTTTTTGGTTTTTATTTTTTGAACCGCCGCATCGGCTGGCCGTAATTACAGGCGAATGAAGACGAAAAAAACAGCCTTTTTGTGTGCCTCCGTCAGCATAAGTAAGTAATTGGAGGAGCCTTTCGCTGTGCAATGTGCGGCTGCTGGTCGGCCGGGCACAGCAAATTCGGTTACGGCACAACCCAAAAGCATCGCCGCCATTGACGGGCAGCGGGAGGCGAAAGTGGCCCCCAAAACAACAAAAATAACAATATTTTAATTCTTTTTTCAAAAATAAAAATAAAATATAATTCTTTTACTATATTTGTTTAATTTTTAAATAGCTTGCATACATACGAAAGTTTTTATTCTTTCTTTATAGGGACTGGATTTATTTTGGATAAAATTTTGCCAAGTACGCCAAAAATATGGAAAAAAAAATTCATAATGAGAAATATATTCAAAAAGTTATCAAAAATAACATAAAATAGTAAAAAAAAAGTCCGTTTTTTCATTGCAAATTTCGCTTCATTTTTGACTGACTGTGTGCTTAATTATCAAATTGTCCCGTCTGGCAATTAGTTGGCATCTGGCTGCCATTGTGCTTTACAACAGCTCCATCTGCCTCCCTGGGGGCATTATTTCTTTCCATTGCCTGAGGCGTAATTCATATAAACACACTTTCCCTGGGGACTTAAAAGCCGCCGTCCCCTTCTCGAAAGTGCCGCGAAACTCTTGTAAAAAGTTGGACTGACATCACTTTTTTTGCGCTCCACTCCAACATTCTCGAGAATGAAGGATGGCATTCTCGTGTTTATTTCTCTACCCTTTCTTCTGCTTCTCTGCTTTGACGTATGAGCAAAATGCCTCCTCTCTTTCTCTGCCTTTTACGCAGTGTTTTTTTTTTGTTTCTCTCTTTTGCTATACTTTTGTCATTAGCTTTCTGTGCACAAAAATTAATGCATTTCATTTCTCTCACTGTTCAACGTCGTTTTCTTTGTGCCACTTTGTGTCTCTGTGCCATCAAAAAACACGTACTATTTCGCAAATGCCCTCAAGGGCACGGCACGCACCCGTTCAACGTGCCCTCGGGCGCTATGAACGTGGAGGATGGGGACGTCTCAAAAAAAGAGAGCCATTCGGCTGACAGGACTGCTAGGCTCTCTCCTCTCATTGCCGGTTGGCACGGCATTCCTTCCAACGCCATTCATTGCTTCGGGCCATGGGGACAGTGCCAAAGGCAAATAAATACAAATTCTATTTGCCTCCGTTGCGCGCATTTTTTCCCCCCAGTAGCCAATCGAATTGTCAGTAAATTTTCGTTCTTTTTTACTTTAATAAAAAAGAAAAATTTCTGCAAAAGTTGTAAATTTTTAAATTTACTAGAAATTGAATTGCGAACAAAGGCTGTCCGATTGTGAAGGCAAAGAATTGGCCCCATTAAGCCATTGTTAACCCATTGACTCGACTTTCAACCATCACAACGAGACAAAAAAAATAAATTCTCGAAAATAATTGTTTTTTTTTTGACACAGTTTTCAGCTGACGGGCTGACAAAGGCATGCGAAAATTTCGGCTGAATTTGTGGCCCTCCAGCGGCACAAAGTCGAACACCGACGGTGCCAAGACGGACCAGCACGAGCCGGTGGTGGTCGACGGAGTGGTAATGCACGGGGCGGAATCGGCACAACAAGGTAAAAAGAAAATCAAAAAAAAATTTTCGCAAATTTTTGAAAAACTTTTAAGTTGGTGGTGGCAAATTTTACGGCATCAAATCCTACCTGCACAGCTTTTACCTCTCACCGGCCGTCGAAGAGATTGAAAGTGGCAAAGCACAGGGAAACACTTGGTCAGTGCTTTTTAGGGCGACATTTTTGATGCTTAAAAAATTTTGATAATTTTAGGGAAAATATTCGTTTTAAACTGATTTTTTTTAACACCAAAAAATCTATTTTAATACAAATAAAAATCTGGTAAAAAAATAAAATTGTCTTAATTCGAACAATTCAAAAAAGGGTCGATTGGAATCCCGATGTAGCCATCCCAAATTCAATTCTTTGTTTTATTATTTTAATTAAAAGTTTGGTATCTCAATTTTTTAGGCTTGAAAGGTTAAATTTTTTTATAACTTATACGAAAAAAGATTTATGCTTTTGATGGCTAAAAAATAAATTCATTTTTTATAATTTTTTTTTTCCCATCCGAAGAAAATACCGGACGAGATTCCGATTCCGAGAAAATCTCGACGGGATCCCAATCCCGTCCGGTCTCCAGTCTAAAACACAAACTTGTCCTATTATTACAAAAATTTAAAAAAGCCTAACATTTTTTTCATATTTACGTAAATGCGACAAAAACAAACATTTTTCAACCAATTCTACACAAATCCGAGAGCATATGCCGCCGAGCAGCGAGTTTGCATGAAAAAAAAACAATGTGCCCCCCCCTGCAGGTATTTGCTGCCACCGCCTCCGGCGCAACGAATGGGTCTGTACGTGTGCCGACTGCTCACGGTGTTCGGACTGTTGATGCTGTTGGGCGGTGCCGTGGCAATTATTGTCGGCTACTGTTGGCCTCGGCATCAAAACATTGAGGGTTGGGTTGGGGATTAATTGGTTAATGAATTTAGCCCGGATTTATATGGGATAAAAAATTTGCCAAATATAGACGCCTATAATATGGGGCCAATCAAAAATGTGAATAATCATGTTAGATATGGTCTAAAAAAGACAAAAAAAAAATTCTCAAAAATGATGAAAAATGGCCAAAAATCACTTCTTTTTTTTAATTTTGGACATCATGACGCTATCCAAAGTCTGCAAAAAAAATATGAATTTCCATGTAAATTGTGTCCCTATTAATCATAATAATGTGCAAAAATTAATTGCTTACTCTAAATAGATTGTACTTTTTAATCATTTAAATTCATGTAAATTATAAAAAAATATTGATATTTTTAAAATTATTTTAAAATTAACAAAAGCATTTTGTCTTCATAATTAAAAATAATTTTTTTTAAATAACAAATTTTAGGGGAGCTGATGAGAATTGCAATTGATCAGGACGAGGAGGGAAATTTCTATGTGCTGCCGGAGCGGCTCACCGAAATTCTCGCTGATCCGATGCACGCATGGAAAATTACCGGTAAAGTTTTCTTTTTTTTGATAACAAAATTTAAATTAAAATTCTTTTGATTTCTGAAAAAATTTCCAACAAAAATTAAACAAAAAGGTGGCATTCTATATCAATTTTTAAACACTAATATACAAAAATTTTTCAAATTTGAAAAATGTTGATTAACACACGCAATCCAAAAAATTATTGTATCAAATATAATTCCAAAACAATAAAAAAGGGTTTTGCGTGTTCGCCGCCGGCGCTTCGTTGATGGCACTTTCGCTGCTGGTGCCAATGTTGGCCCAATGCTGCGGTGGCACGCGCATGGCCGCCTTCACTTCCGGCGACAATACGCCCAACGAGCCGCCCATCCGCGTGTACCCGTGCGGCGGAGCGCAACCGCAGGCCGCCTCGCGGTTCCGCATCGTGCCCGCAAAGTTCACCGGCTCGCACAAAATTTCGCCGACAAAGTGAGAAGGCTTAATGAATAAAATTCATAAAATCCATTAAATTTGGCAAATTATTATGTTTTACTGACATAATGGGGGCGTCTAAAAGATAGTTTTATAATTTGAAAAAAAATTAATATTTTGGATTCATTATTGAGCCTTTCTAGTAAATTAAATTATTTTCCTATACAATTTTTGTGCATAATTTTTATTTAAAAAAATTTTCTTAATTTGAGTATTTTAAAACTTATTTTAAAAAGGGTTAAAATTTTGTTTCAAAGAGAAGGTAAATGTAAATTAAGAAAAGAAATAATCTCATTTAAAAACTTATTAAAATTAGATAAATTTAATTTTTTCTTAGCAAATAATAAAAATATTAACAATTTCAAAAAAATCTAAATTTATAATTATGTTATTTTAGTGCCAGCCCTGTGCCCGTGATGGAGGAGATTGCCAAGGTGCAGCCCGGCTCCAAGAACGCCTCCAAAACGATGTCCCCGTCGGTGGACGAGCAGCTGTTGCTGGACCAATTGGTGGACTCAACGGACGCAAAGCCGCTGATTCGATGATGTAAAATGATGCGCAAGTTGGCATAATGTTTTTTTGATGTTTTCGTTTGAATGAGAGGACGGCGGCGACGGCTGGCGATGGCACAAAATTCCCAAAATTCAAAAATATTAACAACGATCGATCGGACCCTTTTTCATTGTGAGCGAGAAAGCTATGACCATGATGAATAAAATACTGCAATTGAGAATTTCTTGGGTTTTTTTCAAACCAAATCGGGCAGTGAAAGTGCCGTTTTAATTACTGTAGGGACTGGAATGTTTGGGAAAAACCCTGAAACTGGACGGCATTTTAAAAAATTAGAAGCCGAGATTTTTTTCGTCTTTCCATCAAATGCGAAAATTTGTTGCCGAGAAACCCGACCATTGGTGGTGCCATTCGTGAGCTTGGTGAATTTTTCTAGACTAAAATCATGAAAAATAACCCTGATCCACAGTTATTCCAGGTCAGATTCTAATGGAAATAAATGCTTTCCATGCCATTAATTTGTTCATGCAGGATTTGACGAGAGGAGACGGCACTTTATGAATGATAATCACGCATAAATTGAGATTTGATCAGTCAGTTTTTGCGCACTTTTTTAGTCCATATTTTGGCACATTGGGTGTTTTAGTCCATTATTTTAGAGATTTTTAGTTCATATTTTTGCGTTTTTTTATTGAATCCATTTAAATCAGGTCAAGCTTTTCTAAAAATTAGGTAAAAAATAGCGATATAAAGTATTTCTCCAGAAATGGCTGAATTTGGATTTCGTGTCCTCAAAAAGTAAATAATCAATTCAGAAAGAAAAAGTTAAATTAAAAATTTTTAGATTTGCTTAATGTCCTTTATTTTTATTCCAAAATCAAAAATATAATTTAAAAATATTTTAATTAAGCTAAACGTGTGTGCTCTTCAATGTTTTCACTTTTTTTTTGTTGTGAATTTCTTCTTCATCGGCAGGATGGCGAATTTGGGTCAATTTGCTCAGCATCATTAGGTATTTTATCCCTCCGCCGTCGGCACATCCAGTATCCCGTTTTGCCCGAGGGCATTGGGGAGAAAGTCGCGCCGCCCATTCGCCCCGAGGGGACATCCCCGAAACAAATATCCGTTTTCACCCCCCAAATTCCACTCGACCGCATAAACTGCTTGATAAATAAAGCATTACACTTTTGCGATTCATGGGCGGAATGCCATCCAATTCCATCCGATCCATCGTCGTGAGAATGGACCGGGAGGAGACCTTGGGGAGAAATTTTTTGTGTCTGGCGTTGGATCCTTCTTTCGTTTTTTCCCCATTAAAAATGGAAATTTATTTTCGCAAAATTTTGGTGTCCTAACCTAACCTGGCAAATGTCTCAGTCTTAAGCATCGGTCTCATTTTTTGGAATTTGTATTTAATCCAGAACAACTTTTTTTAGAGAGTGAATACGCTATTTAATAAATTTTGTAACTGATAAGACTAAATTTGCAGATTTTTTTAAAGAAAATGCCCAAATTGTTGAACATTCTGCTCATTGTTGCGCTTTCCAGCAGCATCACAATTGATGCACAAACTGCAGACGATGCTGCACAACAAGCTCAACAAGTATCAGAAAATATTGCAGACGAACAACCAAAATGTGGCACCAAAGAGACCGATTTTGCTCCATGCTTACCACGCGAGAAGGCAGACGGACTTTTCAAGTCGGAATTTATTCGTAATTTTTATTCGAAATTTTTTTCTTAAAATTTAATATACCCTTAGGCGCAGTTTTCTGAGATAGAAATTAAATTGCCTATTTGAAAAATTTAAATAAGCCGGATTTTTGACCCGGGCCCGGCTTGTTTTATTTATAACTAGGGTTGCTCCTCGATTCCTCGGGGGCGGGAAAGGTCGGGAACGAAAACCCCGACTAAAAAAAGTCGAGGCTTAGGATCGGGGAGCAACCCTAATTTATACCATCAAGAAGTTTTGTTTATCACTGTTTCTAAAATATATTTGAAAAAAGTTTAAATTTAACAAATTATTTTTTCCTTTTTTTTCAAAAAACAACGATTTCAGTAAAATGTGAGGCCATTTTAAGACATTGCTGTCAGCAATATGTGCCCGCCGGATGCCATCATTTGTGCCAATATGAGACGGATGAGCTGATCGCGCGCAATTTGGTCCGTTCAACGGGCTGGCTGGCTGTGTATTTAAAATAATAAAAATTCTACGATAAAAATAATAAAAATTCTACGATAAAATTAAAAAAAAATAAAAAAAAATTTGTTCAGCTTCTTCAAGCGGTGAAGAGCAAAAAATGCGATCTGAAACACATGGGCACCATTCTGTATTGTGCATCGCAAAATCAGGCGAGCATTTGTCGACAAACCATAAAAATATCCTTTTTAAAATATGAAACAGACTATCTTTAAAATGATAAATTAAATGTAAATAAAAATATAGTATTTAAAATTCGATACAAAGATTTTTATGTTAAATTCATTTTTAATAAACAAAATAAAACTTTGTACCACATTCAAATTACATTAAAAAGAAAAGAACGGATTTTGTTGGAAAATGAAATCTTTACCAAAAATTTCTTTATTAAATTCAGTGGAAGTCTAATTGATTTTTTTTCTATTATTAAGTTTAAGTGATTTTATTTGCAACTCCGAAATTGAAAAATTCGGATTTTCCTGGGGCTTATCGGCTTAACCCTTACAGGATAACCGGAAGTGCTGCTCCCAGTTGAACTTGTCGGACGCCAAGCTGGGCGTCGGTGAGCGCTGCTTGCGCTTCTGCGACCCGGGCGGTGAGGGCGGCATTGCGGCCATCGCACGTTCGGACGTCACGTGCCTGTTCAACTGGAATGGTAATGCAACAATAAAAAATCCCTCGAAATTTTAAAGGTCTTGAAAGCCTGGGCACCCGCATTGGGAAGTCGTCCTTAAAATTTTTTTTTTTTTTAAATATAAAAAAAATCGCAAAAAATCAAACGCGGTTTCTGCTAAAAATTTTAAGAAGGATTTCGAACCCAAAATTTATATATATTTTTCTATTCGGACGCATTTTTTATACAAAAACTAAGATAATTATTTATTAATTAGTGCTTATGTATTGTCATCATGCGGGCATCAAACTGGTCTGATGATGGATGGATTTAATATTCGGATTGATTCAACAAATTTGCATGTTTTATTAAATTTGAAAATGTATTTAATTAAAATTAAAATGTATTATATACTTCATTGTTAGGGAACGGATTTATTAGATCGACTTTTTATTTAACATAAATTTATATTTTGACTTTTTGAGAATAAATCCATATTTCACCATTTGCGAATTTTAGTCAATATTTTGACATTTTTGAGTCTCTAAAATTTACTGAAAAAAGTTTCAAATTTTTGAGATAACGACATGGCATAAAACCACAAAAAATATTGTGTTCATCCCTAAAAAGCCAATCCCTTTCATTATTTATAGAAAAATTTCGCTAACTAAAATCGATTAAAATTTAATTGTATCTTTATTATAAATTTTTGATGCTCTTCCGGACCATCTTGGTTAGCAAAACGGTCCCAGCCTTAGTGCATCGTTAGACTCCTAAAATGAAATCAAAAATTTCCGAAAAAGCGCTTACTGTCGATTTCATTGGACAGTATTTGTTTATGTTTTGATCGTTCTCGGCTACAAATTTTTGTTGTTAAGTAAATACAAAAATAATACAAAAAACCGCTGATTTATTTCAGCTTTAATTTTGGTTAACAATTTTCCTAAACACTGCGCCAAATTGAAAAGAAATATGTAAAAACAATTATGAGAGTGCTCCTCAACCTGCACCAGCAGACAAACATCAACTTCAGGCGTTTTGCTCGTTCGGGAATGTGTCGTACACATAAGTGTATGATATATGTCAGCAACCCTTCTAAGTCGGCGATCAGCCAGCCAGGAGAGACGGCGGCAAACGACAAGTAAAGCATTAAAAATTCCTTGAAAAATAAAAAATAAATGGTCCCATAAGCAAAAATGGACAAAATCTTATTAGTTGGGCTCGAAGTGAACTGCCGGGGCACAGAATTTGCCGCTGATTTCGCACAAATGCAAGGACCAAACCATTTCAGACAAGAAAAAGTGCGCAAAACCCGGACAATAATTATACATAACATGTTACGGCATTTAAAAACAATTCATTTTATTTGCCGCTCGAAGTAAGACCGTCGGGAGTCTTGAATTCCAATTTTTGCAGGTATCCGACTTTGCGAGCACAGTGCCCGCTGAGTCGGTGATCGCCCGCTCGTTCTTCGCACATTGTCCCATGCCCCAACCAACCCATATACCATACACCCACCCACAACCATTATGCTTTTTGTTATCTGCCAACCCGAATACTTTGTGTCCAGGCTTAAATAAAGGCACGCTGCAGAGATCGAATATAGGATTGAATAAAATTGGAATCATTAGAATGGTGAAATGTTTTTAGAAAAAGCCACAAAATTCATGAGGTAATTAGACGACATTTTCAACAGTCTATCATTTAGCGGCTAGATTCTAAAAGTTCTAAAATGGCGAGCAATGAATAGCAAAATATAAAATTGTGCCAAGAGATTTGCGAATTTAGCGACCAAAATGGTACAAGGTCGGCGTTACAAATCCGTGTGTGTGATGTTTCGCGTAACTTCCTTCACACTGGTCCGATCTGCTCGTTTTTTATGCCAATTTGAAGCGCTCGATGAGTAGATGCTATCATTAAGTGATAGCTTGACGATTGGACAATGCACAAAAATGTTATGGCCAAATAGGTTAAAAATTTCTACACATGTTTACCTAAAAGTCGCAAGCGACTTCGTCAAAGTAAACATTATTTGCAAATATTCAACATAGCAAAAAATTATCAAAATGTATGCATATATTTTAGGATCAGCCATTTTGATGGCTCCACTGTCCAGGCTTAAATAAAGGCACGCTGCAGAGATCGAATATAGGATTGAATAAAATTGGAATCATTAGAATGGTGAAATGTTTTTAGAAAAAGCCACAAAATTCATGAGGTAATTAGACGACATTTTCAACAGTCTATCATTTAGCGGCTAGATTCTAAAAGTTCTAAAATGGCGAGCAATGAATAGCAAAATATAAAATTGTGCCAAGAGATTTGCGAATTTAGCGACCAAAATGGTACAAGGTCGGCGTTACAAATCCGTGTGTGTGATGTTTCGCGTAACTTCCTTCACACTGGTCCGATCTGCTCGTTTTTTATGCCAATTTGAAGCGCTCGATGAGTAGATGCTATCATTAAGTGATAGCTTGACGATTGGACAATGCACAAAAATGTTATGGCCAAATAGGTTAAAAATTTCTACACATGTTTACCTAAAAGTCGCAAGCGACTTCGTCAAAGTAAACATTATTTGCAAATATTCAACATAGCAAAAAATTTGGGAGTGAGAGGAGGTTTGGCGGTGCCGATAGGCGCCGCCGGGGGAATTACAAAAATAAGCAATCTTTGTTAAGAAAAAATAGAGAAGACTGACCAAATGAATGATTAAAAAATGCACCTCTAAAAATGGATTTTGCCCATCCCCGGGCGGTGATCCCCGTTCCCCGGTTTGTTCATCCCCGAAAACGGGGATCCCCGGTTTGTCCGTCCCCGGTATCCCCGTCCCCGGTTTGTCCGTCCCCGGTATCCCCGTCCCCGGTTTAACCGGAGATCCCCCCCCCCCCGGCTCTTACCCTAATTAAATAACTTTCAGACTATTTTTAGAATAAAAAATTTTCTACAATGTATCTTTAAAATTCAATTTTTTCCTAAACCAAAGATCACGATGAATTCAGCTGACTAATGAACCCAAGTGTCCTAACAATTTTGATCGTATTTTATGAGCTTTTCAAACACCAAACAAAAGCAAACACGCGAACAAAACAACAAAACAGCAAAAGTCAATTCGGCTCCATTGGTAACAAAGCATTGTGCTTTTATTGCTTGGTTACTGCTGCTCGCCATCAAAGATTGAGGAACATAAATTATTGATAATTTGGTTGAAATTTCATTATTATTCACTGTATAAAATTTGATAAAATATTAGTAACCAAAATTTTAAAAATACGGGCAATTTTTGAATATTTTGCCGCGCGTAACAGCAGATATCTTCATGCGACACCGGCCAATTCGTGATGTTGTGGACAATATGCACTGAAAATAGAATGTAAGTGCACCAATTTGCCTAATATTTAATTTTTACGTCTTGTTTAGTTGAAATATAGGCGTTGCACGTCGTAGTTGTTCCCCCATGCCATCCCAACCCATCAGTCGCAATACGTCACCACGCCACGTTGGAAATGCGCGAATAGAAAATCGTGGCAATCTGAAAAAGCAAAAGATATAGTCCAACATTGCAAAATTTGTTTTAGAAGAGAGGCAAACCCAAAATTCGTACATTTAAATCGAAATTGTCTTCAATTTTTATATTGAGTTTTGAATCGAACCGAAAAACAAAAACCTCAAAATGATCGAAATCAAAACGAAAGGCTTCAAAGTGGAACAAAAATATATCGTAAATTTTTTTTGTCTTTAAATTATTCTAATTTCTTTTCCTAAATTCTATTTTTAAAGACAACCGATATAAATTTTTGTTAATTCCACGCAATTTTCATAATCAGATTAGTTAAATTTTCTAAAGTTTTCCCGCCCGCACTTATTGGCAATAGTGTTCGGCACGGTACGGTATTACCGCGGTATTTTACGGTATTATCTACCGACCGAAAAAATTTAAGAGATTTCGGTATTTTTCGGTATCGGGTTTTTACCGAAATACCGATACCGAATACTGACCGAGAAAATTTTTGACATTTCGGTATTTTTCGGTATCGGTATTTTATCCCGACCCACCCTATTCTAGCCTTTTGATAAAACATTGAAAAGTTTAATTTTGCAGTCTTCATTCATTTGGCAACAGTTCGAGATTTTGATCACATTTAACTTGACAAAGATGACTCTTTGTCATTAAAAATTTTGTAATTTGTCTGCTTCTTAATTTTCAGGGCTTTAATTCGCTGATCACTGTGTCCGGCAACAAGCCCAGGGCAGACCTTGTCATTAAGGTGCTTGCTATTTTTCAGCTTTAAAATGAAAAAATCGAGCAATTTCGGGATTTTGAATCCAACCTCGCGCAGGGCCCAAGGGAAGGGAGTTGGGAATGCACCCTTCCCACTAATTAAACTCAATTCAAAATAAAAAAAACTGGGTGACGCGGTTCAGAAAGTTTATTTCCATTCACAATAAAATGCCAAAGTAGCAATGATCAAAAACGAAGCCCGGGAATCCGGGGGAGAGGGGTGAGGATGGCGAGCTTGAGGGGAGAGAACTGAAAGGAAGGATGGCCCCCATCTATTATGATTAGAGACCGGAAAGTTCGACCCAAACAAAATTTGGTCAAAACTTTTGGGTTTTGATTTCTTTTGGGTTGTGCTCCAATTTGGACCAAACAAAATTTGGTCAAAACTTTTGGGTTTCTCTTGGTTTTGAGACTTACGATTTTTTTAAATAAAATTTTATTCAAAGCATTGTTTTACCAGTGATAACAAAAGTATGTAATTATTAGATGCTCTGGCTAGAAATTTATTTTTAATTTGTGGTGTTTTGTTGTGTTCGCTAATTTGAATATATAAAACCGGAAGACGGTACCCAAAAGTTTTGTACCAAAATAGCTGGAAAATGCCCAAAAACTTTGTACAAAAATGGGCTTGGACCCAACAAAATTTGGTCAATAATATTGGTAAAAATTTTATACAAAACAACCCAAAAAATGTTTTGGTTTTGGGTTTTGGTCCGGACTCTAATTATGATCAGACCATTATAGAGGTTGGAATTCATTAGTCGAGGAGTGGGGCACGGTGTAGATTGGAATGTAGATTTGATGAGTGGTGGGAAATCGGAAATGCGAGGGGAGCAATGGGAAAATGCGAGGGGAGCAACGGGACGGAAATGCAAACAGCGGAGAGGGGAATTCACATGTAAACTTTATGGCCCAGTGGATTTGTCCTTTGACCATAGCTCGCCTTACACGAAGGATGAGCGAGGCTTCCTTCTCTGACCGAGAACACTCTCAAAATGGACTTGAAGACCAAAAGGGAGAAAAGGGTTTCGGGGGGGAATTGACTTCCTTTGAGATTTTACCAAGAAATTCGTTCAGGACTAAGGCTGTCGGTTTCAAACCGAACCGAACCGAGACCGAAAACCGGTGTTTTTCGGTTCAGTTATCGATTCGGTTAACCGAAAATTTTTTGAAACCGACAGCCTTACTCAGGACCAATTAACCAACTTTCTTCGCTAAAACAAACAAAGAGGAAAAGGAAATGTGATTCGAATGGATTAATTGAATGGTCGAATGGTTACTGAATGGTAATTTGTGAGGAAAAGCCCTTACTATTATAGGCTTTAAAGGGGCGGGGCGTAAGGGCACAAATTGCAAGGGATCAAAAATCACGGGAGAGAGAAATAACTGAAATTTAATCGAGTCGATTTTCCGCCTGAAATCGATTCGACCCTTCTTTTCCACTGTCGTCGGAACGGTCAAAGAAGCACAACTCAAAGTCCGCCAACACATCCGTCGTCATGAACATGGCACCGGGGACCTGTGCCGGTTTTGTAAAGTCACCAATTCACGTGTCACAGTATTACGCTCAAAAACGAAGGGAATTTTAGAAACTGAAATTTGGGTATTGGACTAAGAGGCCGGAATGTGTTTTTGCGTTAGATCTCCTAGTTTTTTGTAACAAATTCTCAAAAAATCAACGCCGAGATTTCGTTTTGATCCAGGCCCAATCCGGGAACACAAAACAGAGCCAAATTTTCAGCTATCATGTACATCCTCTTTCACTTTGTATTCAACAGCCTTGTGAAATTTGGATACTCGATTAAGGCCAGAATGTGTTCGGCTTAGATTCTTTCTACATTTCTTTGAATTAAATTTTCAAAAAATCGACTATTTTTTGATCAGATGGGCGGAAAGCAGTGGTCGCTCTGTATTTGGGGTCTTCGAATCCTTATGCAGAGGAGTTAAAGTTGGCAGTTTAAAGCAAAAGCGCATGCTCAAAAAATATTTTTTATATTAACTTGAGACAAAACGATGACCGGGATCAATGGATAATTTAAACATTTACAATAAATGACATTTATTACTATATTTACAATATTTTGGGGAAAGAATAATCCTCTTTTTTATCGTCCTATCATAAGTCTTAAAAATTTCAATGATTTAATTTGAAGGGCACTCCACAACTTCGTTCTGCTGCTGCTGCTGCTGCTGTTCGCGAACACTCGGGTCTTTTTCGGGGGATAACGGGGTTTTCCTCTCCGACCTAATTTGTTTGGATTGTATTCGTTTGGTTAGTGTTTGGTCCCAATAAAGCGATATTGAAGGGCGTTCGAATTCGGATCAGAGTTGTCCCGTGACCCCTATATTGAGTATTGCTTATTGCTATTTTCTCCACTCAACGAAGCGGGACGAAATATATTACGCACCAAATGCACCATGTCCTCCTACCTTTGAGTTCTGGTCTCCCCACTTTCCAGACGCACCGAACAAACACACCCAAGCCGTTTAAGTATTTAGGCGAATTGATAAATGGGAATGACAAAACAATTAAAACAGTCAACGAATAAAAACGTCTCATTCAATTAAATAAATGAATTTTTTCGATTAACTTTTCAAGAGGAATTTATCGTTATAAATAATTCAGCGAAGGTGTTTCTTTCTCCATTGTAAGTAAACGCATAATTTTAAGTGATTTAAATTTTTATTCATTGAAAATTCTGAACAAAGTTAAACAATGGAGAAAGATTTGATAAACAAAATTAAGAAAATACAATAAATAAGCAAATTAAATATCGCGGAGATTTGTTCGATTTGGAAAGTGCAAATTGTATGAAGATGGAAAAACAAAAAACAGCAACAATAAAAGTGAAGCGAGGGACAGAAGCAAGAAATGGTTAACAACGAATTGTCCTGGAAGACCGAAAATCAACCTTTTTCCCGATTCCAATCAACAGCAAATTTAATTGAATTTTTTGAATTTTGCGCGGCGGATTGGAAGTTTATGAAAAAATGTCTTCGGAATTAAATCGAAATTTGAAAAATCAAAACATCGACAAAATTGAAATTGTAAAGCGGGGGACAGACGCAAGAAACAATTATTTTAAGAAAAACAGTGTTTTCATGAAAAATTTTTGGAGTCGAGATCGAGAATCCCGAGCTTTTTTCGAGCGAGACTCGAGAAGAGATTCTCGAAAAAATCTCGGAGCACGAAAAATCCGGTTTATTCGGGACGAGATGTCGAGATTTTTCTCGAGAATCTCGTCAAGATTTTTCGAGATCTCGTCTCGACCGGTCGCTAGGTGGAACTGGCAAATTTTCAATCAATCGAGAAGACAGACCCGAATGAATGTATTTTTAAAAAAATGCACCCCTAAAAATGGATTTTGTTCATCCCCGAGCGGGGATTCTTAAGTAAATTCAATAAAAACGAAAATGCATCCTTAAAATTCAATTATTTTCTAAACCAAAAAATGCATTTTTGTTTGACAAAAAATCCACCCCAAAGATTGAATTTTTCGCAAAATTTTTTGTTTTGATTTTTCACGTGTCATATTACGCTCAAAGGCGAAGGCAATTTTTTGAAGCACGCCGAGATTTCGTTATCGCCTTTTCTAGGATCACAAAAATAAAAGCCCCACTAAAATTGTCTCCATTTCCCGCCGGCGCCTATCGGCACCGCCGACTCCTCCCATTCCTAAAAAAAATTTAAAACATACCACCAAATAAAATTTCGCCTTTTAAAATGTTTTTGGTGATATTGAATTGTGATTTTGAGTTGCTGGGCCTCCTAAAGACAAATTGTCACGATGAATTCAGCTGACTAATGAACCAAAGAGTCCTAAAATTTTGACCCTATTTTTATGCGCTTTCCAAACACCAAACAAAAGCAAACACGCGAACAAAACAACAAAAGTCAATTCGGCTCCATTGGTAACAAAGCATTGCTTTTCTTGTTCGGTTACTGCGTTGGACGTCGTAGTTCTTCCCCCTACAATACGGACACCGGCCTAACTTTTGTTGCATAAACAACATCGCGCAATCCACAGAAGCAGTGTCCGCACGGTTCCAACGCATGGTTGACCTGTGGATAAAAGCTCAAGTTAGGTACCTTAACTGCACCACCTTTTTGCACCTTTCTTGGCATGCTGAACGGTTTCCAGCTCAACGAAGGCGTAATGGTTGCCATCCCAACCCATCAGTCGCAATACGTCCACCACGCCCACGTTGGAAATGCGCGAATAGAAAATCGTGGCAATCTGAAAAAGCAAAAGATATAGTCCAACATTGCAAAATTTGTTTTAGAAGAGAGGCAAACCCAAAATTCGTACATTTAAATCGAAATTGTCTTCAATTTTTATATTGAGTTTTGAATCGAACCGAAAAACAAAAACCTCAAAATGATCGAAATCAAAACGAAAGGCTTCAAAGTGGAACAAAAATATATCGTAAATTTTTTTTGTCCGGTTTGATTTTTAAATTATTCTAATTTCTTTTCCTAAATTCTATTTTTAAAGACAACCGATATAAATTTTTGTTAATTCCACGCAATTTTCATAATCAGATTAGTTAAATTTTCTAAAGTTTTCCCGCCCGCACTTATTGGCAATAGTGTTCGGCACGGTACGGTATTACCGCGGTATTTTACGGTATTATCTACTGACCGAGAAAATTTAAGAGATTTCGGTATTTTTCGGTATCGGGTTTTTACCGAAATACCGATACCGAATACTGACCGAGAAAATTTTTGGCATTTCGGTATTTTTCGGTATCGGTATTTTATCCCGACCCACCCTATTCTAGCCTTTTGATAAAACATTGAAAAGTTTAATTTTGCAGTCTTCATTCTTCGCACATTGCTCGCACATTGAATGGTTCAGATTCGAATAAAAGTGCTACCAACCGATTCCTCTCGTCGAGCTTAGTAAGAATTCGCAAAATTATGTGCCGGAAACCACTATGAAGAAAATTATGAACTACCAATTGTTTGGCCAAAATAGGTTGGTTGACATTGTGTTTTTTGAGTTTGTTTTGATAATTTATTGAAATTTCAAGTGCAATTTTAGCCAAATTATTCAACATTAGCTTAATTTCAAATTTATCCATTTATCTAAATTACTTTGCAAGCTTTTATTGAATGGGTGCGAAATATATGTGTGAAACGTCCTTTTTTCCCCCAGTGTGCGAAACGTCCGTTTTTTCACTAGTGTGCGAAATGACCGAGTGCCAAATGTCCGGTGTGCCAAATGTCTTTCCCCCCAAAAATTGCCCAATATGAATTATAAGTATTGAATAAAAGTTTTTGTTCATTTGAAATTGAAATTCAAAATTTCTAAAAAATACCGAATACCGATCCGTATACCGAATTTTTTTGGTCGGTATTTTTTATTTTCGGTATTTTTTCGGTATTTTACCGAAATACCGATACCGATAATTTTTTGGAATTTCGGTATTTTTTCGGTATCGGTATTTTACCGAAATACCGGTACCGAATACCGACCGAACTCCCTCCTAAATAAAAATTTCCTGGTATTGACAGACCTCCTCACGTCGAAGCAAAGGAAGATGTGTGCGGTATTCTTCAATGCCCTCGACGTGCAGAATTGGCATTTGGTTTAAAGATGGCGGCGGCCGTGGCAGCACTTCTTCCTTTTGAGTGCTCCAATCACAATTAAAGAATTCGTCGTCATAAGCAGACATTTTATTAAAAGATTCAAGACCTAATGAAAAGGAATGAATATCATAATATACATTTTTCGATAAAATGCACCACGGCTTCCGTTCTCGTCGGGGGGGGGGGGGGGGAATAAATGCCGGAAAATGGGACGGACAGTGCGCCGAGAGGGCTCTCATCGGACGGGAGAATAGTAAATACGAGAAGAACCAGCTTCCCCTCTCCTTTCTTCCTCGGAGGGGGGACTCTCCTACTCACCCCTTTTGAGTGCTGATGCTTCCAGCCCTCCATTTTCAGCAAGCGCATTGTTTCCCCCGAGGAGAGGGGCAAAAAAACTGCCCTATTTTCAATCCCGGTTAATCCCGATCCCGGTTTTGAAAAGGTTAAATCCCGCTCACGATCCCGGTCCCTGTTCGAGATGCTGGTCCCGATCCCGATCTTGGCTTTTACGACCCCGGTCAATCCTGGTTTTTACCAAAAATCCCGACCCACCCTATTCTAGCCTTTTGATAAAGCATTGAAAAGTTTAATTTTGCTGTCTTAATTTATTTGGCAACAGTTCGAGATTTTGATCACATTTAACTTGACAAAGATGACTCTTGGTCATTAAAAATTTTGTAAATTTGTCTGCTTCTTAATTTTCAGGGCTTTAATCCGCTGATCACTGTGTCCGGCAACAAGCCCAGGGCAGCCCTTGTCATTAAGGTGCTTGCTACTTTTTCAGTTTTAAAATGTAAAAATCGAGCAATTTCGGGATTTTGAATTCAACCTCGCGCATGATATGCAACAAGGATATAACGGTATTCTAAAAAAAATCTCCAAACTCTGAAATCCGGCCCCAATGCAAACTATTTTTGAGCTTTGCCCGAGTGGGGGAGCAAAAAGCGTCCTCCGGTATCACATGGTCAACCCTTGGTGGCAACCCGCGAATTATACTGCGCAACGGTGGCGCACTGATTTTGATGGAGTGCAAAGTGAAAAGTGGCAAAAACAGTAAAATTAAAAAGTTTTAATGAAAACTTTAATTCATTTTTAACTGAAATTAAAAAGAAAATTTTTTTATATTTTAAAGAAATTTTATTTAGATTTTTAAGAAAAAACCATGAATTAATTCCATTGAATTAAATAATTTAAGCAAAAAAAAGAGCCGCCGAGAGAAAAGCAGCACAACGCGAATTTACAGTGTATTGTGGAGTGAGTTAATATTAGAGTTTCCGCGTCCGGGGTTGTTGGTCAAAATGGAGCTCAGATTCGGATTCTACGCCCTTGTATACCCCTAACAAAATCTTTTTGTCGACGTTTTAAAAATTTTTATTTATTTTTGGGTATTTCGTGGTTTTTGGCTGGCTGCTTGAGTGTTGCGTAGCTTGGGTGTTTCGTGGCGCAGCGGCGTGGGTCACGGTCGGTTTTAAACTGGGGGTTTATTTTTAAAAAGTTTATTTTGGCCAAAATGTGAGTTGTTAAATCATGTGGCGGAAAGTGCCCAAAATAGTAAAGCCTGGGTTTTGTTCAACCTCATTCGAATTTCTTTCCAAAAGTTGTGGAATAGTGCAGGACCCAAGGGAAGGGAGTTGGGAATGCACACCTTCCCACTAATTAGCTCGGAGACTGCGGTTCAGAAAGTTTAGTTCCATTCACAATAAAATGCCAAAGTATTGGACCCAAACAAAATTTGGGCAAAACTTTTGGGTTTTGATTTCTTTTGGGTTGTGCTCCAATTTGGACCAAACAAAATTTGGTCAAAACTTTTGGGTTTCTCTTGCTTTTGGACTTACGATTTTTTTAAATAAAATTTTATTCAAAGCATTGTTTTGACCAGTGATAACAAAAGTATGTAATTATTAATATTTGTAATTGATAATGCCGAATTCGAGCCAAAATCCAGCAAAGGAACCTTGACTTTCCCAAGTGCACCCCTAAAAATGGACTTTTTTCAAAACTAAAAATTTTCCCCGCCAAAAATGGAATTTTTTAAAATTCTCCATATTTTGAAATTTTTTTGACTGAATTGCTTTTTGAATTGAAATTTTTATCAAAAAGAAAGAATTTATTTAATAAATATCGCAAAAAATTTTTTTGATTACTTTACACCCCTAATTTTGGGACTTTTTAAGAACTATCTAGGCCATTTTTAGTGCCTATTTTGAGGTCTTTAAGAAACTTTTAAACTAACTATTTTGGGGGTTTTAGGAACTAAAAATGCCATTCCCATCCCTACTCATTGCCCTCCGGGGGTCTTCTCATTCGAAAGAGGACAGGTGGTTGGTCATTTATTTATTCCCTCTCGCAACATGCCATCCCAATGCCACTAAAAATGCCATTCTCATCCCTACTCATTGCCCTCCGGGGGATTCGAAAGAGGACAGGTGGTTGGTCATTTATTGATTCCCTCTCGCAACATGCCATCCCAATGCCACTAAAAATGCCATTCTCATCCCTACTCATTGCCCTCCGGGGGTCTTCTCATTCGAAAGAGGACAGGTGGTTGGTCATTTATTGATTCCCTCTCGCAACATGCCATCCCAATGCCACAAAAAATGCTTTCCGCAAGGCCACTGATGCAAACTCTGTTTTAGATGCTCTGGCTAGAAATTTATTTTTAATTTGTGGTGTTTTGTTGTGTTCGCTAATTTGAATATAAAAACCGGAAGAAGACACCCAAAAGTTTTGTACCAAAATAGCTGGAAAATGCCCAAAAATTTTGTACAAAAATGGGCTTGGACCCAACAAAATTTGGTCAATAATATTGGTAAAAATTTTATACAAAACAACCCAAAAAATGGTTTGGTTTTGGGTTTTGGTCCGGACTCTAATTATGATCAGACCATTATAGAGGTTGGAATTCATTAGTCGAGGAGTGGGGCACGGTGTAGATTGGAATGTAGATTTGATGAGTGGTGGGAAATCGGAAATGCGAGGGGAGCAATGGGAAAATGCGAGGGGAGCAACGGGACGGAAATGCAAACAGCGGAGAGGGGAATTCACATGTAAACTTTATGGCCCAGTGGATTTGTCCTTTGACCATAGCTCGCCTTACACGAAGGATGAGCGAGGCTTCCTTCTCTGACCGAGAACACTGTCGGAATTTGAGGATTCCGGTCGATCAAAATTTGATCGACTGATGGGGAAGTGATAAGGGAAGGGCAAGTTCACTACCCCCCCCCCTCACTCATGCACATGTTTACCCCCCTCCCCCCTCCAAATGTCACTCATCGTTTGCCACTACCCCCCCCCCCCCCCTCCAATCACGCCACCAAAGAACACTCCAATGTCCCTCTTCTGTGGGCAGGGCTCTTATCAACCCCAACGTACTTTGATTCCGTTCATCAACAAATGGCCCCCATAAATACACTCACCCAAGCAATCCACCAATCATTTCTCTTCCAATTGTACAACCATTGTCCCCACAATGTCGAGCAGTTCAACTGCACCTCCCACCCCAAACATTTGCTTGGCCCCGCCCCGTTGTTCTCCCAGCACTGCTTGAGGCCCGGCCCCTTCCAATTTCCTTCCATTGGGCAAACCCCTTCAATACACACATTTGCCCAATTGCCCCTGCGGGGCATTCATAAACTTGCGGTCCTTCGAGGCCAAAAGTTTGATCACATTTCACTGTGACCAATTTCCCCCACTTCCCCCAATTCATTTCGTGCCAATCCAAACATGCCACAATTCAATACAGCACATTTGCCCCAACCTTGGTCCGGGCCCAATTGTCACTCACATTTCAATTGCCCCCGGCTTTTGCCTTCCACTCACTCACACACATCACTCAATTGTCCCTTTTCCGGGCTCCACCAATTGTCCCGGGATTCCAACTTCCGCCCCAGTGAACAATTCATTTGGGGATCATTCATTGTAAATAGGTTTAATTACCCAAGTTTGAGAGCGAGAGAATAAAACACACATTGAATTCATTTTCTTCGTCTTATTGCTTTTGGCGACCGTGTTCGCCACCGTCCCCCCACGCTCCTCCACCAACCAGCCCGGCCCCAATTCCGACATGGCGACCCTGTGGCAGCGACGATCGAATCAGCATCAACTTCAGCATCCCCAGCGGCACTGAACGACGGGCAACAACAAACCGCGCCCACAGCGACTCTACGGACTCAGCACAATCCGGTAGAATCGGGGGGACGGAAATTTGGGGATTAAGGGATATAGCTTCTGTCCTTTGAGGCGGAAACTATTATCCGTAGAACAAGGAGTAGTCGAGGTCCTTTGAGGCCCGGACTACATTCACGTACACGGAAGGGGTGCTCACGAGGGCTAGTGGAGGATTAGTAACTGTCCTTTGAGGCAGTCACTAAAGCCGTAGGGGGAAGCAATAAGTACTCCTTGTCCAACAGGCAAGGAGTAATCAAACTTGGTGGGTGGGTCCAACAAACTTGAAGCCCTCTGAGGCCGAAAGTTTGCCATTAAATCGAGTGTACTACACCAGCGGTCCTTTGAGACAACTGGTGTCAGTCTCACAACCGGCGCAACCGCAAGCGTCCGGCACAGCAATCGATCCAGGACAACAAACCGAAGCAACAGCAATTCAACAAAGCAGCAATGTCCGGACCCATCCAACGGCGAATCAGCGCCGCATTGAAGACAATCAGCAAGGCACGCAATGCCACCGAACTGGACGTTCAACCGGACTCCGCACATCCGGCCTGGGAAACTGCGATCCTGCTCGAATCCCAGGTGGATCGCATCGGCAAAGAAATCCGCATCATCGAGGTGCATTTGGATGAAATGCGCGAAGCGTTATCGGCATGGTCGGAACTCATCCGTTCCCTTTCGTCAAAAGAGCGCGAAGCAGAGGAAACCGACTACGTCGCCTTCGACAAGAAGGAAAGAATTGCCGAACGCTACGACGAAGCAACTACCAAGCTGCGCGATCTGCGGGATTTGGAAACCCGCCTCAGCGTCAACGCCAAGATGTGCCAAAGTAAAGTCGACAGAGAAATCAAAACAGAGCAGGCAACACACCCAATGCAAATGGCATCAGCACCATCCTTCACCGCGCCATTCTACCAATTTCAGCCCATACAGCTGGAAAAGTTTGACGGCAACAAAAGGAAATGGCCGGAATTCTACGAGAGCTTCAGATCGGCGATCGGCAGCCACCAAGCAATCGGCAAAACGGAGAAATTCAATCTCCTGCGCAACATGCTCAGCGGAGAAGCTCGGGAGCTTGTTGCCGGCTTCCGCTTGGAAGACAAAAACTACGACGTGGCACTTCACCTACTGAAGGACACGTACGGCGCACCGGAGGAGCACATGCGAGCACTCCACTTCGAGTTGGCGAATTTGAAAGCCTGCAAAAACCTGCGCGACACGCAGGACTTCCTTCTGCAGCTCGAACGGCTCACGCGAGAGCTGAACAACGCCGGTGAGGACATCGAAGGTCCGCCGACATTTCTCATGCTGGAGAAGAAGCTTACCCCATCATTCCTGCGCACCATACTCAACAGAAAGGCCGAGGATCCAAGCAACTGGACAACCACAAAGTTCCGTGACGTGCTGAACGACGCCGTCCGGAGAGAAACACAAATTCAAGAAGTGATGGGAGAGTACGGCCATCATCAAGAACAATTCGACCGAACAAGCAACCAAGCAACGCACACCCAACCGCAGAGAGCACACAACGAAGCAACAACGAGCAGAAGCAACAATCAAGTTCCGATACAACGAGAATACACATTCGAAACATACAGAGGGAACACCCTAAACCCGGAACAACATGATCACAAATTCATTACGTCAACGGTTGAGGAGACACAACAATGGCACAGCGAAATGCCACCGCAACGCAGGCCCCAACCGCAAGGACAACAGATAAATCACGAACAGCAATTCCGCGCAACGAATCACAATGAGTTCTACACGCAAGAAACAGAGAGGGAACCTCCGTATCCCTGCATCTTCTGCGCCTGCGATCATTGGCACGAGGAATGCCAACTATTCAGTACCGTCCAACAACGGCTCGACATCATTCGGGAGAAACACTTGTGTTTCAAATGCCTAAAGCCAAATCATCAAGCGTACGAATGTCCACGTCCGAACAAGTGCTACAAATGCAAGCAACTGCACCCGACATCACTCTGTTGGGAGGGCAACCAAGGCCCACCACAAAACACAGCGGCAATAAGGGGTCAACTAAACAACGGCAACGAAGCGGACTCCGTGCCACAACAAATGTGCAACGTCGTCAGAGGCGACGACTCCTGCGCACTACTCATGACAACAACATCAACAATCTTCAATCCAGCGCAACCGCACCGCAGCATGATGGCGACAGTGTTCATCGACCCAGGAAGCCACCGATCTTTCATCACCAAGCAAGCGGCAAAACGACTGAAATTGCCAGTAGTCCACACTGAAGAATGCCACTTAACCAGCTTTGGCTCTCGAAAGGCGAAGAAGTACATCAGCAATCTGGTCAAGCTCGGAATTTACGGCGAAGGCAGAGACCGACTTATCGTCAACCTCAACGCACTACCGTTTCTGGTCAACGACCTGCCCGTGATCCAATTAAACGAATTGGACAGTGCACAGCTTCAACGCACGAAGCTTTCGCCACCACATTTTGAAAGGCAGCCCGACATCATGTTGGGCATGGATGTCTGGCACGAACTCAACGTTCGTCCGATCAAACGCCTACCAAGCGGCTTTGTGTTGTGCCAATCAACAATCGGCAAAATCCTCAGCGGATCGGGACGCATCGAACTGACCCACGCGGCTCACGTCACGTTCGTCGGCCCAGTACATGACCAACACACAGCCACACCAAATCAAACAAACCGCTACGAGCCGACATCAAAACAGCGCAACAAAGCAAAGGGAAATCCTTCTTCTGGTCAGAAGAAGAAGAAAAAAACCCGGCATCCTGTACACACAAACCCGAACCCGACAACCAGCGTTGAATCAAGCGCAACGGTTTCAAACGACGAGAAACGCCGACAAGAAAAAGACAAAGCACTTCTCAGACAGCACCAACGGAACAAGCTGTTCTCAAACACAGCACGGCTGCGCATCACCGTTACTCACCCAGCAGCAACTCAGGCAAAGAAGCCACCATTCATCGACCTAACGTCAGACGGCAACAACAGCGACAGATCAACTTCATCCGACTTGGAAATCATCGAGACACCGAAAAGCAACCCAGTTACGGCGGATCAGAAGCCATCAACATCGAAATCAACGAGACAACGCGCACGAGGGATCAACCAAACATTTGGCGCGCTCATGATCATCAGCTTCATCGGACTGATGGCCATTCATCCAATCGCAGTGGACACAACAAATGGGCAGCCGCGCGCCGCCCCAACCAGAGCGCAACCCTGGAGTACGGCGACACCTGATACATGGCCCCAAACGCCGACAAAGCCATGGCCAAATTCAACAGCGCAATTACGTCCCGCGGCATGGCCGTGGCCAGCATTCACTTGGGAACGCGAAATCCTACCACCGCCAACCACAAAAAGGAAAAAGGTGCGGCAAACAACGCAACGGAACGCCGCAACCCATCAGCACATCGGATCTACTCTGGACAACCAACCACCACTTCGCGACAAACAATGGAAACGCATCCAGAAACAACGCGGATCGACAATCGGCACACTCCCAGCAAATCAATCACCTTCCTCAACAAGTTGGAATCCGACGAGTACAACAGCGACAAAACATCCGCAACGAACAAAAGTCAAAGGCGGCCATGCACCTCGAAGAAAGTGCAACGAGCAAACGACAAACGAGGCGAGCGAGCAGACCGATGGAGCAAGAAAGACGAAAGAACGAGGACGAGCCAGATGCGCAAGACGGGCCCTCCCTTTCTTTTCGCGCGGGAGTGTCGGAATTTGAGGATTCCGGTCGATCAAAATTTGATCGACTGATGGGGAAGTGATAAGGGAAGGGCAAGTTCACTACCCCCCCCCCCTCACTCATGCACATGTTTACCCCCCTCCCCCCTCCAAATGTCACTCATCGTTTGCCACTACCCCCCCCCCTCCAATCACGCCACCAAAGAACACTCCAATGTCCCTCTTCTGTGGGCAGGGCTCTTATCAACCCCAACGTACTTTGATTCCGTTCATCAACAAATGGCCCCCATAAATACACTCACCCAAGCAATCCACCAATCATTTCTCTTCCAATTGTACAACCATTGTCCCCACAATGTCGAGCAGTTCAACTGCACCTCCCACCCCAAACATTTGCTTGGCCCCGCCCCGTTGTTCTCCCAGCACTGCTTGAGGCCCGGCCCCTTCCAATTTCCTTCCATTGGGCAAACCCCTTCAATACACACATTTGCCCAATTGCCCCTGCGGGGCATTCATAAACTTGCGGTCCTTCGAGGCCAAAAGTTTGATCACATTTCACTGTGACCAATTTCCCCCACTTCCCCCAATTCATTTCGTGCCAATCCAAACATGCCACAATTCAATACAGCACATTTGCCCCAACCTTGGTCCGGGCCCAATTGTCACTCACATTTCAATTGCCCCCGGCTTTTGCCTTCCACTCACTTACACACATCACTCAATTGTCCCTTTCCCGGGCTCCACCAATTGTCCCGGGATTCCAACTTCCGCCCCAGTGAACAATTCATTTGGGGATCATTCATTGTAAATAGGTTTAATTACCCAAGTTTGAGAGCGAGAGAATAAAACACACATTGAATTCATTTTCTTCGTCTTATTGCTTTTGGCGACCGTGTTCGCCACCGTCCCCCCACGCTCCTCCACCAACCAGCCCGGCCCCAATTCCGACAACACTCTCGAAATGGACTTGAAGACCAAAAGGGAGAAAAGGGTTTCGGGGGGGAATTGACTTCCTTTGAGATTTAACCAAGAAATTCGTTCAGGACTAAGGCTGTCGGTTTCAAACCGAACCGAACCGAGACCGAAAACCGGTGTTTTTCGGTTCAGTTATCGATTCGGTTAACCGAAAATTTTTTGAAACCGACAGCCTTACTCAGGACCAATTAACCAACTTTCTTCGCTAAAACAAACAAAGAGGAAAAGGAAATGTGATTCGAATGGATTAATTGAATGGTCGAATGGTTACTGAATGGTAATTTGTGAGGAAAAGCCCTTACTATTATAGGCTTTAAAGGGGCGGGGCGTAAGGGCACAAATTGCAAGGGATCAAAAATCACGGGAGAGAGAAATAACTGAAATTTAATCGAGTCGATTTTCCGCCTGAAATCGATTCGACCCTTCTTTTCCACTGTCGTCGGAACGGTCAAAGAAGCACAACTCAAAGTCCGCCAACACATCCGTCGTCATGAACATGGCACCGGGGACCTGTGCCGGTTTTGTAAAGTCACCAATTCACGTGTCACAGTATTACGCTCAAAAACGAAGGGAATTTTAGAAACTGAAATTTGGGTATTGGACTAAGAGGCCGGAATGTGTTTTTGCGTTAGATCTCCTAGTTTTTTGTAACAAATTCTCAAAAAATCAACGCCGAGATTTCGTTTTGATCCAGGCCCAATCCGGGAACACAAAACAGAGCCAAATTTTCAGCTATCATGTACATCCTCTTTCACTTTGTATTCAACAGCCTGGAATTGTGAAATTTGGATACTCGATTAAGGCCAGAATGTGTTCGGCTTAGATTCTTTCTACATTTCTTTGAATTAAATTTTCAAAAAATCGACTATTTTTTGATCAGATGGGCGGAAAGCAGTGGTCGCTCTGTATTTGGGGTCTTCGAATCCTTATGCAGAGGAGTTAAAGTTGGCAGTTTAAAGCAAAAGCGCATGCTCAAAAAATATTTTTTATATTAACTTGAGACAAAACGATGACCGGGATCAATGGATAATTTAAACATTTACAATAAATGACATTTATTACTATATTTACAATATTTTGGGGAAAGAATAATCCTCTTTTTTATCGTCCTATCATAAGTCTTAAAAATTTCAATGATTTAATTTGAAGGGCACTCCACAACTTCGTTCTGCTGCTGCTGCTGCTGCTGTTCGCGATGTTCATTGCGTGCATTTTCCAGGTTGTTCAAATGCTCAATGGCATTCAGCTTTAACTCGACTTTGCCCCGGTAGTCGTTGGTGGAGAAGCTGTTCACAATCCATTCCACATAGGCGGACGGCAAGCCGTGCTCCAACGCACCCGTAATGATGACCTTGGTAACTGAGTTCAATTTGCTGCCCAAAATTTTAAACACATCGCCAAACACTCTTGCGCGGAAAAAGTGAATGGCTTAGCCCAAACCAGCATGAAACGTTTTTTTCAAAATATTATATGATTCTGCTGATTCGACCGTTTCCGCGTGATCTAAACTCGTCGATCACATGGTCTCTGATCATCCGAAAAACTGATCAGACATGTGGCCAATTGATTTACCTGTCTATAATGGGGCGATGGCCGATTCAGTTTCCTGTCCGGATTTGCGTACTGATAGGTACGGCAACGCATCGGTGATGGTGGAATTGAATGAATCGTCACATCGACTGAAAATCACATAAAACTATCCTAAATACTCAGACTAAACCGAAAGTCCTTTTTCCTCACTTTTCACCTGAGACTAAATTCTGGAGCTCGAGACTTAAGTCCATAAAAATCTTGAAACCCCTTTTGGCCAAGATCAACCGGTCCCCGGGGGAGGATTGACTCTCGTCTGAATGTTGCACAAAAATCTACCATCCAAGCGCCGGTAGCCGCACTCTTGCTTGTCCAACTCAGCCGCCAAAGAGTTCGGCACGCGCCAAACGCATCCCCACACGCGGGTGTCCGGCTTGCGCTCGATGGACGCCACGGCGCCGTGCCAACGCTCGGAACGGTCAAAGAAGCACAACTCAAAGTCCGCCAACACAGCCGTCGTCATGAACACGGCACCGGTGACCTGTGCCGATTTTGTGACGTTAATTAGTTCATGTAACAGTATTAGGCCAGGCCCAAAACAAAGGTAATTTTTCGGAGCTGCAACTGAAATTTGGGTGCTTGGAATACGAGGGCTAATGTTTTCGGGTTAGAACTGCTTCAAGTTTTCGAAATTCTCTAAAATCACAACGAGACTTTGTCTTGATCGGGCACAAACCCCGGAGACAAAAAACAACGCCAAATTTTTTCGATTAACATGTAAATCCAATTCCAGTTTGTATTCAAAAGCGCTGCCGGCAAAAAATGTGAAAACGAATGAATTGGGTTAATGCGTGGAACCCACATGAACATGAATTCGTTCGGCCAACATATTGCTCCCGTAACTGAAATAGAGAAAGGATGTTGATGATCCATCGTCAGTTGTCGCCTTCGGCTCGGGTTGAACTTCTTGAACAGCCTCGACACTCTCGGAATTTTCTGCAACCATTTTGTGCGCTTAATGCAAAGTTCTTTTAAGTAAACGAATTTGATCAGTCCAGTCCGTGCCTCTTGATCACTCAAGATAGATTTTTATCACTGAGGTTTTCAAAGTTGGTTAAAATATTTTTATAGGGGTATTCGAGAGTGGTAGAGTCCGAATCTGGCCTCTATTTTGACCAATTTCGAATCCCGGACACTTGTCTATTCGATGTAATTTTGTGCTTTTTGAACAATTTCGAGGCCAGAATTGATTTTTGGAAAATTTTGAATTTTCCAAATGTTTCGAAATTGGAAAAAATGGAGCTCAGTTTCGGACTCTACACCCTCGAATACCCTAAAAAATCTCAAACGACTTTGAAAACAAATTTTATTTTGAAAAATGGGAGGCACCATCTTTATAGTATATTACCACCAAATGCACCAAGTCCTCCTACCTTTGAGTTCTGGTCTCCCCACTTTCCAGACGCACCGAACAAACACACCCAAAGCCGCCTTAAGTATTTAAGCAAAATGATAAATGGGAATGACAAAACAATTAAAACAGTCAACGAATAAAAACGTCTCATTCAATTAAATAAATGAATTTTTTCGATTAACTTTTCAAGAGGAATTTATCGTTATAAATAATTCAGCGAAGGTGTTTCTTTCTCCATTGTAAGTAAACGCATAATTTTAAGTGATTTAAATTTTTATTCATTGAAATTCTGAACAAAGTTAAACAATGGAGAAAGATTTGATAAACAAAATTAAGAAAATACAATAAATAAGCAAATTAAATATCGCGGAGATTTGTTCGATTTGGAAAGTGCAAATTGTATGAAGATGGAAAAACAAAAAACAGCAACAACAACAAAAGTGAAGCGTGGGACAGAAGCAAGAAATGGTTACCAACGAATTGTCCTGGAAGACCGAAAACCAACCTTTTCCGATTCCAATCAACAGCAAATTTAATTCAATTTTTTGAATTTTGCGCGTCGGATTGGAAATTTATGAAAAAATGTCTTCGGACTTAAATCGAAATTTGCAAAAATCAAAACATCGACAAAATTGAAATTGTAAATTAAGCTGAAATGCTCATGAATCATTGGGGGTCAATTTGTGTTGTTCTGTCACCGACAAGCGGGGATCAAAGCCATTTTGGAGCGGTTGATCAGCTGAACAGTGATAAATATACATACTATATATTTTTTTTATTATTTTAAACCAGCCTTGGCACGCAAAATGTTGTTGTTTTTTAAATGCCGACATCTGCTGCTGATGTTGTTGCTGCTGTTCCTGATCCATGCCACAATCGCCGGTACCGCCAGCGCCAAAAAAGTTGACGGCTTGGTTCAGCTGATCACTGGGACACTCCGGTTGGGTGCCAGGCGGTCCCGCTGTCGGCTGTCCAGTGTAGCGAAAGTGCGGCATTTTCAAGTCCAACACATTCCGTTGCCACGCGCTGCTTTCGTTGTCCTCAATGCACATCTCCAGCTCCATGTCGTATGATTGTCTGTTTAAAAAAAATGCCAATTTTGGGTTCACTGTAAAAAAAATGGTGGTCCCTCAGAAGTGTACGCACTTGTCGTTGGCCACCATCTCCAGACGGCCCCGAACGTCCTGGCCGGCCAACACCAGCATGGGCTGCTTGACCAGACAGCGCACTTGGTACCAATGTGTCAACGGTTCGGTAGGCGCTGTTGACAGCCAAACGGTGCGCCTGTGACAAAGCAATTGGGTGCAAAAATGGAGACATAATGAGATCAAGCAGCATACTTTGAGCCTACAAATGCCACATCGAACCATGAGGCAACACCGTGCACATGGCACGTCCGTTGAGCATTCATCTGGAATAGGAAAAAGGTCTCTATATTGCCAAAATTCTTCGTTTTGAAATACTTTGCGGGAACGGGATGCCCGCGGGGGAAAAGCCTGACTCATTTTGTATACCAATATAACAAATGGACGACTTGACAAAATATGACACTGACAAAAGGGCGATTCGAGGAGACAATTGGTCGACTCCCCAAGGACTGAATTTACCGTGAATGGAACTTGAATTCGATGCAACCGCTCCACCGGGTCGCGCTCAAAATCCACGGTCCATTTGACGCTTTGCGACACCAAAATGCCGGCACCCCACGAGTCCTAAGAGTAAAAGTGCCGATAACATGTTCATTAACAATTTTTTTGCTAATGGCAAAAAAAGAATTCAACGATTAGAAACAACAAAAACAATGTGTTAAAACGCACCACCACCGGCTGTCGGAACAGTTCGTCCAGTGCCGGCTGCTGCATAACGCCCAGCGTCACACCGTGGAACGTCTGCTGGGCCCAGAAGGCGGCACGCTGTTGCTGCTCCTGGTGCAGCGCGTCGTCGCTGAACAACGCCAGATGCAAGTCCGCACGGCTGGGAAACATACGGCCTGTGACAACGAGAAAATTATTATTTAATAATAAACAAATTTTGTATGGGATGGCCAAACTCTTTCAATCAGTTCTGTTCACAACGTTCGTTAATCACAAAATGGTTCGGTGTCGCAAAATTAGGCCAATTCGTCAAGGCAATTAAAATTAGAAATTTTCAAAAGAATCCCGAGTTCCGGTGTCGGGAGCCCGAATTTTGTAATGTTTTTTAAAGCCCGTCAATCGCCAGAACACAAACACAAGCGCACACTGACCGCCGTTGCGTAGAAATTTGCGCGCGTACATGTAACTCTCCAGCATCCGCTCGTTGACCAACATGTAGCCCATCGGCTCGGACACAATGACGTCAACCTTAATAGACAAACAAAACAAATTTGATCAATCAATGCTTCGATCAATGATCTGCATGGATTGGTGAACGTGGACTGACTGGGACATATAATTTTTGGTGAATGCTATTCAACCCCAAGAATGGCACAACACCAGGCTTTCAAACCGGAACCAGGACCTTCCCCTACCCCCCCCCCCAAAAAAGACCCGATTATGAAAAAAAGTGTGTTCAAATTTTAGATCCAAAATCGAAATCGAAATTTCAGTACCAGTCCTGGCCCATCACAAATTCTGCTCGCACCCGACTCGAAAATTATCCGAACCTAAGTTTTCGATTCGGAGAACCCAAAAACTTCTCAGCTACCGCTCCAACCCGAGCGCCCGAATACCTATCGGTTGGTCACACCCCGGGGGGCCTAACAGAGTTCTTCCATCACCCACCTGCTCGGGCAGTTCGACCTCCTCAATTTTGGCACTCAACACTGAAATCACTGCGTCGTAACCGTTTGCGTGAACTAATTCCTGGAAAAATTTTCTTAAAAAAATCCACGAAATTTTCCGGGATTTTACTTTACAGTGCACAGCCATTGAAGAGGCCTCGACCTTAAAATGAACAATTTAAAAACAATTGACAAAATTTTGAAAAAAAAACGAACAGCGTAAATGCGCTTCGCGCCAACCTGGGCGGCAAAGAAAGACAACTTAATTTTAAAAAAATTTAAAAAAAATTTTTTTAACTTCCATACAATGCCAGTGCCGGCTCCAACATCCAACACAACCTGTGGAAATTGAAAAATGTCATTGTTGACAAAGAGAAAAATGTTTAAAAAAGTGCCAAATCTCAAAAATTTTAATACTGCTCGACCAATCATTTGGTTTAAAAATAAAATTTCCAAATCATAATAAGACTTTCATGAATAAAGAAAATACTAAAAAAACAAAAACATTTTGAGAAATTTTTGTCAAAATTGTGCCATGCCCAACCTTTCCCCTGAACTCGTGCCAATTTTCGAAAATTGCCCGTTGATAGGTGGCGGTGCGCGTAAAGTCTTGCAGCATGTTCTGTTGTTGGAACAGCGAGCCGTAAAATTGGAAATATTGGACGGCGGAGCCTGCAAAAAAAGGGGTTTTTTCTAAAAATTCTTTTATATTTTCATTTAAAATTACAAAAAAAAGGGGTTTTTTCTAAAAATTCTTTTATATTTTCATTTAAAATTACAAAGGGGTTTTTTTCCTGAAAAAAAAAAATTATGGGAAATTCCGAGTCATTAAATGGGACAGATATACGAAAACAAATTCCGGAATATTGATAACATTCAAAACAAAAAGACTCCACTAAAATTATAAAATTTTTTTTCAGAAAAACGCAACCCAACTAAATTGGAAAAAACAAATCTTTCATGAAGATATTGACTTTATTGGTTTTCGTCATTCGGCAATTGTTTCTAGTTTTTTAATAAAAAATAAACTTTGTTCTGTTCTGGTGTCGAACTCCGAGTTCGAGTCGTTCGCCGCACTTTCATCACTGCATTTCCGTTTTTTGGACCGAGTTTCCGCTAATTTTGCCAAAATCTGTTTGGACTCCGTTTTAGGATCTCGTCGATTGGCATTGGCATCCAAAATGGACCGGAAGGTGGCGAGTTCTAAAAAGTGTAAAAATTTTAAATTTTAAACAAAAATATGATTTAACGGTGCCACGGCACTGTTTTCTGCATTTTGCAAAATTCAATATAAAAACAGAGTTCGTAAGTCATGAGGCCCGAAAGGGTCAAGCAAGTTTCCTCCAGTAAAACCTCGAAAATGAATTTTTTTTTTACGAAAATATTTTTTCCAATTTTTCAAAAAAAAATTAACCTTTCGATGTGTTGAAACGGATAGCGAATGAATTGAGCGAAAAGGTCCCGTTTTTGGGCACGGATTGTGTTGAACAGCGACGGCAAAATGCGATCGATTTCTGTAAAAAAAACACTTTTTGAAATTTCAAAAAAATTTTTGCACAAAATATGAGCCAAAAAACCTCAGTGATCGGCATCTGTTCGTAGTCTTTGAGCGCCAAATAGAAGGACGAAAATCCGTCAACATCTTCGCCATTTGATGAACCTTCAGCCGAGTCTAAAAAATTTTGAAAAAAAAAATTTTACCTCCGTCCTGGGCCTACAAAAATAGAAAAAAGTCCACTTAAAATTGCCTCCACTTTAAGGCCTTCCAAAAAAATGGTGACCTGTCTTTGTCCCAAAAAAAATTTTACCTCCGTCCTGGGCCTACAAAAATAGAAAAAAGTCCACTTAAAAATTGTCTCCACTTCAAGGCCTCACAAAAAAATTGCCTAATCCAAAATCAACGGAAGCTGAAAAAAAAAAATTCTTTATATGGAATTCCAACTTTAAATAACAAAATGTTTTTGTTACTCTTTTCCCTTTTTTCATGTGATTTTCAAGTTTTCATGTTAATATACAAATGCTTTTCCCGGACCATGTTGTTCAGCAACACGATCCAGCCTCAGTGCGTCGTTAGAAGCCAAAAATATAAGTCGAAATTTGCCGAAAAACCGTTCGACAACGGGGGCCGATGAGTCGTCGTCGTCGTCAGCATCGCTGTCACGAAATTCGCAAATTCGTACAATCAAAGAATGCGGAATTGACATTGCACAATCCTGAACCTTTCGTCTGATCAAATATTACAATGTGCAAAAATGCTCGAGATTTCTCGGTCTTGAGTCGAGAACAGGGTGCGGTAAAGTACCATATTTATATGGCATTTGCCATACATATTTTGGGGACCGTGACATATTTTACGTTTTGCCAGATTTCGCGATTTTTGAAAATGTGAAAATTGTTAAATTGCTGAACATTTCGCCATAATTCTTCAAATTTTTTCCCGGCGGCGCCTATCGGCGGAGCACCACGATTGGGCGCGGCACGATTGGGCGCCGGCACATTCGGTGCCGGCACGATTCGTTGCCCGAAGCAAACCGAACAAATTTGGTATCATACAAAAGCTCTCAGTATGCTGAACCTTTTATCAAGCTAAAGCTAACCGATTCGTCTTTTCAAAAAAAGGTTATAGGTTTAAAACCTGTTAAAATTGCCATTTTTGTCGTGGTGACGTCATAACTTTCTTTGTTTAAGCCGAATCGCTTAGCTTTTGCCTTTGTAAGCTTCTTCTTATTACATGCTTTCGAATGATACCAAGTATGTTTGGTTTGGTTGATTTTGAACAAAGTTTTAACGAAAAACTTGTCGGCGCCCAATCGTGCCGCGCCCAATCGTGCGCGCCCAGTTGCGGGGTACCGCCTATCGGCATCGCCGACCCCCCCCCCCCCAGGGCTGTGTCGAAACTAAAAAGAAAGTCGAAATCGAAAATCGAAATTTCGATACAGACCTGCCCCCCCCCCTCCTTAAAAGTCGGAGTTTCCTATTCTAGGGAGTATTTTTCCCCGGTTAGTCCCGGTCCGACCGGGAAAAATATGCGTAGAACACGAATCCGAGCTCGGGTTTGCAAATATCGAAATCCGAACCCGAATTACGTGAAAAAAATTGGAGCATTTAAAAATATGCCATATTTTTTTGCCATATATTTGGACCTCGGCGCCTTATTTTTGTTATCAAATTTAAAATCCTTAATTGGAATATCTTTTCCTCCATTGAAAGATTTGAAAAAGGGGTGTACCTAATAGAGCTGTTCGAGACAAAAAATATTGATTTTAAGCTCCACAAATTTTCAATAAATAATTTTACACTCAGGGGTGCCAACTGTCCTTGGTATTGATTTCGGCGTACTGATTCTGTACTGATTTTCAAGATAATTCGTAATTTTGGACCAATTTTCTTTAGCCGAATTCATAATATTTTGGTTGCAAATCTGTTAACAAATTGAGATTCAAAATTTTGCCAGCAAATCTTACCAACCAATTTGCCACAAATTTTGAATTTCTTTTTTATTTTTGGAACGCTTTTTGCCCGATATCCAGTCCATCGGAACCGCCGGAGAAAAGAATTTTTAAAAAAAAGTTCAATTTAGTAGAGTATTTTCGGGGTAATGCATTTTTTATTTTCAAAAATGCAAATTTTTTGCAAATTCTGCTTTATTTAGGGGAGGGGTCGGCGGTGCCGATAGGCGCCGTCGAGAAAATTTTGAATTTTTGACTCAATTTGTTAACAGATTTGCAACGAAAATTTTTAAAATGCGGAAATATTTTTAAAGCTTTTTAGGAATAGTAAGGAGGGGTCGGGTGGCTCCGATAGGTGCGCCGGCTGCTTAAAATTGCAAAAAAAACCATCCTTTTTTATAAATTTTGTTAGAATCAAAAGGAGTAATTAATAATTAAAAGAATAAAATGTATTTCACTCTGGGAGAATGGAAAAAGTTAGAGTCAGAACTTAACCACTGAGCCACACGGGCATTGGGTGACGGTTTCGTGCAAAGATATTAAATTAAAGATTTCTAAATTTGTCATTGTGTATTTTTCAAATCTTTAAAGCCCATAATTCTTTAATGATTTCTCACCAAAAATGCCATCTTTACCAGTGCAAAAAAGTCTCGTTTTCCGAGACTAAAAACCCGAGACCGAGACCCAAAAAAACCGAGAAATTTCTCGACTCGAGAACCGAGACCGAGAATCTCGAACAGCTCTAGTACCTATGTTAGTATTTTTGTTAATAAAAAATGTGCTCTAAAATTAGAATTTATGCAACTGATTTGTGAGTGAATTCAAAGTGGAGATTGATGAGTATTTTGAAGTTTTTTGAAAATGGAGTTGGACAAAATAGAATCGAGAAACGGGACGGGCCCCAAAAAATCCGATCAAAAACCCGGAATTTAATTATTACTTCCAATTCGATGCCCAGCATTATAATTAAATATGAAATTTTAATTTCCTAATTACCTACACGTCACAAAGTTGAATGGCATTTAAAGAATTTAATGGCATATATTGTAATTACATGAAAAAAAATGTTTCCATGGTAAAAATTTGTCTAATGAATTCATAGTGCAAAAAACCTTTATTTAATTTTCATCTGCGCCATTTGGCGCATAATGTTGAAGCCTATTGAATTAAAAACTAAACAAAAATTAGCCAATGTTTAAATTAATTTAATTTACATAGTTTTATTATTTGTTTGATAAATGAGTGACGTTCAATGCTATTTTCTTAGGGATAAAATTAGGGGTGACTTTTTATGAACATATTTTGTGGGAGTACCGTATTTGATGACACAGTAACCATCAGATTTTTAACACAAATTGGCATTTATTTGGTTTTTTTTATTATACCATCTACAACCGTAACCATCTGCTGGTTACCAACTGAAAACTGAGCAACCAGATTTTTAACATTTTTATTTATTTTACCAAAACATTGCAAAAATAATTAATTTGCAATTTGAATTACGTTAAGGCATCTGCCGGCATTGATTGACTTTTTTTCCTATAATTTATTCCTTTATATTTAATTTGATTATTTATTTTTAATGACACAATTGCGCACCATTCATTGCGCTCAACAAATTGAGAATATATTAATTTTTTATTCATTAAACTCTTTTTAATTGATAATTAGTGCCCCGTTCGTCGTCATGATTTTTGGCCCCTCACTTCCGTGCCTTGTTCAAATAATGCACGCAATTTTTGAAGGGTTTCCATGGGATTAAAATTCAAACAAAAAAAAATTGCCAATTTTTGCCCATACAATGAATGTTTAAATACGCTTAGTAAAACATAATTTGAGCTCTCCACTCATTTCATTATGATTTTCAGACCGGATTTTCATGCTTTTAAATGTTTTTTTGTTTGCGATAGGTTCCATGATAGAAGCCCAAGAATAGCATTTTTCGAAAAAAAAAAATTTAAAAAAAAGATTGACTAATTTTAGTTTATCTTTAATCAATTTTTGGGCTTTTTGAGAAACATGTACCTTTCGCCATTTTTAGTCAATATTCGGCATTTTTAAGAAAAATTTAAAAAAAAAATCGTAAATGAACCCTTAAAATCAACGTTTTGTTTTCTTACCCAAAAATGCACTCACTCCTAACAAAAAAAAAATCCTTTATCAAAAATTGACGAAAATAGATACAATTTACAAATGTGAGAGGGAAACTGCTAAAGATTGATCCATCTTTAATCAATAATATTTGGTACTTTTTGCTTTTACGACCATAATTGGCTGTTTTTAATCAGTATTTTGGAATTTTGGCGGTTTTTGGTCATTATTTTGGCAGTTTTTGCTTTTTGAATATTTTTCAATCATGTTTATCAAATCTAAAATTTCTTTCATTTTTAAAAGCAAAAAAAATAAAAATAAACAACTCGGCTTATGATATAAAAATTCAAAAAATGAAAAATAAAAATTGGATTTTTTAGGTTTTATATAAAAAAATTTGGTCTAAACAAAAATGTTTGTTCGATGGCTAATTGTAACGCCGCTTTTGCTCCTTGTTGTGGCCCCATTTGTGCTTGGCCAAAATAATTCCTCAAATTCAACGGGCGGTGCCGGCGGCGAAACAAAGAATGGCATTTCGTCAATGTTTCTGTTGAAATGTCACGGTAATTGTAATTATTTTTTATATTTATTTACTAAGCGATTAATTTATTTTAAAAAATTCAAATTAGAAAATGTGTATTATTAGGCATTCTAATGACATTGGCCTGGCTTCTGTTCGCTCCGACCGCAATTCTCTTTAGTCGATTTCAACGCGACCCGTTGAAAAGATTGCTTGGTGAACACCTTTGGTTTCAGGTACATTTTTAAATCAATTTATTTAATAAAAAATTGTTAAAAAATTATGCAAAAAAAATGAAAATCGAAAAAAAATATTTGAAAAAGATTTTAACCTAAAAATAAATTTTAAAATGATAAAATTTAAATAAAAATATAATTTTAAACCTTTGGTTTCAGGTACATTTTTAAATCAATTTATTTAATAAAAAATTGTTAAAAAATTATGCAAAAAAAATGAAAATCGAAAAAAAATATTTGAAAAAGATTTTAACCTAAAAATAAATTTTAAAATGATAAAATTTAAATAAAAATATAATTTTAAACCTTTGGTTTCAGGTACATTTTTTAAATCAATTTATTTAATAAAAAATTGTTAAAAAATTATGCAAAAAAAATGAAAATCGAAAAAAAATATTTGAAAAAGATTTTAACCTAAAAATAAATTTTAAAATGATAAAATTTAAATAAAAATATAATTTTAAACCTTTGGTTTCAGGTACATTTTTTAAATCAATTTATTTAATAAAAAATTGTTAAAAAATTATGCAAAAAAATGAAAATCGAAAAAAAATATTTGAAAAAGATTTTAAGCCAAAAATAAATTTTAAAATGATAAAATTTAAATAAAAATATAATTTTAAACCTTTGGTTTCAGGTACATTTTTTAAATCAATTTATTTAATAAAAAATTGTTAAAAAATTATGCAAAAAAATGAAAATCGAAAAAAAATATTTGAAAAAGATTTTAAGCCAAAAATAAATTTTAAAATGATAAAATTTAAATAAAATATAATTTTAACCCTTTGGTTTCAGGTACATTTTTAAATCAAATTTAATGAAAAATTGTAAATATTAAAAATTATGCAAAAACATGAAAATTTAAAAAAATAATTGAAAAAGATTTTAACCCCAAAAAAAAATTTTTAAATGATAAAATTTAAATAAAAATATAATTTTAATTGCCAAAAAATGCTTCAGGTGCACCGTCTTCTGAACATGCTGACCGTTATTTGTGTATTGATTGCATTTGTTTGTGTTCTCAGCGGCATTGGTGGCGTATGGGCCGGTCCCACAATATATTTGTCAGCAAAAGAGGTGCTTCTTTTGATCAATTTGATTGATGATCAGGGGGGCTGCACGAAAATAAAATTTTTCATTTTCAAAAACGAAACGAAAAAAAATGTGTATGACGAAAACGAAACCCAAACCTGTCAGGGATGGAGCCGACAAAACAAAAAAAGTCGGTTTTTTTCGGGTAACAGAATTGCCTGGGGCCTCAAATTTTTCGGCTGCGGGTCAACTGAGCGCCAAAAAAGATCATTAATTTTTTTGTTAAACCAAAACAAACAATCTTAGTACCGTTCAATAACACTATGTCTGTAGATGTTATAAGCGAAAATAGCTTTACGTTTGACTTAATTTGAGGTTGGCGTGCCAAGTTGGCCCGGAAAATTAAGATTTTTACACGTTTTAAGCTGTAACTTTTTTGAGAAAAACCAAATTGGTTAGCTTTCGCTTGATTAAACGTTCAACTAACTGAAAGCTTCTAACTGGTCCCAAAATTGTTTGATTTGATTAAGAAACAAAAAAGTAATGGTTCTCAAACTTGTCGGCGCCGTGCTTGTGCGGTGCCGAGTTGACCCCGCCGACCGACTGATCAATCGATAATCATTTTCAGAATTTTGCATGGCCCTCTCTGCACGCGCTGTTCGGCCTGATCACGGTGCTGGTCACCGTGTTTCAGCCAGTTTCGGCACTCTTTCGTTGCCATCCCGACTCGTCCGCCCGTGTGGTGTTCAATGTTTTGCATGCCATCACTGGTTACATCGGCTGGCTTAGCGCAAGTACTTCAAAAATGCAATTTTAATAATTTTATTAAAAATTTATTTAAAGGAAAGTTATTTAAATTAATATTGCTCTTTGAACTGATTAAACAATTTTTTAAATTAATTTTGTTATTTTAATAGTGTTTGATTAATTTTTATGCAATTTATTAATAAATCAAATTCACAAATAATTGTTTCTACTATTTAGATTTAATTTATCTAAATACTTTAACTTTTGGTTAAATTTTATTTGAATTTCATAAGTTAATTAATAATTTTTAGCGATTGAATGACACTATTAAATATAAAAATTATTTTTTTTTATGACTCAATTTTTAAATTTGAATTAATGCCATTAAAATTTTTAAATAAAATGACATTTTTGCACAGTGATTGCCATATGCATTGCCTGCACAGTTTTTCATCTATTCGCCAGTCCGATGGCAGCATCGGTGCTGATCATTGTGTTTCTGGTACTGCTCGTTGTCGTTGTTGCACTGATGCAATTTGTCGCCATTCGAAAGAGTCGACATGAAAATGTGGTAAATTTAAATAAATCTTTTTAAAATAATTAGAAATGAATAAAATCAAAAAATTGTTTTAAAAAGACCACAAACAAACTCCAAATTGGAGCTCGGACCGATCGAGAATTTCATCGAGGTTTCGACCGACGAAATTTTACCGATATGTTTTTTTTAGGGATCGATGAAATTGAAATTCGATTGGTTCTCAAGTCTGGACTCTAATCCAAAAACTAAGTAAATTAAATTAAATTAACAAATCTTCTTAAATTCAAATTTGAATTTTAAAAATGAATATTAAAATTTATTCCAAAAACAATGGAACTATTGAAAAGCCCAATTTATTTTAGCATTAAAAAAATTAGAAACAAATTTAGGAATGGATTGACCAGCGCCAACTGTTCACCGCTGCCTCGGTGATTTGCGTTGTGATCGCCGGTGCAATTGCATTGCTCATAATTTTTGCGTGAAAAAAGTCGAAAAAAATTTGTTTTTAACTCCAAAACACCCAAATCATTACTATGCCAATCGACTCACTCCTCTCACAGTCTCTAAAACAAGAATCTGAAAAAAATTTGTTGTGGAAGCAATTATGAAGAAAGTTATGAGCCCTGGACTGAAGTGTCCTTCTAAATGGGGACTCATTTGTCAGTTATCCGCATCTTAAGAAATCGCACAAAAAAAAGTCCAATTTTAGAAAAGAAAGCCGGCGTACTGGCATAACAAATAGAAAATAGACGATCCGTGTCATTTCGATCTTCTCGAAAGCCATTAGCTAAAAGCATTTGTAAAAGAAATCTGTACGACACATTAAATAATAAATTCCAAATCGTAAACATGAAAAGGGATTTGCAAAGTTTGTATTACATTGATGGCTTAATCATTGAAGTGGCATTTTGAAAGACCGCTGACGGCACAGGCCAGGGTTTCTTGGGCCTAAGCCTAAAGAACCCCAAGCCAGGGTCGCTTAGCTTTATCATTTTGCAACTGAAGCCAATTTTGTATGGCCCATTCATTGTTTAACAGTCCAACTCATCGCATTTTCAAAATCCAAACTTCCCCAAATTCCACAAATTTCTTGGAAATTTGCAGAAAATTGTGAAGCAAGAGGAGATCTAGGAGATGAATCGGATAGCCGAAACTTGCGGCCCGAATTTTGCGGCCCGAAACTTGCGGCCCTAATTAAAGCAAAAAAAAAAAAAGACAAAATCAACTTTTATTTAACAAAAAAATGCAAGTGAAAGTTAGTAGTTCATATTGTCTGAACTAGTCGTCCCACTGATCAAAATTGTTTGGTATTGTACCGCGCGCAAATGCGTTATTAGCTGATCGTCATTCGGATTTACTATGGGCTGTTACCAATCTGATTGGTGCATCAGAATTCACAGGCCCATGAGCACGACCAGGGCACTCCTTGCGCGGACACACCCATACTTGAATAGTGCCAGCAGCAATTATTCCGTTAGCTGATGTTTTTTTCCTATACTCGTATCCTTCAAAAAATGCCAATGTTCCTCCTTTTGTTGTTCGCGGACTTGACCATCGACGCAAACAGACAAAAAAAAAATATCGGGATTAATTTTATTGTTACTGTTAGCATGATAGCCAAAATAAAAATATTAATTTTAATAAAAAACTTTTTTTACATATTAGCAAAACTGTACAACGAAGATATACAAGAGAAGCAATCGTTCGTTCAGATTGATTATTCGCCAAAAGAGCCAATTTAGTGAAAGAGTGGGCTATACAGCTCATTCATATACGGGTCATTAAAGGTCATTCGTCCATCGAGAGTGCCCGACTACAATTCATTCATTCATAGGAGCTCAGTTTGTTGACTCTTATTCTCACACACTCACATCTCCCGACCATTTTCTTTACATTAAAAGATGAATAAAGGTTTTAGGATGTTGAAAAATAAATTTTCTCAAACTATTATTTTGCTTTTATTTTTTTGTTGATGCCGTCAAACCAGTACCAGTCGGTATTATTCTTGCTGCTTCTAGAATAGTTGCAATTCTTCGCCATGTAGTAAGGAATTTTTTCATGTTAAATACATTACCAAAATGTTAAAAGATGATTTTGTCTTTTTTTTTTTTTGCTTTAATTAGGGCCGCAAGTTTCGGGCCGCAAATTTCGGGCCGCAAAATTCGGGCCGCAAAATTCGGGCCGCAAGTTTCGGGCCGCAAATTTCGGGCCGCAAAATTCGGGCCGCAAGTTTCGGGCCGCAAATTTCGGGCCGCAAAATTCGGGCCGCAAAATTCGGGCCGCAAAATTCGGGCCGCAAGTTTCGGGCCGCAAATTTCGGGCCGCAAAATTCGGGCCGCAAAATTCGGGCCGCAAAATTCGGGCCGCAAGTTTCGGGCCGCAAATTTCGGGCCGCAAAATTCGGGCCGCAAAATTCGGGCCGCAAGTTTCGGGCCGCAAGTTTCGGGCCGCAAATTTCGGGCCGCAAAATTCGGGCCGAAAGTTTCGCACTACCGATGAATCCACCCAAATTTGAAAAAACGGTAATTTGTTTCAATATGTATGTAATTGGAGGGGAGGGGAAGGGAGGAGAGGGGCATCCATCCGGGAGTTGGCATCTGAGTCTGGGCCAGTTTTAACACTTCACAACTCTTTGCACAGTGAACTAAACTTATACTTTTTGTAATCATTCGAAAGCTCGTGATAAAAAGAAGCTAATTGTGTGCATAAGGAAAAGCTTGAATGAAAGTCAACAAAGTTATTGCCAAAAAACATGAAAAATCCTAATTTTTACACACTTTTTCTTTTATAACTTTTTAGTATTGCATCGAAATGACTCTTTATGTTGAATTATGTCTTCGAATCACCTAGAGCTTTTAAATGATATAAAGATTGTCAAGATTGGTTCGCTGTAAAAAAAAGTTAAGACGTGTTAAAAATTTCCCAGACACAGATGACCAGACTCAGACGACCCCTACCGCATCTATCCACCCATTCCCCCCCCCCCCTCCCTCATCCTCACTCATCTTCATCTCATCATCACCGGACTGTGCGGGGGGACCGTTGTTGTCCATCCCCCGTCCTCTGACTGTCGTCCTCCCCCCCCCCCCCCCCTCCCTCATCCTCACTCATCTTCATCTCATCATCACCGGACTGCTGTGCGGGGGACCGTTGTTGTCCATCCCCCCCTCTGACTGTCGTCCTCCCCCCCCCCCCCTCCCTCATCCTCACTCATCTTCATCTCAATCACCGGACTGTGCGGGGGACCGTTGTTGTCCATCCCCCGTCCTCTGACTGTCGTCCCCCCCCCCCCTCCCTCATCCTCACTCATCTTCATCTCATCATCACCGGACTGTGCGGGACCGTTGTTGTCCATCCCCCGTCCTCTGACTGTCGTCCTCCCCCCCCCCCTCCCTCATTCACTCATCTTCATCTCATCATCACCGGACTGTGCGGGGGACCGTTGTTGTCCATCCCGTCCTCTGACTGTCGTCCTCCCCCCCCCCTCCCTCATCCTCACTCATCTTCATCTCATTCACCGGATGCGGGGGACCGTTGTTGTTGTCCATCCCCCGTCCTCTGACTGTCGTCCTCCCCCCCTCCCTCCTCACTCATCTTCATCTCATCATCACCGGACTGTGCGGGGGACCGTTGTTGTCCATCCCCCGTCCTCTGACTGTCGTCCTCCCCCCCGCTCCCTCATCCTCACTCATCTTCATCTCATCATCACCGGACTGTGCGGGGGACCGTTGTTGTCCATCCTTTTATGTAACAAAAACCGGATATAATAATGAAGAGCCGTGTAACGGCCCGCCAACAGCGAGCATGCGGAGACGGAGCAAGTAGTGGGGCGAAACGCAGGGCGAAGGAAAGTCTAACGAGCGCCTCTGGGGTGCGAGCGCGCGGGGACCCGCGGAACGGGCGCGCGCGAGGCCCCCAGCCGGGTCACCCGCGGACTTCTTTAGCCCGGAGTCACGCCCCACCTAGTGGCCGCCGTAGTCGAGTGCGCGGTACTTTGGCTGCTATTTTAACCTTACTGTCTAACTATTACCCTAGCAGTGTTTGTCCACAAATCTCGCCCTAAATCTCACCCCAAATCCTGCCCTTCTCCCTTTCCCCTTTCCCTAAATCCTGCCCCAAAATTCTCGCCTCGTCAACCGCCTTCCTCCTTCACCCCCTCCCGAGCCCTTACCCACCCCCCCCCCTCCGCCAGCCAGCCGACTGCGCAGCAAACGACGTTTAACGACATTTTTTTTTGAAGGACAAATGGAGCTGATTTTATCGATAGCGGAACCAGAAGAAATTTGCGCAACATTTCGCCTAAACTAGTTTTTGTCGCACAACCCAAAAAATTTTTATGATATTAACTTTTTGCCCAAAAACGTGGAATTTTATTTTTATTTTCGAATAAATTGTAAGGCAGACGTTTACATTTTCAAGTGTTCTCATCATTTTTGATTTTAGTATTTTTTTGCTTAAAAACAAAAAACTGTAACAATTTTAAGCTTTTGGAACCATTTTTGGACCTATTTTCTTAACAAATATTCGTCGGGTGGCGACTATCGACTTCTCCAAATCCTTTAAGCTTCAAATAAATATCATATTTTAAAAACTTGATGGCAAATTAATTCTTTTTACGATTTTAATTAACAATCTCGATTTTTTCTCATCTTAAGAACTCGGCAATAAATTAATTATAAATTTACTAATTCCCATCATCCAACCATTTTTATATTTTTCAGACAATCCCGACACCCTCTCCAGTAAAGATATGAGTGCAAATTATTACCAAACGCTTGGTCTCACCAAGAATGCATCTATTAATGAAATAAAAAAAGCATTTAAAGTGTTGGCTCTTCATTTCCACCCCGATAAGAACAGCGCTCCAACGGTAACAGCTTCGAATGAATTTCGCGAATGTTTGTTTTTAACTTAAATTATTTTAATGTTAAAAACTTTTAATATTTAATTAAAAATGGGCGTAACACACAAAATGCAAAAATCAAATTTAATTTCAAAATTTGCAATTTCTGATTTCTCGTCAAACACGTCTCTTTAGTGATGGCGGATTTAGGGCGAAATCCTTATCAGAGACGAGGGATATCGGCTTTGCAAAACAGGCTTCGGGCGCGCAAAGGGCGAAGGTGGTCCGATATATAATATTAAATATTTAATAATTATTTAAATCATTTTGCATCTGGTAAGGGATGGATGGCCTTTCAATGCATTGGCTGACTACCTTTTACTGTTCTACTTTCTTTTCTGGTAAGGGGTGGATGGCCTTTCAATGCATTGGCTGACTACCTTTTACTGTTCTACTTTCTTTTCTGGTAAGGGGTGGCTGGCCTTTCAATGCATTGGCTGACTACCTTTTACTGTTCTTACATTCTTCTCTGGTAAGGGGTGGATGGCTTTCAATGCATTGGCTGACTACAGTAAGGCAAAATGTTAGCCCCGGGTGGGACTCGAACCCACGTCCTCCACCCAATCCGTGGGCAGCTCTTCCAACTGAGCTACCGGGGCGTCCCATTTGCCTTCTTCTTTATGGATGATCTTTTGCCCCCGCCATAGGCGTTTTAACCGTTCGCTTCCAACCAGCGGAACACTCAAATCCTTACACTACCTTTTACTTTGCTACTTTCTTTTCTGGTAAGGGGTGGATGGCCTTTCAATGCATTGGCTGACTACCTTTACTGTTCTTACATTCTTTGGTAAGGGGTGGATGGCCTTTCAATGCATTGGCTGACTAACTTTTACCGTTCTTACATTCTTCTCTGGTAAGGGGTGGATGGCCTTTCAATGCATTGGCTGACTACCTTTTACTGCCGTCTCGTCTGTTCTCGACGGATGCCTTCCGGGGCGAGAGCATTTTTGATTACAAACGAGCAGCAGTTCGACGACAACGAGCAGCAGTTCGACGACAATGAGCAGCAGTTCGACGACAACGAGCAGCAGTTCGACGACAACAAGCAGCAGTTCGACGACAACGAGCAGCAGTTTGACGACAACAAGCAGCAATTCAACGACAACGAGCAGTACGAGCGCCATCAGTTTGATGACAAGTGCCAACGCTGTGCGGGCATGGAGTGGACGATCGAGCAACAAAGAAAGGAGTACATGATAGAAGAGGGTAAGCGCTGCAGTGCCGAATTCATGGAGAAGGCAATGAGACAACAATTGGAGGATTTGCGCGATGACTACTATAAACTGGAGAAAAAGGCACAGGTTGGTGGTGCCGTGCCATCCATCTGGGTAGAATAAAAAGTGTAAAATCGTTTAGAAAATTATTTTAATTCAGAACCACCTGTGTTGGCTTTGCACCCCGGAATTTCAACGCCGGGCGTGTCGTTGGTTGGTCCGACGGAACGTTCGGCGTGGAAACCGACAGGGAAATGTTTAACGATGGGCACTTCGTTGAACGCATACCCAGTTTCAGCGCGGGAGACACAATTGCATGCCATCTGGACCGCAAAACACACACTGTCTCCTACTTTCTGAATGAGACACAAATTGGTTTGTTTCTATTTTAGAAAATAGTCCTTTTAATTTTAGACTATCGTGACCAGCGTGTTCCGGCCACAAGCGCTCTGCACCCGGCTGTCACTTTGCGCTCAACGGGGGACAAAGTGGAAATTCGAATGGGCGACCTGCCGCGCCCAAACGAGATCTGGAGTTGATCGTGATCTGATTGTGTAAATCAGTTGAATAAAAAATTTTTTTTTGCTTATATTCACGGACGAATCTAAGTTTGAAATTGTGTGGCAAACAAAAAAAATTTTTTGTTATTTTTTTCAGTATTAAAATATTTTTTTTTTGCTAGATGATTGCTTCATTTTATTTTTTACAAATTTCTTAAATTGTAATTATCGATGGCAGCCCCCCTGTTACTTACTGTCCGGGCATTTACCCAATGGATGAGGGAGGAAATGGGGGGGCAGACCTCCCTGCCCCACCAGTCGCCGGGAACTTACCCGATGAAGGGGGGAGGAAGGGGGGTGGCAGACCCCATTGCCCCCAGTCGCCGGGAATTTACCCGATGGGTGGGGGCAGAAAGGGGGGGCAGACCCACCTCCCCCTGCCCCCAGTCTCCGGGAACTTACCCGATGGGTGTGGATACCCACCCCTCAATAGGTTTTGGTTTGACATGCGCGAATGTACATTGGTTTAATGAGATTACTTTTTTGTACATTTTTTTCGAGATTTTCGTGTCTTTTTTTCTCTAACTTCCCTCTATTGAAACACTTGGCGTTTATAAACAGTCGATTGATATATATATCGTTCAATTTTAAGTCGGGACCGTATAATCCATATTTTCCGAATTTTTCGCCGAACAATTTTTAAAAGAATTAATGACTTTTCTTTTTAGTCTGCACTGAATATTCTTCAAAAGAATTGTTAAATTCATTTTCGTTTGTAAGGGTGAATGGTTTCCATCGGAGCGCCGGCGCTTATATTTTCCATCTGAGCGCATTAGGAATTTCCAAAAATGTTACTTTTTTTTTGCAAATTCTGCCCACCTCACTATTTTTATGACGCAGCTCGGAGAAGTCCTAAAGGACAAACTCGCTGAATTCCAAGGGCAACTGTGGCGATAATATTTGATTTAATATTTACAATAAAAGATTTTGAATATTTAAATAACAACAAGTATTTTGATTAATTTTTTTGTTATTGAAACACTTGGCGTTTATAAACACTTCTGACAGGCCTCGACTTATTCTTCGTCAGCTGCACGGATCGAACCAGTTGACCAACAACAACATGAACATTTGCAGCACCAGCATGATGACAACGAGCGCCATCAGTTAGACGACAACGAGAAGCAGTTGGACGACAATGAGCAGCAGTTCAACGACAACGAACAGCAGTTCGACGACAACGAGCAGCAGTTTGACGAAAACGAGCAGCAGTTTGATGACAACGAGCGCCATCAGTTAGACGACAACGAGCAGCAGTTCGACGACAACGAGCAGCAGTTCGACGACAACAAGCAGCAGCTTGACGACAACGAGCAGCAGTTCGACGACAACGAGCAGCAGTTCGACGACAACGAGCAGCAGTTCGACGACAACAAGCAGCAGTTTGACAACAACGAGCAGCAGCTTGACGACAACGAGCAGCAGTTCGACAACAACGAGCAGCAGTTCGACGACAAAGAGTAGCAGTTCGACGACAACGAGCAGCAGTTCGACGACAACAAGCAGCAGTTCGACGACAACGAGCAGCAGTTCGACGACAACGAGCAGCAGTTCGACGACAACGAGCAGCAGTTTGACGACAACAAGCAGCAATTCAACGACAACGAGCAGTACGAGCGCCATCAGTTTGATGACAAGTGCCAACGCTGTGCGGGCATGGAGTGGACGATCGAGCAACAAAGAAAGGAGTACATGATAGAAGAGGGTAAGCGCTGCAGTGCCGAATTCATGGAGAAGGCAATGAGACAACAATTGGAGGATTTGCGCGATGACTACTATAAACTGGAGGAAAAGGCACAGGTTGGTGGTGCCGTGCCATCCATCTGGGTAGAATAAAAAGTGTAAAATCGTTTAGAAAATTATTTTAATTCAGAACCACCTGTGTTGGCTTTGCACCCCGGAATTAACAATCTCGATTTTTTCTCATCTTAAGAACTCGGCAATAAATTAATTATAAATTTACTAATTCCCATCATCCAACCATTTTTATATTTTTCAGACAATCCCGACACCCTCTCCAGTAAAGATATGAGTGCAAATTATTACCAAACGCTTGGTCTCACCAAGAATGCATCTATTAATGAAATAAAAAAAGCATTTAAAGTGTTGGCTCTTCATTTCCACCCCGATAAGAACAGCGCTCCAACGGTAACAGCCCGTTTTAGAGTAACACAAATAGCTTTAAACCTGGGTTCAAATTGAAGCAAAAAAAAGTTTCACCACTGAGCATTTTTGCCTCCCCCCCCCCCAAAAGTAAAGCAGAATTCCTAAAAACTAGTGATAATACAATTTGAAGCTGAAGACTGGGGAATAATCGGGCTAATCCGAGTCCCAATCCCGATTTTCTGGTCCCGATAATCCCGGTCTTTTTTTTTCAAAAACCCCTGTCCCGTGCGCCTATTTTAAAAGAAAAATTTCACTAAATTGACGAGGCATACAAAATTTTGACGGACAGCATCCTGAAGAGTGTCTAGGACCGCCACGGGCACGCGGCGGTCCATGCCTATAGGGAGCAAAGGCAGAGAGCAAGTTCCGAAGTCATCATGCTGGACGAATCGGAAGACGAGTGCGGTCTGTCCAGGGGTTTTGCCTATTTTGTTCTGATTTATCAGAATTCCTGTCATTTGCCCCAGAATTCTGTATCAGATTAAAAAAAACCCAAAACAACTTAAGCATTTTGTTATTTAAATAGCTTAGAAAATTGCTGTTTTTAAACAACCAAAAAAATTTAAACTCAAAAAACACATTTTTTCAAGATCCACCGCAAACACCCTATCCACCTCCACGGTCGCCTTCACCTTCCCCTTGCCCGACCCCAACACCGTCACCTAAACCTTCCGCTACACTGTCAGCATCACCGCCTTCACATTTCCCATCACCGACAACCATACCACATGCCACCACAACACCACCGCCACTTACGCATGAGGAAAATGTGGCAGGCTACAGAAAAAGTTGGCTGCGCATCGCGGCTGAGAAGGCTCGAACAGCCTAGCAGCAACAGAAAAAATCAAAACGCGCGCGAATTGTTTCGTCGTCAGTGTCGTCGAACATCAACTCAGCCGCTCCACCAACTTTCAAAAAGTAGAGCGAGAAAGACCAAACCACCATCATCATCATCATCATCATCATCATCTCATCATCATCATCATCATCATCACCAGCACCAAGACCATCACCCCCAGCACCATCACCGGAACCAACATCATCGCCACCACCATCCACATCTAACCGTCGACTTCGACAACATCCGCTGCAAAACACAAACGCAACGCAAAACGGAGACGTTGGCATCACAATAAAAAAACAGTAAATATAACATGAGCACATAGGAAGTACCATACTTATATGGAGGGCATTTCCCATATTTTTGGGAGTCACTATGCAATTCTTTCAAAAATTGCTCAATTAAATTCAAAAATTGTCCAATTTAAAAAATTTAGCCTTTTTTTTGCCCATTAGCCAAAAATCAAAGTGCGCACCGGCAACCAAAAAATGCCAGGCGACCCGCTTCCAGACGGGTCTTATGAGGTGTCCTCGGTTTTGGCAACTTCTGTCTGTAGCAAAAACGGGCGCACGCACCGTCTATATTTTGTCGCATGGACAGGTTCCAACAATTTTTCTTTTTGTGCAAAAACGCAATTTAGCATATCCAAACCACGAGTCTTGTATTCTGTCGGAATGGAGTGACGCACTCGAACTGACCATCGAGTTCGTCGAAGATGCGGTAATAACAGGCATCTTCGTCGCCTTAAATGGAAGACCAATTACGACCCAAATTTTAACCAAATTACAAATTCGAATGAATTTCGCGAATGTTTGTTTTTAACTTAAATTATTTTAATGTTAAAAACTTTTAATATTTAATTAAAAATGGGCGTAACACACAAAATGCAAAAATCAAATTTAATTTCAAAATTTGCAATTTCTGATTTCTCGTCAAACACGTCTCTTTAGTGATGGCGGATTTAGGGCGAAATGCCTTATCAGAGACGAGGGATATCGGCTTTGCAAAACAGGCTTCGGGCGCGCAAAGGGCGAAGGTGGTCCGATATATAATATTAAATATTTAATAATTATTTAAATCATTTTGCATCTGGTAAGGGATGGATGGCCTTTCAATGCATTGGCTGACTACCTTTTACTGTTCTACTTTCTTTTCTGGTAAGGGGTGGATGGCCTTTCAATGCATTGGCTGACTACCTTTTACTGTTCTACTTTCTTTTCTGGTAAGGGGTGGCTGGCCTTTCAATGCATTGGCTGACTACCTTTTACTGTTCTTACATTCTTCTCTGGTAAGGGGGTGGATGGCTTTCAATGCATTGGCTGACTACAGTAAGGCAAAATGTTAGCCCCGGGTGGGACTCGAACCCACGTCCTCCACCCAATCCGTGGGCAGCTCTTCCAACTGAGCTACCGGGGCGTCCCATTTGCCTTTTTCTTTATGGATGATCTTTTGCCCCCGCTATAGGCGTTTTAACCGTTCGCTTCCAACCAGCGGAACACTCAAATCCTTACACTACCTTTTACTTTGCTACTTTCTTTTCTGGTAAGGGGTGGATGGCCTTTCAATGCATTGGCTGACTAGCTTTACTGTTCTTACATTCTTTGGTAAGGGGTGGATGGCCTTTCAATGCATTGGCTGACTAACTTTTACCGTTCTTACATTCTTCTCTGGTAAGGGGTGGATGGCCTTTCAATGCATTGGCTGACTACCTTTTACTGCCGTCTCGTCTGTTCTCGACGGATGCCTTCCGGGGCGAGAGCATTTTTGATTACAAACGAGCAGCAGTTCGACGACAACGAGCAGCAGTTCGACGACAATGAGCAGCAGTTCGACGACAACGAGCAGCAGTTCGACGACAACAAGCAGCAGTTCGACGACAACGAGCAGCAGTTTGACGACAACAAGCAGCAATTCAACGACAACGAGCAGTACGAGCGCCATCAGTTTGATGACAAGTGCCAACGCTGTGCGGGCATGGAGTGGACGATCGAGCAACAAAGAAAGGAGTACATGATAGAAGAGGGTAAGCGCTGCAGTGCCGAATTCATGGAGAAGGCAATGAGACAACAATTGGAGGATTTGCGCGATGACTACTATAAACTGGAGAAAAAGGCACAGGTTGGTGGTGCCGTGCCATCCATCTGGGTAGAATAAAAAGTGTAAAATCGTTTAGAAAATTATTTTAATTCAGAACCACCTGTGTTGGCTTTGCACCCCGGAATTTCAACGCCGGGCGTGTCGTTGGTTGGTCCGACGGAACGTTCGGCGTGGAAACCGACGGGGAAATGTTTAACGATGGGCACTTCGTTGAACGCATACCCAGTTTCAGCGCGGGAGACACAATTGCATGCCATCTGGACCGCAAAACACACACTGTCTCCTACTTTCTGAATGAGACACAAATTGGTTTGTTTCTATTTTAGAAAATAGTCCTTTTAATTTTAGACTATCGTGACCAGCGTGTTCCGGCCACAAGCGCTCTGCACCCGGCTGTCACTTTGCGCTCAACGGGGGACAAAGTGGAAATTCGAATGGGCGACCTGCCGCGCCCAAACGAGATCTGGAGTTGATCGTGATCTGATTGTGTAAATCATTTTTAACTGTTGAATACAAAATTTTTTTTTGCTTATATTCACGGACGAATCTAAGTTTGAAATTGTGTGGCAAACAAAAAAAATTTTTTGTTATTTTTTTCAGTATTAAAATATTTTTTTTTTGCTAGATGATTGCTTCATTTTATTTTTTACAAATTTCTTAAATTGTAATTATCGATGGCAGCCCCCCTGTTACTTACTGTCCGGGCATTTACCCAATGGATGAGGGAGGAAATGGGGGGGCAGACCTCCCTGCCCCACCAGTCGCCGGGAACTTACCCGATGAAGGGGGGAGGAAGGGGGGTGGCAGACCCCATTGCCCCCAGTCGCCGGGAATTTACCCGATGGGTGGGGGCAGAAAGGGGGGGCAGACCCACCTCCCTCTGCCCCCAGTCTCCGGGAACTTACCCGATGGGTGTGGATACCCACCCCTCAATAGGTTTTGGTTTGACATGCGCGAATGTACATTGGTTTAATGAGATTACTTTTTTGTACATTTTTTTCGAGATTTTCGTGTCTTTTTTTCTCTAACTTCCCTCTATTGAAACACTTGGCGTTTATAAACAGTCGATTGATATATATATCGTTCAATTTTAAGTCGGGACCGTATAATCCATATTTTCCGAATTTTTCGCCGAACAATCTTTAAAAGAATTAATGACTTTTCTTTTTAGTCTGCACTGAATATTCTTCAAAAGAATTGTTAAATTCATTTTCGTTTGTAAGGGTGAATGGTTTCCATCGGAGCGCCGGCGCTTATATTTTCCATCTGAGCGCATTAGGAATTTCCAAAAATGTTACTTTTTTTTTGCAAATTCTGCCCACCTCACTATTTTTATGACGCAGCTCGGAGAAGTCCTAAAGGACAAACTCGCTGAATTCCAAGGGCAACTGTGGCGATAATATTTGATTTAATATTTACAATAAAAGATTTTGAATATTTAAATAACAACAAGTATTTTGATTAATTTTTTTGTTATTGAAACACTTGGCGTTTATAAACACTTCTGACAGGCCTCGACTTATTCTTCGTCAGCTGCACGGATCGAACCAGTTGACCAACAACAACATGAACATTTGCAGCACCAGCATGATGACAACGAGCGCCATCAGTTAGACGACAACGAGAAGCAGTTGGACGACAATGAGCAGCAGTTCAACGACAACGAACAGCAGTTCGACGACAACGAGCAGCAGTTTGACGAAAACGAGCAGCAGTTTGATGACAACGAGCGCCATCAGTTAGACGACAACGAGCAGCAGTTCGACGAACGAGCAGCAGTTCGACGACAACGAACAGCAGTTCGACGACAACGAGCAGCAGTTTGACGAAAACGAGCAGCAGTTTGATGACAACGAGCGCCATCAGTTAGACGACAACGAGCAGCAGTTCGACGACAACGAGCAGCAGTTCGACGACAACAAGCAGCAGCTTGACGACAACGAGCAGCAGTTCGACGACAACGAGCAGCAGTTCGACGACAACGAGCAGCAGTTCGACGACAACAAGCAGCAGCTTGACGACAACGAGCAGCAGTTCGACGACAACGAGCAGCAGTTCGACGACAACGAGCAGCAGTTCGACGACAACAAGCAGCAGTTTGACAACAACGAGCAGCAGCTTGACGACAACGAGCAGCAGTTCGACAACAACGAGCAGCAGTTCGACGACAAAGAGTAGCAGTTCGACGACAACGAGCAGCAGTTCGACGACAACAAGCAGCAGTTCGACGACAACGAGCAGCAGTTCGAAGACAATGAGCAGCAGTTCGACGACAACAAGCAGCAGTTCGACGGCAACGAGCAGCAGTTTGACGACAACGAGCAGCAGTTCGACGACAACGAGCAGCAGTTCGACAACAACGAGCAGCAGTTTGACAACAACGAGCAGCAGTTCGACGACAACGAGCAGCATAGAATTAGAGTAAATGGGGCGTTAAACATTGTAAAATTGGTTTACAACATGTGGAAACCCTTACATAGTGTTGAAATTTTTGATTGAAATTGGACTTCGCAAGCAAAATTTATTGAAGTCGAAGAGTTGCGCAAAGGTAGAAGGCATTTGTATTAAGAAAAAAACTTTCGGATTATAGAAGTGTCGAAGAAGCGACAGGTCATTGTGGAAATGATAAAAAAACGGTCCTTGTGGATTCTTCGGCCACGGCTGCACCGATATGCGGCATCTGCCTAGTTGGAGAAGCATCTCAGTTAGGTTATCTAGTTAAGCTCTTTTCCGTAGGTCACCCAAGTGATGAAACCATGCGGCCATACTTTCTGTGAACATTGTGCAGAATTGTTTATCCAACAAAAGCTGGGCCGGTGTCCGTATTGTCGGCAGAGCAACTTCGATGTGCAGCGCGTAATTTCAACTAAAACAAGACTTAAAAAATCAAAAAAAAAGCCAAAAAAAAAGTTTAAAAAATCTCGAATAAGGAAAAAAATCCAAAAAAAAAGCAAAAAAAAAACATTTAGATTGTGGTAGGAAAAATAGCCCGGGTTTATGTAAACAGGGTTGAAAATTTCTATTTAAGTTTTAAATTGATCATTAAATTTTTGATTGTGGTATGGGGAATTGTAAAACAGTATTGTTGAACAATTTAATTTTGGGTATGATATTGGGTTTTTTTAGAAGCGAAAAAAGTACTTTTAATATAGATTGGAAATAGTTAAGTGATTGGAAAGTTTTAGACCGAATAAGATTGAATTGGGTTAGAATAAATTTTTTTAATTTTATATAAACTCGGGCTTAAGTGTTAGATCTGTTTAGAAATTTTATAGATTTTTTAGTTTTGGGTTGTGTTTTGTGCATGTCTGTCTGTATACGGTAATGTTAATTATTTTGGAGCGGGCTAAAACAATCAAGCTTAAAAAAAGATCTGATAAAAAGGCTAAGGGCAGCCATACAAGAGCGGTCATCATCATCATCACCATCCCCATCATCGTCGTCATCATCATCAACATCAAAGGTCTTCAAACCAGTAGCATCATCAGCAACATCCTCAGCACCATCATCACAACCGGCACCAAGCACAATTTTTCACAAGAAATGAAAATTGAAAATATAAATATTAAATATAATGTTTGCAGCAAATTTGAATTTTCGTTTTTATTTCTGGAGCGCTTTTTATCCGATGATACAGTCCATCGGAACCGCCGGGGAATAAAATAGCTTTGTGTTTGATTAATTTTTTTATGTAAATTACCTATTAATAAATCAAATTCACAAACAAATAATTGGTTACTACTATTTAAATTTAATTTAAATACTTTACTTTTTGTTATTTAATTAGTTGATTAATTATAAAATTTTATTCGAATTCATTCAATAAGTTAATTAAGTTTTAGCGATTTAATGGCACAATTAAATATAATAAAATTTATTTTTTACTCAGTCTTGATAAAAAATTAAAATGACATTTTTGCACAGTGATTGTCATATGCATTGCCTGCACATATTTTCATCTATTCGCCAGTCCGATGGCAGCATCGGTGCTGATCATTGTGTTTCTGGTACTGCTCGTCGTCGTTGTTGCTCTGATGCAATTAGTCGCCATTCGAAAGAGTCGACAGGAAATTGTGATAAATTTAAATAAATCTTTTTAAAATAGTTACAAATAAATAAAATCAAAAAATTGTTTTAAAAAGGCGACAAACAAACTAAAAATTAGAGCCCGGGCCGATCGAGAATTCGACGAGATTTCGATCGACGAAATTTTAGCTGGACTGAAATGTTCCTTTTCAATGGGGACTCAATTATTCGCGCTTTAAGAAAGGCACAAAACTGGCACAAAATCATTGAAATAAAATCTTTTTCAATGTTATTTTCTCTTCACGATTTTTTTGATCAGTTAACCGAAAATGTTTAGTAAGTTTTTTATTTTTGTAATTTGACGGTATTTTTGGATGTCGAAAGTATTCACAAATTTTAATTGTTTTTAAGTTTCTCTAAGAATTGTAAAAATATAAAACATTTTATTCATAAATTTTTTCCACTTTTTCTCAAATTATTTATGCTTACCAATTGCCATGGACCGTAGTAAAATGAATGCAAATCCGGACGACGACAACAAAATTTTTCTCGGACCTCGTCCCGCCCGCCCGCCCGACGTCGTCATTCATTTTCATCGTTGAGAAATTCGCTATCTTCGCCCCATCTAATTACTTTTCCCCGCCCGCCCAATTTCGAAGAATTCAATTCCATCGGCGGCTCATCAGCTGACATTTTATGTGACTCATCTCATCCGTGAATTATTATTATTTATTCATCAATTCCATTTTTAAGAGTTGGGTAATAAAATAAGGCCTTGTTTTCTCAAATTTTTCAACCAAAAATTGAAATTTTCGATGGTTTTTTTGTTGTTGTTAAATAGTTTGCTAATTTTTGGTTTTTTCTTGCAAAAACATTTTTATATTTATTGGCTTTTCAAATGTTTTGGGGTTTTCGTTGAAATTATTTACACAAAATTTTTTTAATTCAAACCATCTGGGCCATTTATTTAATTTTTCGTGCCAAAAAACATTTTAATTACATTGAATAAAAAAATGCCAATGTTTGAAAGTTAATTTTGCTTTTTATAGGAAATTTCTGAAGTAACATAACTAAAAATGTACTTTTAAAGATCGATATTTTTGGAAACATTTTTAAATTTGATATCATTTACAATTGTGAGCGGGAAACTGATAAAGATTGAAGAATTTTGAAAGTTTTTACGCATAAATTGACTAAATTTGTTCATTTTTTGGGGCATATTATTAAATGAGGCGTATACAAAAATCGGCAAAAAATCCAAATTCCCATGGGACAGTTTGCGCATGACCTTCAATTCATATTCCTTCAATAATCGCGCCGTTGTCGCTGCTGGAATTTTATGGGCATAAATTAGGGCGATTTCCCCACATAAATTTGGGTTCAGAATTTTGCTGCACTTTCTGGATCAGATCAGATTTAAGCATAAAAAAGTGCAAAAATTTTAAAAATAAATTTTAATACTGAAAAAAAATATATAATAAAATTTAAATTTGTTTTTCGATTGTATTATTTTGAAAAAATTAATTTCAATCTCAGCCCTCATTTCTTGAAGTCCCAACCCAATTTTAAATTATTAAAAATGAAGCACAAAAACCTGTTTTGGACCGAAATTTCTGTATTTTTAGAAGAATTTTTGGTTTTAAAATAAATATTTTTATTTGAATTAATTAAAAATTTCCATTTTCCCCCGCCAAAATGTGCTTAATTTGCGATGATTGTTGTGCATATTTATGGGGCTGTGTGTGTATTTGTTTGTTCAATATTCTCGAAAGGTCGATTCTTATCGTCGTCGTCGTCCATTTTCAAATCGTCCCATTTTGTGGGTTTGAGCGTCCGTCCGTCTGTTGTTCGTCCAAATCCATATTTTCATTTGGGGCACAATTTCTAATTTTATAGACATTTACTTAATGTTTTTTATAATTAATTAAATTTAAATAATAAATTAATTTATTTTTAATTAAACATTTCAATTATTATAATATATTTTAATTAATTCAAAAGCATATTACATAATAAGATTTGTTTTTACGTATATTTTGTTGTGTATTTTTTAATATTTTATGTATTTGATATCTATATAATTTAAATGGTTTAATCTAAATTTAATTTAAATCATTTAAAAAAAAAAAATTTAATTTTTACATTGTTTTTTTCGCATTTCCCTTTATATATCTGAAAGTTCACTCAGATTTGCAACACTTTCAATGTCTTTTGAATCGGTTTCCAACAATTTTCAACAGAACGGGTTGTTGGACCAGTACATTTCCAAATTTGAGCGTCCATTAAAGGTTTACAAATTAGTTTTTGAGCGAGATCGGGACTGAAATGTCAGTTTTTGGGACTGAAAATCCCCCGTATATGCTCCGGTTTTTTAATCTATTTTTGTCCGTTAGTCCCAGTGTTTTTGACCGGGATTTGAATTATTTTTTTCCTCATAACGTTTTTCTTAAAATCCCGATCCCGCTCTACTCTAGTTTATAATATTACCAAAAATCACATAAAAACTTTTTTTGATCATAATATTTATGGTCCGTGATTACTGATCAAGTTTCTGATCTGAGCAGAAATTCCTTTGATCATTGATTGAATCAAGGGAAAAACAATTCGGCAATTTCTGATTTATCGTTCAATTCTAAGAAAATTCACACACATTTTCAGCACGTTCTGTCGCATGAATACGGCAACGGATCGCTGTGCAATCGATGCGATTGTCCCGGGTTGGACCTGCACTATTGGCGGTTCGCAAGAAAAAAAAATAATTTTTTATTAAAATAAAAAATTATATTAAAGCAAAATCTGCAAAATATGTGCTTGTCGTCTGGATGAACATGATGTTTTGCTAGCGAATGAGCAAGATCATGGAACGATTGTTGCACGTAAGTTGGTTGTATCATCAATAAGGCCACTTTCTCCATATTTCGCCATTTTTCAAAATTCCTTAACAAAACTGCAATAAAAACAAAAAATACACCCCTAAGGATCGACTTTTTAAAAATTTTCAAAAAATGCACCCCCCAAAAATTGACTTAATTTTGCTACCAAAAAATGAAAATTTTTAAAATTCTGCTTATTTTTGAAAAATTTTTCTGATTTAATTTACATACAATACATATAAAAATTTTTGTTTCTCTTATTACTTCAATTAGGAAAATCTTGTCCCTTTTTTGCTATATTTGAAAACTTTTTTTATCCATATTTCATCCATAGTTTGCAATTTTGCCCACATTTGGTCCATATTTTTTTACAATTTTTCCTCCATATTTTATGGCCATATTTCGAGATTTTTTGTCCATATAATTAGTGGCCCTAATCATCAATCACTTCGGCAAGTTTAGGCGTAGCCGCTAAGAGTTTTTTTATGACGGGTTAATGATTTTACGGGTTGGGTTTTGCGCCCGTAAGCGCTTACCCTGACAGGTCGGTGACCCCCCAGGGGTGGCACTTTTGCACTGGAACCCGGGCATTTATTTGCCGGGTTTTGGGCGTCCCTGCCGCGTTGTTGAATCGGGTTGCCGGTTGTTAAAGAATTTTGAGTCAAAAAGAAAAATTTGCATTTTGAAAATGGTCAAAAAAAGAAAAGGACCAACCTGTAACAACCAACACCCTTTTTTGAGCTAATTTTATCGAAACTCAATTGGATTAAAAAATATGCAAATGCATATAAATCCCCAATGCCCCATTTTGCTAAACACATTTATGGCTATAAACGCAAGTGAATTGGGTGCGTTTAGCAATTTTAAAATCAATTTTTAGGGGTTGGTTCGATATGTTTTTTAATTCATTTAATTAATTAAAATAATTGTACTTAACCCCAATACTGGATGTGTTGTTAAAAGTGGTTGTGATTTAATTCATTTAATTTTTTTTTACAATTAATTTATAGACAAAAAAACTCTGTATATTTTCTTTTTCGTACATTTTAGGCAAATTGTTCGACCGATCAAAGAAGCGCTGCTCTGGCGCATCGTCCGTCGCCTCATCAGCAAACAGTACAGCGTCTTCGCTTGATTTGCCGGACAATTTTGGCGTAAAACAAAACAAATTAAATCAAATCCCTGGACCAGCGATAGTTAGCATCAAAAATGATCATAATTCTGATTCTGATCAGCTAAAGGCTTATCCATCTGACCCGTGTGCAAGCGCCGATCAGAATAAGTGCGTTGATCACAATTTTTTTTTAAAGATCAGCAAGCCATTGCGCACCAGCCAAAGCCCACCACAAGCGGCGACTGATCAAAGCTGCGCGAATGCTTCTCCTGTTACGATGAAGGTGATCAGATCAGTTTGTTTGTTTCCGATCATCAAAAGAAATGGCTTTTGATCCAAAATGCCCTGGACTCGGTCAGGCGTCCAATCCTGATGTTGGGGTTTGGATCAGATCACTTTTGGATGTTCTAACTTTGCTGATCATTTTAGCAAAATTTAAGGCTTACCGGAACAGCGATGTTGAGCACGCGGCGGAGCGTGACGCGTGGGCATGGACACCGGCGGGCGACTGGCGCCTGGCGCGCCGTTACTTGCTCAGTTTGCCGGAGGCGCAACGCCCGCTCAAAGGCACGCCTGGCGCCCAACTGCGGCGCCAGCGCTTGGCGCAGCAGGCAATTCAAATGATTAAAAATAATTAAAAATATTATATGGATCACACTGTTCTGATCAACAACATAAACTGTTTGCAGATCACGAACAGAGCCTTTTTTGTTAGATTCCCCTGATTTGTTGATGCTTTTTAATCAAGAAAAACAAATTAAAAATAAGAGAAAATTGAAAAAACTTTTATACAAATAGCTCTGATCGATTAAACAAAAAATTCTTTTTCATAATAACTGATTTGTCAGTTGCCCTACCACGACTCGGATGTGGAGCACTCAAAAATGCACAAACATAGTGAAAATGAGCAAAAGTTGCACAGTGAACTCATTGAACACATCAAACAACGAGTAAAATATTTTATTAATAAAATAACAAAATTAATTATTAAATTTTCTTAACTAAAAATTCTTACCGTAATTATTATTAAAATATTATTTATATGTGGTGGGAATTGCTGAAGTGGTCGATTTTGCTCATCATTGTGAACACTTCTCCAACAAAACGCCATCAAATGCCATTCGCCGTATGGACGACAGCCAATCGCCGCGTTGCCGAAATTGTCACGGTAAATTTAAATTAAATATATTTAGTGATAGAAAGTTAAAAAATTTATTAAATAAAATTTTTTTAATTTAATAAAATAAATTTTTAAAATAATTAATCAAAAAGTATTAGCAAATTCTTTTTGTTTTGAAGGACAATTCAAGTGCACCGATGTTGGCGTTGTGACGGATCATGAACGATCAAATGGGGAGGTGCAATTTCTACATAAATATTTTAAATTAAATTATTAATGTTTCAAATAGTAATTTTCTTTCGTAGTTTTCAATTATAAATCTTGCTTCATTTTAAATTTTATTATGTTACAAATTAGTAAAAAATAAACAATAATGATTTTTACAACTTTAAAAAAGCTAATTATTTAAAATTAATTTAAAATTTTTTGAGTTAATTTTTTTTAATTTTGTTTTTTATTATTTTATGTGCATTTTTACAAATGTTTAGGCCATTTGGCACCCGAACTGCTTCAACTGTTCCGTGTGCAATCAACTGCTAGCCGATTTGCTGTATTTTTGTCGGGACGGCAAATATTTTTGTGGACGCCATTTTGTTGAGCGATTGTACCCGCGCTGTTTTGGATGTGATGAGGTCAGTAAATTTAGAATTCGGAATTTATTTTAAAAAATTTGAAAATTTCCTTCCCTCCTCTCCCCCACAAAATCATAAATTTTGTTTTTGAAGCCATGTAATGTAAGCAACCACAGCGTAGTGGTTGAATTTTTTGTGTCCAATTTTGCAGAGATTTTTCTAGTGACGAGCCAAGCTTTTTTCAAACCAAAAATTGCTAAAATTTAGAAATTAAAAAAAAAAACAATTTTTGCGTTAAGTTTGTTAAACGATTTTTTCCAATTTTGTTGCGTAAAAAGTGATGTGTAATTCCGGGTTCAAAATATAAGTTTTGTAACACAATTTTATTTCTTAGCTCTAATCAAATTATGAAAGTTTTAATTATTAAATTTGATAATAAAAAAAACACCAATTTAATGCGTTTTTAATTAAAATTCAAAAACATAATTATAAATATATTTTTTTAATTTTAATATCGACTCAATAAAAACAAATTTAAAATATTCAGCTAATTTTTGCGCGGGAATACACTTTTGCGGAAGAAAAAGCGTGGCACTTGGAACATTTTTGTTGCTTGGGTTGTGACCAGCATTTGAGTGGACAACGGTAAATGCCACAAATTTATTTTAATAAAAATTTTAATTTTATTTAATAACCTGTTTCAGTTACATTGTCAAGGATGATCAACCGTTTTGTGTGGCTTGTTACATGCAAAAATTTGCGAGGGTTTTTTTTCAAAAAATAATAATTTTGGCATATTTAAATTTCGAAGTTAGCCGTAGAGGACCGCGCCGCGCGGTCGGCCTCCGTTTGGCGCCGTTTTTGGCACCATTGTGAAAATGACGTCATAACTTTTTGATCAATTGAGCAAATCAAATGATTTTGATATCATTCGAAAGCAGTTTGTCTGTAGAAGTTAGATCCGAAAAGAGCTAAACGAATTAACATAGCTAAAAGAAGTTGTGGCGCAAGGCGCGCCAAGACAGTACGAAAAGTTGTGATTTAGAAGACGTTTAAAGCCATAACCTTTTTGAGAAAAGTTGAATTGATTAGCTTTTAATTGATCACCTGTAACAAAAAGTGAGCTTCTAAAGAAATGGATTTTGCTTGATTTTCTTTGCTAATAGCTAAGTTATGACTGATCGCGCCAGAACGGTCGGCGCCAAATTGTCCGGGTTTACGGTGGGACCGCGTCATTTTTCAAATTTTTGCGGAATATTTATTTCAATTCAACTAAAACTGCGATTTTTTTCGCGCTTTGAAACCTCCAATCCGAATGAAAAAAACCTAAGAAATTTCGAGATAAAAATATAAAAATTGTGCAGCACAGTCAATTAGTTAGTGTTCATCTAAGACTTGTCTGACGTGCAACGACAAAATTGCGCCGTTTGCACAGCGCGTCAGCTACGGTGACCTGCATTGGCATGCCGATGGGCGCTGTTTCAAGTATTATTTCTTAACGCGGGATCTGGAGAATCCCGATCGGGATCTCGATCCCGACTAACCGGGATAATCTCTCCCAACCGGGATCACGAATAACTGGGTCGGAATTTCAAAAACCGTGATAATTTCTCGCGATCCCCCTAGAAAACCGGGATACACCCTCCCAACCGGGATCCCGACTAACCGGGTCAAGGAATAATCCTTTCGAGTGAGGGGATCCCGTTCTACTCTATTTCCTAATTGAAATTTATTTTTAAAATGATTATTCATTTAAATTTAAGGTGCGGATACTGCTACAAGCCGTTGTCCAACGAACAATTTCTACTCAAACAAACCCGTCCATTTTGCAGCTCTGAGTGCAAAATGGCAAGCGAATGAGAATATTATCGAGGCAGCGCGATCGTTGACGAAAAACAATTACCATTTTTGAATGTCTGACAAAAATATTTGATTTAAAGCGCACGAATGGTCCACAACATTCATTCATATTGATTTGATCGATTCGGAGTTCGAATCATGTCGAACACCCGAGGAAGCTACATTTGGACATTGACTTTTCGCGATATTTTGTTCGACTTAACCTCGGAGTTCGACGAGATTCTTCTCGAGTTAAACGGGATTTGCGATCAGAAAGATTCTTGAAAAAAAAATGACCCAATAACCCAAACCGCATTAGCGCGATAACACACAACAACAACATCCTTTTTATTTATTTTAGGGCAATGATAATATCAAATTGATCCAACCGTTTGGGATTTGAAATGATCAAATGATGTAAAAAAAGTAAACCTCTGGAACCGGCGATGGCGCAAACAATTTGTTTTTTTGCAAATTTCCATAGTTTTTAAAATTATAAATGCCAGAAAAACATTAAGTTTTGAAGGAAAAAAACGCACAAGTTAAGAGAAAGAAAGAAAAGAAAAAATTTGCCGACTCTTTAACAGAATTTTTTTTTTGTGAATAATGCATTTTAAAAAGTGAGCGCGCCATTTTGGTCATAATTATCGCTTGTCGAGCTCCGTCTCGCGCCAGTCAAATGCCATGTTCGGGCCGCCACGCTTACGGATGACGCGGTACTTGCGAAATTTGGCGGCACCCGCCGCCGCCGTTGTGGAGCCGTCCACACCGCCAAATTCCTTACGATCAATTAACATTGCTTCAGAAGATGCCGCCGCCGCCGCAGCAGCCATCGACTTTGGCACAACACTGCCGCCCTCCGGCATGGGTTGACCACCATGGTCATGGCTCTGAATGTGATCAATAATATTAAGATCTCAATTTTTATTTTAAAAAATGCAAAATAATTTTCTAAATTTCCACGTCGACGCTTTCATCACCGCCGTCCGTGTGTCTATTCAAAAAACTAAAAGCCAAGACAAGCGCTCCAAGGCAAATGGGCAAAAAAAAATTTCCAACAAAAATTGACACCTCTCCTCCATTCCCGTTCACGGAATCCATGCCGTGGCTCTCGAGCAGTTCCATTTTTATTCCGTTTCCTTCCACCACTTCATCCACCAGCACCTCTTCATGTTCGGGCTAAAAAAAAATGGTCAAAAATTGAAACAATTATTTTAAAAAAATAAAAAATGCCACAAATTTTACCGCAACTCGGAAATTCTGGTGCGGCACATGCAATGGGGCCGACGACAACGGACCAGCGCCACGGAAACGCGAAGCGCCAGCAGAAAATGTCCACAGCCTTAAAAAGTGATAAAAATTTTAAAACCAAACAAAAAAAAATTCGTTGCAATTTCATGAATTAATAATTAATTATCTGTCGCACATGCGCTCCTCCTTGGCCAACGCGTTGGCCAACTCGGTGCCCACACGGCCCTCCAGCTCATTTTCGCAGTTTCGAATGGCACGCAATGTCGTGCACTCTTGCGCTTCGGCACGACGCAGCATGCACATGCCCGGTGGCACTTCGCCGATGGCATCGCTCGGGGCGTTGAAGGCCTGAAACAAAAAATGTTTTTTTCGGCACGACATTGCATTAATTAAATTAGTACATACATAACGCGGTGTGGCCACTAAAATTGGCTGATTATGCGCTTTTCTGGCACTGATTTTTGATGCAAATTTGTACTCCATGTCGTCCTCCCCTTCGTCAATGGGTCGAAGGCGTCGTGCACTTGATGTTGCTGAACCAAAAAAAAATTCATTCAAACCAAAATTTTTTTGTTGTTGTTGTTCAACTTGGTGGCAATTGTTGTTCAACAGCACAAAGCTCTTGCTTAACTGTGGCAGTCAATGCACCGCCGCCGTGTGCGCTGACCCGTTGTTGAGCATCAGTGGCAACGACAGTACGCTAAATTTTAAAAATAAATAAATTTGTGCCCGAAATTTTTGAACTCTCAAAAAAAGAGGAGGAATTGAGCAATTTTCAGGATTCAGCATATCCCATGTTTAGAGTATGAAGCTTTCCTCCTACTCACCAACTTTATTGCCCCCGTCGTTTTTTTTTTTGTTGCCAAAATAACCCAAAAAACAATTCCAATTTGAGTGTGTACACACACAACACAACAATTCGTTCCTCCGACTTGTGATCTTTTTTTTAAAATTTAGCTTCGGGAACTTTCCCAACACTGGTTTTGTTAGTTCTCCATATCAATCTGATCAATCAAGTTAGGGTTACCGTCAACCAACCGGTATAAATCAGCAGGGATGGTTGTAATTCCGATTTCCGACTTTTTTTGTGGTCGGAATTTCGATTTTACGAAAAATTTTAGCGGTTTAGCCCCCTCATTAATTTAAAAAACAATCGAAGACTGACTTTTTGTGCTCTGTTGTTGAACGACGTGCGCGCAAATTTCGGAGCAATCTGTGACCATTCCGCCGTCTCAGCAGGCCCCCGGAATTCTGCCGCCGCCTCGTCACCGCCGTTTTGGTCCATCGCTGGCGTGCCGTCGTTGTCCATGTACGTGCTGCCAAACTCGGTGCTTGACATTCCCCACTGAGTCATCGCGTCCAACTGCAGCATGTACAGGCGAGACTGTCGATCCAGCTGCTGGATGATCACCCATTCCTGGGAATTATTATGACAAATATAAAAGTGTGTTTAATCAAAACGAAAATAAATTTTGAACAGTTAGTTTTACAAATTAAAAAACAAAATTCTTGAAACATTTTTAAAACCACCTTGTTCACCGGGTAGCACTGCGGATGGTGAGCCGGATAGCAATTGCCCTGGATAGCCCCGTCTTTCACCGTCAGTTTTGGGCGATATTCGTCCTGCAAAAATTAACCCATTTTTTAAAAAGTTCAAACAATTTTTGTTTTCGTCAAAATTTTTGTTCAATTTTACTACGACTATAAAAAAAGCGAGATTCATTTATTTTTTAAAGCAAAACAAAAATCTCTCGATTTTTTTATTGTGCAAAAAATTTAATTCCAATGAACGCACGCACATTTGTGTAACGCATCAGCGACTCGCAGCGCGAACAGCGAAAGTACAGCGTGTCGCCCTCCCGATTTTGGGTGGTCATGCGATACTGGCGAATCATGCCTTTGTTTTCTGGCTCCTCACATTCAATGCTCAAAATGGTGGCACTCAAATTGCGCGACAGTTGCAGCTCCAACCGCTCTGATGAATGGAATCTGAAAAAGTGGAATTTAAGGAAGCTTTATGTAATTTTTAATTGGAATGTAGTTTTTTTAATGTACAATTTGCTTTCAAACCCACAAAAATATAAAGAAACATCAATTTTTTGTTGTTTTTTTTTCTCTTTAAGTGCTTAAACAAAAATAGTGCCAAAAACACCAACAGCATGCCGTAGACTTTGTCCGGATGCGCTCGAATGTACTGCTCGTCAAACCCGTAGCGCTCCACACAGAACCGGTTGAGGTTGACATGGTGTTCAGCAAAAGGTGGCATTTGCGGTGGCACCGCTGCCACCGCATCGAGCGTCTCGTCCATCTCATCGTACGGCCTAAAAATTTTAAATTAATTGAATTGTTTGTCTAAGGCGGTTTCGTTGGCAATTTGTGTTCAAAAGCTTCTTAAACCTTTTAAAGCCTTTTCGCCTCAGGGGCTGTGCCATTTCTCCAACAATTTGTGCTTCAGCGTCGTCAATTTGTTGTTGTGCCGAAAGCGCGGCGTCAGAACTTGGAAATTCGCGCTCGAACAGCGTGTCCAGCCCTTGCATGTCCAACATGGTGGCCATCTGATCGAAATTGTCCTTCTTTTTTGAAAAACCCATAAAAAAATTCAATAATTTTTTTTTCTTCAAAATTTTAGGACAGTTGACCAACCCCCGTGTCGTACTCCGCCAATTGCTTTGGCCGTCCACGCCTTGGACGTCGTGAATCGGTGCCGACAAGATGAACTCTCAGGGCCGGATCTTGCTAAAAGAAAACGTAAAAATGTCAACAACAAAAAATGGAGGGCAAATTGTTTATTTTCTCTTAAAATTTTGTTGAAAAATATAATATTCTTTTTAATTTTTACAAGACATGCCTAGCTCAGCATTTATTATATTTTTTTTATCACGCATTTTTAGTCCCAAAAGCACGGCAAAACAAACTTTTGAGACATCATAAACATTTTGCCAAAAAAAAAGTGCCATACAAAACCTGTGACGTCATTGCCGCTTTGATGGCACCGATTGAATCAAATTTGTTGTCCGTATCAAACGCATCCACCAACACGGAGAACAATGCACTGGAATGAGACGCCACAAAGTCGGCCCAGCCATGCTGGAGCAGTTCAGCCAACAGTTCCACATAGCACTGCACAATGTCGGCACTTGGGCACGCAATGCCAACAAAATCGAGCTGTAAATGCCAAAAAAAAATTATTTATAAAGTTTCCTAGTAAATTTTTTATCCATTTTGAGGGCACTTTCTTGCATAAAAACGACCAATACCTTGTGCGAAATAGGCGAATTGTCCAACCAATGGACGATCACTGCAACAGCCAGCTTTGCCACGCCGTACCTGACAAAATTTAAATTTTAAAAAAATCACAAAATTAATTCCCCCCCCCCAAGCTTAACAGATTTGCTCAAAAACTATGTTGATGAGAAACAATTAGCAAATTGGATTGGATTTAATGATCGGATTTGGACCAGAATCGGATCATTTTCAGTGGATTCGAATCTGTTTATGATTAGATTGGCCCGAGCATAAGCAAAACGGGGCACCATGTTCTCACTCACTGTACCTGTCACCGTAAAGCATCGGATGTGTGAAGAGAATGGAGCGTTGATCAGCCTGGACGGTCAAGTCCAACGCGTTGCGATAGCACAACGTCAGATCGAACTCGACCAGCTCGTCAAGGTCGATCAGATCGCCCTGCACCGCACGGGGCAAAATGGTGTGCGCAATCTCTGCAGAATTTGTTGGAACAAATTTGTTGTTGTTGCATAATTACAAAAAATTTTGACCCAATTTTGGCACATCAACAGTTTTTTTTTTAAATTTTTGGCATACTTTTGAAGTTGGTCAGGCCAAATGCGTCGGACAGGCGACAGTTGCCAATGCCCATGCATTGATAATGGGCACAAAAGTCCTTCAACTCCGTGCCGGCAAGTTCGTGCACGCGCAGAAAAGTCTCGTCTCCTTAAAGAAGAAAAAAAAATCTAATAATTTCAACAACAAAAAAAAAAACGCCAATTTCATTAAGGTTCGGTCCCCGAGACCGATTTGCCAAACAAGAATAGCTTTTTGCTAAAAAAATTTAGATTTTTCGGACTGGCCCACCTTCACGTTTTTTTTTGTATTTAATTCCCGAAATCATCAGGAAGATTTTTTTAAAATTCAAGCTCAAATTGTTCAACCAACCGACCGGACAGAATGTCGCTGGCACAGAAGTTGACCAGCACATCGGCACTCATCCGTTCCAGGCCACCGACGGCATTGGCACTGGCGCTCTCATCAGTGCTGGTGCTGCTCAACAGACGCAGTCGACCGTCCAAGAACGTCTCCACCAACAATTGTTGCTGTCGATGGTGGTCATGCTGAACGACACACAACGCCTTTTACTACATTGGGCGCTATGGGATTTTTACTAGTTTTAAAATAAAAATTGAATTAAAAATAGAATAGAATAATGGAACTTTGAAACTTTTCAGCGCTTAACAAAATATCCAAAGATAAATCCGATTGAAGCCCAAGTTGAGCAATCACCTGAAGCGCTTGCGCACTCGTGCACGGCACGTCGGCGTCGTCGTATTGCGATGTGTGTGCTGCCACCAACACTCCTTAACACAGAACAAATTATTCGACGCGACATTTTGAAAAATTTTTATTAAAACAAAAAGCTTTTGACGCTCTTTGATTCCAAAAAGTACAACCCCAGAAAAATTGCCAAAATTTTCAAAAAAAAAACCCCCATAAATACAAAGGGGTTAGGAGTTCGACATTTTTTCAAACATCCGGACTAGGAAATTAAATTTTTGTTCATCAATGTGTTAGAGACTTGCTTTGGGTTGGTTAGTACCTTTCTTCCCATTGTTATGTGTTGACCGGTTTTCGTGTTCGACTTTGTCCCCTGTTTGGCGCCAAAGCTGATGCTGGTGGTGCCGATTCGTTTTACTACCACCGGCGCCGAATGCATTGTTTTCCATTAAACTTTGTCTTTGAAACAAAAAAAAATGATGCCAAAATTTTTGCTTTCAAAACAAAATCAAATTTAGCGGTGCTGCGCCAAAAAGGAATTTTGTTGTTGCTCGATTGGCACAACCACTTTGGCTTCCCTTTTTTTCTTGGCTAAGCGAAAAGTGCTGACAAAATGAGTTTTTGAATGGACACTTTGAGAGGACGGCTGAAATAGTGGGCAAACGCGAGAGTGTTGTGAAAGAAGCGGAGGGCGGTGGCCGCCATCATTAATGATTTTTTGTTTAAAGTTTTCGTTTCAATAAAAATTTGTGTTTCAAAATTTCGCGCATACCTAAAGTAAAAAACCTAAAGTAAAAAACACAAATCGCTTACAAAGTTTTTGGATAAGGGGGTGGGGGGTCGTCTCGATAGAGGCGCTGTCAAGAAATTTTTTGAAAAAAAAAATTTGATTTGATAATTTTTGAAATTCAAGTAATTTCATTGAAAAGGAGTTCAAAAAAGCTTAAAAATTATAAAAAATTCCCAAAAACATCCGTCCGTTTATGACTGATTTGACAAATCGAATGACTGCTGATTTGAAAAAATTTGCAGTCAAAGAAAATCAGAAAATTCCATTTTTTTTTGTTTGTTTTAGATTTATTTGGAATTGATCATCAGCAGAAATGGTGTTCAGTCGTCTCTATCCGTTTTTTATTGCGGCGGGAAGTTCTTCGGTGGCGTTTGTGTCCATTTTTTTTGTTTTAGATTTATTTGGAATTGATCATCAGCAGAAATGGTGTTCAGTCGTCTCTATCCGTTTTTTTTTGCGGCGGGAAGTTCTTCGGTGGCGTTTGTGTTCGGCTCTCAGTGCTCTACCAATGAATGGTTACATTGGGTGGGCATCAAAAGGTATGCTCGTGCATTGAACGCAAAAAAAAGGGGGAAATTTACGAAAAATTGATCGTTTCCCTTACTTTTTTTTAAGAAAAAACTATTAAAATACTTAAAAAACAAACTTGATGGCCATTGAAAGGTCCAGTCCAGCCAGAAATCGGGTTAATAGTCCAATTGGTGCCCCATATTTTTTGAAAAAAAACAATTTTTTTTTAAAGTTGATAAAAAGGCGTTTTTCTAGAGGTATTCGGGGAGACATTTTTGGATTTTTTCAAAAAATATGGGGGGCACCAACCAGACTATTACCAGAAATCGTGTACAACACCAGGGCCGTAGCCAGGGGGCCCCCCCCCCCCCGCCCAAAAAATTTTTTGAGAGAAAAAAACCAAAAGGGGAACCATTAATTTTTGGAACAATTTTCTTAACAATTATCGTTAAATTTTTGAAAAATTTCTCGGCGGCGCCTATCGGCACCGCCGATCCCCTACCTAAAAGTGAAGCAGAATTCGCAAAAAAAAATATGAATTTTTTGAAAATTTTTAAACAAAAATGGAATAAAAAATGCACCCCTAATTTGGATCGGGTCCCCTACGGGCTTGTATGACACTGATTTGTGAGTGCCGAGGTTTTGTGTTCAGTGCCAATGCCGACTCGGCGAGGACTGTTGTTCTTGCGCCCCAGGCGGCGCCCACAATTCCGTCCGGTTCAACTGTTGACAAAGTGCCGCCAATGCCCGTCAAGGTTGATGTGGACATGTTCGACGAGGCATGGAATAAGCCTTCGCGTGCCTCGGAAATAATGCGTTTCGGCTACCCGGGCTTTGACAATTTGCGCACATACGAAGTACGAAAAGCGCGGGCCGTGAAATCCAAAAAATAGAAATTTAAAAAGTCGAGAAAAGAGTTGTTTCTGGGATTTTGAGACCGTAGAACCCTTTACTTTATTTTGGACCCGAATACGAACAATTCCGAAAAAGTCGGGTTCAGGGTTCGAACGACTTTTTCCAAAAAAAAAACATTCAAAAATTTGTGGAGGGCATCCAAACTATTACCGAAATGTACAAAAAATTTAAGGATTTTGTGGTCAGCTACGATAGTCGAAATCGTACAGCCCATTGGGTGATGGAACATCTGTGTCCAGACCGGATTCAATACAACGAAAAAGTGGACAGAAGCAACAGCATGTTCAAGGAGGACGAGAGCATACATCCGTACTTCCGTTCCAAAAATGAGGATTATCGAGTGCGTTTGGAGAAATGGGAATTCATTAAGAGGACCGTACTCGGGTCGAACCCGGATTATTCGAACTCTTGGCTAAATAAAGCCCTGGATTATCCGGTCCGGGCCAAATTTTCCATTAAAAATTTATTCAAATTTTGACAAATTTGTTCAACCAAATCTCCCCCTCTTCTAGCGCAGCGGATACGACCGTGGACATTTGGCAGCGGCAGCCAACCATCGGACTACACAGACGGCAATGGACCAGACATTTCTGTTGACGAATATGTCCCCGCAAGTTGGCAAGGTCCGTCCGTCTTGGCGCCAAATCGGCGGGCAAATTGAATGAACCCGAAAATTTGTTTAAAATTCGTACAGCAAAAAGCACGATTTTTAGCACATCGATCCTTTCTATCTTTGATTGTCTAAAAATTCTTGAAAGCAATGCTTTATAGCGCGTTTTTTGAGGCAACTAGGTGGCTGTTGCCTTGGCGGTGTATGAAAATTTAAAAAAAAATTTTTAGGGCTTCAATAGGGACAAATGGAACGATTTGGAGAAGCACGTGCGGCGGACGGCACACAAAAACATGAACACGTACGTGTGCACAGGACCGCTGTACTTGCCGAAACTGGAGTCGGACGGGGCTTTGTATGTCAAATATAAGGTAGAAAGCGTTTTTTTCTGCTTAGCATAAACTTAGCAGATACAGGCCCAGCGCCTTTGATCGAAAACGAAATAAAAAAGACCTTGTAAAGTGTTCAATTTGCGTTTTGACCAATGCACAACTTCGTCAAGAATTTCAGTTGCTGGGGGGTGTACTTAATGGGCCAGTTGTTGATGTTTTTAGTCATTTTTTTAAAGGTTTTAGTTTTTTTTTTTTTTTGAATTTTAATTTTACTGCTCCGCAACTCACAAAAGCATTTCTTAGATTGCTTCTTCGCTAATTTTTTTTATCACCATATAGCTCATCGGCAACAGCAGAGTGGCGGTGCCGACCCATTTCTTCAAGGTGTTTTTGGCATGGCACACCGTTTCCCGGGCATTAATTCGTTTTATTTTTCGTGAAAGGCTGTGCTCATCGAGAAAACTGCGGACAACTTCGAGCTGGAGGTTGGAATTTATTGACGGTACTTTTATGCTTTACGTGTTAAGCCTTATGATTTTTTTTTTTAAAGTTTTTCCGGGAAATTTGAAAAGTTTTTTGTTTTTTGGAGTAGAGCGGGGCCGATGTTTTTGCATAAGCCGGGACCATGGATTGGCCAAAAAAAAAATTGTTGCTGAGCACAGGTCTATTTGATGCCGAACGAGGCGATTCCGGACGAGAAGCCGATCGCGGACTTTCTGGTCGACATTGAGACGGTGGAAATTGCTGCCGGCTTCTTGATCTTTGGTCGCTTGTCCAATGAACAGCTTGTCAAAGTGAACGGGAAAAGCGCCAGCGCCGCCGACGGATTGTTGGGCCGAATTTTGGAAAAAATTGCGAGGAATTGAAAATGTTTGAATAGTATTATCATATTTTATACGGTTTGGGTTAAATGGTTCGGTTTGATTTTCAGCAATTTTGACTGTTTTTGTTCGATTTCAATGGAGAAAAAAAAATCGCTTTTTTCGAAAAAATTTGACCGAACCTGACGCCTTTTTATGAATTTGCTTCTACTGTATTGTATTGTTTTATTTATTGTTGTCTCAATTTTCACAGATTTGATTTTGCAAATAAATATATGAGGACCCTTTTTTTTTGTAATCACTTTTTTTGCAGAGGGAATTTGACATTTTCCCGTTTTTTATTTATTCTCAACATTTTCATCATCAAAAACAAATTAAAAATTGTTAAACACAGCAATGACTCGCCATGCCAAAAATGCAACGGCCGCGTCCGTTTACACGTACCACGAGCGCAGGAAGGACGCGCAGGCGTCCGGCTACGGCACGCTTCATGAACGACTTGGAAAGGTGCTGAAATGGACAGAAATTTGGTTTTTAAGTTCTTCAAAATTGCAAAAACATTTTTTGTGAAGTTTTTAAGAAAAAAATTAAAATTTGGTTGACAGAAATTTGGTTTCCAGGTTCTTCAAAATTGCAAAAACATTTTTTTTGTTGCAAAATTAAGAAGTTTTATGAAAAAGAAATTGGGGTTGCAAAAACATGGTGGTTTTTTTACAAATTTTTATGAAAAAAAAAAATTAAGGTTTGCAAAACATTTTTTGTGAAGTTTTAAAGAAAAAATTAAAATTTCCATTTGTTATGTAGGATTCAATGAAGCCATTTGACTGCTGTTCGCTGAGCCTTCAGCCATGCAGGTCTTCGGAAAAAAAATTTTTGCAAAAATATTTGAATTTTCCAACTTTTTAGGGAACCGCTGATTTCGCCCCAGGGCTTCATTTTTGAGCGGGAGTCCATTCTCAACTACATTTTGGACCAAAAACAGGCGTACAAACGGAAACTCAAAATTTGGGAGCAACAACGGCGCACTGAGAACGAGAAGAAGGAGGCGGTTGGTCACTTTTTTTTTTCGATTTTTAGTTAAAAAACTTTAATTAAAATTAAAAAAAAATGCCAAACATTTTTTTGATAAAATTTAAAATTCCATTTTTTTCGGTGAAAAAATGCAAATTTTCGAGAAATTCGTCTCATTTTTGATGAGAAAATTGACTCATTTTTGGACAAAAACTTAACTAAATAGTGAGAAAATCACATCTTTATACATTTTAGAAAAGGGCTCAACGCATTTTCCATAAAATTTAGCGGAATTTTTAATTTAAACAATTTAATTTTGTCATTTATTCCGTAGGTTTTACGCCGTGAAGAGGACCAAATGAAGGCAAAATTTGCCTCCCTGGAGGCCGCACCGGTGCCATGGAAGACGGAGGTGCCGCCGGCGACGCCCGCCGGCGCACGCCTACTGAAGCGGACGTCGGCGGCACTGGACGACAATTTGGCACGGCTTTTCCAATCCAATATTTTCAACAATTTTTTAATTCAAAAATCGCTTCTTCTTTTTTTTATAATTTAGCACTACTTAAGCCATTGGAGTGATCCAAAGAAACAAAAAAAGTTTTTCAGGCTGGGCCTAGCGGTGCCAAGGCGCGCCGAAGCGACGACGCATATGAGCCGGAAAGCGTGTCCAACATGGCCGGACACCGCGCAAAGGAGTGGCGCAGTTTCTGGGTGCCCGAGCTGAGCACCAGCGCCGAGCCGGATCGCATTGAGAAGCCGGTGTGTGTGCATGCCCGGAGGGGGGGGGGGGAAGGGGTTGCACATTTTTTTATATTTGCAAAAGAATTTGCAAAAAAAAATTGGAACCGTTTAAATTTGACACAAAAAATGCCATAAAATTTTCACAGTCCTCCAAAATGTTGTGCCCGATCAGCGGGGAGGAGCTGAAACTGAAGGAATTGTTGCCGGTCAAATTCACGCCCATTGACTCGCGCATGCCATTTGCCAAGCTGGTTGCGCAGCCCAACCGCTACAAGTGCCCGATCACCCACGACGAGCTTACCAACACGTCCCGTTGCGTTTATCTGAAGACATCGTAAGTTTTTTGATGAAAATTTATATAGTTAAAAAAAATTTTCAGAATATTCTCAAAACCATTTTCCGAAAATTTGTCCGAATTTTTGCAATTTTGACAATGTAAATTTTGGCATGACCTACATATCATCATCATCATCCATTTTTCATGATTTTCCAAAGAAGGCATTTTGCGAAAAATCATTTCGTTTTTTAGAAATTGCGTGGTCAGCTGGCAGTGCATGGACGTCATTCGCAAGGACATGGTGGACCCGTTGAGCGGCAAGCGGTTGACCGAGCCAGACATCATTGAACTGCAACGGGGCGGCACCGGCTACGCGGCCACCAACAAACTGGACGCCAAACTAATCAGACCGCAGCTGGAGCTGCAGTGATTGGCTACTGATCGGATAAATTTGTCGAATATTTTGGGAACTTAATGCATGGTTGGATGGGTGTTCTCCGTTGTGTGATATGCTCTGATCGATCAATCATTTTTGTTATCCGCAACTTTGCACAAGATCACTAATCATGACCGGCTTTGATCACTAGGGTGGTAAATTAAATGCACATGCATATTTTTTGTCCTGAATTGAGTCTGGTTAGAAGGAACATTTTTAAAATTAAATCTTCTAAAATAAAAAAATCAAGCAACATATTCTAAAAAATAGAACTTTCTTAAACAAAAAATGGGGTAATACTTAAGCTGGTCCCCCCCCCCCCCATTATTTGAAAATAATAAAAATAATTTTCTAAGTGGATAAAAAGGAGTTTCTAGGGGTGTTCGAGGCCGTAGATTCTGAATCTGATATTTATTTCGACCAATTTCAAACCCCGGACCCAGAATTCGAACAATTTTTCGAAAATTTCAAAATTTTCTAAAATTAATTTTACCCTTTAAATCATTCAAAAAACAATAAATATCAGATTCAATCTATGGCCCGAATACCCGTATGAACTCCTTTTTATCCACTTAGAAATGATTTTTATTTTTTTCAAAAAAATGGGGGGGCCAGCTTAGGTAAGTACTACAAAAATGGTACTTGGGATTCGTTTGTTGAATTGGATGATGTTAAATGATAAATCTGATGTCATATTCGTGATCAGCTACCTCGATAACCCCGGAGTACTTCTCAGTTTCATAAGAAATTTTTTGAAAAAAGCGCAAAATATTCTTCATACATGGCCAAGGGGGGGGCAGATCCCCGCCCCCCCCCACCACGCCGCACTCGGGCACCTCCCTACTGTACCACCTCGCTCCAAAATTTTGAAAAATAAATTTTTCTTAGCGTAAGGATAAATAAAGAAAGAAACAACATCGCAAGTACCAAAAATTGTAAATTCTGACCCCCCCTTTTCGGCTAAAATGGAGTTTAGGTAACACGCTCTAAATTCGACCAATCGACTCCTCTCTAAGCATAACGCACGAATCTGCAAAAAATTTTTCTGCGGAAACCACTTTGAAGGAAGTTACGGCCACTCAAAGTTGGCCAAAAACCATAGGGGGGAACCCTTTTGGTCAAAATTTTCCCGTTCCCGCGGGATTCCCGTTAAAAATGAACGGGATTTCTACGGGAACGGGAAAAACACGGGATTCCCGTTCGGGATTCCCGTCCCGTACTTTTTGAAAACCCCGTTCCCGGAAATTTTTTTTTACCGGGCTCTAATAAAAACTGCGGCTCTTACAATAAATCTATTAATTAATATGTGCATACATGCGTATTAATCGTTTTTCTGATCAGCAGAATTAAAATCGCAATTTTACAGGGTCAAAATTCGGGAATTCCCGTTGCCGGCCACATTCAGCGTACTTTGTTCGCTCATTGTCAGAAGGCGGCACGGGGTGCGCGTAAAATTTATTTTTGAAAATCTCATCTCAAGATCTCCCTTGAATACAAATGAACTTTACGAGATTTTTTCGAGACCCGAGATTTTTCGGGAATCTCGACCTCGAGATCTCGCTCGAAAGAAGCTCGAGTTTCTCGATCTCGAACCCAAAATTTTCATGGAAACAGCTTTTCTTCACAAAGATTGCTAGTTTTTGTAAAAATTTCTTTCCCCGACGGCGCCTGTCGGCTTTTGCTGATTTTTTGACTAGTTTTTTCGAATTTTCACAAAAATGCCTGAACCTAATCTAACTTTGATGCAAATTTAAAACTTAGGTATTTTATAATGAATATAAATCATAAAATCAAAATTGAAAAAAACTCCGCCCGAAACAATACATTCGCGCAATGCGCGATCGCGATTCCCATCCCTAGTGTGCAGTCAAGGATGCATTTTTCTTCTCTAAATTTGGCTTTCCATCTTTTTAAACTGCGTTTTGAGATTTTCAACAGGATCAGCAATGTCACAATCGCGCATTTTTGGATTTGTTCTTTTTTTTGATTTTTGACTCAATTTGAATCCATTCTTTGGCTGAGTGTTCGCGTCTATTTTTTTCCCGATATCTTTCTTTTCACGGAATTTTTGGATTTCACGTTTTTGCTGATCAAATTCAATGTTTTCACATTCATTGGACTTATTTTGCGGTTTATCAACAACACTCTCATTTTGATCAGTTGAGTTATGTTGATCAGACAAACGTTTAGCTTCTTTAGAATTTTTCTGATCAATATCATCCTGCTGAGGGCGCTGAATTGTTTCCATATTCCGACCAATTTTCATCATCATTTACAAGCTTTTTGTGATCAGAAGCATTTGTGCCCGTCTTGAACTTCTTCTTTGACACGTTTCTCAAATTGTTCTGGGTCATCGCTCTGCTCGTCCCACCATCCAAATTCATATTTAATTTTAACTGTTGCATGCTTTCGAAAGGTATAGAAAATGTTTGATTTGGCTTCATTTGAAAGAAGTTATAACGAAAAAAACACTTAAAAAAGTGAACCTCGGGGCTGAACGAGTTGGGTTACGTCCGCTTTTTTTTAGATTAAATGCCGTATTTTTTCTTAGTAGACGAAATGTCGCGTAGACAAAATGACGCTTAGACGAACTGTCGTATTTTTGCTTAGTAGACGAAATGTCGCGTAGACGATCGGCACCTTTTGTTTTTGCAAAATAAAGTTTTAACCTTGTAAAAAACAGCGTTTTCTTAGGCCTGCAAAGTTTTCTCACTTTAAAAGCGCTTCACTCCGAACCTTCCTACATTCTCTTTTATTTCTTCTTCAACTGATTAACTCTTCCTTCGTTCAGATGATAATCGCCTTGCTTCTGTTTTTGCTTTTATTGGCGTATTTGATTTACGCTTCTTTTTTTTTCTCAACAACCCCTCTTTTTGGCAGACCGCGCCGTCGCCGCCTTCAAAATATAGGCAATGTTATTTTGGTTGAGGGAACAACAAGCCATGGCGAAAAGACCGTTCTGCTGCTGCTTTTGTTGGCAATGTGAGTCCCTATACTTGCCCTTCTATGTTTACAAATATTTTAGATTCCTCGTTCCATTTGCATTTGGCACTGAAACGTCCGACGTCTGGGAGGGGCTTGAAGTGATTGCCATGCATATTTTGACGGATGCCAGACGTACTCGTGCATTGATGGTGCTTTCACCGGTGCTCCAGACGGCGTTGTGCGGATTGATTCTGACGTTTTCAACACCGTTGTGCTGCGCACTGTTCCCACAGCTCAGTTCGGTTAAGGTGGGGTGATAAATGTTATATAATTAAATTAAAATTTAATTAAATTTTTGCACTACCGTATATACTGTTTTAATTCCACATGTGGAATTATTTTTCAACCTCCTCAGAAAGGGCGGAATTATTAGAGGGTGTGGAATTATCAGTGGGTGTGGAATTATTTTTCAACTGTTTGGCGATATGTTCAGCTATCACGAAAATTCTCCACTTTTTCCATACTTCAGCTGGCGAAAATTTTTTTGAGAAAAAACCATAAAATGACCCTTTTGTTTTGAAAATTTGTAGTTTTTGGACCAATTTTCTTTACAAATTCCTTTAAAAAACACAAAAAAAAAATTTGACCTCTAAAATTGATTTTGGAAAAAACTTACTCTGAAAAAATTCCTTAAGAAAAATGCAATAAACTCCAAAATTGCACCCCCTAAAGATAGAGATTTCAAACTTTCAAAAATGCACCCCTAAAATCCAACTTTTTCCGAAAAAATTCCTTAAGAAAAATGCAATAAACTTAAAAATTGCACCCCCTAAAGAATGAGATTTCAAATTTTCAAAAATGCACCCCGAAAATCCAACTTTTTCCGAAAAAATTCCTTAAGAAAGCATGAGGAAGAAGCGGGATTATCCGAAGATGAGAATAATTTGGAGCTTGGCGGTGTTGGCGAAGATGATGAATTATTTTTTGAAATTTAGAACATCATAGTTTTATCCTTATTCCTTTCCCGTTACATCTCGTTAAATTTTACCCAGTGGAAAAAGGTGATAAAATTGGATTCAAATCTTAAATGGGGGGGGGGAATTATTAGAGGGTGTGGAATTATCAGAGGGTGTGGAATTATCAGAGGGTGTGGAATTATTAGAGGGTGTGGAATTATCAGAGGGTGTGGAATTAAAACAGTATATACGGTATTTCATTAAATACTAGAGAGAGGATTTTCAGGCATTTAGCATTTATTCCGAACAATGTTTAATTTAAAGCGACTTTTTAGTGCCTATAAATGCCTATTTTAGCTTTTGATGTTTTTAGTGCCAATTTATAAAATTTTTAATTTAGTTTTGAATTATTTATTTCATTCACAGGTCGCGCAGTTGGAACCCGAGTTGAAGAATCGAATTTATCAGCAATATACCGGAGCCGGCGACGACGACACTCAAACGGTGCCCGAATTGGTCTTCTACAACAAGGGATTGTGAGGGTTGAAAGGGAGAAAAATGTGCCAATGCCAATATTGTGTATTATAGTCCATTCCTATTGTGATAGTTCGCTTGTTGTACATATATGTTCGTTGTGCCAATATATTTCCTTATATGAAATCTGAGTTCAAAGAAAATTTTGGGAAGATTTATGAGAGTATTTTGGGGTTTGGGTTTGTGGTATTTGGTGTCAAGATTTATTAATTTTTCTAAAATTTTTTTGGTCCCCTCACCCCGGGTGAGTGGGAGTCGTTTCGGCCGGCCCCAATAATTTCTCAAATGCTGCTTTTCCTTACATTTTATTGAATTTTCTTTTTGCATAATCAACAACGGGGAAATTTTTATCGATAATTTTCGACCCAACTTTCTTAACAAATCTTGTTAAGACCTTCAAAAAAAATTTTCCCGCCACCTCTCCCATTTTTCTAAAAAGCTTCAAAAATTTGCGTATTTTTAAATTTTGGTTCCAAATCTCTTAAGAAATTGAGTCGAAAATTCAAAAATTTTCTCGGCTGCGCCTACCGGCACCGCCGAACCCCTCCCTCCACCTCCTCAGTCCTAATTTTTTTAATTTCCCCAATTTTTTAAAGAATGTATTTTAGATAGTTCAGAAAATTTCTTTTTTTTTTTGCGCTCGATTTTCTAAAATTATTTTGTTGAGCGGAAAGAGGGAGGTGTCGGCGGTGCCGATAGGCGCCGCCGAGAAAAATTTTTAAAAATAGGCCAATGTTAAGAAAATTTCCGATTTCCGACTTTTTAGGGTCGGAATTCCGATTTCCGAAAAATCTTGAGACCACGGAATTTCGATTTCCGAAAAATTTTAAGGCCTCGGAATTCCGATTTCCGAAATTTTTTGAGGTCGGCTCCCATCCCTGGAGTGGAGGCGAGCGCAAAACAATTTTGCATTCTTTTTTGAATTTTCGCATAAAAAATGGGCTACCGAACCGAATACCGACCGGTCCAAATGTCGACTAAGCCAAAATCGGTCCGAATACCGACCCATTGTAAATTGGTTTGAATACAGACTACAATAAATTCGAACGGTCGACATCGGACCGATTTTGGCTTGGTCGACATTCGGTCCGTACGCCAAAAAATGTCACAGTGCACTCTCTTTTCTCTAACCGTTCTCTTCTTTTGGCCTTCTCTCTCACCTTTTTTAACAAATATTTTGACCATCGCGCACTTCGAACACAAGAATTTTTGATTAAACATACCGATTTGCCTAATTTTTTGCACAGAGGTTGCCAACTAAATGTCTATCCAAAAGCAACTTGCTTTAAGCCCAAAGCAACTTTTTTCTTTACACTTTTCAGCAAACAAGTTGAAAAAAGTTGAATTTTGAGTAAAATGAGTGGAGTCCGCCAACATAATTTTTGAATTTAGCGTTTTTTTCGTGTCGAAACTCTTGACAAAATGGGTCAGCGGTAATAAAATTCAAAAATAAAACGCTGTGAAATGTCCAAAATGGTAACAATACATATTTGTTCATTTTTATCCAAATTCTGCTTTTGTACTGGTTTCAGGGTAATTCGTAATTTTTGGACCAATTTTCTTACCAAATTGAGTCGAAAAGCTACGCGCCCTGCCATTACCTAACTTTTCTTTCTTTAATTGTTCATTTTTATTAGATTTTAACTGATTGATTATTTCTGTTCCACTATGGACATTAACCATGTTATTGAAGCACTTCGATCAACAACCGTCGCTGACGGTCAAGGACAAGCTTCGGACTATCTTAAAAAGGTGGTTTTGAATGTCTTCTTTATATGACATATGTAACAATGACACGTCTTTTGTTTGCAGATTTCTCCTGTGATTGGCTTTCCTCAACTTTTGCTCCGTCTGCTCCATGACGAGCAATTGGACGGCGCTGTTCGACAGGCGGCGGTGATCTGTTTCAAGAACATTGTCTGCCAGCATTGGGAGGTGGTGGACGACGAGGAGAAAAGATGGACATTGAACGAACAAGACAAAGTGTCGGTCAAACAGCAACTCATACCAGCAATAATTCACGCTGCTGAGCCAATAAGGCATGTGGAATTGATTTTTTTTTGTTTTGTATTCTTTTTTTAAATTAAATTTTTAGGATCCATTTATGCACTGCGCTCCAAAATATTATGCGCAATGACTTCCCTGAGCGCTGGACCAGTTTTGGCGATGAAATTCTGCAGCTTCTCCGCTCTTCTGAAGCTGAAACGCGCCTGGGAGCTCTGTTCATTCTGCACAGACTCTGCAAAATATACGAGTAATTGGACTTAAATTTTTTAGATTTTTTAATTTTTGTTGAAATTTCTAAAATTTTTTGTCGATTTACCAAAATGCAAATTTTTTTGCGAATTCTATTTATGGGGGCGCGGGTGGGTCGCCGGTACCGATAGGCGCCGCCAAGAAAATTTTGAACTTTTTTGACTCGATTTGCTAACACATTTTCAACCAAAATTAAAAAATTTGGCACTTGTCTTTGAGATGGAAATTCGCGAAAAAAATCCAATAACTTGAATTTCAAGATACACGCGCGAAAAGGCGAATGACGCGTTGGCTGAACTGATGGGCAGCGCTTTGCCACTGCTCCAAAAATGGCTTGAGACGCTAATCACCAATCAGGACCAACCCGCATGCATCATTCAAAAACAGATTTTGAAAATTTTCTACTGCCTTAATCGGGTAGGTGGTGACTTTGGCATTGTTTTCGTTTATTTGTATTTTGCTTTTGTTTAGTTCACAATGAATCTTCAAATCCTTTCCATTAATCAATGCACCAAATGGATCCATTTGTTTTTGGCAATTGTTGCGAGGGAAGTGCCGAGCGAATGTGACGCATTGCCGGAGGACGAGCGGGCGGAGACGGTGTGGTGGAAGTGCAAGAAATGGGCGTTGAAAATTATTCAACGAGTCTTTGAGAGGTGAACATTTATTAAATGTTCTGCGATTTTTTGAAAAAATAAAAGATTGTACCCCTAGGAACAGCTTTTCAAGATGATCAGCGTTTTTGAATATTTATTACCTCAAATTTTTTGCAAACCACCAATTTGTCCATACTTTTTTTTTGTTTGTTCAGATATGGCAACGAAGGCAATGTTGATGTGTCGTACAATGGATTTGCGGCGCATTATTCAAGGAGTTTGGTTGTGCCGGTGGTCTTTGCGCTGAAGAAGCTCATTCTCGACGATCGATGCACGCGGGGCAGGGAGGGTGTGCTTCACAGTTTCATCAACGACCGTTTTGTGTCCGAAGAAGTAATTTGCTTTACCCTGACCTATTTTTCCGACGCGGTGCACCAGGCTCTAGTGTGGCGTGCTTTGGAGCGTAACTTTATGGTACACTTTGTTATACTATACTTGTTTTTGTTGTTTGATAAATTTCTTTCAGCTACTGTTCAAAAATGTCATCTTCCCACTTCTTCAATACTCAAAAAAAGAGGAGGAAATGTGGTCGGAGGATGTGGAGGAATTTTTGCGCTTTAAATACGACGTTTACGAGGTCGATTGTTGATAAGCTTCGTTTTCGAGCTTTTCGGTTTTTTTTAGGATTTGCATCAGCCTTCCTCCGCCGCCTCAACATTTCTTCAAATGCTGTGCAAACGTCCGCTCACCATGCAGTCGGTGTTTCTTTTTATCGTGGATGTGCTGGGCCAGATCAGAAAGTACAACTGGCGCCAAATCGACGGTGCTCTTCATATGCTGGCGATTATCTGTCCGCAGTGGATTAAACGCAAAGTCCGTTCTGTCTACGTTTAATATAGTATTTTGTTATCTTCATTGTTTTTTACTCTGCAGGAACACAATGAGGACGTTGGGAACATTTTGAGTGTACATGTGGACAAGTTATTGAATATACGTGTGATACCGCGCACAACACATGAAGTGATAACCCTTTGGAGGGGGGGGGGGGGGGGTGGGAAGTTAAACGTCTCCAAACCCTCAAAAAAAAATTTAATCGCTTGGAAAATTTGTTTTGTTTAGGATCGTTTTGTGCGTTTGCGTGCGTGCTATGTGCTTCATTATGCTTCAGAGGCGCCGTTCGAAAATTCTATTTTGGAGCGCGCAATCCATTCGCTAATCAAATGCCTTAAAGAAGACACGGAATTACCGGTGCGAGTCCAATCAGCTGTGGCTATCCAATCGTTGATCAATGACCACTCACAAAAAGGAACAGGTCAGACTGTGTTCTTAATACATGTTTTGTGTTATTATTTGTAACATTTAGTTCTTCAAATTGTTCGACCTCATATCGGGGATCTGCTCCTAAACATGCTGAATTTAATAAAAATGACTCGAGTGGAGGACCTGCCCGCTGTTGTGGACACACTCGTCGAGAATTTTGATGAGGACGTCATTTCTATTGCCTACGACGTAACCGTCCAACTGGTAAGTGAAAGACGTTTAACCCTGATTTTTGATACTTTTTAAAATCTATTGTATATGTACATAATTATAGGTTTTAGCTTTTTGTCAATTAATTCAAAAGAAAAGAATAGCGTTAAAATCCCTTTTATCATTGAGGTGCAAACATTCCACGCAATGGTGATCGGTCAGAATCGGGACAGTGTCGATGTGATGGGTGTATTGAGCACGTTGGATACAAACCTCGGGCTGTTTGCGAAGCATCCGGACATCGTGAAGCGGGTGGAGCCCGTGATTCGGAGTTGTATTAGCACCATATTCGACACTTATTGTGAAAGTATTGGTTTTTCCACAAATAAAAAAACGATTGTTAAATAATAATAATAATAATTAATTTACTGAAGAAAAAAATTGAACTTGTTCATTTTTTACTTAGGTTACTTCGAGGAGGCGCTTTCTCTGACGCATTCCCTCGTTGTGGTGCACGTGTCGCCGGAGATGTGGACCGTTTTTGATCAAATTTACAAAGGCTTTTCTGACGAGGGCACTGCGTTTTTCTCAGGTACTTGTTCAAATCGTTCACAGGCAATGGATGCAATACCGTTATGAAACATTTTGATGCTTTTTGAAAATGCGAATTTTTGATATATTTTTTTGGATTTACGCATCCATTTATTAGTGTAGAATTATAGTAAAGTGTAATGGCCCCGAGGGTGAGCGGTTTTGGCTCTCTCCTTTTTGGCTTTTATAAGTTGTTGGGCCAATGCCTGGGGCGGGTACAATTGTGTGGGAAAAGGGGTGAAATCCTTGGTCATCCATCAAATTCATCCATTGGTCCATTTTGATACATTACAAAAGCAACAATTATTGTCTGTTGAATTTGTGCCAAGATTGTGTGCCCGTGCTCTACGCCTTCTTGACAAATGACACCGACAACTTTTTGGCCGTCTCTGAACGCGCACAACATTTCCTGGCGATGTGTGAGAAGGCACTGAACGACGATGGGGAGAACAGCTGTGACGAAAGAACAAAGGCACATGCTGTGAAAATGCTCGAGGTCCGTTTTAAAAAGAGTTCAATTTTTTGTCATTAACCAGAGAGTTAACATGTTTGTTAGATTATTAATGATTTATACTTCGATATTTTTTCAGGTTTTTCTGCTCCAATGTCGAGGCCGCGCAAACCATTTCATTCCCGACATTTTGCGTTTGGTGTTCAATCACTTGCAGAAAGAGCCAGCCAATGAAAACAAATTGGGCGATTTGAAGACTCAGCTGTTAATTGCAATTATTGCTGCGCTGTATTGTGACTTCCAAATGTGCTCAAATTTGTTTGGCCAAATGCAATTGGAAGCGGAGATGGCCACTTTTGAATGGGTCGTGCGTGCGCTTTATGCCAATCGGAAAAACTTTGGCGGTGTGCACAATCGCAAAATGTTGATCTGGCTGCTTTGTCGCATTTTGGCCGATGGGAATTTGCCCGTTTTGTTCGAAGAGCAACCAGAAAAGGTAAAAATAGACAAACAAAGAAAAAAAGGGACATTTGACAAATGTTTTTTATAGTTTATGGAATGGCTTCTGACACTCTTTGGCGAACTCGAGGTAAGGTACACACTGCTGAGTTTGTAAAAGACAATCATCTTTACTATAAAACGACCTAAACACGGCTCGCGTCCATTGTTTTGATTTGTGTTCACTAATTTAGGAGGAGACCGATCTGGAAGCATTTTCCACTCCGTTGGACGACCAAGGCGAGAACAAGTCGGATCTGAACGTGTTTGTGCTGTTCAAACACACTTTGGACGGTGGGTTTTTTGACTGTTTCAATTCAACTTTTTTTTTGTTTTCCTCAGCTTTGAGTGCTCACAATTCGCCACTTTTGGCTCGTATTACTGATCAGCAGCGAATTGGGCAGGAGCGAGTGACGAAGCTGAAACATTTGATGGAAATTTGCACGAGAGAAGAGAATTTGGAGAGGGCCGAACAGTTGGTGTAATCCGGTGGATACGCTTTCGACGCCAATGCACCCGTGCCGAACGCTTTAGCTGATCGAAAGAAAACAATTTCTCTAATAACATTTGTTCATTCATCATTTACGCCTATTTGGCTGACAAAAGTTTTTTACACAAGGTTTCGTTATCTGTTGCTTTGGCAGCTTTTTTGAAAGTCGTCCGGACAGTTCGGCCGATGAGACAGGACGATTCGGCTTTATTTTCTCAAGAAAAGAATCACTTAACATAACATTTCACTTGCATTTTTTTTGTGTTTACAAATATAGCCAAAACTAAAACAGATTGAATATTTTGAATTTCTTTTGATCGTCTTATTCATTCAACACTCCGCTTTGTTTTGGCCTCTTTTCCTACCAAAATGGTTAAAACTAGGGTAGGACGGGACCGGTACCGGGACGGGATTTCCCGGTTTTTTCAGGTCCCGGTCGGGACGGGACTTTTTGAAAACTGAAAGTCCCGGTCCCGGTCGGTGGTCCCGGTCGGGACGGGACTTTTTGAAAACTGAAAGTCCCGGTCCCGGTCGGTGGTCCCGACCGGGACCGGGACTAAATACTGAGAGCTTTTGTATGAGACCAATTTTGTTCGGCGCCTGTCGGCACCGCCGGACAATCCTCAACTCTTACTTAAACCAGTTTTTTTTCTCTGAAATTCCGAAGCAAAATTCCTAATTTTGCTAAAATGTTGATGAAATTTCTTTAACAAATTGAATCAAAATTTCAGAAATTTTTCTCGGCGGCGCCTATCGGCACCGCCAACCCCCACCCTCCCTAAAAGTAAAGCAGGATCTCAAAAAAATGATATGGTAAAATTAAAGTTAAAGACAATAAGATATTTTTGAATAACAAAAAATTTTTTGTTTTCAAAATTAAAATTATACAAAAAAAAATCTCTCTTGAAAAGTCCCGGTCCCGGTTGAAAATCTTGGTCCCGGTCCCGGTTTTTCTGGTCCCGGGAAGTCCCGGTCCCGGTTTTTCTGGTGCCGGGAAGTCCCGGTCCCGGTTTTTCCCAAAAGTCCCGGTCCCGTCCTACCCTAGTTAAAACCCAAAGTTTTCCTGATCCCCGACCTTTACCATTTTGGAGCATTCCATTTTTACCGAATCGTTCTTTTCTCCCAATTTGATGAGTCGATCATTATTTTGGCATACAAAGAGTCAGTTTTTGTCCGAATTTGTTGAGTCGACCTTTTGCCATATTTTGGACCAAAAATTGAAGAAGCATTTTTAACAATCATGCAAAATGCCCGAATCTTTTAATTTTTATATAAAAGGTTGAAGTTTTTCGGCGATACTGCTGCTACCATTTTTGAGATTATCCAACAAATTAACGAAATGATAGAGGGTAAATTCCGATTAAGTGAGCCATTGAAAGAATGAGTTAGAGATGCAGATCACTGCACTCTATCATTCTCCCAATGTCTGTCAGTCGAGTCACTAGCCCCCCCTCCCCGCGAGCGTAACACTGCTCTCTCTCTCCTCATTTTCTAACAGCCTGCCCTAACCAACCCTTTTTCAAGATCAATCAATGTATTATGGCGGGGAGGGGCAAGTTCGGGTTTTCCGGGACCGATAATCTTTTAGTGCAAGGAGAATTTGGGGATTCGAAAATATCCGATCATGAAGCGATTATCAAATTATCCGGGCAGGGTGTCCGGACATTTCGCCTATTGGACATTTCGCCCGGTAACGAAAAAACGGGAACGTTTCGCCCGGTAGTGAAAAAACAGACGTTTCACCCAAAATTTTGCCCACATTTAATAAAAGCTTGTTAAGTATTTTAAATGGATGGATAAATTTGCAAGCTAAAGTTGAATATTTGGCTAACATTATACTCAAAAATTCATTAAGTCATCAAGACAAACTCAAAAAATACATTGACAACCCATTTTTGCCAACTTTTGTTGGCTAATAACTTTCTTCATAGAGACTCGCGACGCAAACTTTTTGCGGATTCTTACTCAGCTCGACGAGAGGAATCGATTGATAGTATTTTATTCGGATCTGAATCATTCAATGGGCGAGCGATGGGCGAAATGTCCAATGGGCGAAATGTCCAATGGGCGAAATGTCCAATGGGCGAAATGTCCAATGGGCGAAATGTCCAATGGGCGAAATGTCCAATGGGCGAAATGCCCGATTGCCTCCGGGCAGATATACTTATATTATCCGTGAATGGGGGTACAAAATTTATCCCACAAAAATCTGAGGCCGGCCGGAGTTACGGTATCGGACTTGTGACGTGGGGCAGAGGAGAGGAAAGGCTCCCGACGAAATCGGGAAAAGGCGGGCGGCAGTTTTCGACGCAATTATTCAAATTTACATCAATGAAAATAATCCTTTTAATACATTTAAAATGAATATAATTTTCAATTTTTTGGCATGTCGGCAACCTTTCTTTTCAATGTTATAGTTTTTAGCATTTTTTGTGTCGGTTTGCTTGCTTTTTGGAAGACGCGTGGAAACGCCGAATGGAACTCCCGTCGATATTCCGAGCTAAAAAGTGTTTACATAAATTATTAAACTTTTCAATTCAAATTTAGGAGTTGATTTACATAGTAAGATCATTGAATTTGTTTTTATTACCTCGTAAAGTACAGAATTGGGCCATTCGACGCCGCACTGATGTTCAATGGAATTGCGGTGATCACTTCCCAAAACCAGGCGGTGACCGGCCAAATAACTGCGGGGCGCAAAAACACCATGTAGCCCGTGTTGAGGAAGTAGCCGCCCATGTTCAGGGCGATGATAGCGGAAAGAGAACGCAAAATTCGTCGATTGGTCGCCGATTGGGCAATGGAAGAGGCTGTTAATGGACAACGATTAAACAGACAAATTATTTTGGACACCGGTTTTCATTCTGACGGCAATTCCGACAATCGCATAAACGGCACTCGTCACCAGGTTAATGTACAAAGTTGTCGTTACAAAGAAATTCCCCGACGGACCCTAAAAATAGCATTTTTAATTATTTTATTCTAATTAATTGCTTTTTTCGACCTGCACAATGTCCGCAATGCATCCGGTGATCATCACGCCAGCGAGTAATTGCGCAGTTAAATACAACGTGTAAATTAACACGGCACAAAAGATCGCGCAAATAATTGTTATCGTCCCCAAATAAAGTCGCTTATCGATTTTTGAATGCCTTAACATTTTTTCAATTTAAAATCAATTAAAAATGTTTTAAATGATTGGTTTTTTCCATTACATTTCTGCCGCAACGACACAAAACAGTCGGTCAATGCCGGTGAAAAACATTGAAATGGCAATGCCACCTGAACTCAGCTTAATTTGTGCCGATTCTTTGACTTTCAGTGAATTATTCAAAATGATATTATTTAAGATTAAGCTTTGGCACTTTCACCCACCCATGCCGAACACGGAAAGTGACGTGATCATTGCAGCAGTTCGGTACTCAATGAAATTCTGTCCCGAAATAGCGGTGAACACAAACAGAAAATGGCCATGTTGATGAAGCAGTTCAAAAAAGGAGCAAAGCGCCAGCAAATAATTGGCAGTGCCATTCAAACCCCCAAAAGGAATTGTTTAATATATAATACAACACAACAAAAAAGCAAAATAATCCCCTAACAAATTAAATGATTTAAATACGGTAGGCAAATTTTCTTAAAAAGTCCCTTAAAAATAATAAAAATGCGAACTTTGAACGAATTGTCACAAAAATAACGCAAAAATTGAAAGTCATTCCGAAAACGGCGATTATTCCCAGGGAGAGAGCGCAACCGACGAGGGCCCAGCTGGGACGTGCGTCTTTGAACTCCGCATAAAACTTAAATTATTCGAAAAGTCTTTCGATACACCGTCCTAATTCTTGATCAATTGAATCACAACTTTCGATCGGCAAAATGTTAGAATTTAAAAGGTCTAAAAAGAACTCGAATCGACGAGTTTCAACCAACCAAAATTGGCTTAACACTCACCGAATTGTTGTTGAGGTCGACGGACATTGTTCCAATTATCGAAGGGACACAATTTTCAGAATGATTTTCTCAATTACTTAAATAATTTTCTCAATGAGTAGCGAGCGAATCGTTTTAACGGCTTCTTCTTTCCCCAAACCTTCCCATGTTATGTGTGCTGGGCGACATGGCAATTGGAAGCGGCGGCCTGACACCGTCCGCCCACTTTTTGACTCTCTCATAAATTCAATTTTCATTCATTTTTTAAAAAAAAAGTGTGAGAAAGTTTTTCGTGAGCCCAAAACATATTCTTTTTATACTTTTTTTATTAGGCAGGGTTGAAAACTGACAAATGCGTTGCATTATTTACATCGTCCCCTACCCCGACCTTTGGAAACAAAATGGAACTGATTTCTGAGCAATGCTCGGATTGCCATTTTGATGCTGAAAAACATTTTTAGATGGGAATTTGATGTGAAAGATACTTTTTTTCTTAATTAAAATAGAAGTTGTGCACAATTATGCAAAAATTTGTTCCAAGATGTTTGGATTCCGAATTACTAAAATTCATAAAAAGATTTTAAAATCGGCTTTACTTCAGTTTATGCGTCCAAAACAGACTTCAAACTTAACCGATTCAGATAACCAAACACCTATTCGGAAACTCTCGTAGAGTTGAAGGTATCCTAAGCTAAAGCTTTGCAATTGGACAAATATCAAAAAAGTTATGACAAAAACTAAAAAAAATCCCGGCTTTTATTTTTAATTATAATAGGTTTCCAAAACGATTCAGAATTTTGAAGTGTTCCGTCAACCGGGATCGAGGAAGAATTCAGTCCCAAAAAGGGGCATTTCAGTACAATTCCGATCCCGTTTTATTACTCTGAGTTGAAACCACAGGGATTTTGTTAAATGTTCACCGAGGATGACCAAAAGGACGGACGGTGAATATTAGGGGTCGGATGTTTCTTATATGTTTTAAAAAATACAACCCAAATAACCTTTTCTGCAATGAAAAAAAGATTTCTGGCTTTTTTTGAATAATAATTTATGTGACAATTTTTTAAATCGGGGCCCAAATAATAAATAATTAGTCTGAGTTTAAATGAATTTGTGAGAAGTGAAATAACCAGAGAAAGAACGCCAAATGTAAGTGAATTTTGCTCAAATTAATACCTATGTGTCGGATAATCAGCACTTTAATATCTACCAATTAAATATGGGGTATTATTTAGATGGTACCCCCCCCCTTTTTTGAAAAAATAATTATATTCAATGTCGATAAAAAATTATAGGTTCTCGGAGTCGTAGAATCCGAACCACTTCCGTTTCAAGCCAATTTCCCCGAATTCCAACCTTTTTTCGAAAATTCAAATTTTCTAAATTTTAAAATACGGCTGCGGTTGGTCGAAACGGAGGTCGGATCGGATTCTACGACCCCGAGAACCTATAGAAACAATTTTTTATCGACATTGAATACCAAAATTTATTTTTTTTTTAAAAAAAAGGGGGGGGGTACCATCTAAATAATTACCAAAATATGGATAACAATTAACAGGGCGTGCCATTTCCATTAAAAAAGGGGCTAATTCAGTTCAATTTGAGCATGTTCTATAAACAAAACTTATCAATGTTTCCAAAAATTTTCTCAGCGGCTGGGCCCCTCCCATTCTTAAAAATAGATTTTTTGTCAAAAGGCGAGCGCAAAAAAATGCAAATTGGTTGAAATCTCTCATCAACAGGGATGTTACTTTTAGGTAAATCAGCACGAAAAACACATTTTTAGCTCAGTCTGAGGCATCTCATCACTCTGGCCATTTCGGCTCCAGCGCCATTTGGGCGCGGCCTTTTCAGCGCCGCATTTGTTTCCTTATTTTTTATGCGAGTTTTATGGATTTTTTTCGAAAATGACTAAAAGACTATCGTTAAAATATGAATTATTTTTTAAAAACAGTCAGAAATCGATGAAAATGTCAAAATATGCTTTTATTTATAATCCTTTTTTTTGTTTGGTGTTTAAAAATTTTCAGTAAAAATTTTTTACTTACCTATTTTTGTACCTATTTCACGATTTTTGTACCTATTTAGTACCTATTTTGACATTTTTTCTCACCTATTTAGGTACTTATTTTCCAATTTTTCTTACCTAAAAGTACCATCCCTGCTCATCAATAACAGACTAAATCTTAAAAGTTTTCTCGCTGGATTTAAGATTTAAATTAAAGCTTTTTACAGTTATTGATTTCCCAAATCTCACTAAATTCATTTTGAAAGAGCGAGCGAAAATTGAGCAAAATATCTTTTTTCTGTTTCCCATGGCATTTTCTGTTTCCCATGGCACTTTCTGTTTCCCATAGCATTTTCTATTTCCCATGGCATTTGCTGTTTCCCATGGCATTCTGTTTCCCATGGCATTTTCTGTTTCCCATGGCACTTTCTGTTTCCCATAGCATTTTCTATTTCCCATGGCATTTTCTGTTTCCCATGGCACTTTCTGTTTCCCATAGCATTTTCTATTTCCCATGGCATTTTCTGTTTCCCATGGCATTTTCTGTTTCCCATGGCGTTTTCTGTTTCCCATGGCACTTTCTGTTTCCCATGGCACTTTCTGTTTCCCAAATGGATGGATAAATTTGCAAGCTAAAGTTGAATATTTGGCTAACATTGTACTGAATTTTGGGGAAATTTTATATTGAATTTGGAAAAATTTATGTGCATTTTTCATTTTTGGTGCATATTTTGAAATTTTTGGTGCATATTTTATGCGCATATTTCAAGATTTTATGTGCATATAAATCCCAACCCTAGTCATAAGGAAAAATAGGCTCAAAATTTGAGTGTAAAAATAACAAAAATGCTTAAAAAATTGTTTTTAGATGTGAAAATTGTCAATCAGTAGGGCTGCTACTTTAAAGCAGAAAAATTACATAAAGGCGAAAGAATTTTATAAAGGATTTGACAAACAAAAATTTGAATTTTATTGTATTTTTAAAGAAAATTTTTCAAAAACTTAGTGATCTTGGCAAGAAAAATTGGAATTTTTTCCATTTTTCTTAGAAATTTTTTGAAAAAAGCTCGAAATAGGCTCAAAAGTTAAGTTCTAAAAAATCGCCAAAAATGCCAATATAGGCTCAAAAAAATCTTAAAATATCCGAAATAGGATTGGTCCTATTTTAAGCTTGAAAAGTCCGAAATAGCTTTTTTAGGCTCGTTAAAACGAAGATTTTCGGGTTAACATGTTTTTCGTGCATAACTCATCAAAACAAAGCTGCAGAACAAATAGGCTTAAACCTATCATAATGATGTTGGTGGTGGTGGTAAAGTTGGTCGACTCTTGCCATTATTTATGTAGTTTCTGTTTTTGGGGGCAAATGTGCATATTAAATATCATAATTCGGGGCAAGAAAGAGCACATGACATTTTCATCAAATTTTCAGTGCCATTCGTCAAAAAAGCACATTAGGTCAAAACACTGTTTTAACCATTTATATATAAAAAAAACATGTTTTTAGCCGAAGAATTCCCAAACTAATTTTCATAAGAAACAATATCCTAATTTTTTTTGTTTAAATAAAATTTTTATTTATAAGAATGTAGTTCAATTATTGGGGGAAAACAGTGCACAAAACTGCTCAAAGGTATCCACATAGTGGAATGTCAAATGCGAAAAGAATCATCAAAGATCATCTATTTCTCCCTCATTTGCTCGCGCCAAAATGATGACCGTCTTCCCCGCATGTTGCGCAACAACCACTTGTGGAAACACATCGGCGACGCCAAGAACTGCGCCATTTGCGGCTAAAACGCCGCTCATGGCCAAACCCTCTGGCAGGGGCCCTCAGCGGTACCGCACAGTGCTGACACTGTGGCCACGGTGTTTCTTCCGGACCTGCGTGCCGAGTGACCGCTCGTCATAGCAGCCAAACTCAAAACAACTGCAAAAATCCCCTAAATTCAAGACCAAAATCCGGAACTCACGACCCAAAATCCCCTGAATTCCCGACCCAAAAATCCCCAAAATTCAAGATCCAAAAATCTCCGGAATTCCTGACCCAAAAAATCCCCGAAATTAAGATCCAAAAATCCCCGGAATTCCCGACCCAAAAAATCCCCGAAATTAAAATCCAAAAATCCCCGGAATTAAAATTTACTTATAAAAACTATTTAGCCACCGGATGCCCATGGCGGTGCCGGAATGTGCTTATGCTGCGCCCTCGGTGCTTCTTGCGGACGTGCGCGCAGAGTGTGCGCTCATCAAAGCACCCAAACTCGCAACACCTGCAAAAATCCCCTAAATTCAAGACACAAAAATCCGGAATTCCCGACCCAAAAAATCCCTGGAATTCAAAGCCCAGAAATCCTCAAAATTCAGACCCAAAAATCTCCGGAATTCAAAACCCAAAATCCTCGAAATTACAGACCGAAAAATCCACTGATTGACTTACTCGCAACAATGAGTTGTTCCTCGCTCAAATCGCGTGAGGAACATTGTTTGATGCCGCCGAAGTCCGGCAAACCTTTCGAATTCTTTGGTGCAAATGGTAGCCCCAATAAACAGGTTGCACACTTCCATTTTTGTATCTAAGATGAAAAACGAAATTAGGTAAATCCGGTTTCTAATCATCTCATATTCTACTTGCTTTAAGGGGCAATGTGTTTGCCGAACGAATTCATGTTTAGGTGGGTTCCACTCTTTAACGCAATTGGCCCCTTTAGTAAATTAAAATGTTTTAATAAGATTTAAATTTTGGTATTAAAAAACATCCTGATCAGATTATGCCAACAGAAATCATTTAGAAATAGAAATTTGGCAGCACTGACATTCGCTTTTTTCACCAGTGTTGTTGATAAAATAATGAAAATATGTATCTGAGCTCCAGGCTCAAAATAACTCAAAACCACTTTATAGGGTTTCTTGAGGGCTGAAACCGATAGAACAAACAAAAATTTTTATTGGGACGAGCATTTAAACCGGTTTTAACCGTTTAAAAAATTAAGAAACACACAAGCGATTGACCTAATGGCACAATGGGCGCATGGGGAAGTCAAAAACACCTTTTGACTACCCCTTAATTCCCTACCCTGACCCGCCGTAATAATTATAAAAACTATTTAGCCACCGGATACCCATGCGGTGCCGGAATGTGCTTATGCTGCGCCCTCGGTGCTTCTTGCGGACATGCGCGCAGAGTGTGCGCTCATCAAAGCACCCAAACTCGCAACACCTGCAAAAATCCGTAAATTCAAGACCAAAATCCGGAACTCACGACCCAAAATCCCCGCAATTCCCGACCCAAAAAATCCCCGAAATTAAGATCCAAAAATCCCCGGAATTAAAATTTAATTATAAAAACTATTTAGCCACCGGATGCCTATGGCGGTGCCGGAATGTGCTTATGCTGCGCCCTCGGTGCTTCTTGCGGACGTGCGCGCAGAGTGTGCGCTCATCAAAGCACCCAAACTCGCAACACCTGCAAAAATCACCTAAATTCAAGACCCAAAAATCCGGAATTCCCGACCCAAAAAATCCCCGACCAAAATCCCCAAAATTCCCTACCCAAAAAAACCAAAATTCAAGACCCAACAATTCGAAAATTCCCGACCCAAAAATCCCCGAAATCTAAAACCCAGAAATCCTCGAAATTCCAAACCAAAAATCCCTAAAATTCAGACCCAAAAATCTCCGAATTCAAAACCCAAAATCCCCGAAATTACAGACCCAAAAATCCCCTGATTGACTTACTCGCAACAATGAGTTGTTCCTCGCTCTGCCAGCGTGTGGAACTTTGCCTGGTGGAGCCGAAGTCCGGCAAACGTTTCGAATTCTTTGGTGCAAATGGTAGCCCCAATAAACAGGTTGCACACTTCCATTTTTGTATCTAAGATGAAAAACGAAATTAGGTAAATCCGGTTTCTAATCTCATTTTCTACTTGCTTTAAGTGGCACTATGTTTGCCGAACGAATTCATGTTTAGGTGGGTTCCACTCTTTAACGAAATTGGCCTTATTAGTAAATTAAAATGTTTAATAACATTTAAATTTTGGTATTAAAAAACATAGGATTACCGAAAAAAACGACTTTAAGTGAAAAAGCGTATACATATAATAATGAAACAATTTGAGGATAGAAATGGAAAAAAAAAGATTGGAGAAGAAAATCAAATATCAAATCCTTATATAAAAAGCAGACAATTTGTGTTTGTTTGTTTGTTGGGTAGGGGTCAGTCGGCTTTCGCTGGAGTGAGAGAAAGAGAAAAGAGCGAGGATAGAAGAGACAAGAAAGGAGAGAAAGAAATTTTTCTCAACAATTTGGGGTTGGAAATGCTCTCATGGATTTTAGAAAATTTTGGCCATTTTTGCTTTTCGAAAATGCAATTTTTTTGCGAATTCTGCTTTAGTAGGGGGGGGGGGGTCGGCGGTGCTGATAGGCGCCGCCGGGAAAATTTTTTTTGATTTTCGACTCAATTTGCTAAGAAAATTGGTCCAAAAATTTGAATTATCCTGAAAATCAGCAAAATCAGAATTTGGATAAAAATGAACAAATATTGTTGCATTTTGGACATTTTTCAAGCAAAAATTCAAAAAAGAATGCGAAAAATGCTTGAAAATTAACAAATCTGTATCTGTCTAAGATATTCAAAATTTAAACAAAAAATCCTTGAAAAAGCTCCAGAAAACTCAAATAAAGGACAAAAAAGGATGTGTAGCCTAAATAAAGGAGGACATTTAAAATTTTAAAGATTGGGGTACCTCAAAAAAGGACAAATCTTTAAAAAAAGGACAAATGGCACCCCTGCAATAAAATGTTTTTATGTAGTGCAATTAAATAATTTATGGGGGGGGGGGGAGGGGTCAATATGCTCTGGTCAAGTAGGGACGCCTTTCAAAACGGCGACAATCTATGGCAACCACAAAATCGATAAGAATGAATGAGGGAAAAGAACAGGGCATTGAAAACAAAAGGGGCGGGGTTTGAGATTACAAATCAATAAAAAACAAAATGCCACAATATTAAATAAATGAAGTCCAGGGCTGCGATGTCTGTGGATTTTTCCTCATTCTTTGGTTTTTGGAAAGGCCAATGAGGATTTTTTTTTGAAATGCGGATTTGCGGATTTTTTCAATAATGTTTTCCACTTAAACCCGCAGGGCAAAGGCCAAATGCGCACGCACTGGCTGCTCCGTCGCGAGGACTACAATTTCTTCAAACAGGAAGAAGAGGAGCAACAGCAACAACAGGAGATGGAGCCGGAATGCGAGGACAACGAGTTCAAGCAGTTGTTTGACCCCGCAATTTTTCCACGAACCAAAAACATCCGTCGCTATCAACAGCCGCGCGATTTTTGCTCATTTTGGATTTGATTTTCGAGACTTAAAAGTTTGTTGTGCGAATTTTTGGAAGTCGGGGAATTCCGAGGCGCCTCAAACAAAAACATTTTTTTTTCTGGAAAATTTGGCAGTTTTTTATGCCGATTTTGATTTGTTGTTTGCCCGCATTTGTTGAAAGGGCGTGACGTGGTGCCCGAGTCGTTCGTTTCGGTGACCATTTACTTCTCGGACATTGTCGGCTTCACTTCCATCTCCAGCGAAAGCACTCCGCTCCAAATTGTCAACATGCTGAACAAGCTGTACACGCATCGATCGAGTGCGATTTTGATTTGTTTGAAAATTCAGATGTGTTTCAATGTTTTTTATAACCATTTTTTTTAATGTCATCGATTTTTTTATAATTAACAATTTTTAAATTAATTCAAAATTTTTTAACCAAATATCTAAAGTTTTTAACTTAATAAATTAAAAATATTATTTAATTTTAATTTTCTAGACAGTGGTGGCAGCGTTGTGAGAACCCATCGAAAACGTGAGATATGTGTATTAAAAATACATAATTTTTTTTAAAACAAAATTTACTGTGGGCATCAATCAGAGAGTGGACATTCTCCGATCGAGCGAGCCCTTTTATTGAATATTCAAGTCAAATTTTGCATTACCCCCTTTTGGATTTGCATGACGTCATCGCCTACAGAATTTCTTATACTGTATAAAATTTGTTAGCTTTTGTTCAGCGCCCTCGGGCAACGACAGAAGACGTCGCTGTCCGATGCGTACAACGGCTGATCAATGCTTGTCAAACGTGCCGAAAACCATCATTATCAGCCCGGGGAGGGTGGTCAAAATGATGATGAATCCCTTATTGTCCAATCCACAATCACACCAACCCATTTGGATTTTTGATCGGAGCATTGATTGATCAAATTTGTTTTGTTCTTTTTTTAAGGTTGACGTCATTGTGTCCGAGTCCATGGGCTGTTGGTCAACGAGCGGATGCTGGAGAGTTATATGTACACGCGCAAATTTCTTCGCAACGGCGGTCAGTGTGTTTGGGTTGTGTTATGTTTGGCCGATTTTTTGGGATCGGTCTTACCGGCTAAATCCCGAAAATGTTGGTCGAAATTCCGGGTCGTCCCGACAAATCGTGATCTCAATCAATCTCGACAAATTTTTTTTCGGGATTTTTCAGGATTGAACAAATGACCGAACTTTCAGGTGGTTGGCAAATTTGTTTTCGGTCGAATTATTTACATTTTCCTGAGTTTAGTATTTTTAATTTGGAAATTAAATACCTATATTGTTTTTTTTGTTTGTTTTTAACATATTTTTGGCATTTCCGTTTCCGGTGCTGGGACCAAAAAACTAAAAGTTTTGACCATCCAAATTCCGAAACGTTCAAAAATACTTAATGTGCTTGTTTTTGATGGATGGCACTGAAAATTTGATGAAAATACCCCGCGGCGCTTTTTTGCGCCATAATTGATGATGTGTATTTATTATGGCACATTCGCATCCAAAAACAAACAAAAAAAACCACGTAAATAATGGCCTAAAAGAGGGGGGGGGGAGGGGTGGGTCAATTTTCTCGGTAAATTTGGCCAAATCTTGGCCAACTTCGTCACCACCACCATCATCAACACTTCCAAATTTGGCGCTAACACATCGGTGTGTTTATGTCGAGGTTTTAAGTTGACTCTCTCTCTATTCCCAGAGGACGCCGAAGGCCCACCCCGCCATTCAATGAAAAACTTCAAATTTGGCACTTTTTCCCCTTTGGGCAAATTGCCCCCCCCCCCCCCCCCCCCCCTCCCCACTCCGGCCCTCTGCCCCCGGGCGACTAATTTGGTCATTTTTTGCTCGTGAATTGCGAGCAGTAAAATGAAAATCTGTGGATGGGTCAGGCCGTTGCCATGATTAATTAACTGTATAAAAGTTTTGTGTGTGTGTTGGGACCTTTTGTTTTGTTTTCGGGTAAACGGAAAATTGTGGGCTTACAAATTAGCGGGGATAAGGGGGGGGGAGGGTCGGCCTCAGCTGGCCATGCCACACAAAAAACTGTGCCAAAATACTGCACAGAACAATTTGACACTCACTGCTCACTCACATTCATTCATTTAAATTCCATCATAGCACCATTTTTATGCTCGTGCCCCAAACTCATGGACTTTCGGATAAAAGCTGAAAGCATAGGAATTCCATTTAAATTTACAAAAAAATACCAGTATTAGTTGACTGAGGCTTCAAAAACTTTTATTTATATTTTTGCTTAAAATTGGACAACACCTGGATAAAGTGTCCGTATTGGTCCCGGAAAACACGAACTTTCCCCCTTCTCCACACTCTAATTTTATCAAAAACCAAATTTTTTGATCAAAATGCCCTAAATTTTAGAGGTTTGGCAACGCGCTTAATTTAAATTTTTGAAGCTAATCCGAACAATTTTTAGGTTCTCAACACATTGTCGTGCTCTGTCCGGCACATCTCCACATTTAACGCTGCCGATGCAATCATCATCATCATCATCGTTGTCCAGCACCATGCCGTCCTCCCCAATTGTTCCACAACGTGCCATCACTGCAACAACATCGCTGAACGGCATAAGCAGCAGGCGATGTTCTTCGGCGCTGTTGATGTTGTGGTGTTGCTGCTACTGCTTGCTGCTGCTGCTGTGCGCGAATGATGCGGCGCCGTTGCAGTCGTCCGCCGGCACCGTCAGCGGCGAGCAGTTCGAACGCGCGGACCGAGACTATCGTCCGTTGCAGGTGAGCAGCACCCGAGACAAGAAAATAGACACTTCAAATTTCAACATTTTTGTTGGACCTTTGGCACTTCGATTTTGTGACATCGATTCGTAGTTTGAATCATATACCTGGGAGATATAATTTGTGCCAATGTGCCCATTATGTTGTAGTTCGGCAAGCGCGAGTCGTACAGGCCACTGCAGTTTGGCAAACGGACTGTCGCCAGCAGAGGGCTGCTGTTTGCGCCCGCCGTGGCACCGCCGGCATTCATGCACAACCTGCTGCACAACGGTGGACTTGAAGAGATGGACCCGACGATGGACCAGTACTTTTTGATGGTGGAGAAGAGACGGAAATGAATGAATGGCAGAGAGGGGATGAGAGAGTGCATGGAACAGACAGAGACGGAAAGACGAGCAGTAAAATTGAGAGAATCAGAATGCCAGAAAACTTAGTTCAAATGCGCCTATCCAATCACCATTAAAAAACCAGAAAATGTGCTGTAATTGTTCACAACCACACATTTTGATCGAGAAAACCCTTTTGACGAGAGAGTGTGTAGAACAGAGAGACGGAGCAGAGAAATTGAGAGAGTCAAAATGCCAAAATCGCAATTCAAATCTGTCTATCTAACACCATTAGCCAAAAATGTGTGCTGTAATTGTTCACACCTACACATTTTGATCGAGAAAACCCTTTTGACGAGAGAGTGTGTAGAACAGAGAGACGGAGCAGAGAAAACTGAGAGAGTCAAAATGCCATAAAACAAAATTCAAAAAATGGTAGCGACAACAACAAGAAACAATTAATTCTACCGTTCATTTATGCTAATGACAAAAAAAAAGATTCATTTATATGATGATTGATTTTTTTATTAAAAAATTTAATGTCTTGTCGCCACTTTCGTCGACTGCACTGTTTTCTTCGGGCCTTGCGCGGAGCCATGCAAAAGTTGGCAATACGGTTTCAACGACCTGAAAATGTTACAATTCATTCCAAATTTGAACCCTGAAAACATTTTTTTTTGCAAAAATTTCTGCTAGGTGCTTAAAATTTAATGCCAGAGGTTTGTCCCTTAGAAATGTTAAGAAAAAAATAATTTGTTAACTAAAAAATACGTCCTTTTGAGGCCGAACCGTTGAATTTTTGAGAAAATTTCACAGACCCCCCCCCGGCGCTCACATGACGCCGGCCTCCAAGAAGCAGTCGCACAGCTGGGCCGCCTCCGTTTTCCAGCCAATTCGCCATGCGCAGCGCTTCAGCACCGGGCCGACCAAATCCTCGGCAAACTTTGGCTGACACCTTACAAATTTTGGTGGGTTCAAAAGTCTCAAATTTATTTAAAAATTATTTTTTTACTGAATTTAAAAAAGTGATAAAACATGCTCAAATTTGTTGAAGCACGATTGTCCGGCATCCTTGTGCAAGAAGCACTCCTTCATACACTTGGCGAGGTCTTCGGCGGTCTATAACAAATTCAATATTCCAAAATTAGATTGGTAATTAAGGTATTTAAATAAATTAAATACAACATTTCCTTCCTTTTAGAGCCCCTCCGGGGATATTTTTCAACCCCCCAGGGTGTTATTTCAAAAATAAAATGATTATTGAATATTTATTAAGATTCAATGGTTTTTAAAAATTATCCAAAATAAAAATTCTAAAAAGAATTAATACAAAAACAAAAAATCGCATATTGCAAAAAAAGGTTTAATGATCAAAATATAAAAGAATGAATTAAAATAAAACAACTAAATTAAATATTTCAAGTTACAAGTTAAACATTTTCAAATTAAAAACAAATTAAAAAATGTGTCAATACAAAAAAAAAAAGAATTCAAAAATTGCCGCTCCGACTGACCTGGACCACTGGCTTATTCGCGGGGCCCATCGCGCGCTCAAATGCACTTGCTTGGGCCATCATCCGTTCTTCGCCGGAGGCGACGACGCGCTGCAGCGACACGTACTCAACTTGTGGTCCGTTTTTGGTGGGAAAACATCTAAAATTAAATTATTAGAGTAAATTTAAAAAAAACAAATTGTGGGGTGGTCACGTTTTTGCGGTGCTGTTGATGCATGAAATGAACTGGTTAAGCAGCGGGGCCCGACTTTCGAAGCACTGCTTGAGCACGTCGGGCTTGGAAGCAACCTGCACACAAAGGGCAGGAAAGTGATCAGCAATTGGTCAAAAATTGAGGTGGGAAATTATTGATTGATAAAAAATGTAGAAAAAATTTTTGATAAATGAAGTAAATTGATCAAATATTTTTTTTGTGCAAAAATTAAAAAAGCTATTTGAAAAAGAATCAATTCCTAAAAGTTTTTAATTTCAAAGGAATTTATTTATTTTTTTAAATAAAGAAAAATTTTTACACGTTTTGATGCTTTTCTCTTTTTAGATTTGTTTTTTAAATACTTTATAAAGGGAAGCGCGCCGGGACTGAGACTGAAATGTCCACTTTTTCCAGTTTGGTACTGAAATTTGGTCCTGATTTTTTCAAAAAACGGTACCGGTCTTCTTCACCCTACTTTTTTTATATAGACAGCTAGGTTTTTTAATTCATTCGATAGACAAACAAAAAAAAAATTTAATTTTTACAATTTTAGTAAATTGGTTTAGAAAAAAATGTTGGCCTTGCCTTGCCCGAGTCGTTCTGGTCCCAGCACGTTTTGAAGCAGTCCTGAAAGTCGACAAAAATGTCCTTCAAACACGGCTCCTGCTCCTCGCACGAGCATTGGCGAACAAATTTGCCGGTCTTTGCTGAGGCGACCATTTCCTCCACCGTTTTTTCGAATGTTTGTTGCTGTTAAATTATGCAAAAGCATTAAACGATAATTTTAATTTAAAAAATGCTAATTAAATGTAAAAAATTAATAAATTAATTTTGACAATGTTTCATTTTTATGTTTAGGAATTGTAAACGCGATTTTAAAGAATTGATCCCCGGGTCGTCGGGAACAGGGATGGACGTGATCACGGATCACGTATCACGGACCACGCCAATCACGGCGTTTTTGGGTGTCCGTGATCACGGATCACGGTCACGGATTTTTTGAAATAATCCGTGATTTTGATCCGTGATTGGTATTGGAGTATGGATTAATAATAAAATTTTCAAGACGAGTATTGGATTTAGGACCCATAGGTACACATATGAGCTTGTGGTTTAGTGGTAAGTGCTTGTGACCGGAACATATTTGGCTGGGGTTCGAACCCCGTCAATGTAAATCATTCTTATGACTTTTCGGTTGGTAACTATAGCCGAGCAACCAATTTCTAAAAACTTCTTAATTTTTTACCAATTTTTAAAATATTTTTGGTTAGCATTACAACTTTTTGGAATTTTTATTTTTTGATTGGATGAAGTCACCGACTATTTAAAAAAAATCATAACTTTGTCAAATGTTGAGGGGGACCCTTTTTGTTTTGTAAGATTGGATCAATTTTCTTAAGAAATCTTGTTAAATAATCTTCAAAAAATTTTTTGTATTTTTAAAATTTGGTTCCAAATCGTTAACAAATTGAGTCAATAATTCAAAAATTTTCTCGGCGGTGCCTATCAGCACCGCCGACCCCCCCCCCCTCACAAAACTCTAAAAAAATGAATTTTAAAAAATTCATATCTCTGCCTAAAGTGGGCCAATTCTTATAAACTAGGAGAAAACAACGGAGAAAAAGAGATAATTTCAAAAAAAAGTTGGGTTTTCTCTATTTATTTATTTTTTAAAATCACGGATCACGTATCACGGATCACGCCAAATCACGGCGTTTTTGGGGGTCCGTGATCACGGATCACGGTCACGGATTTTTTTTTTCGATCACGTCCATCCCTGGTCGGGAATGAATACTCCGGGATACAATTTCCAACAATAATAATTTATTAAATGAAATTATATAATATTTAAATTTAAGATTATTTTAAAACTTCGTTAAGTTCATTCAGCTCATTCATGTTGTTTAGCAGATTTCAAGGTCATAAAACCAGAATTATCCCCCCCCCCGGCGCAAATTTATCCCCAAATTTCATGTACAATAGAGACACTGTAAAAATTGTTCGCCTCACCCTCGCTCAACAGCACAGTCCATCATGAAAAAAGCCAAAGTTCATTTTATTGGGTCCCCTGGCATTAAATAATAGCAAAAAAATGATCGGTTAATGGGGGGGGCGATGGGTTTACGAATTTGAAAATTGAAGGCCGTTGTCGTCGAGTTCATGACGTACAACAATTTTTTAAGAAAAAAATTAAAACGGACCGGGGAAGTGAATGCAATATAAAAGCATTTGAACTGTCAATTTTGCTAGTTCAAATTTAAACAGGTAAGTTGCCTTTTATGTTTTTTAGACAAAGCGGGGACGGGGAAGCGGGGATCCCCGATAGTGGACTTTAATGATCTTAAAGCGGGGATCCCCTATAGTTGACTTTGATTATCTTAAACAAAGCGGGGACGGGGAGGCGGGGATCCCCGATAGTTGACTTTAATGGATTTTTTAAACAATGCGGGGACGGGGAAGCGGGGATCCCCGATAGTGGACTTTGATGTTCTTAAACAAAATCGCAAATTCAATTTTCATTTTTTTAATTTCTTGTTGATTTAAAATCCTTTTAGATTCCATATAAAATTTTTTAAAGAAATTTCATAAAATTTTTGGTATAAGCTCAACCTGTTGCTGCGGTTGTGTTGCATTGTTGTTTTCAGCCCCAAATGTTATCACAACGATTGTTGTTGCTGCTGCTAGCAACAGAATTATGGAAAACATTTCTTTTTTGACAAAATTTAAAAATTACAAAAATTAATTTGTCTGTTTCATTTAAGTGCGATCACAAATTATAATACAAGTACGGTTGTATTAAGTATAGTTGGGGGTATGATATGATCTGAGTGCACGGATCATGATCTGATCTGAACACGTTGATTATGACGGATCCTTGACAACACTAATATTGGTCATTGGCCATGACAGGTCTCCTGATCAGATTATGCTTATCTGATCATTAACGGATCATGATCAAGAGCAGACTTGTTGTCACCATGACAGATCCTGATCAAATAAAGGGATATTTAAAATTTAGAATTGATATAAGATTTGGTAGCATTAGCATTAATCTTGATCAGCTTCTGGTCTGAGCGCACGGATGATCATGAGTTGATCAGCCTATTGGCCATGCCGGGTCCTGATCAGTTTATGCCAGATCGCCAAACCTTATCTGATCTGAGCGCACAAATGATCAGGAGTTGATCAAAACCTATTGGCCATACTAGAATCCTGATCTGAGTTTAATGCCAAGAGATCGTATGAATTGATAAAAAGGCTTTTGATTAGAAACATTGAAACAGTTAAAGTGTTCTCAGTACCCCACACATAAACTGCATTTCTTCCGTTTAATGGTTTTATACTATAATTCTTCGTCGTCGTTGCTCGTCGATCGCAAAAGAAGAAAAATGCGCGACGATGGCAAATTGATCAAATCAAGAAAATGTGTTTTTTTGTACACAAAAAGGACGACGAGGACGAGGAGGGCGGACGCAAAGGCGAGGCCACCACCAAATTGTGTTGCGCGAAGAAGACAGGGCAGGGCGCGACTGGTGAAAATGAATTAAACTTCTAGTTTTTGATGGGACTCATTGCAACTCTGAAGAACGCCCACGCAAAAAAAAAGTGATCGGCGGGGGGAATCAGTTCAGCCCTTAGCGTTTCAGTCCCCCAGATCAAAATTTGTTGAGCCTTGGCCATCCTCCATCCATGTCTAATCACTGGCTGATAACGCCATTTAAAGACAGCGATCGTGACCTGCTTGTCCAGACAAAAAGAACTGATTTGATCAAATCAAATCAGATCCAGCTTGAACAGCATTTATTTTGCACTGCTTCGATGCTGATCACGGTCTGAGCAAAGGGAAGTGATCACTGATCAGTCACACATGACACCCAAAGATGGTCCAGCCCAAATCAACAAATTTGATTACACCCATAAATTTTCTGATCATAAAAACGCCGCTCATTTTTTCTGAGACTCAAACATTGGAATTGAGTCGGTGCCCCCCCCCCCCCATCCCATTCACGTGCAAACAATCGTCTTAAAACGGTGACTTGGAGTTTGAGCATCGTAGTGACAAACAACAACACAATACATATTATTTAGACAAAATTTTCAGAATTTAAAAAAAATAAAAAGAAACCTAAAAGAATAAACAATTTAGCTTTTTTTTTGTTGCAAATTTCTTAGCTAAAGAAAACAAATTTATATGTTTCTAATGTAAATTTAACCGTGATAATTTTTAATAAAATTTAAAAAATGCGTTTCTGGCGCCACTTAAATTTTTAAAAATAAAATTTTTTTTTTGCTTGAAGGAAATTTGGCGGCGTCGGCATGCGCCGCTGGGGAAATATTAAATTTGGCACGAGGTTAAATTCAACAAAATTAAAAAAATATCGGCAAAAATTTAAATAAATGGCACTTTCCCTGAACACTTTCACGATTAGAACATTTCATATGTACATATTTGTGACTAGTGTTCGGCAAATGGGGTTTTTCGGTATTCGGTATCGGTATTTCGGTATAATACCGATACCGAAAAAAACCGAAATCTCACAATTTTTTCGGTATCGGTATTTCGGTAAAATACCAATAAAAAATACCGCGGTAATACCGAAAAATACCGCGGTAATACCGAAAAATACCGCGGTAATACCGTACCGTGCCGAACACTATTTATGACTTCTTTGTTAAAATATTCCATTCTGCTTGAATACAAAAACAAATATGAAAATCACAATTTTGGGGAAAAACCAACCAAAATGATATGGCAAGAAAATGCAACATTTTTTGAATCGATCTGATTGATGATGATGAAGACGGTAATAGATACTGTAGATTAACCCTTAAAAATGGACGGAATTGCGCGAAAAGGAAATTTAAAATTTTCGATATGCACAAAAAATGGGCTTAAAAAAGAGTTTATAAAATGTACACAAAAGTTGGGGAGTATAAAAAAAAGCTTTTTATAGCAGAAAATGGAATGGATTTATGCTGAGGGGGAGGATGATGTTCAAGCGCCGTTTTGTAAAGTGTCGAGAAATTTTCCCGTTTTGGGTTAGACTCCATTTCTTGGTCTCTAATCTCAAATTGAAGGAATTCTCGACTTTTTTTTGGGATAGTCTCGAGATCCAAACCAAAGATTCCAGTTTCCCGTTTTGTCTTTGGGTTTGGAGTCCATTTCTTGGTCTCTAATCTCAAATTGAAGGAATTCTCGACTTTTTTTTGGGATAGTCTCGAGATCCAAACCAAAGATTCCAGAAATTTTCCCGTTTTGTCTTTGGGTTTGGAGTCCATTTCTTGGTCTCTAATCTCAAATTGAAGGAATTCTCGACTTTTTTTTGGGATAGTCTCGAGATCCAAACCAAAGATTCCAGAAATTTTCCCGTTTTGTCTTTGGGTTTGGAGTCCATTTCTTGGTCTCTAATCTTAAATTGAAGGAATTCTCGACTTTTTTTTGGGATAGTCTCGAGATCCAAACCAAAGATTCCAGAAATTTTCCCGTTTTGTCTTTGGGTTTGGAGTCCATTTCTTGGTCTCTAATCTCAAATTGAAGGAATTCTCGACTTTTTTTTGGGATAGTCTCGAGATCCAAACCAAAGATTCCAGAAATTTTCCCGTTTTGTCTTTGGGTTTGGAGTCCATTTCTTGGTCTCTAATCTCAAATTGAAGGAATTCTCGACTTTTTTTTTGGGATAGTCTCGAGATCCAAACCAAAGATTCCAGAAATTTTCCCGTTTTGTCTTTGGGTTTGGAGTCCATTTCTTGGTCTCTAATCTCAAATTGAAGGAATTCTCGACTTTTTTTTTGGGATAGTCTCGAGATCCAAACCAAAGATTCCAGAAATTTTCCCGTTTTGTCTTTGGGTTTGGAGTCCGTTTCTTGGTCTCTGATCTCAAATTGAAGGAATTCTCGACTTTTTTTTGGGATAGTCTCGAGATCCAAACCAAAGATTCCAGAAATTTTCCCGTTTTGTCTTTGGGTTTGGAGTCCGTTTCTTGGTCTCTGATCTCAAATTGAAGGAATTCTCGGCTTTTTTTTGGGATAGTCTCGAGATCCAAACTATAGACTCACTATACTCGACGCCGTAACATTTCAGGTCTCAAACATCCCCGGATTGATCATCACATACAATATATGAGCATAGTAGGTAGTCTGTATTCACAACTGCTTTCAACTTTCTTGAATGATTGATTTGATCAGAGACTGATCAGAATTAGATCATTTTGAAGGGGCGCTGATTCTGCTAGGTTTTATTTAATAAGTTTTAGCTTTTAATAAGATCCGCAATGGCTGATCTGAGCCATCAAGTCAGATAATCTTTCGATCAGCGACGCTGCTGCTGCTGCTGGTGCTGTTGCTGTTCATTTCCTCTCAGAAGCTTCTAACAAGTGCTGTTTCTGGTGTTCATCTTCATCACTGTGATCATCAACATCGTCATGATGATGTTGATGCTGATCAGCAGCAGCAACAGCTGTTGCTGCTGCTGTCGCTGTCGCTGCTGGTACGGCTCGTGCCGATGCCGAATCGTCGTCAAATTCCAAGCCATCAGCAGGTGCGGCATGTTCAAATTTGACAATTGCTGGTGGTGTTCGACCGCTGATCATCGGCGATGGACGCCCAATGGACAGGGGACGGCTCATCTGTCGAATGGACTCCTCCAACGGCGACGGGAAGAACATTGGACGCGCCAGGGGACGACGAAAGTGAGCAGCAGCTGAAGCATCGGATGATGATGATGATGATCATGAAACGGGGATTGGGCGTCAGACAACGTTAATTTTGAGAATTGATTGATCAGAGTTTGGCTCAAAGAGATGTGATCCGGTGCATCCATTGATCAACCAACTCGCAGTCATAAAAACACTGATCACGGGCCAGACATTTTGGGATCAGATCAAAATTATGAACGAAGTTTTGGGTTGATCTGGACAAAAAGGGTCGAATCAAAAATTCATACAGTAGGTAGTGTAAAAAAGTGATCGGACCCATTTTTGGACCTGATCGGACCCAAAAAACAGTTTTCGATTGGATCAGAAAACCCAAGCTAAGGAGTGAACAGGACAAAGCGGCTGAATAATCTCAAAGTCTCAAGTAGTCAGATCATAATATTTCGGATACTGATCTGGCACAAGTAATGGATAAAGCCTGATCAGACTGACTCAGACTGGCCCAATCAAACCAATAACAGAAACACTGATCAGGCTAAATAGAAAATTGCCAAATTTTCCAACATCCAACCATCCCAAACCTTGGATCGGATTGCAAATGGAATTTTCCGTAAAGGTGGACAATTGATGGTGGGTCATGTAACGCTGGGGTTGTTGCTGTCGATGGAGCCGTTTCTGTTGTTGTCGATGCTGGACGACAGCGGCGGACGGAATGGAGGAGGTCAGACGGCGCCAAATTTGGTTGAAATTTGCGCCACTATAACAAAAAAAGTTATGAAATCCGAACATGTCACGGACAAGTGTTTGAAAAAATCGGGACCATATAAGGGATGGAAATTTCAGTCCCCAAACATGGGAATTTCAGTACTGGTTCCGTCTCCAGAAAAAACTCGCCGAAAATGCACCCATCAAACAGAAACTTACGGCGATATGCTCCTGAGCTGCTGTTGTTGTTGCTGCTGCTGTTGCATAAACGCCGCCCGTTTCACAAGCAGTACATCGTCGTCGTCTTCGTCGTCGTCAATGTCCATTTCATCGTCCATCTGCGCATGTTCGGCTGAGCATTGGTGCCTCAGCGAGTGAATGGAACGGCGTGCCCACATCCTTCGGCTACCGCCGCCGAAGAACAAATGCTGCACAGAGCAACAAGCACAGATCATTGAATTGATCAGATTTAAATATTTGTAAGATTCATCCAAAATTCAGAAAAAAACAATTTTACGGGGTCTGTACACATTTCAGTTCCGGACCTTTGGGTTTTTAACCATTAAATTTAAATCAATTTTTTAATTCAAATCTTTTTAAATTTCGTCACCAACCCCGGGCTGATAATGATGGCTTTCGGCACGCTTGACAAGCATTGGCCTGCCGTTGTACGCATCGGACAGCGACGTCTTTTGCCGTTGCCCGAGGGCTGAACAAAAATAAAAATGTAAATATAAAAAAACTTTGGGGTTTTGTTTAATTTTTTAAAATATTTAACATAAATTAGAATTTTTTTACAGTGGAAAATTTTGTTGCAAAGATGTCTGGCGTAATCCAAGGGGTAAATGAATTTTAGGCTTTTCAAAGTTGATCGGGATTTTGGCCCAATCCCGATCCCAAAAATCCCCCAAAAAACAAATGATCAGTCGAATCCTGACAAATCCCGATCCCAATCAATCCCAAAAAATGCTCGATCGGTATTCTCGGCTGCCGGGTTCCAACTTCAATATCGCAAAATCCCGACGTGATCCCCCTCCCGATCCCGTGATGCCGATCACCAACCAACCAATAAAAGGGTTCGATCGGAGAATGTCCTCTCTGGTGGATGCCCGCAGGTGCTGATCACAATCATTCAACTCTCCTCCCCCCGCGGCGTGGTTGGTGACAGCGCTGCTCTTCTTTTCGTCCAACGAAATGGACCGTTTTCTGAAGAGATGAACGTTTTGAAATTGATGAGAGAATTTTGTTTTTAGTCGAACGCCCGCCCAATTTGGCGTTTTGTTTATTTGTTTTTGAATGGATTCGAATTGGCTGTTGTCCCGCCTAAATTTCGGCTCCGGCGCCTCATCAACATCCAAAAGCGTGCACTGCTGCAGCTCCTCATCATGCACGGCGGCAGGTTGTTGTGCAGCAGCAAAACGATGTGACGATGTCGTCGATAATGGCTCTTCGTCGAACAACAACAATAAGTTGTCACAATGTTTTGTGCCTTCAATTAATTCAACTTTTTCAAATTGAATTTTATGGCTCATGGAAGCCAAAATGTTCAGATTCAATTCCGGAACACGATAAATGCACACCTCAGCAGCAGGGATGTAACCAGATTCCGAATTTTTGAACATTTTTGGGTCCGGAATGCCGAATTCCGGACTTTTGGCAAACATCCGAAAATTTTACAAAAATGGCCGGATTCGATCAATTTTCCCGGTTCCGGACATTTTTTGGAACATGGGCAGTAGCGACAAACCCGGGTTATCCGGGACCGGTATCCGAATGTTTTTGGAAATTTTTGGGGTAAAATTATTCGGGTTTTGGACCAAGCCCAGCCAAATTATCCGGTATCCGGACGGGTATCCGGGTGTTTTTGAGCTATCCGGTATCCGGACGGGTATCCGGGTGTTTTTAAGCTATCCGGTATCCGGACGGGTATCCGGGTGTTTTTGAGCTATCCGGTATCCGGGGGACCCGGGTAATATTCGGTTTTGTCCAACCCTAATGGACACCAACTTGGTGGTTGTGATGAGGATCGCTTGCGAGACAAAGTGTCTGTGCTGGTGGGAAAGGAGTCAAGTGACGAAGTGGCGACCAGTGCCGATTGAGTGACAAATGGTCGACGACGCTGTTGGCGGAGCAGTGGGGCGAAGCCGTGTTTTCGTTGTCGTGTGCCGCCGTTTTGGTAGCCAAGCTCCAGCAACGAGCCGCTGCGTAACTTCTGTTGGAGCGAAACGATGAAACATTCGTTTTATTTATTTGTCCATCACTTTTTTTTTGTATCCGGAATGATCAAAAAAATTCTGATCACAATAATTAATTTTATTATGACAGCAGATGGGGTTTTTTTGGAAATATTATAGCTTAAAAGTGTGAACCGTACACGGACAAAAGGCCCCCACCGTACAAAATGTCCCCTAGTTATTTTCCGGATTCAGACCCGGACCCGGATTCTGAACATTATGCTGGTGAGATTTTTCCGGATAATAAATAAGCCAAATCCGATCCGCAAGTGTCTAAAAAATCCGGATTCTGGAAACCGGAAAAATTTGGTCGGAGTCCGATCCAGAGCTCCGAACACTAGTTTTGTCACTGAATGGCACAAATCCAATAGTTATATGTGATTTATTTATTTATTTTTAATATATTAAAATAAACGCGCGTGTCACCAAACATCGCGCGCGCGCGCGCGCGCGCTCGCACGTGGAAATACCGTGTATACTCTTGTAATCCCCCATGGGGGATTATTTTTCAACCTATTCAGAGGATGGGGAATTATTAGGGGATTACAAGAGTATACCGGTATGTGTACCTTTTTTCGCCGTGAACACAACAAATTGCTTGCGCTTGCGCACGCTGAGTACGAGTCGGAGCAGGTCGTCGTCTCTTCAGCGGAAGAAAGCAGCGACAACTTTTTGTTTCCATTTTCATCTTCCGCCGCCGCATTATTGTTGCCGCTTTTCGGGTCAACATCAGCAGCAGAAACAGCACAACCAAGTTCATCATCTCCAGCACCTGCTTGATGTACGGGTGGATGCAGAAATTGCCAAAATTGGGTTTTTTAAATGCCCGAGTTGATATGATAAAATAAAAATCCCCAAATTTGAAGTTAATGGAGCTTAAAGTTTGCGGACCAAAACGGCGGTGCCGAAATGCTCCATGGACCCCACCAAACCCAAATTTTAAAGTTATTGAAACTTCAAAGTCTCCGGACCGAAACGGCGGTGCCAAAACAATCCATGGACTCCTACCAACCCCAAATTTGAAGTTATTGGAGCTTGAAAGCCTCCGGACCGAAACGGCGGTGCCAAAACGATCCATGGACCCCACCAACCACAAATTGGAAGTTTTGAGCTTGAAAGCCTCCGGACCGAAACGGCGGTGCCAAAACGATCCATGGACCCCCTACCAACCCCAAATTTGAAGTTATTGGAGCTTGAAAGTCCCCGGACCGAAATGGCGGTGCCGAAATGATCCATGGGTCCCACCAACCCCAAATTTGAAGTTATTGGAGCTTGAAAGCCTCCGGACCGAAACGGCGGTGCCAAAACGATCCATGGACCCCACCAACCACAAATTGGAAGTTTTGAGCTTGAAAGTCCCCGGACCGAAATGGCGGTGCCGAAATGATCCATGGATCCCACCAACCCCAAATTTGAAGTTATTGGAGCTTGAAAGCCTCCGGACCGAAATGGCGGTGCCAAAACGACCCACGGGCCCCACCAACCAACGCCCAAATATTTTGGTACCAAAATTTTGCTGACGCTGTTGTTGCGAAGCAGCAGCACTGATCGAGAAGGAACTTTTGCTGCCGTTGTCACCGCCAATTGCTTTGGCGAACAGTCGTCGCAAATAGGCGGTGGTTGACGACGACATGTTGTCGCCACGATGCAATGAAGCGCAAGAATTTGCTTTGATGGCTAATGGAAAAAAACAAGAAATTTTCGACGAAAAACGGGCAGAAATTTTTTTTTTGGCATTTCGTTCGGAGCTCGCGGGGGGTGGGGGAGGAGACCCCGTCGCCCAAATTTGAATTTCTGAGCCGGGAGATACTCCCGAACCGGGATTTTGGAAAATGGTCCGGGAATCATCCCAATATAAAACCCCCAAATTCCAAAAAAAAAAAACCCATCGGATTTTTGGGTATCGAATTATTCGGGGCGCTTCACAACCCCCGGGGGGTCTCAGCATTTTGGTGGGTCAACTTCAAAATTAATACTTAAAGATGAGCAAAAATCGCGCGGCTGTTGATAGCGACGGATGTTTTTGGTTCGTGGAAAAATTGCGGGGTCAAACAACTGCTTGAACTCGTTGTCCTCGCATTCCGGCTCCATCTCCTGTTGTTGCTGTTGCTCCTCTTCTTCCTGTTTGAAGAAATTGTAGTCCTCGCGACGGAGCAGCCAGTGCGTGCGCATTTGGCCTTTGCCCTGCGGGTTTAAGTGGGAAACCATGATTGATTGGATCGATCATTTTTTAATATCAAAGTTTTCTGATCAGAACCCCTCAAATTTCGCTGATCAGATACCGAAATGAATGCCTTTGATCAATAAATGAACTGCAATGATTCGTGTGTTACTTTTGAAGTTTACGGATCGGACCCATTTGATTTCTGATCAGTCTATTCGAAGATCTCTGACCAGGTGGTCCATTTGGATCTCTCTAATCAGATATATTCAAGTGGATGTTCTTTAATCGGACCCTGGAATTTCAAGATCAAATCCTTTTAAGCTTCTTGATCAGGCCCATGCAATGTTTTCTGATCAGTCCATCGAAGGTCTAGACATGACAACTCGAATAAACTGATCAAGACAATTCATTTGTGTTCAGATCAGAAGATACATTTTGATGCTTTAATGCAGTTGGAAGCATTTTTCTTCTAAAGCTATTCGACTTTCTGATCAGAATGATCGATCACTCACTTTGACCGGAACCATGCCGCGCTCTTCGAGCACAAAGCCCGCATGTTCTTCCTCCAGAGCCTCCTTCGTTTGCCCACTGCAGTGAATTTTGAGGGCTAAAAAGTGATAAAAAATTTTGTTAAAAATTTTTGTTTTGTTTTTTTGATATATTCTCACGTTTCGATGTGTTCTCCATTCTTGACGCCGTGTTCACCTTGAGAGAATGGCAATAAATTAATCGTTTTTTGGATCAAAAATGAATCAAAAATCGGTTTTTAGTAGAGACCGGTCGAGACGAGATCTCGTCTCGAGATCTCGAAAAATCTCAACTCTCTGAGATTTTTCCGAGAATCTCGGCTTTTTCGAGAATCTCGACTCGAGGTCTCGAAAAATCTCGACTCGAGATCTCGCCCGAAGCTCAAGTCCGGGCTCTAGTTTTTAGCCCCCCCCCTCTTACCGTATCCCCAAATAGACAGTAGCGCGGCATCGTTTTGCCAACAACGCCTGCCACCACCGGACCTTAAAATTTAAAAAATTTTAACACCAGAAAATGTTTTAATTCGGAATTCATAAAAATAAATTTTATTAAACAACAATTCTGTTCATGCCAATCCGGGATGTAACCGGATGCCAAAAAAAATCCGGCACCCGGGAATGCCAGACCTAAGTGTCCGGAAAATCCTGCAAACCGGTACCATCTCTGGTGCCAAAACAATACGCACCGGTGTGAATGCCAATGCGTAACTGCAACTGTTCAGTTGGCCGGTGCGGGATTCGGAAGTTCTCCACAGCGGCCAGCAAATGCAATGCCATGGTGGCCACCTGTTGGGCATGGTAAATGCCATGCTGCCATTTTGGCACGCCAGACACGACCATGTAACTGTATTTAAATTAATTAATAATAAATTTAATTATATTTTAAATGTCATTGACAAGAAAGGATTTTATAAAAGCGTACGCATCGCCAATGGTCTCCACCTTGTACACATCGTACTGCTTGATGATCTGTTTTGATCAAAATTAAATTATATTTAAATTTAAAGTAAAAAAAAATTTAATTATTAAGTTAAACACTGACAACTAAAATACATAATTATTTGGTGAGAATTAGTTAAGAAATTGTTTGAATTATTTAATAATTTTTAATTATTAAAAAAAGATGAAATTTAAAAACTTGTTATAAAAAACATTTGAATTTTAAAACAAAATCGCACTCGATCGAACAGCGTGTACAGCTTGTTCAGCATGTTCACAACTTGGAGCGGAGTGCTTTCGCTGGAGATGGAAGTGAAGCCGACAATGTCCGAGAAGTAAATGGTCACCGAAACGAACGACTCGGGCACCACGTCACGCCCTTTCAACAACTGCGAGAAATTGTGCCAAATTTTCCAGAAAAAAATGTTTTTGTTTGAGGCGCCTCGGAATTCCCCGACTTCCACAAATTCGCACAACAAACTTTTAAGTCTCAAAAATAAAATCCAATTTTTAAATAGGTAATAACTGAATTCCAATTTCCCAAAATTTTAGGTCCATGGAATTCCGATTTATTGCAAATTTAAGGTCACGGAATGCTAATTTTTTTTTGAAGTAAACGGCGGGGACATCCCGGTGCAAATTTTTGAACCCGCTAGAGGATTTCGATCGAGAATCCCGAAAAATGAAACGATCGAGATTCAAATTCTAAAAAATCACGGCAAACATTCTTTGATCGAGATTCGATCTGAGAATCTCGAGAAAAAAAACTCGTCGAGATTTCGATCCTAGAATCTCGATCGGTCCGCTCTCTAAACATCACCACCACAACCACCTGTTGAGCCACTGAATTCGGCAACATTCGTTGTAGAAGCAAATCTGTCCGACGCTTTTCATCCTAAATTATATAAACATCACAAAAAAAATATCTCGGACTGAAGCGGTCGCTCTCAATTAAATAAATGATGGCGCACCCACTCACCATCAATTCGGCAGTCCGTTCGGTCACCAGGCGCTCAAGTTCGTACTGGTACTTCTCCATTTGGCTCAAAATGTGTTCCATCAAATTGTGCGACTGCAGCGTGTCCGCGAACAGTTGACGCAATTTGTGCCGAATTGCGTGCCGAAAGTCGGGCCGTCGCTCGGACTCTTCCGCCCAGCACAGCTCCATCGTTTCCACAACGTACTTTTGGCACTGAATGCCGTCCACTGTGGGGCGCATGCCATTTGATGAGTGCTGAAAAACAATGGCACATTTTTGATGACGATTATTTGCTGCAGTCGGTGCCCAGATTCAGTCACCAGCCGCAGCTGATCACTTATTAATTTTGAAATTTAGACCAGATTCTGATCAAACAATGCCGAGACTCAATGGTCAGCTGATCATTTATTAATTTTGAAACTCTGATCAGATTCTGGTCAAACAATGCCGAGACTCAATGATCAATTATTAATTTTGAAACTCAGACCCGATTCTGATCAAACGATGCCGAGCAAATTCATTGATCAGCTGATCATTTATTAATTTTAAAATTTAGACCAGATCTGATCAAACGATGCCGAGCACTCAATGATCAGCTGATCATTTATTAATTTTGAAACTCAGACCAGATTCTGATCAAACGATGCCGAGACTCAATGGTCAGCTGATCATTTATTAACTGATCAAACAATGCCGAGACTCAATGATCAGCTGACCATTTATTAATTTTGAAATTTAGACCAGATTCTGATCAAACAATGCCGAGACTCAATGATCAGCTGATCAGAAAACTAGTCAATATTTTGACACTTTTTGGTGTTTTTGGCCCTATATTTATGGCCACGTTTCGTAAATCCGCGGTCACTAGTCCACACCAACCATGCTTTGGACTATGGAGGATTCATTAAAAATTTTCAGATAATTCATCCTTTTTCAAAAAGGCTCATTGATCAGCAGCAGCTGATCAATATCAATTTCATAATGTTCGGGGTTCGAGGACGGGAAAACCAGCGACCAAAAATGTCGGGAATCAATGTGCCAACCCTAGCTAAATCCATTATATCAAACTCAAAAATTTCATGACCCAAGGCACCAGCCAGACAGAGTCACTGATCAGCTTCAAAACCCACTCACCACGCTTTGAACGACTTCCTGTGCGGTCAACGTGTGCAATGAGTGCCCGTACTCCGCCGCTTCCTGCGCGCGCTCGTCGGCCGCAATCAGACTGAACGGGCCTTGGCGCGCGATCAGCTCGTGCAAAATGATGCCGAAGGAGTACACGTCGCCCTTCTGAGTGCCCTTCACAATGTGACAGCAGGCGGACTGGCGGAGCAGTTCAGGCGCCGTCCACAAATAGCTTTGCCACTACACAGTAAAGCATTGGTCAACGGAATTCTTCTTGTTTTTTTGATCAAATCTGTTGTTTACAATCAGAAAATTGCCTCGGGGCTATTATGCTAAGATTTAATTTTTATTTTTTAAATATTTGAACTTTTTTTTTCTTGGCGTCCCGATAGAACATTTTCCTTAAATAACACATTACTGTAATGCTTATAAATCCCAGCCTTAATGATAATTATTGCTATTTTGTCCGTAATTCTGGCCAATTCTTCGTCTTTTAATGGTGAAATTATAAAAAATAACAATAATAATAAACTATTTCACCATTGACTGCTCACATTCCCATTCTTGCCCATCGCGGATTTCGTGCAGGCCAAAGTCGGCCACTTGAAGTGCCCAACGGGAAGTGATCAGACAATTTGTTGATTTTAAATTTCCATGAATTTTGACGTCCGATTCGTGCAGATAAATCATTCCTGATCAACAAAAAAATTGGATAATTTATTGGAAACCCAATGTTTTGATTGATCCATTCTGATCAGTAAGTAATTCATGAGAGGTCAAACAAAATCAGCGATCTGGATGTCGTTTCGTAACCCAAAAGCCAGACGACACCAGAATAACGTAACCCAAAAGCCAGACGACACCAGAATAACGTAACCCAAAAGCCAGACGACACCAGAATAACGTAACCCAAAAGCCAGACGACACCAGAATAACGTAACCCAAAAGCCAGACGACACCAGAATAACGTAACCCAAAAGCCAGACGACACCAGAATAACGTAACCCAAAAGCCAGACGACACCAGAATAACGTAACCCAAAAGCCAGACGACACCAGAATAACGTAACCCAAAAGCCAGACGACACCAGAATATCGTAACCCAAAATCCATTTTTTAAATTCTTCACCTTTAATCAGATCTTGAATGAACGAGGCGATGAATATGGAGTCTAAGTATTCATGGCGCAGCACATCAAACAGGCTTGACTTTGGACAAAACTCGCACACAATGCAAATGCTGCTGGAGAACGGAATTATACCTTAAAATATTGAAGAATTGTGTTTTTTTTTGTAACATTATTGTTCCATTCGGATTTTTATTAAACATCGAATTTGCATGTTGTAACTAGAGTAGGTCGGGATCGGGATTACGACTTTTCAAAAACCGGGATAATCCCGACCGGGAACCCGATCCCGACCTACTCTAGTTGTAACTAGGGCCCTGATTTTTATGACCTAAAAATCTCGGTAAAAATTGTTCGATCGAGATTTCGACCGAGAATCTCGAAAAACTCTCGTCGATTCCGAGATTTCGATCGAGAATCTCGATTGGTCCGAGACTCTAATTGTGTGCTGTACCCAAAAAGCTGTTGACATTGTCATGGCGCAGTTTGGTCATCCGGGTCAGCTCCAACTTGGTGGCCCGCGTCAGCTCCTTCGATTTTGCTTTTCGTGAATAACGAATCTCTTTGATCGCCACAATTGCACCTTTGTATTGTGCTATCTGTGAATTTTGTTTTGTTTTTTTGCTATTAAATCGTCTTAGATTTTAAGATGATAACCTTCCGGGATCCGGGATTTATTGGGACTGATACTGATTTGGTCTTCCCAAGTTTTTTGGACAGGACTTGCTTGTCCCCGGTTTTTCCAAAAATCCGTGCCCCGTCCAAACTCTAATTGGCCTAGGGGTTATAGCTCTTGGTGGTACCCTTCAAAGACTGCCAAAATCGAAGATTTAAGCAAGCATTTAAAGCTTCATTTTTCTTTCAAAATTTTTTTCACCAATTCCCGAGAGGGGTTGGCAGTAAAAATTCTGAAAAATTAAAAATTGACCCCTCTGAAGCGGGGCAAGCGCCTGTCCCCAAACTCGGGCGGCTGTTGATGGTGGTAATTTGCCCCGCCGTTGTGATGCACTGTCTCCACATAGTACAGCGAGTTTGTGGAGGAATAGCTGCGCACAATTTTGTCAATTTCAGATCGATCAATGCGCCAAACCATCGACAATTCACGCTCAAATTTTTGATTCCTGAAACGGAAAATTTGTTTTTATTATTATGTACTAAATAATTGAAGTGGTCAGTTTGACGCGGGTTTTTTTGGCTCTGTGCCGTTTTGGCGCAACCGTTTTGGCACGGCCGCGCCAAAACGGCCGTGCCAAACTGGTTGCGCCAAAACGGCACGGCGCCAAAACGCCGTGCCAAACTGGTTGCGACAAAATGACACGGCGCCAAAACGGCACGTAGGTATGCTCTTGGTTTCGATGAATGCAGCAAAAAATAAATTTGTTGTGCGTGAGACCTGCTGTTCATGATCCTAGCTGATCAGGAACAAATAAACCATTCTTTATGGGGTCGTTTGGGCGCCAACGAGGTTAACGTGCCATAAATCACATCACCTCGGTTGATTTTGAAAATCTACCAAGCAAAAGCTTTCGATTGATACCAAATTTGTTTAGTTTAAATTGGGTTCAATAACAATTTTGCTCTCAAAAATTCCTCTGGCGCCCCGCTGAACGCCTTGCCCAGGTCGTCGTGGACTCTCTGACATAATTTATCGCATCACACACACACAACCTGTACGCAATGAAGCCGATCACCATCAGCGACAGGCTCAGAAAGCCGCAAATGCCCAGCAGCATTGTGCCGTTGGCGCTTTTCTTTTCCGGCTCAACAGGACGGCACTTTTCGTTGTGGAAGCCGCACTCCGGCTCGTCACGCGGTGCTCGGCCGGTCGGCCATTGCACTTGGCGATGCATGCGCAGTATGGGCAGCCGGGATGGGTTTGCATTGGCCACAAAATCGGCGACAATGTCCAACGCTTGGTTGAGCGGGTAGTAGTTGTGGTGGCTTTGGTTCAGCACCTGAGGGGTGGGCGGGCTCGTTGTCAAAATTTGTAAGAATTGCCAACACATTTTTTGACCCTCCGTCAAATTTGGCATAAAATCCCGAATCCGAGACTGAAATAAATACGCGCAACCAAAAGATTCCCGAGGCTATGTGCATTACAAACGTCGAGGTGGCAACAAATTATTTAGGGCATTGGCCAAAATATGCGCATATAAAGGCTCCAAAATGCCAAAATCACCAAAAAAATAAGCACTTTAATGCACTAATTTCAAAAATCAGGCCCAAGTATGCATTTTTTAAATTTGAAAAAATCCCTGATCCAGATCAGGTTTCGGCATTTTTTAAAGTTTGAAAAAATCCCTGATCCAGATCAGGTTTCGGCATTTTTTAAAGTTTGAAAAAATCTCTGATCCAATCAGCTTTCGGCATAAACGGACTCGTCGGATTCACTGACGCATCAATTAGAAATTAAAATTCTAAAAAATTTCCCACCGGGTTGACGTCCTGCAGCGCCAACAATGTGTAGTTGCCTTCGGCATCACCGTTGATGTCAATGCGCATGTCAAAGCCTTGGACGCCTGAGGGGCAACAATTACTTTTTGCTTGTGGCAAAATTGTTTCATTTTCAATGGGTCCCATCCAAAAATCGTCAATCTCCTCTTTAAAAGCCTAGGAAACAAAGTCCTGCTTATTGAAAAATCCTAAATTGTGGCACTTCGGGAGTGCCACCGATTTCGGGGATCATTTTTGAAGGCGTAAAGGTTTTTAAAATGCTCTAAAATCATAAAAAAGGTTTCCAGTTCCTCCTCCCAATCGTGATCCGACGGATCAGATCACAACAATACACCCAAGTGATCAGTCCATTCATTCATTCACTGATACGCCCCCATTCTGTCGCCTGCTGCTGCCCTCGCCCGTCCCCCCAATCGATCGATTGGGAATTGCCCCACAGCAATAAAATGCGCCCTTTTTGCCCGCCCGTCCGCCCGCCCGCCTCACTGCGATAGGTGCGGCCCAAAATGCGCGACACAATGCGCGCCCCGTCATTGATTGCCTCCGCAGCGGTTCCGTTCGCGCGCAGCCGGTCCCGTATGGTCTCGTCCAACGCCTGCGCGTACAACATCATCGCGTCGTACAGATAGCAGGCATAGCGGTTAGCCTTAGGGAATGAAATTTTCAAATTCAAATTCCTTTAAAAAATTAAGTATAACGGGGAAAATTCATATTTGGCTAAACCAAAATTTTCTAAAAAATAAAAAAACATTTCAAAAGTAATTTTAGATTTTCAAATAATTTAAATTTAATTTATTAAAATTTGATGAAATTTTTGGAATTGCTTTTTTGGAAGTTTTTAATATTATTTTTGTATATCTCTAACAATAATTGAGGTTTCGTTGTTATTGTAGCCTCCAAATCGTGGCAAATAAGCGTTTGTCTTGCGCCAGAATTCCTTCAATTCCGGTGTGTTCAATTGGACAGGGGTCGGAATGATCTGAAAAAAGTGCCAACAATTTGTATCTCAAAATTCTTGGGCAAAGCAAATTGGCACAAACAAAATTTACAATCGAAAAAATCTATTCCTTTTTTTGTAATGAAATCTTGATCATCATGATCCGAACCATTCTGTAATCTTGATGGATGATCTATTCTCTATCCTAATATTGATCTCAAAGCTTGATCACTTGAATCCATTCTCTGGTCCTAATCATGATCTACAAATCTTGATCCATTTACTGATCATGACATGATCAGAATCCATTGTCTGATCTTCTAGATCTATTCCCTGATTTTGATCACTAGTCCCATTCTCTGTCCGAGTTCAGCAGAATCGCTGGTACTCAAAGGGCGGGTCTCCAATTTTGAATGGCTTACTGCCAATGCAGATCGAGAATAGTTGACGAGTCGCCGATCGGGTGAGTTGAGGTCGTCCCAAGTCTCGGTTAGTGTGCGCAATGTGTCTTTAATATAATGCCAACATTTGTCAATTTGGATATATCAAAAAACCGCCAATTTTGTTCACTTACTTCGAAAGAAATGGTTGTTCATTGCGTGATAAACATTTAGCCTAAAATTGAAACATAAATTTTCAATTAAAATTAAAATTTGGTTAAAGGATTTGAAATAGAATTTTCAAAAGTTTTTTTTTTGATTTTAGCGTTGTATAAAAAAAGGTGAACATGAAAATATGATAAAATTATGGCATGGACTCCAATACTGCTGCTTATATTGTAAGTAGGGATGGGTAACCCCAAAATAGTTAGTTCAATAGTTCCTTAAAACCTAAAAATAGGCACTAAAAATGGCCAATAGTTCCTAAAAAGTCCCATTTATTAATCGAAATTCATTTCTGTGGCAGTCAAAAATTTTTTAAAATATGAGAATTTTAAACAATTTCATTTTTTTATTTTTTTGGCGGGCAGAATTTTTAGTCTTAAAAAAATCAATTTTTAGGGGGTGCGTTTTTCGGGTTTTATTGCATTTTTCTTAAGGAATTTCCAAAAAAAGGCCGAAATAGTTTTAAGAACTTTTTAGTTCTTAAAAAATAAAGAACTATGAAATAGTTCCTATAAAATCGCCCACAGTGATCAAAACTCTCGAGAAAGTGCCCCCGGTAAAATCGAATTTGCCCGATTTGCATCCCCGGATTTTGAAATTTATACTGATGCCCAATCAAACCCTAAAAAATCCCAAACCCGTAAAACTCCAGAAATGTTTAAAAACTCGGGCTGCAAACCCCGGTGCCGGAGCCCCCGCGGTCAGCCGGTCGGTTCCGGGGACTCAATTTTCTCACTCACAAATCTGTGTTGGAATCAATCAATATATACCCATACCCCCCCCCCCCCCGACCTCGTCCCAGACCCCGCAAATTTAGTCTATTTTTCGGGGATTTCCCCGACCCCGACAGTCCCCACCCCCCAAAAAACCCCGACCCACCCCGTAATTCTCAACCCCGACATCGGCGTTTCACCCCTAATATAATGTGGGTATATGTGTAAATGGATGGACTGGACCAATTGTAATCCGTGTCCAAGTAGACGAGCGCGTACTCGCCGTTCTGCATCAGCCCCATCTCGCCCATTTCGAGCAGAATGCGCCGGAACAGCCGAACATTGCCAAAGGTCACGTAAATGCGCGCGCCCGCCCGATTCTCGGCCACAATTTGTTGAATTTGACGAACATGACTCTCTGTCACCTTGCAAAATAAGTAATTGTTCAATGCCATGATTAGTGAACGGTTTTATATTGGCTAAAAAACGTGAAAATCGACAACTAAATATGGACTAAAATCCGAAAAATATGGACCCAAAAGCCCAAAAATAGGGACAAAACATTACTTCTTTGAACGGGTTATTGACCAAAGACACGTTGAGCACTGTGTACAGTTCATCAGAGTTTGTGCTGGAATTACTGTAAATGACATTTCGAACAAATACGGTAGGAATAATTGGACATTTACTTAAAGAGGTGAAATTTCATCCCAGTTAATGTTGGAATTTAGATTTTTAAATTCCAAAAAAGGCCGTATCCTGACTGACCAGTAGTTGCATTTGCTTGCTTACCGGTCCCTGTACTGGTTGTTGTTGTTGTTTCTGTCGTTCAGCAACAGTTCGTCCTGACTCTGCTTGCCCGTGCGGGGGCTTTTTGTCTTGCCTTTTTGTTGTGCCAGTTTCAGCTGTTTCCGCTTATTGTCGTTGTCCAACACGCGTTTGATAGAGTTGAACAGCTCCTGTGTTTTGATCATTTTTTGATCAATCAGAGAAACAGTGATCATATCTAGCTAAATAATAATCAAATTGACCCAATTTACTCTAAAAATTGAATTTGATCAGCCTAATCAACAACACAAAATGCCATTCCTTCGCCCCCAAAATAAAAGTGCCTGGTTAGCCGGATGCTTCTCAAAGATCACGGCAAATTTGCGCCATTGAAAGTGCTCCAACAGTGTCATGAACGAGCGGGCGATCACCGACTCGGCGGGCACTGTGCGCGCAAAAGTCGGATACCTACAAAAATTGGGAATAAAAAGAGACATCGATGGACAAGACTGGGTTTTGGTGGTTCTTGGGCAATTCTTCGGTTATCCAAACAAAGAATCGAACCAAAAAAATCATCCCAGTTTTACGTTTTGGTTCGGAACCGCACTCCTCAAGACTCTCGCCGGTCCTGCTGTTTGAGCGCGAGTCTTCAACGAAAAAGTGCCGATTGGTGTGGCATCCCAAAATGTGCCGTTTGGCATGGCATTCCAACATTTCTTGAAGTAAAGTCAAAGCGCTTCTTACTATGGATTGAAGGCTTTTCATCAAAAAAAGGTTATAATCGTACCAACTCCACCCGACGGGACTTGAACCCATGACATTTAGTATGGAAATAGGCAGCTAGCGCTTTACCACCGAACCCGAAAACGGGTCTTTTTTCGAGCCGGCAATAAAACCATTTTTTTAATATTATATTTAAATGCCGTACATTTTATGTTTTATTATTATTTGACAAGTTTTTTGCGCACTTTTTCTTGTCCGAAATGGTCTGGTCCTTGCATTTGTGCGAGATCAGCGGCAAATTCTGTGCCGCGGCCATTGCCGCCTCCGTTCGGCAGTTCACTTCGGGTCCAATGAACACTTTGGCACCCTTTTGCCAATGGTCCATAAAATATTCAGTGCCTACAAAACAAAGCATAGAGAAAAATATGTCCAAAAATCTTAATTAAATTTATAAAAAATCAAAAAATTAAATATAAAAAACTCGTTGAAAACAAACTTCGATATTCGTCGCCACATGTGTTGTTGAAAATGTAGCGAAGTCGATAGTTTGGAAGCAGCTTTGGATTGCTGTTAACATCATCAATGGCAACTTGGAGAGCGCCTCAAATTTGTTGGGTAAAAAAATTGCTATATTTCTGAAAATTGTGCCAGTTTTTTTCTAAATGCCCTCAAGCGTTTTTCCAAGCATTTAAGCGTTATCTAAATTAAAATTTATCCATTATGCCGCCGGCGTTTTTCCCGGTGTTTTTGCAGGGGTTTTGTGCATTTAGGCGTTTTCTAAATCAAAATCTGTGCATCATGCCAAATGTTTCCCGGTTTTTGCTATATGCCGCCGGGGTTTTCCACGGAGTTTTTTAGTAGCATTTAAGCCGTTTTTTAAATAAAATTTATGCATTATGCCGCCGGCGTTTTGCCCGCGCTTTGTTAAGCCCCCCCCCCCGAGTTTTTTCCTGCATTTTTTTACATTTAAAGCGTTATTCCAAAATCTATGCGTTATGCCGTCAGCGTTTTTGCTATGCCGCCGGCGTTTTCCCGGCATTTTTTGCATTTTATAAACCAAAATCTGTGCCGCCCCCAACAAAAGTTCGTTTACAATTTTTATTATTTTAAATATACGCGAGTTGGTTGTTAAGGTGTGTACCTGAGATTGTTGTGCCTGAAAAATGATTAAATTTTGAAAAAAAATTCCGACAAAAAACTGAAACCGAACCCTCAAAGTAACGACTTGCACAATTGGACATGCGCAACGTCAGGTTGGTCAGCTCGGACAGCTCGTTGCTACGGCTGTTGCCTGAAACTGTCAAAAATTTTTTGCCTAGGGCATTATCCAAAAAATTTCACTTTTTTACTGGGGCCAAATGAATGTGTTCTTTTCCCCGAGGGGGGGGGGCATGGGAAAATATTTTTAAAAAATGTTGTCCTTGGCCTTATAAATGCCTGTCTATTACCTGCAAACTTCAGCCTGTCCAACACAATTTGAGAGAATTGGTTGACCGCGCCGAGATAGCTGACCAAAATTTCGTGCCGTGTGCCATTGTCCGCAGCCGACTTGGCCATGCCGTCGGCGGTGGTGATGCCATTGTCATCATTGGCAAAGTCCAACTGAAACACAAAACAATTTAAAAGTAATCTTTTTCAAAAATTTACATTGGTTTATTGACCAAGCTTTTTCTGGATCTAAAATTTTTCAGGTTCAATGTGGGGCCTCAGTTGGCTTTTTGATCAAATCAGGCCCAAACCCTTTCCATAGTCTCTTAATCAAGAACAAAATTCCATTAAAAAATATGTGAAATTTTCATCAAATTTGCTGAATACGTGCAGCACATCCCCACCTTTTGTCCATTATTTTGCAGTAAAAATGCCAAATTCATTTGCTGCTTTTCCGCCAATTGTTGCCGGTTGTCGATGGCATTATCTCTTTTGCCAATTAATTGACCCGTAATGATGTCCAATTGGGACAGAACCAGCAGCAGCACCACCAGCAACAGCAACCTTATCGGTGGAGCAGTCATTTTTTTGTGGTCGCCACGGTTTTATGGATTACAATTTTAAATCGATCAATTCGACTGTTGCTTAGCTTTGTTCAGCAGCATATTCAAGCAGCAAAAAGCATTTTTATTCATTCATTCACATATTATTTGTATTTATTGTCGATTCGTCGTCGTCATTTTTGTCAGTCGGCTAGCTCTGCTGCTGCTGCTGATGCTTATGGCGATGGCATTTAATGGGGACGAATGGGCGGGTGTGGTTGGATGGGTGACGAGAGCTCACATCAGCGCCCCAATGCTTCCACCGCATTCGCCAACATTTGTCGCCCCCCCCCGCCGGCGTTTTGTCATTGCAGCACAAAAAGAAAATTGTGGCCGCTTTTCCTCTCTTATGGGCTGATGGCTTCTTCCATCAAAAGCGGCATTGGCATCGGCACCGGCACATTTAAATCCGCCATTTTTTTACCAAACCAATCTCTCCTACCCATTACTTTTGAGTCCCCCATAAATGGAAGCGGGCGAAAGAGGGGATTAAGAGGATTTAGATTTTCATGCTTCAGCAAACTGGACGACGGCGCCTGGCCTCTGGCCTAGCGACACTGGCCGCAAATGCCACCATTTTTTTTTGCTTGTCAGTTCCCACCGGCGGATTTCGAGCAGCAGAGTGTGCCAATTCAAGCCAGTTTGGACGACACAAAATGTGTGTAATTATAATTATAATGGTTGGTGGTTGGATGGGTGCCGGCGGCCGGCCGATGGTTGCCACGGCACAAATGCTGCGGTTGGCATGGATTAAATGCGTGTAATGAATGAGGAACAGTGCGCGCAAAAGCAAAAAACAATTACAAACAAATGAATTGAAAAAAATTGGCATACAAATAAAAAGTTTGAAAAGATTAAAAAAAAATGTTATTCAAATTTCAAAAGAGATTAAATTGTTAAATTTCCGGCAATGGTGCAGAATTAGTCTCCCTAAAAAATATTTTTTTATTAAGTCGCTAAAAATTGTTTCTAGGGGGTATTCGAGGCGTCGAACCCGAATCTGCCCTCTGTTTTAACCAATTCCGAACCCCGAACCCGAATTCGAACAATTTTCGGAAATTCGAAATTTTTCAAAAATTAATTTTTGCCTTAAAATCATTCAAAAAAGCACAAAACCACAACAAAAAGGCCAGATTCGGGTTCTACGCCTCAAATACCCCTAGAAACACCTTTTTAGCGACTTTGATTTTTTCAAAAAAAATCTTAGATGCTGAAATCATAGATTAGACGGTGTCAGATAATTAACCTGATGTCATATTCGTGATCTACGTATTTTTTTACCTTAGAAAATCCACATTTAGAATGAATAAAAAAAAATTTTTGTAGGGAGACTTGCACCATTGCCAAATTTCCAACATTAAGCGAGAATTAAAACTTTTATTACATCCCCGTTTCTCAGAAATTAGTGAGATAAGCCCGTGCACCTGCGCTAATTGGGTCTGGAAGACTTTTTAGTATGGCTGCTACTTTTAGGCAAGAAAAATTGCAAAAAATTCAAATTTTATTGTATTTTTTAGTGTAGTAAGGGACCGGGACATTTGGGAAACAAACCGGGAACGGGACTTTTCGGGACCAGAAAAATCAGGACTCGGGACCAACCGGGACTTTTCAAGGGAAATTTTTTTTTATCGAAACACTAAAAAATTTTAATTTTCCAACAACAATTGTTGACCTTCAATGTCATTGTCAAATTGATTTTCTGTTTTAAGTGCCCGACTTTTTTCAAAATTTGGACTTTTTAACGGGAAATTTAAATGATAAAATGGACGATTTTGGCGAAATTGTATACAAAGTTCTAGAGCCCGGTCGAGACGAGAATCTCGTCTCGACATCTTGAAAAATCTCGACTCGAGATCTCGCTCGAAGCTCAAGTCCGGGCTCTACAAAGTTCCTTATTAAATGCCTCAAAAACTTTAAATTTCTCACGGCGGTGTTTTATTGAAGCCATTTTTGTTAATTTTCAAAAAAAATTCACGTCGAAAATTAAGCAAGGACTTAAATCTTTTGTTCCTAACACAAAAATAAAAATCTTTTGTTCCTAAAACAAAAATAACTTTCTTTTAGACAAAAAAACAACAACAAATTATTGCATAATATTAAGATTTTTAGTAATTTTTCCGGCTCGGATTTTCAATTAGATGGTGCAATTTAAAAAAAAAAAACCCGGATTCAAGGCCGGAGTCCGATAAGAAATTTCCATTTTGTTTGCTATGAATTTGCCGTTTTAGTCTCTCACTATTATCTTAGGCAATTTTATGTTTTTAGAAAATCCAAAATTGCCAACAAAAATTTTGGAAGCATTCAAAACGACGTTTGACGGGGAAAAAGTCTAATTTTTGCCCGGTTGTCCTTCAAACTCAAAACTAAAAAATTTCATGCACAAAACCAAGGCATTGGCCATCGTCACATTAACAACTTTGTTGAGTGATTTGATTGTTATTGTTGTTGTTGTTGAACATCGAGAATGTGTCGTGTTTAATGAAAGGCAAAAATAATTTTCCCCGATATTTTCAGGCCGAGGCAACAATTTTTTGGTTTTTGTTTTTTGATGAGTTTGACCAGTAAAATGATGTGTAAGTGTTAGAGCCCGGTCGAGACGAGAATCTCGTCTCGACATCTCGTCTCGACTAAAATGAGCTTCACGAGATTTTTCGAGATTCGAGATTTTTTCGAGAATCTCTTCTCGACATCTCGTCTCGACTAAAATGAGCTTCACGAGATTTGAGAAATAAGTGGTCGACAGACAACGACGGGACGCGCGGAGGCGCCCTCGACGGTAAAGCACAAATTTTAATTTCTGAAAAGCAAAACATAATAACAAAAAAGGAATGCTGATGGACAAAAAAAAAGCGCATCTCTTTTTGCTTTTCAACGTTGCTGCTGCTACTGCTGCGGTGTCGACTCGGCGATTAGTTGCAGCGGATTGGTGGACGCCAGACCGGCATTCTTGCTTCCAGGTCCAACCAGTGAGCGGTTCGTCCCTTCACCCCTACAAAAATGGGCATTTATCCAACCAGATCCGATCAGTGTTTATGGTTAATGCCAAATCAAGTCACCATGTTTGATCTACCTATGAGAGCCCCGGGGGTTCAGAATCAAATCAAATTTAAAATTTTGGGGTAAGGTAATACTGAAGATGGTGCCCCCCATTTTTGAAAAAATTATTTGTTTATTTTAAAGTCGATAAAAAAGTGTTTTCTAGGGCATTTAATGGGCGTGTAGAATCCTAATCTGACCTCCGATTCGACCTATTTCAAACCCCGAACCCGAATTCGAACATTTCGTTGAAAAATTTTGAATTTTTCAAAATTAACATTTACGTCTCAAAATCATTCAAATGAATAATTCGACCATTATTTGCCTTTTCGATGTTTGTTTGTGCTTTTTGAATGATTTTGAGGCCAAATTTGATTTTTTGAAAATTTGATTTACGAAATGTTCGAATTCGGGTCCAGGGTTCGAAATTGGTCGAAATGGAGGTCATATTCGGATTCTACACCTCCGAATACCACTAGGAACGCCTATTTAGCGATTGAGAAAAAAAAAATTAGTTGATCGCGGCACCAGCATTTCTCGAGACGTACTTTCCAAATTCCTCAAAATGGCGCTCCTTTGGCAACATTGGCTCCTGCCCGTGCAGTCGCTCCGTCTCCGCCACCGGATTTTTGCGCCTGCGGTAGATCACGCAGAACGCGGTGACCGCGCAGAGGAGCAACAACAGCAGCACGGGGATAACCCAGTAGAGTTCGGGTCGGCGGGGTTTTGTGATTACTACAAAAATTAGAGGAAGAAAACAAATTTACTCCCCACCAGACACAAAAAACCTACATAATCGTCCAATCACGGTGATCTGGTCAAAGTCAGACACGTTGAAGGGCGGGCCCAGCCAATGTATTCCTTCGACCGAGACCTGCAATAAAAATTAAAATCAAATAAATACAGGATCACTTTCTTAAACTAGAAAAGCCTTTATAAATAATTACAAAAAAATTTTCAAAATAGAATCCCTCCTCCTACTCACTTTGTATCTAGTGAAGCTCGTCCGGCCCTCCACAACCTCTGGCGATGTCGACAATCCTTTGCCATTCATTGCTTGCACTTGGACCTGACAAATTGTTTCCCGGATATTTTTGAGTCCGGAATTTCCGAACTTTTTGGCATTCAAAAAAATTTTCATTGGCCTTTCCAAAAATCACAAAATGATAAAAATCGGCAGATAACCGAGCCATGGATCAAACCCACCTCATAAGGGTCCCCCGGTCGCGTGCCGTTTCTGCCCAAATCGATGGTGAACTTGTCGGCAAACGGATCCACCACCACCAGCTCCTTCCACGGCCCGTTCTCGTCCTTGCGCCGGTAGGAAATTTTGTAGGCAAATTTCTCGCCGTTCCATTCGTCACGCGCCATCGCGTCCCAGTAGACGATCAAATTGTGGGGATGCGTGCTGTCCACGCGGACGCCGGAGGGATTTCGGCTGGGCGCCTTTTGTGCCGTCTGACAGACGCCGTCAATGTTGTAGGCCGCACTGTCGCCGATGGCATTGCGCGCGATCAGTTGAAAGGCGTACTGTAAGAAAAGAAAAAAGTTGGAGAGGTTACGATATTTTAAAAAATGGGAAAGGTTACTGCATTTCAAAAGAGGCTGTTTTTACTGTATTTTAAAAAAAAAACAGGGGTTACTGTATGTATTTTAATTATTTCATTTTAATAAAATGGATTTTAGTTGCGCCAACCGACCATTCCGAATGGCTTCAGCATAATGCTGAGCCGGCCGTTCACTTGTCGCAATGAGTCGTCACCGATCACTTCATGCTGGAACGTCTTCACCGGCACTGGGTAGACGTGCCATTTGCCCTGATCAACGCTGTAGCGCAGCCAGAACTCCTCAACCGGCTTTGTCCGGTCTTCGGGCTCCAGATGATCAAAGGTGATGGTTACCAACGGGTCCGTCTGATTGCACTCCAAAATGCGGGCACTTTTCACTGGTGGCGGCACATCTGTGCCATATGAGTCAATTAAAATTGAGTACAAAACGCAGAAAATTTTAAATGATGTGGTCAAAGTTGTTGTTACAGAAAACATGGTGACTCTCAATTAGCTTCACCTACCTTCAATGACAACCGTGACACTCTTTGATGTCGAGTCAAGCTTGGTTGATGCAACACATGTGTACACGCCGGAGTCCTCTTGTGTAGGCCGTTCCACCTAAATTGATCAAACAAATCAATAATCTGATCACGTTAATTTTAATAATTTTTGATCAAAAATATTTGCTTTAAACACCTCTAGTGTGTTGTCCTCAAGCACTCGAAAATGGCCACTCTCCGCCTCAATCTGGTCCAGCTTCTTCCCGTTGATGGTCCACACGTAGTGGATGTTCAAGTCGCTGTCGTGCTCAGCCAAACATGGAAGCCGAATGGGAAGCCCAGCCCTGCGCTCCATTCGTTGGTCAATGAACTGGTCCAACTTTGTTGGCTCTGAAACCCGAATCAATCAACCGGTTGTGGGTTTTAAAATTTTAAGTTAAAATAAATAAATATTATAAAAATAAATAATATTAATGGGAAAAAATATGAAAACTCTACCTGCAGTAAGCGAGAAGGTGAGGTAACAAAAATATATCCAGAAAAAAGGCAACATGTTATCGAAATAATGGTGCTTATTTTGAGTCATGATTGTATTTTGTTGTATTTAAAAAAATAAATTTTCATAAAAAAAATCAAAGGGTATCAGAAGAATAATATTTTAATTATATAATTGTCTTTTTGTTGAAGAAAAATAAGAAAATCTACTCATTTAGTAGAGATGTTCGAGAGTAATCTCCGGAATTTTGGGGTCTCGTCTCGGTTTCGAGTCTCGGTGTAAATTTCAGGTCCCGAGTAAATAAAGCCCATCCAAGTGGGTGATTTTTGTAGCGAGTTGGGTAAATTGGTGTTTGGTAAAGCAATGGGAAAAAGAGTTCTTGAACCGATTAAAAATAGGGATAAAACTGGAAAATTGGATATAAGTCAGAGTGCGTATCTGTACTTATTTATCAGAAATGTACTGATTTTAAGAGGCCGTGTCTGACAAATTAAAAATGTATTGATTTGTCAGAAATGTACTGATTTCAGCTCGGCGTACTGATTTTGTACTGATTTTCAGGATAATTCGTATTTTTGGATCAATTTTCTTAACAAATTGAGTCGAAAATCCAAGAATTTTCTCGGCGGTGCCTATTGGCACCGCCGGACCCCTTCTATTCAAAAAACCCTTCAAAAAGGTACCATATTTTTAAAATTTTGGTTGCAACTCTCTTAACAAATTGCGTCAAAAATCCAAAAATTTCCTCAATTTTCTTAACAAAAAATCGTTATAAAATAAAAAAATGTTCCCGACGGCACCTGTCGGAGCCGTGACCCACCAACAACAAAACCAAGTATATTGGAAAAATTCGAAAATCGGCAAACTCAAAAATCCATGTGAAAAGCTGCAATTGCCAACCCCGAATTGTTGAGAAAATTGGGGGTGGACAGAAATATGGTTAAAAACGCATATTTGATGCGAAAATTAAAGATTTACTATATTTGAGACATTTTTTAAAATGTACTGATTTTTTACCGTAAAATCTGATATTTGGTTCCAATGTAGTGATTTAAAAAAATTTTCGATACACACCCTGATATAAGTAGAGTCCGGATTTATAAAAACGCGAAATATTGACTTAAAATATGAACCAAAAACCCCCAAATTGATCAAAAAAACCCCCAAAATATTGATTAAAAAAATGTGCTAAAAGTGTCATCAATTGTCAATAAAAATATAAATTAATGCCTCAGAACCTTGGTTCAATTTTTTAGAAATGGAAATATTTCATAAAATTGTGCTTTCTGTCTAGACCAGGGTACCCAGATCTGAGGTTTTAGCCTCATTTTGTGGTTTTTTGATAGTCCAATGAGGCTAAATTTTTAAAATGAGGTTTAGCCTCATTTTGTGGTTTTTTGGGGGTTGATGAGGTTTTTTGAGGCTTTTTAGAAATTTCACTGATAAATGGTAAATTTCTTTTAAATTTTGAATATTTGGCGTAATGTTAATTCATTTTTTCTCTATATTTTCAAAAAACCTCTTTTTCCATTGTTCCGGTTTGAAATAATTGGGAATTTTCTTAATAAAAAACCTCATTTTCATTTTTTTTTAAAGCAAAAAAGCATCACATCTTCTGCAAATTTAGTTGCAATCTCTTAACAAATCGAGTCAAAAACGCGAAAATTGTTCTCGGCGGCGCCTATCGGCACCGCCGACCCCCCCCCCCCCCACTAAAAAAAGTATTTGGGAAAACTGCGCGCAAAAAAAACATCATTTTAGCACAATGGACGGATGTGCGCAATTCATTGAAAGTTGAGACCGTGAAATCACTGGCCCAAATCAAAGTCAATTTCGATTATTCGTGCCCGAGTTTTACCAAATGTTAATTTCAAACAAAAAATTGCTTACATCGATCATGGATAATCAAAAATATGGGATTTGAACATTTGATATTCACTATTTACCGGTTAAACAAAGGTTTTTAAAAAATGATGCTTTTTGGTCCCAAATGAGGCTTTTTTGCCTACCAAATGAGGCTTTTGAAAATTTTCATCTGGAAACCCTGGTCTAGACCTTATTTCAATTTCTAATGGAAATATTTCAATAAAATGGTACCAACAAAATTTTTTCAATGTTTACAACTTTTATTTCTATTTAATGTGGATCTATTGAATATTGAAAAAAGGAAAACTAAATTTATCACGGTGTTCTGTAAAAAATGTTGTGATTTTGTCTCTTTAACAAAAAAAAATGGTGGCGGATGGACGACGCATTTTTTGGAGACATTTTAGGACGCCAAGAATTCACAGAATCGTCGATGTAAAAATGGAGCTTTACGAAAGAAAAAAAAATTTGTGAGAGGGAAATCAGCGCCTCGTGCCATCCTCGAAGAAAACGCCGCCGTCCAATGCACAATATTTGGGGCCTAAAAACATTTTGTTATTTTTTTTCTTTTTTTTTAAACCCAAATCTTGGCCTATAAATATGATCTGATCAGATTTTATACGGCGTTAACTTTGATCAGACGCTGTGGTAAAATCGATATTTTGTCCAAAATGTGCTAACTGGCGCCAACTCGTTCAAATCAAGACAAAACGTCGACTCCGCCCATTATGAGACAAAAGTGCTGCAGTCTTTTGTCACGATTTTGCCAAATCGACATTTTGTCCAGTTTTGGCAGAGTCGGCGCTTTGCCCCTTTCGGCCTTTCCAATCAACACATTTGTGATTAGTATAACTCATTTTTTTACGAGTTAATTCTAATCTATCTAGTCATTAAAATGAGCCTTGATCAGCCAGGTTATGTGATCAAATTGTGCCAAATTTTCACATGAAAACAATGTGCCAAAACTCACAAATTCCGCGCTCGCCAGCGGCACCCACGTTGCCAAGAGGTCCGGGTGGTCCAGGTTGGCCGGGCGGGCCCTGCGGACCGGTTGCCCCGGGCGATCCCGGAGGCCCTGGCTGTCCAGGTTGGCCTAAACAAAACGCAAAAAGAAATATATTTAAACACAAAAAATTAAAGCATTTTTAATGCCACTTACCGTCCCTGCCAGGCGAGCCGTCAGCTTTGCGGGGGAAATGGGAAGACGATTAGAGAGAATCATTTAGTCAAAAAATATTTTTTAAGCATAAAAAATCCAATTTTTTGGAATTCCCCAAAAATGGCTTACATCCGGGCAATCCTTGTGGGCCGGGCTCTCCCGGGATGCCGGGCTCGCCCGGAATTGCCGGTGAGCTGGCCGCGGGACGTCCAGACTCTCCTTTCTGTTTAAAATAATGGCAAAATTAGAATAAGGAAGGGTAGGTATTAAGGATGGGCGGGATTCCGATTTCCGAAATTTTTTGAGGCCCCGAAAGTCCGATTTCCAGAATTTTTTTGAGGCCTCGAAAGTCCGATTTCCGGAATTTCTTGAGGCCCCGAAAGTCCGTTTCCGACATTTTTTGAGGCCACGAAAGTCCGATTTCCGGAATTTCTTGAGGCCCCGAAAGTCCGATTTCCGGAATTTCTTGAGGCCCCGAAAGTCCGATTTCCGGAATTTCTTGAGGCCCCGAAAGTCCGATTTCCGGAATTTCTTGAGGCCCCGAAAGTCCGTTTCCGAAATTTTTTGAGCCCACGAAAGTCCGATTTCCGGAATTTCTTGAGGCCCCGAAAGTCCGATTTCCGGAATTTCTTGAGGCCCCGAAAGTCCGATTTCCGGAATTTCTTGAGGCCCCGAAAGTCCGATTTCCGGAATTTCTTGAGGCCCCGAAAGTCCGTTTCCGAAATTGTTTGAGGCCACGAAAGTCCGATTTCCGGAATTTCTTGAGGCCCCGAAAGTCCGATTTCCGGAATTTCTTGAGGCCCCGAAAGTCCGTTTCCGAAATTGTTTGAGGCCACGAAAGTCCGATTTCCGGAATTTCTTGAGGCCCCGAAAGTCCGTTTCCGAAATTTTTTGAGGCCACGAAAGTCCGATTTCCGGAATTTCTTGAGGCCCCGAAAGTCCGATTTCCGGAATTTCTTGAGGCCCCGAAAGTCCGTTTCCGAAATTTTTTGAGGTCGTCGGCGTCCATCCCTGGTAGGTACACCGCCGCTAAATGTTCACTGTTTGTCCAACAAATTTATTTTACCTCTCCATCGGTTCCTGTTGGCCCTGCCGTGCCTGGCGGTCCCGGAGGGCCTGGCGGTCCGGGCAGTCCTAAAACAAAAAAAAAATTATTATTTTTTAATTTTAAAGAAAAATGCCGTCAACCAACCGTTGGTGCCCGATCGGCCCGGTGGTCCCGGTCTGCCGGGCGAGCCGGACTGTCCGTTGGTGCCTTGCCTGCCGGGTGGGCCAGGCGGGCACGGGTTGCAGGGCGGAATTTCGATCTCCTCACAAATGATGGGCGGTCGACCTGTGGGGTTTTGGTTTTGGGGTTAGAAGGAATTGTGCCACGAATTTTGTTGTCCTTTTTTGTCATTTTGTTTTTATTTGTTTTGATTTTAGTGAAAAAGTTCAACCGAATTTCTTAATTTATTAATCTCTGTTTTGAATTTTGTCATCTTTTTTTTACTAAAATTTGCTCAAATTGCATTTTTTAAAATTGTTTATTATTTTATAATGATTTTAATAGGTATATAAAATTTAAAACGCCCAAACGCTCCAAATAAATTGTTTTTCATTTTAATTTATTTTTTACCTATGCCAATCAAATTTTCTCCCTTAAATATTTTATTTTGGACTATTCGATTTCTATTTTATTTTCTATAAAAGATTTAAATTTATTTTAAAAGAAACATTAAGTTCTTATTAAGGATTTTAGAATTTATTGGCCATTTTTACTCTTAATTTTCATTTGTATAAATTGGACCTGGGGAGCCGGGTCTGCCGGGCGCGCCTGGCGTGCCGGGCTGGCCGGGTGACCCCGGTGTGCCCGCACGGCCGGGATGGCCCGGAATGCAGCACGCCTCGCACGCGTCTGCCTGCCGCTTTGCGCGTCGGTTCTGCAGGTGCGCGATCAGCGACGGGAACGGCATGGAAGCCAAGGATGAGGCGGTGCCGGTCCGGTTGCGCACTACTTGGAAGGCGGTGGCAATGCGACGCTGCTTGTCGCCCACTTCGAACATGATGTCACGGGCAGAACCCTGGCATGTGACAAGAAGCAACATTAACAAAGTTAAAATATGAATTTTTAATGGCGAAAAATGATTTTAAATTATTTTTTTTTAAATTTAAAAAAATGCAATAACAGTATCATAATTTATTCAAGGGAAATTGCCTGGAGCAAATTATCAAAACTATCAACTTCCCAAGCAAGATTAGAATTATATTTCCGGACTTGGACCAGATCGTAATCAGTGCAGAAAAAGCATAGAAATAAATGATTCGCGGCATGCCTCACTCATGATCTAATCAGACCCTTTGGGCATCCTGACAGCTATTTCCGAATATGGGCCTGAGCCGACCCCTGATATGATCAGTGTATATTTTTATGATTCGTTTCTGGACTTCGGCGTGATCTGGTTGGGCTGACCCATTATTCAACTGATCGTGAATGTTTGTTGAACTTGAAAATGATCTGGGTCCGAGTCTGCATTCGTCATGATCTGATCTGATCTGATCTCTGTTTATGATCTGATCTGATCTTTTCTGTTTATGATTTGATCTGATCTTTTCTGTTTATGATATGATCTGATCTTTTCTGTTTATGATCTGATCATGTGACGCATACTAATCAGATCATCTGGGGGCAGTGGGGGGGGGCGGCTGACCTTGCAAAAGTCGAGCTCCCGTTTCGTCTGGCGCTGAATGTGGTCCACAAAGTTGTACACGACGGGCAAACAGATGGCCACCGCCAGGATGGCAACCAGTGAGAAGCCGACCGCTGTGTACGCCACCAATTTGTAGGCACGCTCGCGCGCCTCGTCCACCGTCTCGTCATCCGTGTCCAATGGTGGAGACTGTTGGGATGGCACACCTCTGGACGGCACCTTTAGCTCATTCTGATACTGCTTCATCTCGACGGTTATTGCTAAAACACTGATCAGAATAAATTCTTAAATTTAAAATATTTATATCCCCAAAAGTACATAGTAATTTGATCAAAATTCTTAAATTTTTCAAGGATCCCTAAAAACATCGAATTTTAATTTAAAATACAATGGGCCCATGCTAGAACCCAAAATTCATCCAGACAATACCTAAAGGTATGCCTTGAAGTGTTTGTGGGTTTATTTAAAATAAAATCCAAAAATTAAAAATGTGATCAGCCAATTAATTATTTGATATATTTGCTGCACTTCACTAAGAGTGAAAGCGCCAATGCAGCAGCACCTTAGTGAATTGTGTGAATGATGCTTTGCTCAGCGCCGCTACAAATGGCCAAAGATGAAAAGTTTGGGTGTGGCCAAGTGCTTTTTGTTGACTTTTGAATTGATCAGAATTGGGGGGTTTCAATTGTTGTTGCTGCTGTTGTTGTTGTTTCTTGTTGTGGCCTCTCCACTCGTAGAAGAATCCAAGTGGATTGGGTTCGGTTGTCAGGGGACAACTGAAACGACAAATTTCTGAATGGGGGCCAATTTAACACACATAATTGACGATTTATCAATGGAACAAGCATCAAACATTCAATGCGATCTGATCAAATTCAAATGAATTGGTCTCCATCAGCAGATCAAAAGCGTCAAAATATCATACCCAGGCCTATCATCAAGCCTTATGATTGAGTAAGAAAATGCGATGTGCTTCTGATCGGCACGCCGTAACAAGCATGATCAGAACATTTTCTGATCTGACCAAGTGATTAGCAAAATTCGATCAGGCCCATCATCAATCTCTATGATCAACACAAATATTGGACAACTCTGGAGACTGCTCACCAGGACAACTCTGCTGGAGACTGATCACCACCAGAGGAAGGGAGGATAGAAAAGGGCACAACACATTTGGGCCATAAAAGTGAATGGACGGAACAGAGAGATTACATCCAAGGCCTTCTTTTATCTTATGGCCCTGGGGGGGGCGTCGTTATGTTTTGTTTTGACATTTTTTTTTTGTAGCGGCGGTTCCAGAAACGCCAGCAAGCACAAGCACTTTTCGCCCCATCACCAAAATTGGTCCCCAAAAAAAGGTCGGATTGGCCGCATTTATGTTTTATGCTTCTTCCCCGCCGCTTCCCCCCCCCCCCCCCCCGCCCCTCCGGGGGCTAAGAGCCAGCCCAAATCTCCGACTGACTGACTCATTCCGATTGCGAAAATGGATTTTTGGTCGCTTGAGGGGACGGACGAACGGAGGAAAAAGGAGGAGTAAGAATTATATTGCCTTTTCCCCTCCCTCCCCTCAATCAGCAGGGGGGACAGGACAGGACAGGGCTGGGGACTGGATCCCCTCCCCTCGGGCGAATTGCGTGGCCTCCATTCTTTCCCTCAAGGGGGGTGGGCTCTGATCGGACGGACGGTGAGTTGCGGAGGCATCCGAACATTGTTAGCTTCTTTGTATGTAGAAGAGGCACACCGTCAACAAGATTGACGGAAGAGGAAGCGGAGAGTGGGCAGCTAACAGACAAAAACAAGAGATTCTTCTAAGCTGACCCTGGAGGGGATAATTGGGGAGTGCATGCTTCAGCCGAAGAAGTTCCCTGGGGGGGGGGGACAATATAGGGTGGTCCTAGAATGGGATATGCTTACCTTCAGATTGAATGAGATCCCTTGAGGGGGCAATGGCGGCTTCCCCTGTCTGGAGCATTGTGGGAAAATGCTTTATCCTGAGGTCCAATTTGGTTTTTAAGGTCTAAAATGGTTTCCCAGCATCCCTGTCTCTTATTCTCTTTCTTATCAAAGCTTTTTCCTGATCAGTTGAAAACTGATCAGCTGATCCCTTCAGGGGTAAAGGGGCAGCCTTTTGTCTCCAAATCGTTTGATCAAATCGCTTGAAGGGGGCTAAGTGTGCTGTAGGGTTTGTGCCGCTCCTCCCCCTGCTTATTCCTACGTTTTGCTCAAAAACAAATTGGCTGTGTACGTTTTGTGAATGTGCAAAATTGTGGCGGCGGGCGTGGCGTAATGTCCAGTCCCCCCCCCCCCCCGTCCGTGTCGTCGTCGTCCCAGAATCGGAATCCCATCCCCCACTAATAATCATCCCTCATCATCCCCATAATAAGGAGTTGGCTGGACATATCCAAGCACTATAAAAGAAGCGGCGGCGGCGGGGCGAAAGAGTTGCGCATGCGCGGAGGGCGTCGGCAGGGAGCGGAACGGAAAAAAGGCATATAAATGGGGCCATTGGCGGCGGTGGCGGCGGTGGAGGAGGGAGGCCATGCTTTTGTGGGGATTAAGCCTAAAAAAGGGGCACCATATAAATGCGCTTAACTGCCGAACAGAAACCTGTCCGAACAGCAACAACAAAACGCCAAAAGTCTCCCACCCCCCGCCCCCCTTTTTTTGTGTCTAAAAATTGGGACTATTCATAATGATGATGGTTGCTGAATGATGATGCTTATGTGCATGTATGTGTATGTGTGTGTGATGGGGTGGGGTGGCGCAACTTTTTTTTCCGGGGAGAGCGGACGGGGGGAGGCGGGGGGGGGGGGAGGGTTTGGAGGTGTTCGCTGAACTTTGTGTGATAGCGGGGAAGGTATTGTGCATTTGGCTATTTTTTGGCTCGTTCATTTTTTTAGAAACGATTTGTATGTGGGTAGAAGAACTAGAAATGGTCACAACTTTTGGTGTTAATTCGGTGAAAATGGTTAAAAGCAAGATCATTGATCAGATCAGAATGACGATAAATCGGTACGGTTAGGGCGGCCTTGTTTGGATAAATGATATTGATCTGACATATTGGCGTACAATCAGATCACTGATCAGATCACGATAAAAATGGTAGGCCCGATTAAATGGTGATCGGTGGTCGGTGTACATCTTTTATGTGCAAAAACATTGAAAATGAAAGTTTAAAAAACCTTCACTTTCAAGCAAAAAAAAAAAAATTTGAGAATGGGTGGCGGGCGGTTTGGGCAATCTTTGCGCGTTTTGAAAGCTAATTATATGTGTTCTGAATGCCTAATGTCTGCTGGATTGTGGGAATTCACAACAATTGAGGAAGGAGAAGAAATGAGCATTCCCATCCAATCTCCAAAACTGTTCGATTCGTTCGCTCATTCATTCCCCCCATTTTTTGTCAATTTATTTTTTTGGGTGCCCTCTGATCAACGCGCCATGCGGGAATTTGCGCCCCCGCAGGGGCTTTTCACATACAGCACATCAGCAGAGAGATTGCCCATTCCCCCCACCCCCGCCCCCCCCTCTACCCCAACTACTTCATCGACCCGCGCCCGATGAGACGACGATGACTTTCGGCTCTGTGGAGCACGAAGAAAAGGGAAAGAAAGAAGAATGGGATTTTTTGGGGGGTTGAGTGGGTGGGTTGGGGCGGATAATTGTCGTCGTCCAGTGAGTGGGGGGGGGGGGGGAGGGGGGAGGGCGGTCCAGTAAGCAGCACAATTCAGTGCCGAACGATTCAGTGCCGCCAACTTTGGGGGGGGGGAGTGGGGGGGGCGGTCCAGTAAGCAGCACAATTCAGTGCCGAACGATTCAGTGCCATCAACTTTGTGGGGGGGGGGGTAAGGAGAGCTCAAATTTTTCGCCATTTTGTTTTTTGTTTTTTTGCCTTCATTCCAATCGCTTAACTCTTAGTCAACGAAAAGAGTTCGGGCGACTAAGAGCTTTTGATTGGTGCCAAGCATGTCTGAATCGGTTAAATTTGACCAGTCTTATACCCATCGGCACTGAATTGTCCGTCTCCCAGAAGTGGCGTGCACTGTGCTTCTTCCCTCCGGCAACAACGGGGCGGGCGCTGAAATGTGCAGCAGCGCCTGAGGCGGCAATCAGTCGACAGATGGACGCGGTCGTGGAACGAAGAATGTCCGCCGGGTTGAACGCGCGACGACGACGACGACGACGCCATCGTTGTCATCGGACAGACATTTTGTGCATGGCTTTTATCCCCAAAACGAACCCACCCCCGCCCCCACCCCCATGCGCATGGTATGTGCCTGCCCCCGCCGCCACCCCCGGGGATGGGAGTCATCTGATCGGAGATGATCCCTGCCCCCTACTCGCCCCCGCCCCCCCCCCCTTCTCCGCCGATCGCCCCCTCATCATCATCCACCATCTCCCGGATATGCAACCGATCGGTGATGAATTAATCATAATTTTTTTTACGCAAATTGGCGTGTTTTGATTTTCTCAAAAAAAAAAGAATAATTTATTTTTGACAAATTCAAAACGGAACTATTTTTTGACTTAAAACATCGACTTGTCCCAAAATCCCAGCACAAAAATGAGCTAATAATCGTTCATCATTTACATTCTTTGCACAATTTGAGCCTCAAGAATTGGACAACGCTTAGGGGGTTTAAAATGATCAGACCCCTCCGCCCCCTTTGTCCCTTTGATCACGCCCTGAGGGCTGAGATAATCACCCCACTCTTCTGATCATCCACCACATCCCCTGAGGGGTGACAGTGAGATCGTCCCTTTTCCTCCCGGATCTTTTGATCAAACGAAGATGAATCAATTTTATTTGCGGGGTGTGTGAATATCAGAAAAATGTGTAGAATGTGCAATTTTGTGCAGTCATTTTTTGCACACGAACGGGGGAAAAAGGGAGAAAAACACTGTGCAGAAGGAGGCCGAGTGGAATTTTTTGTTTTTTTTACTCATTTTTCGGATTTTTCGCATTCCTTCCACAGAACAGAAGCAGCGGTGATCAGCAGAATGCGGATCAGATCACCATGGGAAGGCCAAATCAAAGCCCCAAAGTTAATAAAAAATAACCTTCAAAAATATGGGGGGGGGCGGATCACAATATCAGATTTGATTTGAAAACATTTTTATTGTGGGTTTTTTGAAAGAATTTTTTTTTTAAATGTTTGATTTAAGAGGCTTCGCCGGTAAGCACAAGCGTGGCTTAAAATTTGAACATTTCAAAAAGTGCTGCTGGGAAGTGTTGTCATTAATTTTAGAAATGCTTTTTTTGAGATGAAAAAACAAAAACTTTGACAAAAAAATATGGCGGAAAACTTAACAAAATTCTGGCATGCGATTAAAAGCAATGCTTTTCAATTTTTCATGCAACATTGAGCAAAATTGCAAGCCTGAATTTGTAGCCCGTACTGGAGGACCGATCAAAAGTTCGATCGAGATCACGTCGAAAAATTCGGTAAAATTTTGTTCGAGATTTCAATCAAGATCTCAAAAAAATCTTGACGCGATTCTCGATTGTCCGGGCTCTGCCTATAAATAATTTGAACTGTTCGTAACACACGGCAATTTGCGTTTATCTCGAAAAATTTCCCAAGCTGCGTGTGATCTCGAAATGTGTCTAGATCCAAAAGAAGGAAACATATTATTTTAAAGCAAAGATTAAAACTTTATCAGAAATTGAAAAATCATATTATGATTAAAACTAATTACGGGGGTTCAAGATTCTCCAATAATTTCAAAACACAAAAAACAAACCTTTTGACCTCCGGGGATCTTGTTGACTTGACCTAAGCTCAGTTAGGTATATTGCTAATATGCCTAAATAGGTAATTAGCAAAATTAAATGGAGTGGGGGGGAGAGAAAGAGAGAGTTGCACAATCAAAATGGAGAGGAGAAGCCGCTTCTCCCCTTTAAGCAAGTCGCGCCCTCGCGCACCACGCAACATCGAAAGTTGTTTTTGGGGTGGTGGCTTTTTTTGTTTGTTTAAAAATGGACTGATCATCTCAGCAAATGCATTCAGGATTGGGTGATCAGAGAGAGAGGGGGGGGGGGAAGAATTGTTGATCTTAATTTATTTAGGCGGATTATTTATATGTTATGGTAGCAGGAAGGAAGAGCAACCCGTTCACCCAGCAACAAAAGCAATGCTTATGAGGAGAGAGGAAGTAATTAATTGTCAACTTTCCATCCAAATCCCCTAAAAAACTCCTCCGGCAACACACAACACAACACAGACACCCCCACGAAAAGCCAATTTTGATCAATCGGCGTAAGTCTACTAAGTGGAATTACAAAAGATTGGAAGGAGAGACTCTACAGAAGACACGTGCAAAAGCGAAGGGTCAAAAACAATGCGGAATTTCTTTAAAAAATCCCCCCGGGCAACAGACTCCTCCAAAATCCAATCAAAAGCTGTACCACAAAGGCGCGCTCCCCTCGGGCTATAGACACCCCCCCCCCACAACCACAAAACAAAAAAACTTTTGTGCTCTGTATCTGATCAGAAAAAAAGTGAAAAGAATTTGTGCAATTATTTGTTGCCTCCTTTGCTATGTATATTATTATTATTCAATACAACACAACTGTCGTTGGTTTTGCGTGGCGTTTGATGGATGCGCGATTTGATGAGCGAAAGACTCTGATCAGCAGCTTCTTGTCGGATGCTATTCAACCAATAGGTATATGATCGTCGTCGGATCACTTTGTGCTTTCTGATCAAACATGTCGTAAAAATGTCAAATCAGCTCTGATCACGAATGGCTAAAGCTGGGCATTAATGTGCACCAAAAATGGCATTTTTTGTGAGTCGGAAAATATGTAAACAAAAAATTGTTTTTATTGCGCATTTTTTTGAAATAAATTTTACCATAAAAATGGCAAAGACACATGAACACGGCTTGAAAAACAAAGAATCTACCATACTTACTCAAATTATGGTCCAAAATTTCGGTAATTATGCATATTTTGGGGGGTTATATGTGAAAAATTAATGCATAGAAAAATTAAAATTTAACATTTTAATGTAAAATTTTGGGAAAAAGCCGAACAGACAATTGGGCACGAAATGAATTTTAATTTTCTTTTGTGGCTTATTTTTTTGGTTTTCATTTTCCCATTGAATCTTGGATTTTTTTTTTGTCAGAATTTATGCATATATCCAGCTGAAAATAAAGATGAATCACCAGACAGCCATAAACATTAACTCAAAATAAAAATGCGAAAAAAAAAGATTTTAAATAAATAGGTAACACATAACAAGTACGACCAGGACAAGGACAGCTTAGTGCCGGGCGTTTCAATGCCATTGATCATAACTAGGGACTGGATTTTTAGGCACTAAAAATTGTCAAAATAGGCTTTTAAAAGCTCAAGATCGGCCCGGAAGTTTTTTTATCCAAAAAAACCCGACCGAGTCGATCTCTATGCACACTAAAACCCTCAAAATAGGCACTAAAATCCAAAATCGACACTAGAAACAAAACTTGTAAAACTTGACACATTTCGACTATTTTTTTGTAATTAAAATATTAATAACTTTTCAAATTAGCGTCCAATCGCTTAACATTTGAAACTTCAACTTACAATGAAATTTTGAAATGTGCCGAGTTATTTTGATTTGGTTATGAAATAATATCCAAAGTTATGACCAACGCGGCACGGAAACGTAACGGACCATAAAAATTCGACCAGACAAATCGCTAATTCAAAATGCCGTTTTTCGTTGTCATCTTTATTTTTTTGGTTCTTTCAGTTTTTGCAAATTCTTCGCTTTTTCGGTTGGCATGTTGTATGTGATGGTTGTCCGGGGAGCAGTCACGGGCTGCATATTGATCATTTTTAAAGAACGGCATATTTGATCGAGATCCACATTAGAGACCGGAGACTTGAGCTTCGAGCGAGATGTTGAGACGAGATTCTCGAAAAATCTTGGGTCTCGAAAATCTCGAAAATTCAGTGTTATTCGAGACGAGATGTCGAGACGAGATTCTCGAAAAATCTCGGGTCTCGAAAATTTCAAAAATTCAGTGTTATTCGAGACGAGATGTCGAGACGAGATTCTCGAAAAATCTCGGTCTCGAAAATCTCGAAATTCAGTGTTATTCGAGACGAGATGTCGAGGCGAGATTTATTGAGAATCTCGTCGAGATTTTTAGAGATTTTGTCTCGTGATCTCGTCTCCTTCCGGTCTCTAATCCATATAAATTGGTCCCGGTCCTGGTTGATCCCGGTCCTGAGCCATTCCGGTTCAAAATGTGATCCCGGTCCCGATCGATTTCCGGTTCCTGGTTATAAATCGGCCACGGGCCCAAGCCATTTCCCCGGTGTCTTAAGCCCATTTCCGGTACCGTTCAAACCGGTTCCGAGACCTTACATCATTCACTGCAATGTTTGACGAACTCGGCTTGGGCCACCATTTGTCCGAATTGAGGACGGAGTACCTTTGCGCATCATCAACACTATTCGGTTTATCATACAGCATCACGGTCTTTGATGCTGTACGGCTTGCCAAATGCGAGAACTTGGGCCCGACGAATATGGCGGACGGCGACGACACGCTTTTTGATTCATTCGGTGGCTGATTTTCAGTGCCTTCGGTGGGCATGCCGTCGTTGGATGTGCTGTTACAGCAACGGCACAATGCCAAAACGAGCAGCAGCAGTTGAACAATGACGGAAAGCAAATGCATGGCTTTTTGTTCGTCTGAAGGCTTTGGCAAAAAAATAAAACAAAAAAATTAATTTTGAATTAGAATTTGGTCTAAAACATTTTACATATTTATGTATTGTAAAACTATTGTATGACAAAATTTTATGTAAGTAATAGCGTCAAATAAGGATAAGTTTTTGTTTTACTAAAATAATTCATTTTATTATAGAATACTTTTTAAAAATTTTTATTTGCCAAAAAATATGAAAAAATTATTAATAAACATAATATGAATAAATTATACATATGAATAAATTTTTACGTCAATAATGCACATTTTATATTGACTTTCGAATGAAAAACGCATGATTTATCCTCCTATTCATTGTCATAAGACAATTGCAAATGTAATAATCGATGCTAAATCTATTTAGAAATAATATTACGATTTTTCATCAATTACGTTACCCCAGGGCCCGGATTTTTATGCAATTTTTTTGGTTGCAAAAAGACAAACATTTGGTAAAAATTCTTGGAGCCAGCCTGTCGGCATCAGGGCTGGGCGAAACTCAGCTCGCACCCGAACCCGAACTCGAAACTTTTCAGAAAAGTTTTTTGTTACAATTTTTTTATCATTGTATGTATCAAGCAAGTAGTGCTTCTCGAGCCCTAAAATTTTCCGAGACTTTAGCCCAAGGCCCAAAAAAACCCAAGACTAAAGATCGGCAAAATCAAATTTTCGGATCCTGTTGCAGGATTGGAATTTTTGCAGGACCGGATCCTGCAGGATTAATCCTGCATTTTAGAATTTGCGGGATCCGGCGCAAGGATTGCAGGATTGAGCCATCATTTTTCAAGAATCAATTTTGGCCTCAAATTATGGTTGCTCACCGACCCCTCGGGGGCGGACCACTGAGCCATATGAACGTTGGGCAAAAAATATTAAATTAAGGATTTTTAAATTTGATTATTGAGCACCTTTTAAAAATTTCATTCATTCCAAAAACCCGATCTTTAGGGGGGGGGGGTATTTTCCCGAAATTTCGGGTAATTACCCGACCCGACGAAACTCCAAAAATACCCGAAATTTTGGGTCACACCCAAACCCGAAATTTCACCCAGCCCTGGTCGGCATCACGGAACTTCTATGCCTCGCTTCAAAACAGAAAACCTAAAAATTTTGCTCAGAAAAACGTTGAAATTGTATTAAAAATATTTTGTTTTTCACCGGTCGGCATGTGATTAAAATGAATGTTTAAAATTGACTTAAATTTTGATGTTTATGAAGAAAAGTCGAATTTGCTGCTTTTTGGTGCTCAATTGCTGCCTTTTTAGTGTGTTACTGGTGCTTTTAAAAATGTCAAGATCAGAAAGCTTTGAGAATTTTTAGTTTAATTTTCTAAAATTTATTGCAAATTTCTTAACAAAACCCACCCTAAATTTAAAAAATTTCTCCCGGCGGCGTGCCGTCGGACCCCAACCAGAGGTGATCGAAATTCAATTTTTGCCGTTTCATTTTGTGTTTTGTTAATTGAAAAAAAATTTGAGTTTCGATCAGCTCTGACCCCAACCCCCAAAAAGATTTTTGAAACGGACTTACTGTTTATATATTTTAAAATCTTTTTTTGAACTGTTTAAAATTTTCCATAAAAAAGAGGAAAGAGAACCCTAATTTGTAAGAGCCCTCCTAAACAAACAAAAATAGGGCTAAATACTTCAGTTTTTGTACAAATTTTTATGAAGCAAAAATGGGGCCGAAGTCTTTAAAATCTTTTTGTTGCAAAATTCTTCTTACATTTGCAATCAAAGTTTTTCAAAAAAAGTCGTAATTCCTTGGCCCATTCTTCACTAATATGTATATTACAAATTTTCTTTGAAAATTTCTCGTTTCCTAGTTTTTGATTTGATAGATATCGCGAACGCCCTTATGACAATTATTTCAAAACGCTATTTTATTAAATTTTTAAAAGTTTCTATTTCTAAAATTGTACAATAAATAAATTTATCATTTATTATGAATATTTTGTTGATGGAAAAAAGCGTGATAAAATGTAGGCACTTTTTGGTGTTTTTAGCCCATAGGTTTAATAATTTTTATTATTTAGGTAAATAAAATCTAAAAAGTAGAAGCCCAAAATAACCAACAACAAAAAACTTAAGCTAATTAAGAGTTAGGACTTTTAAATTAAACATGAAAATGTGTAAAGATATGCTTTATCAATAAAAGGCTTTTTGGAGGGCTAAGGCTGAAATTTTGTGAATAGTTAGTCACCTGTTTATAGGAAATAGAAATAAAATGATCACTTTAATCAACACTTTTCTAAGTCCACCATCCTTGGACATATGAACCAACCAATGCATCGCCTTTTAATGGCGATGATTGGTCCGATTGCAATGCCGTCGATGTGCCGCCGCCGCCGGGCAGTGCCAATGCCGAGGACTGTCCATGTGCCGTCGGGAATGGTTGTGAACCTATCGAATAGTTGTGGTTAAATCAGCTCGTTAAACTCATGGGATTGTTCTCACCAGCATTCGAAGCGTAAAAATTTATTAAAAAGCAAAAATAGTTATTTATAATTCTATAAATTTTTATTGCCTGTCGAATTTTGTTGACCAAATGTACGAGAATTATTTGTGTCGGCCATAAAAAAGTTTGTGCCCGACGGTTGATGATGTGACATTGGCACCGAGTTGTACAACATTGCTGAGTTTTGTGGCATTATTGGTGCCGTTGAAGGTCCAGAATTCTGTTTTTGTGTCATGAAACTCTTGATCAATGCTATCGTTTCCCGCTGCTGTTTATGCGGCGCTGACCCGCCGACTTGTTGAGATTGAAATGCGTCTGACGATGTTGCTTTTGGTTTATCTGAATTTGTCAACAATTCCCAGAGCCTAATTAATTTTAAAAAATAGGGTTAAGCCCCCCCCCCCCCCCTCCCCCTCCCTCCGATGTTTGCGGGGCTGGAAAACTTGAGGAATTGTGCTCACCAGCATTTGAGGAATTTTTGAAAAAAGTAATTGATAAATTTAAGCAAAATTCCAGGACAAAAAAAAACTTTTATGAAATCCAGATACCTACTTATCTGATGACAGAAAATGTTTCGTAAATGTGATTATAACTAGAGACTGGAGACTTGGACCCACAACCCAGAAATTTTTGGTCATTTTTTGGGTTTTGGTTTTTTTTTGGGTTTTACTCCAATCTGACCCAAAACACAAAACCCAAAAAATTTTTGGGTTTTGGGTCCGGAATCTAATTATAACCGGTGGAATTCGGACAGGGGACTTCGCATAATCCAAAGCATAAAATTTAATTAAATTAAATTTAAATATTAATTGTATAAAACATTATTACCTGCAAAGAAATTTGTGCCCGACGATCGACCTGATTTCGGCTGCTTAAATGAGGCTGACGATGTTGCTTTTGACTTGCCTGAATTTGTTAACCTCTCCGAAAGCATTCTTAAAAATAGGGTTAATCCCCCGATAGAAATTGATTCAAAAGGTCGAAATTAAAACTTAAACTAAAAACTTTAGTCTCGAGAATACCATTTAGACGATCGATTCTTGATTAAAAACTCAAAAATTGTGGACCTTTTCTGATCGTTGATTGGTTCGGTTGCAATGCCGTCGATGTGCCGCCGCCGCCGCCGGGCAGTGCCAATGCCGAGGACTGTCCATGTGCCGTCGGGAATGGTTGTGAACCTATCGAATAGTTGTGGTTAAATCAGCTCGTTAAACTCATGGGATTGTTCTCACCAGCATTCGAAGCGTAAAAATTTATTAAAAAGCAAAAATAGTTATTTATAATTCTATAAATTTTTATTGCCTGTCGAATTTTGTTGACCAAATGTACGAGAATTATTTGTGTCGGCCATAAAAATGTTTGTACCCGACGGTTGATAAGAAGAAGCTGTTGTTGGATGATGTGACATTGGCATTGATGTTCTTCCAGTCGAGTTGTACAACATTGCTGGGCTTTGTGGCATTATTGGTGCCGTTGAAGGTCCAGAATTCTTTTTTAAATGTGCCCCTGTGCTCATGAGGTCCTTGATCCATGAACGATCTGATTGCGGCTGTTGAAATGAGTCTGACGTTCCGGGCAATTCTGTTGTTGCTTTTGGTTGACCTGAATTTGTCAACAACTCCCAGAGCATCTTTTATGGAATTATTTTTATTTTGCCAAATTTCTTGCATTTTCTTATGTCGTGTTCTAATAATTATTACCTGTCGCTCGCTGAACAAATGCTTTAAAATTTGTCACTCCCACATTGTGTACACTACGTAATTCAGATGGGTCTGTGCTGGAGTTGTTCTTATCCATGCCGAAACATCCCTTGCACAATGATACAATGACAATCAAAACATTGATAAAAAGCATTTTGATTGCTTTTGTTGGAGACGGGGCCAATGGAAAATTGACAAATTTAAAGGATTTAATTGGGGGAATTATTCAATTTGTTAAATGAATGAATGAATGGCATGGAATGGCTTTGCTTAACTCCCTTTTTATATCCATTATTCCAAACAGCGGCAAGCGGGCGAGACTAATAATGCGCACGTAAATGTGAATTGTCGTCATATGCATATTATTATTATTATTAAATTATTAAAATCAATTTCGTTCATTCATAAAATGTCGATATCGGTGCAAAATTGAACCGTATAATTCATTTTGTTCAATTCAGCGCAATTTTTGCACATTTTGCCATATATTTGGCATTTGCGTGTAGTATAATATGTGAATTGCTTGCATTTTGTTGATTGTCATTAGGGCTGGAATTTATAGTTTTTAACTATTTTTTTCTTAAAAGCGCCTTGCTATGAAAAGCACAAAAAAAAATCATGTTTTCAAGTCACAGCGCTTGTTTTTATCGAGTTATTAGCAACTATTTCATAGTTTTTTTTTATTTTTTAGAAACTATAATATGTACAGTGGTGTGCATATCTATTTTGACAAAATAAATTTTGTTGTTTAACGCATTATAACTTAATTAAGAAGCATTGTGAGGAGACAAAGTGTTCAAGAGCTTTTTGTAGCATTTTTAGTGGGCTTTAAAATGATAAAGAGCAAGAGTGTCAGAACTAGAGACCGGCCAGAAGGTTCGGTCAAAGTACCGAAAATCCCGAAAAAGTGTCGGTACTTTCCGAAAAGTGTGGTCGGTACAAAAAATCCCCGAGGGCTTGGAAAAATTTTCTGAGAAAAATCAATTTGAAGGATGAAATAGCCCACAAAAATTCTCTACAAACTCCAGCTCTGCGATTTTTCACCGATGAGCTACAGGAGGATGCACAGCGCATGGCACTGACCGTCCATTGGTGATACTGTAGTCAGAATAATTGTTGAACATAAAATCGTTATTTTTTCGCTTGAAATGACCGTTTATCTAATATTGAAAAAGTCTTAAAAATTTATTTATGATTTTCGGACATTAATTACTTCTCTGAATATCGGAAATAGATTTACTCAAATCATGTTACAGTACCCCCCCCCCCCCAATGGACGGGCAGTGCCATGTGTTGTGCAGCCTCCTGTAGCTCATCGGTGAAAAATCGCAGTAGCAGTCTTTTGGAGTTTGTAGAGAATTTTTGTGGGCTATTCATCTTTCAAATTGATTTTTCTCAGAAAATTTTTCCAAGCCCTCGGGGATTTTTTTCCAAAATTTACCCCGATTTTCAGTGTATTTTGGGATCTTCGGATCTCCATGAAGGAGGTGTTGTAGCAACTGGTTCAATTAGCTTTTTAGATCAATATCGAAAGTTATACAGTATGAATTATTGTTTGGATTTTGGGGCCCCACAAAATTTTTTGTTTTTTAAATTTTTAGCAACTATAAATCCCAGCCCTAATTGTCCCATGCTGGGCTAGGATTTTTAGCCTCGAAGAACCTCGAATAATTCGAATTTTTTTTTTATTTTTCGTAAAAATTTTTTTGAAAAAAGCTAGAAATAGGCACAAAAGTTCAAAAAAGTCGCCAAAATGCCAAAATAAGCTCAAAAAAATCTTAAATACCCGAATAGGATCGTTAAAACGAAGAATTTTCGGGTAAAAAACATATTTTTCGTGCATAACTCGTCAAAACAAAGCTGCCTAAAAATCCTAGCCCTGGTCATATGCCAGGGGCTGCTACTTTCAGAATGGAAGAGGAGGTGGACCTTCAATTATTCGTAAAGCATAAAAAGCAAAAATTTATATTTAAAAAAAAACAACGTTTTTAATACAACTTTTTGAATTCCCAACATTTTCCACGCCCTTTTTAACACTGAAAAAAGGGACAAAAAAAATTGAAAATATTTTTTGAACGACCTTTCCACCGCCTCGCGGCGTCATGTGCGCCTTTCTTCCAGTTTTCGCGCGCCATTTTATCGTCCGTCACCCATTAAATTTTCTTTGTGCGCGCGAACCTTTTGCCGATAGACAGCAAATTTGTTGTTCACAAATTCTATTTTATTATTTGGTATTTTGTTTATTTTTTTGTTTATATATTTTAATTCTAACAATCAGAAATTATGCTGAGTGAGCAAAATCTTGATAAAGAATTTTTGATAATTTAATTTAAAATTGTTATAATTTTTGCCAAAAAACAAAAATTATCTCACAAGTGCTCCACTTTTTCTAAATTAAATTATTTTTGAACATTAATTGTGTTTTTTAGTTGCTAATCCCAAAATATATACATATACAATTTTTATATGCTTAAAAAGGTCCAAAATGAGTTATTCAATTAGAAGTTCCAAAAATGTGTCATTTCCTAGCTTTAAATTTAAAATAAATTCATTTTTATTGAAAATTTGTTTATTTTATTAAATTCTTTTCACATTTACCAATTTTTATTTTGTAGTTATTTTGTTGTTTATTGTGCACAGGTTTTGGTTGTTTTTCTCATTTTTATGTGTGTGCTTTGCCTCCCCAACCCCCCTAAATTCATTTGCGTTCCATTCTCGACTGTTTTCATTAAACTCTTGACATCAATTTTGCCTTTATTGACAATAACAAAAAAAATTATGTCACAAGATTTGGACTATTTGATCAGATTTAAACCAATTTGCATCAAGTTGAAATGAGTACACAAAAATTTCTTAATAATTTTTCACAATTGTTGCATCATTTTTGGTACAATTTTTGCCTAATTTAGACTGTTTTTGATTTTGAATTGGCCGATGTTTTTCCATTTTTTGATAATTTATCTCAATTTTTGCCCCTCTCAAATTGTCTCCCCCCCCCACAAATTGTCAATGGCCTCCGATTATCGACAAACAATCCCCGCCCGTGTTGTTTGTGTGGTGTGTGTGCGAATTTCTCGTCTCCATTCGACTCTCAATGATCCCAAATTAGGCAAAAATCGCTTCTTTTTTTCCTCTTATTTCATAGTAATTTCAACAATTTTTGACAAAAAAACTCCACCCCGATTGATTATTTACATGAATGGATGTTCAGTTTGTTTTGGGATTGATCAGATGAATATTGCGATCAGAGCTTTAAACATTTTCATTTATTTACTGAAGCTCCGGCCTGCTGATCATTGTAATCAATGGTTAGGTCAGACGGAGCTTCTGTAATGATTAGGTTAAAAATTAATAAGCATTCGGCCAAGCTCACCCCCCCCCCTCCGGGGACAGAAATTCGGTGGGTTGGCACTCCGACATCGATCAGCAGTGATCAATACTATTTTGACGATTCTCTCCCAATCAACGCCCCGGTCAAGAATTGCTCTTCTCAGTCACGCCTAGAAACTCAAAAACTGTGAATTTGTTATCACTAAAATCGAGATTCCCGAACTAAACAAACAACTTTCGTCAATTTTTATTCTTGATCTTGAAAATTGGTCTATGCTTCTGGCTTAAGACTTAAACTTGATAATTTAAGCTCTCCCAAATCTGAGACAAAACTCACTCGAGAATATCACTTTTCCCAATTAATAATGACGCCATGGTGGAGTTCTAATCCGTCCTTATTGAACAATTCCATGGAGAGCATTGTTGAAGGTGGACAACATCGTCAAGTTCGACCCGCACATGCAGAAATTGGTGGTGTTGCTGAGCATGATGATGAACCATGTTCCTCTACCGATTCTGCGCATTTTGCATTGCAACAACAAACCGAAGGGCTTTTTCACAATGCGCAACTTCGTCAAAAGTCTGTGGGCACGTGCAAATGCTAAAAATAGACAAAGAACCGACTCTCCTAAAAAGATAAAATATGGGGCGATTTGTCCAAACGTAGCAAAATATCGACTTGACCAGGAAATTAATTAGCCGGCAGGCACGGTTGCTATTTCGGTTAGCATTTCGTCTAATTGATCGGTTTTTGGCGAGTCAACTTTTTGTCCCACTTTAGACAGTCTACCCTTTTGTCAATACTTTGTCCCACTTTGGGTAGTCGACACTTTTGTCAATACTTTGTCCCACTTTGGGTAGTCGACAATTTGTCAATACTTTTGTCCCACTTTGGGTAGTCGACACTTTGTCAATACTTTTGTCCCACTTTGGGCAGTCGACACTTTTGTCAATACTTTTGTCCCACTTTGGGTAGTCGACACTTTTGTCGATACTTTTGTCCCACTTTAGGCAGTCGACACTTTTGTCGTTTTGTCCCCCTTTAGGCAGTCGATACTTTTGTCCCACTTTGGGCAGTCGATACTTTGTCTTTGTCCCACTTTGGGCGAGTTTGGTGCTTTGTCTCATATGGCTCACAAGTCAGCGTTTTGTGCCGTAGTAACGCTGTTCAAATCAATTTTAAAATCCAACCAAGGCTTCTGGACAATGTAAAAAACAGCTAAATCGAATTGTTTTTTTAGAATTTTTAGGGTAAAATAAAAAGTAAATCTTTGAATTTTAAGCCAAACCGAGACATATGAAGAGATCAAGCGACTGCTTATCTTTGCCGGACTTTTCTTTATGCTCATGACCGCCTTTGTGCTGATCAAATTTCAGGTAAACACAAAAATAGGCATGGAAACTCAAAAAACCAAATATTTTAATTTTGGAAATTTTTTGGCAGCATCAAAATATGGAATTCCTGCAACAAATCTTCAAAACTAATTTGCTAAACAATAAATTGTTCCGTTTTAAATTTTTTTAAATCGATTTTTGACGACTTTTAGTATCTTTTATAAAAATTTGCCACCTTTATGTGATTTAAACATATTTTTATGATTTTTTTTAATCAAAAAAATTATAAATTTTATTTGTATGAGAAATAAGTTTTAAAAAGATATTTTTTTTAATTTATGAGCTTACCACCAGCTTAATTGAATTAAAATTAAAGGATATTTTGTAAATTTTTGTAGGTGGCAATTGACGACGTTTTCCGATGGTCTCCGGTGGTTTGGCTGATCGGTGTGATAATTTGTGCCCTTCTGATGAATGTGTCGGTGCAAATTCGGCGATTTGTCCAGCGGCAAAAAGCAAATCGGCTTCGTGAAAGAGTTGGGTTAAGGAATAATTAATTCTCACATTAAAAATATTTTCTAAATTAATTGGCAATTTTAATCAAAATTGGGGAAATTTTATATTGAAAAATTAGTAGAAAATATTGCTATTAAATTATTAAATTAAAAAAACTAATATAAATTTATGAAGCGTGGGGATTATTGATAAATGTTTTTAAAATATAAATAAAAATTAGAAAATGCAAACAATTCTATAATCAAATAAGCAATTTTAATTTTAGCAAAATTTGCTGTACTCCTTGAACTTGCCCAACTCATTTCCCAACCTTTCCCATCATTCACAATTACATCACCAAATTTGTTGGCATCACAGACACCGATCTTACAGGTGATTTTTTTAATCTAATAAATATCGTTATTTTTTGATTCCAAATATTAAAAATTTTCTTGCAAAAATTCTATACAAATTCTTTAAAAATTAAAAAAAACAAAGAAAGCAATTTTGTTCATACATATTTTAATGATTTAATTTCAGTGCCAATGAACCCCCGGGGTACGAGCAAATCCACCGGTGTCCGTTGGCGTCGCCTCCGGCATTTGTTGTGTGTGTTCAGCGCCAGCAGCCGCACAAAGAAGCGCCACCCAAATACAAAGCTGACAATGCGCAAAGCCAAAGCTCTTTGGGTCAGAAAAAAAAATAGAAATTTTATTTAATTTCAAACAAAAAAAATTTTTTTGGAATTTCTTTTGTAAAAATGCCGCGCGCAATTGTTTCTGCTGATTAACGTTGCAAGAGAATGCCATGGGTTCGGACTTTTCCTGGCACCAAAATTCGGCTCGGGTCAAGAAAACCACGAAAACCCAAGATTATAGCCTTGTTTTTGTAAATCCATCCTGGTTTTCAATTGCTTTCCCACTTTTAATTAGGGTAGATCGGGATTTAGAGTAAAAATCGGGATTTAGCCGGACCCGGCGTGGGACAAAAAGCATTATTATTATTTTTTGTTAAAAACATTAATAAATATTAATTAAAATAATAAAAATTGTAGAAGAGGACATCGCACCGCCGACCTACGAGGAAAGCCAATGATCAAAAAATTGTTGACCAATGAGTAGGGGGGCTCGGACTTTTTTTTGTTGGAATACATTACGTTGAAAAGGAAAGGCGCTCGCTCAATCACGGCATTTTTACAGAAAAATCTTCGATCTGGAATTTACATAATTTTTTTTTTTGTTTATTAAATAAAAATGCACAACATTATGAAGCTTGCATATATTTTGCTATCTGATATCAGAAATGCCCGAACCTCCGGTGACTGGGCTGGTCTGTGGTCACATCGTTGTGGTCACTGACTGCGTCTGTCGCCCCACCTTAGGCCACCCAAAATGCCACAACTCAAATTCATTTCACATACTTTGCCAGAATTTATGCCAATGTCAACAAAAAAGGGTCCATTAGCAACAGAATGAGAAAAAATGTCAAAAAAAGATTTACATTTTAACAGAACATTTCAAAAATCTCACAATAAAGCGCAAAAAAAACACCCAAACCATTTTAGATCAGAATCCGGTCCCTTCTCTCTGATTCAGTTTCTTCCAAATGGCGATTATGATTTTTTGTAGGAATAAAATGCACTTTTAGGCTTCTGCGAGCCTCTAGGTCTGTTGTTGTTACTGGTTAAATTGGATGTGTTCGTTCCGTCCAACGTGAACCCAGCGGCGGATGTGTTCGTTTCGCCGGTAGATGTTGCTAAAAGCAATTAATAAAAAATAATCTAAAATTATTTTTTGTTGGTTGTTAATTTAAGCCGATTTAGGCATGCATTTTAAACTGATCAGTGATCACTGGCTAAATAAACAAAAGAATTTTTGTATTCATTTTAAATGCTTTATCAACAAAAAAGAACGTGCTTGCAAAGCGACTAAGGCCGATGCCACCACCCTAGATTGGAGTTCGTTAGGCTTAGGCCTAAGCCAATCCGGCAATTGGAGTTACTTATAAGCAGGCCTGCGCACGGTTTTCCCGTAACCGCGGATAACCGCGGTCAACAGTTTTTAAAATAGGCACTAAAAGTTCAAAAATGAAAAAGTTTTTTTCGGAAGTTTCCGCTTTTTTTTAATGGATTTTTCATTTTATTTCTTTGACTTCCACTGTTGAAACCACCGTTATAGCGTTGGAATGCACTTCCGGCGGCATTATTTCTCCCAATGTTAGGATTCTGAGAGAAATTATTCGGCGCCAGTCTGTTGTTGGGATTTGAAATGACGCCAATGATGGCACTTGGCTTTTGGATTTCTCTGCTGTTGCCACCGGTGTTAATGCTCCCAATGTTGGCATTCTGAGATACATTATTCGGCGGCAGTCTGTTGTTGGGATTTGCAAAGCGACTAAGGCCAATGCCGTTGTTGTTTGACGAACCGCCAATGGTGGCACTTGGCGTTTGACTTCCTCTGCTGTTGCCTGGGACCAAAAAGCATCATTTTTTTAAACATCTTTATTTAACCGGTAAATAATAAATGTGGCTTTTTTATTTTGTGGGGTGTCCGGCGGTGCCGACAGACGCCGCCAGGAAAATTTTTTTTAAAGTTTAATGAATTTTGTTAAGAAAATTTGTGCAAAAAATTTGCGAAAACGGAAACAATTGTAAGCGAATGATAAAACCTCAAATCCGTGCTGAGTCGTTTCGCAAAATCCGCCATTTTTTATTTTAATTTAAACAATTTTTTTTCAGATTTATTTACATCAAAAATTAATTACACGAGTTAAGCCTAAGCTTAACGAACCCGGGTGGCTTAGGCCTAAGCCTAACGAACCTCAAGCTAGGGTGGCTTAGTTAGGCCTAAGCCTAACGAACCCCTAAATCTCCAATTTACCCCAGTTATTCTCTACGGCTTTGGAGTTACTTAAAAAAAGTCGGTTTTCCTTAATTTAAAAAAATTTCAACAGATTCAAAAACCGCTTAAATTCTCAAATGCAGATTATATTCATTTCTTTTTAATATTAAGAATTTAATAATATTTTTAGTGATTTTGCGTAACTCCCATTCATTCATAGTAGCGGATTTTGCGAAACGGCCTAGCACCCCTCAAATCTGGGAGCCTTCCTGATCTCTTTTTCACTTCCGCGCAAATTTCTTTTTTTTTCAGATTCGTGCATTAGGCTTATTTATATAGGAGTCGATTGGTGTATGTTTGGTTTGGGTCATTTCGTTTCTGGGCCCTATGATCAACATTTACCGGTTTTCGCTTTCGATGACGTGGACGGAGTTGCATTAGAGATTTGCGTTTGCGATGGATTCCAATTGTTAATGGTGAACGAGTTGCTCGGTAGCGCTAAAAGGCATTTAATGAAAAAAATAATAAAAAAACATAATACATTTGATCATTTTATATGTAAATTTTTAATTATAAAAGCTGATTTTAAGCGCATATTTCTCACGACAACCAGTGTTTGACGAACGAACCCAAAAAAACCATTAGATTAACAAAATTCGGTCCATTTCTCATCATTAATCGATCCCCGGCGGGTAAAGAAAGAGCTTTTTAAACGTTTTCAATCCCTCTGATAATGTGGGGACAAACTTGAATCGTAAGGTTGGTAGGTGTAGTTTGACGGACCCTGTATGATGTACTCGCCCACCCTGGTTTGGGTCATCGTAGGCCGTGTTACGGCCGAGCTCCAATCTAAATGTTTGCTGTCTATAAATGCCTATTTCAACTTTTAGTCCCTATTTTGGCATTTTTGTGCCCTATTTCGACACTCGAGCAAAAATGCCCTCATGAAATTCGACGTTTTTCTAGAGCAAAAATAAAATTGCAAAATTGTTTTTTTTGGCAGATTTGATAAATTCCCCTGACCCATTTTATTTGATTTTGAGAATTATGAAAAAATTTGAATTTTTGAAAAATTGTTCGAATTTGGGTCAGGGGTTCCAAATTGGTGGAAACGGAGCGCGGTATCAGTGAATTCGCTTTGAAATTTTCTCATTTTGGAATATTTAATAAAATATTATTAAAATCCTCTGAAAATTCAAAAAATAAAGACATACGGGTTTTTCACGGGCCCGTGTTTTTTGACACGGGCTTATACTGTAATCAAAAAGCCTATCGGCACCGCCGGCCTTCATTCCGGTTCCTCCGGTGGATTTTGGCTCGGAATTCGAAATACGAAATTTTTGGATGCTTCGGATTTTCGTTTCCGAATTTTCTAAAACTTCGGCTTCGAGCTTCGCTAAACTTCCGGGGTATTTTGGTCTTCGAACTTCGAGCTTCGAAACAAAATTGAGCTTCGGCTTCGGGTGGTGAGCCGAGCTTCGCCCACCCCTGACCCCTCCCACCCCCCCCCCCCCCGCTGCTTCCTAAATTAGCGTCAACTTGCTATGTCCCTGGTATCCCCGTAGTCTAAAAATGATACTATTCGATTTGTCGTCGTCATCGTCCGATAGCACTTCGATTGGAGTTGTTTGCTGAAATTGTGCGAATATTTTAGAGGCTGGAAATGTTGGCCACTTTTAATAATACGAACCAAAACTGTTCAGCCGAAAACACTTTTGCCACGAAAAAATGTAATTGTAAGCCCCAAAGGTCCCTTATAAAGCAATCGTTTGAATACCTTCACAAAATTGAATTTTAGTAAAATTTGAATTTAACTAGTAAAATTTGAAATGCTATTTTTTCGATCGAAACAAAATAAAGGAAATTTCAAATTTTACAATCGAATTTTACTAAGTTTAAAAAGAATTTTTTATTCAAATAATACTAACTCATAAATTCAAATAATACTAGGATTATTCGAATAATCCTAAAATTCAAATAATACGACTAACATAAAGACATGCATATTACATCCTATAAAAAAGAAATATGTAAAGCTTGCCGACATAGTTGACGAATTAAAATTTGTTGATTTGCCTCTGCTGGAGTTTCTTCTAGGCGCACCGTCACCGCAACGGCACAATGCCAAAACGAGCAGCAGCAGCAGAACAATGACGGCTTCTTTCGGGTGCATAGCGCGTTTTTGTCGTTGACTTTGCCGTAAAATAATCTGCTGAATTGGAAGTGTGCCAAAATTATTTTTAAAAATTGAGTCCAGCTGGCTGGGATGCTTAAAATGCCTAAGACGGCTGCATAAGATGAGTGCCATAAGAGTTACTTATTTGTTAAGAAAACTTCAAATTGTACGAATCAGACACTTTTTCGGGAATTCTCATTTTTCCCTCAAAATGAGAATTTTTCAAAAAGTTCAAAAATTATGGCAAAATTATGGCAAGTGTGGAAATGTGGCAAATTTCCAAAATTAAGACAATTTGGCACCCCTGCCTCCCCCCTCGAAAAGTTACCCCGGGATTCTCGACACCCGGCTTAGAACAATTTTTTAAAAGTTTGCTCTTATTTTGGCACCCCTATTTTTGTTCTTCCATATCCTTATTTTGCAAAAATTTTTGTTGGCACCCCTGGCCTATCTCTTACTCTTTTGTTGTGGGCGGATAGTGCCATGTTTTTTTCAAAAATAATGAAATGGACAGAAATTTGAAGGTTTTAATGGGGGGGGGGGGGTATGGGGGGGTATTTGATTTGTTGAATGAATGGCATTGAATGGCTTTGCTTCACTCCCTTTTTATGGTGAGGCTAATAATGCGTGTAAATGTGAATTGTCGTCATATGCTTATTATTAAAATCACTCATAAAAATATTGGCCCATTGTTTAAATTTTTACATTTTTCATATTCACCAAATAAAGCTGCAGTTTTATGACGCTTATCCATAGCATTTGTTCACCATATTCATAGTCATTATATTCATGGGTATGTGTATAATTTTATTGCCTTAAATCAATACAAAAATGGCAATGGATTTTCATTTATAATCCCCCACCCCCCAACGGCGGGAGAATAAACCATGAAGATGGCATGTTGGGAATAGGGCCCCGAGTCGGGGAATAAGCCGTCGAGGATGGCATTTTGTTGGACCGGGAAGCAAAAAGTAGAGGTGGGAGGAACTAATGAAAATATTTTTATAAAATTTCAAAAAGCGTGATCAAAAGTGACCATTGTTTTATTCAAAATTAAATAAAAATCCATTGTTTTTCCATTTTGTTTTATTCAAATGCTTTACAATTTTCCATCATTTCATTTCGCCAAATTAAATATCCAAAAAAATAAACTGCCTATCTTATTTCACCAATGAATATGGCCCAAACAGGCAACGATCTTACAGGTGATGTTTTGTTTAATTTGTATTTTTGCAAAATTCTATAAAAATTCTGGAATAAATAAAAAAACAAAACCAAAAAATTTGTTATAGTTTACAGCAGCAGATGGATTACACACATATTTTAATGATTTAAATTCAGTGCCAATGAACCCCCGGGGTACGAGCAAATCCACCGGTGTCCGTTGGCGTCGCCTCCGGCATATTATGTTCTTGATGACCAAAAAGCATTATTTTTTGTTGAAAGCATTGAATAAATATTAAAAATAATAATAATTAGGGTTGCACAGTACCGGTTAAACGGTTACGAATACCGGGTATTTTGGGAAAGTAACCGGTTACGAAAACCGGGAACCCAAACGCGCGGTTTAACCACCTCGTTATTGGACTTTTTTTTGGTTAATTTTAAATGTATTTTAATTTTTTTCCTCTTCAATGCAAGTGTGGCTCAGTGTGGTTGAAATCGGAGTTTCTACTCCCCGATTGAAAACCCTGTTTATTCTTTTTTAATTTAAAGCCAATGATCAAAAAATTGTTGACCGATGAGTAAGGCCAATTAACAGAAAAAATGTGTTCATAAAATGTTGAAAAGAGATTTACATAAAACAAAAAAGAATTTCAAAAATCTCCGAATAAAAATCAAAACCCCAAAACCATTTTTAGTCTAGAATCCGGTCCCGTCACAATTTCTTCCAAATGGCGATTTTGATTTTTTTTTTTTTTTTTTGGATGGCATTCAATTTTATGCTTCTGCGAGCCACTAGTAAAAAAAACTTTTAAAATTTTAATGATTAAAATTTAAATATTTTTACCTTCTGGCACAACAAATCTTTTACAAATGCTTAAACTGCCATGTAACCCTAAAAATATTGAAATATTGTTATAACTAACAAAATGAACAATGAAAAAATGGATTTTCTCCGCGTTTTATTTCATTTTTTTACGTTTTTGTTCATTTGGGTTTATTTGCTCTATGATCATTATGGTACTTTGTCCATAAAATTTTAATCAATCGATCAGCACCCCTCGCCCAGCTGTTGTCTGCTATTCCATATTTATTATTTTATTATTTAAATGAAATTTAAAAAATAGGAGAACAAAATAACCAAAAAAAAATTTACCAATGCTACGTAATTAAAAGTTAAGACTTTTAAATTGAAACATGAAATGTAAAGATACGCTTTATCAATCAAAAAAACGCTTTTTGTATACGAATAGTCAGCTATCTATTTAATTAAATGTTGATCACTTCAATCAACACTTTCTAAATCCACGATCCTTTGACCATTGAACCAATCAATGCATCGTTGCATTTGACGATGATTGGTTCGATTGAAATGCCGTCAATGTGCCACCGGCGTCGCCGGGCAGTGCCAATGCCGCCGAGGACTGTCCATGTGCCGTCGGAAATGGTTGTGAGCCCATGGAATAGTTGTGGTTGTTGTTGCTTGTAAAACTCGAAGAATTGTGCACACCAGCAGCAGCAGAATTTGAAGACGATGCCCTAACATGTTGTTGGTGTTTCCCCTTTTTGTTCCTCTTTTTTTCACCATCGGCGGTTGTGCCGCGCGATTGAAGCGGCCCTGAGCCCCCTGTAAGGAAGTGAGCGATTCCGCTGGTTGAACGTGGACGGTTAAAACCCCTAAGGGACGGGGGGCGGCGCGCCCTTTTGGCTTTGTCGGCAAAATGTGGGCCAGACAAGATTGCTCAGTGGAAGAGCTCTGCCTACGGCTTAGCTACAGGTCGTGGGTTCGAGTCCCACCCGGTGTGTTAGGTACCTTTGTACAATAAAGCGAGCATTTTTCGCAAATGGGATTATAACCGGTGGAATTCGGACAAAAAGCGAGCCCATTAATATTATTTAATTGTATTTACCTAAATCATTATTGCCTGTCGAATTTTGTTGAACAAATGAACGAGAATTATTTGTGTCCGCCATAAAAAAGTTTGTGCCCGACGATTGATGATGTGACATTGGCATTGATGTTCTTCCAGTCGAGTTGTACAACATTGCTGAGTTTTGTGCCGGCATTATTGGTGCCGTTGAAGGTCCAGAATTCGGTTTTAAATGTGTTTTTGTGTTTATAAGACTCCTGATCAATGCTATAGTTGATTCCCGCTGTTGAGATGAGGTTTCGGCCAATCCCGGTGTTGCTTTTGGTTTATCTGAATTTGTTAACCCCTCCGAGATTCAACTTTCATCACGAGAATTGGTATTTATTTTTGGCATTCTATCAACGTTTGTTTGGTTAAAAACTCAAAAACTGTGGACCTTTTTTCATCCAAGTTAATTGGTCTGGTCTTAATTGAGGTTGAAATGAGGCTGATTCCGGCTGTTGAAATGAGTCTGACGTTTTGGCCAATCCCGGTGTTGCTTTTGGTTGACCTGAATTTGTTTGCACCCTTTCTGATCAACGTTGTTCAATCTCATGATTTTGAAAAGTCTCAAAGCAATCGAGAGCCATTTTTTGGTCAAAAATGCACTGTTAAAAAAACATTAATAAATTTAGTGATCAAAAAGAATTTATGTTGTATGAACAACAAATTTGTGGTCAACTTACATTCCCTAATTTTGGATATATTTAGGTCCTTTTAAGAAGCTATTTTGAACTCATTAAGCTAATAAAAACCTAACTATTTAGGAGATTTTTAGCAATTATAAATCCTTTCCCTAATTTTGACGCGGTGGAAATTCGAATTCGGAGACTTGTCAGTCCAAAGTCGTAAAATTTAATTAATAAACAAATCCATAAATATTATAATTTGTAAAAATTATACTTGTCAAAGTCTGAACAATTGATTTAAAATGTCCATTATCCGAATTGACGTAGGTTGTGTCCGAGAGTTGATCAATTGCCATTTGCACGTGTGTACCGACCCAATTGTAAAAATTTGCGGGTGGCGGTGCCGTCAATGATCCAGAATTTGTTGCATTTATTCTAATGTCCCTATTAACAAATGACTGAAAATCATTGGGTTCCGTTTCGTTGTCCATTCCATAACAGAATGCCAAAATGACCAGCAGCAGCAGATGGACAATGATGTTTGATCGCATTTTTGAATTTGTTTGATTTCAGCGTATTGATGTCGGTTCTGCCAATGTTTTGGAACCTTCTTAGAGACCGAGTTTTAGGTAATAAGCCTATAAAAACGGGGATTACAGCGCTCGGGGGTTTCAACTCTTCAAGTTCACCAGATACGCTGCCGAACGTCAAAATTAGAGTTGGCCCCCGACCCCAACCCCCGACATGGCCAACCCCGGCCTACCCGACCCCTGACAATTTGGTCGTCCCCGACCCCAACCCCCGACATGGCCAACCCCGGCCTACCCGACCCCTGAAAATTTGGTCGTCCACGACCCCAACCCCCGACATGGCCAACCCCGGCCTACCCGACCCCTGACAATTTGGTCGTCCACGACCCCAACCCCCGACATGGCCAACCCCGTACCCGACCCCTGACAATTTGGTCGTCCCCGAAAATAATTCGCGACTCGTCAATTTGTAAATTGCCAATCTTTTAATTTATCGGGGTGAGGGCAAAATTATTTTTTCAAGAAATGACACAAATTTGAAGGATTAATGAGGGGGGGGGGGTATTTGATTTGTTGAATGAATGGCATTGAATTGCTTTGCTTCACTCCCTTTTTATGGTGAGGCTAATAATGCGTGTAAATGTGAATTGTCGTCATATGCTTATTATTAAAAATCAATCATAAAAATATTGGCCCATTGTTTAAATTTTTACATTTTTTTATATTCACCAAATAAAGCTGCAGTTTTATGACGCTTATCCATAGCATTTGTTCACCATATTCATAGTCATTATATTCATGGGTATGTGTATAATTTTATTGCCTTAAATCAATACAAAAATGGCAATGGATTTTCATTTATACCCCCCCCCCACCCCCCAACGGCGGGAGATAAACCATGAAGATGGCATGTTGGGAATAGGGCCCCGAGTCGGGGAATAAGCCGTCGAGGATGGCATTTTGTTGGACCGGGAAGCAAAAAGTAGAGGTGGGAGGAACTAATGAAAATATTTTTATAAAATTGCAAAAATCGTGATCAAAAGTGATTCAAGGATTAATTAACTGGCAATAAATCATAAAACACCATTCAGAATATTAAATAATAACATTGAACAAAAATCGTATAAATAGATAAATCATTTCTGAATAAATTGATCCAAAATGGTCTAAACAAAACAAAACAGTTGGCTGATCAAAAGGCACTGATCAGCCATCTCTTCGCACTGCTTCGCTGCTATTGTCTATCAACGTGCCGTTGCGCTGCTCCTCGTACTGCTTCGACATGTGCGCTTGTTCATCTCCGACCACCATCGGCTTCTTCTTCTGCTGTTCTTCGCGATATTTGGACTTGCCACCGCCGAACACGTACGCATGGAGGAAGAAGTTGATGAACAGTATCAAATATGACACTGTATTAAAATTAAAAAATTTTGAGAAATCTACAGTATATACAAGAACGGAGTCTTCGGCTTACTGTACATTTATTACTCACTCCACCAACAAAACTAAAGTAAAAAATATTGGGTCGAGACCGGTACCGAGTCGGGTTCCGACCCCCAAAAAGCCCGGGTTTTCAGTCTATAATAAGAACGCCAAGCCATCATTGTTCGCCAAATCAAATGCTACAGTATTTGTAGTTTCATGAAAATCATTCCGCTACCGTAATCCGGTGTGTTTTTAAAAGTTACTACAGTATTTGTAGTTTCATGAAAATCATTCCGCTACCGTAATCCGGTGTTTTTAAAAGTTACTACAGTATTTGTAGTTTCATGAAAATCATTCCGCTACCGTAATCCGGTGTTTTTAAAAGTTACTACAGTATTTGTAGTTTCATGAAAATCATTCCGCTACCGTAATCCGGTGTGTTTTTAAAAGTTACTACAGTATTTGTAGTTTCATGAAAATCATTCCGCTACCGTAATCCGGTGTTTTTAAAAGTTACTACAGTATTTGTAGTTTCATGAAAATCATTCCGCTACCGTAATCCGGTGTGTTTTTAAAAGTTACTACAGTATTTGTAGTTTCATGAAAATCATTCCGCTACCGTAATCCGGTGTGTTTTTAAAAGTTACTACAGTATTTGTAGTTTCATGAAAATCATTCCGCTACCGTAATCCGGTGTTTTTAAAAGTTACTACAGTATTTGTAGTTTCATGAAAATCATTCCGCTACCGTAATCCGGTGTTTTTAAAAGTTACTACAGTATTTGTAGTTTCATGAAAATCATTCCGCTACCGTAATCCGGTGTTTTTAAAAGTTACTACAGTATTTGTAGTTTCATGAAAATCATTCCGCTACCGTAATCCGGTGTGTTTTTAAAAGTTACTACAGTATTTGTAGTTTCATGAAAATCATTCCGCTACCGTAATCCGGTGTTTTTAAAAGTTACTACAGTATTTGTAGTTTCATGAAAATCATTCCGCTACCGTAATCCGGTGTGTTTTTAAAAGTTACTACAGTATTTGTAGTTTCATGAAAATCATTCCGCTACCGTAATCCGGTGTGTTTTTAAAAGTTACTACAGTATTTGTAGTTTCATGAAAATCATTCCGCTACCGTAATCCGGGTAAAAGTTTAACAAAATTTGCACGCTTACCGTCCATCGCGACCGCAAATGTGAACACGCGCGAGTCCAAGTCACAGCTAACCTTAAAAATTGCGGGAAAATTTAAATTTAAAAAAAGAAGAAAAATTTCAAAAAAACAAAAACAAACATTGTCCACGAACACAATCCAGCCAAGATGGCAAAGAATGGCCACCGAAATGATGAATTGCCAAATTTGGATGGTCGTCACAAATTTGGCGACGGGGCCTAGACAAATGGGAAAATTTTATTTTCGCTCTTTAAAATGTTAATTTTAATTATCTGAATCTCAAATATTGACATTTTAAAATTATTTTCCATTGTAAAAACAATTTTTTTATTAAAATTCGTTTTTAATATTAATTAAATAGGGTTCGGCCCCGCCCTTTAAAATTATTTGCCCTTATAAAAAACAATTTTTTTTAAATTTGTTTTTTAATATTAATTTAAATAGGGTTTGGCCCCGCTCCCGACACCTTTTCAAAATCACAAATATAAAAATGCCATATTTTTGAATCTTACCGGGCACTCGGATTTTCATAGACCGCATGAAGTAGTACTGTAAAATAAAGGTTAAGGGCATGTACTGTATAAATATTATTCGTTAGTACGTTCCGATTGCCGGCTTTTTTGGGTCGGAATTCCGATTTCCGGAAAATTTTGAGACCCCGGAATTCCGATTCCCGATTTTCCGAAAAATTTTAAGGCCTCGGAATTCCGACTTCCGAAATTTTTTGTGGTCGTCGGCTTCCATCCCTGGCACGTACCAGTGTTTTAACCCAGTAAACCAACCCCCATGACAACTTACCGAGTACATGTAGGAGTGCACAAAAAAGTTCAGATAAATGCCCCATCGGTTGAAGGCGGGCATGATCGGGTAGGAGTAGTAGGCGTACACCATGGTCAAAATGTGGTGGTACCAGTGCAGGAATAGCAGTGGCCGTTTCCGAAGCACCTGACAAATTCGGATCAATAAAGTGAATTGATCGATTGATCGGCCCAAATTCGGATCAATAAAGTGAATTGATCGACTGATCGATCAGCCAGCCTTCAAAATTGTCTGTGATGGTAAAAGCTCTGGAAAAACTAATAATTCAAAACAAAAAATGTAACAAAGATTGCACCCAAACTGATCCTTGCTGATCAGTCGTAAGAGATCGAAAAAAACTGATCAGATTAGATTACTGCGGGAATGCCCCAAAATAATTACAGAATTTTCATTGATTGTTGCTGCACACAAAATCATTCAATACTAGAGCACACGGACTTACGAATCGATCGTGATTTCGATCAAGAATCTCGAAAGATCCCGAATCTTGCAAAAACTCGAGAGAAAAAAGTTCATCAATCACAAGATTCGTTCGAAATCACTAAAAAATCTCCAAAAAATTTCGGGTCAAATTTCGTTGACAGCGAATTGATCGAGATCGATCGTCCGGCGGGGGGGGGGGGCTCTATTCACAACCCTGGCATTTTTTAATTAAAATCATATAGAACTTATTATACATATAAAACAGTACCAGAAATACGGTGTCGACCAGTTCAAACTAAAAAACAAAAAAATATGTACATATTTGAAAAACAATTGTGCATTTTTCTTAATTTAAAAAACTTGGGACGAACGGATGGACAGACTGACCATTTTGCTGGTGATGAACAACCACACCCAGTAGCCGGTGGTGCCCCCCGTGTAATCGTGCACATGACAATAGGAGCCTTTTAATAAAAAAAAATATAATATATTTTTGTTGTTTTTACAACATTATACTAAAAGCATTTCAAATTCATTAATTAATAAACAAATGGACAATATAAACACTTTGAAAGCCGTGGTTCCAAAGCGTGGAGAAGAATTCGGGCGTCAATTTCATGCTGCCAACGGTGGAAAAGATGGCCAAAAACAGATTCCACGCATTCAACGGAATGAACAGTGAAAAGGGCGGCCGATTGCGCATCAAAAACTGCGTGCCGAACACAACCAGCACGTAGGCAATGGAAACCTTGGCATTTTTTATTTATTTTTAAGCATTCAAAATTAATAATTGGTTATTGTTTGGGCATTAGATTTGATCATTTTGCAACTGATTTGATCATTGTTTAAGTAATCAATCATTTTCCAACTGATTTGATCATTTTCCAACTGAGTTGATCATTTTTTTGATCATTTTCCAAGTGATTTGATCATTTTTCTGATCATGGAAAAAAAACCGCGCGGGTCCAATTTTGTTACATAAAAAATTTGTCTGTTACAAAATAATCAATTAGTCAAAAAAAAGTATGTCAATGAAACCGGTTATAAACCGGTATACCCCCCCCCCCGGTTTTTGCCCAAAAAAGTTTGGTTTTTTTAGAGGAAACTTCTCCATTTTTATTGTTTTAAGGTATTCAAAAGCACAATTTTTTTGAGAAAAAAATTTTTTTTTGAAGAGTTTAACGAAATTGTTAAGAAAACTGGTCCAAAAATGAGTAATTTTGCAAAACAAAAGCCCCCCCCCCCTATGGTGTTTTTTTCCTCAAATTTCATTAACGCCGGTTTGGGTACCCCCCCCCCCCCCCGACTTACGGTTAACCGGGATTTTTTTGCAAATTTTTACCAAAATCCCCGTGAGCGTTTAACAGGTACTAGCCAAGCACCCTAGAAACCCTAGAAAAACACTCTGATCAAACTTTTGTGAAATTTTTTTGTTAAAGTTTTTTTACCTGTAAAGTGAGTGGAAAACGGTCGTTCATCCACTGCTTTGCTTCAGCCTCCGGAAATTCGGGAGCCGTCAAAATGTGCATAAATTTTTTGGTGTCAAATGGCACCGGTTTGGAGACATTTTGCCAAAAGGAGGCGTGCGAATTGGCCATTTCTTTTTCAAAAATCAAAAACTGCTAAAATTTTGAATAAACAAAAGTTTTTTTTTACAAAATATACAAACATTTTTGAAATTTGCAATAAAAAAGGTTAAGCATGAACAGCGAGCGCTTAAAAGTAAAGTTGAGCCCAGACCGATCGAGAATCTCGTTGTCGGGATTTCGATCATTGGACGAAATCGCCGAGAATTTAATCGGGATTTTCAAGTGATATCGAACGAATCTCGATGTCCTCAAATCCGGGGCTCTAAATTTAAAGTAAAGGTAGTGGGTGGGGTAAAGTCCAAAAAATCTTTCTTTAAATATTCGTGAAAGAGCAATTCGGTCAAATCTAGCAAATTTTGTGTTAATTTTCTAAATTTTTTTTAGAAAATTTTTAGCCATTTGCTTGCCCATTCTGCAGTCTCAAAACGAGTTTAAAACAGCGGGGGGAGGGATTTTAAAGGGTGTGCATTTGCGTCGAAATGCATTTTTAAAAAAATACACAAAATTTGTTGACTTTTTTTGCCCCAAAAATGGATGGGTGAACTTTTTGAACCGTTTTTAATGTCTGCAGAAAGGCGGGGGGGGGGGGGGGGGAAGGGAGGCGGGTGCAAAGATCGTTCGTCCTTTTTGTTGATGAAAATGGAGAGAATGGAAATTAAATAAATTTTTGGGTGATGAAGAGAGAACGAACAAACGAAAACGGTCGTTGTGCTCCCTCAGAGCGTCGTCGTACCGGCGCTGCTGCTGCTGCTGTTGTTCACACAGAACATTCAATGTAATATATATAAATATTTGACGGGGGGGGGACGTTTTGATGAATGACGGGGGGAGGAGGGGGGGGGGGGGGGGGGGGGAGAGCAGAACAGTGAACCGAACGAACACTCTTCTGAAAAATGATTAGAGCGCGTATTTTTGTGTGAGGCGATCGGTGGTCGGTCGGGCCCGTTTATTATCACACATTTTCATTATAAATACCTTACACAGAGAGCAGCAATCACGCCATTCCATTATATACACTCATCTCTTAACTGATGGGCCGACAACGACCGATGGAGATGAAGGACGGAAAGGGCGGGGGACGGACGGGGGGACGGGGGGGGGGGACACAATCTGTGTGGGTATGCAAAAAAAAGTGAGCAGCCGCAGAATGGGGACTGGACGACAACACAATGAAACAGTGAATGTTGTGTAATTGTGGCACGGGAATGCCAAAAAAACGATAGAATTGTGGGAATCGGAATGCCAAAAAAACGATAGAATTGTGGGAATGGGAATGCCAAGATGGAATTGTGGGAATGGGAATGCCAAAAAAACGATAGAATTGTGGGAATCGGAATGCCAAAAAAACGATATATGTAGAATTGTGGGAATCGGAATGCCAAGATGGAATTGTGGGAATGGGGAATGCCAAAAAAACGATAGAATTGTGGCATGGGAATGCCAAAAAACGATTAGAATTGTGGCATGGCAATGCCAAAAAAAAACGAATATGGAATTGTGGGAACGGGAATGCGAAGATGGAATTGCGGGAATGGGAATGCCAAAAAAACGATAGAATTGTGGGAATGGGAATGCCAAAAACGATAATTCTTTTACGAACATGTAAATTTTACACTGATAATATATGAGGAATAATGAATGAATGGATGCGTGAGTGCCGGCGCCCTTTCTCGGATCCGGACAGTTGGGCGCCGAGGTGGCGTGGGGTTTTCTGGACATAAAAAAAAGAAATTTGCGTAAAAATTACACCATTCTGAGCGGGCGGGAAGAATAGAGGGGGGCAGAGAACGAACTGGCCAACACATAAATGCGCAAATGCATATAAATCGATCAATCAATTTAGTGCGAAAATTAAAAATATATTTTAATTATATTTCGATTAGTTCAAGCGTCTTCACAGCATTTTTTGTCTGCTTAATCGCTGATCGATCTGATCCAAAAACATGGGGCTTCTGTTCGTCAAAAATTATTGAAACGTTTACTGTTGTTGTTGCTGATTTGCTTGCTATTGATGGACCTTAACAACAAATTTTAAGCAATTTAAACGGTTAAGAATAATACAAAAATGCATCTTTGTTCAATTTAACGTAATACAAAAACGGAAAGCATACTAATGGAGCTTTTTACTTTTTAATTTAATTCTTTATTAAAATTATGCATATAATGAGTGGCCCCGGTCATCCCACCGCACACTTTACTACTACTGCCGGCAATGTTTGTAGAGTGGGGCGAGCCGCGCATTGGGGGTTGGCTTTCTTGACACTTTTGTTCAAAATTTTGGAAATTTGATGGACGGGGGATGATCCGACCGATGATCCTATGAAAAGATCTGATCCGGTCAATCGGATTAATCAACCATGTGCAAAACGCGCCTAAAACCGGGGCAAACAGCGATGGAGCATGAAACAAACGTCATCTTCACATTCTTACCCACAATGCCTTCAAATTAGAACCCGGACTAAAGGACCGATTGAGATTTCGATTTAAAAATCTCGTAAAATCTTGGTCGAGCCAAAATTTCTTCAATCGAGAATGTCGGAAAAATTTTGATCAGTACTAAAAATCTCAATGAAAATCTCGATCGTCCGGTCTCTACTTCAGATAAAGTCGATCAGCCACGACTTCCTTACATGGCGATCAGCAGGAGCACAGAGAAGTAGCTGATCAGCGTGTTCAGCAGCTGCAACTTCAGCAAATACTTATATTTCAAAGACGGCACTTTGGCAAATCAATTTGTATGCACCAAAACTATTTTTTGTCACAATTCCCAATTTTGTCATCGCCTGCGGTGACGAACGAACACCTGCTGGCCAAGAACGGCCCTGGGGGGAAAATTTGCGAGAGAATGGGCGGGGGTATATGGAACGCCTAATCATCGATATTAACAATATTTGGAAGATGCTTCATTCTTTTCAACACATTTGGAGCAAAGAATAAAAAGTTTCCCCCCACAAAAGGCTAAAGGAATTTTTGCCTCCAATACCTAATCGAACATTTCTCTGATCAATTCGATTTCACAAATTTGGGCAAAAATTTTTGCGTGGAACGGTGTGTATATTTTCTAAATAATATTTACATATTAAAGAAAGTTTAGGGCAAAGGTTTTCGAGGGGGGGGTGGCTTTATTTCATTAAGCTTCAACCCATTAAAGCCCGCCCCATGACATTGCTTTGCTGCATTTTAGGCCGGATTTGGTGAAGAATGCCAAACGCAATGTTCCCCGCATTTGTTGCATATTTTTGAGGATAATAAAAAGTAATAAAGTTTTTTAGATAAAAAACTATAGACAAAAATGTGCGCCGCACTTAAGGAAACCAACGACAAAATGTATGCACAGGGAAACAGCAAGTCAGAGGCAGAGAAAAGCGCAAGTGAGTAAAATTCAAAATGAATTTGTTTAAATTCGCTTTTCAAAAAATTTCTTTTATGCAAATAAAAAAAATTCAAATATATTTAAAAGCTTGGCTGTGGATTGCCCTGCTACTGGGGGCAATAACAGCATTACTGATTGCTGCTGCAGCTGGCGTATGGCTCCGCATGCGCAAAAGGCGCACTTATGAAGTAAATTGCATTTGAATTAAGGGCTACCGGTCTGAATCTCCCACGCTGGCTGGTTCAGTCCCGTACTGAAGCTAAGATTAAGCCTAACTTAGGTGATAAATATAGCTAATTAATAATGTTTTAACAATTCCCAGAAAATTGAAGGCTTAAAAATTTTCACGTTTTTGACAAATTTTGCTACGCTTTTTCTACTTTTTAAACTCGTGTGTGCCACGTTTTGGAGTTTGCGGATGCCACCCCTGCTAAGATAGTGTCATTGATAAATCTGATGATTTATTCATGATCAGCGACCACAATAAGCCATAAAGATTGTGGTTTTTGGTCGGGCTCTTGATCTGAGGCCCTTTCATAACATAAAAGTACCCAAAAGGTTTATTTTTTTAAAGCGTGGGTGTGGGTCACAGTGGGGGTGGGGGCAGCAACTCTGCTCATGGTGGTCACCTTCAAAATGTATAAATTTTTTTATATTTTTAAAAAATGATTAATTCTAAAAAATTGTTATCTGTTTAAGGTGAGCCTAAATGGCTTAAGGAATCAAGAGGGAGGCTTGCGGAGCGTGGATTGTGATGAAAAAGTTTGAAAAATTGCATTTTCAATTTCATGCAAAAAAACTTATATATTTCCATAAGATCGATTTCATTTTTTACAATTCTCTTTCCTTTCTGGAGCTCAAACGTCGATGATTTGATAACCGTTCATGGCAAAGATGTCATGGAAAATCGGCCCAATTCCTAAAAACTATAAAAAAAACATAGAACCGGTTGCATCACGGATACCATTGTAGAATGGCTGAATAATTTTTATAATTATTTTTTGTTGTTGTTTAAATATGTATAAAATGTGCGGCGTCGAGCCTTTCACAAGCAGCGAAGAGACACCTCCAAACGCTTTTTGTCACGGCATGCAACTGACATCGGAAATCACAAATTTTTTCGAGAAACAGCCAGGTGAAGGAGAAGAAAGCGAAGAGTAAACATGTAGAGAAGCAAGTCGCGTGGGGAAAATTTTGGTAGTCAAACTTGAGACGCAGGGTGTCGAGTCGGACGCGATGTTAGACGGGGGCGCGCAGAGCAGATATCCCTTATCGGAGCAAAGTTCGTTTATGAACTCATCAAGAATCGAGGTTCGGCCTCCACATAACTAGTGCCCAATTCGGATTCGACCTTTTATTTGGGACTAATTCGCTAACAGAGTTGGGATTTCCCCTCTATGTATGTTTACGGTGAACATGGAAATGAACAAATTTGCAAAAGATCAAGGCATTGCGATGCTGCTCGAAATCATATTTTCCACAAAAATCAAACAACGGACGACGCAATTGATTGAAGTTGAGGTCGGAACAGAATGGAAAGAAAGAACGTGATTATTCTCCGAGAAAGGGTGAGAGCAGCCTAAACGTCAATACAATCGGGAAGTGGAGAGAGGAAGAGTAGTCGCCCAATTGAGTAATTTGTCGTCTTCTCCGGAGGAAATCGAGGAAAGGACAATTATTGGATCGGTCAGGGCAGCGGAATCCGTTTGGGACGTGGACAATACACTTTTACCGGATAAAGCGCTTTCAACTCTAAGGCGAAATGATGAGGATGAGAACGAGGAACGATGGGCTATAAGAGGAAACGATTTCCAAAATTGTACCGGCACCCGAGAAGGACGAACTTCTAAATTTGGTTCGCGAATACGGAAACATTTTCGCCGTCTCAGAAGGAGAACTCAGTCAGACGAACTTAGTCAGCAATCAAATGGAAACCGGCAACGCTAAGCCGGTGAAATCCCGAGTACGGCCAGTTCCTTATGCATATAAAGAGAAAGTGTCCGGAATGGTCCAAGACTATATTTGCCGAAGAATAGATCGCCATGGGCTTCGTCGATAGTAATCGTCCCAAAAAAAGACGGCTCTCTCCGCTTTCTGTGGACTACAGGAGTCTAAATGCGGTCACAGTCAAAGACGCGTTCCCGTTGCCAAACATCGATAACACTCTGCTTGCATTGGGAGGCAAAAAAGTCTTCTCAACGTTGCAACATTCCAGAGGTTTATGACGAGGCTCTTTGACGGGTTTATAAACGAATTTGCAATCATTTACACTGACGACATATTAAGCGCGTCCGAGTCGTGGGAACAGCATAAAGAACATTTGCGCAGGATTTTCGACCGAATTCAAACAGCAGGGCTCCGACTGAAAGTCAGCAAATGCCGTTTTGCCGTGGAAGAATTGCCTTTTCTCGGCCACATTCTGACAACCGAGGGAATCAAAATGGACGCGGGAAAAGTGGAGCCAGTGATAAACCTACCAATTCCGACACCAAGGAAGCAGTTCCAGTCGCTCCTCTATTCCTTGCTTATTATCGCAAGTTTATTTATGGCTTTGGCACCACGGCCGCTCCACTCTATCAGCTGTTGAAAAAAGACACCAAATTTTTCATCGGCGACATCGAAAGAAAGCAATCGATGGTTTGCAGAATAAAATTGTGGATGACGTAGTCTTGCACATCCCGAACTTTAAGGCGGCAAAAACGAACCATTGCGACTTTATGATTCTCACTGACGCAAGCAAAATCGGCGTTGCAGCAGTACTATGCCAGCCGGACGAAATGGGAAACACCCGCCCAATTTACTTCGCATCACATCAGTGTAATCGCCAAAACTACTGCCCGACAGAGCTGGAAGCACTCGCTGTTTGCTTTGGAACCAAAAAATTTGCACAGTTCATCACGATCATGCCGACTAGAATTTTACGATCATCGCGCATTGGTCCCGAGTTTAAAAATAAAACGGAAACGGGGAACAGTCGAGTTGACAAGTGGTTGATGGAATTGAATGCAAAATTCATTCTGCAAGTCGAATATCATCCGGGAAATGCAACGTGATAGCCGATGTTCTTTCCCGATCACTGGCGCTAAAATGCCTCGAACCGCCTTCCGAGAGGGAAAAAGCTGTTGTCGGCCTAATCAGACAACTCAGCGCGGAACCAGCACCAATGGAAGAAGATAATCGAAAAGAATGGATTAGAATTGTCTACGAATTCCTGACGACGAAAGTGCCACAACGCTTTAGAGAAAAGCTAATCAGAGAACGGTCATTCAGGCATTTGCGCGGGTCACATGAGTGGGAAAAAATTTTCTCCAACCGCCGAGCAATTTTTTTGGCCTAACATGTATTCGGACAGTATTAAAGCAATCCAGCGATGCCGAATTTGCGCACATACACGCAACCCAAGAGGAAATGAGCCTCCAATGAAAATTGTGTAAACGTCCGGGCCATTGGAGCACGTACGCCTTGATATTTTGTCGATAGGACCAGCCCATTCGACGCATAGATATATTTTAGTGGCGGTCGACCACTTCTCCAAATATTTGGTGGCCACACCGATATCAAACAAAAGTGCGGAAACAATCGCGCGCGAATTTGTGAAAAATGTTATCCTTCTTTTGGGGTATGCTTTTTGCCTGAAGAATTTTTGTTTTTTGGTAAAAAAAATTTTTACCGTCGCGCAACTCTATCCAGTGCGTCGTTGCTGCCTATCTGATCAAACGGCTCGTCGGCGATTGCTGCTCTGACCCGGGCGCGCAACTGGGACGGCTTAACTCTGGGGTTTTCTTTGACGATTTTTTTGAGATGAGTCTGCGAGCTTCCGCGGCCTGATGCTCAAACACACTGCAGTGGTTGTGCGCTTTCGATCCCATGCGACCCAACAAATAATGGTTTTCATCGTCCAAATACGCGGTGGCTGGGCAGGTTGATTGAGTGCAAATGAACCATTTATTTTTGTTCCTGGTGAATTTGTGCCCTAAATTCTGGAATAAATACACGATGGTATTTTGTTCAATAAACCTTCGTGCCAGAGACATAAGGTGCCCTTCTGCGTTGTTCCTCGTTCAAATTTCACCGGCGCTCTGTTCTCTTCATCACTTGATGAAAGTACGTCAGCCTCAGGTGTGGCAGGACATACTTCTGACTCCTGCACGGTTGCTCTCTCCTCCGCTGAAATGCTGTCTTCAGCTGCAGAAATTCGTGGACGCTTTTTAAAGTTCAAATTTCTCCGCTGTTCTCTTGTAGTCGGCATTTTCCTTAAAAATATTTGCGTGGCTTAAAAATCATTAAACAAACTCAGTTTTGGTATTTTGGGGAAGAGAAAACGTAAGAAAATGTTTTTTATAGCAGTCGAGATTTTGTCGTTTTTTGGGGGAGTCGAGATTTTGTCCGCGCGCCTAGTTTTGTTCTCAATTTTCGTGAGTCAGTCTTCGGGATTTATCATCCCGGCCCGAAGTTTACTGCCCAGCTTCCCCCTTCCCCCGCCTCCCCCAACCCCCCGGTTTTTGATGATCAAACCGTCCGATAGTTTGGCCGGGAGGCGACGGTGCGGTGAGTAATTCTCTGATTAACATGAATGCTATTTGGATGCTTTTTTGTTCAAAATTAAAATATTTCTAGGGAGTGTTTATATGCAAATGCATTTTTTTTCCTGTACTGGAAACGGTCTGAAACACACGAAAAACGTGTTTTCACTAGAACGCATTTCCATGTGCATGTTTTGCATAGTTCCTATTTATGTGCATATTTTGGCAATCGCCATTTTCAAAAATTCCTTAACAAAAATGCAATAAAAAACGAAAATACACCCCCAAGGGTCAGCTTTTTAAAAATTTTAAAAAATGCAAAATGCACCCATAAAAATTGACTTTGTTGCGACTAAAAATTCTACTACCAAAAAATTAAATTTTTTTAAATCCGCTTTTTTTTAAATTTTTTTCCGAAATGTCCAATTTACATACCTATAAACGTTTTTATTTCTCTTATTACTTCAATTTCGCATATTTCAAGATTTTATGTGCATATAATTACACTCCCTACTCTATTGGAATAATGATAAATGGTGGAATGGAAAAAATGATGACAACATTCAATCTCATCCATCGCCGGTTGTTTGTGGGAAAAAACGGTTTTCAAAATGGGAGAAATGGGCAAGTTCGAATGGAATATGTTTTCTATTCCCACCCCACACATTGTGCCGAGCTTTAAAGGCATCAAATTTGCAAAAGTTCATTCAAATTAGTTTTTAATTTATTTCTTAATTATAATATTAAAAATTTGTGCAAGTTGTATGGAGAGGAACATTGCGAAGTGATCGGAACATTCGAAGCCTATCGGGGGCAAAGTGATCAAAATAAGCAGCAGCTTTCACAAATTATGCCTTGGGGGGTTATGCGGTGGCGGCGGGGGGTTTTTTTGGACATAAAAAAGAAGTTTGCGTAAAAAATACACCATTCTGAGCGGGCGGGAAGAATAGAGGCGGGCGGAGGACGAACTGGCCACACAATAATGCGCAAATGCAAATGCGCAATCGATCAAAATCAATTAGTGCTAAATTGGAAATGTATTAATAATTAATTATATATCAATTAGTCAGTTGTCTTCAAAGTTTTCATTTGTTTGGCCGCTTGGGGGGCGGAACGGAGGGCGGCGACGGCGCGTTGTTGTTCATCAACAGCGCGGCAGCGGCCGACTGCGCTTGTTTGGCACGAAATGCCGGCGAATTGACCGGTTCCTGTGAACAGAGGGACAAATCATGTTCAGCTGCAGCAGCTTGTGCTGCTCGTACTGTTTGACTGATCAGACAGGCTTTTTACAGTTGAAAATCGCGGATCGATCACACCCAAAAACATGGGGATTCTGATCTCATGGAACTCACCAAATAATAATCGCCGTTGGGATCATTCGGATCAATTTGCTGCTGCTGCTGATGGATGGGATTTACTGTTGTTGCTGCTGATCTGCTTGCTGTTGATGGGACTTAACAACAAATTGAGTTCATTTCATAATTGGACGCTGTACACAATGTACAGCGGGCTTTTGTTTTTGTTTTGTTTAGTTTGACAAATCATAAATCCAAAAAAACATAAATATTTCAAATTTTTGAGCTTGATACCGTAGTTCTCTTATCAAAATTTCCTATTGAAATGAATCTCCTGAATACTGTATTTTCTTTAAACTATCCTACCATCGGAATTGCGACTTTGCGCGCTCTGTGGACGTGCCGCGGCCGAAGATGCCACCTGTTGATGCAGGTGGTGGTGGTGGTGGTGTTGCTGATGATGCCCATGTTGTTGTTGTTGCTGATGCTTATTTGCTACTGGTGCTCCCGTTGTTGTGCTCGTCGAAGAAGTGGACGTTGATCGGATGACGGGATTCGATGCGGCAAACTGATGGCGTGCCTTGAGGAGGGGTAATTTATTTGACAAGCCTTGAGGGGGGATGGAGTTCACTTTTTCCGCCGTGTTCCCTGCACTGCCCCCGGGCGACGCGCTCGGCGAGTTGGAGGTGTTCAGGTCCATCAGATTCTGCAGTTCCACCACATTTCCGGGGCCCATGTGCACGACATGGACAAAATTGGATGGGCCACTGATCGGCAGTTGACTCCGTCGATCGGTTCGGCTGAAAACAAAGCAATTAAAAAAAGTCTTAAAAATGGGAAAATTCATTTACGACTTGCACTCGTCCTTTGAATTGCGCATTGAAAATTTGCGCCGACGTTTTGGCTGAAGAGCGCCGGCGGCGCCGCTGCTGTCAACACCAGCCGAAATGCCCGCTCCACTCTGGCGGCGATTTGCCATCAGTGCCGGCAAAAATTGCTGTTCTTCAGTAGCTTCAAAGCAATAATAATAATTTAACCTCATTTTTTATTACAAAAAATAAAATAAAAATAAATTTTGACCAATAAAATAAAAAATTATTCAAAAATTCTATTATTAATTCATTGGAAGCCCTTTTCACAGCAATAAGTCTCAAATTAAAATTCGATCTATTCAAAAACGCGCCAAATAAGTACTTCCACTTGTTCAGTACATATAATGTGAGATCGACACACTTGCAAAATGTGTTGGTCAGAAAGATTGAAAAAGGCAAATTTTTGAAATTTCAAAATTTTCCGGAAATTCCGGTTTTTAGTTCGGCATGCGGATTACCTTTATTTTTTGGGAGAGCGCCGGAATCAAAAAAAGGACACATATCCTCCAAATGGGGGGGGGGGGGGGGGGAAAGCGCGCGCGCGTGCACTCACATGGCGTTCGCATGCCCAGCAGCACCAGATGCGGCAGGTCGAGCATTTGGCACAGCGTGAACAGCCCGGACTGGTTCAGTGGACGTGCCGAGCGCAGGTTGACGGTCTGCACCCATTCGGCGGTGTGAATGTTGAACACGCAAATTTGATGCTCAGAGAAATGGAGCAGAAACGGACGCCGGAAGGCAAATTTGCCGACAGCACTCAGACGACACGGGAACATCAGCTCGTGCGCGCGTGAACGACGGCCTGAAGATGGGGCAAAATTGTTTTGGGGGTGGGCAAAGCGTGTCGTGGTAAAATCCGATCATAAAGCCATAGACAGGGTGACATCCGGAGCGGAGGGGGGTCGGTGGTGCGAATAGGCGCCGCCGAGAAAAATTTTTGAATTTTTGACTCAAATTCTAAGAGATTTGCAATCAAAATTTTAAAAGAAACGGTACTTTTTTAAAAGCTTTTTATGAATGGAAAAGGATCCGGCGGCGCCAACAACGGAAAAATCCAAAAAAATAAGGAAAAACCTGACAAATCAGGTACTCAGGTCACCCTGCCCATAGAGGACCCAAAGGGCGTGATCATGACGAGATCAATGATGGCAAAACACCGGGTATAGGGGACGAGCAATCAAATCAAAAAATGTCTACATATGCTTTCAATTAACCACCTTGGCCATCCACGTAGATGCCCAACTTTTGGAAGACGAGCAAGTACTCCTTGGCCGTCTGTTGTTGGTGCTGCAGTTGAACATCGCCTCCGCCCGCGTCGTCATCCTCGCCATGTTCGCCAGCAGCAGCACCACCACCGTGTACCGAGATCACCATCTCTGCGTCATGCAGAATTTGGTTCAGAAACTGCAGTGATTGATCCTCGAGGTTGACCAGCGCTGAAGAAAATTCAAATTGTTCAACAAAAAGCGTGATCAATGATCAGATTTGGAAGGGCGGTTCGATCCAAGTCAACGATTAATCGGTTGGATACTGTATCGGTATTTTCTGCCATACGGTAGTAACTAATCACACCCGAAAAACCCGGACCCCGACAATTTGGGAGACATTCCCCGACACCACCAACAACCCTAGCCCCCGGTGCCTGACTTTTCAACCCCGCAAAACCCCCGTCCCCGTCCGACCCCGAAGGTCCGGGTGCCAAACCCTACTTTGGACTGCTGGAAAAACAAAAAATTAAAATTTTTGGATTTTTCAACGGATCTAAAATTGTTAATTTTAGAAGAAAAAAAATCTGGACCCCGTTTTTGAAAATTCAGAACGCTGTCCATCAATCCCCGGAATTAATGGAATCCGTCACACAACACCAACAACAAACAAACAAAACAGCGTCAACACATACACAGTTGGCTGTTGTCCAGCAAATCCCACACCCGGAAGCTGCTCGGATAGCCCACAAACAAACGCCCGCCGGCAATCTTCAAGCACTGCGGTTGGCCTGGCATGGCCATCTCGCGCACACGCGCGTGCCGCTTCTCCGTCCGATTGATCTGGAACACCACCACACTTTTTTGGATGGCACACGCAAAATAGTGCTGTGTGCCGGGCGGCGCGCCATGCGGAGCCGTGCGCGGTGAATGGCCTCGGCCTGAAAATTAAAAAAAAAATTCTACTAAATTAATGTCAGAGATAGTAGTGAGCTTATGCTGATCAATTTATTATTTTTTATTTAAAAAGATAATCTCTCCAGTCAAATATTTTTTATTAAATTGCTTATCAAATCTTTATGAATGCTAAACAATTTTATTGTATATATATATATATAAAATTCAATAAATATTGGAAAATTACAATAAAAAAAAAATTCTGCTAATTTTAATTATTAATATGAAACAAAAATAAGTTCTTACCCCAACAAAGCAAATGGCATCCCCTTGTCTCGGAAACTTTTATCCACTTCAAGTCGCGCCCGTCCAGCGCCGCGGTTGGTATCAGCCGCACATGGCGCTCCTTGCCAACCCCGACAAGCGCAATCAAAAGCTAAACAAATCAATCAAATCCAAATAAATGTATATTGTGGCACTGATCGGTGGAGTGATCAGAAAAAAGTCGAAATTTTCTAAGCATTTCTCATCATAAGATGGCTTGGCTGGCGGTGGTTCCACACCTGTTCTTCCAAATCATAGTCCACTTGTTCGACGTTGCGCTTCTTGTTCTCCGCCTCACCGCCCACCGGTGTGATTATCTGTGCATGCATAAACGCAGTTAAAAAGTGATGTCAAAATGAATTTCATTGATTAAAAAATCGACTCGACCCCCCACCTCCTTGTCCAGCTCCACACTGATCAGGCCCTGATCAGAAAGGCCCAACACGAAACGGCCTTGGTCAATCAGCACGGCGCACTGTGCACTCCGTAGCTGTGCAAGTGCCGCATGGTCGCACAGCTCGCGCACCACGAACGCATCCTTGCGCGGCAGTCCGGAACGCAGGAACAGGTTGCGCAGTTCGGTCAACGCGATCACCCACTTTTGTGCTTCCTTGATTTTTCAATTTATTGCACTATTTATAATGGTGGAGATCAACAAGTTCAAGATGTAATCGTCAAGGCCCGGACCGGTCCGGCTCAACAGAGGGAAGCGACCCTTCCACCCCGCCGGCACCCCTACCTCCTTGGTGTCGGCCATCAACAGTGCGTACTGGCGTGAAATCAACGCATTTTGTTGTTGCTGCTGTTGATGGCTGTTCTGCAGCTGATCAGCAGTCGCCGATGTGTTGTTGTTGATGGTGTAGCTGCTGCTGTTCTGCGAGCCGGACGAGCAGTGCGAGCTGACCGTCATCATCGACTTTTCGTCCTGCATCATCTCTGACAAAGCGCCCACGGCAGGCGGAGGCGGCGGAAATGCGGCACATGTGTGAAAGTCGTGCACCTGCGCACAACAAAATGTTCATGTTGATGGCAAATGCCAAAACGTTTTTACCTGCGAGAATGCCACCTTGAATATTTTTGGCAAGTCCGATTTAGAAGCATGGATGGCATCATTCTCTGTTGCCGGCGAAACTTGGAAGTCCGGATCCTTCATGTCAAGCACCTTAAAAGCAAATAAAAATCAGAAAAAATATTTGTTGTTGTTTTTTGATCGGGGCTATACCTGTCTGATCTGTGGGTCAATGCTGACAATTTTTCCATGCCTTCCGTCCGTTTGACAATCGTACAGGTACAGCTTGAAGTCGCAGACAATCACATACTGTGAATTAGGCAATTAAAAATGGGTCCAATTTTAATATGAAGCACATTAATTAAAATATAAAACAGAAATAGAGAGCTAGGCGCTAACTAAAACGCACTGTTGTTTGCCATCCGCGCTTCACACCGCCATTCTTCGGCGTCTTCACCGCCCCCTGGTAGGCAGTGCCGTTGCCGCGCATCATGTCGATGCCGTCGCTGCGACGCAAGTCGTTCGGCACCGGACACTCCTTTGGCACTTTGTTAAGGCAACCAACATGACAAGCCACTTGGCACTCTTGACAGTACATTCCTGAAACAATTTGCATCAATTAAGCTACACGCACAAAAATTCCCTGTCCTGATCAGATTTGGGCATTAAGGATCGCGGAATCTATTCTGATCACTATTCCACATCAATTCTAATCCTCTTCCATCAAATTGATCACTCTATTGCTTCTGACTTTCACATGAAATTCTGATGTATTTCCCATCATTGATCACTCTATTGCCTTCCGAAATTCTGATCACTATTTCACAACAAATTGATCACTCTATCGCCGTACGAAATTACAACAAATTGATCACTCTATCTCTGTCCGAAATTCTGATCACTTTAAGCACCGCTTCCACTGAACGCACCTTGTCGATCCGCACCGATCAACACCGACGTGCACACCACACATTTTGTTGGTGCCCTGAGGCTGGCGTTCACAAAGTGATGGCCCTCCCCGTTGAAAGCGTTGTTCAGCGACTGAATGCTTTTCGGATTTGCCGCCGATGGGCGCATAATGGACGCGGCGGCGCCCATCGGCGAATGGTGCGCCGACGCCGCCGCCGCTGCCGCCGCGTACGGCGTGTAGAAGCGCGCGTTTTCGTAAAATTGGGGATGAAACGGGAACTGTTGATGCTGGTGCTGATGTTGTGGTGGGCTTACAGCAGCGCTGGCAAAGCTTTGGTTCCTACAAACAACAAAAATAGAGTAGTAAATTGATGAATTTGATCCCGAGTAACAACATTCATTATTCATTCCTTTTTTAATTTTAAAATCCATGTTTTATTCAAATTTGCGTACCCGGAGAATCCCAACTTTTAGGGGCATATAACTTTTTTGTTTAAACAAACTGGATAAAGGGAATGATGAAGAGTTTGGAGTATCATTCAAAAGCCCTACAATCTTTGAAGGTTTCAATTAGGGACAAAAATATTATTGTAGCCTCGGTTGGGGTCGATTTTGGAAATTCCCCCCCCCCCCCGCCCGCCAATACCGCTAATTGGAATTAATGATTTGATGCCTCTGTTTAATTGAAACCAGTGCTTTAACAAGCACACTTTCTCTGTGTTTGTGTTGTTGTTGCCGCCGCCGCCAGACAACTCGGATTAGAATTAGAGAAAGGATCGATCGAGATTCTCGATCGAAAACTCGGTAAATCTTGATGATATTTTTCGAGATTTTCGATCGCTGAAATTTTGCCGAGATTCTCGAGATTTTTCACTGATCTCCATCGATGAATTTTTCGAGATTCTCGATCAGCCTCAGGCCCTTTCTCTAATTAGAATAACAAAAAACAAACAAAACAGCGATTTGGTGGGCGAAACAAAAATAAAGGAATTTTTAAATGAGCAAAGCAAGTGGCTGGCTGTCTCCCCAGGGGCGGAGCCAGGGGCACGAAAATGAATTTGTTTTGAAAATTTTAAATGATATCAAACTTTTTTTTTGGAAAAATTTCTTAACAAAAATGCAATAAACCAGCAAAAAATACACCCCTAATTTGTAAGAATCGACTTTTTTGATCGAGACCCCTACCCCCCCCTCCCCGAAAAAAATTTCTGGCTCCGCCCTTGTGTCTCCCTTCCAGTTAGTTAGTGTTTGTTTCTTATAAATAAACTCATTTTAAATTGAATGTAACGCCGAGCAGAATGGGAGAATGAATAATATAAATAGGAAATATAAACATCTTTAAAGAAAGTTGTAGAAAAAGGATGGCTTTTTCACATTTCAATTTTGGTGAGGAAGTTAAACATGAACAACACGATAAAGTGATCAGAGAATAAAAATTCATCAACCATCATCCATTAAAAAATAATCATAGACCCATACAAATGAAACAATCAAACACATTTTATCCAAAAAACAATAAATGTTAGAAAATAATACGACAAAAAACAACAACAACAATAATGCCCCCGTATCACATATTTAAGTAACTTTGACAAGAGGTACACGAAAAATTAAAATTTCTTCTTTAAAAAAATAACAAAAAAAAACATTAACATTTATATGCCTCAACATCAAATCGCCAAAAAGAATGAGGGGTCTTGGCACAGCTCTTGTCAATGTGTTTACAAAAAGTTACACGCATTCGAACGTAAAAACAAAGGAGGAGGAAAGGAAACCATTTTAATGCGATTGTGGTGGGTACGTGTTGCAAAAGGGGGACGACCACCAAAGCATTAAAAGAGCACATCTTCTGGCAGTGCCGTGAATTAAATGCAACCCAAAATTCACCCACATAAGCGCGGGTGAGCGCGAATAGTTCAGCACCGACGGCGGCTCGTACTCGTCCAGCACATAATTTGCGGCGGGTGAACGACTGGACGATGCCATTGTTGTTGTTGCTGTTGGGCATGGCTGCTGTGAAACGATGGCACCAGCACCGCCACCACCAACGGGCGCCACCGCCGGAGCCGATGGCGAATTGGACGAGGAGGAAAAGCTGCGATTGAAAAAGTTGGCGTTGAACCGATGCTGTTGTGCAATTGTTTGCTCCATCAAATTGGACACAACGCCACCACTGACGACAGACGAAGAAGACGGTGGTGCTCCACCACCACCAGCACCACCAGAACTGGTGTCAATGAGTACAGCAGCAGCAGCGGCGGCGGCGGCGGCTGCAGCTGACCCACCATCGCCTCGTTGAGGTGCCCAGTTGCGCATTGCCCAGTGCTGTTGCCTTAAACATGCACCAAACGGTGGAATCAAATTCGTCTTGAGCAAGAGTTTTCGAAAAACAATTTCTGCAACACATTCTTTATTCAGAGATTCGGATTGTTGTAGACTAGAGCAAAGACGATCGAGATTTTCTTTCAAAATCCCGATCGAAATCTCTATTGACAATTTTAACAAGATGTTATTTTATTAGTAATCAATCCCACCTCAACAGCGATGCGTTCTCCTGATTCATACGTTCCATTTCCTCCTGCTGTTGTCGCAATTTTCGTCTGTACTCCTCCAACTCGTGTTCCAGTCGGTCTTTCTGCTCACGGACCTCCCTCAGCTCGTCCTGTGCCTGGCGCTTGGCGCGCATTTCCGCGTCCAGTTGCTGCTGTGCTTCGAAGCGCCCGTACTTGGCCTGCTTGTTCATCCGACGTGAGCCCCATGTGCGCAACGGGCTGTGCAAAATAAAGACAAATTGATCAACCAACTGCGGGAATGACCGATCAGATCACAATAAAACGGGTTGGAACCAGATCAACCCTCCTCCTCCGCCCGTCCTTCCCCCCACGGGTTAGAGTGTATAAATGGCATGGATTCGAACAGGTTCCAAAAGTTTTTCGGGATTGAGAAAAAAAAAACCCTAAAAATGGCCTGAGGCGTCGGCAATTAAACAAAGTATAGTACAATCAAAATTTCGTGATCGAATTTTTTTTAGCGTGGGAGGGTTAGCTTTTTTTTTTTTTAAATGGGAAATTGTTAAGGAAAGAAAAAAATCACAACGATCAATCCGCGGGACTGAAGGAATGCTCGGTCGGGACCCCATCATTATTCAATCCGGCCGAAATCCCGAGAAATCCCGACGGGATACCGATCCCGTCCCATCCAGTCTCTACACTTCTTTATGCGTCGTTTTACGCTTCTGCAAAATGCCCCCATCAAATCGAAAATTCACACACCTGTCGTTGACCGGAGTGTTTGCATAACTGCCGTCCCTGCTGTTCTGCTGCTGGTACTGAGACGGTGTCGCCGCCGCTGTCGATTGACCGCCGCCAATGTGTTGCTGCTGTTGTCGCTTGAAGCACTCCAGCTCGCCGGCCAACCGCGTGGTCACGTCCTGCAGCAGCTCCTGACGCTCCTTGCCGTCGCTGACAAACTGCACAATTTCCTGAATTTTTAAAAGCATTTTTTTTTTAATTTAAAAAAACAACAACAACAACAACGAGTCCTGCCTGAATTTGAGCGCTCATCCGCTGCTGACACAGCAACTCCTGCTCCAACCGACTGTTCTCCGTCCGCAACTGCTCATTCTCGGCACGCACATCCGCACACTCGCACTCCATCGTCTTCATGCGTGCGCCGTACAGCTTCTCCACACTGATGAACATTTATTTAATAAGGAAATTTGAGAAAAATGAAAATTTTAGTCTCCCAAAAAGAAGTTTCAAATATATAATTATTTAAGAAAATTAAAACATTGGCATTTTTCTTCTAAAAAATCAAATCTCATATTTTTTGTTTTTTGGATGAAGTGTGTTTTCTGGTCTCCCAAAAACCTTAAATTTCGAAAATTTATTAAAAAATAAAAATTCTGTCATTTTTCTTTATTAAACTTTTATATTTTTTGTTTTGAAATTTGTTTCTGGCAAATGGGAATTTTTAAAATAATTTTGAAATGGCCATCAGGAAAAAGAATAGTGTAGGGCCGTCTACCTATGGTTTTTTTCTCACCCCCCCCCGGCCATGTCCATGTTATGTAAGTAGTATACTTGAGCATGTGCTCCTGGTGCTGTTTGCTCCACAACAGCTTGTCCTCCTCGTTCTCGTTGCGTTGCTGCTGCACACGTTGCTGTTGCTCGTCCACCAGGCGCTGCATGTCGGCAACCTGCTTCTGCCAATGCTCCGCCAATTCGTGTCGGCGCATTTCCTCCGACTGAAATTCATTTTTTATTTTTTTGTTGTTTTAATGACAAAATTTTGAAGAAAAAAAATCGTCTAGGGTACCCGTCCCCTTGAATTTTCTTCCTATTCCTTTTTTTGTTGCAGTTTCAAAGCAAAAAAATGACCTGGAGCGCCTCCTGGAACCGCTGTCGTTGTTCCTCCAGGCTCTGTGCCGCTGCTGCTGCCGCCGCCGCTTCCATGCCATTGCCAACACCAGCATCATCATTATCCTCTTTCATTTCCGAAGTGCCGACAACGTCATCATCCATTTTTAGTGGCTCCTCAGTGCCTAGTTGTTGTTGCTGTTGTTGTGTCGAGTTGTCCAGCTTCAACAGTTTGGACTCCACCAATGCTTTTGCAGCCCGTTCCTCCTCCAACTCCTTCTCCAGCGCTGTCAGACGCGCGTCGCCTTCCGCACGGGACGCCAACGCAGCGCGCAGTTCCGCTTTGTAAATGTCACATTTTTCCTAAAAATGCAATCAAAAATTGTGTATTACTAAAAAATTACTCCCACCTCGAACTGCCTGGCCCTGTGCTCTTGGTCGCGCAGTGAACTCTCCGCTTTGGTCAGCCTGGACCTCGTCTCGGCCAGCTCGGTGTTCGTCTCCTCGTAGTCCTGCAGTGCCACGTCGCGCTGTTTCAGCGCACTCTTCCACTCCCGGCTCTGGGTTTGCGCCTTCTCCAGCAACTCTTCGACCTTGGCGGGGGGAAAGTCCGTCATTTGAATTTTAAATATATATATATCCAATATGTCTTAAAAAAAAATTTTTTCCAAATTTTTGTATACCAGTTTGCTTTAAAGAGTGGAGCCGAAGCGAAAGCGAGTTTTAATAGAGCGCTTAGTCAATAATTATAGACCCGAAACTAGGTGAGCTAACCCCTATTAATCATTTGGAAGGCCACGCATATGCTTCTTTATTAAATAATAATAAAGAATGAAAATTTCCTGTTTTATCACTGATTATTAGTGGAGGGCATACACAATTGTGTTTTTGCTAAAATTTGTAGCTCGACTAACCTCCTTTTGCAAGTCCTGCTTTTGCAAGATTAACTGCTGGTTCTTCTCCTTGACCTCCTTGCACTTCTTCTCCAACTCCTCCACACCGGCCTGCTTTGTTGGACGCTGACTCTGCTCATCCTCCAACCGTTTGCGCAATATCTAAGAAATAGTAATAAAAAAAAATCAGACAAAAATTCTTAATAAATTTGCAACAATTTCTAAATGCCCCACAAAACCTTCGGCACAAGCAACCTCAAAACAAATAATATTAAAACATAAATCTAAAAATTTTTCAACAAAAAAAAAATCCACCTGTATTTCATCCTTCAGCTGTGCCACCAGCTGATCCTGGTGAGCTGGCGATTCTGGCAACGGGGGCTGCGGCTCACGGGGCGGCGCTTCACGTTCGTCGTCCTCCTCCGCCGGTTGTTGCTGCTCGCTCGGCTTCGGGTCGGTCAACGACGGCAGCCGCGGCAGCACGCCAATGCGTTGCTGCTGTTGGCCCAGCACGGAGGAGGCGGAGGCGTCCAGCAGCAGCACAGGACGAAGGCCATTTTGGATGGTCTCCAGCAGAGAAGTGGCATCAGAAAACACACTGTTTTAAAAATGGGAAAGAAATATTGGGGGAAAAAAACAAATTTTTTTTTTAATAGGAAAAACCTTCCACTGGTGTACGTAAAGCCGATGAACGGCAAGTGCAGACCGGTGAACGGCGCGGTCACTTTGGGCGGCTGTGTTTCGCACGGTGTGAAGTCGTTGGCCACAACGCTCGTGTCAAAGTTGGACGTGTCGGTGGGGCTGGACACCTCCGGCTTGTAGGGAGCTTCCGCTACAAATGTTTGAACGAAAAACATTTGTGTAAAAATGCATCATATTTAGCAAAAAATTTTGGGATTTGCCCCAAAACCCATACGCGAGGACAAAGCTTGAGGGGTAAGCCCAAAGTCAAGACTTAAAATTTCCCTACAAAAATCGAATTTTTTGCATTTTTTTTTTTTGTTTTTTGATTACCCGTCCGAAGCTGTGTCCAATCGATGCCGGCGAAGAATGGATGCCCACGGAAGTCGTCCAGCCCATTCTTGCCAAGTCGCATTTCGCGTGCGCAGATCAATCGCGAAATCAAATCCTTTGCATCGTCGCTGATGTCAATTTCTTCCGGGAACTCGAACATCTCCTCATGGTTCATGATCTTCCCGTACGTGTCCACCAAACTTTCGGCATAGAACGGCGTTTCGCCGAATATCATCTTAATTTTTTTTTTTTGATAAAAATTTCAATGAAATTTCCGAAAAAAATAACCCTCAACACTAACCTCGTACATGCATATGCCCAACGACCACCAATCACATTCAGCGCCATATCTGCCTCGACCATCCTCAACAGCCTGAAACTGGCACATCTTTTTAAATTTTTGTTTGTCTTTTAAAAAATGGAGGAATAGCTGGTGAAAGGCATACAATCACATTTGGCAACAAATTCAAGGCGTACAACCACCTACCCGCAGTGTTTCCGGCGAAATGTAGTCGGGCGTGCCGACCGCCGTCGTCGCGCTCACTGTGCCGTCCGCCTGACGGCGCAAGCAGCTGCCGAAGTCGCCCAGTTTAATGTGTCCGGTGATGTCCAGCAGCACGTTGTCCGGCTTGATGTCCCGGTGCACGTAGCCAAGCCGGTGCACCGAGTCGATGGCCAATATCATCTCGGCAACATAAAACTTGGCCATATGTTCCGGCACGTGCCCATGTTCTTCTTCAAATTTGCTCAACAGGGTTAGCAGATCACCGCCCACGTAGTAGTCCATGACCAAGTACTATAAAAATTTTGTTTGTTTGTTTTGTTAAAACTAGCCAATCCCCACCCCCCCCCTCAGTAAAATTTTAAAAAAATAACCTCTTTCTAGAAAAATCGAGGTTAGAATTTTTTTTTAAAAAAATGAAATTTGATTACCAAGTTTTTCTCGTCCTGGAACGCGTAGTGCAGGTTGGTGATCCACTGCCGGTCGCCGAAAACCATCACGTCACGCTCCTCTTTGAAGCAGGCAGTCTCCGCCCGTTTAAGCATCTCCCATTTGTTCAAGATTTTCATTGCGTAAATCTGTAAAGGAATGGTTTAACATTCGGATTTCCAGAAAATTCCAAAAATGCAACATTTTTTTCGTGAAAATTGCCTCTCCCCCCCCCCACCCCCAATATATCGCAAAATGAAAGTTTTGAGTTTTTTGAATTTATTTTCTTAACCAAAAACATTAAAAAAAATTCCCAAGTAGGCAAAATGGAATCGCCATACTGACGAAACGTTTTTTTTTTAAAATTTAGGCATAAACTAGTACCAACGATTTTGTTTTTTTGTTTATCCAACGGTTGGCGCTCATCAAAAATTTTGAATAAAATTCAAAAAAAACCTTGTCCGTGTTGGCCAGTCTGACCACTGCAACTTCGCCAAACGAGCCGCGCCCGATCACCTTGAGCACCTCAAAGTCGTCACGGCACAATCGGAGAGCCTTCACTCGTGCCACAATCGGTTTTGCTGAAAAACAAACAAAAAAAATTTCAATGAAATTCTAAAACAAAACGTGCCATATTCAACAAATTCGGCGATTGACTTCTCTTTGCGCAGTGTGGAGTTGCAGCACTCGTCATACAAACACACCAGAGCGTCCAGCAACGTCTCCATCGACAGCGCTTCGTCATATTGCGATCCGAAATTGACAAATTGCAATTACTAAGTTTAGTAAACCCCCTCAATTCTTGGTGAAAAATTGGTAAAATTCTACAAAAATTGAATAATTTCAAGTACCCAAAAAGGTAAATCTGTTCAAGGTGTTTGAGTCGTTCAAGCGCATTGGAGGCAAATGTCGGCACGGCTGACGCGTTGTTGTTCGATGTGCCGTCCGACATTGCTACTGTCAAGCAAATGGGAAGGACGACTCTGATCAGTGATCACTGCTGACTGATCAGTTGTGCGTGATCAATACAAAATATGTTCAGCTTGAACTTCTTGAAAAAGTTAGTTATAATAAAGCAATGACAAGGTTTGAAATGTTCTCAAGAATAAAACAAAGTGACAAGGCTGTGATGCAATTTCTGTGGCTTACAAAATCTTAACAAAATTTTAACAAAGGAACTCAAATTTGGCATTGTGTATATCAAAATTTTCAAAGAAGGAAATATACGCTTCTCCCCAATAATAAAAAATTTTAAATAAATTTGCAAATATTTTTTAATTAAAATGAGCGCAAAAAGAATTTTAGAAATAAATCGTCACTAGGGCCAGGTGCTAAAACCCTAAAATAGGTACTAGAAAGTGCCAAAATCAGGGGGTAAGTTGGCCAAAAATTTATTATTCATATGACAACATTTTTTAAATTATTTTAAGATTGTTGAAATTAGATTTACGCAGAAACATTTGCTTTCTTTATAACTATTGCTTAACAAAAAGTTTAAAATATTGGTTAAAGAAAGGTAATGGAAAGGAAAGCAATGAGTCAATATGTATAACATATTTAGAAACAAAAAATGCATTTTAAATTGAAGCAAAATGTATGGGGGGGGGGGGGAACGAACGGGCCGCGTCTGGGACGTTTAACAAAAAGGCTCTCTCTCTCTCTTTTTTCCAATTGCAACTAAAACAAAATTGTCACCAAGTCGAAAATTGAAATATTTAAAAAAATGATTTAATGTGCTTTTTAGAATTGCAAATTTATCAAAAATTGGGGGCCTTTTTCACAAACGGAACAAGCAAAATTGTTGATTCACTTACAACCTTTTTACCTACAAATAGAGAGCGGCCAAACCAATTTTTCGGGATTGGAATCCCGACCAAATCTCGGTCCCAATCAATCGCGAACAATTCAAAAAAGGGCTCGGTCCGGATCCCGAATTCAATCCCGCGAAAATCCCGACCGGGATCCCTTACCTGACCACGATTGATCTACCCCGAAAAATGCCAAGCTCGAAATCTTTGCACCGCCATCGTCATCTGGCGAGGGAGGGGGGGGGGGGGGGAGACGTCCACAATCCTAATTTATGGGGGCTTTAGGTTTGTAGAAAAATGATATATTGGGCCCCTCTCCCTATTCCGTAGTGTTTGCACTCTTGCACAGATCACACTGCTCGCACGCAGCAAGCAAGCCAGGACAAGAAGAAATGGTGTTGATCAAACACAGTCGAAGATGTACCGCCTCCCCCCCCCCCCCAACCACTCTAGACAGAGTTGTACAATTCCAAATATTTGTACAAATAGTAAACCAATTTGAGAGGGGGGGGGGGGGTAATTTTAAACCAAATTTGCCAAATACCAAAGTTTGGGTCGGTTTGGTATGGTTGTCCGGTCTCTACTAGACATTGGGGCTGTGTGTGTGGTGTGTGGCTAGGATGTACCGGATTTCCGGGCTTTTTTGGGGCCGGATTTTTGGACCTTTTAGCAACATTTTACACAAAAATTGGCGCATTTTTTTTGTTGTTTTGGATCAGTTTTACAGACAAATAACCTTTGAAATTCTTTAAACATATTAAAGCAAAAGTGAAAAAAAAATTTGAAATTTCCGGTTTCCGGTCCAATTTGTTTTTGTGTGGAATCCGGTATAGGTACATCACTAAATCTTTTTTGATGACTTTCTGTCATGCTAATGGGGGCTGTGCTTGCTGTTTGTCGAGAAGAGGAGATGGTGATCGATACGCGGGCGATTGTCGCCGCGAGGAGTTTTGGGGGGGGGGGGAGGGGGACGAACGGAAATGGAAAACGAAATGCACAAAAATGCAAACAGAGTGAATGAATAAACCAACCAACCCAACCCAACGAGGTGAAGGCGGGTGAAATGATCATCATCGTGTCCCCCCATCCCGCCGTTTTGTTCAATAAATGCAACAAAAAGTTGCATTTTAATGGAGAAAAATAGGGACTTGAGAATCGTAAAGTTGAAAAATCGGCAAAACCGGTTTTCACGTTTCCCGATCCCGGTTTTTGAAAAAGCGAAATCCCAATCCCGGTCCTGGTTCGACATGCTGGTCCCGATCCGATCCCGGCTTTCACGGTCCCCGTCAATCCCGGTCCCGATTTTCCCAAAAATCCCGGTCCCGATTTTTCCCAAAAAATCCCGGTCGCGATTTTCCCAAAAATCCCGGTCCCGATTTTTTCCAAAATCCTGGTCCCGACCTACTCTAACTGTAATCAATCACAATAAATTGCAGGCCGCTACAGCATTCAAGACAACAACAACATTGCCTACTTCGTCGGCGTAAAGCATTAATAATTAGAGACCGGAAACTTGGACCCAAAACCAAAACATTTTTTGGGTTTTGGTTTTTTTTGGGTTTTACTCCGAGTTGACCCAAAACCAAAACCCAAAAAACTTTTGGTCCAATTTTTTGTACAAAAACCCAAAAAAAAATTTTGGTTTTGGTTTTGGGTCCGATCTCTATTAATAATAGTCCCTTTTTGTTGACATTGGCATAATTTCTGGCAAAATGTTTGTAAAATGCGAGTGTTTGTGCATCGAGTTGGTGCTGTGGCATTTTCGGGGTATAACGGTGGCAAATAGACGACACAACAAAATTTATTATTTAAAGTTCATAATAATAAAAAAATAAATATAATTTCTGAGATTAAAGGCAAGAAAAAACATAATGAAATGCCAAAAAATGAATTGGCCAATGCACTTGAAGCGCGAAATGTTGGCACGGTATGGAAAATGGCATTTGTGCCATCGTTGTTGAGATTTTTGTCCGATAAATGTTTAGGTCTTCCGGCATTTGATTCTTGATCATGTACATAAGTTGCCAAATCCTCTTCGTCTTTCTTGATCAATCCGTCTTTGTTACTGAGGTTTAAAAAGAATTAAAGAAACGAAAATATACCCAAAAAATTATTTTTAGGGGGTTGTATAAATGCTAAAATTGACATGCAGTGGCCTAATTTCGCAAAATTGGCGTTTAAGAGCCAAAATATGCACAATGCAAAAATATTTTCTAATCCCGATCACTGATCAGTGATTTCGATCAGATCAAATTTTCGTGGAGCATTGAAAGCCAACTCCGTCTCCTCCATAATTTTTAGTAAGCCTAGGCCTGAGTTGGCTAGACGGAGTTGGCCCAGACTGAGTTGGCCAAGACAGAGTTGGCCCAGACGGAGTTGGCCCAGACTGAGTTGTCTCCCCACCGTCAAAAGATGTCTTCCCAATTTACTTGAAGAATTGGCCGTGTTCATCGTCGAGTTCCTCAGCCGCAAAAAGCAACGAATTCAGCCAAAGTTCCATTGGAAGAAAATGCATCGCCGTGGGCGCTATTGCCAAATCGCGCGCACAAATGGCACTGATCCAATTGTGCCGGCTTGCATTGTTTGCACTTTGCTTTGCTGACAGCCGATCGACAAGTTTTAAGCATAGTTCTGGGGAAATTTTTTTAGCGCCAATTTTAATTAAAAAATATTTTTTATGAATTCGGTAAAAATGCCATTGCGCACCATTAATTTGTCCATTTCTGTTCAAAAATGCCTGATTTTCAGGGAATTTGAGGCCCGCTTGACAACTTTGGCCACAAAGATGCCCAACTGCTGCTGCTGATGAAACAAAATGCTGCAAAAGTGAGGCACCGTTTTATTGTAAAAATTCTAAAAAATTACCGATTGAATCAGTTTGGGGGACGGGAGACGGACAAAAATATTGAAAAAACGATTTCCAAAATTTTGAATTAAAATCTCCGTGCCAACATAGTTCAGGCTGATCCGCACACTTTCTGCTGTCCGTTGAACAATTTCGACAGCCCTTAACGAGTTTTATATTATCTGTCCATTCATGAAAAATGCCACGAAAATAGCACTCGAACGAGTAGCATCTGATCGATCAGCTTAAAAGCCATCATCCCCTACTGTTTTGTTCCGTCAATTTCTGTGCCAGAATTTGTTGTCCCGTCCACAAATGTTGGCGGAAGAGCATTCTGATCACCGGAGTCCGCCAAGTACAACTTTTGATCATGGACACATCCCTTTTTTGGCCGAATTATCAATGCGATCTGTTGGGGGGTGCAGTTTAATTCCGGTACTTTTAATGTTATGGGGGACTCTCCAGCAGATCAACAAATAATGGACAGAGCCCGATCAAACCCCCCCCCCCCCCATTTTTCAGGCTTTTTGTGGTCATCAGATTTATCATATGACATCGTTTTAGATGTGATTTGAAAATCTATGATTTTTATTTAAAAAAAGTTAGCGAGTTAAAGGGAATTTCATTGCTAACACAAATAATTTAGTAAGAACAACGGTCTGGAGTTCGAGAATATAAGACCATCATAATTTCTTGAGGAACTTTCAAGAAATGTCAAATATACTTTTGCTATTACATTCTAAAGACTTTTAACTTCTTTTTTTGAAAACTTGTTAAACGATTTTAATTTTCAAAATGTACTTAATAAAATTCGATAAAACGAACATTGGTTATGCCAAGTATTTTGGTCTTGAATTGATCCGTTTTTGTGCTGCCGCTGCTGCTGCTGTTGATCATCAGCAGATCGGAAGCAGTGATCTGGATCAGGAAGAATGGGTTGTCAACAAACGGTCGAGCACCGACAAAGGAGCACTGATCGATTTGAGAGGACGTTGTGGCATGGAAGGGTCGGAGGTGTAACTGAAATGGGCGGCATCATCGTTTGTTGGGATACAAATGATCGATCAATTTGGCAGATCCCAATCGTGATCAGATTTTTCAGACTTTTGTTGAACATTTTGCCAAACTGACAAAATTGAATAGCAAACCACAAATTTTCCGGATCCAATCCGCCGATCACCTTGGCGCAATTTCACCAACTTTTCGTGTGCAACAGCAACAAAAAAACGAGAAATAAACATTTGCCTAATTTGTCAGATGAACAAGATTTGTTGGCAAAACTTAAATTGCCGAGGGGTTTTTGCCGGGGATTTTTGTAAAAATCATTTTTGCCGGATTTTTGAGTTTTTCCGATAGCATCCCCCCCCACTGCTTTAGGCTAAGCAAAGAATCCATCCATTTTCTGATCTTCATTTTTTAAGCCAGGTTTAAAACGATTTTTATTATTGGCATTTACCTGTCCAAACATCGCGCAAACCGTCGGCATTTTTCCGCCTTTTTGAGTGCCATCAATTTCTTCGCTGCCATGCCGACTAATGTTCTCGTCGTCGTAATAATAATCTTCTGCTGAATCAGCTTCATCAACATCTGTTATATGAGAAAATAAAAAAGTTTTTTATATAAATTACAAAGAATTGTTAAATATTTTAAAATATTCTTTTTTATGTTTTTAAAATAATTTGGCAATATTTTGATGGCTACGCACGCACGCGACCATTTTCCTCCTCGCCGTCGTCATCCTCTTCCAATTCTGGCACGTAACATTTGGCCTGTGCCGTGGCACGAAGACCACCCGGTACGGCATTGATGATCAACTGGTCGCACTCAAATCTGTGCCATCGTCGTGCGGCGGTGGTGGTGGCCGAGTGAAAGTCCAACTGGGCCAGACAGTGCCGAAATGAATCGTTCAGACACTGCCGATAGTTCTGAACAGCGTATTTTTTCCAAAAAAATTGACAAAAAAACAACTTTTTTTGTTTGATTTTTGAGTTTTATTTTTTGGTGTATCGAAAACGCCCAATTTATATCGAAACTGACCTTAGAAACCTTCGGGCATTGCAAATATTTAAAATTGAAAGTAATTTGAGGTGGTATTCGAATCTCAAAAAAGCTTTGTCAAGCCAAAATTCTTTGTAGTTTCAACATTTCAAAATCGAGATTTCTCGATCATTCGAGCTCTAGATCAGACCGAGAGATTTTGAGCCCAACTTTGAGTGTTGAGACCGATGTCGAGAGTCTCGAGCATCCCTACGGTTAGCGCAACAGTTTCTTTTTATGGAAAACATTTTGTACGGCACTTTAAGCAGCAGACAATATGGCACGGTGGCCGATGGGCCATCGGAGCCGATGTCCTCCAGCGAATGCCTATATCGTCTAGTGCATGCATCGACCAGGCACGGCATGGAGGCGGCGGCATTATGATGACCAAAAGGCGTGCCTGAAACATTTTTGAAAATTTCAAATTAAAAATAAAAGCCCACAGGAAATTTGTAAACAATTTTACCGGTCTTGGCATCGTATGACGGCTTCATGGAGACGACAATTGACGACACAAATACAAATTTAGCAAAATTCAAAATGCCGTGGCACCACCAGCACATTGTTTGTTTGTTGTGCTCTCACTCACTCATCCAATTTAAGTAAAATTGTTGCTGCTGTTCAAATACCGTATCCGCCTCTCCTTCCGTCCATCTGACAGTTACTGTGGCGTGGGTTTTTTTGTTGCTAAAGCGTTTAATTAGCTAAGGAAAATTAAATGTTTTTTTTAACAATTTAATTACCTATTTTAGAGACAAAAATGCTGAAAGATTGATTTATATGGACTAAAATCGCTCTAATTTAAAAAATGTTTGCAATAAAATTTGCTTCAAACCTGAAGGTCTTGTAAAAAAACATATTTTTTTTTCAAAATCAAATCAAAAATCCCTTTGGTTTTATAATAAAAAGAATGTTTTTATTTTATTTTAAAATATTTTTACCTTAATTAAATTTTTATTTTTATAACTTTGGACTCTGATTTGCCCCTTTTATATTATTTGATGTTATCGTCGTTTTTTTCGTCTATCGAATCGTCTTTTTAATCATTTTTGACTGCTCCGAGCGCAATCATTTACCTATTTGGTCAGCAAAAGAGTGGATTTAGTGAATGAATATGTGTGGCGACTGCAGCAAAGCAAATGTAATCAAATTAAAAATTGAGCAAAAATGGGCGAATTGAACGTAATTAAATAACAAAATAAATTTGCAGTAAAGAATTTGCCGATTTTTTGATCAGAATTTGAGGGTTGTTGATCGGATCAGCATCAAAAATTGATCGGCTCTGTTTTCAATCGTGGAGATGTTTGTTTTTTGTATCCGATTTTGAGGGATAAACATGCGCATTGTGGCCGATGATTGGACTCGATCGGCGGATCGGGGTCGGGGGGGGGGGTCATTTAATAAATATTATATATAATAAGTTATAAATTATCTCTACACTACAGTTATGACTAGAGTCCGGACCAAAAACCCAACATCAAAAAACTTTTGGTCTAATTTTTTGTATGTACAAAAAGGGTCCAAGTTTCCGGTCTCTAGTTTATGACACTGAAATGGAGTGCCAAAAAAGATGGATTTGGTGCCATTCAAAGTGAAAAAAACTAAATGGGAGCGGCGGCGGGGGGGGGGGGGGGGGGGGGGGCGGGGAAACGGGGACGGCACTTATCCCCGTCGAACAAAGGCATTTTTACGCTTCACCAACGCAAATGCCAATTTTCGGGATGAAAAAATGGGTTGAGAGGGCACAAAGTAAATGGGGGTAAAAAAAAGGGAATGAATGCTCTAAAAACATCTCATCGCACTTTCACCCGCCGTAAAATTTTTTGGAGATTTTTTTTTTGTTGAAAGAATATGCAAATTTTTGTGAACGTCCATCCTCTCCGGTGCAATAAATATAAAAAAAAATTACAATCAAATGGTTCATAGGCTTCAGGGTAATAAATTTGTAAAGATCGAATTTTTGAAAAACCCGGGGACCCCGGGTATCCGGGTCCCGGACCGGGCCCGGATCAAAAAATTCGGGGATTCCGGAATCCGGGCAGTCCGGGTTTTCCAAAATCACCCGTTTTAAGGCTACCGGACCCGGGTAACGCCATAATTATATTATCTTATTTATTAAATTCAATTAAAAAATGTGCACTTTCCTTTTCATAATAAATTAACCGTCCGTCGTTCTCTTGGATTTTTTATAAAATAATTTAATGAGAAACAAAAGAGAATATTTTTTTTTGTTAATTTAAGTGAATGGATGGTAAAGGCCAAAGAGTGATGAATTGGCCCAATGAATGGTGGGGAGGGAGGGTCAAATTCAGACGGAATTAATCATTCATTCGGCGCCATTGTTTGTTTAGGCCAGGTTAATGATTTGTTGATTAATGATCAGGAAAATTGATCAGCAGATAACAGCAAATGGTCGATTAATGGACAGAGGAGAGATCAGCCCCTGATCAGAGGCTGATCGAATGTAAAAATTCAAAATATTTAGGGTCGGTTTATTCTCAAACCAGAGGAGATCAGCCCCTGATCAGTGTCTGATCAAATGTAAAAATTCAAATATTTATCGGTTTATTCTCAAAGCAGAGGAGATCAGTCCCTAATCAGAGGCTGATCGATTGTAAAAATTCAAAATATTTATATTTAGGGTCGGTTTATTCTCAAAGCATAGGAGATCAGCCCCTGATCAGAGGCTGATCGAATACAAAATTCAAAATATTTAGGGTCGGTTTATTCTCAAAGCAGAGGAGATCAGCCCTGATCAGTGTCTGATCAAATGTAAAATTTTTAACAAAAATGGTAAAGAAAAATTCGCAATTCATATTTAGGATCAGTTTTTCGAAAATATTAACGAACATTTATTTCTAAAAATCCAATGATTTTGATTGATTATTTAAGGAGGATTTTACAATTTGGATCATTTTTCTATAATTTAAAATAAAATGATGACAAAGCGTCTTTGAATGGGGGGTTAAATCACATCCAACCAACTCTCTCCATTCGGTCGTCAATTTTATCAAATTTTTGGGGGTCCATTTCGGCGGTTTAAATAGAAAAATCAACACAAAATTTTGCTATCTTCGGTTTTAGGTTAATTGTTTAAATTTAAATTTAAAAATATTTTTTTTAAATTTCAAAGAGATCAAAATGATTTTAGAGCAAATGAACCCAAAAAGTGAACAATAAAACGTAAAAAAATGAAATAAAACAGCGGGGAAAATCCAATTTTTTTAAATTGTTTTCATACATATTTGTTAGTTAATAATTTTTAATCTTTTAAGGGTTATATGTCAGTTTAAGCATTTGTGGAAGAATTGTTGTGCCGGAAGGTAAAAATATTTAAATTTTAATTACATTTAATAATTTTCGTTTTGCTACACAATGCCATAATGTGCGCCGATAAAACAATTTGACGAATTTTATTTCTTTTGGCGATTGAATAGCCCAAAACAGTCGGAGGAATGCAAAAAAATAAAACATTTATTCAATTTTATTGTGCCTATTTTTTAGTCATTTATTTTATTGTGGTGACTTCAATTATGACGCTAAAAATGACTAAAATAGCTTTATAGTGACTATTTTTTTAGGTTTTGCGAAAATTCCTTAAGAAAAATGAAAGAAAACCAAAAAATGTACTCCTAAAAGAACGACTTTTTCAAAAATGCACTCATAAAATTGTCAATTTTTTTTTTGTTGTCAATAAATGCAATATAAAAAATATCATTTTCACTGAATGAGTTGAATTAGTTTTATTTTTAAATTGTGTATATTATTGTTAATAAGGAAATTTGATAACATTTATTTTTATGAATAAATGAATAGGTAATGCCAAAAGTGATTTTAATTAATAATATGCAATATATGCACGCACATGTGACGTCAATCAATGCACGCAATTCACAGCAAAAAAGCATTGAATTACCAAGTCAATTATTGCTGGTTTTTTTTCGATTTTTAAGACCCCCTCCCATTAAATCCTTCAAATTTGTCCATATTCCATTTATTTTAATTTAAAAAAATAATAATTTTGACTTCCCCATTACCAGCAAAAAGTGGTGATGCGCATAAGCTTCAACACCAATGCCCTGCTGCTGCTTGTCATCATTTTGGCATTGTGCGGCGGGCGATGTTTTGGCACAAAAGGGAGGAAAAAGCCGCCATCTGCTGCTGGAAGGCAGCAGCCAACGCACGATGAACACGGCTCTCCATACCTCAACTTTGAACAACCGCAGCAAAAGTCAATGCCAGAGCCGCTAACAATATATGCTAATGTGGAAGCAAAAAAGTTTAAACAATTTGTTCAGAATATGACAGGTAAAATGCACTTAAAATGATAATTAGGCCACACATTTTTAATTCCTTAAGGCAACAGGCAATAAATACCTAGCTTCGGTGGCCCAATAAAAAAATGCCGAATTAGAGCAATTTGTAGAGGCCATTTTCGCGTTTTATTCAATATTTTTTTGGAAAAATTGGCTAAAAAAATAAAAACTCTAAAACTTTGAATGAGCAAATTAGGTCCACAGTTTTTGCGTTTTTAACCAGACGATGTTGACAATAAATGTCAAATTGTATGATTTTCGAATCATTTTCAGCGCGAACCCGACTTTTTCTCCCCAGACAAATGTCACGTTACCCCGATCGTTAACCCCTGATCAGGATCGGGGAGTTGACCCCCCCCCCCCCCGCCGAATTCCAACCCCCCAAATATCGCGGGGGGGGGGGGGGGGGGGGGGGCTTACCCCTATTTTTAAGAATGCTTTCGGAGGGGTTAACAAATTCAGGTCAACCAAAAGCAACACCAGAATTGCCCGGAACGTCAGACTCATTTCAACAGCCGGAATCAGCTGAATCATGGATCAAGGACCTCATGAGCACAGGGGCACATTTAAAACCGAATTCTGGACCTTCAACGGCACCAATAATGCCGGCACAAAACTCAGCAAGGTTGTACAACTCGACTGGAAGAACATCAATGCCAGGACAGTCCTCGGCGGCATTGGCATTGCCCGGCGGCGGCGGCGGTGGCACATCGACGACATTGCAACCAGGCCAATCAACTTGGATCAGAAAAGGTCCACAGTTTTTGAGTTTTTAACCAAGAATCGTCTAAATGGTAACAATTCTCGAGACCAAAGTTTTTAATTTAGGTTTTAATTTTAAATCAATTTCTACCGAGGGCTTAACCCTATTTTTAAGAATGCTTTCGGAGGGGTTAACAAATTCAGGTAAAGCAAAAGCAACATCGTCAGCCTCATTTAAGCAGCCGAAATCAGGTCGATCGTCGGGCACAAACTTCTTGGCAGGTAATAATGTTTTATACAATTAATATTTAAATGCTTTTTAATTTAATTAAATTTTATGCTTTGGATTATGCGAAGTCCCCTGTCCAAATTCCAACGGTTATAATCACATTTACGAAACATTTTCCTTACTTTTTCGGTTCTCAAAATGGTATCTGGGTTTTCAAAAATTCCTCAAATGCTGGTGAGAACAATTCTTCGAGTTTAACGAGCTGATTTAACCACAACTATTCGATAGGTTTACAACTATTCCCGACGGCACATAAACAGTCCTCGGCGGCATTGGCACTGCCCGGCGACGCCGACGGCACATCGACGGCATTGCAACCGGACCAATCAACGTCAAATGCAAAGTCCTCGGCGGCATTGGCACTGCCCGGCGACGCCGACGGCACATCGACGGCTTTGCAACCGGACCAATCAACGTCAAATGCAAAGTCCTCGGCGGCATTGGCACTGCCCGGCGACGCCGACGGCACATCGGCGGCTTTGCAACCGGACCAATCAACGTCAAATGCAAAGTCCTCGGCGGCATTGGCACTGCCCGGCGACGCCGACGGCACATCGACGGCATTGCAACCGGACCAATCAACGTCAAATGCAAGCGATGCAAATGATTGATTCAACGATCAAATGGTGGACTTAGAAAAAATGTTGGCATTTTAGGAATTGGAGAGGTCCGGCGGCACCGATAGGCGCCGTCGGGAATTTTTTTTGATTTAGTGATGGATTTGTTAAGAAAAAATGCTTTTTGTTGGCATTTTTCCCAAAAAAACCACATTCATTGCCCTTTTGTATTGATTTAAATCAAAATGAATATTTTCTTGGTGAAAAAAGGTCATCGAAAAGCGTCATAAACAATGGAAATGTACATATTTGGTGAATATAAAAAATGTAAAATTTTAAACAATGGTCGCCTATATTTTTATGATTGATTTAATATGCATATGGAGTAACGATTAGAGACCGGCCGAGATCTCGACCGAGATTTTCCGAGAGTCTAGGTCTCGAATCTCGGAAATTTGTGCGAAAACTCCGAAACCTAGACTCTCGGAATTTCGAGATTTTTGATCTCGAAAATCTAGGTCTCGGCCCATCTCCAAATCTCGATCTCGGTCTCGGATTTTTCAAAATACCGGTCTCTAGTAACGATATAAAAACGGAATGAAGCAAAGCTATAGGAGGCTTAACTGATTTCTTTTATTGGTTCACACATTTACCTATTTATCGTCGTCACATTTGATCAAGAAATTTGAAGTTTTTAAAACTTTGTCTTAAAATTTTGCTAAAATCAACTGTTTTATCATTAAAATTTCCCGTTTTCCCGTTAAGAAGTCAATAAATAATATAATAAAACATTGAATAAAATTGGTAAATAACTCTATAGAGGGACCCTTTTGGTCAAAAAAAATTTTTTTGTCATAAAATTGTAAGAAAATATGTTATTTGAATAAAAATGGAGAATTTAAAGCGATTTTTTGAAGCGTTGAAATTTTCGAAAATTAAGGAAAAACCGACTTTTTAAGTAACACCAAAAAGCCGTATTCCGCCCCTAAGAATCCTGACTTTATATGTGGATTTTTAAAATTTGAGATCACATGATTTTAATCCAATATTTCATATTTGTAGAAATTTTAGTCATTAAAAAGTTGATTTATTTTTTTATTTTTTGCTTTTTGATTATTTGGAAGAGCTGGATTCGGACGAATCGCGTTCGGTGTGATCCCGACAGTGATTGATTTCGACAATGAATTCCAAATAAATGTTTCAAACTTGTTTATATTCGCATTTTCAACTTCTAAATACTTTTTAGACCCGTACTTTATCCGTTTGCTAAAAAAAATGCATTTTAGGCTTGTCTCAAAAGTTACAGACTTTTCAAACTGTTCGATTTATTACTTTTTCAGAAATTTTATATCATTACGTGATTTGATGCCGTAAATTTTGGTAAGGGCGCTATTAACAATGGATTTGGTAAAGCTAATGGGTAAAACAATGGGCCGATATTTATGAGATTGAATAAAAATTGATTTTAATAATAATTTCAATTTGCATTTTTTTTACACGATTAGCCTCACCCGCCCGCCGCTGTTTGGGGTAACGAGAAGCATAGCCATTCATTTCATGCCATTCATTTGATGCCATTCTAAAATCGAAAATCCCCCCAATTCAATCCTTCAAATTTGTCTATTTTCCATTCAAGTCGATACCCCCCACTCCCCCCCCCCATTCAACGAAGCGGCATAGTCGAAGTGGTTTGATAAGTTTCAAAAAAGTTTTAATGTAAAATTGGCAAAATTTGGGCTTTTTTGTGGTTTTCTGATTTTAGTTTTACAAATAGCGAGCTTTCCAATGGTATAAGGCTTAACTGATTTAGTGCAGTGTGAATAAAATTATAATGTCTCGAATCGGCCCCATCTACGGCAAAAGCAATGCCTGATTCTGTTCGATTATTGGAATTAGAATATTATATTTTAGAAAATAATTTTGACAAGCCTTCCAATTCAGCAGATTATTTTACGGCAAAGTCAACGACAAAAAAGCTATGCACCCAAAAGCCGCCATTGTTATGCTGCTGCTCGTTTTGGCATTGTGCCGTTGCGGTGTCGGCGGTCCTGGAAGAAACTCCCGCAAAGACAAACCGGGATCAAGATCAATGGGCTTTACATTGCCTCCAGAGGTTGTAAAATCTCTAGGATACCTATATGTAGAATGAATCAAAAATCGGGACCGGGATTACGGTTTTTCAAAAAATCGGGATCGGGATTCCAAAAACTGAGATAATCCCGACCAATCCTGGCTGGGATCCCGGTGCCGGCTAACTCTTATTAAGTGAGGGTGGGATAATTAGAGAGAGGGTGGGATTATTAGTGAGGGTGGGATAATTAGAGAGGAGGCGGGATTATTACAGAGGGTGGGATTAAAAGAGCGATTACGGTAGTGATCAAAAAATCTGCAACCTCTAAAATATTCAACAATTGCAGCAGCAGACAACAATGCCGTTCATACCGCCGCCTTTGGACGACGCCGGCGCATTGGCACATGCGCGAAACGCCAACAACCAACTCACTTTCATTCCCGAAGACTTTGCAAACCACCAGACTTATGCTTTAAACAGCAGCGACTTCCCTTTCATTCCCGAGGACTTTGGACCGTCGAGGCCAATTGCACGCGTTCTGCCGCCGAATGTTTCTCCTCAGAATGCCAACATTGGGAGAAATAATGCCAGAAGTGCATTCCAACGCTATAACGGTGGTTTCAACAGAGGAAGTCAATGAAATAAAACGAAAAATCCATTAAAAAGGCGGAAACTTTCGAATTTGAACTTTTAGTGCCTATTTTAAAATCATATTAAATGCTTTTAGGCGGCACCTCCTCTTCGTCCACATTCGGCGCTTCCAATTCGAACACATCCGTGAAGGCGTCGAGATCAAATGAATTGAAAACGCAAAAGTTCTTACCAGGAGACTATGCTCTCTAAGGGGATGTGCCGTAAGCCCCAAACAGTTGCATAGGCACGGCAGACCAAACAGCACGGCACGGCACGGCATTGAGGAAAATGGACCGGCTTTTTATTTTGAATCTAACGCTTTTTTGGGGTTCGTTATGATTGGGAAATTTTATAATTTAAATCTGTTAAATTTTAACAAATTTTCTTCATTTTGTGTAACTTTCTTGTCTCACTAATGCTTCTTTTTTCTCTTGACATTGGCATAAATTCTGGCAAAAAATATTGTGAAATCGCTTGTTTTCTGTGCTGTGGCATTTTGGACTTGGGCCTGCGGGCACAGCAGGGGTGGGTTAAAGCAAAATATTTCGAAATATTTTTCTTTTCGATTTTCGAAATCGAAACGAAAGAAAAACTCGAAATCGAAAAACTGTTCAAAAGTGGAAAATAAAATATATCTTTTTAAAATTTATCCTTAAGTAATTCGACAGAATTAATATTAAAAAATAATTTTTTTGTTTAAAAATTGTTTTACTAGTATAAGGGCGAATATTTTAAAGTACCAAATAAGTGATACAGCTGCTGTTAAAAAAACTTTCAAATTTAAACGGTTTTATGGTGAAAAATTGACCCAAAAATTTTGTTTCGGGTGTTGTTAATTGGAAAAAATAATTTTTTGGTTTCGTTTCGTCAGAAAAAATATTGAGTTTCGCCCAGCTTGGTCGGGACCGGGCTGCAAAAAGTCCAGGCGGAAGGAACTAATGAAAAGCATTAAAATCAAGGGCAATTTGTTAACATTTTATGAAATTGCAAAAATTATATCAAAATTTTAAATTTTAATTAATTGGCAATAATTTTTCGGTAAAATATCATTCAAAGACATTATTATTCCCCGTTGGACAATTAACTGATCAATCAGTTAGCTTTTTCATTCTCAAAACATGAACATATATTACTACGTACTGATTTTGCGGCTCATATTCGTACATGAAATGTGCGAATGAAGTCGGGCGATCGGGAGACGACATGCTCAAATTCGGCTTGTGAAATTTTGTTGTCCCCGTCCAGGTCGGCCTCCTCGATGACCCGATCAACAATGAACTCCAGCTCATCCCGCTCGTGGTTCATCTCCTTCTTCGTGATGGCCACAATCATTGCGCGCAAATCGTCACGGCCCAGGAAGCCGTCCTCATCAAAATCTGACAAAAAGTGCCATTGACGACGACATTTCTTTTCTAGAATTGTTTGGGCAATCAAAATTTGACCTCTGTTTTGACCAGATTCAAATGCCAAACCCCCGAATTCGAACATTGGTGATCAAAAATTTTCAAATCAATTTTGGTCCTGAATCAAAAGCCCTAACAACAAACACACTTTCCTAAGACTTACTAAATAATTTTAAAATTTTGACAAAAAAATGACCCAAAAAGGGGGACAACAACACAAATGTTCACGTGCCGTAAATTTGGAACGCATATTTTAGCTTCAGTTGCAAGGGTGCCATTTCACTGAACACAGAAAACATGTCCAGGAAGTCATCGAAGCTCAGATTGCCCTGACGATCATCCGAGAACACCTTGAAAAAGTGGGGACATTTTACTCTGATCACTTTCCATGGTTTGACCTGACATATTCGCTCACGAAACGGATTCTCGCGCAGTTCCGGCATCTGACTGATCAGCTCCAGGCTCAGCTTGACCTACAGTAATACAAAGACAAAAAACCACCTTCAGATCACACAGTAATTAACCAAATGCTGACATCTGGTTATACATATGGACAAAGTAAAGATCAGACAAACCGAGCCCGGAATTTTCCGGTCCCGCTGTCCTGATCCGGGTGATTTTTGAAAAACCTGGACTAACCGGATTTTGATCAGGACCGGTTTGGATCTAATTCCGCTGAAAAAATACGGGTACCTAGGCCCGAATTTGACCCGTTCCGGGTCTGATAGAGTCCAGAAAATCCGGGGACCCGGGTCCGGATTTTTTCAAATCCGTATCTCTAAAACCCAAAGGTCCTTTCATCTATTCGATTAGTAACTCTGATCAGACCCAAAATCATTCTACCTTTCCCTGATCAAATAAAATTTCCCACATTAGAAAGTTTTGAGGCAGTCTTGCGACTGTACTTTTGAGTACCGTCTGCGCTTGTCCGCCATGCATGCTGGTGGGCACCAGCGTTGGGTCCAGCTGATGGTAGCGCTTGTACAGGCGCAAAATGTCCTTCCGCGTGAAGAAGGTGCAGTCCTGTGGTGGTGGAGGTGTGTGTACCGTACCCAACAAATACGGTAATGTAAACAAGAAAAAATTTTGAATTCCTGAATGCATTAATTCAAAAAGCGCGCGTCCGTCCAATTACCATCAGATGTAACAACAGTGTATTAATGCATTTTTAACCTTCTACAGTATCAGCGCTTCTACATACAGTACCTGATATTCGTCCAATTGCTGCGGGCTGAACGGTGCGCGACCCTTCCACAAATGGAGCTCGCCAATTTTGCTTCCCGTTGTGCCCATGGCGCCAAAATGCCAACAAATTTTACGCAAACTTAAAACTGTTGCCGCAAAACGTACGGAAAATGAGAATGGTCGGTATTATAATATTTTCGTTGCTCTCAAAGAATTAAAAAACACCAATGAAGAAGCAGAAAAGTTTCTTTAAATTTCCCCAATTTTTTCGGAAAACGCATTCAAAAAAATCATGATCCCGTGCTACCCTAGTTATGTATGCATTGGCCTGGTTTGCAGACCCATTTTCCTGTTGGGCACATAAAAACGGGGGGAGGGGGGAAAGTGTCGGTCGTCCCTCCATTTTTAGGTGCCGAACACAAGAAATGCCGGCGCTGAATCAGGAAAATTTATCTCTGCAACTTCTGACACCGAATAAATGAGTCCCATCATTTTCTGAATAATTACTAGGGCCGCTAATTATATGGACAAAAAATCTCTAAATATGGCCATAAAATATGGATGAAAAATTGCTAAATATGGACAAAAATTGCAAAATATGGACGAAATATGGATAAATTTTTTTCAAATATTGCAAAAATGGGCAAAATTCCCTAATTGAAGTAAAAAGAGAAATTAAAATTTTTATATGTAAATTAAAGGCATTTCAGAAATTTTTTTTGAAAATAAGCAGAATTTTAAAAATTTTATTTTTTGGTGGCAGAATTCTTAGTCGCGAAAAAGTCAATTTTTAGGGGTGCTTTTTTTGAAAGTTTTGAAGAAGTCGATCCTTAGGGGTGTATTTTTCGTTTTATTGCATTTTTGTTAAGGAATTTTTGAAAAATCACGAAATATGTAAAAAATATGGAAAATATGGATTATAAAATGGGCTCTTGAAGCTCCAACCAAAGTTAAAAACACTATTTATGTTATTTATACGCTGTTCCGAGTGCGCAAAAATAAATATGGATTTCCATATAATTAGCGGCCCTAATAATTACTTAAAAATGGGGGGGGGGGACAAAAAGTGGACGGACGGTGGACGACTGACTCTGATCGGAGGTGACCGGCCGATGGGCGGGCGATCTGGCGCTGCGTCATCCTCAGCAAGAATATTGATCAAAAATGCAACACCTGACGTCGACGACGACGATGTGATCGGAGTTTTATGTGAAAAGCAGCGAAATTCATTTCAATAATTAATATAAAATCATTTTTACCTTTTTCCGCCTTAATTAACCCCTAAAAAGCATCAGGGCCGCTGCGTCGACCTTTCGATTTTCGAGGAATTTTGATGTTTTCTTTTGTTTGGAATTTTGAAAATTGAAAAATTCAAAGAACGTTTTTTTTCTAAATAATTCATTGACAATTAATGTTTTGTATTCGTCATAATAATTTTTAGAGTCGTACAAAATTTGTAGAATTTTCATAAAATTTTGATCCAAAATTTGTGAGAAAATTTCGAAGCGAATTCATTCGTTAATATTTAAATATTAAGCCCCCCCCCCCCCCAAATAAAAAATTTGGCAAAATTTTGCAGTTTTTTGGACCAATTTTCTTAACAAATATCGTCAAAAATTTCTGATTTTTAGGAAAAAAAGTTCCCCAAATTCGCTGAAAACATCATATATGGGGTTTTTAAGGGTGCTGATTACGAATCTGACTAATATTTTTTAGATTTGACAACATCTAAAATTTTGAAAATATATAATTTTTGATTTTTTTTTTCACCATCATTCACCCAAAACTGCTTAAATAGGCTTGGGGTTCGTTAGGCTTAGGCCTAAGCCTAACGAACCCCTAATAGTAAGTCTCTAACCTTTGTTATTCTATCCGGCTTAGGAGTTAGTTTAAAAAAAAGTCGTTTTTTCCTTAATTTCAAAAATTTCAACCGTTTCAAAAACCTGGTTGGCGGGCTAAAAATGTTTGCTTGTTCCATCGTTTTTAACACCTAAGAAAACCTATAAAAGCGGTTTTGGGTGATTGATGTTGAAAAAAAAATCAAAATCATTGATTTTCAATTTCTTAGATGTTGTCAGATCTTAAAAATATTGTCAGATTCGTGATCAGCAGCCTTGAAAACCCCCATATACCTATGATGTTTTCAGCGAATTTGGGGAGGGGGTCGTATAACGGAAAAGTGCCCAAAAAGCAATTGCTTGCCAATTTTGAAGGCCCATAAATGTTGGCATTTTCGAGCAGGCAGCCGGTGGTTTTGTCTGTCATTGGCACGGACATCCGGAGAATGGGCCGCAACATTTTTATGAATGAATAATTAAAAACAAAATTAATTTTAATAATAATAAGCCAATCAATCAATCAATAAAGGCATTAGCCTCGCCCGCCCGCCGTTGGTTGGAGTAACGGTATAAAAAGGGAGTGAAGCAAAGCCATTCCATGCCATTCATTCAACAAATTGAATACCGCCAATTAAATCATTTCAAATTTGTCCTTTTATTATTTTTAAAAAACATTTCGGCCCCCTCCCAGTAAAAAAGCAATGCACCCAAAAGCCGCCATTGTTCTTCTGCTTGTTTTGGCATTGTGCCATTGTTGTGTCGGCGGACCGAAGCCCAACAAAGGCAAGGGAAAAGCATCATTAGCAGGTTCTAGCAAAGGCAAGGGAAAATCATCATCATCATCGACAGGCTTTTCAATTTCTTCTGAGGTTCGTTACAAAGCGATGGCCGTTCCCGTCACCGAGCATTAATGGTGTATCTTACTTGATCCGATTTGAAATTTTAGTGACGACAGATCGTCATCTTTTTTTAAACAAAACACACTCAATTTTGGCTACCGGTCCGAGTGTCGAATGGTCCGAGTGTCGAATAATACTAAAAATGTCCGAGTGTCGAAAGTCCCAGTGTCGAAAAGTCCGAGTGTCGAATAAACCAAATACAGTCTGAGTGTCGAATAGTACTAAAAATGTCCGAGTGTCGAAAAGTCTGAGTGTCGAATAATACTAAAAATGTCCGAGTGTCGAAAAGTCTGAGTGTCGAATAATACTAAAAATGTCCGAGTGTCGAAAAGTCTGAGTGTCGAATAATACTAAAAATGTCCGAGTGTCGAAAGTCCCAGTGTCGAATGGTCCGAGTGTCGAATAAACCAAATACAGTCTGAGTGTCGAATAGTACTAAAAATGTCCAAGTGTCGAAAAGTCTGAGTGTCGAATAATACTAAAAATGTCCGAGTGTCGAAAGTCCCAGTGTCGAATGGTCCGAGTGTCGAATAAACCAAATACAGTCTGAGTGTCGAATAGTACTAAAAATGTCCGAGTGTCGAATAAACCAAATACAGTCTGAGTGTCGAATAGTACTAAAAATGTCCGAGTGTCGAAAAGTCTGAGTGTCGAATAATACTAAAAATGTCCCAGTGTCGAATGGTCCGAGTGTCGAATAAACCAGAAAAGGTCCCAGTGCCGAAACGAATCCGAGATGTTCGAATTCGGGGTTCGACATTCGCAAAATCCGAGCTCGGATTCGTGTTCTACGCATATTTTAACTCTATTAAAATTTTAAACATCCAAATTTTTTTTTTTAATTTTCCGTCGGTTCCAATTCCATACCGTTACCCGAAAAATGCACACCTAAAGATGGTATTTCCCTAATGACTCACACCGCAAATATACTCGATCTCCCGTCTTCTTTTGAACAAAATCGGAATCCTAATTAAAAAACATAACACTAAATTTATTAGCACCTCACCAACCCATTCATACCAGGGTGCCTCGCACATTGTGGTGGCTTTCCGATCTCAAACTCCACTCGCTGTTGTCTCTACACCGGTTGTCAATAAATAGAAAAACAACAGTATGTACATAATATGTATGTACATAAATAAAAAGTAGAAAATTGATCCGATTTTCCTTTTTGCAGTGAAAAAATTAGAATTCGACACTCGGTCGGTATTTGTTCTATTCGACACTTAGACTTTTCGACACTCGGACATTTTTTGTTCTGTTCGACACTCGGATAGTATTTGAACTATTCGACACTCGACTTTTCGACACTCGGACCATTCGACACTCGGATCGGAAGCGCTCAATTTTACAACCAAAGAAAGAATGTGGGAATTTTCTATTTCTTCAGGCGCAAACATTTTTTAGAAAAAAAAACCCGGGCCCGGCTTTTTCAAATCTCCGATCTCCAACCTTTAATCAATCACAACAAATTGCAGACCGGTAATGCGTTTAAACGAGCTGAAGTGAGCTTGAAGCTGCAGTCATCCGACAACTGCAAGTTGACCAATCCCGGCAATCCCGGTCACGACAATCCCGGTTACTTGCGTGTGTCGGGTCTTAAAAAGGCCGAGGAAAAGCCCGCGACTGGAAAGACTACCACATACACAAAAAGGCAGTATCCGCTACAGGACGGCGTATCGAGGCCACCCACAGATCCATCGGGATGCACATGGCGCTGGTCGCAGTATTTTGTAAAAAAAACTGAATGACGGAGAGGAGGGGAGCCTCTGGGCATCGGATTCTGATCAAAAAATGTTTTCGGATTTTTTGATCGTCATCATTGTGTGTAGGTTTTTCTGTTCTGAAATGTTTTCTAGTTTTTGATCGTTATCAATATTTGTGATTATGCATAAATTATGTCAATAAACATTTGGTCATTGTTCGTTTCGACATTGAAATATTTTTAAATAGGTTAATATTAAATTCTGCAAGTTGGAGCAGGCACAGGGTGGCCATAAAATCTTATTTATCAGGTGTTTTCTTTTGGGAGTTTTTCAAAAATTTGGAAATTTTCACTAAACTCCCAAAATTTAAGAAATATTGGCCAATTTATTTTAGCTAGCATAAAATATAATTTTATTTTTAAATCCGTTCGTTATCTTTTAAAAATCTCAAGAGTGAAGGGATTTTGTAATTTCTGAAAAAAAAAATTAGAATGGTATCAAAACTTTTATTAGGAAACCACTTTGAACCGGTTCTGAACCGGTTCAAATTTTGAAAAACCATAGGGGGGACCCTTTTGGTCAACATTTTTAAAAAAATGTTTATTCTAAAAACTGGCTAAAAATATGTTATTTAATGCCCAGATTACGAATTCGTGAATAGAAACTAAAAATTGAGAATTTAAAACGGGTTTTGAAACTTGGGTTAGAGGTTCAGAAATAATCAAAATACATCTCAGAATCGTATTCTACGACCCGGTATACCCCTAGATAAGACCTTTTTATCGACTTTGGAACAAATTTTTTTTTAAGTCGGGGTAAAGGGAACGAGTTGGGCAAAAGGGAACGAGTTGGGCAAAAGGGAACGAGTTGGGCAAAAGGGAACGAGTTGGGCAAAAGGGAACGAGTTGGGCAAAAGGGAACGAGTTGGGCAAAAGGGAACGAGTTGGGTAAAGGGAACGAGTTGGGTAAAGGGAACGAGTTGGGCAAAAGGGAACGAGTTGGGCAAAAGGGAACGAGTTGGGCAAAAGGGAACGAGTTGGGCAAAAGGGAACGAGTTGGGCAAAAGGGAACGAGTTGGGCAAAAGGGAACGAGTTGGGTAAAAGGGAACGAGTTGGGCAAAAGGGAACGAGTTGGGCAAAAGGGAATGAGTTGGGCAAAAGGGAACGAGTTGGGCAAAAGGGAACGAGTTGGGCAAAAGGGAACGAGTTGGGCAAAAGGGAACGAGTTGGGTAAAAGGGAACGAGTTGGGCAAAAGGGAACGAGTTGGGCAAAAGGGAACGAGTTGGGCAAAAGGGAACGAGTTGGGCAAAAGGGAACGAGTTGGGTAAAAGGGAACGAGTTGGGCAAAAGGGAACGAGTTGGGCAAAAGGGAACGAGTTGGGTAAAGGGAACGAGTTGGGCAAAAGGGAACGAGTTGGGCAAAAGGGAACGAGTTGGGCAAAAGGGAACGAGTTGGGTAAAGGGAACGAGTTGGGCAAAAGGGAACGAGTTGGGTAAAACCCATCCGCCGTCAAAAACCCGTTTAAAGGTCGGCGGGCTAAAAAATGTTTGGTTCCATCGTTTTTAACACCTAAGAAAACCTTTGATGCTAAAAAAAAAAATCAAAATTCAATTTCTTAGATGTTGTCAGATCTTAAAAATATTGTCAGATTCGTGATCAGCAGCCTTGAAAACCCCCATATATGATGTTTTCAGCGAATTTAGGGAGGGGGTCGTATAACGGAAAAGTGCCCAAAAATCAATTGCTTGCCAATTTTGAAGGCCCATAAATGTTGGCATTTTTGAGCAGGCAGCCGGTGGTTTTGTCTGTCATTGGCACGGACATCCGGAGAATAGGCCGCAACATTTTTATGAATGAATAATTAAAAACAAAATTAATTTTAATAATAATAAGCCAATCAATCAATCAATACACGCATTAGCCTCGCCCACTTGCCGTTGTTTGGAGTAACGCTATAAAAGTGGAGTGAAGCAAAGCCATTCCATGCCATTCATTCAACAAATTGAATACCGCCAATTAAATCATTTCAAATTTGTCCATTTCATTTCGGCCCCATCTCTCAGCAAAAAGCAATGCACCCAAAAGCCGCCATTGTTCTTCTGCTTGTTTTGGCATTGTGCCATTGTTGTGTCGGCGCACCGAAGCCCAACAAAGGCAAGGGAAAAACTTCATTAGCAGACACACCCCGCCCCCCTCTAAAGATGGCGTCACCGAGCAATAAAATGCAATTTTTGGTGGATTTTACTTGACCCGATTTGAAATTTTAGTGACGACAGATCGCCAACTTTTTTTAAACAAAACACACTCAATTTTACACACCAAAAAAATGTGGGAATTTTCTATTTCTTCAGGCGCAAACATTTTTTAGGGAAAAAAACCCGGTCTGGCCGGCTTTTTTAAATCTCCAAACTTTTAATCAATCACAACAAATTGCAGGCCACTGATGGGTATAAGCAAGTTGAAATGAGCTTGAAGCAGCAGCCAGGCGACAACCACAAGTTGCCCATGAAGCCCGAGGGCGGATACAAGAGTATTAAGGCTCTTAATGTTTCATCCATCGAGTTTGCGTCTGGGGAGACTCGCAAAATCATGAGAGTGGAGAAAAAGGACGCACCGGGCGGATGTTGCTGGACGAAGTTTGACTTAAACGACTGAGTGAGGAGTATTCTGGGAACCGAATTCTGATCAAAAAATGTTTTCGGATTTTTTGATCGTCGTCATTGTAGGGTTTTTGATCGTTATCAATGTGTGTGATTTGCATAAGTTCTGTCAATATACACTTGGTCACTTTGTCACTGAAAACATACATGGTTTAAAAATAAACAATTGGCAAAACGTCCGCTTGATTACGGTATAAAAAAAATGAATTCAAGTAAATTGAATTTCGATTTTAAAAAGTCTAAAATTTAATGTAAATCGAAAAACTTAAAATGAATTGCTTTGGAAAGATGCTTACACCCCAGGGGCCTATTTCAATTCTCGTCGTATTTATGATTTATGATGTTATGATTTTACGACGTCATCATATGATGAGAATTTGTTTCAATTCTCGTCATACGAAGATCAAAGGCGCATCATATCATAGAATCATATGCCCCCCAAGGGGATTGATGTACCACGTCCAACACCCTACGAGGCCTACCAATTTAAATTTAAGAAATAAAAATTTAGTTTTAATTTTAATTAGTAAAATAAAGCCAAATCTTAGCTTTCGAAGGTGGCACGACACTTCGACAATGGACTCTTCGACAATGGACACTTCGACAACGACACTTCGACAACGACACTTCGACAATAAAATGTCGTTTTTAAAAATAATGGCCAACAAACGATCGTTCCAAAAAAATATGTGGTCAAAATTAAATTTCTGCCAAATGGTGCGAGATTGTTCGCAGATAACGAATTGGATCATCAGCACGTCTTTCAAATTCGGCGAATAATTGAAGATTGTTGTCTTGAGCAACATAAATGTTCTTCCTTTTAAGTCCTTTTCCCCGTATCCCATTAGCTGGGGAGTTTTCAAAATCGGCCATTATGTTTTCCCAACGGGAAAACTCTTTGATCATCCGCTTAACGAATTTGCTGAGAGCTCTAGGGCAGCGCCAATACTCAACATTCTCAATCATTGCAGAATCCTTCTCAAACGCATATTCATAGCCATCTCGGGAGAGTAACGATGCTCCTCGTCTTGATCTCACTTCGACGAACTGAAGTAATTCTCGGTTTTCCATTTCGTCACCTGATGAGTTGCTGTTAAGCGACTGTAATTCTCCTTCTTCTGATGACGAGTATTCTATCATTAACTAGACAGGGATAATTTTCAAATTTGAACAGCTTACATTAAGGAAACAAAATTGTTGGATTTATTAATCAAAAATTTTCAGTGTCATTAAATTGGAGATCGAATGAATGGAGTTCTCTTTCGCATAAATTATGTTATGATCGCCAGGTTCAACCATCTTTCGGAACAAAGAATAAGTGGGCCTCCATCCCAAATGCTCAGACATTCTTTGATGCATTTCTTCAGTTACTTATTTTATTTTTCATCGCTTGCGTATCTTCTTGTTCGCTCGCCCCTTGGCCAACTTTTGAACCCTAATTTGCATCTGTCAATAATATGCACATGTGAGAAGAAATGGAATGGAAAGAGCGAACTTTTTTTATTTTGAATATATGTGGATTTTAACAATCTTTTTTTAAAATTAATATTTAAGTATGTTGTACAAACATATTATAAGTTTGATCAGTTCATTAATCGTAAAATAATATTTTACCATAATTATATTGCTATTATATTATGTATTGTAGAATTCAAAAAAATTTTAAATTTTTTTTATGGCATTTCATTTTTTATTGTCTAAGTGTCGTTGTCGAAGTGTCGTTGTCGAAGTGTCTGTTGTCGAAGTGTCCATTGTCGAAATGTCATAGCACCGCTTTCGAATGATATATTTTTTTTGATAAATTATTTATGATTTTTTAAATAAACCACTATAAAAAACTAATATTTTTGAAGAAAATATTGCATTTTTAATGAAATTATAGGTTAATATTAGTGTTCGGCACGGTACGGTATTACCGCGGTATTTTTCGGTATTACCGATTCGGTACACCGACCGAGAAAATTTTTTGGGGTTTCGGTATTATTCGGTAACGAACGGTATTTTACCGAAATACCGATACCGAGTACCGAAAAAACCCCATTTGCCGAACACTAGTTAGGTAATATTAATGTGTTAGGGCACAGAGTGGCTATAATATCGCATTTATCAGGTTTTTCCTTTTGGGAGTTTTTCTAATTTTTCAAAAATTTGGAAATTTTCACTAAACTCCCAAAAAATTTAAGAAATATTGGCCAATTTATTTTTCGAAGCGAATTCATTCGTTAATATTTAAATTAAGCCCCTCCCAAATAAAAAATTGAGCTTTTGCAGTTTTTTGGACCAATTTTCTTAACAATATCGTCAAAAATATTTGATTTTTTTTTTGGAAAAAAGTAATGTTCATAGCCCAAAAATCAATTGCTTGCCAATTTTGATGGCCCATAAATGTTGGCATTTTTCGAGCTGGCAGCCGGAGGTTTTGTCAGTCATTAGCACGGACATCCGGAGAATGGGCCGCCATATTTTTATGAATAAATAAATAAAAACAAAATTATTTTTAATAATAATGCCACGCATTAGCCTCGCCCACTTGCCGTTGTTTGGAGTAACGATATAAAAAGGGAGTGAAGCAAAGCAATTCCATGCCATAAATTTCCCAATTAAATCCATCAAATTTGTCCATTTCATTTAATTAATTTTGAAAAAACATTTTGGCCCCATCTCCCAACAAAAAGCAATGCACACGAAAGAAGCAGTCATTGTTCTGCTGCTCGTTTTGGCATTGTGCCGTTGTTGTGTCGGCGGACCGAAGAGGTCCAGCAAAGACAAGGGAACACCATCATCATCGACAGGCAATTTATTTCCTGCTGAGGTAAAGTCTCTATTTTGCGGGTAAAAACTAGAGACCGGTAAAATCAAAATTGCGGGAACGGGAATTTCAAAAAGTTGCTTGACGGGATTCCCGCGCCCGCAAAAATCACGCCGGTTTTTTGCGGGATTCCCGCGCGGGAACGGGAAAAATTTTTAAAATTGTATTTTCCTAATTTTTCGGTATGCACTTTACAGTAACTCCCTGCTATATAAGTGGAGGGTCCGACGGTGCCGGCAAGCGCCGGCGGGGAAATTTTTTAGAATTTTAAAATTTTTGTTAAGAGCTCAAAAACTTCGAAAATTTTGCCGATTTCGAACTTTTTTTGCAGCCAAAATTTTAAAATTTTGGAAGCTTTTTAGTAGGATTGGTCACGGTCGGTTTTAAACCGCCGGGGGGTATCGGTTTTCGGTTTCGGTTTTTGGTCGACACCCGGTTAACCGAAAACCGAAATTTTTAATATTTGTTTCGTCCATCATAGATGCTCATCGAAGTCACCGAGCAATAAAATGCAATTTTTTTTTGGTGGATTCGACCCGATTTGAAAACTGACAGATCGCCAATTTTTTAAATATTTGCAAGCTTCAATAAATAGTAGAGCCCGGAATTTTGAAAAATCCTGGACCTGGATCTGGATCTTTGATGAGAGTAGCTCAGAATTAGCATTCATTTCGAAAATTTTAGAATTAGAGCGCGACTTCTTAGTCAATATAAATCCGTTAGCAATCACAAATTACAGCTCGCCAAAGCGTACAACGAAATTGCAAACAACAAGCAGCAGCAGCAGCAGCCAGTCGACAACGACAAGTTGCCCACTCCTGGCAATCCCGGTTACGCGGGTGTGCAAGGTGTTCAAAGTGTAACCCTCACGGACGCGTCAGGAAAGTCTGTCACATTCACAAAAGTGGAGCAACAGCAGCAACAGGAAGGTGCATCGATTTTGAACTTGTCATCCAACCAGTCTTCGGGCTCAAACCCAAAATGGATACGGCTGGGATGAAAAACTGAATGAGGCAGGAGTGAGGGACCTACACACCCCCTGGGGACCGGATTATGATCAATCAAAAAATGATTTTGGTTTTTTGATCATTGAAATTTTTAAAATGTTCTCTAAGCTAATAAATAAGTAAACTGAGCTTCAACTTTAAAAATATATTTATTGCGCATTTTTCCCCTTTTTCCTGTCGTTAATTGTCTTTAATTTTGTTGATATTTGTATAAATTCCCTGGCAAAATATTGTGAATTGATCAGCGCTTTACCGTAGATATTAAGGCGAATATTCAGGGTTTAATTCATTCCGAAAAATTGAGCGACTTTTGTAATTTTTGTTTCGTTTTTGAGAATCAAATTTTTTTTCAACCTAAAATTAGTTGATCGAATTTGGTCAGTTTTAGCACATTTTTTAGTCCCACTTTTTGGGGTTTAATTTTGAAAGCCAATATGAGTGATTTTTTCCATTTTTTAATAAGTGGACAACTGAGTCCCCAGTCAAAAGACACTTCAGTCCCGGGTCTGTATTAACATTATAAATTTATTTATCGCATATTTTTTTTCTGTCGCTAATTGTCTTTTAATTTTTTGACATTTGTATAAATCCCTTGGCAAAATATTGTGAAATCGAAAACTTGCTTGAGGCGGACGATAACAATTATTGTTCAGGAATTAATTGGTAAGAAATAATTTGTTCAAAATATGTAATTAATTACCTATACCCGCAATTATTGGCAAAAAAAAATGTCTCAACCGCCCCCCCCCAAAACGCCTATAAAAAAACACTTTCCGCAAAGGTTTTTCTAAAACGGTTTTTATTTTTGGCAAAAAAGGACCCAAATACATACAATTTAATCGTAAACACTGATCACACAAGAAAGGGTTACGGTATAAAAATGATTACTGTATACTCTGATCAGAAGAAGAAAGCGAATGATTGATCAATGATGAAATGTTGTTTAAGCCATGCCATGGATTGCTGATCCGATTGGTGATTTTGTTTGTTGTGTGTGGCACAGATCGTTCGTTGGGAAGAATTTGGAGCATTTTAAAATTATGGCGCAATTTGTTTGTGGCATTTTTGTTTTTAAAAATTTAAAAACGGCTTTTGAATGTCACTAAAAAAATTACTTTAAAAAATTTAAAAATTTTTCGAAAATTAGCCTGAGAATGAATGAATTTTTTTGTTGTAGACAAGAGTAAACCAGCAGAAATGAAGAATGAATGAATGACAAAATTGGAAGGATTTTTTGTGATATTGGGGCGGCAATATGTTGTGTTCTTTCTACCACGAATTTGCTAACAAAAATTAATTGATTGATTATTGATTGAGGGAGGCATACTGTGTAAATGTTCAACAGAAGCATTGGCTACAGTATCATTGACCCTTTTGGTGTAAGAGATTAGAGCTGGAGAAGAATGAGAAGCGGCGGCGATCGGTTCAGTGCCCACGGTTCAGTGCCGGACGGTTCAGTGCCCACGGTTCAGTGCCGCACGGTTCAGTGCCAGCACTTAAAAAGTCTATAACTGTTTTTAAACTCAACCAAATCAAACAATCAAGATGTCATTGGAAAGCTTTAAATGAGATGAATCATTTAAAAAATAAACCAAGCGGTTTAATTGGTTTAAAAAAGTTTAATGTGAAAAAACACGCAAAATCAAGGGGTTTTTAAAGTTTTATCAAAATAACTTTTTCACTAATTTTCTAATTGATTAACTTTGGCTTAACAATAGCTTTTAAAAGCTTAGAGCTTTCCAATGACATCTTGATTGTTTGATTTGGTTGAGTTTAAAAAAAGTTATAGCCTTTCAATCGCTGGCACTGAACCGTGCGGCACTGAACCGTGCGGCACTGAACCGTCCGGCACTGAACCGTGGGCACTGAACCGATGTGTACCGATGAGAAGGGCATATTGTGACGAAAACAAATCGGTGACAAAATTCAAATTTTAAGAAAGGTCCCCCAAATTTGCCAAAAACATCATATATGGGGTTTTCAAGGCTGCTGATCATATTTTTTTAAGATCTGACAACATCTAAAATTTTGAAAATCTAAGATTTTTTATTTTAAATTCTGTGTCTTCCCGTACACCAATCTGCACAAATTTGGCCGTTTACACTAGAGTGCGGCAAAATCAAATTTGCGGATCCTGTTGCAGGATTGGAATACAAAATTTTTTGCAGGATCGGATCCTGCAGGATTAATCCTGCAAATCCTGCAATCCTGCTAATTCTGCATTTAGAATTTGCAGGATCCTGCGCAGGATTGCAGGATTGAGTCAAAATTTTTCAAAAATCAATTTTGGATGTTTTTCCGTTTTATTGCATTTTTGTTAGGCAATTTTTGCGCAACGATTTTTAAGGGTGGTCGGCGGTGCCGATAGGCGCCGCCGAGAAAATTTTGAATTTTGACTAGATTGTTAGGAGATTTTCAACCAAAATTAAAAATCGGCCTTTTTTGATGTTTTTTTAGGAATGGGAGGGGTCGGCGGTGCCGATAGGCACCGCCGGAGAAAATTTTTGGGAATTTTAATGAATCTTGTTAAGAAAAGTGTAAAGTGCAAAACAATAGAGTCCCCTATGGTTTTTTTTAATTTCGGGGGGAAGGGCATGCCCCTCCCTGGCTACGTGCAGTGGGTCGGGGGTGAAAAAAATGTTATCAATAAAATTTTTTCATATAATTTCAGCAATGTCTTCAGTGGGAAAGCATAAAATATAATTAATTTTTTAAATCCATTTATCATCTTCAAACACCTTAAGAGTAATGGCGATTTGTAATTTGTGAAAAAAAAATTGTGGGTGTTCATCATGTTTGTCTTGATTTTACAAAATCAGAAATATTTTTATTATTTTTAGAAATTGTTTCCTCCGCTATAGATACTCACTGAAAGTTCTAAAAAATAATTTAGATGGTCGGGGGTTTGAACCCCAACCAAAACCTTTAGCACCCATAGCATTACCCACTACACCACAACATTATTGGATGTAAAATGGCATTATCCTTTACTAAATTTAATACTTGCAGGATCCGCAGTCAAATTTGCGGATCCTGTTGCAGGATTGGAATTCAAAATTGTTTGCAGGACCGGATCCTGCAGGATTAATCCTGCAATCCTGCTAATCCTGCAAAAGCCCAAAAAGTGCAGGATTGCGGACCGGATCCTGCAAAATCCTGCGCAGGATTCGGTCCTGCGCCGCACTCTAGTTTACACCGTAGTTTCTTGTATTACCACGCTCGTCACTACCGTATCCCTCCCGTTGGTACTTTCCCGTACCGTCCGATCTCTAGTTTTAACCAGCATTTGCACTGGTCCACAAATAAACAAGGCGGGTGAACTGCTCCAAAATGATCGATTATAATTTCTACCATTTTTCTTTATTATGTTTAAAAAGTTTCAACAGTTTTTTTTTGTCTTCAAATTACAAAAAAAAATCTATTAATTTTGTGTAATTCCGGTATAAAATTTAGGATTTTTCGTCAAAAAAGTAAGTCGAAAAAAAACTAAATTCCGGACCCAAAATATACGGAGAATTCGGTTTCGGACCCTGAAACCGAAAATTTGACTTTGTATAAACAGGAAATTTGAAGTTTCTTTTACACAAAATCTGGAAATTTCTCCAAATTAAATTTGATCAGAGCATTGGAAGAAGACAATAACAGCTTAAAGAAGTGATCGTGACTGATCACCACCAGCAGTAGAACAGAGACAATGTGATTAGAATAAAATAGGGTATAAAATTTGTGTGTGTATGTATGTATGTATGTAGGTAGATGATCAGTGATCACAATTAAAATTAACAAAAAACAAATATTTAAAAAAATTTGTGATAAAATAATAATACTATTGGCATTTTTTTGTTTTGTTTGAGATGGGCACAACGGGTTGATGCTGCTCTGTGTTTAATACATTAAGAAAAAGTGTTTGAAGAGATTTGTCGGAATCATCGAGAATTTGCTTGAGTTGTTGTTTGTTACGGGCGCTGGCTAGATTGAAAAACCCAAAAATATGTATGTATGTATACCGCTGTAAATTGCATAATGAATTTATTAATAATATTTGTGTCGGCGTATTATTTGAATAGAGGAGGTTAGTAAAATTCGAATACAAAAAATATTCGTTTTAAACTAAGTAAAATTGGAATTTTTTACAAAAATTCCAATTTTGTGAAGGTGGTATCTATTCATAATTATACTACTTTTTATGAAGGTATTCATACTTATACTAACTCCTCGTATTATGTATTTGAATATTTTCACGAAATAACCCTAATGATCAAATGATACCCCGACAGACATTTGTCATTTTCATATGTTTAAATTTTCCAAAACATTATTTTGCTACAATTCACAGCGTTGGCACGGACGGGGGGTGGGACATGGCATTAAACAAACAAAAAATAAAATGTTATGAGAAGAATTATGTGAAGGCGAGAGAATTGGTTGCATGTCTCTGTACGGCTTTGGGATATCGCAGCATCTTTGTCGATTGGAGAGCATTTTTGTGTGACGGGAGACAAAATTTTACCCGAAATCGGGACACATAAAGCGACAAGTTTTAAGAGATGAATGAATGAATGATCAGAATCATCGCACACTGATCAGTGATCACAAATGAGGTTGGGGGCTCATTGCCCCAGGCAAATGGCATGTTGCCAATTCAAACTTTTGGCACTAGAAAAACATCCAGAGAATATATTGTTGGCATCATGCCATGCCCGGCGCCTAAATTAGGTAGACAATGGTTATGCGAGACACCCAAAATGGCATTTTATTATTATTATTTGTTTGAGCTTCCAGCATTTTCCGGTGCCGTTGCCATCTGTTGGCCGCACTTGCGCACGGCGTTCAATGCCGCGTCGTTGTGCGCCACATGTTTCGTGTGGCCGCTTCCATGGCAAACCTGTGTGTGTGGTGTGGTGTGGTGGGTGGGTGGAATATCAGGAAAACGGGTTGAAAAAACAAAATTCAACAAAAAAAAAAATTGGTTAATCGGACCATCTCTCTAGCAGGTCCTCAAGAATCCTAAATCCAGGCTTAGCACCAAGACCCCCCGTGCTTGAACCGACCGGGTTCCACCCCCATTTTCTTACGATAGGTTTTGCGAAGCCAAGTGTGACCAGGGAAAAGCATTGCTCCTCGTTGGCGTCGTTACGCGTCTGTAAACATTGGAATTAAACAAAAATTGGTGGTAGCCAAAAATGTTTTTGGTGGGATTGTCCGCTCGCTATATGTACATGCCTTCGGGAAGTCGGAGTACACAACGGTGAAGTGGTACGTGCATGCCAACTTCTCCAGAAACTGTTTGGCCTCCATGACTGTGAATTTGTGTTGAATATTCGGCATTGAAAATGTGAGCCCAGATGCTGCCGAAGATGGGGCCGCCGGCATTATGGTTGGCGGCGGCGGTGGTGGCACCGGAAACATTGGCAAGGATGGCGGCACCATGGGAGACTGTGACATGTTCAAGCCGTTCACAGATAATTCGTTCAAATTGTTTGCAAGCATCCGGCTCATGATGTTTGAAGTTGTCGTCATGTTCAAACTGTTTGCACACAACATGTTCGAGCTGTTCGAGGACGTCAAATTCATATTGTTCGTAGGCAAACAGTTTGCAGCCATCATGTTCATGTTGTTTGCAGATGCCATGTTCATAATCGTCAAGTTTAAACTCGCCGCAGGCACAAAGCCTAAATGATTTCCAGGTGTGATAATGTTTGTAGACATCGGATGATTCAAGCTGTTCGCAGGTGCCATGTTCAAGCTGTTAGGCCTCAAGTTCATGTTATTGTTGTTCGTAGGTGTCGGGCTCAAGCTGTTCAGCTGTGTTGTTCGGGTTGTTGTGTTGCTGTCGTCAAGAAGCTGCTGCTGCTTTCCGGTGTTCAGCGTTTGCAAGGCAATGGCAAGCAGTTCACCATCGTCCTCATCAACAGCAGTGCCACCATCAGTTGTTGGTGCGTTGATCAGAGTCAGACCGCACTTGTCCACCTCCACGCTTGGCCATGCCAGGAACAGTGCGGCTGCGGCAGCCAGCCGCTTTGTCTCCTCTTCGCTCAGCATGCGCTGCGAGTCCTTGCTGAAATTCAGAACAGATTGATGTTCCTTTTTTAAAGGCATTCGGCCTACATCCCCGCAGGGGTATATGTAAATGCAACCCCTCAATCTATCCCCGAATGCGCGACCTAAACGGTCGTAGACGACGCTTCGGCCTCGTGCACAGCTCGGACTTCAGCGGCGCAATCGAGGCGGCTTCCGTTGCGCCAGGAGGCGGACACGCGCGCACAGTGTCGCTGAAGGTGACACGTCGGCGACGCGTGCTGTGCATGTTGTCGTCGTCGTCGTCTGGCAACGGGCTGCCCAGCTCGGACGGAGACGAACCCGAATTGTCGGCCGAGCAGAGCGCTGCAGGCCGATGCTGTCCGTCAACATCAGCATCATCACCACCACAATCATCCGCAGCACAACCATCTTCTTCCATCTGCTGATTGAGAAGGGAAAATAAAATGAAAAAAAACTGTTTCATTTTTTAAATGTTTTGGCATTATGCATTTTATTGTTTTTTTTTTTGGTCTTGATCAGAAAAATGAAGCCGCATCGATAGCATATTATTTTTGAAATATTATAATAGATAAATACGCCAAAGTTTAAATAATCAGTACATCCAGCGGCGGATTGACCCATTTTAAGCGATGATCGTCCGGCACACTGGTCGAACTTTGCATGCGCTCAATGTACTGCTTCTTCTTCGGCTGTTGTTCATCACCAAAGCATTGCTCGACGTCAGCAAACGTCTCCATGCCGGTCGGCATTTGTGCCAACTCCAAATTCTGGCCAACAGCAACCTCAGGGCATTTGGCCCACCCGTCTTCGTCCAATTCGGGCACAACAAATACGTCAATGATTGGCATTGGCACTTTTACGGGTGATGCTAAGGCACTACTATTGACGTTGTTCATGTTGTTGTTGATGTTCTCCGTGAATGCCGACTTCTTCAACAAGCTCTTCCCAGGCTGAGGCATCGGCTGAGAATGGAGACGAATTGTCCGAAAAATTTTTATTAAAAAATCCTCAAAAACGGCACCTTTACGTAGCCAATTTTGGCCAGCATCGCTTCGGCCGCTGCTCGTTTGGCCAACTTTTTGTTGGGCCCAGTGCCCGTCTCCAGTTCTTCGTCCATACATTGCACGGACACCGTGAACTCCTTGTGCCGATTTTGTCCATGCTCACTGTGTTTTGGGATCAATGAATCCTTTGTGATTTTGATCAAACCGATTGGCTTAGAGAAAGTCTGATCACTTAGTAGCGATGTGAATAATGATCAAGCGTGTCTAATTATTAGGCAAATCGTTTACATCAAAATCAATTTGGTCAAGGAATTTAATTGTTCCACTCGACCAATCAATAATGGAATTGTGTCCATTGCATCGGATCAGTTTATACAATTCTGATCTGATCGTTATGGACGGTTTAACAAACGCACCCAATCACTTGAAACACCGGGTCTCGCGCGCCGCGCACCTGCATCACCTGGATCAGTCGAGAAACCGGATTGACGCCTGACCCGTAGTTTGGGTCCATTTTCTGTAATATTCATCATTTGGAACACCGATCACACACAATACAATAGAATAATTACACTGTTGATTGATCATTTATTTTTTATTTTCACTTTGTCCTTGATGATTGTTTTCCGTTTTGTGCTGTGGATTTCTGTCTTTTGCGCTTCTCCCAATGAATTGGCCCTCCTCACTGCACCATTTGTTGGGCGTACAACGGAACTAAAAGAAAGAGAACATATTGTCTAATTAAAAAAAGAAGATCAATTTGAACCAATTATGATACTACTGATTAGAACGAGAAAATCGAGACTCTCGATCGAATCTCGATCGGTCCTCAGATCCTTGCTCAACAGAGACTTTGATGATCTATTAGCCAGCCCCCTGGAGCCAGATCGATCGGGATTTGTTTGTTGCTTTTTCGGCACATAAACACACGTGCCTGGCAAGCTGGATGGGGTCTAACTCGAGCAAATGCTTCACTTGGTCCAACAATTTTTGGCACGCCGCCTGTTTGGCCGCCTTCTTGCTAAGTCCTTGGCCGTTGGCCACAAATTCGCGTTGATTTTGGCCCGAATTGTTGCTGTGTTCAGCCGACGACGACGACAACGACATGGTCGTCGTCGATGACACTGATGTTGCGGACGAGGGACTGATCAGACGCACGGAGACCGAATACGTGCGATTGTGCGGCTCACCGAACTCAGCAACCATTTCAAACTCCACATTCTGTGCAAACAAATTGTTTAGAACCGGCAAAACTTTGTCATTTATATACCCCGAGGGTTTTCTTCTTTTTATTATTATTATGTAGAGCCCCTCATCTATGCGCCCCGAAGGTATTTGTGGAACCGGTAAACACCCTGAAGGGCTGTCTTTGCAATCAGTGTCAAAATACCCGCAGGGGACTTCCTTTCATTTTCAGACCATTCGTAGCTGCAGGGCACATTCGTGAATTTGGCTGACCACCGATTTGTATTTTTTGTGCGCTTTTTGTTGCGGTTTTGACGAAGACGTGTCCAACTGTTGATCAGCAGCGATTGGGCCAACCTTTACAACATTCTGATCATCCGTTGTGCAGCAATCCGCTGAAAAAAAACTTGAGAATTGTATTCGAACTTGAGCAAAATTCTAAACTACCGACCTTCAACGAGGAGCATTCCGTTCCGGTTCTCGCCCATCCGCTCTTCTTGGCATTCTTCCCCATCCAAAGTATCCAAAGTGTTGAGCCCGTCAAGTTCGCGCCGTTCAATGTCCTCACATGCTGGTGATGAAGCGACGGGCAATGTGGTTTCCAGACCAGGAACGCCATGTTGTGCATCTGCCGCCTTGGAGGACATCAACTTCATTTCTTCCTCCGCCTCATCCTGTCAAAGAAAAACCGATCAATCATTGATTGATCGAAAATCCATTGATTTCGATCAAACCCCGGTCTGCTCATGCAGATGCTGGTTACCCTCTCTCTGCCGCTTGAGCCCCTCCAACTCGGGCCGAAGATGTGCCAGTGCCAATGTCGCCGCCTTCTGTTTGGCCATCGTCAATGACGGGCCCAAGCCGACGTGCTCTGTGCCGTCCTTGCTCAATCGAACGATTACCTACAGCAGAAAAAAATGACAGGAACGATTACGGTAACTCGCGTGCGAATGGACACTGGGGGACGGTAGGTAAATATATCGGATAGACTTGATGCGGTTACGGTAAAACTGCAGGGCTAGTAAAGAGTGGGTTACGGTGCAAGTTTGGGACTTGAAATCGGGCGGTGCATTGCTGGCCGGTTCAGCGCCACATAATTTCCGGTGCTGAACCGTCCCGTTCCCGGAAATGGACGAATTTTAGGCTTCTTTGATCCCCCAGTTCCTCCGGCCGATCTCGAAACCGAAACCCTCACTTTATAGGCGGCATGACTCTGCGCATTTGGGTGTTGTGAAGCAAATGCGTTTGCGCATCCATTTGTTGTTGATGGTGGAGGTAATGATGGAAACGGAAGAAATGGATGGTGATGCTTAACAACACAAATTTTGGGATCAAATTATTGTTTGTAAAAATTGATCAACAAGCATTTTGCGTATTTTCTAAATATTCCTTCAGGCAAAATACTATTGTATATTTTTGATTTCAATTTTCTTGAGTTGCCGCCCCTGCAAAAAGGTTGGCGTCAAAGCCCACCATTTGCTGAGCAAAACATGGATGATGGCACATTGTTGCCGAAAGTGAATTTGACATCGCAACGGACGGGAATGGTGGCGGCGGTGGCGGCATCATAAATGCACTGGGCAAAAGTCCGGCACCGCTATTTGGCGCTTTCAATGGAGCCGCCGCCGATGCCGCAAGCATTGCTGGAGGCATACATTTCAAAGAGGACGAGCCGAAGGGCGGCGGAAGCCTTCAGGGAATTGATGTTATAACTCTGATCAGGCTTTTGTTGATCAGCTCATGTGACGCAAGGTGATCAGCTAATTTCCCAAGCTTGAATGACCGCAAAAGTCTTAGAAACATATCACACCCCAAACACAGCTTTCCACCAACACCACCACCTTGAAGTGAATGGTGCCAGTGCCGTTGGGGCGAGTTGCCGGTGCTGTTGTTGCGGCGGCGGATGCGCAAACATTGGCGGCGGCGGCGCCGACGACCCGTTGAGACAGTGCATCGCCGCAGGGTACAACGCTTGTGGCAAAAAACAGGCCAAAAATGAAGGGCTGAAGAAGTTCAAAAGTGGCATTCATCAGATAGTATATATAGTACGTACATTGAGAACAAGTGAATTTGAATTTGCAAAAATTTGCAATTCATTTTAAAATTCCGTAAAAAAATTGGCATTCTACCAATTTGGCATTTTGTTTTGTTTTCTAGCATATTTTCTAACGGGAGATTGGTTGGCGATGGTTTTTGTAGCGATTTTGGCACATTGTTAATCAGGCACTCTTCTCGGTAGTGGAGGCTGATGCCCAGCTGAGCCGCAACACTGTTCAGTAGGCAAATGGGACTTTTCTGGTCGTCTAAAATTGAACATTTTATTGTCAAATTTTTTTTTTGCAGATTGTCAAAATCTAATCACTCAATGATCGCCAGCGCCAGATTGTCATCTCGCAAATTTTAAGAAATTTGATTGAGATTCAAAAAAGAAAAACTGTGCGTGGAAGGTGATCAGATTTGATCACTCTGTGATCAGAAATCTTTTTCTTCCATTCTTGATGAAACCAGATTCGAAGTGTCATAACAACAATGCGATTCTCTAATCAATTTCAAACGCGCATCTGATCACTCCTTCCTTGATCATATAATAAATACTCCACATAAAGTATAATGGGAAACTTTCAGCTTCAATCGAGCTCCCGTAACAGCCCAATCTCAATCAAACCCAAATGCCCGAAATGATCATTGACATTCTCGAATCCGGTCATTCATTCAGTGATCGAATGATCAATCCCCATGATTTTGTGTCCTATCGTGATCTCAAAATTCCAGATTCCTCCGCTCTTTGCTGATCAGTGAGTGATCGAGCACACACAGGAGGTCGTATAGTACCCACCCCGTCTGATGCCAGATGGTCGTCTGGCACCACCGCCAAAGATGGCACCGCCGCCACCGCGCAGCAGCATTACGGGCACCGCAGGCGGACGCGCCAATTGGCACCGGTCAATGGCCGCCTGTGCAGCCGACTGTTGCGCCTTTTTGATGGACGCGCCGGTGCCCTCAAACTCCTGGCCCGGGCACAGCACCAATTTGACGGTGAAGTTCTTGCAGTGCGCCGGTCCGCTTTCGTCCAGCAGCACGTACTCATGTTTGAGCTGTAAAAAAGACAGAATGCCATAGATGAAGAATTGAAAAATTCTATAGAAACCATTTTGGGGTTAATTTTCAAAATTAAAAAAACAGTTTTTTGATCATTCGAAATTTTGGGTTCTTACAAATTCGATGAGGATCTTAACATGGCAGGGATGTAACCAAAAAATGGGGGGCAATTCCGCGCCGTTCTCGAAATGAATAATTTATTTCCTTCAACAACAAAAAAAGAAGAAAATTTTCCGTTCTCCCCCCGGCAAACAAAAATTGTAAAATCTGAAAATTTTTGGACAAATCTGAAAATTTTTGGACCAATTTCGGGTGATCCCCCTCTCCCCAAAAAATGTTTTTTCTGCTTACGTCCCTGAAAGCTATGCACAACCAGCATGTTTTTCTATCAAAACAATGTTCGATTTACCAATCAAAAAAAAAACTTTTTTTTTGAATTCCTTCCTGATCAGTGTTATTGAAATTTGTGAAACAAACTGACATGGTTTGCTCGAGCCAATTCCGCGAGTCGGCACATCGGCGTCTGTGTGTGTAAAATTTGTTCAGGAACAACGATCAACATTTTGTGATTCCCGAAGTTGGAAACCAACTTTTTTACAAGAAAACAACAAAATTGCATAGACCACCTTCTCCGAGCAGTCCTTCCTCTGCGCGTAGTTGTACCGAATTGTCGTCGTCGTCGCGCTGCTGTTGCCACTGCTACACATCGATGGTGGCTCGGCAACACCACCACCGCAATGTCCATGTACTGCTCGGCGACGATGGCTGCTGTTCGACTTGACGCGCTGTGCGCTACCACTCCGTCTCTGCGCTTGGTTGCTGCTGCTGCTGCTGCTGCAGTTCGACGACTTGGGTCCTGCCCGTTTTGGAGACATTCCACGGGTCGGACTTCGAGCAGCACTTTTCTGGCCGAAAATTGCTGCTGCAGTTGATGCTGAGCATGGTGGGGGCGGTGGTGATGAAATTGTGTTGCTAAAAAATTCTTAGAATGAACAATTTCTCAAGAAACAAAAATGTTGATTTTCCACAAATTCCCTCCTCCCCCCGCCCTCGCCAAATTATTCGAAAAATCGACGTCGGCCTTTTTCTGGGAAACCCAAAAAGGGCAGGGCTTGGAAAATTTTGAGTTTTTGAAGAATTTTTCAAACTCGGGTTCAAGGTTCGAAATGAGTCGAAATGGAGGTCAGATTCGGATTCTACGCCCCGGAATACCCCTAGTTTTATCGACTTTGAAAAAAAATTGTATTTTTTCAAAAACGGGGGCAACAAACTTAAATTACCCCAAACATCCAAACCTCAAAATTTTTTCTGCTTACGTGTCTGGTCCCGGCACAGCACACACCACTAATTGTAACAAAAAAAAATCACCTGAACAGCTTGACCACGTTGGATGATGGCGGTGGTTGTGCAAAAAATGTTGCTGCTGATGGCGATGGTAATGTTGATGAGATTTTGAGCAGATCAAAGCCATTGCTATTGCCCTTAAGCAGGGACTTAATTTTAGACAAAAAAATAATTATGTAGATTTTTAGCAATTTTTCCGTTTCGGATTTTCAATACGGTGGGATTTTCTCCGAATAACTCCCAAAAAATCTCCGGTCCGGATCCGCACACTAGTATTAAAAAAAAGGCGTGAACCCGGTAGAACTGGCGCAAAATTCTAAGAATTTCCACGTTTTAGATTTTCACTATCATTTTAGGCAATTTTATGTTTTTAGAAAAATCCAAAAAATGTCAGGAAAAATTTTGGAAGCATTTAAAACAACGTTCGAGGTCTAATTTTTGGTCATTTGCCCTTCAAATTCAACTATAAAAATTGCATGCACAAACCATGGCATTGGCCATCGGCACAGAACAACTTTGTTGAGTGATTTGATTGTTGTTGTTGTTGAACATCGAGAATGTGTCGTGTTTAGAGAAAGGCAAACAAACAAAATTTTTCCCGATATTTTCAGGTCGAGGCAACAATTTTTTGATTTTGATGAGTTTGACCAGTAAAATGATGTGTAAGTGTTGTGTGAGGAACCCGCAACTGTTGAGAAATGAGTGGTCGACGGACGACGACGGGACGCGCGGAGGCGCCCTCGACGGTAAAGCACAAATTTGAATTTCTGAAAAAACAACACACAAAACAGGCCATCGATGGCTCAGTGGTTAAAGCTGTCTCAGAACGAACAAAGTCCCGAGGTTTGCAAGAAATTTGTTGTTTTTTTAAGCAAAATTTATGAAAAAAACCCCAAAAATGTTGCTTTTGGGGCGCATTTTCGCATTTCTATAAAATGCAACAAAAATGGCTGAACTTCAGCGTTTGAGGATTTATTAGCTGCAATCAATCCTTAATCGCCTTAGCCTCACAGAAGAGAGAGAGCTAATCGGCTCTAATGGAAAATGTTGTGTTGGATTTCCTTTTTTTGAACATTTTTTATGCACTTACCCTTTTTTAAATATTGCACGCACGCACGCACGCACGCGCGCGCGTGTCCTCTGATGTGTCTGACTTTAACTGTCTTTTTCTCTACCCACCACATACATTCTTTTAATTTTTGTTTTCTCTAACCACAATGTTTTTGAGAATACTATTGAGCCGGACGCAAAAAATGGTTGAATTATTTTATCAATCGATCTGTTTTGACTAGGGTAGGACGGGACCGGTACCGGGACCGGGACGGGATTTCCCGGTTTTTTAAGGTCCCGGTCGGGACGGGACTTTTTAAAATCTGAAAGTCCCGGTCCCGGTTGAAAATCTTGGTCCCGGTCCCGGTTTTTCTGGTCCCGGGAAGTCCCGGTCCCGGTTTTTCTGGTCCCGGGAAGTCCCGGTCCCGGTTTTTACCAAAAGTCCCGGTCCCGTCCTACCCTAGTTTTGACTAAAGCTATCTAAAAGCAGAGTAGGGGTCAACTCCGTCCCGTCCCAACTCCGTCCCGTCCCAACTCCGTCCCGTCCCAACTCCGTCCCGTCCCAACTCCGTCCCGTCCCAACTCCGTCCCGTCCCAACTCCGTCCCGTCCCAACTCCGTCCCGTCCCAACTCCGTCCCGTCCCAACTCCGTCCCGTCCCAACTCCGTCCCGTCTCCGTCCCGTCCCAACTCCGTCCCGTCCCAACTCCGTCCCGTCCCAACTCCGTCCCGTCCCAACTCCGTCCCGTCCCAACTCCGTCCCGTCCCAACTCCGTCCCAGCCAACTCCGTCCCAGTTACAAAAAAGTAACGCCTCAGAAAAACAAAAATTTTCACAAAGATTTTTTCAAAGTTAAACAAATGAAGTAATGTAAACAAAATAAATAAATTCAAGTGTTCATTCGGTAATTGCCCGAAATTCCGCTAAGCCTTCAATAATCAAATGGGGATTGATCTGGTTTATTTGTAAGCCGCTCTAGCTTGGGGTTAGTTAGGCTTAGGCCTAAGCCACCCTAGGTTGGGGTTCGTTAGGCTTAGGCCTAAGCCAATCCGGCTTTGGAGTTACTTAGAAGTCGTTTTTTCCGTAATTTTCAAAAATTTCAACCCATTCAAAAACCGTTTTAAATTCTCATTTTTAATTTTATTGACGAATTCGTAGTCAGTGCATTAAATAACATATTCTATTTAAGAATAAAAACCCTTTTCAAAAATGTTGACCAAAAAGGTCCCCCCCCCCCTTATGCTTTTTCGAAATTTGAAAAATTTGAGTATCACTCTTTTGAATCTAAAATTTGTAGCTGGGACGGAGTTGGCCGGGACGGAGTTGGCCGGGACGGAGTTGGCTCGGGACGGAGTTGGCGGGACGGAGTTGGCGGGACGGAGTTGGCGGGACGGAGTTGGCGGGACGGAGTTGGCCCGTTTCGCTAAAAGCACTAGAGCGCGGCGGGAACGGAATTCCCGGTCCTGTTCCCGCACTTTTGCCGAGAGGGATTTTTTGCGGAAGCGGGAATCCCGTGCGCAATTCTAGTCCCGCACTTTTTAAAATTCCCGCTCCCGCAATTTTTATGGACCCGGACACTTCAGTGCACACTTCAGTGCCGCCGTTTCAGTAAATGCGACACTTCAGTGCCATGAATAAATAAAATAGAGTAGGTCGGAACCGGGATTCCGACCGGGACCGGCCGGGAAATTCCCGGTTTTAAGAATCCCGGTCCCGGTTTTTGAAAAATCGAAATCCCGGATACCGTCCCTTTCGGACCGGGACTACAAACCGGGAAAAAATACCTCAAAAATTGAAAAATTTGAAAATCGGCTTTTTGAAAATTTTTTTTTCCGCATTTTTTTCAATAAAAATGTTAAAAAATTGAACGAAAAATCGAACTATTTTTAAACGCAAAAAGCACCCCCCTAAAATCCAATGGGGAAAAATTGCTTAAGAAAAATGGGAAAATATGGATCATATGGCCCAGAGGCAAAACGGAACAAATTATATATCATTCGACTCCTTTCGGTCTGCAATGTAAAAATCCGAAAAAAAAAATTTGGGCAACCATTCCCTGAAGAGTTACAGACCCGGGACTGAAGTGTCTTTTGACTGGGGACTCAGTTGTCCACTGATTAAAAAAGGGGAAAAATCACTCATATAGGCTTTCAAAATTAGGTATTAGTTGATAGGAAATCAAAATTGAGAATTTAAAGCGGTTTTTGAACCGGTTTAAAAATTGAAATTAAGGAAAAAGCGATTTTTAAGTAAACCAAGGCCCGATAGGGGGAAAAGTTAGACAGTAGGTGGAAAATAGCAGCCAAAGTACCGCACACTCGACTACGGCGGCCAGTAGGTGGGGCGAGACTCCGGGCTCCGGAAGAAGTCCGCGCGTGACCCGGCAGGCGATCTCACGCGCGCCCGCTCCGCGGGTCCCCGCGCGCTCGCCCCCCAGTGGCGCTCGTCAGACTTCTTCCCCCGCCCTCCGTCTCGCCCCACTACTTGCTCCGTCATCGCATGCTCGCTGTTGGCGGGCCGTTACACGGCCTTTCATTTTATTTTATCCGGCTTTTTGTTACTAAAAATCGCTTTTTCCTTAATTTTCTCGTTTTTCCTTAATTTCAATTTTTTAAACCGGTTCAAAAACCGCTTTAAATTCTCAATTTTGATTTCCTATCAACTAATACCTAATTTTGAAAGCCTATATGAGTGATTTTTCCCCTTTTTTAATCAGTGGACAACTGAGTCCCCAGTCAAAAGACACTTCAGTCCCGGGTCTGTAACTCTTCAGGGAATGGTTGCCCAAAATTTTTTTTTTCGGATTTTTACATTGCAGACCGAAAGGAGTCGAATGATATATAATTTGTTCCGTCTTGCCTCTGGGCCATATGATCCATATTTACCGAAAAATGCAATAAAACCCAAAAATGTACCCCCTAAGAATCGACTTTTTTTTTGGCTTGCCCCCCCCCCGAAATTTTTTTCTGGGTACGCCCCTGCCCCTAACTATAAGGATGGGATTTGCGAGCAACAAATGATGTTTGGTTCAGCCATGTGCACGGTTGCCCGTAACCGCGGTTAACCGTCGCATCCGTTTCGATTTTTCGAACTCTGGGACAGACGGTTACGGTTATGAAAATTGGTAACCGTACACATGCCTGGTTTGGTTGTAGTGAAGGGGGACACCAATTTTCCGCCTATGGTGCCAAAATTAAGGGTTGATTGGGTTAGACGTTTAGAACTTGACGTTTGGGCCCTCCCCCCCAAATTGTTTTAGATTTTTCCGATTAGACAATTTGTCACAAAATCGACGACAAATTAAAAACCAAAGCAAAATTTTCTCAATTTTCAGTCTGAATGAATGCAATGGCTGCTGCAAATGTTCAGCCGGATAGAATGGCGGCAACAACTTACTAATTGAACAACTAATTAACTAATTGAATTGAATAGATTATCACCGACCCGGGCCCCCCCCCCCCCCGTTTCCCCCGGGGGTACGTCACGTGCGACTGAGAAAAATCCAAATGTGTCCAATTTTTGGTGGCTTTAACGCTTCAACGAATCTGGGCATGGGCTACGGTGGCTTTAACGTTTCAACGAATCCGGTCTCGGGGTTTTGAGGCGCGTTGGCTTCGAGTCAATACTAAACGACACCTTTTACAGTTGTAAATGAAAAAGTCACAAATAATTTTAATATATTATTATATTATCGTCGTAATCTTAAAAATTCTAAAAATCCCCCCCCCCCCGCCCACACAAAATCTAAGGCAGATAGGACTTGGACACTGTCTCGGGGTAGACCACAAAAAAGAAAAGAAAAACCCAAAATTTGTCACCGAAATTAGCTAAAAGATTGTTTTTTAAACAATTCATATTAAAGACGCAAAAGAAAATATTTATTTTTAAAGAATTTAAAAACAATGTGCTCTCCTCCTCTGTTTTGTTGTTGCCCTCCCATTTTCCGATGTCCAATTTTGCGATTGTGCCCAAAGTACGCGCGTCGTTGGGCAGTCCGGTCCGGTCCGTCCATTCCCCCCAACTTTGGATGGTTTTTGTTTGCATTACAATCGATTTTGTTTGTTTATTGATGGACAAAAACGACGCCGAGGAGTTCGGCCGGCCGGCAACTGTCCATGGACGAAACCCAACTAGTTCACATTTGCCCAACTTTTTTGAACTTTTTGCATTATACCTAATTTTTTTTCTAGCGAACAAAATCAAATATTTTTGGTATCATTCGAAAGCAAACACTCAGTAGAAGCTATTAGCAAGCAAAAGCTAACCGATTAGCCAAATGCCAAAAAAGTTGGGCAAAGTTGAACGAGTTGGGTTTTTCCCACTGTCCATGTGCCAAAAACATTTCCTTTAATGCCGCCCCGGGGTAAATGCGTTTAAACAAAAATGTTTTAGCACTTCTCGGGACTCTTGAGTCAGTTTCAACGTTGTGTTAAGTTTCCTGCATTTGCCAACAACAACAAAAAAGGGTTTATTTCGATGCGGTTCTCGCGCGATCAGTTGGACATGCTGGAGCACAAATATTTGGTACATCAATACCTGGCGTAAGGACCGAATCCAAACCGGGACAATAACTGGCTTAAAACTTAACCGATCAGACATTCTAAAACCATTCAAAAGCTTTTGTCAAGATGAAGTCTATTATTAAGCTAAAGCTTAGCGATTGGCCAAGTCTAAAAAAGTTATGGCCAAAATCACCAAAATCGGGATTTGAAACTTTTTTAAGTTTCTGGCCAAAACTTTTTTGAGACTTGTTCAATCGAAAAGCTTTAGCTTAATAAAGACTTCATTTAGAAAGTCTGAATCCGTTGAGTTTAAAGTTAGTTATTGTCCCGGTCTGGATTCGGTTCAGTAGCCCAATACCTTAGCATTCCCGAGCGTGCGGAGCTGGCCTATGAGATTGGCGCGGTCGAGTGGCATGTTAAGGTTGGTCATATGAGTCCTGCCGCCGGATTGAGCGTGGCAGAACAAAATCACTTTGTCAACATGCCTAATCAGTAGGGCTACGATTTATATGTACAAAAAATCTCGAAATATGGCCATAAAATATGGATTAGGCAAAATATGGACCAAATATGGGGCAAAATATGGATGAAATATGGATAAAAAAATTTTTATATGCCAATTAAAGGCATTTCCAAGAAAATTTTTCAAAAAAACAGAATTTAAAATTTTCATTTCTTTGGTGGCAGAATTTTTTTGTCGCGAAAAGGTCAATTTTTAGGGGTGCATTTTTTGAAAAGTCGATTCTCAGGAGTGTATTTTTCGTTTTTATTGCATTTTTGTTAAGGAATTTTTGAAAAATGGCAAAATATGGATAAAAATATGGAATATGGATAATCGCAAAATATGGATTATAAAATGGGCTCTAGAAGATTCAACCAAAGATAAAAACACTATTTATGGTATTTAAAAGCCGTTTCAAGTTTGCAGAAAAATATGGATTTCCATATAAATCGGAGCCCTAATAATCAGCCAAAATGCGAGTAATAATAATTCCAATTTTTAAGAATTTTGCCATTTTTTACAAAGTCAAAAATGACCAATTAGAAAACATTTGGCCATTTGTTAGATGTGGTTCCAAAATCGACGGGCAAAAGATAGACGCAGAGCCAAAGAAGCCGCGCAGCTGTTATTCCAACAACATAATGTATGAATTTATGCCAAATTTTAAAATATTTTTAACTAACACAATTTGATAAGAAAGTGATTTCGTCAAATGGAAAAGAACATTAAATGTGCATTTTAAATCCAAAAGGCTGCAACTGACGTACCTGAACAGTCCGTTGCTGCGGCGCCTTCTGCTGCTGCGGCGGCTGTTTGTGCCGCAAAAAGTGCCAATCATTGTGGCAAGGGTTGGCTTATCGGTTTTAGGGTTCCAACCGGTTACCAGAAAATTATGGGAAATTTCCAAGAAAAATTAACCCCCCAGGCAAGGGTTGGGTTATCGGTTTTAGGGTTCCAACCGGTTACCAGAAAATTATGGGAAATTTCCAAGAAAAATTAACCCCCCAGGCAAGGGTTGGGTTATCGGTTTTAGGGTTCCCATCCGCCGGTTACCAGAAATTATGGGAAATTTCCAAGAAAATCCATTAACCCCCCAGGCAAGGGTTGGGTTATCGGTTTTAGGGTTCCAACCGGTTACCAGAAAATTACGGGAAATTTCCAAGAAAAATTAACCCCCCAGGCAAGGGTTGAGTTATCGGTTTTAGGGTTCCAACCGGTTACCAGAAAATTATGGGAAATTTCCAAGAAAAATTAACCCCCCAGGCAAGGGTTGGGTTATCGGTTTTAGGGTTCCAACCAGTTACCAGAAAATTACGGGAAATTTCCAAGAAAATCCATTAACCCCCCAGGCAAGGGTTGAGTTATCGGTTTGTTCCAACCGGTTACCAGAAAATTATCGGAAATTTCCGATCCGTTAACCCCCCAGGCATGGGTTGGGTTACGGTTTTAGGGTCCCCATCCTCCGGTTACCAGAAATTATGGCAAATTTCCGAAAAAATCCGTTAACCCCCCAGGCAAGGGCCGTCGTCGTGCAGTGACTGCTCGCACCAAAACCACTCGACGGGCAGCCGGCGGCAAGCGCAAAAGCCGTCGTGGCATTTTGCGGACGAAAGCGGTGGCCGCCGCTGCCGACAAATGAACTTTTAGAGGGTATTTAATGGAATTTAATGTTTAAAACTTTTGAATTTAACTATCAGCTGAGATGCACAGACAATGGATAACAACGACTGAAACTGATCAATGAAAAGAACATTTTTATTTTTAAATACCGTAACTATATTTCAATCATCATTTATTCACAATTTTAAACAACATCAATACACACATAAAAGTAGGGTAGCGGTGGATTTTCCCCCAATTCCCGGTCCTATCCTACCCTAAAAGTTTGCTTAGATTATGTGCCAGCAAAAATTGCACAATTCATTAAGATTTTTAAAATGAACAATAAAGGCTTTGGCCAAAACCGCTGCCCGAGAATTAGACAAATAAACACAATGCCAGACAAATGCACTAATAACATCGACAAATATATTTCTTGCAAATACAAAAAATGCAGCATTTATATTTTTTATCCACTATAAATAAGTATTTGCAAATTATCGCCGGCACACTTTCATCTATTCATTTTTGGAGTCCATTTGGGCTGCCCAGTCTCCAATCACTTCGGGTAGAATTTTCGGCCCGTTTTCGCGCAGTCTAAAAAATAACATTTTTATTACAAATTCAAAGATATATTGGCTATTCTCAACCCGAACTAAACACAACGTCAACATAAAATTTAAATTTGTCGATTTTTTATTCTCAAATCACCGAGCAACAGCTGGCAAGGCTGGAACTGCACTGCCGTGTAAATGTTCCCGTAGCGTTCCATCTGCTTCACCAACTTTTTCGCTCCGTACAAATCCACAAATCGGAACGGACCGCCCCAAAAGGACGGGAAGCCGAGGCCGAACACGCTGGCCACATCGCCGTCCGACTTAAAATGGTTATTCATTATTTGCACAAACAAAACCCCATGGGGGCAAATGGAACTTGGCATTATATAGTAAATGGGGGGGGGGGGGGTGAAAACAAATTTCCAAAATCATTTATAATAATTATTTATTTATTTAAATACAAATTATTTTGTTTTCCCCACCGGCGATGTGATGATGCCCTCCTCCAAACAAATCAGTGCCTCGTTGACAAACCGTGACACCACTCGGATTTGCTGATCTTCAACGGACGAAGCGCCCTCCGATGGGGTCAGCTGATAGCGTGCCAAAATCTCCTGGGCCTTCACGTTCGGCACCTTCTTGGACTTCTTGCTGCCCTCCGTTGAATAGGTGTAAATGCCTGGAAAGAAAAAATGATGTTAAATTTAAAAAAACTTTTTGCACACCTGCCCCGGACTTCTTGCCCTTGAAACCGGCCCTGGTCAGTTCGGCGAGCAGTTCGGGAGAGCCTCCTTGAACTCTGGGGCCAAGCGCTTTGCTCAAGAAAGCGGCCACATGGTCCCCGACGTCGAGTCCAACCTGAGTTTTTAATTTGTAATTAGGGGAGGTGGGCTTGGAGGAATTTTGTTTAAATTTTAACTACCTCATCAGCCAGGGTCGCCATGCCCACAGGGAAGCCAAATTGGGTGGTGATTTTGTCGACTTGTTGTGGCGATACGCCTTCTTGGAACAGGCGAACCACTTCGTTGAGCATCGGGGCAAGACAGCGTACCACGAAGAAGCCGGGCCCATCCTAAAAGATGCTTTTTTAAACTAAAAAACTTTTGTTTTCGGAAAAAAACTTTGAAAAAATTGATCTACAAAATCGATTTAACTCTCTCTCTACCTTAACAACAACGATCAATTTCTTTTGGTCCAGCCCGAGCTTTGCTGCCACGGCAAGCGCCTCTTTGGACGTCTTCTCGGAAACAATTATTTCCAACAGTTGCATTTTGTCGACCGGAGAAAACTTTAGAGGGGCAAGAAAAGGAAAATATTTTAGACTATTTATAAATTAATTTCTTTTTTTGTTTGTTTTGCAAATAAAAAATTGAAACGGACTTCAGAGTTAAAAAGCTCATTTTGACCCTCATGAACTGATCAGGCCAATTTTAATCACTTCATCCTTAGTCCGTCGTCAACCGGTCTTGAACCAAACAATGTTTTTAGAGAAAACAAAGCAACAACCACTGCGCTACAAACACAGTGGAAGTGCGCTCGAGGACATTGCTTCAATCAGATGATACAAAAATAATTCCCATTGCCCAGCAAAGCCACAATAAACATTTATTTTTGATTAAATGGAAGACCAAAACTCACGTAATGCATGCCGATGACCCGCTCGGGCCGTTGTGCCGCCGATGCAATGTCGCGAATTGGCAGTGCCGAAGTGTTGGTTGCAATTACGCAGTGGTTGGGCACAACTTGTTCAAGCTGTACAAAAAAATGTTGTTTAAAACAAATTAAATAAAAACAATCTCTAAAGTCATTCATTCATTGCCTTTTGGATGATTTTGTGCTTCAATCCAACGTCCTCGAACACCGCCTCGACCACAACATCGACCTCGCGCAGCTTTTCATAATCGTTCACCACCTGTGAATTGGGGTTAAGCAATGAAGCATATTCCATGGTTACATTATTTTTTATTCTTACCGGTTTCAGCTTGGTTAGAAAGACGGCATGTTCTGCAGCCGTGAACTTCTTGCGCTTCAGCTGCCCCTCCATTTGGGTAGTAATCTGCTTAAGTCCGCGATCGAGCGCTGCCTGGCTTGTGTCCACGAGAATCTGACGTGGAGGAACGGTTGTATTATCAGAATTAGAAATATTGGAGCGTTGAGCATGTTAATCAAAATCACCACTATTGATTCAACAAAAAACTTTTTTCAAGTTTTGAATGTGCCAAATCAATTCCCGTACCGTTTCAATGCCCTTGTCAATGCTGACGTTCGCAATGCCAGCGCCCATCAGACCCGCGCCAATGACAGCCATTCGTCTGAAGTCATTCATTTAGATCAACCAAAATGTTAGGCCCAGATCATCCGAGATTGATCAACGATCACACTGACCAACCAAACATTAACCCGATTAGTGAACCGATCGTTGATCACTGATCCATACCCCGGCTCATTCATCAACAACTTCGAACTTACTCCGTTTTGCGCGCCTCGCCGTATTTGTTCTTCTTGCACTCAGTTTGCCCTGAAGCAACAACAGCATACAATAAATACGGAAGCAATCGCTAATTACGGTACCTTTGAACAGGCCGATGAGCGCCTGCGATTCTGTTGTTTGAGTGAGGTTGCCAAATTCCTGCAAACAATGTTAGAATTTTTTGCTGTTTTGCTTATTGAAAATGAATTAAAAAGCATATAAAACCCAAAAAATTAGCCAAAATTTCAACAAAAAAAAATCCCCCAAAAATGTACCCTCGTCTCCTCTTCGTAGCCCTCCTGCATTCCATCCACCAGTCCGGTGCGGATCACGTCCAGAATGCGCAACGGTGCCGGGTAGTTGCCGTGCGTTTGCTTCATCACCTTGCCCCGTGCCATCCGCATCACCACCTGTGATTAATGTGGATTATGAAACAACAAACGGTTCTTTTTCGGTGCCAAAGTTTGCCAAAATTGGTAACTTTAATTTCGGTGTTCAAAAAGACGCTAAAATTTTAGCAACGACAAAAGAAATAACAACAAAAAAAAACAATTTTGTTTGGTTAAACATTTAAATTTTCAATGTTTGATGTGCGCACATACCGCGTCCAGCAACGGCTTTCGGGTCAACAACGCGTTCTGCACCCGTTCCAGCAGCGGTCGCTCGCGATTCACCTTCAGCGTGCCGGCAGCAAGCTGTTCACAGGTCGAGATGGCAACCTAAAAGCAAAGTGAGTGGTTTATATTGTTGTTGTTGGTTCTTTGGTATAAAAATTGTGCAAATTAATGACGACAAATATTTATTATTTTTGTTGGATAGGCACGGCGGGTAAGATGTTCGGGTTTATCATCCACCACCACCAACCAGTTCACAACACAAACCTCTTCCAAATAGCGATGCGTTCCGCTGATCGGGTCCGTCAGTCCGGGTCCCAATGGCTAAAAAATTGACTTAAAATTTGCTGCAAAACGAAGAAGAAAAAAAAGAAGAAGCGTGGACAGGCAAATGTTGGCATTGGCACTCACTTGTACGAGCTGGTCAACAAAGCCCATCTTCTTCGCCTTGTCCGGTCGAATGATTTTGCCTGAAAATGAGGGGGATTGTTGGTGTATTTTTTGACGGAACAAAATCAGGATCAGCAATTTTACCCACCCGTCAGCATCATGTCGAGCGCGTTCTGCAATGAGATAAGCTTGGGCAACCGCTGGGTGCCGCCGGCGCCTGGCAACAGGCCGAGCATCACCTCCGGCAGTGCAAACTGCGTCTTCGACGAGTTGACCGCAATGCGGTAATGGCACGCCAGTGCCATCTCCAGCCCGCCGCCCATGCAAGAGCCAGAGATGGCGGCAACAATCTAAAATTTTTTGAGTCAGGTGATGATCAGTGGCACATTTTGATTAATTGCATCGGCCGACACTGATCAGAGTGATCAAAATGTGTTCAATCAGTTTGATCACAAATACAAACAGTTGGCAACCCTGAGCAGGGCCAAATCTAATCGGTGTGGATCAGCAGAATCAAATGGACATGCAAACTCGCAAACAACAACAAAAAAATTACTAAAAATTTAATTTTTTTTCATCAAAAATCTATCAAAACCTTACTTACCCCAATGATTTCTTAAAATTTTTTTTTGCAAATTGTGCCAAAAAAAACTCACCGGCTTTTTGCTGCCCTCCATACGATCGAAATGGACTTTCGCATCGCGTGAGATGCGCGCCGCTGCGTCGGCCGTGTTGCAGCGCGACAGCATGCCAATGTCCGCTCCCGCCACAAAACTCTGCAAAAAACATTTTTTTTTTGACAAAAATGTTGGGAAATTTTTTTTTTTTTCGGTTTTTGTCCGTACGTTCGGCTTGTTAGACATCAGCACAACGCCGCGCACCGACGAGTTCTGTTCGATGGCAGCAAACGCTTTGCGGAGGTCCTCCGACACCGCCTCGTTGAGTGTGTTTTCCTTGAATTTGAACATTTCCAAATTTGAGAATTAAAAAACAATTTTTGTAATACTTTCATAGAACACAAAACTCAACTTCCATTTCGAACCTTAGCCAGAATTTTTGAACAAAAAAAAAAATCAATTTTAACAAAGTGGTTGGACCTTACTATATAACGTCATGATTTTGCTTACCAAAAGGGGGAGGGGAACTATCCAAACTAGAGACCGGAAACTTGGACCCAAAACCCAAAACCCAAAAATTTTTTGGGCATTTTTTGGGTTTTGGTTTTTTTTGGGTTTTGCGACCATCTGACCCAAAACCCAAAACCCAAAAATTTTTTGGCCATTTTTTGGGTTTTGGGTTTTTTTGGGTTGACAAAACCCAAAATTTTGTACAAAACCCAAAAAATTTTAGAAAACATAATAAAATGCCCAAATTTCCTATTTTTTTTTTAAATTTTTTATAAAAGTTTTATTCAACACATTTTTCTGACCAGTAATCATAAATCCATGAATAATATTAATATCAGGGTAGCCACATGTCAAACCCAAAATCAGGAATACCGGCTGAAAAATCAGAAAAAAATGAGGAATATTTTTTAGGTGTGTGAATATAATGAATTTAATACCAAAACTTTTTTATTGTAAAGAAAATTGTGTAAAATTTCGATAATTTACCGATTTTTTGAATTTTCAGAAATCCAATTTCTTTTTGCAAATTCTGCTTTACTGGGGGGGGTGGCGGTCGGCGGTGCCGATAGGCGCCGCCGAGAAAATTTTGGATTTTTGTCTCAATTTGTTAAGGGATTTGCAACCAAAATTTTAAAATTCCGGCACTTTTTTTGAATTTTTAGGAATGGGAGAGGTCAGCCGGCGCATGTGTTGATTTTTTCAAAAATACTTATGTTTGCGTCATTTTAATTTTAAAAAATTTGAAAATTTATTTTAAAATTTATTAATGGGGGGGGGGAAGCGTATGTGAGCAGAGGAAAAATGATAAACAAGTGCTCGTACTAAAGAAGGTTCGAACCCAACACATTACGTAAAAGTCACCTAAAAGGCAAACCACTAAGCCATCAATTAGTTATAAAGATTCTTGTAAAAAAGATTGGAAAAACACTAAATGATGCGATCTTTAGGGGTGTAAATTCAATTGGGCAACACCCAAAACTTTTGTACAAAAAAGGGCATGGACCCAAAACCCAAAACCCAAAAATTTTTTGGTCATTTTTTGGGTTTTGGTTTTTTTTGGGTTTTGCGACCATCTGACCCAAAACCCAAAACCCAAAAATTTTTTGGTCCAATTTTTTGTACAAAAAACCCAAAAAATTTTTGGGTTTTGGGTTTTGGGTCCGGACTCTAATCCAAACAAATACCAAAATTTATGAATTTCTTGTCGTTGCTTAACAAAAAACCAAAAACAAGCACTTGACGAAAGATTATCAGTAGGTCTGCGCCTAATTAAAATTTAATTGAACCTGAAGTGTCCGAATTTCAAAAAGGTTAATACCTTCACGTCGGGGACGTCAATTTTGAGCACCGCAATGCCTTGACCCTTCAGTGACCAGGTCACAGCGTCTGCAATTTTAAATATTTAAGGAACAATTTTTTCGAAAAAAAAACAATGGTTGATGTTCTTTCAAATTTCGTCCAACACAAAACTCAAAATTTTTTTTTTAGAAATTGTGTTGGTTCCGCTCCGGACTAAAGAAGCCGGAGCTGTATTTCAACGTTTCGCAAAAATAACTTTACAAAAAAAATTTTTTGTTTACGATAAAGAAAAACCTTTGCGGCCCGCTGTTTTCACAACGGTATTCTCTGTGAATTTGCCGGGTTCAGCGTCAATTTTGGGCTTTGAGGGCTCAATTTTGCATGCCGGACTCTGTGCCGCCGTGGACGGCGATGGCGGTGCCGTACTTTGCATCGCCAATTGGCTTAGGACGGCGGGAGAAATTCCTGAAATTTGCAAAAAACTTTATTTTACAAAGAATTTGCTATACTAAATCGTATTTTTCACTGGATTAGTGGAATTTTCTGAAATTACCCGATCCCTAAACATGAAATTTTATAGAATTTTTGGAGAACTGATCAGCCGAAGTTTTGTAGATTTCTGAGGTTCAATTTCAAACCAAAAAGCCATTTAAGCAACAAAATCAAGCAGTATAGGGCTCAACACTTCCCAATCGGTGAATTTCCCTCTTAAAATTTGGACGCTTTGGTAACTTACGGATATTTCTAAGCAACAATGTTGTGTTACAGAGTCTGGGCAACATCTGACGAATAATTAGCACTATTATTGACCGATTAAATATCAATTTGTCTTCTTAATATGTAATTTAAAAAAATGAAATGAATGTTTACGAATAAAACAGCAGCGAAAAGAGAGTACAAAGTACGCATTTGTCGTCGACCCCCCGCCGACCCTTTTTCCTTATCCCACACACTCTGGCTGTCCTCCGTTCCCTCTCCTCCTACTCATTCATTAGCCAGCAAATCAATGCACATTCATTCATCCCATGGATGTGGTGAAGTACTGACTGACCATGGACGGTAAAAAAGAAAAAAAAGGAAGCGAATTAATATTTGAACAAATTGTTGGTAATAATAAATCTTTGGCGTTCTGTCAGTAAAAAATAAATTACAATGGAAGGTCGAATTGTCCGAAGGGCGAAAGTTTTATAACTTTCTCCAACCTAAACCGATTAGGTCGAACATAATATTAGAGTTATCATTAAGTTAAAGCTAAGTGATTGGACAATGTTTAAAAAGTTATGGCAAAAACTCCAAAAATGGCCATTTTTGGAGGTTTTCTGGCCAAAACTTTTTTCATAATTATCAGCTCGCTTAGTTTTTGCTTATTAATTGCACTCATCGAGAGCTTTCATTTGGTATAATGTTCGACCTAATGGGTTTAGGTTGTAGAAAGTTATAAAGCATTCGGCACTCAAACCCTTTTCGAGGCGCCGAGTACGAATGGACGCTTCATTTCATGAACGGCAAAACAACAAAAAAAAGCGAATAATGTTTGAACTAGAGTTGGCGGACCGGGATTTTGGGGAAAAACTGGACCTGGATTGACCGGGCCGTGAAAGCCCGGATCGGGATTCCAAAAACCGGGATAATCCCGACCGATCCCGGTTGGGATCCCGATCCCGTCCAGCTAGGGTTGGACGGGACCGGTTCCGGGACTGGATTTCCAGCGTTTTTCAGGTCCCGGTCCCGGTCGGGATTTTTTGAAACTAAAAGCCCGGTCCCACACCTCTAATGATTACATAATCGAGTGACAGATATAGCCCTTTGAAATTTCCATCCAACAAATCGCTAAATTGTGTCAATAAAAAAATAGATCGCAGTCTTTATTGAAGATGCCATGGTATTTTTATGATTGCGTTTCCTATTTTTTTTAATATTAATTTTAGGAGTTGTAATGTCTGATATTAAGTAGGTCGATGGTTTCTCTTTTTTGCGTGTTAGGTTCGAACCCGCTTGAGTGCAAGCACTTATTTATTGGTTTCCCCTCTACTCAAATAGGCATCCCCTCATTAATAAGATTTTTAAAATAAATATTCTAATATTTTTTAATTAATGCGCGCAAAAAAAAAGAATGAAATAAATTCATCACGTCTTTGAATTTTTGCTTCAATTTTCTTAACAAAGGCCAATTTTTGTAAAAATTTCTCCGGCGGCGCCTGTCGGCACCGCCGGACATCCCCTCCACTCTTCCGTAAACCAGTTTACTCTGATATTCCGAAGCAAAATTCATAATTTTGCTAAAATTTTGATGAAATTTCTTTAACAAAATTGATTCGAAAATTTCAAAAATTGTTCTCGGCGGCGCCTATCGGCACCGCCGACCCCAACTTTCCCTAAAAGTAAAGCAGAATCTCAAAAAAAAGAATGATGATGACAATGACGTTGATGATCAAGAAGATCAACCACCTATGCCAAATCTTGCAAAAAACGGACATAGGATAGAGAACATTAATTAATGGAATCGTGTCGATAAATAGCATTTTGAGTTATTCTTCAGTAAAAAATTATGACGCGCACTTCGATACGCTTAACTTCCTTTATATACGGCGGATCCTTCTTAAATTTTCACCATCCCTTGAGAACAAAATAAGGAATCTTTTTAACATTGAAAAAATTAGCATACACATTGAATTCATGAGTTATAGTCAAAAAGGTTTAAATTCTTCACACCTAATTTTTTCAAAATTCTCCAAATTCCACCAAATTTTGGTTGGGGTAAGAAGGGAGGCACGTCTGCAAAATTTGGTAACGAAATATAAGCATAAGCCTGTGTTACAAGCTTACGAAAACCGAAAGAAAATTCAATGGTGGGGATATAATGTCTGACCACACGCTGTCTGCCACTCGGTTTTTTCGTTGTTTAAACCAGGCATGGACACGGTTATGAATTTCCTTAACCGTAACCGCCCGTCCTCAAACACTTAGAAACGTTAACCGTCCGTAACCGCCCGTCTTAAAAATCTCATAACCGTTAACCGCCCGTAACCGTGACCTTTTGAATTCCATAACCGTTAACCGCGGGTAACCGCGGTTACGGGTAACCGTGTCCATGCCTGGTTTAAACAATGAATTTATCGAAACGATTTGTCTGTATTTATGTAATATCTCTAACCACAGGCACTAATTATTACAAACAATTCTAGAACTGGACCGTCCAGCTACGCGACCGGCGAGACGCGACTGGCCAGACGCGATTGACCCCTACTCGTCCAGCTCTAGAATTGTTTGTAATAATAATTCTTTGGCGTTCTGTCATAGAGCTATTAAAAAATCACCGAGTCATGCAAATTTTGTCCGCAAAATTTCCTATGAATAAAAATTAGAGACCGGCCAGAAGGGTCGGTCGGTACTTTTCGGTAAAGTACCGAAAAAGTACCGGTACCGAAAAGTACCGAAAAAAATTGTCGGTACTTTTTCGGTTTTCGGTACCAAAATTTTTTAACAAAAACTCGTTTATTTTGGAAATTTTAGCTTTATCAAATGTTTATAAATCAGTTTGGAAAGCTTGAGTTTCAAGAAAATCAGCAGTTCGGCCTGTTTCTGTTCTGTGGCAGGATTTTTAAATTTTTGGCTTAGTTTGAAGGGGAGTCGGCGGTGCCGATAGGCGCCGCCGAGAAAATTTTGCATTCTTATGAAATTTGTCAAGAAAAATAGCCCAAAAATGCATCGTGGAAGACAAAAAAAAAGATTAAAAAAACATAAAAAATCAAATAAGATTTCAAAAAAATTTTCCGGACATTTTTGAAATCCAGATTCCGAGTCTTGACTTGAGACTTTTTCCAAAAAAATTTAATTTTAGGTCGTCGTCAAGAGGAAAAAATGAAAATTCTTACGATTTATTAAGAAAACTTGTCCAATTTCGATAAATAAATGGTGAAAAAAGTAATTCTGTAAATCTTAGAAGTTTTGAATCGGTTAAAATTTTTAAAAATTAATTTGCTAGTAACTTTCTTCAAAAGAAAATGAGAAATTCCTCAACAGGGCATACAATAAAAAGGATAAAAAGAAAGTTGACTCGAGTACTCGAACCTCAAACAATAGGGTTTTTCGTTCCCAATTTAACCACTGAGCCACATGATATTATGAAGAAAGGTTGAAAAATTCAAATATATTATCAATTTTTCCATGCGGTACGTTTTTCGGTACTCAAATTTTGTTCGGTCGGTACCTTCGGTTCTCAGATTTTTTTCGGTCGGTACTTTTCGGTAAAGTACCGGTACAGAAAACCATCGGTACTTTCCGAAAAGGTTCGGTCGGTACTTTTAGGGAAAGTACCGATGCCTGAGTACCGAAAAGTACCGAAAAAGCATCGGTACTTTCCCGTACCGTCCGATCTCTAATAAAAATAGCGGGGGAAGGGAGGATTATCCTTTTGTATTTGGGTACACAAAATTATTTGGCATAAAATTATAGTAGAGTGAGCGGCTAAAGTCTAGGATTAGGGAATTTGCCGGAGGACTAAAATGCCTAGGCTTTTACAGCGGGTTACTAAAATCTAAATTCACTTTTTCTGAAAAATGTGATCTCGCCATAGTCCCCTAAAATTTCAAAAAACCGTTCTTTTGTCCACCCCCAAACAAAATTAAATAATAATAAAAAGCAAATTCATTATCAAGCCAAATATGTCTTTTTGTCGTCCATTTGATCAACGATTCTTCAACTCCTTATACGCGCGCGTGCTGAGTTTACAGCGAGTCCGTCTACGGCGGGGCGGCGGGCGCATAATGCTCCGCCGTAACATAATGCTCCGCCTTACGAGCGAGATCGAACAAGACTAAAGTTGTTATATCGGCAGATAAAAATAATTTATTCGACGAGCTAATTTTTTTGCATTATTCAAAGTAACTAATGAGTATAAATAAGTTTGGAGCCGGGGGAGAGGGGTCTCCTGTCAAACTGGGGAACGGGGATACCGGGGACGGACAACCCGGGGATCCCCGTTTTCGGGATGGGCAAAATTTTTTAAAGGTTGCATTTAAAATTCATTCCCTCCGCCATAACTTACGCGTTCCAACCGCGCTGATCTCCGAGGGGATGTTGTTGTTTTCGCTGAAGTGATTACACATCCGTTCAAGTTGCGTGAAAAACATGTCGTGAGTGTGCGGAGGGTATGGAGGGTCCGCCAAATTAAGGCCAAACGATCGCGAAACTCGAAAGGCGCCTGCAACTACTGAAATATATGTATTAGGAGGGTTACCGGTCCGAATCCCCGCAAAGCCAAAAAAGGTCCCAAATCCCCCCACAGCAAAACAGCCCAAATTCCCCCACAGCCAAAAATGGTTCGAATCCCCCCACAGCCAAAAATGTCCGAATCCTCCCGGCCCGAATCCCCCCACAGCCAAAAATGGTTCGAATCCCCCCACTAAACTCACAATTACGGAGGTGCACCAAATAGTACTCGCTCGAAACATTCGCGATGATGGTGTGAAGGCGGGTATTTCCTCTCAGCAAATGTTGAAGCTTAAGTTCAAAAAGATTAGATATGTTCTATGCAAAATTCTGAGGATTTACTTTTTCTCGCAAAACCATTTAGCCAAGAGTTTTCGACACGAAAAGAAAAATAATAAAGAATTGAAAAACTCTCAATGGCAGATGGTCGGACACAAGCCGGGATCGGGGCCAGCATGTTGCACCGGGACCGGGATTTCGCTTTTTCAAAAAGCGGAAAAAACCGGGACTGGCAATCAATTACGGACAATTAGAGCTCAGTTGGCATTTTGACTGTTTTTTTGCCTAGTTGGCTTTTTGTCCGATCGCATTTTAACCGTCTTGGCCTTTCGTTCTGACATGGAATTCAAGGGTGCCCGAAATTAAGATATTTAAAGAAATCAAAAAATTTTCCCGACGGCACACCGCCAACACCCCCCCCCCACTCTCCCACCACAAGTAAAGCAGAATCAAATCTCAAAAAATTACTTTTTGAAATTTCTTTCACCCAAGAGCTCTCATCGTTTAACTTTTTTTCTCAGTTTTTTGTGCCGATAAACATGGCAAAATGTTATTTTGTTATTTCTCACCGCATCGACAAGAGGATCCCCAGGGTACGCGGCCATTAAAATTGTCGAAGCGCAAAAGTCGTGCAAATTTTGTCCGCAAAATTTCCTATGATAGCTGGGGACGGGGGGATTATGCTTTTGTATTTGGGTACACAAAATTAATTTTAAAAATGCAAAAATTGAATCTATTTATGTAACAACAATTGACTCGGTTTGATTGGGTTTGCTGTGCCTGGGGGGGGGTGGACAATATTTGAATATTTTTGGGGATACACACTCACATAATATGTAACAACAAACAATTTGCTGTGCCCGGAGACATAAAGCCACCCAAATTTTGGGGGGGGGGGGGGTTGCTGATCAGAGACCGGCCGGCCGGCCAAGAACCAATTCATCAGCATCGGATTAAATCCTAATCTCGACGAGGACCCCCAAGTCTTGATGAAAAGCCCTCAAAAAGGTCGATGGAATCCCGGGAAAATTCAGAAGATTTTTTTTGGGGGGGGGATCCCGACCACCGTCCGGTCTCTATTTGCTGATGGAAAATGGTATGTGTGTGATAATGCGAACGGTAACGAATAACGACAGATGAAGCTGCTCTACACGAATACATAATATAAACCCCACAGGGATGTGGACAAAACCGTCTATTTGAACATTTATGGCTTGATCAGACCATGAAAGCTGTGTTTTGGGGTATCAAATTCAAAAAATCGTTTTTTTTTTGAGAAAAATTAAATGTTCTTTTTTGACTTTTTTAGCACACAACGACCCAATTTAAGGACATAAAATCATAAACCAACAAAAGGGTTGAAAGAGCGGGCGCTTGACCCTTTAGTGAAGTTATACAACACACCCATCACAAATCGCAATGACATTGATCCACACCCTTTTAACGTATGTTGCCATTCCTCTCCCCCCCCCCGTCTCATTCTTCCCCCCGCCCTCTTGCTACAGTAGCAAAGGTCGATTCACTCCCATTGGCAGTGGGACAGCCAGGCCAATCCCCCCCCCCCCCCCCCCCACAATAATGGCGATTTTATCTTTCTGGAGGAATTGAATGTGAATGAAAGCCTTTTTCTAGAAAAGGTTAAGGTGTGAATTTGTTGATGTTAGCCACCACCAGTCAAAGAGAGTAAAAATGGGGGAAAGGGAAAGATGGGGGCACAGAGACAGAGAGTTAAACAAAAATTGTTCGTTCTCAAATAATAAAAAGTATTTTTTTAAAAAAAATTTTGTTCAATTTTAATCTGATCTGCTCAGAGCAGGCTGTTTAAGTTTGATAGTCAAAATACATATGGCGTTGAGGTCCAAAAATATGGCACAATTTCAAATGTTTCAATATTTCTGACTCATTTTTAGCTTTTTGAACAAGTCTGGGCGAGAAAGGATCTAATTGTTTAAAAACAGCGCACTCCAGCATATGAAAAAAATTCAAACTTTTAATGAATTTGCACGAAACCCAAAATTTCCCGATACTCGAGACCGAGACCCAAAAAACTCCGAGACTTTTCTCGAGTCGATTCTCGAGACCGAGGATCTTCCTGTGCAAGAGCTTATACATACATTTTTTCCAATATAGTGCTAAGTTTTCTTAGCCCAATCAATTTTACATTAGCTTTACGACCAAAAAGCTAACAGACTTCGAAGTCAATGATGACAAAAATGCTACAAGTATTCGTGCATTCCCGAATATCCAACAGAAATTATTTTTTTCTTTTAAAATTTAAATTAAAGTTATTCGATAAAATGGAAATTAAAAAATTTACCATAATATTTCTCCATTAAAATTCTAAAATTTTCACTGCTAAGCTGAATGTGCTGCTCCATTTTCATTAGAATTTTGGCCTTATTTGTTAGTTTTTTTTTGTTTGAATAATGGCAAAACAATCAAAAACGGAGCAAAATTTTATAAAATATTGTGAGTAAAAAGTAAAACGAACGAACAATGAATTAAACTTTGTATCAACCAGTGTGTGAATCAACAAGAATTGAGTGAGTCGTGCAAATTTTGTCCGCAAAACTTCCTATGAATAAAAAATAGCTGGGGACGGGGGGATTATGCTTTTGTATTTGGGTACACAAAATTAATTTAAAAAATGCAAAAATTGAATCTATTTGTGTAACAACAATTGACTTGGTTTAATTGGGTTTGCTGTGCCTGGGGGGGGGATGGACAATATTTGAATTTTTTGGGGCTACACATTCACATAATATGTAACAACAAAACAAATTTGCTGTGCCCGGAGACAAAAATCCACCCAATTTTGGGGAGGGGGGGGGGGGTTGCTGATCAGAGACCGGCCGGCCGGCCAAGAACCAATTCATCAGCATCGGGATCACGGCTAAATCCTGATCTCGACGATGACCCCCCAGTCTTGATGAAAATCCCCCAAAAATAGTCGATGGAATCCCGGGAAAATTCAGAAGATTTTTTTGGGGGGGGGGATCCCGACCACCGTCCGGTCTCTATTTGCTGATGGAAAATGGTATGTATTGTATGTGTGTGATGATGCGAAACGGTAACGAATAACGAAAGATGAAGCTGCTCTACACGAATACATAATATAAAACCCCGCAGGGATGTGGACAAAACCGTCTATTGACCAATTATGGCTTGATCAGACCATGAAAGCTGTGTTTTGGGGTATCGAATTCAAAAGATCGTTTTTTTTGAGAAAATTAGAGTTTCTTTACAACGAAAATTCAAAGGCTAACACCTAGTTTTTGGCATAAAAATTAGAGTTGAGCGGCTAAATTCTAGGATTAGGGAATTTGCCGGTGCCGGGAGGTACAAAAATGCCCTGGCTTTTACAGCGGACCACTAAAATCTAAATTTCTGTTTTCTGAAAAATGTGCTCTCGCGATAGGACTCCTAAAATTTCAAAAACCGCAATTTTGTCCACCCCTAAGCAAAATTAAATAATAATAATAAAAAAAGAAGCAATTTCGTCAGTCATCAAGCCAAATATGTCGACTTTTTGTTAATCAACGATTCTTCAACTCTTTATACGCGCGCGCGCTGTAGCGTCCCAAGAAGCAGCCCGCCAGCAGCAGCACCAGCAGACCAATGCCAAGCCAGGTGAGAATGCTGGTCCGTTGCGGGTGGTTGAGCAACACGGCGTACGCCTATTGAATTAAATGTACAAAAATGAACACTTTTTTTTTTAAATTTTCAACAATTAAAAATGCCTTTTCATTTTTTATATTTGTCGAGAGTTTTGCTTTTCAAGACGAGAGCCCGGACCGATCGAGAGCTCGTCGAGATTCTCGATCGGCCCTCAAGTTGGGCGAGTTTTTTTCAAGACCTTATTGACTCAACTTTCTTAATTCAGAAATCATTCCCGGGCCAGAGATCAACATTGTAAATAATTAAATCACTAAGTATCTGATCGGGGGAATCCATCGCGCATTTTGTCTCTAATTTGGAAGACATTTCAATGGATGGCACACGTACCTCGGACCACGTGTCCGGCAATGCCATCCGGTACTCGTCATGTGCCACCTGCCACAATTTGTTCCGCTCCGTCAGCTTTGTACGGCACGAGGTGGACAAATGCACTTGGCTGTTCCGTGCCGCGTCCACCAGGCACATGATAACTGAAAAAAATTGTTCAAAACATTTCAATATCAAAGTGAATTTTTGAAGCATTTAAAAAACATTATATTGAAATTGAAAAGAAATACAATTTAATAATTTTGATGCAAAATTAAAACGGAATAATTTTTATTAAAAAAATATTTTTAAATTTTAAAAAAATGTTACTTCGGCTCTGCCCGGGCGGCACTTCCCGGCACACACGTTGTATGTCTACACTGCACGCCTCGTGCAGTCCCGGATCAAGATGAATGTCAATCAACGATTCTTGCGTTCGCCGAGCCAACTGAACATAAAATATAAAATAAATTTGTGCTAAAAAGTGATCTGAGTGAGCCAATCGGATAATGATCAGACCAGCAGTAGAGAAAGGAGTGCCAATCAATCAACACAAATAAAAACCAAACCAATTGATAAGGCTCTAATTTTTTCCTGATCACTTTTCATCATGTGATTGATGACGATAGGTAATTAATTATAATTGAGCACCGTACCTGTTGCGCACAATCCCGATCCGGAATCTGATTGGCATAGAAATCGGCCTTCAGGCACTCCAGCACCGTGTCGTAGTTGCCGCCGCGGGCAATGATCGCGTTGGCACAATGCTTGTTGATTGTTCGACGGCACGCCTTGTACAGCGCGGGGTCCAGCTGTATGTCGAACTCGCTTTCCAGGATTAGCTTAGACAGCTTAAAAATGGGAGCAGAGTAGCAATTATTACACGAATTAAAACCCTCAAAACTTCGATTTAATTTTTAAAACAACAAAAACTTATTGCTAAAAATAAAGATGTTCAAAGTTTAAAAATTTTCCGGATTAACTGATCAAAATTAGCGCAAAAGTATCAGAGATCAGACAATTGAGATTTTAACAGAGACCGACCTGGACCTGGATCCAGGCCTGGATTTTTCCTGGATCCAGAGTCCAGGTCCAGTGGAGCTTCCACGACCCTGGATTTTTCCTGGATTTTTGTCCAGGAAATCAGGTCCAGACACCTACCCAAAATCCAGGTCCAGAATCCAGGCCAGGATTTTTCAAAATGTCGGTCTCTAGATTTCATATTAGGAATTTGATACAGATTTGATCAAAATTTGGTCTTGTCCAAAAGGTCCAATCATCAGACCGATCGAGATTTGATCGGACAAAGAATCTCGGCACGTACAAGATTTATTAGATCGAGAATCTCGCAAAAACGTCGGTAAATTTTGCCGATTGAGAACCCTCAAAAAATCTCGAGGGTCCGTGCTCTAACTTTTAGTGAGTGATTGAACAAAAAAACACTGCGCAACAACACAATTCTCTCTACCTCGTCCTTGCATCCCATCGACAGATGCATGCCGCCTCCGGTGAATTTGGCAAATTGTGTCCGCAGGCATGTGGCGATGATTGGCCCAAGTTGTTGTTGTGTGTATTGCGGGTTGTTGATCTTCTTGTAGTCGTCGGCACAACTTTAATTAAAAAGAAGAGAATTTAATTTATTTAACATAATTAAATTCAAATAAATTATATTATAAATGCAACAAAAAATGCCGACTATTGTTCGGCCTCCTTCTGGCACGACTCCAGCAGGGACGGGTTGAGTCGGTCGTCCTTCACTCGCTCCAGCATACGCTCCTTCACCACCTTAGCAAATAACCAGTTAAGAGTGCCATAATTTTGAGAAAAAAAGATTAGTTTCGTGGACAAGCAAGATCAGAGTTCTTGCTAAACCCCCCCCCCCCCCCCCCCCGTTTTAGGCAAATTAAAAGGTTCTAAAACATTTTAAAAGAAATGGTGCTAAAAATAAAATAAATGCAACTCACTTTAAGACAGCCCTTCTGAAGGAGGCGCACAATTTTGGTGTTCTGAAAAAAATAAATCAATTTAATTATATTTATTTTAAATATTTTAATCAAGGTTGCTCCCGACCCTTCGGGAGTAGGAAACCCAGGGGTCGGGGGCATCAGGCGTAGGGGACAGGGTTGCAGCAGGTCGAGAAAAATGTCGTGTCAGGTACCGGTCAAGGTTTCGGCTCATGGCTTTCGGTTAACTCGCTGCCTGCAACCCTGGTCGGGGGCAGCAAAGTCGGGGATCGGGGTTCCTCGGGGACAGCGTGTCGGGGGGTGAGGCCCAATGGCGTCAGGGTCGGGAATCAACGCTAATTTGCTTTAGAATGCTTTGCGGGACTCAGTTTGCCCACCAACCATCAAACAGTCGAGCACTTTGTCGCCCTTCTGACTGCCGCAGTATTTGCCAATGTCGTATTTGCAGGAGTTCTAAAAAGCAAACAGACAGAACACAATAAATGGAATCGGAACAAAAAAAAGCAATGCTCTAAAATTGCCTGCAATTCGTCGTCAAAAGTGTTGTCTAAAGCCTCAATTTTCTCACGGCTGAACACCAACGCTTTGCAATCGGGCGCTTAAAAGTGGGTGGTAATTAATTTTAATAAAACAATTAATTAATTAATTAATAACAAATATACCCAAAGAGGAGTATTCCACCTAGAGATCGGGCCGACCAAGATTTGATCAAAATCTCGGTGTTAAATCTCGATCGGTCCTCAAGTCTGAGCTATAATTCCAGCCCAAATTTGCTCGGACCGATCAAGATTTTTGATTAAAATCTTGGTGTTTTTGATCGTATTCTCGATCAAAAAATCTCGATCGGTCCTCAAGTCCGAGCACTAATTCCACCCAAAATTTGCTTACCAAGATTGTCAAAGTTGATCCTCAAACATTCCACAACGTCTTCAAAGCGTTGCTGGGCCAAGCAGTTGTAGCGCTGCAGGTCGGTCGCGCACTGCTTCATCAGCTGCGGGTCCGCATCGCCCATGTGCTCTTTGTCATCAAACTACAGTATGAACAAATGGATTTTGGGATGAAGTTTGCGTTGCGCGCGCAATGTCGGCACACGATAAGCGGACCAGGAAAAAAACAAAGTTGCCAACAATAAATAATAAAATAATAATAATATTTAGTAAAAAAATTTTTTGGAATGGATGCGCGAATTCAAAATTGGCGTTTCGATCAAGATCCATTTTTCAAAAAATGTTTTTATTATATTAATTTGATCATTTATTATAGAAAAACCAAAATATTCAGGTGATCATTAAGCCCGAGACAAGACTCGAGACCGAGACAAGGCCAAACTTACAGAGCCGGACGAAAATGAAATTTTTTTGTCTGACGAAACACAAAAATACGTTTTTACAAAACGAAAAAAGCTAAATTTCATGAAACGAAACGACCAAAATGTACGAGAAACTCGAACAGTTTTCGTTCGTCCAGCCCTGATCCCTAAAAGCCGAGACTTTTCGAGCCTCGAGACTCTCGAGCATCACTACCCAAATTTTTTCCCCTAGTTTTGCAGGTTCCATATTGGTGTGGGTTAAAAGTGAACACTTTCAACGCCAACTGACAACCCTCCTTCCTAAACTTGATCTGATCACCGGGACAGCCACCGATCGATTACCAATTTACGGCACGGCACGCATATCCATTCCCTCCCATCTCCAAAAAAGTTTTATTTTTTTTTATAGGAAAAAGCGCAGCACCAAAAGCAAAACAGACAGTGGAAACTCACATCGACCTGTTCTTGTTGCAAATAGGCGACGCGCAGCTGCTTCTTGCAGTCCTTGCCCAAGTCTTTCTGTTCACTGAGCACGCGATGCTCAAACACAATGTTGGACAGGCAACGAATGATGGCACCCCTAAACAAGCATTAAAAGAAGTGATCTGACTGTCGATTAGGTAATTAAAAATTAGTCAATGGATTCCCCATCCCCCGATCAGGGTTGTGTGTGCAGTGTACATCAGGGATGGTCGAAATTTCGGTTTTCGCAATTTTTGAGGCTACGAAATTCCGATTTCCGCAATCCTGGTGCATATTCCCCTAGTCCCGATTGATCACGGCATCTCAACGAGAGATCAAGCAATGTTTGGGAGGATTAATTACACAAATTTGTCATTTTGAGATTAAGATTGGTTGGTCTATTTGGATCATGGAGAAAACGAGCTAATCGGCGCAACCCAAACTGATCAGAAAATGTCCGATCACTTCCAGTCCCCACTCACTTGTCCTGTCCAAACTGGACACAATGCGTGCGGATGTCGTCTTGGCAAGCTTGCGTGAAGCGGTAGCTGAAATGGTAGTCCCGAAGCGAGATCAGCTCAAAGTGATTGACGTAGGAACGGCATTTGGTGCTCATCTCATCCGCCTCTTTGTGCGCGGCCAAACATTCCTTTAAATGGGAGAGGGGGTACGGTAAAACAAAAACGGCTGATTACGGTAGGCCTCATTAAATGGTAAAAGGAAATATACGGTAATTTTGAATCCCCTCTTCAAAATGGGTTACTCGGTAAAGAGGGGAGGGCTTACGGTAAAAACAAAAACGGCGCTGATTACGGTAGGACTCATAAAAATGGGAAAAGGAATTACGGTAGGATTTTGCATGGCCCCTCTCCAAAAAGGGAAAATGGATTAGCGGTGGTAAAACTTCCATAGGAAATGCGATTACGGTATGACTACTGAATGATGAGAGTTACAAAAACACCAATAGACACCGATTACTGTATCACATACAGTCTTCTTCAACCTTACCATCACGTCCCCGTGATCGATCTCCTGCGTCTGATACTGTGCACAATAGGTGCTGATCACCGGACGACAAGCGCGCGTCAACAACCGGTTCAGCTTCGTGTCCCGGGACTCCATCTGCGTGAACCGCTCCACCTCGGTGTAGCAGCGGCCATAGCGGTCCTTGAACTCTTTCTGCTCAAAATGCTCTTGCAGACAGTGCATCTCTTCTGTTGGCTTGATGTTCTGTGAGCCTGGGGACAAAATGTTTAAATTTTTTTTCCAAAAATTTTTTCTAAAAAATGGAAAAATTCTTAGCAAAAATATGCCAAAGAAAATGTTTTGCCATATTTATTAGTGCTGCACGAGACCCAAAATTTACCGAGGCTCGAGACCAAGAAATGACACCGAGAAATTTCTCGAGTCGAGACTCGAGACCCAAAAAACCCTGAGAAATTTCTCGAGTCGTGACTCAAAAAACCCCGAATCGAGACCGAAACTCTCGCGCAGCACTAATTTTATATTTCAAAAGTATGAATGTGTGTGGCACGTACAGTACTCAGAGAGCGCGTCTCTGCAATTCTCCTCAATGTCCGGGATCAAATTGACGCGTGCCGCCCGCTCGCGCAGCACACGGCGCACATTCGACGCGCACTCCTTGCTCAACGGGTTCGCCTCGTCATAGCCTCAAAAAATGTTTTTTTAAAAATTTTTTACACAAATATTTTTTTCGTGTCAAAATTTGTTTTAAGAGACATATCGATCGCCTTACCTGATCGGTAAAGACAGGCGAGCACCTAAACAAATTAAAAAGTTGATTCATTTTACGAACATTTTGATCAAAAACAAATTTTTTCGATCAATTTTTGAACGCTTTAACAATACAGTTATCGTCGAAATTGTGGCAAAATTTGTTTACCTGTGGGCCCGGGTCCACCACCACTTTCTGGTCCTGTCCAGGCAATTTGTTAACACCTTCGTGCCAATTTTCGACGGCACCGCATCGCGTCACCGCCTCCTGATGGCACGACTCGTACAGCTGCGGGTCCAGCGACCAGTCGCGGGCCATGAAGTATTGGACCTTGAATTATTTGGTTTTCAATCATTAATAATAATTGGTCCTTGATCATAGAGATCAGTGATCGGACAAAGAACTCCTTCCTCTTCGAGATAATAGCATCAAGAATCTCGACAATTAACGCCAAACACAACGCACCTCCACCAATCGCTGCTCGCACTCGTCCGTCATCTCGGGCTCGTCCAGGTTCCGCATCAGACAGGACAGCGTGTTTGCCTCCGACACCGCGTCCATCTTGCATTTGCCCTCAATGACCGGCTTGCACGAGTCGAACAGCACTAATTCATATTATTGTATTTACGTGTTGCATTGTATTTTGAACTCTTGAACCTTTGTCCACTTTGTAGTTGGAGCCAATGTCGGCCAGTTTGACCAGCTCCTGCAACGCGTTCTTGCATTGCTGTGTCAACACCTTGAGAAAAGGTTGGCATTTTGTTTCGGCATTCCCGACCAGAACACCCAACAACAGCACAAGAGCACCCCACCCACCTTCTTCTCGTCCCGCTCCTGCGCATGTGCCATCAGACAATGCACCGTTTTGCCCTCCGACTCAATGTCGCCCTTGGGCGAGCAGTACTTGTCAATCTCCTGCGCACAGCCCATCACAATCTCGGGTGACATGCGGAACTCTTGGACCATCATCTGTCGATGCGTCAGCATCTCATGCTGGCATCTGATTAGAAAATTGTTTTGTAGAAGAATCAATCAATCAACAATGATTAGAATGGTTGTTGGTCTCTGTCTACTAACAGTGATCAGGATTGATCACTTCTAATAGAGTGAGTGTGTGATGGCTAATCTTGACAATAAATGCCGAAATGGGTCTTCTAATTAATGATCAGAAGTGAGTGATTGGGAATGATTCTGCCAATAGTGAAAGGATCAAGATTTCTAAAAAATCTCAAATGCTACCAATGATCAAACATCAAAACTGCTAACAGTGATCAGAGTATGTTTTCCTATCAAAACGACCAGGAAGAATTGGAAGTGATCATTTTTCTTTCAAATCGATCAGAAAGAATTGGAAAATAATCAAACTCACTCGTCATTGAACGGCACAAGGTTGGGCCATTGTCGTTGCTTTGCAGTTTTGTCCTCCTCCGCTTTCTTCCGATCATGTTCTTGCGTCTTGTAGTAGTGAAGACCGTTCTAATACACAAAACAAAACAACAAATTTTGCGCAAAATTCAAATTTGAAAAAGAAAATATACCTCCAGGCACAATACCACCCAACTGAGGTGGAACTGCAACGACTTCTCAAAGCCAGGTTGGGGCACACACCGGTAGGCCTGCACATTAGTTGAAAATTTTTCAAAAAAAGTACATAATGTTAAACGAAAATTTTTTATATTTAAAAAATGTTTTGTTAATTGATTAAATTAAGTAATTTTAAAAAAAGTGAAGGAATGACGACCTGCACTTCCTTATCGCACGACTTCAGCAAGGGATGCGCAAGTTTGTAGTCACGTCCTACAAAATTGATAAACACCGTAATACTCAAAAAGAAGAGATCAACGATCAATCGCCCGCGGGATTGAAAAATGCAGTCGGGATCCCGACGACCCAATCCCAAACAATTTAAAAGGCTCGCTCGGGATCCCCAAATTCAATCCCGCGGCAACCCGTCCTTTTCTAAATCTTATGAATTGTTACCGTACCCATTAGTCCGGCCCGTTCAGACAAAATTTTCGAGCACTTAAAATAAATAAAAGTTTAGTTTTAAATAAAATGCCAGTTTCTGACAGTGACTCTCTACCTGCGGTGCCATCTTCGGGTCTTGTTTATGCTCCATCAGACAATGGAACACTTTGCCTTCCCCTGCGGGGAGTTCACTGCAAAATCTCTGAAAGAAATAAAAATTAAAAAAAAACAATATAATTAACACGCCATTTACACCTCACCTCTCTGTCCATGCGACAGGCGAAGAACAGCGGTCCTGAATTGGACAAATTGAGCATAAATTTGAAAAGTGCCAAAATTGTTGGCATACTGTCCAAGTGCCAGTCGTCCGATTGGAGCTCCGCGATTCGCATCACCTCCTTGCGACACTCTTGCGAAATGCCCTCCACAACTTTGGCCTTGTACGCGTCCTTCGGCACGTTCACCAAGTAGCTGATCAGACACTCCAAGGTCGAGCCTAAATTCGAGAATCCAATCTTTTCAGGATGTCCATAATGTTTTTTCCGATTTATTAATCAAAATCGCATTTTCAAGAATTTCCGACAACATTTATTTGGCACCGCCAGCCTTCCAAAGCCCAAAGAAAATTGGGTGATAAATTTTTAAATTTTTTTTTGGCCACGTCATTGTAATGCCAACAAAAGAAGAAGCCAAGCCGAAGCCACCCCTTTCCAAAAGGCTTGCCTTGCGAGTGCGGCACGCGCACGTTGGCGTGCAGGGACGGCTTGGTCAGCGCGCCGCACTCCAACTGCATGATGGCGGTCGCGCAATGCTCAACGAACGGGGCCACCTGTTTTTTTGGAGAATTTGTATCAAAAATTAAACTCTCTTTAAATAATATCAAAATTTTAATTGGTGACAAAATTCCGATTGTTTTTTTTTGATCAAAATGTGACCAGTCCAAAGTCGGAAAACGCGACGCGTTCGGTGCGCAACAAAAATTGGAAACAGCGAGACGCCTGGTCCACCAAGTGCACGTTGGCCATCATGCAGGACAGCGCGTAGCCTGGCCGATTGTCCAGCGTGCTGTGTGATGGACGGATGGACAAATTAGTGGGGGAGGGTGGCAAAAAATAATAAAAATTCCACAAATTTACCCTTTCTAAATAAAATATATTGGAAATTTGTCAAAATGTCCTCAAAAAGCGTTAAATTGTCAGAAGCTTTAGGCCGCAAGAGGCTATTAAATTTGCAAATTCTAATGGATTTTAAAAAGTTAATCTATGCTTTTGTAGTAATCTTGTGTTTTGGACGCTTTTTGTAATTAACTTTTAATTAAATGACGAATTCCCCCCCCCCCGGGGGTATAAAAATTGGAATCCGTACCATTCCTTCATCTGACTGTTCTGGCTGATCTCCGCCGAACAAAACTGTTGCAGTGCGCCAATGAAGCGCATATCCTGCAAGGGAATAATTGGTTCAATTTGATCAGTGAATAACAAAAAAGGGTGATCGATCGACTTCCGACAATGCATTTTTTGATCAAATTGATCCTAATTGATCAAATTCCTTGGAAAATATTCGTTGGCCATTAATTTATTGTCCCACATATTGATCATCAGTGATCAACAGAGAATGAATTGATCAACCGCCAAAAGTTGCGATCGATCAGATCAGCCATAAACCTGGGTCAGCTCAATTTTGTATTCCCACACGGCCTGCGCGCACTTCGCCTCCAAACTTTCAGTCTCGCTGAAGCCTGCATCTTGCAGGCAATCCAAAGCGTCCTTTAAAAGCAGTACATTGTAGATAACATAAGTACTTCTTGGATTTGTTTTGATTGAAATTTTGATCAAATTATGACCAAAAACCCCAAAAATGTGTAAAATCCTCATTTTGAGGGGTTTTCATCAGGCGCCCGCATTTTTTATTTTTGTTTTTATTTTTCGAGCTATCCCCCCGACAGTAAACAAGAAAATAAAACCCGGAACAGAAATCCAAAATTTCTCCAAAAAATGTCATGAACAGCAAGCAGCACACTCAACAAACCATGTCCGTGAGCACTTCGCCAGGGTTCAGCTGTGCCAACAGTTTCGAGCAGTGCTTTCGGATGTCATTTCGGCATTCCGTCCGTTGGACAAGCCGTTGCGAGTCCGCCGCATTCGCCGTTTGTTGGGCCTGCGGTTGTTGTTGTTGTTGTTGTGGCGGTGGTTGTGCAACATTTGGCTCTTTAATTAAAATTGTTTCGAATTTTGAATTAAATTTTAAAATAAAATAGTACGCTTTATTAAGACACAATTTCCTCTGTTTAAACGTTTTGAATTTAATTTGGTGCCATCCATGAATTAAAATAAACAGTTAAATGCCTTTTTTAAACAAAAAGATTTTTGTTTAATTTATTAAATTTTAAATTGTTTTAAAAAATGTACGTGATTGCGCCGCAGGCACGGCTTGTGCATCGGCCACCGGTCGTTGAACATATCCAACCAAAAGTACAGCTAGCAAAACTCTGGTGCATCGACACAGTCGTCGAGACGAGAATGACGGCCTCGTCATGGCAAACGAAAAAAATGTGAAAAAAGAATTTAGTAAATACCTGAAATAATTATGCAATTAAAAAAAGAAATTTTCTAAAATTGACAATGGAACATTTTAAGCAAATCCCTCAGATACACAGAGTTTGGCATTCAAATATTTCATTTAATTTCTGCATTTTGCCTGAGGGAATTTGGAGAATTAAAAATCATTTATCTTTTAATTGTTATTTTTGCGCATTCCATCGGAGTTCGCAAATGTCTGATCGGACAGGAAAAGAGTAATAAATGTATGAAATGCTGCGCGCACCTTTTGAGCCCCCCGCGCCCGCCTGCCCGCCCGCCTCCCTATCTGATCGCGATCAAAAATTGTGGGCCCAGAAAGCAGCAGAAGAGCACCCGGTACTGAAAACTGGGCCGCTTCTTCGGCCTGTCGACGTGTCCATGGACAGGTTGGAAGGGTTGGGCTTGCTGCTGGTGGGGTCTTTACTCGTCGCCCAAAATATAGAGCAGCACATTACTCTTACAACAACCGGTTCTTCTTCATCCTCTTCTTCCTCCTCCACCTCCACCTCCTCGTCCGTCTTCGTCTTCGCGTCATATCGTTCAATGCCAGAGAAAGAGGAGAGGAGGAGGAGGAGGAAAAGAAGCAACAAAAAAAGATGTGGACAAGCAGAAGACATTGTATGCTGCTGCTGCTGCTGAACTGAATTTGAAGAGAGTGAGTGAGAGTGAGAGGGGACAGAGAAGGAGAGGGGAGGAACACCGAGGCAATGCACACATTTCAATCAAAATCAGGCAAATCGTTGCAATACCATGCGCGCCAATTTTGGTGTTCAAAAAAGGGAGGACGCAAAATGCCATTCAACAAATTTGTGCGGCGGTTTAACCGCGCGCGCGCGCGTGCGCGTCCCAGACCGCCGGTCGGGTGGTCTGTCTTGGCGCGAATAAGATTGAAACGGTATAACTTTTTTGTTAGGTAACCAACTCAAATAGGTAGTGCGAAACTTGCGGCCCGAATTTTGCGGCCCGAATTTTGCGGCCCGAAACTTGCGGTCCTAATTAAAGCAAAAAAAAAAAAGAAGACAAAATCAATGCAAAAATCAACTTTTCGCACAAAAAAAATCATTTTTCTTTTAACTTTTAACAAATTTCATTAATTCCTTAAATCTTCTTGATCTATAACGATCACACATGGAAGGCTAATTTTCTGTTTTGTAATATTTTTATTTTGGATATCATGCTGAGAGTAACAATAAAATTAATCCCAATATTTTTTTGTCTGTATTGCATCGATGGTCAAGTCCGATGAATTGCCTTGGAGACCGGTATCCGATATCCGGAAGGTGAATCCGGGCGGCGGGTTAAGCGCAACCATAAAGATCCAGCATCTAGGAAGCGCCAAAACGGGCGGCGTCAATAAAATTGGCACCTGTTAGTTCATATGTTAAATTTATAAAAAACGAAAATACCCCTAATACAGTATATAGTAAATTTAATTTTTGTTTTTTTTTTTAAATTTTGCTTTTCTTCTGCTGCTGGGAGGGGGGGGGGGGCGCTGGGCTGGTCGGCGGAGAAATTTTTGAATTTTAACTCACTTTGTTACGCGATTAGCAACCAAAATTTTTAAAATTTGGCAATTTTTTGAAGCTTTTTAGCAATGGAGATCAGCAAAAATTAAAGTTTTAAAAAGACCATTTATAATTTGTGATTATTTATTTTACAAATCTTTCGAGCTTATAAATCTAAAACAAATTCTTACCAAGAACGCCACATCGTTAGGGGGTGTAAAAAAGTCTCGTGTTCCGAGACTAAAAGCCCGAGATTCGAGACCGAGACGAGACTTTTCGAGACTCTCGCGCATCACTAAAAATTGGAGAGACGCGAATTTTTTTGGGGGAGGCGAAGACCGGAAGACCGACAAACACCCATGAAATGTCCGAATGAAGTCGGGCGATTAGCCGGGAGAAGCTCAAATTTGGCTTGTGAATGTCCCCGTCCAGGTCGGCCTGCTCGATTTCGAATGCCGAGCCCTAATTCGAACATTGTGCCAAAATAGACACGAGAATCATATGCTAATGCCCGCAATTCCATTTCATGCGGCAAGCAATTCAATGCCCTTTTGTATTGATTTAAAGCAATAAAATAAAATTATACACATACCCATGAATATAGTGACTATGAATATGGTGAACAAAGGCTATGTAAAAGCGTCATAAAACTGCAGCTTTTATTTGGTGAATATTAAAAATGTAAAAAAAAGCAATAAAATTATACATTATGAAATTTTCTTGGTGAAAGAAAGGCCATGGAAAGCGTCCTGTGGAAATGGATTTGGAGCTGTAGTTTAAATATTATAAATTAAAATTGCTTTTGTATTACCTATTTTTGTGCTTTATTCAATGGATTGAAGCTGTAGTTTGTTGTTTAAATATTTAAATTTTTTGTTTAACAATTGAATTTTATGACAATCAATCAAATCAATGCACGCAATTCAATTCACATTTACACGCATTATTAGCCTCACCCGCACGCCGTTGTTTGAATGGATATAAAAAGGGAGTGAAGCAAAGGCATTCAATGCCATTCATTCATTCAACAAATTAAAAATTCCCCCAATTCAATCCTTCAATTTTGTCCATTGAAAAAAAAGAATTAGGGCCCCATTTCCAACAAAAAGCAATGCAACTGCAATTCATCGTTGCCCTGCTGGTCGTCTTGGCATTGTGCGGAGGCTGTGCCGGAACGAAGAGCAATGACTCGCGGAAGCTTACCCTTGGCGGCAATGACAGAGGGAAATCGACCAATTTCACCAATTCGTCGAATCAGCCCAAATCCAAAGGCAAGCTCAACATGTTCAGCAGTGGCAATGGAAGTCAAACAAAGAATCAAAATTCATTTAATTTTGGTGGCCCTAACACTTCAACGTATCCGCGCACGATCAACTTTGGAAGTCAAACAATGAACCCACCGCAAGACAATTTGTCATCAAATTACTTGTACCCCATTAGCAGTGGCGATGTTGTTAGTCCGCCAATGAATCAAAGCATGCTCAACTTTGAAAGTCAAACAACGGATCAAAATTCGTCCAATTACGATAAATTACCAGCACCAAAGCTCTCCGGCCAAAGTTTTGATACAAAATACAAAAAAGAAATGGAAATTACACCATTTCAACAGCTGGGCTATTCACCATACTTCACTATTGAGGGATGTAAAAGAGCCTCCTTTCATTGCAAGGGCACTACTGTTAATGTAGATAATAATGCGTCGCCCCCGCGCATCGGTCATGCGTTCGAGGGCTTGCACGGTCTTCAAAACGTTTCCCACACAAGCAGTAACTTCAGCAGCACACCGATGGACCAATCAAAGAACGATGGGAACAGCAGCAAGAAGTCATCATCAGGCTCAAAATGGCTATGGAGAAAATGAATGAGTGAATGGACAAGAAGGGGGGGGGGGGTTACATACAGTGATGACTGAAAAACAAAAAGTTGTTTTTTTGTTTATTTTTTCTCTTGGCTTTAACGGGACATCAAAATACCATTACATTTTTGTAACTTACGATTAGGGATGCCACTTTTAGGTAAATACCTATTTTTTCTGCGAGCTTGGCACGCTGAGTTAAGCACGAAAACACATTTTTAGCTCAATTTGAGGCTCCTAGAATGGACTTTATAATAACTATTTTTACCTATTTGGGCTTTTTTCTACCTATTACCTAGGTACCTATTTTTCTACCTATTTCGACCTTTTTGTTACCTATTTTCAGGTTTTTTTGACTTTTTTTATATAATTCTACTGAAAATCCCAAAAAAAGGCCAAAATATGCACCAAAAACCGAAATATGCACCGAAAAATGGCACTTTTAGTGCTCTAATTTAATTTTTTATGCGAGTTTATTTTTTATCGATTTTTTTTTGAAAATGAAAAGGCTATTTATTATTCTTTAAAAACTCAGAAATCGATGAATTTTACGGAGCAGGACGTTTGGGCCCCGCCGTTTGGGCCCCAGGGAGCTTTGAAGGGCCATAACTCTTCTTGCACCTATCCAAACGAAACAAATTTGGTATCAATCGAAAGCTTTTGTTGGGTAGATTTTATATTCAAATCAACAAGGTAATTAAATCCTTTTCAAAAAAGTTATAATCGAAAATTACCACAAAACATAGGTTTTCGCTCTTTTTAAACCATAACTTTTTAAAGGTTTAAATGATCGTTTAGTCCCTGCTAGATAATAGCTTCTAAACATAAAGAGCTTTCGATTGGTACCCAATTTGTTTCGTTTGGATAGTTCCAAGAAAAGTTATGGCACTTCAAATGTCCCTGGGGCCCAAACGGCGGGGCCCAAACGACCCACACTCGAATTTTAGACCTATTTTTCCAAATTTTCGGTCAAAAAAGCCAAAATATGCTCGAAATATGCTCAAAACCCCCAAAATATGCTTTTATTATAATCGCTTTTTTTTGTTTGGTGCTTTTCAAGGTTTTTGTACCTATTCGGTACCTATTTTGGCATTTTTTCTCACCTATTTAGGTACCTGTTTTCCAATTTTTCTTACCTAAAAGTAGCATCCCTACTTACTATAAATGAAGTTGGGGACTTGAAGCATGATTTTGGCATTTTGACTGTTGGCATTTTGTCCTGACACGCCCACCGAGCTGTGTGTTTGGACTTTGCCCGGTTCTTCCCTTGGAATGGGCCAGAATTATGAAACTTTGGTTTTATTTCATGCAAACTTTCGACTGGTTAATGTAAAATCGTTTCCTGCTATATTTTGTTTTCCTTTATTCAATTATTCTATTTTTTTTTTGATTAAAATCTTTTAATTCCGGCATTTGTTAATTCTTGAAAGTGGATAAAGTTTGCATACCAAATGTACTTTTCAGGTTAAAAGCGAAAACTTCATGCTTTTAAAAGTTACTTTTAACTTTGAACTTTTAACATTAACTTTTAATACTTCAAAGTAAAAAGGGACCTAAATCAATAATTATTTTTATAACTCGAGACCGGCTTAATAGAAAAATGTGAAATTTAGAGGAAGCTCAATTATAGTCTTTCTGATTTATTTTTTTTCAGAATTTTTGACCTATTATTTATTCGGCAATAAAATACTAGCCAAAAGTAGTCGTTTTTTCGGCAATCCTTTGGAATTAGGCTTTACGAAAATAAAATTAAAATTTTTTAAATGTTTACAATTTAAAAATGCATTTTTATAGGGTGAAAATATGCGAAGAACACGAATCCAACTTGAATTTTGCGAATATCAAACCCCGAACCCGAATTCGAACATTTTTTGAAATTTCAAAATGCAACCTTTTTTTGGTTTGACTAATTTTTTATACATATAAAGCACATTTCTACCCCATTGATAATTAATTTGTTTTATATTTTCATTATCACATAGATTTTCGTGTATTTTTGAACATTTTTGGGCGGTTACCAGAAAATTATAAAATTATGATAAAATTTCCAATCCGTTAACCCCTCAGGCAAGGGTTGGGTTGTCGGTTTTAGGGTTCCCATCCGCCGGTTACCAGAAAATTATGGGAAGTTTCCAAACCCACTGAGAGATTAGTTGGGCCGAAACGACCCCCACTCACCCGGGGTGAGGGGACAAAAAATTTTTAGAAAAATTAATAAATCTTTTCACCAAATACCACAAACCCAAACCCCAAAATACTCTCATAAATCTCCCAAAATTCGGTTTCATATAAGGAAATATATTGGCACAACGAACATATATGTACAACAAGCGAACTATCACAATAGGGATGGACTATACTCTCTCCTATACACAATATTGGCATTGGCACATTTTTCTCCATTCAACCCTCACAATCCCTTGTTGTAGAAGACCAATTCGGGCACCGTTTGAGTGCCATCGTTGTCGTCGGCGCCGGTATATTGCTGATGAATTCGATTCTGCAACTCGGGTTCTAACTGCGCGACCTGTGAATGGAATAAATAATTCATAACAAAATTAAAAATTTTATAAAATTCGCACTAAAACATCAAAAACGCTAAAATAGGCATTTATAGACACTAAAAAAAGTCGCTTTAAATTCAACACTGTTCGGAATAAATGCCATTTTGGGCTTAACCCTTCAAAGCTTAATCGAAAATGCAACAAAAAAAAAAGAGAAGGCAAATGCCTGAAAATCCTCTCTTGAATAAATAAAAAAAAAATAGTTAATAAATGAAATAGTGCAAAAATTTAATTGATTTTTTTAATTTTATTATAAAACATTTGTCACCCCCACCTTAACCGAACTGAGCTGCGGGAACAGTGCGCAGCACAACGGTGTTGAAAACGTCAGAATCAATCCGCACAACGCCGTCTGGAGCACCGGTGAAAGCCATGGACGAGCGCAAAACCATTTGTATCGATCCAGTCGATTGATCAGCATCGGAATACACACTGAACGGGACGGGGTTTAAATCGTTAAAATTTATTTATTTTATTTATGACCAAAAAAGATATTTTGAGCACCCCCCGCGTTGGGTACAATATTTTTTTTTGTTTGAAAACAAAATTTTATCTCTTTAATTGAACTGGCGCTGAAATTAAGACGATATCTTCCAGCGCCAGGGTTCTAAAATCGGCTCCAAAAAATGCAAAAATCTGCAACAAAAAAACAATACCAAAATATTAAAAAAAGTTTTCTTTAAAAGTCTGAATGTTTTAAAAATATTTTTCTAACCAAAATTTGACACCCACCCATTCCCGGCACGGCCATTCCAATGCGAGAGATGACGACTTGCGGTATGGCCCACCATGCCAATTTACGACTCTTCCCCAATGGCACGCCGTTTTCATCCATCACTTCAACGCCGTCGACAAATTCTCTGAAAATTTTTTAAAATTCTTTAGGTGCAAATTTGTTTTTCCAAATTTTAAATAAATGTTAACAAAGACCCCACTTGCGACGCATCATCGGAATGTTGACACAATTTGCGAATGCAACAGCGGCAAACGGAACCAAACGTCCCCAAATTGGTGGCATTTTCTTCAAAAAAAAAATTCATAAAATCAAAAAAAAATGTTTTTGTTTAAAACTGACCGTCGCGGCATGGTTTAGGCCTAGCGCAACACTCATCGCACCGCCTGGAAAATGTTAATTTTTTTTTAATTTTTAAAAATTTCTATTTTAATTCACCGGTGGCCAAACAATATGCCTGCAGGAGTTGAGCTTTGCTCAGCGAGTCGCCCGATCGATTGGAATAATTGACAATGGCATTGAATGTCTGGTGGGAAAAATTGATCGCTTTATTTTGTTGAACCACAAAAAATGCTTTTACCTGATTGATAAATTGCCATCCGACAACGGCGGGGGTAGACCTGAAAAGTTTGTGAAAATTGCAAAAATTTCTCTGAAAAATGCCGGAAAATATTCAGAATTTTCAAAAAAAACCATTAAAGGAATTGGTAAAAAGTATTCGACACACTTGTAGAAGCTGAGCATTCCTCCGGTTCTGAAAAAAACAAAAATTTTTGATATTTTTGAGGAAATCGGATTCTGTCACTGACATCAGCGTGTTGCAGGGCACCTGCGCGCTCATCCGTCCGATCAGCATCACTTTTTCACCGGTGTGCGGGTGGAAGGCCGAGTCGTGCAAGTGCTTGGCGCGCCACAGCTGCGCCACGGTCAGATTGGCGGGACATTTGCCTTTTCTGTAACAAAAAAAAAATTCCAAAATTTTCTTATTTCGTACGCTTGACAATGAAAAAACCAGGCGTGCTCACGGATATCCGGATATCCGGATATCCGCGGATATATCCGGATATGGACGGATAACGGATATGGTTTTTCGGATATATCCGGATACGGACGGATAACGGATATGGGTTTTCGGATCGTCACGGATACGGACGGATGACGGATATGACCTTAAGATCCGCGGATATCCGTCGCATCCACTGTTTTTTTACTGCTGAAGGAAAATTTATTAAAATGATTTTCTTAATTGATTTTCAGGTTTAATTTTCAGATTTGAACATGGCCTAGTGGTTAAACTTTTATAGTGATGCTACTTTGGGTCGAGGGTTCTATACCCTCTCGCGACATCATCTTTATTTTTTGTTTTTATATTCTTTGTGTATTCTTATAACTTTTTGAAAAAAATCAGACTTAAAAAATAAATTTTAAGCATTTACATAAATTAGTTAATTTTAGAACTCAATTACCTAAAAATTGGACGATTTTTCTTAGCATAAATCTTTAAATATTCAATTTTTCTTTCGGCGGCGCCTATCGGCACCGCCGACCTCCCACCCCACAGCAGTAAAGCAGAATTTTCAAAAAATTTTTGAAATTTTTTTTAACAATAATGTTAAAAATTCTTACAGAAAATTTTTTTTGGAAAAAATGATTAACAAACAATCAAAAGATCAATCTTTTCATTTAAAATTTTCGTGTTAAGCTCAATACATATTAATTTCCATTTAATTTTAATCAGACGATAACGCGATCGGAAAAAATTCGCTTTGAAAAATCATTTTTTCGAACTTTGGAGAAAACTTTAGTGATTTTTAAATAATGCGGATATCCGCGGACATCCGCGGACGGATATCCGGATATGGAATTTTGGAACGTCACGGATACGGACGGATAACGGATATGAGATTTTAAGGACGGACGGATACGGACGGATAACGGAAATGGGCTTTTGAGGACGGACGGATACGGATACAAAAATTCGTATCCGTGAGCACGCCTGGAAAAAACCCAAAAAAATGTTCACAGGGCTAGGCTGCTGGACTCAAAACAAAAACAAAAATGCACTCCGGCGATATGTACAAACCCCGGCATTAGTTTAGTGGCCTAATTAGTGAGGAAACAAACATTCTCACGCAAAAAAAAAAAAGGGAATTTTCTGAAATTCTTTCAAAGATAAAGCTGCGCAATTTTTTCAGATTTTCAGGAAATTCTCCGTTGTTTTTTGAATTGGCCTGCACCCACCGATAGTTGAGCACAATTTGGCGACTGTTCTCCAATTCACTGTCGCTGGCCAACACATTGAGCGGATTGACGACGGCGAAAAAGTGTCGCGCACGGCCGTCGAAGGTGGACTGATCCCAGCGTGGCTTTGAAATGTCCGGCTTTATCATCAAATGGTTGACCAACGCGTGATCAAATGCGTGCTCATTGGGCTTCATCTGTAGACAGAAAAAAAACATTTTTTTGACAATAAAATTTCAAAAAAAAAGAAAGAAAAAAACAATTTAGAAGCTGGACATTTTGGGTCCGGAATGTCGGATTCTGGGCATTTTTGACTCCGAAATGCCGGATTCTGGACATTTTGGGTCCGGAATGCCGGATTCTGCACATTTTTGAGTCCGGAATGTCGGATTTTGGCATCCGATTACATCATTGGTGCGTGGCATACGAGAAGTAGTAAACATTTTCTAAATCCCACAAAAGGACTTCAACAAAACAATGAAGGTATTACAACAACGGTCACTACAATCCCGGGCATTTACTGTTTGTTGGTGGTGCCACAATTGGGAAATATGTACAGAGAAATTTTGGGCTTAAAAAGATTAAGAATTCAAATTTAAAAAATTTCCACAAGGATCTCAAAAGGCCACAAAAATCCGCAAATCCGCATTTCAAAAAAAAAATCCTCTTTGGCCTTTTCAAAAACCACATAATGAGGAAAAATCCGCAGATATCGGAGCTCTGAAAATTTTATTTAATGCATTTTGTCGGTAAAGGAAAAATCTTGACAAGAAAATTTAAATTTTATTGCAATTTTTATGAAAATTTTTCGAAAAATGCGAAAATAGTGGAATAAATAGCCGGTTTTTGAGGGCCGGGCGGGTATAAAATACCCGAAAAATACTCGGGTTTTTGAAGGCCGGGCGGGTATTTCCGGGCGGGTACGGGTAAATACCCGACTCGGGTATTTGCGTTTCGGGTACCCGCCCGGCCAAAATGCCAAAGTGAGTGCACTTTGTGAATGGACGTGAATAATGCCAAAATGACACGAGAATCATATGATAATGCCCGTAATTCCATTTCATGCGGCAGGCAGGCAATTCAATGCCATTTTGTATTAATTTAAAGTAATAAAATAAAATTAAATGAATATTTTCTTGGTGAAAGAAAGGTCATGATGGAAAAGCGTCATAAAACTGCAGCTTTTATTTGGTGAATATTAAAAATGTAAAAAAGCAATAAAATTATACATTATGAAATTTTCTTGGTGAAAGAAAGGCCATGGAAAAGCGTCATGTGGAAATAGATTGGAGCTGTAGTTTAAATAAAATTAAAATTGCTTTTGTATTACCTATTTTTGTGCTTTATTCAATGGATTGAAGCTGTAGTTTGTTGTTTAAATATTTAAATTGTTTGTTTAACAATTGAATTTTATGACAATCAATCAAATCAATGCACGCAATTCAATTCACATTTACACGCATTATTAGCCTCACCCACTCGCCACTGTTTGAATGGATATAAAAAGGGAGTGAAGCAAAGGCATTTAATGCCATTCATTCATTCAACAAATTGAATAATTCCCCCAATTAAATCCTTCAAATTTGTCCATTCTTTCCATTTATATTTTGAAAAAAAACAATTTGGGCACACCATCTCCAACAAAAAGCAATGCAACTGCAATTCATCGTTGCCCTGCTGGTCGTTTTGGCATTGTGCGAAGGCTGTGCCGGAATGGACTTGTGGAAGAAGCTTACCCTTGGTGGCAATGACAAAGGGAAATCGACCAATTTCACCAGCCCCAATTCGTCGAATCAGCCCAAATCGGATGACAAAGGCAAAGGAAAAATGTACAGCAGTGGCAGTGACGATGGGCGTCAGTCAATGCATCAAAATCCGTCCGATTTTCCTGGCTTTACCGCTCCAACGAATCCGGGCACGCGTGGTGGAAGTCGAACAACGCATCAAAATGTGTCCAATATTTTTGAATTTACCGCTCCAACGAATCCGGGCACGCGTGGTGGAAGTCAAACAACGCATCAAAATGTGTCCAATTTTGGTGGCTTTACCGCTCCAACGAATCCGGGCACGCGTGGTGGAAGTCAAACAACGCATCAAAATGTGTCCAATTTTGGTGGCTTTACCGCTCCAACGAATCCGGGCACGCGTGGTGGAAGTCAAACAACGCATCAAAATGTGTCCAATTTTGGTGGCTTTACCGCTCCAACGAATCCGGGCACGCGTGGTGGAAGTCAAACAACGCATCAAAATGTGTCCAATTTTGGTGGCTTTACCGCTCCAACGAATCCGGGCACGCGTGGTGGAAGTCGAACAACGCATCAAAATGTGTCCAATTTTGGTGGCTTTACCGCTCCAACGAATCCGGGCACGCGTGGTGGAAGTCAAACAACGCATCAAAATGTGTCCAATTTTGGTGGCTTTACCGCTCCAACGAATTCGGACACGGACAATAGTGGAGGAATAAGTCGTGAAATCTTCGACGATGGGTCAATCGAGCTCGCTCATGAGGTCTGGAGGCGGACAGGCGGCGGCAATACACCGAATCTCGCTGTGGAAATGTTCAGAAAAAAAGAGGAAAAGGAAAAAAGAAAGAGGAAGAGGACGCAAAGAATAAGCAAGCAACACTGAGACTATTTCCTCATTAACATCATCATTAAAATTGCATCATATGTGTAATGGAAACTGTGCTTTTTATTTGGCTAAGCATCCGAGAGCAGACAATTGTTGACGCCTATTTGTGTTTCGGATTTTCTTTTTATTTTTTAAGTTTCGCTTTCCAATTTCACTTTCTTTTCGTATTGTTTTTAACATACATACCTATACTCTATACATAAATACATATTTATGTTTTGATTTTTTGAGCTTAAAAATGTTGTTGAACAAAATTTGTCCCGGAAACCGGCGGTTGGGTCAGACAAAAGGTGGTTGAGGTGCTCTCCGTTTTGGCGGGCTGGAAGCACAAATATTGAATAAAATCATAAATTGATTGGTTGGCTTTGCATGTAGCGAATGTATGTTTTTGTAACCGCTCTTTTTTGCCGTCATCTAAAAGTGATCGGCTGATCACACCGGACCGGACCGACGCTTCGATCACGGCACGGGTCCGATTACATTATTCCCTGAGGGCTTGGAAAAAATTTTCTGCAAAAAACCGTCATAAGGGGTGAATAGCCCACTAAATTCTCTACGTAATCGTCCAATGACTCTAACTCTCTGATTTTCCGACATCCCTCCGCAGAGGGTTGTGGGCGGTCGGTTTTAAACCGTGGGTATTTCGGTTAGGCCGGTTTTACGGCCCCCGGTTTTCGGTTTCGGTGATGGGTCCGTGGAATTATGAATTGTGTCAAATAAAATATGGTTATGGCGCTTCTTATCATTAAAGAAATTTATTTTGGTTCAAAAAATAATAGAAAAATTCGAATTAGGTATACGGCGGTACCTATGTTAATGGGTACCTAATTCAAAAAAATACGTTGGGAAATAGAAGCCCACTCTCCATTTGAAGCCCCTCTCTATTTGTAGCCCCCCCTCGAGGGGAGGTTGAAAAATAGAAGCCCCCTCTCTATTTGAAGCCCCTCTCTATTTGTAGCCCCCCCTCGAGGGGAGGTTGAAAAATAGAAGCCCCCTCTCTATTTGAAGCCCCTCTCTATTTGTAGCCCCCCCTCGAGGGGAGGTTGAAAAATAGAAGCCCCCTCTCTATTTGAAGCCCCTCTCTATTTGTAGCCCCCCCTCGAGGGGAGGTTGAAAAATAGAAGCCCCCTCTCTATTTGAAGCCCCTCTCTATTTGTAGCCCCCCCTCGAGGGGAGGTTGAAAAATAGAAGCCCCCTCTCTATTTGAAGCCCCTCTCTATTTGTAGCCCCCCCTCGAGGGGAGGTTGAAAAATAGAAGCCCCCTCTCTATTTGAAGCCCCTCTCTATTTGTAGCCCCCTCCTCGAGGGGAGGTTGAAAAATAGAAGCCCCCTCTCTATTTGAAGCCCCTCTCTATTTGTAGCCCCCTCCTCGAGGGGAGGTTGAAAAATAGAAGCCCATGGGCTACTAATAGGAAAAATACGGTATGTATGTATGTAGCGGGGATGATCAAAAATTACGATTTCCGAACAAAATGTCCAACGGACAACAGAGCCCTAACTCGAAATTCCGATTTCCGAAAAATTTGAGGCCTCGGAATTCCGATTTACGAAATTTTTTGAGGTCGTCTATCCCTGCTAATATGTTAGTGTAGAATACATAGATGATATGTATAGAGTTTATGTTTTTACAATGTTAAAAGAAAGTGAAATAGGAAAGCGAAACTTTAAAAAAAAAAGAAAATCCGAAACAAAAATAATTACTACCATATGTAAAGCCGATTTGTTACAATGCGACTACAGTACCCTCTGCGGAGGGATGTCGACAAAAATTTTTCACCCCAAGCCTAACTGGTGGCCGGAGAAGACACCAGAAAATGTTTTTAAATAAATCTGAGTGTCAAATTCTAAGTCTACTACGAAATAAAAGGCCGCGTAGTGGCTCGCCAACAGCGAGCCGATGACGAAGCAAGTAAAGGTGCAAGACGGAGGGCGGGTACACTGTTTTAAGCCTAATCCTAGGGTGGCTTAGGCCTAAGCCTAACGAACTCCAAGCCAGGGTGACTTAGGCCTAAGCCTAACGAACTCCAAGCCAGGGTGACTTAGGCCTAGCCTAACAAACCCCTAAGTCTCTAAGTTTTCCCCAGTTATTCTATCCGGCTTTGGTGTTACCTAAAAGTCGGGTTTTCCTTAATTTTCAACAATTTGAATAGATTCAAAAATTTTCTTTTAAATTAGTGTCGCATTTTCTGTCGGTGTCGCATTTTTTTGCGGTGTCGCATTTTCTGGTGTCGCATTTTCCGGGCGCCGCCTAACTCTACGGCGGGCGAAAGTCGGAGAGCTTAGAGTCAAAGGACGATTACGTAATTATGTAACTGTACCGAAAAAACAAAAGTTGAATGCTTTAGGTACTACATTTTCATAAAAGAAACCGTTTTTGCTAGCATTAGCCATTTTTAGTTAAATACACAAATTTAATACTTTAATGTTGGCGCATAAACTTTTTCCCGGTACTGTATTTGCTGAACATTTAATTGAACGATCATTTGTTTTTATCCGTCGTCTCAAATGTGTACGGTAAAGAATCGATCGATCATCGTTTATCGATTTCACAGTATTTTTTTGCCAGAGAATTTACGCAAATGTCAATAACAAAAAAAGACAGAAATTTATAAAGGTTAAAGCACAGTTTACATAAGTCAGTGAACATTTTAAAAAATGAAATAACAATCAAAAACCAATCAAAAAAACATTTTACGATGATAAAATTCGTTTTTTGCAGGTCACCCATCCCTCATCACATCCTTTTCCTTGATTTCGTATCCCCCAATTTGTCACTAATACTTCGCTGATGAAATCGTTGAACCCGTTGTTGACCTCGTTGAACCCGTTGATGACATCGTTGAACCCGTTGTTGACCTCGTTGAACCCGTTGATGACATCGTTGAACCCGTTGTTGACCTCGTTGAACCCGTTGATGACATCGTTGAACCCGTTGATGACATCATTGAACCCGTTGTTGACCTCGTTGAACTTGCTGTGCTTGATGCTGCAAGGAACGGGTTTTGCACCGCGTTACCCAACCCAAGATCTGGCTTTTGAGCGGAATTTTAAGAGAAAAAAAAATTGGTAACGATTTCCTTTTTGATTGGACTGAAATTGTTTTGTTCGTGCCAATAAATTTTTCGTTGGCTCCTTTTCTATTTTCACTGTAAATCAAAAGTTTTTGATTATTCTTTTTATTTTACGGTTAACGGAGCAACTCGCTGAAACATTGCCTCCGGAGCGCGGTTGTGTTTTTGTATTTTTGTGCTGTCATTTGAACGTGGCATTCCGTTGCACGCAACACACAATGCCAACATGAGAAGCAGCAGGACAATGTCGAGGTGCATGCCATTACTTTTGTTGAAGATGGTGCCGCCCTAATAAAAATGCATTGTTTATGCCGCTTTTCCATCATGCCCTTTCTTTCACCAAGAAAATTTCATAATTATAATTTTTATTGCTTTAAATCAATACAAAAGGGCATTGAAATTGCCTGCCGCATGAAATGGAATTGCCGGCATTATCATATGATTCTCGTGTCTATTTTGGCATTATTTACATCCATTCACAAAAGTGCACTCACTTTCCATTTATTATAACCCCGACGGGGAATTAAGTGATTTTTGGTAATTTTTGATCACCAATGTTCGAATTAGGGCTCGGCATTCGAAATCGAGGAGGCCGACCTGGACGGGGACAGCAAAATTTCATCAGCCAAATTTGAGCTTCTTTCGGCTGATCGCCCGACTTCATCCGCATCGCCCAATTTTTCGTTTGTGAGGGAATAGATTTAAATATAATTAAAAAATTCGCTTCGAAATTTCTTATTTTGAATATTGGATCAAAATCTTATGAATCTTCACAAAATTTGAAAAATAAGGACAAAGTAAGGACGGAGGCCTCAAATAAGGACAAATCTTACAAATAAGGACATTTTTAATTTATAAGATTAGGCCCCTCCAAATAAGGACAAATCTTATAAATAAGGACAGTTGGCAACCCTGCTTTAAATCAATACAAAAGGGCATTGAATTGCCTGCCGCATGAAATAGAATTGCGGGCATTATCATATGATTGACGAGGGCATTTTTTTTGTTTAAAATTTGTTTAAAATTTGGCAAAACTTTTTTGAAAATTTCTGGGGATGCGTTGGGGAAGGTCGACGGTTTTGGTATTATTTAATATTTTCGAAGAATTTAAATTATGTTAAGAATAATTTTCCGGATTGGGTCGAGATTTAGGCGGGTTTGGCTGGTCTCCAGTATTTTAATTTGACATAATTGAACAATTTGGTTAATGAAAGAAGCCCAGTTTTATCGACAAAATTGAATATCCATTCAAAATGTGACGACAATAAATAAAATAAAAGTGTGAAGCCAATAAAAGTTACAAAAAAAACGACAGACGGAAACACGGAATAAATTTCGCGATTCTTCCGTTTCCCGAACATCTTCTGACTGATCATGTTACTGCTCCCATTTCTTGTTCACTGATCGATCGATCATCCATCCATCAATGTGATGATGATGACGGCGGCTCCCCCGGGTTCTTCACTTTGAACTTTGCCTCCTCACACGGGTCCGGCAGCAACGGCTTCAACTCGTTGCCATGGTTCATCTGCAGCATCATGTCATGAACCATGCGCCTAAGTCTCCATAACAATGTGCCACTTAACTCTTCAATTCGTCGTTCAGCGGGTCCGTCGCTGTTGCTTTTACCTTGAAAAACGCGTCCAAACGCTTTAAAAATTTCAACAAATTTATGCATTGTATTGTCATAAATTTTTTCAACTTTCGTTGCCCCTTCACACATTGCTGCCATACCTAAAATTTTTGTTTTTCAGCTTACAATTTTGTAACAAAAATTATTTATAAATAAAATGCACACCTAAACCGAACTCCTGGACGAGCTCCCAATAGTTCTGATACACTTTAACGACTGCGTTTAAGTCAACGTGTTCGGCTTTTCCTTTTTTTATTTTTTTCGGAAGATCACTGAACATTTCCGCTTGCTTCAATATCGCATTGAGTTCCTTTAAATAGTCACGTTTTTCACCATTTGGCATTGTTTCCTCATATTTTAGCTCATTCATGCTGGCTAATATACCTCAAAAATAGAAATGTTTTTTTAAAAATTTATTTGTAACAAATTAAAACTTTTAGATAGGCTTATCGTGATGTTTTTTTTTTAAATTTATTTTTAACAAATTAAAACTTTTAGATAGGCTTATCGTGTCACTAGAAAATAGAAATGTTTTTTTTTAATACTTTTAGATAGGCTTATCGTGTCACTAGAAAATAGAAATGTTTTTTTTAAAATTTATTTTTAACAAATTAAAACTTTTAGATAGGTTTATCGTGTCACTAGAAAATAGAAATTTTTTTTTTTAAATTTATTTATAACAAATTAAAACTTTTAGATAGGTTTATCGTGTCACTAGAAAATAGAAATGTTTTTTTTAAAATCTATTTTTAACAAATTAAAACTTTTAGATAGGTTTATCGTGTCACTAGAAAATAGAAATGTTTTTTTTTTAAATTTATTTATAACAAATTAAAACTTTTAGATAGGTTTATCGTGTCACTAGAAAATAGAAATGTTTTTTTTAAAATCTATTTTTAACAAATTAAAACTTTTAGATAGGTTTATCGTGTCACTAGAAAATAGAAATGTTTTTTTTTTAAATTTATTTATAACAAATTAAAACTTTTAGATAGGTTTATCGTGTCACTAGAAAATAGAAATGTTTTTTTTAAAATCTATTTTTAACAAATTAAAACTTTTAGATAGGCTTATCGTGTCACTACAAAATAGAAATGTTTTTTTTAAAATCTATTTTTAACAAATTAAAACTTTTAGATAGGTTTATCGTGTCACTAGAAAATAGAAATGTTTTTTTTTTAAATTTATTTATAACAAATTAAAACTTTTAGATAGGTTTATCGTGTCACTAGAAAATAGAAATGTTTTTTTTAAAATCTATTTTTAACAAATTAAAACTTTTAGATAGGTTTATCGTGTCACTAGAAAATAGAAATGTTTTTTTTAAAATCTATTTTTAACAAATTAAAACTTTTAGATAGGTTTATCGTGTCACTAGAAAATAGAAATGTTTTTTTTTTAAATTTATTTATAACAAATTAAAACTTTTAGATAGGTTTATCGTGTCACTAGAAAATAGAAATGTTTTTTTTAAAATCTATTTTTAACAAATTAAAACTTTTAGATAGGCTTATCGTGTCACTACAAAATAGAAATGTTTTTTTTAATACTTTTAGATAGGCTTATCGTGTCACTTAGAAAATAGAAATGTTTTTTTTTAAAATTTATTTTTAACAAATTAAAACTTTTAGATAGGTTTATCGTGTCACTAGAAAATAGAAATGTTTTTTTTAAAATCTATTTTTAACAAATTAAAACTTGATAGGTTTATCGTGTCACTAGAAAATAGAAATGTTTTTTTTTAAATCTATTTTTAACAAATTAAAACTTTTAGATAGGTTTATCGTGTCACTACAAAATAGAAATGTTTTTTTAATACTTTTAGATAGGCTTATCGTGTCACTACGACGCGCTGTGGATGAGGGTCCTTTTGAAAATTGATCGGAAAATGCAGCGTTTTTATAATGTTCCAAGTACTCGTCCCCGACGAGCTGTTCCTTGACTTTCAAAAGAATGTTTTCCGCTAATTTACTCCCCCAATTTGCATAAGACAGCTGCCAATGATGGACCAAATACCATGCCTTCTGATTGACAAAATTGATCTAAAAATTTGATGAAATTATTAAAATTTATTACCTCTAAATTTGATAAAATTATTAAAATTGTAATTAACCGATTTATTCGCATCCGGCCCGAAGGTCGACTTGTCCGAAGGTCGAAAGTGTTGTAACTTTTTTCACTCTTAACCGATTAGGCCGAACATAATACCAAATAAAAGCTTGTGATGAGTTAGAGTTATCATTAAGTTAAAGCTAAGTGATTGGACAATGCTTAAAAAAGTTATGGCCAAAAAAGTGGAAAACTCCAAAAATGGCCATTTTTTGAGGTTTTTGGCCATACTTTTTTCATAATTATCAGAACGCTTAGTTTTTGCTTATTAATTGCTTCTTCTCATCGAGAGCTTTCATTTGGTATAATGTTCGACCTAATGGGTTTAGGTTGTAGAAAGTTATAAAGCATTCGGCACTCAAACCCCTTTCGACCTTTGGACCGGTAAGCGATTTATTACCTCTAAATTTGATGAAATTATTAAAATTTTAATTAACCGATTTATTTACTACCTCAAAGCTTAAGAAGCCCGAACCCCATCTGAACAAGTCCCGGTACACGGACTTGATCGCTTCCATTGCCGAGCTCAACTGGAGTTCGCCCTGCTCCACTAGAAATTTGGGCTTCACACACAAACATTTAAATTGATCTAAAAAATTCAAAATAAAATAATTCATTAATTAAATTTTTTCTTAAAACTAACCCTTTTTCAATTGATTTGTCAAACTGCTTGAGCCCGCTTCATCATCTGCATTTGTTTGCTTGCATTCCCAACATTTAACATAAGCATCGGTTGCCAATGCCTTGAGCCGCCAATTTTTATTAAAATTTTGCAATTCTTTTTTCCACAAATTTTTATGAATTTCTTTCGATTTAACCTGCCTCAAGTCTTTAAGAAAGATTAATTGTCGCGATTCTTCCCGGGAAATTTCTCCTATTTGTTCATGGTTTGAGAACGCCTCATAATCAATGTAGTGGCTCCAGTTGGCCATCATGTTGCGCCAAAAGAAGCGTTTGCTAAGTGCCAATGCCTTCGCCATGTCCTGCCCCTCGGGCGTGCCATCTTCGATCACCTCAACCGTAACTGCCGAAACAACGGTGGTGATCAGCAACAAGAACAACATCAGAATAATGGTCAGCAATAAAATTTGGTGCATTTTTTGATTGGTTTTTTTTTTGTCAAAATTCTTTTTGTTAATGTTTCTTTTTGCATTTTTCAGAGCTATTTATGTTGGTCAATTCTTTGCCAAAAAAATGCACATTATATGCCGCCACGTCGTCATGCGTGGCATTAAGCTCTTGTCATTTTGCCACGTGTAATAATCCCCAAAATATGGCCAAATCTTCTCAATTTATGAGTAAAACCTTCAAAAGTCATTATTCTTTATTAATTTTCCACAATTTTTTCACATCTTTTGGAAAATTTAATAAAAAATGTAAAAAATTTAAGGGAAAATTTCGATCTTTGGGGGGGGGGGGTGTATTTTTGGTCAAAGAAAAGTCATTTTTAGGGGTGCAGTTTTGGTTTAAAAAGTGTATATTTCGTTTTTATTGCATTTTTCTTAAGGAATTTTCACAAAAGCTCTGAATTTTTAGAATTTTTGACCAAAACTAAACTTTTTTGAGATTTGGCCAATCGCTTAGCTTTTGCTTTTAAAAGCTTCTAACTAGCTGTAAGCTTTCGAATGGTAACGAAAATTGAAAAGAGAACGAATTTTGTTTTTTTAATTCATTCATAAAAATTTTTGTTTTATTCAAAAAATTTTTACAATTATCCATTACCTTTACCAAAATACATTTCCATTGTTTATGGACGCTTTTCCATCATGACCTTTCTTTCACCAAGAAAATATTAATTTAATTTAATTTTATTGCTTTAAATCAATACAAAAGGGCATTGAATTGCCTGCCGCATGAAATGGAATTGCCGGCATTATCATATGATTCTCGTTTCAATTTTGGCATTATTTACATCCATTCACAAAAGTGCACTCACTTTCCATTTATTATAACCCCGACGGGGAATTAAGTGATTTTTGGTAATTTTTGAATTTTTTTGAGTGAGAAAGAATGCTAATTCGTTTTGTTTTAGACTATTTTATTATACAAAATCGTACAATCGTTTAAATACATTTTTTCGAACCCCGTGGCGCCATCTGACGAGCCCAAAATCGTCCGAATCCAACACGTTTTCCCTGGCTGGCATAAACACTGAACAAGGATTGATCGGAATCGTGCTTTGGATCGGGAATCGCGATCCGGGATTACGACCGACCTTTTAGGGGATTTTCGGGTTGGCTCGGGATTTAGGCGGGATCCCGAACGTGAAAAATCGATTTGGCATCCGCCCTAATGACAACCTCAAAATGTTCTAAAGATTTCAAACATTTTTTATTAAAATTTAATAATTTTTTAAAATTCACTTAGAAAAGAAATTTTCCTTATGAATTTTAATGCACGGATACCCCCGAATTTTTGTATCGTTCATTGACGAATTGTTCGGCCACAATTTGCATTTTTAATAGTTTTTTTGCCAATTTTTTTGATAAACAATAAAATTCGTTAAATTTAAATACATTCGATTTTAATCAATTTAAGCATTTTGACGAACATTCTAAAAAAATGACAAAATTACATTGAATTTGCGTCGCGCTCTTTTTCAGCCGACAAAAACTAATAATTTACACGTTTGTTCGTCACTTCAGTTATTAATTGTTAAACAACGATGGCCAATTAAAGATGTTGGCTGAATTTTATGTGTAATGTGTAATTTAGCAAATTGTCAGAGGGGGCAAAATGCAATTAATGAAAATTTGGGGCGGGGGGGGGGCTAATTTGAGAATATTTAATTTAAATTTAACCTGAATTTGTTAATAGCCGCGGGGTTTTGTTGCTGTCAGAAAAGTTTAAATTTTGCGTCATTTGTTGGCTTAATTTTATGTGTTTTAGTAAACTGTCAGAGGGGGCAAATGCAATTACATACTGAAAATTTGGGGCGGGGGGAGGGGTAATTTGAGAAAATTTAATTTTAATTTAACAAAAACATGTCCATTTGAATTTGTTTATAATTGTTGGCTTCATTTTATGTGTAATGTGTAATTTAGCAAACTGTCAGAGGAGGCAAATGCAATTAATGAAAATTTGGAGCGACCGGGGGTAATTTGAGAATATTTAATTTAAATTTAAAACAATAAGCTTTAACAAGTGACGTCATTGGCGCCTCCCTCATTCAACTTTCTTTTGCCCCGCAGCAATTCTTCTTCGCTTTTCCTTCCTCAAATAGGCCCCGTTGAAGAAGTTGATGAACAAAATGGCGAAGGTCGAGTAGAGAAATATGGCCAAGTACACGTTGCCCATGCTCTGTTGGCATCTGAATAATCCGAGAATATTGAAATGTGAATTAAAAGGCGGTCGATTTTATTGACCTTGCTCCGTCGAACACCTTCAGCTTGAACACAACCGCCGTGATGGCCACACCGCAGAACATTTGACTCGTCTGGACAATGGTCACGAACATTGCAATCCATCGCGGCATTTTGAAGCCCAACGAGCTGAGGGCATAGTACGAATACATCAGCGAATGCGCGAAGAAATTCATTGGCATAAAGAGTGAAGAGGCGGCGGCTTGATCGGCACCTTCGGGGGGGGGGGGGGGGGGGGATTTTCGGGGGAATTTTTTTGGGGGGGGGGGGAGAAGGGGAGGTGAAGATCAATTTTTGGTATAAGAGAGTTTTGAAGAAATTTTGAAAACCGTACACCAAAATTTCAGTACCAAAATAGAAAAAAACAGAACATTTCAGTACTGCTGGTCCCGTACACAAAACAGGGATGGGCGGAATTCCGATTTCCGAACATTTTTGGGATCGGAATTCCGATTTCCGAGTTCCGTATAATTTTTGAGACCCCGGAATTCCGATTTCCGAAATTTTTTTAGGCCTCGGAATTCCGATTTCCGAACATTTTGGGGTCGGAATTCCGATTTCCGAAATTTCTGAGGCCGTCGGCGCCCATCCCTGGTACACAACCACCCCAACATTAACCATACAAATGCATAAATTAATCAAACATTATTACCGACATGGGCCGCATAAACGAGCACCGCCGCGTGATGGTAATAATGGAGGAACATCAGCCTTTAAATGTTGTTGAAAATGATTTTGTTTTTTTTTGTGGGTAAAAGTGACCTTTTCTTGCGCAAAACAATGAAAAGTGTGTCGACGAATTCGACAATTTTTGAACAGAAAAAAAGAAATGCCCAAAATGGGCCGGGGCCGCGCCAATTGACCGTGTGACAAATTGTGTAGGTAAACCCTTCGGACAGCAAATTGTTAATTGCCTCCTAATTTTGTAATTAATTAGTTTTAATTATTTAATTAATGTTAATTAACCTCGCCAATCCGAACCGTTCCACAAATGCTAAACACCGCCAACACCATGTTCCAAACGGCCAAATAATTGCGAAGGTCAAACGGCTTTCTATCGCGCATTGCCCATTCAACGGATTTAATCTTTTTTGAAAATTAAAAGTTAAGAAAATTGTGACTCATTAAAATTAAATTTACAATTATATAATACAGAACGCCAATCGTGATGGTGTAATGCCAATAATTTTGGAACTTCAACGCCAAGTTGGCAGGGTCTTCAACGCGTTCGTAGGGAAATTGAAACCTAAATTTTTTTTTTGTCACGACTTGGAGGCTTAAACGAATAATAAATGCTTTTGGTCCTTTTGCTGTTCATCAAACGGTCCCCCGAGGGGATGTGATAAGGTGCTGATCAGTGATCACAGATCAAATCTATTTCTGATCATCCCGATCTGATCTGATTTGATCATTTACGCGCACTCACTTGTGTTTGTAGGCGGAGAACATTGTGTTGTTTTCGTTGTAATTTTCAAACGAATTGAAAAGGTCGAGCAACATTTTGAACAAAATTATTTGTCTTTATATCAGCAAAAACTAACAAATTCTAAAAAATATATTTTAATATATTTTATATTTACGGGTGAATTTTGTGGGGAGAGAATGCGCACGCAGCGCAATTACCAATAAGTTTATAAACGAAATTTTTTTAAATAAAAAAATAAAGAATTATTACCAAAGTTTCCGTCCGTCCGTTTACTGCGCAACTTTGTCAATCACCAGTTAAACTGATGATCTTTTTTCGATTGGGCGGTCTTAAAATATGTGCTGATCAATGTCCACGGAAACAATTAAATCTTAAGAGTTAGGCCTTGTACGGGACCGGGACTAAATTTGGGCCCGGTCAAAAAAAAATCGGGACTAATTTGAAAAATATTGGTAAAAAACCGTGGCCATATAAAAGGAATTGTGAAAACCCGGGACCAAATTTCAGTACCAAAATAGAAACATTTCAGTACTGGCTCCGGGCCCGTACAACCCTACTCAAGAGTAGAGACCGGGGGACGCCGACATTTCATACACTAAGCAAAAAACGACACTTCATACATGAACGCAAATTTACGACACTTCATACACGCGACATTTCATACACGCGACATTTCATACACGCGACATTTCATACACGCGACATTTCATACACGCGACATTTCATACACCCAAAATTCGGGGTACGGAGAATTGCGCACCACGGGTCAAAATTTTTGATTTATACAAAATTGTCTGAAATTATGTTATTTGATGCACCGATAGAACCCCTAAGCTCAGGTTGGCTTAGGCCTAAGCCTAACGAACCCCAAGCCAGGGTGGCGCTTAGGCCTAAGCCTAACGAACCCCAACCCAGTGTGGTTTAAACCACTTTAAATTCGCAATTTAATTTTCAATTGACGAATTCATAATCAGCGCATCAAATAACATAATTTCAGACAATTTTGTATAATAAAAAATTTCCAAAAATTTTGACCCGTGGTGCGCAATTCTCCGGGTTGGTGCGCAATTTTTAGTGCGCAATTCTCCTCTTCTTTGTTTTGCTGGTGCGCAATTCTCCTAGCGCCCAAAATTTCATCCACTAAAGAAAAATATGATATTTAATCTAAGAAAAAGCCCCGCCCGGTTTCAAGTCGGGTTTCTTTCCCCTATTAGGCCGGCTAGGGTTCAGTTTACAAACAGTAATCATATTCTTATCAAATTTATTCTTGTTCAAATGGCTTGTATTTTTCGTCTGAATATATTTTTTGCAATTTTTTTTGTTTTGTTTACGTTCAATATTTTGTGCATCTCGCCATTCAACTGAGTCACCAAATGGTGATTAAATTCATTCCAATGTCCTTATCACTCCTCGCGATTTCTTCGTGGAGATTTGGCCCGGCGGTGCCGATAGAAAAACGCTGGAGAAATCAGTTGGAATTGAATTTTTTTTTGTTAAAAAGTGACATTTTTCATAAATAAACAACTTTTTACTGAAATTTAAAAAAAAAAAACACCACAAAATCATCGAAAACGCCCGAAGTAAGCAATGACCTCCTTAATTTTTCCACACGCCAGCTAAACTCTCCATAACTAAGTCCAGAATAAAGCACTTTCGGGCGCCCATCCCCTCGAGGCGTGTGAAGCCATTTGGCCATCGCCTCAGCAAACGAAGCCTCAGGGCCATCGTCGGCCATTGTTGTGCCAGGAAAGTGATGACAATAACCGGAACTAATTAATCGGAGATTGGCACAATCTCGGACAATTAAATCTTAAGAGTTAGGCTTGTACGGGACCGGGACTAAATTTGGTAGCGGTCAAAAAAAAAAGTAAAAAACCGTGACCATATAAGGAAGTTTTGAAGGAATTGTGAAAACCCGGGACCAAATTTCAGTACCAAAATGGAAAAATAGAACATTTCAGTAGTGGCTCCGGGCCCGTACAACACTACTCAAGAGTAGAGACCGGACTTGAGCTTCGCGCGAGATTCTCGAAAAATTTCGTCAAGAGTACGACGAAGAAATAGGCGACAGTGATCGAATCAGGCGGAATTGTTGCGACTGTTCAAGCGCCTAGTAAAAGCCCTAGCAAAGCCATGGCGATTTCTTTTTATTACGAATGATGGTGAGGGTAAAACGACAAAAGCATTTATTGTTATTTTGCTGTTAAAGCATAAAATGTCCGACGGACAAAGGTCCGGTCGCACAAAACGGACAAAATGTATGTAAAAATGTCGGTAAGCAGCAATTGGACAAACTGTCCGTAAGCAGCAATTTTGGACAAATGTCCGTAGCAATTGGACAAAATGTCCGTAAGCAGCAATTGGACAAACTGTCCGTAAGCAGCAATTTGGACAAATGTCCGTAGCAATTGGACAAAATGTCCGTAAGCAAATAGGACAAACTGTCCGTAGGCAGCAATTTTGGACAAATGTCCGTAGCAATTGGACAAAATGTCCGTAAGCAGCAATTGGACAAACTGTCCGTAAGCAGCAATTTGGACAAATGTCCGTAGCAATTGGACAAAATGTCCGTAAGCAAATAGGACAAACTGTCCGTAGGCAGCAATTTTGGACAAATGTCCGTAGCAATTGGACAAAATGTCCGTAAGCAGCAATTGGACAAACTGTCCGCAACCGCACCTTTTGCCGGTCGGACCTTGTCCGTAGAGCGTTTTGTCCAAAGCTGCCTACCAGAATTTTGTTCAATTTATGCGACAGGACTTTTTGTCCACGTACGCCCCGCCCTTCCGTCGACCGTTTTTTATTTTGAATAAATATATCAATAAATCGATTCATCATTTGCTCATTTGTCAGTGAAGTTATTTTATTTAGCCGCCGTGCTGCCTCTGGCATTAATGTGCACGCCGCCGTCGATGATTTGGTGTCATTTGCGTAATTCCTCGCCTTCTATTGGAATTTTGAATTAATTAGGTAAATGCCGTTGCCGCTCTTTTTAGCACATTGAGTGCATAACATTGAAAGAATTAAACATTCCTAAAAATATATGTATTTTAATTCCTTTATTTGTTCTATTATCATAAATTCTTTAAATTGTTTGTTTGATTATTGCCTAAATAGAGGACCTCCAGCGGAGGAACTTTTCTTGATGAGCGGATCCATGGCATGCTAATTGAGGCGTTGACAGAATTTTTTAAAATTCAATATTTGTAACCCGGTTTCCGGCCCTTTTTTGGGAGCCGGATTCTGGATTTGACAATTGAATCCGGGGTTTTACAAAAAGTTCGACGGATTTTTTGGGGCACTTTGGGGCAGAGGGAGGGGGGGGGGGGGGTCGACGGAGCCGAAAGGCGCCGGCCGCCGAGTAAATTATAAATTTATTTTTGATGGAATTTTTTAAGAAAAATGGTCCAAAAGTTTTTATTCTTTCGATGCCAAAAGTCGACTTTTACATACACTGACTGTCCTGATGAAGAGCGGATCCAGACAGTTTGGCGCCCCTGGCAATTTGGCTTGGCGCATGAATACAGAAATCTCCGATTATCAAACTGTAGTTTGAGTAGAGACCGGACAAGACCGGAGTCCTGACGGGATTTCCCAGGACTTCCGGAATCCTGGTATTTTCGTCGAAACACCAGGGTCAGGATACCCTGAAACCCAGGATTTTTAATCCTGGTAAATCCTGATGATGGTCATTTCCGAAATCCTGATCCTGGGTTTTTCAAAAATCCGGTCTCTAATTTTGAGCGAATTTTATGCATTTAAAAATAAAATTTGTTGAAACAAAAAGTTAATTTAATGAAATGAATGTCGCCGATGGGCAAAAGGACGCTTAAATAAGGGAAGGGGGGGGGGGGACGGATTGGGCGGGTGCTGGTGGGGGAATTGCCTCCGCCAATAAATTTCAAACGGTTTTTGGGGATACGGTACAAATGGCGTCCTTTTTTCTTTCCCACATAAATTGGACACTGCCATATGAACCAACTTTCTAATAATGGCGAGGTGAATATAATGAATGAATATAAAATGTAGAGCCCGTCATTTTGAAAATCCTGGATCTGGATTCTGGATCTGGATTTTGCGAAGGTCTGGATCTGGATTTCGCGAAGGTCTGGGTCTGGATTTTCTGGACCAAAAATCCAGATCCAGAAAAATCCAGGTCTGGATCCAGATCCAGGACGGGCTCTAATAAAATTTCAGTGGGGAGGCAAGCGAATGCATTTGCTTAAATTGATAAAACCCATAAATGAGTGTCGATCGGTCGATCAGTGTCAGTTTTAGGCACTGATCAGCCGCTACAATTTACTCTTTCACTTTAAGCTTCGCAAATTTAAGTTTTTTTTTTTCATATTCCCCTAAAAAGCACAATAATTGGAGGCACAAAATCAAAAATTGAAACAAAAATTAAATAAATCAAGGCCGTTGGGTCAAATAGAAACATTTTTGGATTTGTGCCAACTTCTGAAGGCATCGATACTTCTCGGCCAACATGCCGTCGTTGGGCAGGCCACCAGACGGGTTACAGTACGCTTAAGACGTAATACAAAAAATAAATAATTTTTTTTTTTCAATTTTTACGTCGACAATGTTCGTAGCCTGCTTCAAACACGCCGAAGGCTTGGCAACACGCAGTGGCGTCCTTTGGTAAAAAAATGAATTTATTTTTCAAAAAGCAAAAATTAATTTTTGCATTTGGCTGATTAAAAACTAAATTTAAAATAATGTTATTATTAGAGACCGGATTTTCACGTTTTTTTAACCTCTGTGCGAACAGGGTTTGACGCGATAAGCCCAAAAATAGCATTAATTTCGAAATTTAGTCAATATAAATAAATTTTCGGCATTTTTAAGCATACTAAATTCATACTAAATTCATATTAGCCATTTTTGCGTTTTTGTCAATATTTTGGCACTTTTCCGTAAATTTCCTAAGAAGAATGCAATAAAAACAAAGTAATGTACTGTTTAAAAATCAAAAAAAAAATTCCTACCCAAATAGACTTTTAAAGTTTTACTTGGGAATTTTAAGTCAATATTTGTCGTTTTTTAGTCACCTGTCTCTAGTTATTCAACTTTATATTTTCCAAAAAGAAAAAAAAATTAATTATACTTTGGGTAAAAAATGATTTAGGTAAACTTTTATTTATTCAATTATAATTTATTTAATTCCAAACTTTTTGAATTTGTCGCCCCCTTTTAAAATATTTATTTTAGAAATTACGAATTTTACCATAAAACCTCTTCCCCCCCCCCCGCCAACTTACCTCATTTCCGCTTGCACATAACTAAAACGGTTTCATGTACAAATTCATTTTTCAAAACGTCCACAATTTATGCTCACTCACCATCATTTCGGCAACGCGACTTACCGGACACCCTTACAGTAAATGAATGTGGGGATTACTGTACATTATTGGAACCCCCTACTGTACTCCCTCCCTTACTTCCCGTCAGCACGGCCAATTGTATCTAAAAACATTTTTTTTATTGTAATTCTATGAATTACACCGCCGTACCGTGCTCAAGTTCTGGTCGTAGCTGCACAACTGGGAGCATCCGTCGCCAAGCCGTGTGCAACAGTTGCGGAACCGCTGAAAATGAACGCGTTCAAAAATTGAGCTAAATTAAAAGTGAATAATTGTAAAAATGGATGTTAGCTTTGATTGAAACTATGTTTAAAAATTACCGTACTTCTCTCTCCACTCTCTACCTTACAGTATCCCCCCTCCCCAGCAGTTCAGTACACATTTGATGCACAGGCAACCAACCTGATTTGCAATCTCTTTAGGTACACACGGCTCCCAGTTTGGTTGTTTTGGGCACTATAATAATATGGGCAGGTAAATTTCGGGGAATATTTTTTTTGTTTTGTTTAAACAACCGTTTGACCATTTTCGCCATGGATGAAGCCGCTGGCACTGAACGGTTTCTTCCCCTCGTCAACGAGGGCACCTTTGTCCAGCAAATAGTTGTTGGGCGGTTCGACCAAATTTTGCAGGTGTTTGTCTGTTGATTGATTGTTCGGTAATTAATAATTAGGCAACGGGATTGGGACTGAAATGTCTGACGTTTTTGGGACTGAAAATTCGTCCTTATTTTTGACCGTCAGCCCCGATTTTTTTTTGCACCGGGATTTAAATTATTTTCTCCTCACAAACCCCCGGCTTTTATAAATCCCCCGATCCCCTTAAAATCCCGGTCCCGTTGTTTTCTTTAAAATCCCGATCCCGCGCTATAATTTAATTTCAAAAAACGACTTTTGGACACCTGATGGCTCTTGTGAAGCCGGATAGAGTTGACGCGGTCGTTGCAGTGGGTCAGCAACATTTGGCACGGCATGCAACACGGCCGTCTGCGGTTGTGCCTGTTTGAAAATGTGTTGGATTTGGGGAGGACAAAATGTGGCTAGAAACATTCATAATTTCATAATGCCAATTAATCCAAAATTTAAGTCTTATAGCTGCCTTAAGGCATTGAATTCATTTGTTTTTTAGTTTGGCAAAATGTTCAACTGCAATTTGAAAAAATGCTCGGCAACTTCGAAAACCCAGAAAATGCCCGCTTTCTAGGGCAAAATGGCACTTCTGCCGGTACGTGAAAATCGTTGCACTTTGCAAATTCTCGCTTTTAAAACATTCCTATGCCGGGCCCCGGTTTTGTCAACTCTCTAGCCAACTATGTTTTTTGAATATGTGATTAGAGGTAGCCATCATATTGCCAAAAAAACAATCAATGCCAACTTTGAATCTTACAAATTGTCCATCCTGCTGATTGTTGTTATTGTTGGGATTGATTTGTCCATTAAAATTGTTGTTGTTGTTCTGCTGCTGTTGCTGTTGCGGTTGGAGATTGTATTGTCCAAAATATTGTTGCTGTTGGGGTTGAATTGGTGCGGCAAATTGTGCCGGTGCCGCCGACCCAGTACCGCTGCCGCCGTCGCCGCCGGCGCCATTGATTGGTGGTGCCGAAAAGGTCACTGGCGGCGGCGTAAAACTTAAGCCATTTGTCGCCGGTTGTTGTTGTTGGGGTTGAAATTGTTGTGCCTGTGTAAACGGACTTCATTTAAAATGAATTTGATAAAAGCATTGATCAAAAAGAGCTTTTCGTGCCAATCCGATCACGAAAAAAAAAATGGCGGTACAATAACGGTCGATTCAGTCCGATTCTGTTAAAACCCTATAGGAAAATGCTTAAAATGGGGGCACTGAAAGCACAAAAGGCATGATGAACAACTCACCGAGTTGAATGATTGTTGCAGAAATGGCTGGAACGGGTTGCCAAATCTGCCGCCGGCGCCAACATCCGTGGACTGAATCGGCTGCGGTGGAGGCGGCGGTGGCACAGGGCCAAAGCCGCCCTGAGGGTAGAATTGCTCTTGCTGGTTGTTGTAGAAGCCGCCAAAGCTTGTTGTCTGCGGTTGCGGCACAAATTGCCCCTGATTTTGATTTTGGGCCGGAAATTGGCCGCCTTGCTGATTTGGTGGCACAAATTGGCCTTGCTGATTTGGTGGCACAAATTGCCCTTGCTGATTTGGTGGCACAAATTGGCCGCCTTGCTGATTTTGGTTGAATGGCAGTGGCTGTTGATGGTGTTCAGCACCAGCAGCAGCAGCGCCAAAATCAGTGCCATACTGATTCCTGTAGGGTTGTTGCTGGTTTTGAGGCCCTAAAAATGGCCAAATCAACACAGGGCACACATAACGGTATTTGATTATCGTGCCGCCTTTTGGTACCGGTCTTGACTCTCGGATAGTCTCGAATCTTGCTAAATAGCCACTAATTGACAGCAGACGCACCGTTGTTGTTATTGTTGTTAACGCCCCGATAGATCACTTGCTGTTGCCGCTGTTGTTGTCCACCACCACCACCAACATTGTTTGGTACTAGTACAGCTTCAACTCCTCGTGCTCCGCCCGGAAGTGGCACCTGTTGCGCAAACGGCACTTTGATCTGTGCTTGACCGAATGCCCTCGCGTCCGGCACTTGAGAGGGCTGTTGTGCCTGAAATTATGCGGTTCGCATTTTTGGTGCCGAGATTGGTTTTAAATGCAGTTGAAGACGGAAAAGTCAATCAATACCACCTCCAAATCCAGAATATTGATTTTTTGGAAATAAATCTTAGAGAAAAAAAAATAGCATGCATGCTTTTGCTCATTATATAGAACTTTGTTGGCATTTTATTTTGATAAATCTGATCCGATGATCAAATGAAGAACTGATTATTTTCTGCCAAATCATTAGTGACCGGTGATAGCCTAAATTGGTTCATGGTCTGTTAATCGGAATAAAATAATTGTTGAAAACAACAAAATAATCAATTGATTGCTAAATTAGATCAAAGCACCGGTTGTCAGATCATTGTTTTGAATAACGACCAAAGTGAGCTTAAGAACTGATCATTTTCAAACAAAAAGCCCAATGCCTCTGACCGTAGTGACGAAGTGTTTGCTGGAAGGCCCACACACGGCACATGCCCCCGGGCACATTTCTGCGATGAATGGCACTCGGCAATGTGTGCATTTTGCCCGAATACAGCTGGGCAGATCGGCAGCAGCCTGCACTGCCGCTGGTACATCGAACCAGAGGAAGGCAAACAAAATTAACGCAATGCCTTGAGGACAGCAAAAATTCGAATTCATCGCCTAAAGGGATTTGAACAAAACATGATTTGCTGAACCATTTTATGCACCCATTGAAAAGATTTCTAAATTTATATAATTCCAAAAATATTTTCAAAAACAAAATTTTTTGTCGAGGAGGCCCCTAAAGTGCCGGGTGCCGATAAGCTGGCTCTGCCAAAAAAATTTCGACAATTTAATGCTAAGAAAATTCTTCCATAAAATCATATTATTTTCTAGAAAAAGTTGACTTATTTGGCTGAGTTTTTAAAATTTTACACATTGTTGTTAAAAGAATATGACTTAAGTATGTTTAAATGTTTTTAGTTTAAAAATATTCGTATCGAATTCACAATTAAAATGTTCGGCGTCCAATTAAATAAGTAAAAAGCATTGTTTAAATGTTTAAAAGTGCATTTATGCCGTCCAAATTAAATGCTACACATTTAAAAATAACACAACAAAATTACACAATGAACGGAAGCGAATGAATTTGTGGCGGTGGTCGTAATGATGGCGCGGCGCGGCGCGGCGCGGCATGGGCGTGTAGGATTTTGGCGCAAATCCGAGAGAATTTCCGCTTTTAACATGCCATTTCAATCCGTCATCATTTTGGGGAGACCGGATTCCCCCCCCCCCAATTCCCCTCAATTCATTCATTCAGCCACCATCTGCTGATGGACATTTTAGGGGAGAAGAAAATGATAATTCTCTGCTAAAATGCTATCTTGTGTGTGTTTTGCTGCGCAATTTATAAAACATTAAATTACAAATTTTAGATCAATGATTGATTAAATAAGTGAATCAAAGAATGCCAAAATGTGAAAACAGTGCCAAAATTTTTGAGTAAAAATTTAATTGGCTAGTAAAAATAATTGGGTCAAAATGTTTGACAATATAAATTGGAAAAAATAAAGAAAATCAAATTAAAAATATATATAAAATAAAGAAATCAGGTAAAATGAAACAAATTTAAACGTGAAAATAATGGGAGAGCTTTTTTGAGAGAAAAACTTCGGGTCGGCCTCGAACCGGCATCTCTGGTTGACCGGACCAATGTTCTAACCGACTGAACTACCGACAAAAGGTCACACGGACAAAATTCATTTTGTCTTTTGACCAGGGACATTTTGTCCATGGGACGGTCGACCTTTTGATAGTGTGCCAGCCTGTGATTATGTGATGGATTCGTTTTGGGTTGGGTTCCCGCCGCGTCGAATCCGAAAAGGATGGGAATCCATTTTCTCCGCTTTCCCATCGGCTGCCATTTTAGCGATCAGTCAGCCGCCCCCCCCCTGCCATCCCCATCCAGCTGTCAGTTGAAGACCGGCTTTTCATGCAGCTTTCGATGGCTAACGCTTACACTCTAAGCAACAATTTCGATAGCGCCAGCATTTTTCGGGGTGTGTGATATGCTTGCTGATCAAACCAAGACTTCTTCAGAATACGGGATCATCGGGGGGGGGGCAAGCAAGTGGTGATCTGATCAGACTTTGCCCGCACCTTTGGTTCTCATGATGATCTATTCACGAACAGTGTTCGCTCTGATCATGATCGGGCGATCAAATCAGGTCCATAAAGAAATGAAAACACTGATCGATGACAACTCGGCGCTCAAAAAAAAAATGTTTAGATTGGAACAAGATAGGCTTTGCTAGAGGGCAGAGATAGCTAACCGGATCAAAACAGAAAACATAATATAGACAAAATTTGTTTTATCCGGACTCCATTTAAAGCAACTAAAATTGGGATGGACACCAACTCTTGCAAAGCTAGATTTAAAATAGAGGCATAACAATTGCACAACGAGTAGTTGAATCCCTGGAGGGGACGGGTGAGGGGGAGGGGCAGGAGGATTTCCGCGCAAAATCCAAGAGCATTTTGCGCTTTGCCCTGCCTGACTGCCCCATTCCGATCAGTCAGCAGCAGCAGCAGCAGCAGTCCATCATCAATTTGTTGCTGAAGAGAGACCGGCTTTTCCATCCCCCCCCCCTCCGGCGATGGGATGTTAATGTGCTGCTTGCTCTAAGGTCAGCCACAGCCAATGGGATGGTTGGGGGGGGGGGGGGAGAGTGAGTGAAGTGGCGGCGTGTGCAATTGAAGCTCCCCAAAATTTTTTTTTTGCGCGCGCGCCAGCGCCAAAGGGTGGTAAGGCGGGGGCACTTTCGCCCCGGGCGGTAATAACACAATGAGTGCCCCCCGGGGGTGGGTGGGTGGGGGGGAAGCTTCTGATGATCGGCTGAATTTAGTAGCGCCTTTTTTTTATTTGGAGAGCGCTTTTTGCGGGACGCCGCAGTGAGGGAGAAAAAGGAGAAGCTGCTTTTGATCAAAATGAGTGGTGGAAGCCGCCTCGGGCAGCATTTGATCGCAAGAAATTGGCGACTTTGAGGAGGCGGCTTTTTGTGCCGCTTAAAGGGTCATGGTGAAGAGGAGCTTTATTGACTTGACGTACAATGATCGATCAAATGTGATCAGTTTAGAAACCAATTCCGATCACCAAAGCTTTTGGACTAATTCAGAAAGCCAACTGATCAAAATTAGTTGCCCTCAGGACAAAACAACTGATCGACGAAATTTGCTCGGGAAGAATGCCAATTTTGCAGCAATCTGATCAGAAAGCCTAACCCCGATCGCAAATCCTTAATCCAAATTGTCATCGTCGACAGCAGCAAGTGATCAAAAAACAAAAATGTAGGAACTTTTACAGAAAAGGGCATGGGATTAAATTTATGTAATGCGCAAAATGTGTGTTCGTTCCGCTGACAGCGGATGACATTAGAGAATTGGAATGTTCAAATGGGATGGAATGGGCATCAATTAGTGCTAATGCGTGCACTTTGTCGCTATTCTTCCTTCCACAAATGGAAGAGCATTTTTTGGTGGTGGATGAAAGTGAAGAAATGGAAGAAAATGGGAGGATGAACGGAAGAGGATGAAGATGAAAAAGAAGTTGAAGAATTGAAAGATGAAAAGGATGAAAAGGATAAACGGAAGAAAATAAAAACATGGAAATAGAAGAGAATGAAGGATGAACGGAAAAATAAACGGAAGAGGATGAAGATGGAAAAGAAATGGAAGAAAATGGAAGGATGGACGGAAGAGGATGAAAATAAAAAGGAAAATGAAGAAAATGTAAGGATGAACGGAAGAAGATGAAGATGATAGGGAAGTGAAAGAATTGAAGGATGAAAGAAAGGATGAACGGAAGAAGATAAACGCATGGAAATGGAAGAGAAGGGAAGGATGAACGGAAGAAGAAAACATGGAAATGGAAGGATGAACAGAAGGATAAACGGAAGAGGATGAAGATGATAGGGAAGTGAAAGAATTGAAGGATGAAAGAAAGGATGAATGGAAGAAGATAAACGCATGGAAATGGAAGAGAACGGAAGGATTAACGGAAGGATGAACGGAAGAGGATAAAAATGGAAAGGAAGTGGAAGAAAATGGAAGGATAAACGGAAGAAGATGAAAATAAAAAGGAAATGGAAGAAAATGGAAGGATGAAAGCATGGAGTGAAACAAATTAAATTTACCGATTATGAAACGGAAGAATTGTGGAAGAAAACTTGCGCTTTGATTATTGGGATTTGGAAGAAGTTCTGTCGGTTGCATAAGCGTCTCGCGCGTGTATAAATATATCCGGGCGGGGGGCATTTTCTGTTGAACACATTGAACAACTCGCCGCACACTTTACAACAACTACAATTGCCCCGCCGGCGCTGTTTGGGAGAGTGAGTGAAGCCGCGCAGAGCTTTTTTTTCGTTTGTTGTCGGGCATAAATGGCGCATCATCTTCGTCTTCTTCATCTTCATCGGACAGCGTGAAGTGAGCACAGTTCGTCGTTTGTCGTGTTTTTCCGTTGTGCGGGTGGTTGAGCATTAGCACATTTTATAAAATATTCCATGAGCATGAATGGAACAACAACGCTTGAAGGGGGGGGGGGGGGCTTTACACTTTTGTTCAAAATTTTGGGTATTCCATCGACGGGGGATAATCCGACAGATGTTCCTATGCGATGATCTGCTGATCCGATCAAAACGGATTTGATCACCCCATTTCTACTCAATAACGCGCGCAAAATTTGTCCAAAAGGCGCCTAAAACGGGGAAAAAACAGCAATGGAGCACGAAGATCGGGATTTTGATCGAGAATTTCGGAAAAATCTCGATCGAAAAGTACCGAGAATCTCGATTGCCAGGTCTCTACTTCAGATAAAGTCCGATCAGCCACAACCATCAGCTTCAATCGCTTCCTTACATGGCGACCAGCAGAAGAACAGAGAAGTAGCTGATCAGCGTGTTCAGCAGCTGCAACGTCAGCAAATACTTACCTATATTGCAAAGGCGACACTTATAGTTAGGTAAATCAATTTTTATGTAACAAAACTATTTTTGTAACAATTCCCAATTTTGTTTTGTCATCGCCTGCGGTGACGAACGAACACCTGCTGGCCAAGAACGCCCCTGGGGGGGGGGGGGTATTTGGAAAGTTAACAAAAAAAATTCCCCCCCCCCCCCCGCCATAATCATCATCGATATTAACAACATTCGGAGGATGCTTCATTCTTTTAAACACATTTTTGGAGGAATAACCCCCCCCCCCCCCACAAAAGGAAACAGTCAATAATCGAACATTTTCTCTGATCAATTCGATTTCACAAATTTGGGCAAATATTCTTGAGTGGAACGATGTGCATATTTTCTAAATAATATTTACATATTAAAGAAAGTTTAGGGCAAAGGTTTTCGAGGGGGGTGGGGCTTTATTTCATTAAGCTTCAGTCCAGTAAAGCCCCATGGCATTACTTCGCTGCTGAAAAAAAGATGTGCCAAACGCAATGTTCCCCGCATTTGTTGCATGTTTTGTTGAAAATTAAAGTTTTTCGAAAACAAAAAGAATTTTTAGATAAAAATAAAGACGAAAAATGTGCCCCGCACTCGTGCTAGACAATGGTTCCGGGATGATCAAGGCAGGGAATTAAAATAGAAAAACAAATTGTTGACATCGGCTTTTAGCGGATCACCAAATTGACCCCACTTAAAACAGGGCCCTAGCTAGCCTAAGGGTTTCGGGGGGGGGGGGGGGTTTAAGATTTTTATATAATTTAGGTAAAGCTTCAGACCCCGTAAAGCCCCACGGCCATTGTGCCGCTGCATTTTAGGCCGGATTTGCGGGAGACGATGTGCCAACCGCAATGTTCCCTTCAATTGTGGGGGGCGAACGACGTCCACGGCAGCGCCGGTCGTGGATGGCCAAAGCTTTCCAAACTTTTTTGGGCCAGAAGGACGCGTACGTGGGGGACGCGGCACAGCACGAGCGTGCCATTCTGACGCGGCAGTACCCAATTGAGCACGGCATTGTCACCAATTGGGACGACATGGAGACGATTTGGCATCACACATTCGAAAACGAATTGTGCGTTTGTTTTGTGGTTTTTGTTGTAAAATTCGGATTTTGTAGAAACAAAATCCTAACGAAATTGTAGAATTTTATCTAACAAAAATAGCATATGTATATTATTTAATTTAAACAATTAGCTCTCCTATATTTTAACTAAAACTCTTTCATTCTTAATTAGACGTTTAGTAGAATTTATCCTTAAAAGGAGATTTATCTCTTTTAAAGAATGGAATTAAAACTTTCAGGTCTTTTTGAAATTATTTTATTGAATGAATATTAAAAGTTTTTTCTAAAAAATTTATAGAATAAGATTTGGGAAACATTATTATTTTTTATTTAGTTTTGCATTTAAAAAAAAAAGAAATTATTTAAAAAATGATAATTCATTTTTTATATTTTATTAACGAAAAAATTCTCAGAATAATGTTTTTATATGTTAATTAATGAATAATTTAATTATTATAAATGAAAATTAAGGCAAGTCGACCCGAAGAAGCATCCGGTGCTGATCACGGAAGCGCAGTTGAATCCGAAAGCCAACCGTAATAAGGTCACAATTTGCCATTTAAACAAACACTCAGACAACGCGCGCCATTTTAGGGAAAACAAAATTTAAATTTGATAATTGTCTTCGGCAAAAATTGGCACTGATCACTCCTCCAACTCGGGCATTTTTGTCACTCACCACCCATTTTTTAGATGGTTGAGCACATGTTCGAGAAGTTCAACGTCCCCGCCATGTACGTGGCTGTCCCAACGCTGTTGGCATTGTACGGTTCCGGGCGTACCACGGGCATTGTGCTCGACTCGGGCGATGGTCCGAAGAAACCGCCATATTAATAATTTGTCATTTTATTCTTTCTTTTCGGTAGGCGTTACGTGTGCCACGCCCATCCACGAGGGTTATGCTGTTCCAAATGTCACTCAACGTTTGGACATTGCGGGCCGTGATCTGACCGACTTTCTGATCAAATTGCTCAATGATCAACGTGACGGCTACACATTTGATCAATCATCATCGACTGATCGACAAATTGTGTGTGAAATTAAGGAGAGAGAGTTGATGTGCTATGTGGCACTCGACTTTGAGCAGGTAAAACTCTTGGAGGCGGATTTTGATTTTGCCGAAAAATGCCTATTTTGGGATTTTTGTGCCTATTTTGGCATTTCTTTTAAAGAAAAATGCCTATTTTGGGCTTTTTGTGCCTATTTCGGCATTTCTTTTAAAGAAAAATGCCTATAAATCGAAAAATGGCCCCCATAAAAATTACTTTTTTCGGTGCCAACAAAATTTTCTCCTAAAATTGATTTTTATTTTTTTTAGAATGATTTTACTTTATTTAGGCGACTGTTTTGCAATTTTTCTTGTTTAAAATCCGATCCCTCTACTTATTGCTGCTTTACAGGAAATGGCCAATGTGGCGGCTTCATCTGCTTTAACGGAAAAGATTTACGAGCTTCCGGGTGAACCGGTGATCAAGCTAAACAACGAACGTTTCCGATGCCCTGAGGCATTATTCAAGGTGAGCGTGCTGATCAGAGCTGGGCGAAATTTCGTTTCGTTTCGTTTCGTGTTTTTCGTTATTTTTAGGCGTTTCGTGTTTCGTTTCGTTTCGTAGCATTTTTCCAGCTTTGTTTCGTTTCGTGTTTCGTTAAGGACGATTTTAACGAAAAAAACCACGAAAAAGCACCCCCTAAAGATTGAGGTTTTTGATCAAAATTCCACTCAAGTGGTGGTGTAGTGGTGAGTGTTTGTGTACGCTGGGGTTCAGATCCTCTACTGTGTAAATGATTTTTTCCTATTTTCTCTGAACATTTATGGCTATATATAAACAATTATAAAAATTTTTTTAATTTTCCAATTTTTTAAGAACATTTAGATCACAATTCACAAGTTTTTCATTTTATTTTGATTGGACAAAATCATAGGCGGGACCCTTTTGTTTTGCAACATTCGTAATTTTTAGACCAATTTTCTTAACAAATCTTGTTTAATTTTTAAATTTTACCGGCCTCCTCACATTCCAAGAACAAAAATTACCGTATTTTAAAATATTGGTTGAAAATCTTTTAACAAATTGAGTCAAAAATTCAAAATTTTCTCGGCGGCGCCTATCGGCACCGCCGACCCACCCGTGCCGTAGAATGTTAAAAAACTTGTTTTCTTGAAAAATCACAGAAATGCAGAAAACTAGAAAAATAATACCCCAAAATCAAACATATTTAAAAAAATATATTATTTCGTTTCGTTTCGTTTTATTTCGTGTTTCGTTACTTTTTGGGCGTTTCGTGTTTCGTTTCGTTTCGTAGAATTTTAGCCGTTTCGTTTCGTCGTGTTTCGTTAAATGGAATTTTTTTTGTTTCGTTTCGTTTCGCGTTTCGTTAATTGAAAAAAAAAATTTTTTCGTTTCGTTTCGTCGGAAAAAAAATTTGAGTTTCGCCCAGCTCTGGTGCTGATGCCCTGGAAACCCCGGGCATTTTATACCGGGTTTTTTGGGGGGGGGCTGTGCCGGTTTTTTCATCGGGTTGTGCCGGGCTTTTGAGTTTCTGATCAGTGATCACATCCCTGCAAAAGATCCACTTTCATTGATCAAAGCGAGTGATTGGACTAGAAAAGACTGATCATGTATGTACACAGAGAAATCACTCTGATCTCTTTTAACATTAAGCCTTCTCTGTTGGGCGTGAAATCGGCAGGAGCCCACGAAATGATCTACAATGCGATCAAAAAGTGTGGCATCGAATATCACAAAGAGTTGTACGCCAACATCGTCCTGTCCGGCGGCTCGACGATGTACTCGGGCATTGCTAAGCGTATGAAAAAAGAAATCACCGCTTTGGCAACGTCCACGATGGAAGTCAAAGTCATTGCACCGCCGGAGCGCAAGCATTCGGTGTGGATCGGTGGCTCCATTCTGGCCTCGTTGTCCACCTTCCAGCAGATGTGAGTGCCATGCCGAAAATAGTTTAAAATTCCGACATTTTTGAGCTTGAACCTCGTCCCCCCCCCCTCCCTCCCTCGACCCCTGACATTGACCCCCAACCCTGGCCACCGACACTCCCCTCCGACTCCCGACATTTTTGGTTGTAGAACAACCCCAATTAAAATATAAAATTAATTTAGGTGGATTAGCAAAGCCGTTTATTATGAGTTCGGCCCGTCCGTTGGCCATCGCAAGTGCTTTTGATGTGGATGATCGGAAATGGAAGCGACCGATGGGAAGTGATCTTGAATTGCGCGGGTGTTGTAATCAAATTTTTCAACTTGCTTTTCTCATTTTTGCGCTCTTCTGCTTTACAAGAGAATTCTTCACGTTTGGCAAAATGAAAATGTTTGGCATTTGATCAAATTTTTTATAAAAATCAAAAATGTTTTCGCGGCAAAAAGAGGAAAAATGGAAAAATTTTATGAAAAAAGTGGTTAGGCTTTCTTCCTTCACGAAAAAATTATTCAGCGTTATTCTACCGGTGCTGAAACAGCACAAAACCTTCATTTAAAAAAAATCACCGACGGCAGCACAAACAAAAATGTTCCTCTTTTTTATGCTGGGAGGAATGAAAAAAGACCAAAGGTGCAAAAAAAATGATGCACATTTAATGCTAGAGATGGGAAAGTGTGAAAATATCCCCCCCCCCCCTACCGTCTCAGCCATTATCCCCACATACACAATTCATTCATTCATTTAAACATTGGAATTGACATTTTTTTGTCCCTCCGATTTAATTTTGCATTTTCTGATCAACATTCATCGATTCACAGACTTCCCATTAAAAGCAGTTTATTTTGGTTTCATAGCTATTTTTAAAGTCAATTATTCTTTGTACATTTAAATATGTCTAATAATTGTGTTTTATGTGCCTTTTGAAGCGGATCACTTTTTCGGTGTATTTACCTAATTTTAAGAGTTTTCAATCCGGCATCAAAATAAAATTTATCAATTGATTTACTTTTTCGGCAACCAACACTCTTTCTGTTAATTTAACTAAGGGTACGCTAAAATACTAAAATCAAACCCTTGGGGCAATTTAACAACGTCTTGGCCTTTTATTTGCCCGAGGCGAGATTGCTTTTCACTGAATGCACTATTTATGAAGGAAATTTTGATTGAAATCGAAAGGCACCCATCCCTTACCCGAATCTCAAATCTCAAATCTTCGAGTTCTTTTCTTCATCATATCTCCGATCCAAAATCATTTATTTTCTTTTCGCATTTATTCAAATAATTTTTATATAATTTGTCACTCATTGTTCCGTGTCAGGACAAATCACTAAAGACAAAGCGTTCAAAATCACTAATATCTTAAAAATGGACAAAAATCACTGATAGCATAAAAACGGGCAAAAAAAAATCACTAAAATGCCACAGCGCATCAGACGGTGTTTGATTGTCCGCTTTTTATTGGTTATATGTCTAATTGAGGCATTTTTTGGGAACGTCTCCAATTCTGATATCCAGAGGCTGGTTTCGAGACAAACATTTATCCATTCTGGTTTAAACTTCCAAAAAAACAGTTTGCTGGATGTCTAATCCCATCAGTTCTGCGCCCGGGTCTCAGAAGCGGTTTGGTTCCGGATTGACCTGTATCGGGGATTATTATTGCGATTTTTAGCTTTAAATTGCGATTTCGTATACAATGTTAATTTAGCACAGAAATGTCTCACAAATAGGAGTTTGGCAATTTGAACCGACCGAATAAACGTGCAGGAATAGTGGCTTCAATCGGATACGGGAAAGCAAACAAATGGCCCGACTTATGGTAGAAAATAGAAATAGAAATTTTTTCTGTAAACGAAATTTGCGACAATTTTGTCTGTTTTCAGCTGGAGCATGGAGCAGACCCGCAAAAAACTGGGACTGAAATGTTTGACGGAGAATTGACAAGTGGGCGAATTTTATATCAGATTAACTTCCAAAAGGGGGGGGGGAGTTCATATTATCGAAATATTATTAAATTGCCTTGATCTGGTCCGTCTCAACCAGTGTTTTGCTTGATCCTGCTTGGCCTGTTCTGTTCATTTTGGACAGAACAGATAAATTCTTGGAACACGAACGAACAGAATTAAAATTTTTAAAATATTGTTAAGTCACCTTCTAATGAAAGGTTTAAGCTTTTTCGGCATTGTATTATGCCGCACATTTTGGGCATTTGGATGTTTGCCGGATGTTGGTGCTCAACGGCAGGGTTGACGTAAACAAGGCGGAAATCGAAGGTGAAAGACCGTTGCGAATTGCCGCACTCCATGGACATTTGCCCGTTGGTAAGTGCAGTCTGGTTCAATTTTTGCTAGAGGAAAAATTCGAGAAAAAACCATAAGGATGACCCTTTGTTTTGCAAAAATTCGTAACTTTGGACTAATTCATTTATTACTTGGCACTTTTAGTCCAATTCTTGGTCGAAAACGGCGCGTACATCAACGGCACAGATGGTGACAGTTTCACACCGTTAATGAGTGCGGCCCGAGCACTGAACACTTTGGTTGTACAAATTCTTCTGGACCGCGGGGCTGACAAAAATCTCAGAGCAAACAGTCGATCACTTTAAATTATTGATCAAAGTTTTTATTTTAAGACGGGATGACGGCAGCCGGATTTCCTGGGACAGGCAGCTCTTCTCTTGGTTCTGAAGCACTTGTCAAACTGATTAACGACCATCATTTCAACTGATGGGATGAAATTTATGTTACAGTCAACTCGATTTGACTTTTGTTGATTGTTGTGGTTGACGGGCAACGACAACGGTCTTAAATTCAAGAACAATTCATTGTGCTTTGCACTTTTTAAAAATTTTCGTAAAGTGCCGAAATATGAATTATATGTAAAATGCCTAAAATAACAATCCCCATTTGTTCCCCGTCATGTTGCATCCCTCCACCTGCTTAAGTGTTTCCACTGCTCTTGAGGCTGTGCGAGTGTGTTCCATTTCCAGCCAGTTTAGCACCTTCGGAAGCCCATCCGCCCGCGCGGTGTGCAGCCATTGAAAAGTGCCTGGGCCGGCGATGCCTCGGGGCCATCATCGGCGGGATGTTCAAGAACGGGGAATAATCTATCCAAGCTGGGCGATGCGTAAACCCAGCGGAGATGTGCGCAATCGCGCAAAATCATTGGAGAGATGAAATGGCGTAAATTGGAGAAAAAATGGTGTCCTCCGTAAATGTTGAATGAGCTGATATAAGGCAACAGCAGAGGCCAAATCTCTTGGCCAAACACATTCCAGCATCGATTTGGACTGAACTAAATTGTCAGCCGAGAGTGAATGGTGTTTTCTGTTTACTTTTTGCCAACATTAAATTATTTGCAAAATTTTAGTCTTTTCACGAACATTTCCTCAATCGGGCTTACCGGAACCTCCGGCCAAATGCTCAACGATAACCCGATGCCCCCATTGAATAAACAGCGAATGCGGTGGAGGAAGCCGATCACATTGTGGTCAATGTGACTAAAAATAAAAAATATATTCTTCCATTTTTCTAATCATTTTTTAATTGCGCAAGTTTAACGCCTTGTAAACATTTTAATCTATTTAAAATAAAAATAAATTATTATAAAAATTGTAAGATTTCATCAAAGAGTGGGGGAGGGCGACAAAAGGGCTTAGCGAAGGAACGATCAAATGGGGGGGGGAAGGGGGGATAATGAATCAAATTAGGCATTGGGCTTAGAGAAATTGTAAAAAATTTTCAATAAATTCTTAAGGAATTTAACTAAAAATCGATAGTGTGAACGAATTCGGCCGATCACTAATCAATCAAAAGTAAAACGCACAGGATGTAAATGCGGTTAAAGCCGACCAGACTGGCGGGCACTGGCTGTTTTGGGATTGGAAATATTCCGCACATTTTGTAGTTGTTGAAGTCTGCATCGAAGTTCTCTTTGATCATTCTTGAACGATCAATTATTTTGAGCCAAGCCAACATTGGCCATTTGCGCGTCTTAAAATGCGTGGCCACCAAAGCATTGAAACCATAAGAAAGCAACGCAAATTTAAGACCGACTTCGGCAGGGCAAAAAAATGCAAAAATGGTCAGCCAAACATCGGCACAAACTTTGCTAAAATTGAAAGTGGCAAATAATAGCACACCCCACTTATTGTGTACATTTTAATTTGGTCAAAATATTTTGTCGTAAAATGATCACAATAAATTTACAAACAATTTTTAGACAAATTTTAAATTGTATAGGTTCTAATTGTTTTTTTAAAAAGCTCACATCATCTTCAACGGACGTCGTCGTTTGTTGGCAATCCGCGCACTTTTTCGTCGCCCAATTGGCGTGAACACGGAGCCCAACGTTGGCAATAAATGCCGTGGTAGTGGAGAAGAAATGGCACAATCATTGTTGTTGTTGCACCCTTTTTTTGCGGTGTGCCGCGGCATTTTGACGTTTTCGGTTTTTATTTTCAACGTAAATATTGGTGAAATTACAAATTACAGTATTTTTTTAAATTTAGATGATGGACATGTGAAGAACAAAGGGTTACGGTACACCCCAACAGAAACTAATGCCATTTTACACAACAACCAAATATTAGTGAGTGCACAAAAATGCGACCAATGGCACAATCAATGGGAAATGGATGGCGTCGTAAAAACAAAATGACCCAAATTGGGACAGAGGCGAATGCGCAGCAGCGGCAGCAGCAGGAGATTTTGTTGCGCAATTGAGGGAAAAGTCGGGGATCGGGGATAAAAGGTCGGGGATCGGAGGTCGGGGATTGATCCAAACGCATCGGGGTCGGGGGTGAAAAGTCGTGGATCGGGGATGAAATGTCAGGGATCGGAGGTCGGGGATTTATGCAAACGCATCGGGGTCGGGGGTGGAAAGTCGGGGATCGGAGGTCGGGTATTTATCCAAACGCATCGGGGTCGGGGTGAAAAGTCGGGGATCGGGGATGAAGATCAGGGACCGGAAGTCGGGGATTGATCCAAACGCATCGGGGTCGGGGATGAAAAGTCGGGGATCGGAGGTCGGGGATTTATCCAAACGCATCGGGGTCGGGGGTGAAAAGTCGTGGATCGGGGATGAAATGTCAGGGATCGGAGGTCGGGGATTTATGCAAACGCATCGGGGTCGGGGGTGGAAAGTCGGGGATCGGAGGTCGGGTATTTATCCAAACGCATCGGGGTCGGGGTGAAAAGTCGGGGATCGGGGATGAAAGGTCAGGGACCGGAAGTCGGGGATTGATCCAAACGCATCGGGGTCGGGGGTGAAAAGTCGGGGATCGGGGATGAAAGGTCGGGGATCGGAGATCGGGGATTGATCCAAACTCATCGGGGTCGGGGGTGAAAGGTCGGGGATCGTCGTCTTTTTGAATCCGTTGAAATTTTTGACACTTAACTCCAAAATGAATATTTTCTAAATTTATCGAATTCCGAACTCCAAGAAATTAAATTGACCTAACAATCCCGCCACATGTATTTTGCTAATGACGCTTTTAACTTCTTTTTCAATTTGTTTTGAATAATACAAAAAACAACAGTTTAGAAGTGGGATTAATTTGTGAAAAGAAATGCACAAGTTCACACTCTCGAGCATCACTATTCAATAAACATGGGTCAGTGTCTGTCCACCACTTTCGATCAATCGATCGATCGCCTTCTCGATAAAATTTAGTTCAATACAACATGGGGCGGTGTCTGCCCACCACTTTCGATCAATCGATCGATCGCCTTCTCGATAAAATTTAGTTCAATACAACATGGGTCAGTGTCTGTCGACCACTTTCGATCGATCGATCATCGATCGATCGCTTTCTCGATAATTTAGTTCAATAAAACATGGGTCGGCGTCTGCCCACCGCTTTCGATCGATCGATTAATCGCTATTTATGCATTTCCGGCATCGGATCGGTAAACGGTTTTGAACACTTTGTCTTTGTTTTTGTCCAAATTTGAGGACCCCCCCTCATCCTTTTTGCCTTCTTTGTCCACAATTGTCACATATTCCTGCACCTTTTTGATCACGCGTCTTTGGATGGAATTCAATTGGTTGCTCATCCGATTGATCAAATCACGTTCCGTTATTTGGCCCCGATGGTAATCCCTCAAGGCATACGCTGACCATTCAACGCCAAATCGCCCTAAACAATCAATCACAATTAAACGATGACCACTGATTAGCAGTAGTAATTAATGCACGAGAGTCTCGTTTTCGACTCGAGAAAATTCTCGGGTTTTTTGGGTCTCGGGGTCAAATCTCGGCATCGATTAACGGGAATTTTAGGTCTCATGCATCACACTAATTAGTAGCCAATTGCTTGGTCAATAGGAAAGTAATTCAAAACATTTAGCTAACAAATAAGGGCGAGGAGTTTTTGTTTGCTTAAGGCAATCATTGGACGAATGGTCCGTCCGATCGGTGGTCGGACCGTTCGGCTTTTAATCAGATCACTGATCACGGGGTTGGCCCCCCAGGGAGCGCTCAGATCGCCTTTCGAGAAAATATGGCAATGAAAATAACAAATAGAACGCCAAAAAAATGCAATTAAATATTCAAATTTTTGCGAATCAAAAGAGCACTACATATTTTCGGGAAATTATCATTTTCCCCTCAAAAAATAATGAGACAAAATTATGGCAACTGCTGGAAATATGGCACATTTTCTCATATTTATGGCATTTGCCATAAAAAGAGGAAGGCAATCTGAGCTCCCTGCTGCTGATCGGAGCAAGCCCATGATGCAGCATCATTTTTTCAAATAAAAAGTAGGATAGGACAAGAGCGGGTTTTAAAGCCGGCATTTGGGGGACCCGGTTTATGATTTTGTACCCGGTTAACCGGATTCTTTAATAGTGCCCGGCAATTTTAAAGCGTTTTGATTAACATTTTGAAAACTCCCCCCTCCCCACCCCACCCGGTTTAAAAGCCCTGCCTACACCCGATTAACCGAAAACCGGGGGTATGTTCTACCCTTATAAACGAATAACGTCACTTGCCGGTACTCAGTCCGCTGGTGGTCATAAAGTGTGGGCTTGTGTTGGCATCTCCGATCGCCGCAATGATTGCCGCCGATTGGCCCGATTGGGCCGATTGGTCTTTTCTGTTGATCGATCTGACCGCATTTTCGACAGCAAAAATAGTCAACGCAAATGTGCTCGTGTTGGTTGACTGTGGGTCAATGTTCAGCTGATTGTGACTGTACTGTTTGCCGGGCACGCCGTCGGCGTCCATATTAATGGTGATTTTGCCCACTTTTTCGGGATGCGCATTACTACAGTAATTAAAACATTTTGAAATTATTCCCAAAAACGCATCGTATCGCGTGCCTTAATTTCAAAACCCCCGAAGGCAAAACCCCCGGGGCAACGTTCCAATCACTTACTGTAGGCAAAACCCCCAGGGCAATGTTCCAATCACTTACTGTAGGCAAAACCCCCGGGGCAACGTTCCAATCACTTACTGTAGGCAAAACCCCCGGGGCAACGTTCCAATCACTTACTGTAGGCAAAACCCCCGGGGCAACGTTCCAATCACTTACTGTAGGCAAAACCCCCGGGGCAACGTTCCAATCACTTACTGTAGGCAAAACCCCCGGATCAACGTTCTAATCACTTACTGTAGGCAAAACCCCCCGGGCAACGTTCCAATCACTTACTGTAGGCAAAACCCCCGGATCAACGTTCTAATCACTTACTGTAGGCAAAACCCCCGGATCAACGTTCTAATCAGTTACTGTAGACAAAACCCCCGGGGCAACGTTCCAATCACTTGGCAAAACCCCCGGGGCAACGTTCCAATCACTTACTGTAGGCAAAACCCCCGGGGCAACGTTCCAATCACTTACTGTAGGCAAAACCCCCGGGGCAACGTTCCAATCACTTACTGTAGGCAAAACCCCCGGGGCAACGTTCCAATCACTTACTGTAGGCAAAACCCCCGGGGCAACGTTCCAATCACTTACTGTAGGCAAAACCCCCGGGGCAACGTTCCAATCACTTACTGTAGGCAAAACCCCCGGGGCAACGTTCCAATCACTTACTGTAGGCAAAACCCCCGGGGCAACGTTTCAATCACTTACTGTAGGCAAAACCCCCGGGGCAACGTTCCAATCACTTACTGTAGGCACAGGTCAAAGATGGCCGCGCTCCACTTCCTCTCAAATTGCATAAGTATTTTGTTGATCCGCTCTAGCTTCTCCGGGTTACTCTTCGCCGATGGCCTCACTTTTTTGATGTCCCGCACAAATTCCTCTACCGCCGGCGGCGTTATTGAGGCCAGGTGAAGTGTTGGCCGATTCTCAAAAAGTCGAACAATTTGGCGTGGGTCTTCGCTTTGATCGGCGAGCACAAAATGGCCATTTGCGTCTTCAAATAAATTTGGATTTTTATTTATGACTGGGCTCGGATTTTCAAGTATTAACTTATTTTTTGCAAACCGAATTTGACAATAAGAAGCCCGGAAATTCCATTTTTTTCAATAATTTTTGAATTTTTAGTCCCTTTTGCCACTTTTTGAGATTTTAAGCAGCTATTTTGAGGGCTTTTTAGTCTCTATTATATGTCCCTATTTCACTCTTTTTTAGTCCCTAAAAATTCGGGCCCTTTTATAAACATTGCTAACAATTTTGCAAAAAATAATTTGCTCAAAAATAACGAGAAAAAAAATGCCAAACAAAGCAAAAGCATCCATTGACTTCCACAGACTTTAGGCCAACGTAAAATTGGACCTGTTTTATAAATTGGCTTCGTGTGCCCTTTGTCTTCATGATCGACTTCGTGTCTGTTGTTTTCATGGGCCAATCCTCTGACGATCAGTTGCGTCAAATCTCGATATTTTTTAACAAATTTATTCGGCAAAATGTCTTTTTGTTTGGCAACAAATTCATCAAAATTTTGCGCCAGTAAAAATGGCTCAAACGCTTGCATTTTGACGTTGAAAAATGCCGTCAGATTGTCGAACACATTCTCGTCCGGGTTGCCCTTCTCGAACACGACAATGCCATAATTTTTGGAAATGCTCCGTCGCAACGGCTTTCCTACAATTGTTTTTTTAATTTAGCAAATTTAATTCTTTTTTATATTTGTGACAGATTGCCTCCTGATGGTTACTAAACTGAATTTATAGTTAGGGAAAGGTACAGTTGAGTCTGGCCGCGGCGCCCCACCTACTGGGCACCGTGTCGAGTGTGCGGTGGTTTGGCCAATATAATTCCACTTACTAACACGCTAAATTAGAGCACGGACTGATCAAGATTCTCGATCGTAATCTCGAAAAATCTCGACGAGATTTTTTCGAGATTCTTGATTGAAATCTCGATCAAACAATTTTTACCAAGATTTTTCGAGATTCTCGATCGTAATCTCGATCGGTCCTTAAGTCCGTTCTCTACACTAAATGTCCATTTTATGCCTCCAGACTCAAACGTCCCCTACACCCTTTTATGCCTCCAGACTCAAACGTCCCCTATACCCCCTTTTATGCCTCCAGACTCAAACGTCCCCTATAATTTTATGCCTCCAGACTCAAATGGCCGACTCAAACGTCCCCTACCCCCTTTTATGCCTCCAGACTCAAATGGCCAGACTCAAACGTCCCCTACCCCCTCCCTCAATTTTCAAAATTCAGCTATCTAAAAGACGCAAAAAAAGCACAACATTTTCAGGTTTATCCATAACCATTCTTCTGTAATAAATGCGTCGAGACTGCGTCTCGACAGATAAAATACCCAGAAGATCGTCGCGGATTCGATCATGGGTGCCGCCGGCGCAAAACAAAATGTCAAAAGGAATTGGCGTGAAATGCACAGGCTGCAATTCCGCCGTTTTGCCTTCCATTTCCAACTTTGCCTGCTGGTTGACCGTGATTTTGCCATTTTTGTCGGTCTCAATAACGGCATCATTTCTGACCACTTTTTTCTTTTCGGGTTGGTCAGCCAAAAGTTGTAAAATTCTTTTAACTTTTTCATCTTAAAAATATTCAAAAATAAATTTTATTGTTATTTTTTATAAAAAGCCCAACCAAAAATCATCCTTTTGGCAGTGTCCAAGTCAATGCCTTCGCTTTTTGCCCTAATTTCGACCATCCATTTGGTGTACAGTTTTTGGTCGGCATTATATTTGGACGATGCGCCAATAATTGCTTAATTAAAAAATTGAACAAAAATAAAAACATTTTCAATTAAACTACGGCGGCACGGGACCGGGATCCCGACCGGGACCGGTCGGGAAATTCCCGGTTTTTGGAATCCCGGTTCTGATCCCGGTCCCGGCTTTTGAAAAAGCAAAATCCCGATCCCGGTTCGAGATGCTGGTCCCGATCCCGATCCCGGCTTTTACGGTCCCGGTCAATCCCGGTCCCGGGTTTTTCCCAAAAATCCCGATTCCGTCCTACTCTAATTTAAACTACGGTGGCACGGGACAGGGACCAGTACTGAAATGGCCATTTTATTTATTTGGTACTGAAATTTTGGTCCCGGTTTTTTGTCAATCTTTTTTTTGCCCCTTATTTGTTAGTCCCGGTTTGGACCGGGACCAAATTTAGTCCCGGTCCCGGTCTTTCCCAAAGTCCCGGTCCCGTGCCACCCTAATTTTATAAACTATCAATTTAATTGGAATATTTACCGTGTTCAAAAGTGCCGTCGGTGCCCTTGAGCGCCGTCTGGTAGAGCAAAGTCAGCCGTTTCGGCTCCCCATGGCCCAGTTTGCTCTCCACAAAAGAGGCCAATTCGACCAGCCGCTCCTTTGACACTTGCTCCATCAATTTGACGTTCTGTTGGCCCACTTCGCCGTCCAAAGTGTTTATTCGTGCCAACGCCTTAAGCAAAAATAGTTGATTAACATTTATTCGAGAATTTTAAGTACCAATTTTCTTATTTTTTAAATACTCTAATTTTGTTCAAAAACAAAAAAATCCAGACCCTAAAAAAAACGAATTTTTGATACGGTTCTGGTCTAGGGTTCGGACGAGCATTCGGCCGGGTGCGCCCGACTAGCAAATATTCGACCTGGCCTAAAGCACGATATTTGCCCAAAAGCCCGTCTGGCCAACAAACAAAAGGCTTAGGCTTAGGCTTAGTCCCGCCCGGGCCCAAGACAATTTTTTTGACCCTAATATTCTGAACAGTAATAATAGCGCAACTACACAAAAACGCGCACGCACTTTTTCACCAATGTACAATTTGTCGAATTTTGTGCCAAGAAAAAAGCGAAATTGGGCCACAAATTTGGCATCAATAAATGTCATTTGGTTGCGCGTGTAACGCTCGGGGCGATCGTTGAGCACCGTGACATGGGCACCGGCCAAAAACAGATGGAACACGCTGAACAGGCCAATTGGACCGGCGCCCTCGACGATCACACGCTTTTTGCTGAAAGAAAAAATAAAAAAAAAAAACAAATAATTCAGAAATTCAAAAAATGGCTACCGGTCCAACGAACGTCGCACCGGTTGGTTTTGCGCGTGTTCTTGCCACATCGCCTCGTTGATCATTTCGTCCAATTTGGCACTTTGTATTTTTGACAATTCGTGAATATTGCGCAACTTTTTGGCGTGTTTGTACTGCTTCACCGGCTTGTCGTCCATAAACGTGTAAATGTTTAGCCAGGAGCCTTCGCCCTCCTCTGACATCAATTTGCGCATAAATTGCTTACATTCCATCACCAATTTGTGTTTAGAAAGCGATGGCTCCCCAGTTTTCGTTTTGTGTTTAGAAAGCGATGGCCCAGTTTTCTTTTTTTTGTTGTGCGCATTTTCCTTTAAATTTCAATTTTTATTTTATTTATGTTGTGGGCTTAAATTTAATTAAAATAGAAACAATTTTTATATTTTTTTGTGTTATGGGCTTAAATTTAATAAAAATAGAAATAGTTAATTAAAAAAATACATTTTCTTTGTCCAAATATATTTTTTTGAATGTTTTCGCTTCAAAATTTTCGCTTTTCAAAAACGCGTCGTCGTCAAATTGTTCAATTTTTTTATTTAATCTTTCGACGGCATTTTTAAATTGTTCAATGGTTTTTGCATTAAATTTGCCCTTGCGAATGTTCAAAAATTCCGCATAGTCCAACGTGTCATTGGACTGCAAACTTCCGCCCTCCTCGGCGATGTATTCCAATTGGGCAATTCGATCGGCGTAAAAAGTGCCGAAAATTTTAAAAAATATATATATATATATTTTTGCCTAAATTCCAATTTTTGTTGAAAATAATTTAAAAATTACCATCAAATTTGTAGACAACTTGCTGGTTTGAGTGTGGCAATCCGGTGAATAAAATGTTATGTTTTGTCGTAAATTGTACGGGCGTTGGGCTGGCATTTGCACGACAGAAAATAATAATAATAATAAAAATTAAAATTGCAAATAATTTAATTCCCATTTTGTGTGATGTGCGCGAATTTGATGCTAAAGAGTTAAACATTGACATTTTGTATGCCATAAAGCCGTGAATCAGATTTTTATAATATATATTTTAAAATGAAATTTTAAATCAAAAAAGCCAAATTAGGCATTTAATGATTAAGTTATGTACATTTGTTTAATTTTAGAATTTCCAAAATTACCCGTGAAACAAAAAAAAAAGTAAAAATTGGGTGAAATAATTCATTTTATTGTCAATTGGAGCTAAAGATAAATTTTATAAAGAATTCTCTGTTGGCTTTATCCAATCAATGGAAGCTGACGGCCTCCAATGATGTTGCGAATGAATATGCATAATTTTTTTTGAAGCGAATGTTTTCTAATACAAATTCAAATTACCCTTTCTTTTACAAATAATCCTGACTAATTTGCTTAACAAAAATTTTATAAAATCTTTAAACAAAAAAATTTTCGGCGGACCCACCCCCCCCCCACAATTGTTAAAAAGCTTTAAAAAACTAACGTTATTTTAAAATTTTAGTTGCAAATCTCTTGAAAATCGAGTCAAAATTTAAAAGTTTTCTCGGGCCTTTCCCCGCTCGCCGGTTTTAAAAATTCAAAAAGTGGCAAAATTTTACGAAATTTTTGCCCACTTTTTTAATTAAACTTGGATTTTGGAAATGACCTGGAGCTGGATTTACCGGGATTAAAAATCCTGGTTTTTAGGATATCCTGATGCTGGTGCTTCGACAAAAATACCCGGTACCGACCGATAGGAGTCCTCGAAAATCCTGTCCGGGCTCTAGTTTTGGTCAAGAACAAATTTGTTCATTTTATAGACTCAAAAATTTTCCAAACCTCAAATTTGCAAAATACTTTTTATCAATTTTTAGCTGGATTCCATCGGGCAGATTTTTATGTTTATAAAATATACTTTTAATTTTGATTTCACTCTGTTCCATTTTAAGTCTAACTCCAAGAATTTTTATACCCTGAATTTTGAGTCAAGTCTCGGGCTCGAGTCTCGAGGTCAAGTCTCGGGCTCGAGTCTCGAGGTCAAGTCTCGGGCTCGAGTCTCGAGGTCAAGTCTCGGGCTCGAGTCTCGAGGTCAAGTCTCGGTCTGAATGGATTCGCGCATTGGCTCTAACCCGCTCAAAGGCCACAGGCCAAATGGACTAGAGTTAGGCAATGTCCGGAAGTCCGGAATCCGAAAAATTTCAAAATCTCAAAAATTTGGAATTTTCTAATTATTTTGATCATCTTTTCGCCATTTTTCTTAATAAATTCAAATTTTCTTAGAAAAAAACGCTTAAGCGTCACCGACGACGACCACAAAAAGGCTAAAAACAAAGTTTCAGAGGCTGTGTTAAATGAACAAGTCCCTTTTATTTGAACATTTAATTTGTAGAAAAAATTAAATTCCTTTAAAATTTCGATTTCCCGTTGCAACTTGAACGCGCTGAGTCATAACTTTCTTAAATTAAGTCGGATCGCTTAGCTCTTTTCTATTATCGCATCTGCAGACATAGTGCTTTCGAATGGTGCCAAGATTGCTTGATTTGGTTAGCTAACAAAAAAGCTATGAAGGTTTTAAAAATTATTCTTAGTGCCAAGATGGGCAGCTCCAAGTTGACCCCGACCGCTTTTCCTACCGTCTCAAGAATTATTTTCAGCACTGTTTACTGTAAAAGGGTAAGCGACACGGCACAATCAGTGTATGTGTGCTGCACTTTTGACGAAAAGCATTGATTCAAAGTGCAATTTTCCCTATATTATTTATTAGTCGGGGGTCATACGCCTGCTGCTGCTGTTTATGCATTAAACATAAATTATACAAATATATTTGTTAAGTTGTGGCTTATTGATTTCACAAGGTTAAGCCATCCATATTCTCGAATCAATTTTGGCACTTTTCCCAAAATGCCACGACGGGTTGGGGGTGGGTTGGCATTTGGGAGGGGGGGGGGCTAAAAAGATTCACTCAACCTTTCTGTGGCCTGCCCTCCCCCCTCACCCGTGATCATCCCATCCCATCCATTCAATAATTTATGCCAAATTTTTTATTATAATATTATAAAATATCGAATCCAACAACGGCATGCACTCACAAAGCGGCTTTTTAGAATTTTAACAAAAGATTTTTTAATTTTGATTCAAATTAATTGAGAAAATTTAAAATTCATCCAAAACTTAATCAAATTTCTTCTTTCATTTTCTAATTTTTGAGCAAAAAATTTTCTGATTGCATTCATTCAAATTTAATTGTATTAATAGGTAACTCAATTAAAAATTAAGCAAAATCACACATTCTCATTGACGCGATGGACGCACCCGACTTCTACTGTCTGTGCGGCAACGTTCACGTGCTTGTACGGTTACCGTACTCTCTCTCACTCTCTGTTCATCTACAGTGTCCCTAATACCTCCCTATTTCACAGACTGGTGCCAAATGGATCGGTTTGGTCGGCACGGTGGCGTACACATTCAGCCTGTTTTGCGCACTGCTGAGCCAATCGTTGCCCATGGCATTGATGTGCATTGTTACCGTACCCTTCTACGTGTTACTACTGTACGCCTACAATAGGCACGAGCCGCGACTGTACATCCCGTTCATGGTTGTTAATGTGAGCTTTGTTGGACTTGTGTGCTCATATTTTTTTGTCATTTAAAATTAATTTTTGCGTTAAAGATCGCTGTTTACCATTGATCAGTACAAAATATCTGATCAGTATTCCAATGTGATCGGTCAATCCAATTATGAAAAAGCAAATTTGATCTGATTAGACGGAATTACAGATCTATTGGCAGAAAATTTTCTTAAAACCGAATTTTTTATTTTGTTTGGATTAGGGTTTGGAAATGTTGCTATCGATGTTCTACGTGCTGTTCCTGATCATTATGCTGATATTTGTGCCTGAATTTTGGCATCGTCATTTGGTCATCAGCCTTAACGACGGCAATGTTACTGTAGAGGAGATGGACGAAGGATACGGTAAAATGGGTTTGAAAATGCAAACAACAAATCGCCAATAAAACTGTTCAAAAATTTGCACAGAAATTCGTTTGGTCACCGTCATTCTTCTGTCAGCGGTTTCACTTCTGCTGGCCTTGCTTGCGTGGTTCCAGACCATTGTTCACTGTGCTTACAGTAAGAAAATAATACTTTAAAATATTTAATATACGGTGGTTGTACGGTTCGGATACGGCTTGGACTCGGCCGAGTATCGTGCTTAGCCTGGCTCGGGTATTTGTTGCCCACGGGGCGCCCGTCCGTTCGGGTACACGCCAGGGATGGGCAAAATTAATCCTGAAATCCGAAACCCGAAATTTCCGAAACCCCAAAAATCCGAAACGATTTAAAATCGGAAAACCCAAAAATCCCAAAATTTTACTCAATTTCCGAAATCCGAAACGGCCAAAAACCACGAAATTTTGGATCCGAAATTTTGCCCATCCCTGGTACACGCTCAACCGGACGTCTGAACCTTTTTGGGTTGTTCCACCTCCGAGCATTTTTGGTCGGGGAGTTTTTCGCCTCCGACATGTCCGTTTATTTTTGGTTAATATTTTGGTGCTTTTTAGTGTCCCGTTTTTAAACACTAAAAAGTCGAGGGAAGATTTAATTTGTCATTAATTGCCCAACTTTATTCCCAATTAAAGCTTTCACTTATTTAGTTTAATTTCTGAAAATGACTACTTTACGATAAATTTATGGTTTCAAAATTTTGAAAGTTTGGGGTTCGGGGGGACGAATTTTTATCCATATTCCCCAAATTTGGGAACAAACCTGTTAAGCCCCTTGAGCGTTCCGGAAAATTCGGCACTATTTTTGAAGAAAAAGTATTCAAAAAGTATAGAGGCGAATTTTTGAAATGATTCGGCACGTTTGTGCCGCGCAAGTTCGTTGGTTCCTTTAACCAATTCGATCACCGCCAAAGGCTACATGCGCGTTGAACAGCACACACTGATCCCGCCCCAACTGCACCCCGCATTCGTGCTGACCAAGACGAAGCTGGGCTTTGCGGATCCGCACCAGCTGGAGGAGGGACAGGAACAGCAGCGCGAGAGCCGATTGGCGTGAACAGCCCGTGGAATATGATCAGAGGGGCAGATCAGAGGGATTGGCAAAGAAAATCCGAAATTTTCAATTTAAACGATTTTTATTCCCGAGATTTTTTTTAAATGCCGAATTAGCGAAAAGTTTGCGATCTCTGATATGAAAAATGGTGCCTGGTGTCGTCGCGTGATCGGTGATTAAAAAAGTTTCGTTCCTTTAATTGTTTGGGATTTTCATTTTATCTGATCACATGTTTTTTTGTTCAAAATTTTTATGTTTTACTTTTTTCTTCTTTTATTTTCTTTTTCTGCAACGACAAACGATTAAATTTTAAATTAAAAATGAATACACAGAAACTATTTTTCCACGATTATCCGTCGCTCTCAAATTTTCGTAGTTGGTGCAGATTCATCCGTTTAACCAATCGCCCACGAAGGTTGGTTGGGTGGTTAATGGTTTAGGTACATTGATCGGGACCAAAAATGTCAGGAAGGCATGTTTGGGGGGTCGGGATTCTTCAGGTGGCAATGCCGAGGGGGGGGGTCAGATGATAAGATCAAAAAATGTCGGGGACTGCAACGGGGAGGTCAAGCGTGAACGAGTCCAAACGAGTTTTCCTTCAAACTTAACAATTTTTGGACCAATTCATCACAAAAACTTCTTCAACACGCTTTATTCCTGTGCATCAAAAACATTTGCGGTGCACAATGGGCGGCCCGGACTCGTCATACTCGGCCTTGCTGATGCACCTGAACAAAGTGCCAGTTTTTTTAAACTCCCAGCACATCCCCGTCCATGACACAACAACAAAATGGCACTCACATCTGCTGGAAGGTGGACAACGAAGCCAGAATGGAACCGCCGATCCACACCAAAAACTCGCGCTCCGGCGGTGCAAAGATTTTGACTTCCATCGTGGACGGTGCCAACGCGGTGATTTCCTTTTGCATACGCTCGGCAATGCCCGGAAACATTGTCGAGCCGCCAGACAGGACGATGTTGGCGTACAACTCCTTTTGAATGTCGTTGTCGCAATTTTCGATGCTGTCATAAACAATCTCATGAATTCCTGCCGACTCCACGCACATGAAGGACGGCTTAATGGCCAAAAAAACAATGTGCGAATCAGACCCACCGCACCTGGAACAGCGCCTCGGGGCAACGGAAGCGCTCGTTGCCGACCGTGATCACTTGTCCATCGGGCAGTTCGTAGAACATCTTCAGAGAAGACGAGGAAGCCGCACTGGCTTTTTCCTGTAAAGCAGCAATAAGCCTTTAAGGCAAATTTCAACAACAACAAAAAATCCGCCTTCAAGCGTTTTACCTGCTCAAAGTCGAGTGCCACATAGCACAAATTCTCTCTCTCCTTAATTTCACACACAATTTGTCGATCAGCCGATGATGAGAATTTGCAGCCGCTACGTTCATCATTGAGCAATCTGATCAGAAAGTCGGTCAGATCACGGCCCGCAAAGTCCAAGCGTTGAGTGGCATTTGGAAGAGCATAACCCTCGTAGATGGGCGTGGCACACGTAACACCTACCGAAAATATGAATTTAAATTATGGGGGCTTCTTCGGACCATCGCCCGAGTCGAGCACAATGCCCGTGTAACTCTCGGAAGTGTACAATGCCAGCACAGCCTGGATGGCCACATATGTTGCCGGAATTTTGAACTTCTCGAACATGATCTCGACCATCTGAAAAAGTGTGGCAATGATTTTTGACAAATAAACGAATATAAAACCAGGCCCCGTAGCCATCAGGGGGCCCAAAATGTTTTATGATAAGAATAAAACAATAAAAGAAAGAAATTTTTTTGTTTTTTAAAAAACACTGACCAATCTTTTTAACAAATATCGCTTAAGCCTTAAGGTTTTTAAAATTTACCGACCTTTTCACGGTTTTTCTTCGGGTTCAAAGTGACTTCCGTTAGAAGCACCGGTAGTTCCGTTGGCTCAACTCTTCTTAAAGGACAAATAATAAATATTTTTTAGCATAGAGAAAGAAGGAGGCAAGGGGGTGCAGGGAAAAAGCAATTGTTTCCCCGTAAAGAATAGGCAAAATGTGACTCGAACCCACGACCTCCACCTAATCCGTGTGCCGCGGCGTCTCATTTGGCGTCTTCTTTATGGATGATCTTTTGCCCCCGCCATGGGCGTTTTAACCGTCTACGTCCAACCAGCGGAATTCTCTCTCATCCTTACAGAATGTTTAAACCATTTTCAACAATAATCAGATTAAAAATTGTCCGACGAAAAAAAAAGGCAAAAAAACACCGAGCGGCATCTCGCAAAATCCCGCGCGGGATCCGCTCCCGCGCCGGACTCCATTACACAGCGATTCGATTCTGGGGTCCCCGTTCAAAAAAGATTTAAATTTTGTCCTAGTGGTATGTGAGCTTTTCAACAAAAAAAGGTTGAGGGTTCGAATCTCTTCCATGTAATTACTATTTTTCGCTGAATTGATTCATCATTTCCCCAGCTAATGCAATAGTTTTATGGGCATACTACTGCAGGCGAAGCGGGCCACTAGCGTCCCGCCACTAGCGTCCCAACCAAAAAATATTTTTTATTTTATTTTTTAATAACCAAATTACAGTTCAAATACATTTTAAAATTTTTGATTTTTTCTTTGTCTATGGGTACTTTTCCGTTATACGACCCCTCCCCAAATCTGCTGAAAACATCATATAGGGTTTTCAAGGGCGCTGATCACGAATTGACAATATTTTTAAGATCTGACAACATCTAAGATTTTGAGAATCAATGATTTTTATTTTTTTTAATTAAGGAAAAAACAACTAAGTAACTCCTAAGCCGGATTGGTTAGGCCTAAGCCTAACAAACCCCAAGCCAGGGTAGCTTAGGCCTAAGCCTAACGAACTTTTGACCAAAAAAGGTCCGCGAACTGGTTCAAAAACCGGTTTAAAGGTCGAGCCCCCTAAAATTTTTGCTTATTCCATCTTCAGCAACTAAGAAAACCTATAAAACCGGTTGGTAAAAAAATAATAAAAATTCATTGATTTTCAAAATCTTAGATTTGAACTGTAATTTAGTTATTAAAAAATAAAATAAAAAATATTTTTTGGTTGGGACGCTAGTGGCTGGGACGCTAGTGGCCTGGGACGCTAGTGGCGGGACGCTAATGACCCCTACTCACTGCAGGGATGCACCCCCAGGGTTACACGTTCTCTCTCGTTACTCTAGTGTGTCTAACCGACCCTCTCACTTTTGCACACTATTTCGTCGATTTAGCATTTCCGGGCATAACCTTCTTGAGAGCTATCCAATCGCTTAGCTCTTGCTTACAAATAGCTTCTACAAATCAAGAGCTTTTGAAAATCCTGGGCCGCATTCATTAACCAAGGATACTGAAAAACGATTCCTTATTTTCTTCTCGAGGAAGTGCGTGATGCTTTTTTTTATTGTTGAAAAAGGTGAGAGAGAACGCCTAAACGAGAGAAAGTTAGAGAAAGAAAGGAAATTTGTTTAATTCTCTCGCACTCTCTATTTATTGGCACACATCTCGCTTTTTGAGTCGCTGTGATTACGAATAAGAACTTGTTCTTTACCACACCGCCTGATGTGTAGGGTGGGGATTTTTTTAGGCTTGAAAAATCTCGAAATAGGCGCCTAAATAGGCGAGAAAAATGCCAAAATAGGCTCCAAAAATTGAGTTCACAGGCAAAAATAGGCTCGAAAAAATGTGTGTAAAAATAAAAATAAAATAATAGCTTCTTAAAAACTTTTTTTCCCAATGGTAAATTATTAGTTAACTTAATCAAAAACTTTATTCAAATTGTAAGCATTTCTGGTTATAGTTGCAAATAAAATACATCTCGAGCTTCTCAGGCGTATTCGATTTTCGGCGAGAATGGTTTTGTAAATAGAGAATGTACGTTCAACTATCAGTGGAGGTGAGTGGGCCGAATTTGTAAAACGGGATGAGGTTGGAGGCAACATCACAATCCGTGTTTTTGCCAGACAGAATTTGACAAAATTTGACGATTTTTTCGAGACCAGGATTAAAGTTTAGTAATTCCACTACCTTTTTAGAACAATTATTTGTTTTTGGCGTACGGTTATAGCAACTTTCAAATATTTTTTGAGAACCTTTTATAAATTTCCTTCATTCTAAAAATCCTACCTTTAGGGGTGTATTTTTCCCGAAATTTCGGGTAATTTACCCGAACCCGAAATTTCGCCCAGCCCTGGTCCGGGCCTTCCATCTAGCCTTGGATTTAAACCTAATCTAAGGCCTGATAGATCCCAAAAAACGCACAATTCGTTTTCGAATGTGTGATGCCAAATCATCTCCATGTCGTCCCAGTTGGTGACAATGCCGTGCTCAATTGGGTACTTCAGCGGCAGGACGCAACGCTTGGACTGTGCCGCGTCCCCCACGAAGTTCAAATCGCCCATGCCGGCCATGACGCCCTGGTTCCTATGACTAGCCACAATTGACGGAAACATCGCGCGGGGCGCATCTTCACCAGCAAAGCCGGCCTGGAATTGAATTGAAAAATTCGACTCCCATGAATCCTAAAAAAATTGCCTGCTTTTTCGGTTTACCCCCTTTCGCAACTAGGGTGCGGAAAAATGGCTTAAACAAAACGACAAAAGGTCCGGTCGCTTGGAAGACGACAAAATGTCCGGTAAGCCAATTCGGATAAAAGTTCCAAAGAGTCAAATTCGGAAAAAATTGCAAACACTTCTGGTAAATACCCGATTCGTTTTTTACCCTATTCGTTTTTTGGGACGATTCGTTTTTTTGGGACCATTCGTTTTTTTTGGGACCATTCGTTTTTCTAGTAAACAAAAAGCAGTTATGATCGGAATTCGCGAATAAAAAAAATTAGAATCCATCGTAAATTGGCCTTCGTGGATACCTTTCTGCATCGAATGATCAATTAAACTCGGATTCACGTCAAAAACCTCCGTTTGGTCTAACCGGAACCCAAATTCAAACATTTTTTTAGAAATCTCAATTAAGAATCGCTTTATGGTAATCGAACAAAACCGAGCAAATCATATATCAATTGGTTCCTCTCATTCGGAGGTCAGATTTGGAATCTACGCCCCCGAAAACCCCTAGAAATACCTTTTTCTCGACTTTGAAAAAATTGTTTTTTTCAAAAATCATAGATTAGCTCATGTCTTTTATGATAAATCTGATGTTATATTCGTGATCAGCAACCTCAATCACCCCCGATTACTACTCAGAATCGCATAAAACCTTCAAATTTCGCTCATAAATGCTTTTTGTTACTTGAAAACGAATCGTCCCAAAAAACAAATCGTCCCAAAAAAAACGAATCGTCCCAAAAAAACGAATCGTCCCAAAAAAACGAATCGTCCCAAAAAAACGAACCGTCCCAAAAAAACGAATCGGGCCAAAAACGAATCGCCCAAAAAAATCGATCGTCCCAAATAAACGAATCGTCCCAAAAAACGAATCGTCCCAAAAAAACGAATCGTCCCAAAAAAACGAACCGTCCCAAAAAAACGAATCGGGCCAAAAACGAATCGCCCAAAAAAATCGATTGTCCCAAATAAACGAACCGTCCCAAAAAAACGAATCGGGCCAAAAAACGAATCGTCCCAAAAAAACGAATCGCCCAAAAAAATCGATCGTCCCAAATAAACGAATCGTCCCAAAAAACGAATCGTCCCAAAAAAACGAATCGGGTAAAAAACGAATTGGCCAAAAACAAATCGTCCTCCGTTCCCACTTCTCTAGGTTTGTTTTAGTGCTAAAACCGAATTTTCGACCAAAAAATTTGTGTGGCAAAGCCGGTATATTTTTTTCAATATTCTCCTAACTCTTGGTCTTGAAATATAATCGTTAGCCTGGGGTTTTTTTTGAATTAGTGGTAAAATTGCGAAAAGTTTGGCGTTTTGCCTAATTTTGTCTACTGCTGGAGTGGACCCATAGTACAGAGTAGGGGTCGACTCCGTCCCGACCCAACTCCGTCCCGACAAACTCCGTCCCGATACGAATTCGTAATCAGTGCAAAATAACACTACTATTTAAACTGACCAAAAGGTTCCCCCCTATGCTTTTTCTTGAATAATCACTCTTTTGAATCTAAAATTTGTAGCTGGGACGGAGTTGGCTGGGACTTGGGTCGGGACGGAGTTGGGTCGGGACGGAGTTGGCGGGACGGAGTGGCTGGGATGGAGTTGGCCCGTTTCGCATAGTGCAGCAGGTGGTCACCCTGCTACCGGGCATTTGTCTGTCGGACCTTTTGTCCATTTGTCTGTCGGACCTTTTGTCCATTTGTCTGTCGGACCTTTTGTCCATTTGTCTGTCGGACCTTTTGTCCATTTGTCTGTCGGACTTTTGTCCATTTGTCTGTCGGACCTTTTGTCCATGTACAATGTTTTTGCCTTTAAAAAAAAAGATTCAAAAAATACTTTTTTGGGGGGGGGGGGTGTGGGTAAAACGAAAACATTAAAAAGGTCCGTTAAAGCTCTTCACTTTAAACATGCCGGAACCATTGTCCATTACAATAGTTGCAACTTCGTCAACGTCAACAGCTGCAACGTCGTCGCTCATTTTGTTCGCTTTGCTCACCGATTAATTAAAATGTGAAAAGCTTCAATTTGTTAAAAATATTAAATTCTAATTAAAATATATTTATTCATTTCTATTATGTCACTTCTCCCATTCCGATTGCTTCTTTTATTGGTATACAAAGCGTGTCGCTCCCTCTTTTTTCAAAAAATAAAAACATTTTATTTGTGAAATAAAATCTAGGTGGATGGGACCGTCTTTTTGATTTTTTGTTATTGAACCTTTTGTCCGTGGGACCATTTGTTAGCATCCCCCCCCCCCAATATTTCTACTAAATTGTGGCATTTCCAATGCTTTTTCGAAATTTTGTGAGAAAGTCCATCCTTGATGACTGACTAGTGATCGGATTTTAGGTTTGAAAAATCTCGAAATAAGTATGCCACCGGTCCATCGGTCCAGTGATCGATTGCACATCGATCACACTTAGCTGGTGACGGTTGGGCAATGGTTGGCAACCATCCGTTGCTACTACCAAAGTGATGGGTTGACGCCACCTCAAAAGAACGGGAAGCGCCTCGGGGGTAGAAGGAATTTCAGAGGGATGGAGGAGTACGGGGAAGGCTCGGAGATGTTCAAATTTAGTGAGGAACCCGGGCCCTAAGCTTATGGCCACGTCCCTGACCTCCCCCCCCCCCCAAGTCCGTCGGGCCCCACGTCATTTATTTCAGCGGAAAATGGAAGGGATGGGCAAATATAAATAAATTAGTCATTGGGAGACAGGCTGCCGCCGACGGTGATGAAAAATAACTTGGGGACGTTCTGCCCGATCGATCAAAGAAGACTGACTCGTCGCTTAAATGCAATCCGAAGGGGGGGGGGGGGTGGGGGAATATGGAAATGACAACATTCATCGTAGAGATCGATTAGACGTCATAATTATCAGTCAAGTACCTATGTGCATTTCACATCATTTTTTGATTCGAATTTTATTGCATTTTTTATGAAGAAATTTTCAAAAAAACGCCCAATTTTCGTGCAAATTTGGCCAAAACCCAGTTCCAGAAAAACAGGGTATAACTTTAAAAATCCTATCGCTATAGGGCCGAGATTTTAGGGACTAAAAAACGTGAAATAGGGACTAAAACCCACCAAAATAGGGACTAAAACTAGTGTTAGGCACGGTACGGTATTACCGCGGTATTTTTCGGTATTTCGGTATTTTGAAAAATGGATACTTTTGAATGATTTCACTCACGCGATACTAGTCTGGTGTTGGTGAGTGGTGTTTCTCTTGGGGAATCAGGTGTGGGGTCGGATCCGCACCGGTGAAATTATTATTTTTGATTTCGGTGAGCATTACCTACCTATATGGCGGAGAAAACAATTTCTAAAAAATTTACAAAATTTCAGATTTTTGATAATATTTTGGTAGTGATGCATGATAGTCTCCGTCTCGAGTATCGACTCTAGAAAAGTCTCGAGTTTTTGGGTCTCGTGGTCGAGTCTCGAGGTAAAGTATCGGGGCTCGAATATCGGAAAATTTTGGGTCTCGTGCATTACTATTTTGGCAGTATTTACCAATTTTCGGAATTTTAATTTTTGCTCAGCAATGGGTGAATTTTTAAGGAATGCAAATCTCAGCTTAAAGTTGAGATATTCAAATAAATAAATTTAAAAATGCAAAAAATTAATCATTATTAATTTAAATGTGTGTCAATTTTTTGTCAAAATTCAATTTTCCCAAGGGGGGATTCTTTTGGGTTCATCAAAACTTGTTTTTCTTCAAACTCAATTGAAATGAACCCGAAAAACGATGAAGCTTATATTACTCTACAAAACATTGCCAATAATTAATTATAAGTATTGAATAAAAGTTTTGTTCATTTCAAATTGAAATTCAAAATTTCCAAAAAAAAAACCGAATACCGGTCGGTATACCGAGTTTTTTTGGTCGGTATTTTTTCGGTATTATACCGAAATACCGATACCGAATACCGAAAAAACCCATTTGCCTAACACTAAGACTAAAACCCCAAACCCAAAAAAGTGGCAAAATAGGGAATAAAACCCAAAAAAGTGGCAAAATAGGGAATAAAACCCAAAAAAGTGGCAAAATAGGGAATAAAACCCAAAAAAGTGGCAAAATACGGACTAAAAAATGTGCAAAACTGACTAAATCCAGTCAATTTTTGCGTGAAACCCTTTAAAATCCATCATTTTTTATTAATTTCTTCTTACAGACCCTGTTCGCAAAAAAAAAAAGGGTTAAACCCTAAAAATCTCGCCCCTATTGATGACGCTGATGATGAAAATATTCAACAAAAATAAAAATTAATGTTCGGCGAAATGTCCGATTTTGGCCTACTCGGCGGAAAAAATGTCAGATTGGACTACAAACGATTTGAAAAACATAATGACAAATCAAATTTAGAAATCCTTAATTCAATATAGAACAAAAATAATCTCCCATAAAACAAAATTAAATCCTTTTTCAAATTTTAGGTACATTTTCCTAATTGATTCACAAAAACTTTCATTTTTTCCCGGCGGCGCTTGTCGGCGGCGCCGTCGGACCATATTTATTCCCGAAATTTTTTTTAAATGCCGAATTAGCGAAAAGTTTGCGATCTCTGATATGAAAAATGGTACCTGGTGGCGTCGCAGGATCGGTGATTTCGTTTTTAATTGTTTGGGATTTTCATTTTATCTGATCCAATTTTTTTTGTTTAAAAATTTGTATATATTTTAACTTGTTCCTCTTTGATTTTCCTTTATTTGCAATGACAAGCGGTTAAATTAAAATTTAAAAATGAAAATATAAAAGAAACAGCCCAATAGATCAAACAACAATCATTGTGGATGAGGATCAATTTTTGCGTGATTATCCGTACTGAAAAGAAGGTGGTAAAGCAGCGACCACGAGGGTTGGTTGAGGTTGATGGTTTACATTTGATCGGAGGGGGGGGGGGGGTTGAATCGTGAACGAGTTCCAAACGAGAGGTTCCTTCAAACTTAACAATTTTTGGACACAAACTTCTTCAAAACTCTTTATTCCTGTGCATCACCACTTGCGGTACACAATGGACGACCCGAACTCTTTATACTCGGCTCTTCTGATCCACCTGAACAAAAAAGTGTCAGTTACTTTTCAACTTACAAATCAGTCAGTCTCCGCCGTCCATGACACAAAGTAAAGAATAGGCAAAATGATAACTCGGATGGGACTCAAACCCAAGACCTCCACCCAATCCGTAAGCAGCTCTTCCAACTGAGCTACCGGGACATCCCTGTCGTCTTCTTTATGTGTGATCTTTTGCCGCCGCCATAGGCGTTTTAACTAGAGCCCGGTCGAGACGAGAATCTCATCTCAAGATCTCGAAAAATCTCGACTCGAGATCTCGCTTCCTTTTGCATACGCTTAGCAATGCCCGAAAACATTGTCGTGCCGCCGGACAGGACGATGTTGGCGTACAAATCCTTGTGAATGTCGTTGTCGCAATTTACGATGCTGTTATGGACGATCTTATGAATTCCTGCGCACGTGCGAGACGGCTTAATGGGCCAAAAAAAGTATGTGCGACGGTGATGAGTGGACAAATTTGGCTCTGGCCATTTTGGTACCGTCATTCGTACTTCCAAATTAAACAAAATTGGTACCATCCTGAATTAGCTTTTTGATCAAGACCCACCGCACCTCGAACAGCGCCTCGGGGCAACGGAAGCGCTCATTTCCAACCGTGATCACTTGTCCATCGGGCAATTCGTATTTCACCTTCAGAGAAGACGAGGAATCAGCGGTGGCCATTTCCTAAAAAAATGCAAAAAGGCAAGATTAGACAACATCGATGTGTGTATTTTTATAAAAAATCCAAAAAATTAAAGATAAATCTGGAAAAAAATATACGGCACCATGAATTAGCTAAAATAAAAGCGACCTGCTTAAAGTCGGACGCCACGTAGCAAAGCTTCTCTTTGATGTCCCGCACAGCCTCCCGCTGCGCCGTGGTGGTGAACGAATAGCCGCGTTCAGTGAGAATATTCACCAAATGTTCGGTAAGATCACGACCGGCAATACCCAAATGCAAACTGGCATTCGAAACCGGCACGGGCACAGGTACTTGTGGGTTATGTGACCCAAAAAAAAAATTAGTTTTTAAGACGTTTCTGGGGGTTTCCAGTGTCGTAGAATCCAAATCTGACCTCCATTTCGGCTCATTCCGAACCCCGAATTCGGATAAATTTTTCAAAATTTTTATGTTTCCCTTATCAGAAGATCGCCACCCCATTCCAGTGATTTCCCTCACATTTTAAACTCGGGAATTAAAGGTCATTTATGCCTGTTATCAATCGGGAGAACACATGCAAATTGGTGTGCAAATGGTGAAAGGGCAACAGCAAATATGTCACATCGAGTAATTACGATTATGCGGAAAAATAAAAATTTTGGAATTTAAGAAAATTTATTCGAATTCGGTTCGGAGTTCGGAATGAGCCGAAATGGAGGTCAGACTTGGATTCTACGACATTGGAAACCCCCAGAAACGTCTTTTAAAAAAATTGTTTTTTGGGTCACATAACCCACAAGTACCCAGCACAACCCTCGTTGATGGGCATGGCACACGTAACACCTACCGAAAATATGAATTTAAATGACAATTATTAATATGACGGCTTCTTCGACCATCGCCCGAGGCAAGCACAACGCCTGTGGTACGCCCGGAAGCGTACAATGCTAGCAAAGCCTGGATTTCCACATATGTTGCCGGAATTTTGAACTTCTCGAACATGACCTCGACCATCTGAAAAAGGGATCAAATTGTTGTTTTTTAAAAAAACAATAACCAATCTTTTTAACAAATATCGCTTAAAGCTTTAAAATTTACCAACCTTTTCACGGTTTTCCCGGGAATTCAAAGCGACTTCCGTTAGAAGCACCCGAAATTCCGTTGGCTCAACATTTCTTAAAAGACAAATAATAAATATTCTTTTACAGTGTGTAACAAAAATATAAAGCCCTAAGGCCTGATAGGTCATTCGTCCAAAAAACGCACAATTCGTTTTCGAATGTGTGATGCCAGATCATCTCCATGTCGTCCCAGTTGGTGACAATGCCGTGCTCAATTGGGTACTTCAACGTCAGAATGCCACGCTCGTTCTGTGCCTTGTACCCCACGTACGCGTCCCTCTGGCCCATGCCGACCATGACGCCCTGCTGCCGAGGAGGACGGCCCACAATTGACGGGAAAACCGCACGAGGCTCTTCGTCTCCAGCAAAGCCGGCCTGGAATACTTCTTCTTTTTTTGAAAAATTGGACTCCCGAAAATCCCCCCAAAAAACCCTTACTTTATCGGTTTACCCCCCCCCCAATTTTAACTACGTCAAAAATCCGGTTCTTTCGGGTGAGAAAAGACCCCATGCTACCACCAAGCTTGTGGCAAAAATTTGTTGAAATTTCTTCTGGATGAAACGGAAGAGCATTTTGAAATGTCAAATTTGGATTCAGCATCCTCAATTTACTTAAAGATTCGCAAAAACACAATTTGTTTTTTTGGGGGGGGGGGGGGGGGTTGGGTGTAAAACAAAAACATTAAAAAGGTCCGTTAAAACTTTTACTTTAAACATCGCGGAACCATTGTCCATTACAATAGCTGGTGGACAGTCTTCATCGCTCATTTTGTTCGATTTGCTCACCGATTAATTAAAATATGAAAAGCTTCAATTTGTTAAAAATTTTGGGTTGAAAATTGGTTGAGTATAAAATGACAAGTCTAGCTTTTCTGTCAATTTTTGTGCACGGAAAGCGCCTCGGGGGTAGAAGGAATTGCAGGGGGATGGAGGAGTACGGGGAAGGCTCGGAGATGTTCAAATTGAGTGAGGAACCCGGGCCCTAAGCTTATGGCCACGTCCCTGACCCCCCCCCCCCCCAAGTCCGTCGGGGCCCCACGTCATTTATTTCAGCGGAAAATGGAAACGAATGGGCAAATAAATAAATATATTCATGTGGTGGGGCAGGCTGCTGCCGACGAAATGATGAAAAATGACTTGGGGACGTTCTGCCCGATCGAAGAAACTGACTGACTCGTCGCTTAAATGCAATCCGAAGAACGGGGGGGGGGGGGGGGGGGGGGGGGGGGGGGGAATATGGAAATGACAACATTCATCGCAGAGATCGATTAAGCGTCATAATTATTATCAATCAGGTATGCTTTTCATGACATTTTTTTTGTTCAAAATTTGTTTATATTTTAACTTGTTCCTCTTTGATTTTCCTTTATTTGAAATGACAATTTTTGATTCGAATTTTATTGCATTTTTTATGAAAACATCTTCAAAAAGTGGCAAAAATTGTTTTGTTACCTGTAATAAGTTTGCTCCTATTAGTCAGGGAGGCCAGATCACCTGCGACCAAATATGGCAACTGGCTCCAAAATAGTGGCATTTTTATGGCATTGAGGGGTCAAAATAGTGGCTTTTTTATGGCAACTTCTTAGGGAATTTTCAAACAAACAATTTTTTTTAGAGAATTTTGCTTCACTTCTGGGGGAAGGGGTCGGCGGTGCCGATAGGCGCCGCCGAGTTTTGAATTTTTAACTCAATTTGTTAAGAGATTTGCAACCAAAAACTTCAAATTGGCCGAATCATGGAGCACTATTTTCGATAAATTCACATTTTTCCCTCAAAAAATGAAATTTTCACAAAGTTCAAAAAGGTGGCAAAATTTCCAAAATAGTGGCATTTGCCACTAGCTGCAGAAAAATAGGGTATAGTAACCCTAAAAATCCTATCTCTATTGATGACGCTGATGATGAAAATATTCAACAAAAATAAAAATTCGGCGAAATGTCCGATTTTGGCCGACTCAACGAAAAAATGTCCGATTTTTGAATACATATGTTTTAACTTTTCTTCTACCATTATTTTCTCTTTTTTTGCAACGACAAAGGGTTAAAATTTTTTAATTTAAAAAATGAAAAAAGAAAGAAACAATTTTTGCGCACTTATCCACACTGAAAAAAGAAAGTCGCTTGGATGAGAACACTTCTGCGCCCGCACATCAGAAACACTTGCGGTGCACAATGGACGGCCCGGACTCGCCATACTCGGCTTTGCTGATCCACCTGAACAAAAGTTCCAGTTTTAAACATAATCCATGTCCATGACACAACAACAAATGGCACTTACATCTGCTGGAAGGTAACCGTCGAGGCCAGGATGGAGCCACCGATCCACACCGAGTATTTGCGCTCCGGCGGTGCAATGATTTTGACTTCCATCGTGGACGGTGCCAAAGCGGTGATTTCCTTTTGCACACGCTCGGCAATGCCCGGAAACATCGTCGAGCCGCCGGACAGAAGGATGTTGGCGTACAATTCCTTACGAATGTCGTCGTCGCAATTTTCGATATCACAGTTGTTGATCGCATTGCAAATCATTTCGTGGATTCCTGCCGATTTGACGCCCACGAGAGAAGGCTTAATATCCAAACAAACAAAATTGGTACCATCCAAATTAGCGTTTGATTCGGGAAATTTTGAGCGTCTAATTTTTCTTAATCCAATCACTTTGATCGCCTTTTGATCAAGACCCACCGCACCTCAAACAGCGCCTCGGGGCAACGGAAGCGCTCGTTGCCGACCGTAATCACTTGTTCATCCGGCAGTTTGTATTTCACCTTCAGAGAAGACGAAGTGACCATTTCCTAAAAAGTGCAAAAAAAGGGTAAATTCCAACATCGATGTGTGCATTTTGTTACAAAATCCCAAAAATTAAAGAAAAATCGGGAAAATTGTCGTTTAGGTGCCCCAAATGTTTTTCATCGAATCACATTATATAACAATCGACTCCTCTCACTCTCTAATGCAGGGCTCGGATATCTGCGGATTTTTCCTCATTCTGTGGTTTTTGAAAAGGCCAATGAGGATTTTTTTTTTGAAATGCGGATTTGCGGATTTTTGTGGTCTTTTGAGATTCTTGTGGACTTTTTGTGGTTTTTTGGAAAAATTGACCAATAAAAAGCATTTTTCTTAACAAATATCGTTAAAATCTTTTTAAAAATTTTCCCGGCGGCGCCTATCGGTGCCGCCGGACTTCTTTCATTACTAACAAGCTTCAAAAAATGTCATATTTTTAAAATATAGCTGTAAATCTCTTAACCGGGCTCCAAAATCTGAGGTTTTAGCCCTATTTTGTGGTTTTTTGGAAGGACAACAAGGCAAAATTTTCAAAAATGAGGTTTTTTATGGTTTTTCAAAAGTTCGGGAGGTTTTTTTTAATGCAAAAAAGCATCACATTCTTTCCAATTTTGGTTGCATATCTCATAACAAAATTGAGTCAAAAACTCAAAAATTTCTCGGCGGCGCCTATCGGCACCGCCGACCCCCCTCCCTTTTTCCAAAAACTTTTTGAAAAATTGCGGGCAAAAAAATTATGTAAAATAACTTATTTGTGACAGAAATTTGCTCAAATCAATTTTAGTACCAATAAATATAACGAATGAAGCGAAGTTAACATAATTTTTGGGTTCAAAATGAAGAAATGACGAATTTGCGGATTTTTGATGTCAAATGAGGATTTTTTAATGTTCCGATGCGGATTTTTAAAATTTTGAGATTCGAGCCCTGCTCTAATGCCTAATCTGCAAAAAAAAATTTTGCGCGGAACAACGATGCCAACAATTATGGCTCCTCGAAGTTTGACAAAATCATGCAAATCTTTTAACAATAAAAAATTTAAAAACTCAAAACCGACCTGCTCAAAGTCGAGCGTCACGTAGCAAAGCTTCTCTTTGATATCGCGCACAATTTCCCGCTGCGCCGTGGTGAATGAGTAGCAGCGTTCAGTGAGAATATTCGCCAAATGTTCAGTCAGATCACAGCCGGCAAAGTCCAAGCGTTGAATGGCATTCGGAACAGCATAACCCTCGTAGATGGGCGTGGCACACGTAACACCTACCGAATAAATGACAATTATTAATGCTAGTAGAACGGCTTCTTCGACCATGGCCCGAGTCGAGCACAATGCCCGTGGTACGCCCGAAAGCGTACAATGCCAGCACAGTCTGGATGGCCACATATGTTGCCGGAGTTTTGAACTTCTCGAACATGACCTCGACCATCTGAAAAAGTGTGGCAACGATTTTCGACAAATGAACGAATATAAAACCAGGCCCCGTAGCCAGGGCCGTAGCCAGAAAAAAATTTTGGGAGGGGGAATTTGAACCATCTGAGCGCGGCGCTCAAATGGCTTTCCCATTTGAGCGCCAAGGTATTTTATTTTAAGAAATTTTCAAAAAAACAAATTTTTTTTTTTTGATTCTGATGGCAATTTGTTAAAAAAAGTTTAAAAAATTGCCCAAAAAATTGTAAAAGTGCAAAACAAAAGGGTCCCCCCTCTTGTTTTTTTTTCTCAAATTTCATTTTGGGGGGGGGGGAATTCCCCCCCCTTCCCCCCCCCTGGCTACGGCCCTGCCCGTAGCCATCAGGGGGCCCGAAATGTTTTATGAGAAGAAACAACCCATAAAAGAAAGAAATCCTTTTGTTTTTTACCTTTTCACGGTTTTTCCCGGGATTCAAAGCGACTTCCGTTAGAAGCACCCGAAATTCCGTTGGCTCAACTTTTCTTAATGGACAAATAATAAATATTCTTTTACAGTGTGTAACAAAAATATAAAGCCACCCAATTTTTTATCCGAACTAGAGTTGGTCGGGATCGGGATTACGACTTTTCAAAAACCGGGATAATCCCGACCGGGATCCCAATTCCGACGAATCTGGTTTGAACAGAGAAGTGTTGAAGAAACAAAAAATTTGTTTGAAGGCTCTTGACAAGAAAAATTCGAATTTTAAGGGACCAAAACCAATCTAAGGCCTGATAGGTCATTCGTCCAAAAACGCACAATTCATTGTAGAATGTGTGATGCCAGATCATCTCCATGTCGTCCCAGTTGGTGACAATGCCGTGCTCAATTGGGTACTTCAGCCTCAGAATGCCACGCTTGGACTGGGCCTCGTCCCCCACGTACGAGTCCTTCTGGCCCATGCCGACCATGACGCCCTGGTGCCGAGGAGGACGGCCCACAATTGACGGGAACACCGCACGAGGCGCATCGTCTCCAGCAAAGCCGGCCTGGAATACTTCTTCTTTTTTTTGAATATGGATTCCCGAAAATCCAAAAAAATTCGGACTTTTTTGTTTACCCTCCCCCCCCCCCCCCCCGCCCGTCTTGCCTCCTCCTCTTTCCTCTTCTCACCTTGCACATGCCAGAACCGTTGTCCACAACGAGTGCAGCAACTTCTTCGTCACACATTTTTTTTGTCCGTTTGTTTTGTCGTTAAATAAAATAAATATGCCAAATTTAGCACTGTCGCTGAAAATAAAGAGCCATTTGTATAGCAGCAACAAAATTGAAACCCCCAACCCATCAACACACTACACTGCACATCAAGCTTAAATGCCAAAAATTGGTGAACATTTCTTCCGGATAAAACGATAGAGTAGTTTTAATGTTATCTATTTGGATTCAGCATTTTCAGTTACCTAAAAATATGTTTTTGCCTTTTAAAAAAATTCGCAAAAACAATTTGTTTTTTGGGGGGTTGGGGGTAAACCGAAACACTAAAAAAGGCCCAACTGATTAATCAAAATGTGAAAAAGCTCCATCCAGACACCTCCCTAAAATCCAGGCCCAAGGTCCGGGTCCATGCATAACGAACCAGGATTTCGTTGATAAAAAATAGACCCCCTAAAGATGGTGTTTCTGAACAACAAACAGTGAGAATTTTGGTGGATCTTACCCGCAAATTTAAAATTAGAAATCGCCAAATTTTTTTAAATAACTTTTTTGACACCACTCCCAATCCGAAAAATTTTTCTGGCTACGCCATTTGGTCGGCGCTCTGATTATTCGGCATTTGGCTGTTTTTTCACACTGAACTTTTTTAAAAATGAATTAAATCGCTTATTTTTTTTATAAATGATACTTCTCATTTAGAGCTTTGGTTGAGTTTTAAAAAAAATTTAGATTACAGAGTTTCCAAAATTACCCGGATAATTCCATCACCGAAACCTTTCCGCATGTAATTTTAATTTAATATAACATTGCCTACTGGCGTACTCTCTGAACACAACAAATCGAACTTTTTGAGCAAAAATTGCTGCTGGTTGGCTCCGATAATTTACTAATTAAATTTTGGCGATTTATCCGCACTGAAGAGAAAACGTCTTATACCAGCGAAAACATATGTCAAGGAGATTTGTTGGATAGCGGAAGAGAGAATAAAATAATTAATTTTGGAAAACAGGACACTTTCACAAAAAAAAAAGCAGATGATTCCTCAACAGTCCATCCGATCTCACTTCCCCGGCCTTATTCTTCAAGCACGCTTCTGCGCCCGCACATCAGAAACACTTGCGGTGCACAATGGACGGCCCGGACTCGTCATACTCGGCTTTGCTGATCCACCTGAACAAAGTGCCAGTTTAATACAGAAAGAAATCCGCCCATGACAACAATGGCACTCACATCTGCTGGAAGGTGGACAACGAGGCCAGAATGGAGCCACCGATCCACACCGAGTATTTGCGCTCCGGCGGTGCAATGATTTTGATCTTCATCGTGGACGGCGCCAGAGCGGTGATTTCCTTTTGCATACGGTCAGCAATGCCCGGGTACATCGTCGAGCCGCCCGACAGCACGGTGTTCGCGTACAAGTCCTTACGAATGTCAATGTCGCACTTCATGATCGAGTTGTAGGACGTCTCGTGAATGCCCGCCGACTCCATGCCCAAGAAGGACGGCTTTAATAAAGGATAAACTTCATTCATAGACAAATTATTGGCTGTTTATGCCCTATCACTATTAAATATGATTGATTGGTGCTTTTGATCGGCGCCTCGTGCCTTCTGGGGGCCCATGACAAAACACAGACCTGGAACAGCGCCTCGGGGCAACGGAAGCGCTCGTTGCCGACCGTAATCACTTGTCCATCGGGCAGTTCGTAGCTCTTCTCCAGTGAAGACGAGGAAGCAGCGGTGGCCATTTCCTAAAAGAATGCAAAAAAACATTATTTGAAACAAAATCCCAAAAATTTAAGACCAATCTCTAAAAAAACAAACGAATACCACCGACCTGCTCAAAGTCGAGCGCCACGTAGCAAAGCTTCTCTTTGATGTCCCGCACAATCTCCCGCTCCGCGGTGGTGGTGAACGAATAGCCGCGTTCAGTGAGAATTTTCATCAGATAGTCAGTCAGGTCACGGCCCGCCAAGTCCAAACGCAGAATGGCATGCGGCAGAGCGTAGCCCTCGTAGATAGGCACGGTGTGAGTCACGCCTAAAACAGCCGCATTACAATAAACCATGCAACATAAATTAGGGGATGAGGGTAGCAGCAAATTTTGTTCAGAGCATGGAATTTTTTGGAAAAAAAAATGCTCACCGTCACCCGAGTCGAGCACAATGCCGGTGGTACGTCCGGAAGCGTACAATGACAGCACAGCCTGGATTGCCACGTACATGGCGGGCGTGTTGAACGTCTCGAACATAATTTGAGTCATCTAAAAAAATAAAAATTTGTAACGGTCGATGCTTTCTTTTATACACATACAAAGGCTCCTCAAAATTCTGATTCAAAAATCTGAACGATAGGAAACAGACCGACCTTCTCACGGTTGGCTTTCGGATTCAACGGTGCTTCGGTGAGCAGCACTGGATGTTCTTCCGGGGCGACACGCCTTGAACAACAAGAATTATAAAAATGAGATTGTGTACAACTCCGCACAATTCGTTGTAGAATGTGTGATGCCAAATCTTCTCCATGTCGTCCCAGTTGGTGACAATACCGTGTTCAATTGGGTACTTCAGCGTCAGAATGCCACGCTTGGACTGGGCCTCGTCTCCCACGTACGAGTCCTTCTGGCCCATGCCGACCATGACGCCCTGGTGCCGAGGACGACCCACAATTGACGGGAACACCGCACGAGGCGCATCGTCTCCAGCAAAGCCGGCCTGAAAAAAATGATTTTGTTACTCAATACTGCTTCATCACACCCAACACCTTGCGGATCAAAGAAATTTTAAAGATTCAAAAAAAACTTTCCGCGTTTCACTCCAAAAACACCCCACCCCCCGGACTCAACAATTCATTATGTGATTCACAACAATTGTCATTTGACTTTCTGACAAAATTTCACGCTCATTCATCGCCACCATTCACACACTTTTCTTATTGCTCATCAAAGACTTTCTGATCACACACACAAAAAGTGAATAATAGCGGAAAAGCGAGCGCTTATCTTCCCAACACCGCTCAAGTGAATCACCATTCCCCCCCCCCTCCCCTCCTCCTCCCCCCCCCCAACAATCCTCTTAAACGACGAAGAAACGATGGAGGAGATGGTGTTGTTAAAAGCGAATTCCTTTCTCGGAATCTATTAGTGGAGGGGGGAGGGGGGGGGGGGGGGGGAGGAGAGAATGGACGGGAAACTGTTATGGGAAAATATGCGAAAACAGTGATCGGAATATTACACCCGTCCCATTATAGTCTGTGAGAAAACTGTGTGACAATCCTCCAATTTCGTTAAACTTCTACCGTTTTGGAACTCAGGAGAAAAAACTCACCGAAAATTTCGATTACAATGGCACACACAAAAAACCCAAAAAAAAAATGGTGGTTTATCAATTCCACCAAATGGGCGATAACCGCTGAGAGTAACGCCTCCGTTCAACTCTTTCCCTCCATTTGCCCAAAAAAGAAGGGACTCAAAACTGCTTTCAAAAGCAAGACTCGCAATCTTTCACCCAGGGGTGTCAGAATCTTCAATTTAAGAGTCCAAAAAGTTGCTCTCGTTTTTCTGAATTTTTTGGTTTAAGAAATCAGGCAAAACCATGCCTTCCCTCAGAAACCAGGTTCACAAATAATTTCGGTGGTCCAGAACACTCGGATTTTTTTGTTTGAAATCAATCACACACACATTGACACTCAGAGGCACTGTTGCCTCAACAACAAATCTTGTCTGAAAAAATACCATTTTTTTGTTGTGAATCAGAATCTAAAACGACTAAAACCTTGCACCTTGCCCTCTTTCCTCTTCTCACCTTGCACATGCCAGAACCGTTGTCCACAACGAGTGCAGCAACTTCTTCGTCACACATTTTTTTTGTCCGTTTGTTTTGTCGTTAAATAAAATAAATATGCCAAATCTAGCACTGTCGCTGAAAATAAAGAGCCATTTGTATAGCAGCAACAAAATTGAAATAGGTAAATGCAAAAAAACAAAACAAAAAAATTAGAAGTTTTGTGTGACTCGTCTGATGAGTCGTCAGTGTTTATGGTGGTGTGTTGTGTATGTAAAATGTGGGGGGAAAGAAGAAATTGGAATGGGATTGAATGAGAATGAATGGGGCTGTTGGATGGATGGAAGGAAATGGAAGGGGAATGGGAAGGACTGACTCGCCATCGCCTCCTCCTCCGTTCCGCGTCCGCCGCTTCATTCCCTCCCCCCCCCCCCCTTTCCCCCAAGTGTCGACGACGGACGAAGCGAGGCAAAGCAAGGCAAGCGCAAGAAGTACGGAATGAAATGACTAATGGAGGACGGCGAGCGCGTTACATTTATAATGTATTGTATATGGTCGGCAGCAAGGGCAGGCAGAAAGATGTGGGGATTGGGGGGGGGGGAAGAGGGTGAGTGTGTGTTTCTTTCTGCCCAGAGAAGGCATAAACAGTGGGGTGTGAGTAAGCAGCACAGAGAATGATGAAAAAAAATGTGATGAAATAGCGCAACTGTTGAAGAGGGCACCGGACAGAGTGGTGGCACAAAGAGCAATTTGGGGGGTTGAGAAATCGCGTGGCTGGACGATGGCGACGCGCTTTTATGGCTGCTGCTGCTGGATGGGGAGGGGTGACGGAGATGGAGGAGGAACAGAGCGATGAAATTTTGCTTAGGAAACATTGTGCATATTTTGGGGGTCCGTCCATCTCCTCCATTCTTTCCCTCATCCCGCGGCGAGCGGATTTTGAAAAAGGAGGACACACAAATTCAACGGAGACTTTTTACAAGGAAAAGGAAGCGAGCAAAAAAGGGGGGGGAAGGATGTTTAAACTTTAAAGCCAGTGCAAATGTTTATGAACTTTTAAAACAAAAAAGTTGGTTACATATTTGCTATTTCACAAATATGAATGCAAAATGTGTAAAGTTTCAAAATTTTCTCGAAGACCGATTTTTGTCATCACTTGCAAAAAACCGCTCGCTTACAAATTAGCTAAAAACGATTAAAAATATGTATGTTACTTTTTTTGACAACTAAACTCGTGGCACCACTGGTTTTAAAAAGTTTGAACTTGTGTCTTTTTCGTATATTTTTATGTTATTTTAAAACATTTACACAAAAACAAAAAATGACAGTGACATGAATAAGAACAAAAAAAGAGAGAAAAAATTATGCCATAATTTTAAAGCGAATGTTTTGGTGCCCCGATTTTTGCGTTTATATAAAGTGATGGGGATTAAAGGTGTAGGTAGCTACAGTCTTTACACATTCAAACAATATGTAGATCAAATCCAGTCTCTAGTTATTACACATTTTATTCAACAGAGAATGAGTGAGATCGAGAAATGAACAGTCTGTCAAATATGGATAAAGCATTCCAGAACAGAAATGGCTTTTCATCGGGCCACCATTTGGCGTTTTTTGAAAATTAAAAAAAAAAATGAAAAAAAAAACGAATTTTTCTTGCCAAGATCACTCTCTAATTTTTTGAACATTTTCTAAAAAATACAATAAAATTCGATATTTTTTTTGTCAATATCCTTCATAGAATTGCTTTTTTTCTTGCCTAAAAGTAGCAGCCCTACTGATTGATAATTTTGCCATGAAAAAAAAAGTTTTACGAGATTTTTTCTTAACTAAAAGTAGCAGCCCTGTCCATTTATACCCGGCACTCAAACGGCGCCGCCCTCAAACGGCAGCGCTCAAACGTGTTGGGGCGGTTACATACAGTAACCCGAGACGGTTTGGAGCACCACGATTGGGCGCGCACGATTGGGCGCGGCACGATTGGGCGCCGGCACGTTCGGTGCCGACACGATTCGGCGCCCGAACCAAACCAAACAAAATTGGTATCATACAAAAGCTCTTAGTATGCTGAACCTTTGATCAAGCTTAAGCTAACCGATTGTCTTTTCAAAAAAAGTTATACGTTTAAAACCTGTGCAAATTGCCATTTTTGTCGTGGTGACGTCATAACTTTCTTTGTTTAAGTCGAATCGCTTAGCTTTTGCCTTTGTAGGCTTCTACTTATTACATGCTTTCGAATGATACCAAGAATGTTTGGTTTTGTTGACTTTGAACAAAGTTTTAACGAAAAGCTTGTCGGCGCCCAATCGTGCGCGCCCAATTGCGGGGTACCGGAGACGGTTGTGTGAACACATTTTCAATTCAGGAGCGAAGGCGATGGTTGCGGGAAAAGGGCATTAAGATCAGTTCGCTCGTCCCCGGAGAGAACCACTACCACTTCACGTCCCGATCCCTCCCGAACCCTGGGGGAGTTCCTTCTAAAAGAATAAAGAATGAAAGATTTTTGGAGCCCCCCCCCCCTAACTATCCCCGTTGCCCATTTGCCATTTTGATCTGTCCCCATTGAATTGTTAAAGCTTTGTGCCCAGCCGGCTCTGATCTGATCGGGCCTTGTTGATGGCTGAGAGAGTAAAGTTTGTTGAAGGACGCTCACGAAGGGAAATGGTTGGGGTGTAGAAAGAAGCTTGATTGCGGGAATGAAGTCGGGAGGGGGCAATGCCGAGAGCGGGAGGAGTGGGAAAGGCAATGGGGCGGCTAAATGTGTCCGGGACGGCCAGCGCCTCGGGCAATGGGCGGGTTCAGCCGCGCCCGCGCCACCGACCGCCTTTGGCCCTCCTTCGCCGGACCGACATCTCATCTCGATCCCGGCCCTTACCATTTATTGGAGCTCGGACAGGATTTCCGATCCGACCGAAATACTTTTTTGTCGAAGCACCAGAGTCAGGATATCCTGAACAGGATTTTAATCCTGATAATCTCGATCTTGGTCTCCTATGAATTGGGTTTAAACCTATTAAACTTTTTGAAATTTTTATAGTTTTTGGTTGGATGGCCGATTAGTTTTTGGCCAAGATGCGGATTTATCAAACCGTTACTAAACCAAAATAGGCTTCCCCGGACAAGTCTCAAATGCCAAGGGCAATAAATTGGCCGGCCTTGATCAACTTCCATTGGAGGTCAGACCATCGGTTTGAATCAAACAAATTATGAGAAAATATGCATTTATTCAATCGTTAGCAAAACTGTTCAGTGACCCGGGTGGGCGTTTATGGTTTTCGGTATATTCCTCCTCCCGTTCTTCCCTATTCTCTTCATCGACAACATCCGCCCGATGGACAGCTCGGCATTGATGAGGGCCCGTCATTATTTAGTCGACCCATCGGACGTCGCGGGCCTCCGCCGCCACCACCACCGCCTAAAATTTTGTTTTTGAAAAGATTGCTACGCTTTGAATTTGGCATAAATCAAAAATTTGTTAAAATCAAAAATTTGTTAATAGAAATTGATCAATGCTATCCAATCACATAAACGATGGTTATCAAAATTGTATTTAAAGTAGGGATGCTCGAGAGTCTCGGTCTCGAACCAAGAAATTTCTCGGTTTTTTGGGGTCTCGGTCTCGAGTCTCGGGGTCATTTCTCGGTCTCGAGTCTCGGTGTCATTTTTCGGTGACTCTCGAGTCTCGGTAATTTCAAGTCTCGAGCATCCCTAATTTAAACGCAAATTACCGGGTCTCCATCCGCCCCCTCCTCCGCCGCCACCCCCTCCCCAACCGCCGCCGCCACGTCCGTTGCCTCCCAACGAGCGATGCCGGGCCGCACTGTCCGGATCATAGCGCGGCGCCCCGTTAATGAGCGGGCCGAACAGAGAACGGACGCTGAAAAGGATTTATGAAAAGAATTTGTGTCTCCATTATTATTATTGCCTCGGGAAATTTTTGAATGACACATTTTGAGAAAAAGTTGCTTAAATCAGCGACATTGCCAGCAGGCACGTAGCCGGGGGGGGGGCATGCCCGCCTACCCGAAATGAAATTTGAGAAAAAAAAAACCGGTAATAGTTAAAATTTTTGACCAATTTTTTTAAAACAAATTCACCTCAAAAATTTTCTCGGCGGAGCCTATCGGCACTGCCGACCCCTTTTCCCTCCCCTCAAAACCGAGCATTTTGTGCAAGAATTGCTTAAGAAAATGCAATAAAACCGAAAAACACACCCCCTAAGAATCGAAAATAATTTTTGGCGGGAGGGGGAAAGGTCGGCTAAGGAAGAAAAAAGGCAATTCCCGGTGGGACCAAAAATGCTTGAATGAATTTGCCCCCATTTTTTCACAGAAGCCCTGTTTAGGCCAATTTTAAGCTTTTGGGGACGAGTCCGGCGGTGCCGATGAGAAAATGTTGAATTTTAACTGATTTTGTTAAGAAAAATGGTTCCAAAATGCAGAAAGAAAAAAAACCAATGTCTCCATAAGAAGAAATTCACTAAATTTTGCAATTTGAACCAAACTTTCAATAAAACATTAAAATTTTTCTCGACGCCCCGCCCGATCGCTCTTAAAAGGTTTCCAAAAAAAGGCAAAAATGATTAAAAAAAAGCAAACTGTGTTTACAAGAAGGCGAAAAAGTAGAAGAGACTCCAAAATGACCGGACAATGGAAAAGCTTGGACCGTCTTGAAGTTCACCTCCTAAATTTAAAAATATTAATATTATACAATTAAAAATGCACAATTGACAGAAAACGAGGGAATCTTTAGAAAAAGTAAAAACCCGATTTAAATTCTGGTGTTCCCTCAAAAAAAAACCCCTAAATATTCTTAATTAACGAACTCAAAAAAGCCCAATTTTACTTACTTTCATTAACGTATGGCATTGCAAAAAATGAATCGAGCGGAATATGTATGTATATATAATTAAGTTTAAGAAGAATTATATTTTGTAATCTAAAGTAAATATTAGAAACTAGAGATCGGACCGCACCCTGACTAGTGCTGGATTTTAGGCAAATTTAGTGATTTTATTTAATTTTTGTCAAAAAAACCTTTTCAAAAAGATCGATGACGTTCATTTGCAAAACGCCAAACTCTGTGCACTAAAAACAAACGGGCTTTACAGAAGAATGTTGATGAGCTGTTCATTTTCAGCCGAAACACCGTTATTTGGCTACCGGTCCGAGTGTCGAAAGGGTTTTGAGTGTCGAATGCTTTATAACTTTCTACAACCTAAACCCATTAGGTCGAACATTATACCAAATGAAAGCTCTCGATGAGGAGAAGCAATTAATAAGCAAAAACTAAGCGATCTGATAATTATGAAAAAAGTTATGGCCAGAAAACCTCCAAAAATGGCCATTTTTGGAGTTTTTCCTTTTTTGGCCATAACTTTTTAAGCATTGTCCAATCACTTAGCTTTAACTTAATGATAACTCTAACTTATCGCAAGCTTTCATTTGGTATAATCGACCTAATCGGTTTAGGTTGAAGAAAGTTACAACACTTTCGACACTCGGACCATTCGACACTCGGATCGGAAGCGCGTTATTTAGGCATGGAAATTAATGCCCTGCCGGGATTCTGCCGAGATTTTTACGGGATGCCTACTCATGGCCTCAGGGCTTGGCCCTTTTTGATCTCGGGTCTTTGATTTCGCATGGCACTAATATTAAAATCACGCACAACAACCAGATGATGAATTGCCAAATTTGGATGGTCGTCACAAATTTGGCGACGGGGCCTAGACATATTTTTTTGTTGTTGGTTTTCAAAGTTTTGGTTTCTGCATTAGCGTCTTTTTTTGTGCCCGGCGGCACTTCTTATTATTCTAAAGGTGCCGGCATTTTGGGCACAGGCCAATAACACGGTTTCTTGAGCTCACTTCAAGAAGTGCCACACCAGAGATGTAAATACTGGATGCCAAAAAAATGTCCGAAAATTGGACTCTCGGGTTAGCCTTGTGCCATACTTTCAAATATTACCGGGCACCCGGAACATCAACAATCGCATGAAGAAAATGAAGAAATACTGTGCAAAGTAAAGGTTAGGGGGAACCATATACCGTGGCAATGTTCTGTAATTCTGCGAAACGTTAAATACCTCTGGATTCAAATATTTGTTTTAGTCAATTAGTCCCGGCTTTTTTGACCGGGAATTGGTCAAATCTCATCTTATAAAATCCCGATTTGAGTTTTCCGTTAAACCATCCCGCCACTCTAGTCAAGTTTAGGCATATTCTGATCGCACACATTCTGATCAGACCGACCAATTCATTAAACCCAATTAGCATCAAAACTAATTTTGAGCAAAATTTGTTGGCCGCTTGTCTATTCTAAGGTCGGAAATATTTAGCACGCGCCGAGTACATGTATGAATGTGTTATAAAGTTAAGACAAATGCCCCATCGGTAGAAGGCGGCCATGATCGGGTAGGAGTAGAAGGCGGCCATGATCGGGTAGGAGTAGAAGGCGGGCATGATCGGGTAGGAGTAGAAGGCGGCCATGATCGGGTAGGAGTAGAAGGCGGGCATGATCGGGTAGGAGTAGAAGGCGGGCATGATCGGGTAGGAGTAGAAGGCGGGCATGATCGGGTAGGAGTAGAAGGCGGGCATGATCGGGTAGGAGTAGAAGGCGGGCATGATCGGGTAGGAGTAGAAGGCGGGCATGATCGGGTAGGAGTAGAAGGCGTACAGCAATGTCACAATGTGGTGGTACCAAGAGGTCTCTGATCCTGAATTCATTGTGTACACGTACCAGGAACACGGTGTCAAGCAGTTCGAACTGCGAATGTTTAAAACGTGTTCCGCGACAATAGGAGTCTAAAATTTTTTTGTATATTATACTTTTACTAATTCATTAATAACAGAAATGCTATTTGTTAATTTTTGAGGTTAGTTATTTTTAAATCTTAAAATACCGCACAGCTATTTCCTCAAATTCTTATTTTAAAATACCGTATATTTTTCTCAATTAGAGCCCGCCCCTTTTTAGAGAGGGTGAACAAAGTGGAGCGCCCGGGGAGCTCTATTAGAAGAAATAAATCAATAAATTAGCACAATTTCGAGAAACTTTGAAGAGGAAATAAAATAAAATTTTAAACTTATTTCATTAGCAATTTAAATATTATTGTTATTTTTAAATTTAATTAAATCAAAAACGGGCCTCGTAAGCCGTGTTTCCAAAGCGTGGAGACGAACTCGGGCGTCAATTTTACGCTTTTTTTGGAGCAACTATTTAAAAAAAATGGAAAAACAAATGGCACTCGTTCTTTCTTAAAACTGACTGTTAAATGTGTAATAAATTCGATTGTGATCTGATCATCTTCAAACATATTTTAATCACACGAAGCAGTGAATTGTGCGCCGTTTTATCGAACACTGATTCATTATGTTCTGATTTTTTGATCACATTGACTCGGTCTTATGGAAGATTTTGCCATTTAGAAATCTGATCTCAAAGATTTTTTCAATTAATGACCCGTCAAGGATCCAAGCACATTTATCCACAGACGCCATGACGCGCCAGATCGATCAGATCACACACAGATAGATGCGAGTTTTGGCACCCCGACGCCGGGAGGTGACGAAAAATCTCTTAAAAATTTTCGGGGTTTTTAGTTGAGGAAACTCCATTTAAATTTGAACTCGGCATGGGGGAAAAATGCCGGGGAGTTCGGCGTGCTTGCCAAAAGGTGGCACGTGAAATGGCCATTTTCAAAGATACGAATGTTAAAAGCGGCGATTCTCAATAATTAACGGCACGGGTCAATTTGGCTGACCTTTTCGGCTCCGAAACAATTTGGATTTGAAACATTTGTTGCTTTATGCAAATTTTTTGGATCGGATTTCAGCACTTTTTTGATAGGAAAAAGTGAATTTTGGAGGTGAATGGATACTTTTTAGAGGAAATTGAACCCAATGTCTTCGCTTCCCCCTGTCGCGCATTAGTCGACTTGCTTTCTTAATTCAAAATATTGTTTTTACAATATATACACATTTAACAAAAAATTAAAATGTCGCGGTTCACAACAAACATTTTGTGGAATAAAATCGTTTTATGCGTAGGCCATTCTCGTCTACTTTTTGACTTCGACTTCTGGTCGATTCCCATCAGCAGCTTTCATCGGATGGCTCGAGGACGGCAACGGCCTGAAAGCAATTAAAACTTTACTATTAAAACAATAAAAATGTAAATAAATCAATCCACCCACCCAATGTTCGCATCTCCAAAGTCAATGTGCACGTAATTAGTCAGTGGCTCATTTGCATACGCCGCCCAAGTTTCCACAGCAATACCATTTGGAAATCGCATCAACACTGCGTCTGTGCCGTCGTTTGCACTGCGAGTTGCCAATGCCATTCGTTCGTTGGTTAGTTTGTTGACCAGATTGAATTGTGCGTCATAAACGAACGGGAACGTACAGAGGACGATGAAGTTGACACCAATGTAGGCCTCGCGGAAAGTCTAAAAAAAATTTGCTGATTGAATTGAATGAGAAAATTAATTTTTGACAATTACACCACCTTTGTCAAGCTGTCCAACATCGACTGCCATTTGGGTTTCCACTTGTACAGCGCCAACACCACCGGGAAGTCACCCGAACGAGTCACATGAAGCCACGTGTACAGATCGCGGGCCGCAGGCAATGCATCGGCGCTGTCGTTGTCCGTCGGACACTGCGGGAGCATATGCGAATAGATCCTTCGGAGATTGGCACAATCGAAGAGGACGGTCGGCGAGATGTATTTGCGCATCATCGAAAAATGGTTCTTCTTCATGTTCACCAGTGTGCAGACGCCGTCCTTCAGCAGAGGCCAAATTTCTTGTGCCATAATTCGCCAGCTTTGATCTTCTGTGTACAGAATGGAAAGCTCCAGGCAAATGTCCAAGGTGAAGAGGCGTCGAATGTTGCGCAGAAAAGTGACGACAGATTGGTCAATGTACCTGCAACAAAAAAAGGGGTTTCTGTGAAAAAAAGGTAAATTTGATGTGTTGAAACGACCTGATGGTGATTGATTGGAAGCCAATTATGCTGCCCGGCAGCGGTGTGTTCGGCATTGACAACATTTTGCGGTTGGACCCGTTGTTTGAACACAGCACTTCGGCGCCAGTGCCGTCCTTCGCTCGACAAATGCTGAGCTCCCCAATTGCCCATTTCCTCTCCGTCAGCTGAATGTCCACCCAATTGTTGAACTTCGCATTGATCAGTGCAAATTTTGTTGCGACTTCGACACGTCCAATCCACACCAAAATGTCCATCCAATCGCTGTCGGAGACGTCGCTGAAATTTGTTTTTTATGGGACTGATTGAATTAGAATAATTTTTAAGCTCACAGTTTGTCCATCAGCAGCGGTTGTTGTTCAGAAATGTCCAAAACTGAGGGCAGCGTCCATTTCTTCCTGTTGATTGCCCTTATGAGCACAACCAATTCCTGCTGAAAGAAGTTCAGAATGTATACCAGTCTAATTATGTGCTACTTACATCGCTGATTGAATCTGCTTGCCCCAGATGCGCATCCACAAAGCTCTGTATCGTGTCGAAGCCGCTTTCACGTCTGAAGTCCACGGCGACGAGCCCTCGTCGCTGGCGGAAGATGACATGGCGCAGCCGGCTGCAGACATTCATTGACAGCACCAGGATTCGCTCTTGCCCAGAAGTTCCATGGCCCCGGCGGACGAGAAAGTCGCCATCGCTCGTCAACAGTTGTCGAAAGTCCGCGTTCAGCTAAACAAAAAAAAGGGGTGAAATTAAATCAGAAAATTTGATGTGCCATAAACGAACCAGCAGTCCGTGATAGTATGGCAATTGCCACATCGCCAGCTCTGATTCCAGTGTGCTGCTGCTGCTGCTTTCTGTCATCGGTCGGGTCGTCGATTGATTAAATGAATGAAGTCAAATGTTGGCGATCAATATTTTTGTTGAAATGAATAATAATTGGGTATTTGTGGGAAGGAGGGAAAAATGCTTTTATACTCTTGCACTATGGCTATGGATCAAGCACAGCAGCAGAGAAAACCCCCTGCACTATCTCGCTTTTCCTTTTTATCTCTAACATGTTCTCTTCCTTTGGCGTTCTCCTTTTTTAATAATTGACCATCCCGCACTTTGCTCTGGCAAAACTTTTTTCCCCTCAGGCCGATCCTTCTCAAACTTTCACCGTCCATAGAAAACAAAATAAGGAATTTATTAATCGCTTTTTTATTAAATATAATCGCTTAATTCATGAGTTATAGTCAAAAAGGTTTAAATTTTTCAAACCAAATTTTTTCAAAATTTTTTGAATTAGTGGTTAAATTGCATTAATTTTGGCGCATCGTTTATTTTTGTCTGCTGCTGGGCTTGACCCATTCATTCTGCTCCTAAAAAGAAAACTTAAAATTCAGCTTTTATTCCATTGTCGGCACTATAAAAGCGCTTCATCTCTTCCCCTACATTCTCTTTTATTTCTTCTTCATCTGATCAACACAACTTCATTCCGGCTGATGACCTCCGCTCTTCAGCGCCAATGTGCGCGCTCATTGTTCATCGTCGTCGCGGCGCTTCTCCTCTGTTGCTGCCGTTCAGAGGAAGACGACTGGGATTTGAGGAACTTCACCTGTGCAAAGACAGGAGACAAGTTGCGTGGTGGCTTCACAATCCCCAGGGACAATCAGATGTGAGTTTAACATTTTGCAATAATTAATTATCACATAAACATTTGGTTCCCTTTTTTCAGTCACATTGATCCGTCTCAAATTGGCTATTATCAGCAAATCCGTGTACTTGTGGTGAACGCCAAGGATGAGAACCTTACAATGACGGTGGTTGGTGCTGAACCGTCGTGTCGACGCTCCTTCAGCAATAGAACAAAATGTCGTTTGAGCGAAGAAAAGAATGCGGTGAGTGTTATACTTATGATGGGATATTAAATCACAAAAAGTTCATTTATTTCAGATTCTGGAACATCAGTCGAAAGAGTGTACTGCTCATGCCGGATGCAAGGAGTTCAGTTTCTCTTGCAAGCAGGAAAATAGCAGATGGTCGACTCGTCATGATCGTATCTTCATAGTCAACATGAACTTCCTTTTTCAATTTCTTTGCGAACAGTGTGACAAATCGCGAGTGTACATTGTGAGTGTGTTCATTTTTTCATTTTGGTTTCAGTTGACTCATTTTTTTCATGCACAGGACGATGCTCGTCTGCTGAACAATCGACGTGATCCGCCAGGAGAAAGATGTCCGGAAAGTACGGATACGACGACTACACAAAGTACGACGACTATGAAAAATGCAATAACGACTACGAGCAGCTCGACGACGACGTCTACTGGAAGTACGGTCACGACGGAAAGCACGGACACAGGCACCGGATGGTGGATGAAATTGGTCATTATTATTCTCTCCAAGTATGTTGTAAAAGTGTTGATTATCATTCGTTAACAGTTTGTTTGTTTAGGTTTTTCATCCACTGGCTGCGTCGGCCTAATCGCGGGCGAATCTTTCATCGCCCCCAGTATAATTTTTTCCCGCCAGAGGAAGATAATTGATTGATTATCTGAGATGATTATGTCCCCGATATATTCGTGTATTGTATTGTATTGTTTTGTATGTATATATATTGTGTTGTTGAGTTAATAAATGTTGAATAGCGATTTTTATCTTTGTTGTGTATTCGGGAATGAACAGAAATTTCTACACATTTTTGCAATTATCCAAAAAGACTAGGAAAACATGGATTTTCAGATGGGCATTTTTCTGAGAAAAAATTAATTTTGGAAATTGAAAAAATCGATTTTTGGGGAGAGGTGCATTTCGATTTAAAGTATTATTCTTAATTTTGGTTAAAGCATACACGCATTATCCAATAATCTATATATAAAAAGGAGACATGTCCGTCCGGATGTTATAGCGGGAAAAGGGAGGTTTGAAAATAAGGAAGTCGTTGTGATAAAAAGAGTGTTTGAAATGAAAAAAGAAAATGTTTTGATTGGGCAGCAGAGATTAGCGGTTGGTAAAGAAAAAGTTAGTGAGACTTCCAGTGGTGTCTGTGGTGTAGTGGATAAGCGCTTTAGCGTTTAATACGTAATGTGTTGGTTCAAATCCCGAATTCAAAATTTTTTTCAATTAATTAAAATAGAACTACCTAAACATGTTTTAAATTCATTTTTTAATTTTTTTAAAAGCAAAATAAATTTTGTTAAAAAACTTTTTAATAAAGATAAAAAGGAAAACCAGTGCAAAAATAAGTGCCGAGCGGGAAAAGTGCCGAGCGGGAAAAGTGCCGAAAGGGAAAAAGAGAGAAAATGCCGAGAGGAATAGTGCCTAGAGGGAAAGTGCCAAAAGGCAAAAGCCAAAAGGTAAAAGTGCCAAAAGAGAGAAAATGCCAAGAGGAACAGTGCCAAGAGGGAAAATTGTCAAAAGGTAAAATGCCAAAAGGGAAAAGTGCCCAAAGGGGAAAAAGGGAGAAAATGCCAAGAGGGGACGGTGCAAAAGGGGAAAAAGGGAAAATCAAGAGTGAAAAATGCCGTAAGATGAAAATGCCAAAAGGGAAAAGTGCCCAAAGGGGAAAAAGGGAGAAAATGCCAAGAGGGAACAGTGCCAAAAGGGAAAATGTCAAAATAAAAAAGTGCCAAAAGGCAAAATGCCAAGAGAGAACGGTGCAAAAGGGGAAAAAGGGAAAATCAAGAGTGAAAAGTGCCACAAGATGAAAATGCCAAAAGCAAAAAGGTGAAATGCCACGGGGAAAAGCCAAATGTGGGGAAAATGCCTAGCGGGAAAAGTGCCAAAAGGAAAAAGTGTCAAAAGGGAAAAAGAGAAAAATGCCAGGAGGAAACAGTGCCAAGAAAGAAAGTGCCAAAAGCGAAAATGCCAAAAGGAAATAGTGCTTAAAGGTGAAAGGGTAAAAAGGGAGAAAATGCCAAGAGGGGACGGTGCAAAAGGGGAAAAAGGGAAAATCAAGAGTGAAAAATGCCGTAAGATGAAAATGCCAAAAGGGAAAAGTGCCAAAAGGAAAATGACAAAAGGAAAAAGTGCCAAAAGTGCCAAAAGGAAAATGACAAAAGGAAAAAGTGCCAAAAAGGAAAATGGCAAAAGGGAAAAGTGCCCAAAGGGGAAAAAGGGAGAAAATGTCAAGAGGGAAAAGTGCCAAGCGGGAAAAGTGCCAAAAAGGAAAATGCCAAAAGGAAAAGTGTCAAAAGGGGAAAAAAGAGAGAATATGCCAAGAGGAAACAGTGCCAAGCGGAAAAAGAGCCAAAAGGGAAAATCCAGAGGGAAAAGTGCTATAAGATGAAAATGCCAAAACGAAAAGTGCCAAAAGGTGAAATGCCAAGGGGGAAAAGCCAAATGCGAGGAAAAGTTCCAAGCGAGAAAAATGCCAAAAGGGAAAAGTGTCAAAAGGAAAAAGAAAGAAAATGCCAAGAGGAATAGTGCGTGCCAAGTTGAAAATTGCCAAGCGGCAAAAGTGCCAAAAAGCAAAATGTCAAAAGGGAACAGTGCCTAAAGGGGAAAAAGGTAAAAAGGGAGATAATGTCAAGAGGGAACAGTGCTAAAAGGAAAAATCTAGAGTGAAAAGTGCCATAAGACTAGGATGCCAAAAGGTGAAATGCCACGGCGGAAAAGCCAAAAGCCGGGAAAATGCCAAAGGGGAAAGCAAAAGAGGAAGAAGTTTCAGAAGGGAAATCAAAGGGAAAAGTGCCAAAAGTGAAAATGCCACTAGGGAAAAGCCAAAAGCGGGAAAAGTAAAAAGGGGGAATGTGCCATAAGTGGGTAAAGCTAAAAGTTGAAAATGTCAATAGGTTAAAACGCCAAGAGGAAAAGTGTCACAAAGGGAAAAATGTCAAAAAATTCCAAGGATAAAAAGCTTTGAAGTATTTCAATCAAATCTGTTCATAACATATCCGTACTTCTAGCGGTTGGTGCGCCGTTAGGCGCACCTAAACCGCTAGTCTATATATAAAAAGGAGACATGTCCGTCCGGATGTTATAGCGGGAAAAGGGAGGTTTGAAAATAAGGAAGTCGTTGTGATAAAAAGAGTGTTTGAAATGAAAAAAGAAAATGTTTTGATTGGGCAGCAGAGATTAGCGGTTGGTAAAGAAAAAGTTAGTGAAACTTCCAGTGGTGTCTGTGGTGTAGTGGATAAGCGCTTTAGCGTTTAATACGTAATGTGTTGGTTCAAATCCCGAATTCAAAATTTTTTTCAATTAATTAAAATAGAACTACCTAAACATGTTTTAAATTCATTTTTTAATTTTTTTAAAAGCAAAATAAATTTTGTTAAAAAACTTTTTAATAAAGATAAAAAGGAAAACCAGTGCAAAAATAAGTGCCGAGCGGGAAAAGTGCCGAAAGGGAAAAAGAGAGAAAATGCCGAGAGGAATAGTGCCTAGAGGGAAAGTGCCAAAAGGCAAAAGCCAAAAGGTAAAAGTGCCAAAAGAGAGAAAATGCCAAGAGGAACAGTGCCAAGAGGGAAAATTGTCAAAAGGTAAAATGCCAAAAGGGAAAAGTGCCCAAAGGGGAAAAAGGGAGAAAATGCCAAGAGGGGACGGTGCAAAAGGGGAAAAAGGGAAAATCAAGAGTGAAAAATGCCTAAGATGAAAATGCCAAAAGGGAAAAGTGCCCAAAGGGGAAAAAGGGAGAAAATGCCAAGAGGGAACAGTGCCAAAAGGGAAAATGTCAAAATAAAAAAGTGCCAAAAGGCAAAATGCCAAGAGAGAACGGTGCAAAAGGGGAAAAAGGGAAAATCAAGAGTGAAAAGTGCCACAAGATGAAAATGCCAAAAGCAAAAAGGTGAAATGCCACGGGGAAAAGCCAAATGTGGGGAAAATGCCTAGCGGGAAAAGTGCCAAAAGGAAAAAGTGTCAAAAGGGAAAAAGAGAAAAATGCCAGGAGGAAACAGTGCCAAGAAAGAAAGTGCCAAAAGCGAAAATGCCAAAAGGAAATAGTGCTTAAAGGTGAAAGGGTAAAAAGGGAGAAAATGTCAAGAGGGAACAGTGCCAAAAGGGAAAATGTCAAAATGGAAAAGTGCCAAAAGGAAAATGACAAAAGGAAAAAGTGCCAAAAGGGAAAAGAGAGAAAATGCCAAGAAGAATGCGGCAAAAGTGCCAAAAAGGAAAATGGCAAAAGGGAAAAGTGCCAAGCGGGAAAAGTGCCAAAAAGGAAAATGCCAAAAGGAAAAGTGTCAAAAGGGGAAAAAAGAGAGAATATGCCAAGAGGAAACAGTGCCAAGCGGAAAAAGAGCCAAAAGGGAAAATCCAGAGGGAAAAGTGCTATAAGATGAAAATGCCAAAACGAAAAGTGCCAAAAGGTGAAATGCCAAGGGGGAAAAGCCAAATGCGAGGAAAAGTTCCAAGCGAGAAAAATGCCAAAAGGGAAAAGTGTCAAAAGGAAAAAGAAAGAAAATGCCAAGAGGAATAGTGCGTGCCAAGTTGAAAATTGCCAAGCGGCAAAAGTGCCAAAAAGCAAAATGTCAAAAGGGAACAGTGCCTAAAGGGGAAAAAGGTAAAAAGGGAGATAATGTCAAGAGGGAACAGTGCTAAAAGGAAAAATCTAGAGTGAAAAGTGCCATAAGACTAGGATGCCAAAAGGTGAAATGCCACGGCGGAAAAGCCAAAAGCCGGGAAAATGCCGAAGGGGAAAGCAAAAGAGGAAGAAGTTTCAGAAGGGAAATCAAAGGGAAAAGTGCCAAAAGTGAAAATGCCACTAGGGAAAAGCCAAAAGCGGGAAAAGTAAAAAGGGGGAATGTGCCATAAGTGGGTAAAGCTAAAAGTTGAAAATGTCAATAGGTTAAAACGCCAAGAGGAAAAAGTGTCACAAAGGGAAAAATGTCAAAAAATTCCAAGGATAAAAAGCTTTGAAGTATTTCAATCAAATCTGTTCATAACATATCCGTACTTCTAGCGGTTGGTGCGCCGTTAGGCGCACCTAAACCGCTAGTCTATATATAAAAAGGAGACATGTCCGTCCGGATGTTATAGCGGGAAAAGGGAGGTTTGAAAATAAGGAAGTCGTTGTGATAAAAAGAGTGTTTGAAATGAAAAAAGAAAATGTTTTGATTGGGCAGCAGAGATTAGCGGTTGGTAAAGAAAAAGTTAGTGAAACTTCCAGTGGTGTCTGTGGTGTAGTGGATAAGCGCTTTAGCGTTTAATACGTAATGTGTTGGTTCAAATCCCGAATTCAAAATTTTTTTCAATTAATTAAAATAGAACTACCTAAACATGTTTTAAATTCATTTTTTAATTTTTTTAAAAGCAAAATAAATTTTGTTAAAAAACTTTTTAATAAAGATAAAAAGGAAAACCAGTGCAAAAATAAGTGCCGAGCGGGAAAAGTGCCGAAAGGGAAAAAGAGAGAAAATGCCGAGAGGAATAGTGCCTAGAGGGAAAGTGCCAAAAGGCAAAAGCCAAAAGGTAAAAGTGCCAAAAGAGAGAAAATGCCAAGAGGAACAGTGCCAAGAGGGAAAATTGTCAAAAGGTAAAATGCCAAAAGGGAAAAGTGCCCAAAGGGGAAAAAGGGAGAAAATGCCGAGAGGAATAGTGCCTAGAGGGAAAGTGCCAAAAGGCAAAAGCCAAAAGGTAAAAGTGCCAAAAGAGAGAAAATGCCAAGAGGAACAGTGCCAAGAGGGAAAATTGTCAAAAGGTAAAATGCCAAAAGGGAAAAGTGCCCAAAGGGGAAAAAGGGAGAAAATGCCAAGAGGGGACGGTGCAAAAGGGGAAAAAGGGAAAATCAAGAGTGAAAAATGCCTAAGATGAAAATGCCAAAAGGGAAAAGTGCCCAAAGGGGAAAAAGGGAGAAAATGCCAAGAGGGAACAGTGCCAAAAGGGAAAATGTCAAAATAAAAAAGTGCCAAAAGGCAAAATGCCAAGAGAGAACGGTGCAAAAGGGGAAAAAGGGAAAATCAAGAGTGAAAAGTGCCACAAGATGAAAATGCCAAAAGCAAAAAGGTGAAATGCCACGGGGAAAAGCCAAATGTGGGGAAAATGCCTAGCGGGAAAAGTGCCAAAAGGAAAAAGTGTCAAAAGGGAAAAAGAGAAAAATGCCAGGAGGAAACAGTGCCAAGAAAGAAAGTGCCAAAAGCGAAAATGCCAAAAGGAAATAGTGCTTAAAGGTGAAAGGGTAAAAAGGGAGAAAATGTCAAGAGGGAACAGTGCCAAAAGGGAAAATGTCAAAATGGAAAAGTGCCAAAAGGAAAATGACAAAAGGAAAAAGTGCCAAAAGGGAAAAGAGAGAAAATGCCAAGAAGAATGCGGCAAAAGTGCCAAAAAGGAAAATGGCAAAAGGGAAAAGTGCCAAGCGGGAAAAGTGCCAAAAAGGAAAATGCCAAAAGGAAAAGTGTCAAAAGGGGAAAAAAGAGAGAATATGCCAAGAGGAAACAGTGCCAAGCGGAAAAAGAGCCAAAAGGGAAAATCCAGAGGGAAAAGTGCTATAAGATGAAAATGCCAAAACGAAAAGTGCCAAAAGGTGAAATGCCAAGGGGGAAAAGCCAAATGCGAGGAAAAGTTCCAAGCGAGAAAAATGCCAAAAGGGAAAAGTGTCAAAAGGAAAAAGAAAGAAAATGCCAAGAGGAATAGTGCGTGCCAAGTTGAAAATTGCCAAGCGGCAAAAGTGCCAAAAAGCAAAATGTCAAAAGGGAACAGTGCCTAAAGGGGAAAAAGGTAAAAAGGGAGATAATGTCAAGAGGGAACAGTGCTAAAAGGAAAAATCTAGAGTGAAAAGTGCCATAAGACTAGGATGCCAAAAGGTGAAATGCCACGGCGGAAAAGCCAAAAGCCGGGAAAATGCCGAAGGGGAAAGCAAAAGAGGAAGAAGTTTCAGAAGGGAAATCAAAGGGAAAAGTGCCAAAAGTGAAAATGCCACTAGGGAAAAGCCAAAAGCGGGAAAAGTAAAAAGGGGGAATGTGCCATAAGTGGGTAAAGCTAAAAGTTGAAAATGTCAATAGGTTAAAACGCCAAGAGGAAAAAGTGTCACAAAGGGAAAAATGTCAAAAAATTCCAAGGATAAAAAGCTTTGAAGTATTTCAATCAAATCTGTTCATAACATATCCGTACTTCTAGCGGTTGGTGCGCCGTTAGGCGCACCTAAACCGCTAGTATAACAAAAACAATTCAAATATTTTTTTGTTCATAAATGATAAATGATCAATCGATTGTCGCGCATATTCTGCCACCGGCCCCTTCGGTCGCAACTTCCATTTGCGGTGTCAGCCAAAACGGTCCCTTCACGCGGTAGTCCCGGAGCAACTCCATTTGGCCCGCATTGACCGACGGCGAGGCGGCGTCGACCACGCGACAGACGAGCGCATGTTTCAGTTGCAACGCGTCGGCGTCGAAATTGGCGACGGAACGGTCGACGAGCAAATCGATGAAACTGACAAATGGGAGGGGGGGGGGAGGGAGGGTAGACGGCAAAATAAAAATTGGCAAAATCGATAATCGGGATTAGAAATAAGGGCCGGTCGGGCCCACGAATGCCGGCAAAAATTCTTTATCCGGGCTAAAACAGTCGGGAACACGCACTGAGACCGGGGGATATTTCCACTTTTATCCGGCACCAAAATTGTTCATGGCATAGTGAGCATCGGGAATGATCAGAAATTTGAAAAAACGGGAAAAGAGAGACAAAAAACAACGGAAAAGCTTCCGACCAGCCCTGATAAGCCATTGATTAACAAATATCAATCAATGTACCCAATACGTTGAAGTTTCATTTGTATTGTAAAGTCGGAGGGGGAAAATGGTGGTTGAAAAAAAATTGCATTAAATATACTCTAACAAAGCCCCCCCCCATCCACTCATGTAGTTTTTTTAATCCAAAATTTCAGGGAAAAGTGAAACCCCCCTGCCCATTACCAGCAAAAATCATACCAAAACAAACCAAAAAAAAAATTCAAATTTTTCGGCCTTACCCATTAACGGCGCAAAAGTGCGGGTAGGCCCACTGGTGGCGCAGCAGTGCCATCAGCACACGGAGGGCGCCCATTTGCACTTCCGAAATTGGGTCCCTAAATTTTTTTTCGAAAAAAAAAATATTTTTTGTTAGGCCTACGCCTCCCAATTGTTTTTGGTTTTGCTTAAAGTAAGCCCTCCTCACCGGACGCATTGGAGCAACAGTTTGGGGAACGGCTCGCCCAACCAGCGGAACCATCGGCGAAGAAGCTGCTCTTCCCAATCCGGTGCCGCAGCGGAACTCTGAAAATTGTGTCACCCAAAATTTAAGCCAAAATATTCAATTCACGTGTTTAGATTAAAACAAAATTGGTATTTTCTTGTAAAAAAGTCTAATTTTATTCGCTTCTTTTATTTGGCATTTATTCGAGCATCGCCGACCGCCCTACTCCCTCAAAAAAGGCTAAATTGGTTGGTGAAATTCTAATAAATTTTGGAAATTTGGGGTCATTAAACTTCTTCAAAAACCCCATAAATTGGTACGTTTTGCTTCTGAGCACTGCCTGCGACAGCGATTTGATCAAAGATCATCCGAACAGCTTCCAAATGTCGCGCCTTCAGCGACGGTTCTGAAGCGGTCGCGATGGCAACGGCCAAATGGCTCATCGCCCGCTGCATGCTGAAGAGGCCTGCATTTAAATGAAAAAAAAATTGTAAATTATTCCAATTCTTCGGTGTGCAAATGACAATTTTGATATAAAAAAAACACCAAAAAAATCTTTGAAATTTTTACATTCAAAAAAAAGTGTCAAACTTTCGTTCTGTGACAGGATTTGTTTGGCCCCGCTGCTCGAACTAATCACTGCCAACGTTTCAAAGGCCAACTGACGGCGGGTGACGTCAAAAGCGTCAAATCTTTAAAAAAACGATTCATAAAAAACAAAACAAAAATCAAACAATTTCGAAAAAATAATAAAATCGTTCAAAAAAAATTAAAAAAGAATGCTCCTCTAACCCAACTTAAATAAAAAGATCGTATTGTATAAATACATTTCCCATCAGAAGCTCAATAAATCCAAAAAATAACAGAATTGTTCAACAAAAAATGCTTTTTATTCCGGACGCACGGCTACCAACGAAATTTTTTTAAAATTAAAATTGCTGAGCGTGGAAACGAAAAATACTAATTTGTAGAAAAAAAAACATTAAAATATATTTAACCAAAAGAATAGGGTTCGATGGGTATCCGAGTCGGGCGGGTGCCCTAAAATAACCGCCCATGTCCAAGTCGATTTTCCAAACTCTAAACAGAATCAAACAAAAATTGGCGAATTTTTTCATACAAAAAATTTCGGGCGACGGCTGACCCCCATCCCATCATACCGTGACAAACCTGATCAAAATTAGTGAATGTAAAAATATGTACCAGCTCTGCAATGAGCGCGTCGATCAGTGATCGGAGACGACTAAAGTCAGAAAAATCGGGCAAAATTCCAACGTGACACAAGTGAACTGAAAAGACAAAATTGAACAAAATTCATAAAAAGGACACCATTTTTTGGTGTACAAAAATTCATCCAAACTCCAAAAATCTCTGTAAATTTGGACATTATCCGAAAAAAAAAAGTTAAAATTATCATTAAAAAATGGGAAAAAAGCAAACTTTGTGCACTTCGAAGCGACCTCCGAATTTTCAATGCCCGGCAACAGCCGCGAGTGCATTTCCCTAAGAAAATTGTCGTCTTTCAGCTGCGCCCGCGTCTCCACCCGTTTCGCTTCCTCTTCAGCCAGCAATTGCATAAGTAATTCGGTTATTTATACGTTTTGTTCACCTTTTAGAGCAAATTTTTAGTTATTTTTAAAACAAAAATCAGCAAATTAGCGGTGTTTTAGACCGTTCAAAAAAGCATAAATTTTTGTAAGCTCAACCAAACCAATAATAACCAAGAATTAAGTGCCGATTAATTGATTTCATTAAAAAAACAAAACGAAAATTGAATTTTGTCAATTTTTGATTCAGAATTTATGCACATTTTTTCAAAAGTTTGCGTTCGATCTTTTTTTAACAGAACGCCAGAAATAAAAATAAAGTTAGCTAATTTTATCAAAAATCTCCCTGACCTATACATATATAAATAGTTAAAATTCTTATTCCATTCCATTCCATTCAAATTCGATGTTTTGCTTCCACTTACTAGGTTGTAATTTGCTACCTTTCCCTTTTTTAATAGTAATTGTCTTTATTCACAAGTCCCAGTACATTTTGTCGTTCCGGCGATTCGCTACTGACCAATTCGCTCAATTAGTGTAAAAGTCATAGAGTCCGTAATTCAAATCTTTTAACACACCAAAAAGAGACATCGAATTGGTCGTGGCGCGAATCGCTTCTGTTTTTTGTTAACTTTTCTTGCTTTAACATCTTTTACTGTTTAAGCTTTTCCATAATTCGACCGAATCCATATTAGTGGCGCGCAAACTCCAAGCAATAATTCGTCATGTCAGACCAGCCAATGGCGCCTCTTGGGAAGTATCCGCAGCCGGTAAGTAAATCGAATTAATTAATGTTTTTGAACAATTCAAAGCATTTTCTTTGATTTAAGATTGACTGTCCGCACTGTCACAAGAAAACGACAACTTTCGTCCGACCGGTGTGCGGTCTGCTCGCGTGGCTGCTGTGCGTTTTGCATTTTTAGGGAATTTTTTCCAAATTATGTTTAATCGGGGATTTTTCATTTCAATTTTTTTCGAACGTTCCAAAGTTTTGGCATTAATTGCTTTGTGTAATTTTGTTTATAAAATTTCAGCTGCATCTTTCTCGCCATCTGGTGTGTTTGCTGCTGTGATTCATTCAAGGACATGGAGCATTACTGTTCCCAGTGCAACGGATTCGTGGGCAAATACAAGCGCCTCTGATCGCTCGGAGGAAGAAGTCGGCTGATTTGATCACCGTGATCGTATAAATAATCCCAGGACAATTCGTCAATAGACTATCCCATGACAAATCTCCACAATTCGTCAATGGACTATTCCATGACAAATCTCCCATGACAATTCGTCAATGGAGTATCCCATGACAATTCGTCAATAGAGTATCCCATGACAATTCGTCAATGGACTATTCCATGACAATTCGTCAATGGACTATCCCATGACAAATCTCCACAATTCGTCAATGGACTATTCCATGACAAATCTCCCATGACAATTCGTCAATGGAGTATCCCATGACAATTCGTCAATAGAGTATCCCATGACAATTCGTCAATAGAGTTTCCCATGACAATTCGTCAATGGAGTATCCCAGGACAATTCGTCAATAGAGTATCCCATGACAATTCGTCAATGGAGTATCCCATGACAATTCGTCAATGGAGTAGTACCCCATGACAATTCGTCAATAGAGTATCCCATGACAATTCGTCAATAGAGTATCCCAGGACAATTCGTCAATAGAGTATCCCATGACAACTCGTCAATAGAGTATCCCATGACAATTCGTCAATAGAGTATCCCATGACAATTCGTCAATAGAGTATCCCATAACAATTCGTCAACCATGACAATTCGTCTCTTTGCAATCCCAAGACAATTCGTCTCTTTGCAATCCCATGACAATTCGTCTCTTTGCAATCCCATGACAATTCGTCTCTTTGCAATCCCAAGACAATTCGTCTCTTTGCAATCCCAAGACAATTCGTCTCTTTGCAATCCCATGACAATTCGTCTCTTTGCAATCCCAAGACAATTCATCACTTAGCAATCCCCAAGGCTCCGAGTGACGCGCCAACATGACGAGGCAGAACAGCTGCACAAGGACGAACGATTGGGAGGCCATTGGAACGTTTGAATTTTGGTTTCAAAGCGATTTCCTTAAAAATACGGTAACCGTTTCAATTGCTACACATTCCCAAGTATGAGTTGTCCCCCTCAAAGAATGGTGCTGATTATTTCCAATATAACTTTTTTAAAACTCAACCAAATCAAAAAACAAGATGTTATGCGAAGCTCTAAGCTTTTAAAAGCTATTGTTAAGCCAAAGCTAATCAATTAAAAAAGTTGTCATTTCAATAACATTATGAAAAACCCTTGATTTGCGTGTTTTTTACATTAAACTTTTTTAGAACAATTAAACCGCTTGTTTTATTTTTAAATGATTCATCTCATTTAAAGCTTTCGATGGCATCTTGTTTGTTTGATTTGGTTAAGTTTAAAAAAAGTTATAGACTTTTCAATCGCTGGCACTGAACCGTCCGGCACTGGTACAAATTTCCAATTTTGAGTTGTGCCCCCCTCAAAGAATGGCGCTGATTATTTCCGAAATAAAACTCAATTTTAGAGTTTAAAAATATTTGAAATGAAATGAATTGAAGGAAATATTTGCCCACCAAAAAGTGTTTATGAAAATGAAATGATTGGCAAAGTCCGATGGGGCGATTGAATGAAGCCAATGGAATGATTCATTCATCCAAAAAGCGATGGACGGAATTCCAAAAACAAAAAAAAAGATAAATTGGCGTCACTTTTTTTCATTTACTTTACTGAAAATCGCCCGACAGATGAAGCCAATGGAAATGCAAATCACCCAAAAAGCGATGGTCGGAAATTTAGAGTTTTTAAACAAAAAAGGTTTTAAATTTTATGAATGACAAATTCGAAATTTGTTACTGTGAACAGATTTGGATCCAAATGGGCGAGAAGTTGGTTGGCTGGCTTCTAGGGATGCTCGAGAGTCTCGGTGTCATTTCTCGGTCTCGACTTTCGGTGTCTCTCGGTCTCGACTCTCGGTGTCTCTCGGTCTCAACTTTCGAGTCTCGGTGTCATTTCTTGGTTCTTGATTCTCGGTTAAATTTTAATTCCCGAGCATCCCTACTGTTCTATGCACGCACCTGCTAATGTCAAATCGTCTCAGAAAATTCCCAAATTTCAACGAGGAAAAATGGCTACAATTGCCAACTTTTTTCATTAGGGCATACAAATGCCAAAACGCACAATTCCCACAACCAAAATGCCGACTCGAATTGTGATCCCATTTCTCCAAAGCACCGGTTCTCGAGCATCCCCAATGAATTAGGGATGCTCAAGACTCAAAATTTCTCGAGACTTGACTCTCAAACATCCCTACTAGCATTAGCTTCACTATCAAAATGCTTTTTAAACTTCGAATTAAACGATGACAAAAATTTACAAGCCTCCGTACATTCATTCCCTACTCAACAGAAACATTTTTTGGATTTAAATTGTTCAAAATGTTATTGATAGGTGCGCCGAACTGTTCCTTTTATAACTGCCGCCCAAATGAACAACTCCGGGCTGCTCCCCCCCACGAAATGCAAAAAATTTAATGATTTCAAGGCTAATGGGTCATATTTTTGAACATTCTTAACCCATAAAGCATCATCACTTCGAAGCGAAAGTCATTTACAGTAGAAATTAAAGAGGCACTTTTTGAAGTTGCACAAAGTGATCAATTCCAGCTGCAAATCCTCCATCTCCTCATAAATTTTTTTCTTCAGATTTTGGGGTTGGGGTATTTGGGATGTATGACTTACGTTTTGCCGAATCGAATGACGCAGTTGCCACAAAATTCCATGTCGGCATCTGACCGTTTTAGGCCTGCCGTTGGCATTTTAACGTAACGCCCAATCGGTGATTCAAATTGACATTTCTTTGACATTTGGAAATGGCGTCTCCAATAAAACTCATAACGGACTCTGACGGATTATTCTTTCTCCACAACTTTCCCATTCCCCCCTTAAAAGGCCAAATGCGCGGAAGACGGCTTCAAGCAGGTGGAGAACGCGTGCAAGCGCGAGTGTGCCCATTGGCTGTCCACATTTGTGCCGCCGCACGGCAACAAAGACGCACACGCGCTCGCGCATTGCTTTGGGCGCAACGTGAAGATGGAGGCGATGCCGATGAACGAGTGCATGCGCAAGCGTGTGGCCAATTAGTGCGTTTTTGAGCGAGGGTGGCACTTTATGAGTTCCAACAATTAGGATTTTTTTTTGAAAATCACCCCTCGGGAATGAAAAAATTGGTGAATTCAGGAAATTTTAGGCCTTAGGGGGACGGAAAATTCGATTAATCAAATATCCAATTCTTTTAGCTGTACAAGATCATCGACGGCACGCGTTAAAGTGCCGGGTCCGGACTACGCTGGTTGGATGGAGTCCATTTCGGTCGGCAACAGCACGGCCTTTGACCAACAGCACAAAAGTGCCTTCCTGCGCAAGTCGCGTGCCGCCTTTATCACCTTTCGCAACTTTCAAAAGTGCATGAACAATTGCGCCAAGAAGCGGTCCATTCAGTGCTTCGACGCCGAAGGGTGGGAGTTCAAGCAGTACTTATGTGAATCCGAGGATTTTACCCTACGTTGATCATACATGATTTGCTCCAAAAATTTTTATTTAAAAATCACGCAATTTTCACAGATTTTTGTCAATTCTCAGGTGTGCCATTACACTTCCGTCTGACCGTGCCAAGGCTCAGCTGTTCTACAACCAGTGCACGCAGCAGCAGAACGTGCCGAAGAATGCGCGCGACGCGTGCAATTATTTGATCGTGAAGCACAAAGTTCGGTGAGTAATCGTTCGAAATTGGGGCCCAAAGCTCTTTAGTCATCAGGCTTAATCCAGTCGGGCATTTTTTTGGTCTTTTTTGGTTTAAAAAATCCCATTTAAGCGAATTGGTCGGAGTCTGCCCGCTGTTCTTAAACAAGCAATTGATGCAAATGCCGTGAAAAAAAGTGAAAGAGGAACAATGGGGATTTATATAAATCCTTGACACAACAAATATAAGACCACGCACCGCGCCATGTTATTTTTTTTTTGTTTGTTTATTTATTTGATCTTTTTTACTCTAAATATTCTCATTCATTCATAAGGGCATAAAAGAGTTTCTGCTTACTGAGTATGCGTGTTTAAACTTTAAAGGAGTACGTTTTTATTTGGAAAAATGCAACCATTTTACGGATTTTATTTCCGTCTCTGAAATTGAGTTGAAAAGATTGTAAGCAACATTTTGCGAAAATTCCCGACTTGTTGCTCAAAATTTCGGAAAATTCGGTTATTTATATGTTTTGTGTCACCTTTTGAGCAATTTTTAGTTATTTTATTTAAACAAAAAGCAGCAAATTAGCAGTGTTTTAGACCGTTCAAAAAGGCATAAGCGCATTTCAATGTCATCAGATTTTTTGTAAGCTCAACCAAACCAATAATAACCAAGAATTAAGTGCAGCTTAATTGATTTCATTAAAAAAACAAAATGAAAATTGAATTTTGTCAATTTTTGATTCAGAATTTATGCACATTTTTTCAAACGTTTGCGTTCGATCTTTTTTAACAGAACGCCAGAAATAAAAATAAAGTTAGCTAATTTTATCAAAAATCTACCTATACATATAAATAGTCAAAATTCTTATTCCATTCCATTCCATTCCATTCAAATTCGATGTTTTGCTTCCACTTACTAGGTTGTAATTTGCTACCTTTCCCTTTTTTAATAGTAATTGTCTTTATTCACAAGTCCCAGTACATTTTGTCGTTCCGGCGATTCGCTACTGACCAATTCGCTCAATTAGTGTAAAAGTCATAGAGTCCGTAATTCAAATCTTTTAACACACCAAAAAGAGACATCGAATTGGTCGTGGCGCGAATCGCTTCTGTTTTTTGTTAACTTTTCTTGCTTTAACATCTTTTACTGTTTAAGCTTTTCCATAATTCGACCGAATCCATATTAGTGGCGCGCAAACTCCAAGCAATAATTCGTCATGTCAGACCAGCCAATGGCGCCTCTTGGGAAGTATCCGCAGCCGGTAAGTAAATCGAATTAATTAATGTTTTTGAACAATTCAAAGCATTTTCTTTGATTTAAGATTGACTGTCCGCACTGTCACAAGAAAACGACAACTTTCGTCCGACCGGTGTGCGGTCTGCTCGCGTGGCTGCTGTGCGTTTTGCATTTTTAGGGAATTTTTTCCAAATTATGTTTAATCGGGGATTTTTCATTTCAATTTTTTTCGAACGTTCCAAAGTTTTGGCATTAATTGCTTTGTGTAATTTTATTTATAAAATTTCAGCTGCATCTTTCTCGCCATCTGGTGTGTTTGCTGCTGTGATTCATTCAAGGACATGGAGCATTACTGTTCCCAGTGCAACGGATTCGTGGGCAAATACAAGCGCCTCTGATCGCTCGGAGGAAGAAGTCGGCTGATTTGATCACCGTGATCGTATAAATAATCCCAGGACAATTCGTCAATAGACTATCCCATGACAAATCTCCACAATTCGTCAATGGACTATTCCATGACAAATCTCCCATGACAATTCGTCAATGGAGTATCCCATGACAATTCGTCAATAGAGTATCCCATGACAATTCGTCAATGGACTATTCCATGACAATTCGTCAATGGACTATCCCATGACAAATCTCCACAATTCGTCAATGGACTATTCCATGACAAATCTCCCATGACAATTCGTCAATGGAGTATCCCATGACAATTCGTCAATAGAGTATCCCATGACAATTCGTCAATAGAGTTTCCCATGACAATTCGTCAATGGAGTATCCCAGGACAATTCGTCAATAGAGTATCCCATGACAATTCGTCAATGGAGTATCCCATGACAATTCGTCAATGGAGTAGTACCCCATGACAATTCGTCAATAGAGTATCCCATGACAATTCGTCAATAGAGTATCCCAGGACAATTCGTCAATAGAGTATCCCATGACAACTCGTCAATAGAGTATCCCATGACAATTCGTCAATAGAGTATCCCATGACAATTCGTCAATAGAGTATCCCATAACAATTCGTCAACCATGACAATTCGTCTCTTTGCAATCCCAAGACAATTCGTCTCTTTGCAATCCCATGACAATTCGTCTCTTTGCAATCCCATGACAATTCGTCTCTTTGCAATCCCAAGACAATTCGTCTCTTTGCAATCCCAAGACAATTCGTCTCTTTGCAATCCCATGACAATTCGTCTCTTTGCAATCCCAAGACAATTCATCACTTAGCAATCCCCAAGGCTCCGAGTGACGCGCCAACATGACGAGGCAGAACAGCTGCACAAGGACGAACGATTGGGAGGCCATTGGAACGTTTGAATTTTGGTTTCAAAGCGATTTCCTTAAAAATACGGTAACCGTTTCAATTGCTACACATTCCCAAGTATGAGTTGTCCCCCTCAAAGAATGGTGCTGATTATTTCCAATATAACTTTTTTAAAACTCAACCAAATCAAAAAACAAGATGTTATGCGAAGCTCTAAGCTTTTAAAAGCTATTGTTAAGCCAAAGCTAATCAATTAAAAAAGTTGTCATTTCAATAACATTATGAAAAACCCTTGATTTGCGTGTTTTTTACATTAAACTTTTTTAGAACAATTAAACCGCTTGTTTTATTTTTAAATGATTCATCTCATTTAAAGCTTTCGATGGCATCTTGTTTGTTTGATTTGGTTAAGTTTAAAAAAAGTTATAGACTTTTCAATCGCTGGCACTGAACCGTCCGGCACTGGTACAAATTTCCAATTTTGAGTTGTGCCCCCCTCAAAGAATGGCGCTGATTATTTCCGAAATAAAACTCAATTTTAGAGTTTAAAAATATTTGAAATGAAATGAATTGAAGGAAATATTTGCCCACCAAAAAGTGTTTATGAAAATGAAATGATTGGCAAAGTCCGATGGGGCGATTGAATGAAGCCAATGGAATGATTCATTCATCCAAAAAGCGATGGACGGAATTCCAAAAACAAAAAAAAAGATAAATTGGCGTCACTTTTTTTCATTTACTTTACTGAAAATCGCCCGACAGATGAAGCCAATGGAAATGCAAATCACCCAAAAAGCGATGGTCGGAAATTTAGAGTTTTTAAACAAAAAAGGTTTTAAATTTTATGAATGACAAATTCGAAATTTGTTACTGTGAACAGATTTGGATCCAAATGGGCGAGAAGTTGGTTGGCTGGCTTCTAGGGATGCTCGAGAGTCTCGGTGTCATTTCTCGGTCTCGACTTTCGGTGTCTCTCGGTCTCGACTCTCGGTGTCTCTCGGTCTCAACTTTCGAGTCTCGGTGTCATTTCTTGGTTCTTGATTCTCGGTTAAATTTTAATTCCCGAGCATCCCTACTGTTCTATGCACGCACCTGCTAATGTCAAATCGTCTCAGAAAATTCCCAAATTTCAACGAGGAAAAATGGCTACAATTGCCAACTTTTTTCATTAGGGCATACAAATGCCAAAACGCACAATTCCCACAACCAAAATGCCGACTCGAATTGTGATCCCATTTCTCCAAAGCACCGGTTCTCGAGCATCCCCAATGAATTAGGGATGCTCAAGACTCAAAATTTCTCGAGACTTGACTCTCAAACATCCCTACTAGCATTAGCTTCACTATCAAAATGCTTTTTAAACTTCGAATTAAACGATGACAAAAATTTACAAGCCTCCGTACATTCATTCCCTACTCAACAGAAACATTTTTTGGATTTAAATTGTTCAAAATGTTATTGATAGGTGCGCCGAACTGTTCCTTTTATAACTGCCGCCCAAATGAACAACTCCGGGCTGCTCCCCCCCACGAAATGCAAAAAATTTAATGATTTCAAGGCTAATGGGTCATATTTTTGAACATTCTTAACCCATAAAGCATCATCACTTCGAAGCGAAAGTCATTTACAGTAGAAATTAAAGAGGCACTTTTTGAAGTTGCACAAAGTGATCAATTCCAGCTGCAAATCCTCCATCTCCTCATAAATTTTTTTCTTCAGATTTTGGGGTTGGGGTATTTGGGATGTATGACTTACGTTTTGCCGAATCGAATGACGCAGTTGCCACAAAATTCCATGTCGGCATCTGACCGTTTTAGGCCTGCCGTTGGCATTTTAACGTAACGCCCAATCGGTGATTCAAATTGACATTTCTTTGACATTTGGAAATGGCGTCTCCAATAAAACTCATAACGGACTCTGACGGATTATTCTTTCTCCACAACTTTCCCATTCCCCCCTTAAAAGGCCAAATGCGCGGAAGACGGCTTCAAGCAGGTGGAGAACGCGTGCAAGCGCGAGTGTGCCCATTGGCTGTCCACATTTGTGCCGCCGCACGGCAACAAAGACGCACACGCGCTCGCGCATTGCTTTGGGCGCAACGTGAAGATGGAGGCGATGCCGATGAACGAGTGCATGCGCAAGCGTGTGGCCAATTAGTGCGTTTTTGAGCGAGGGTGGCACTTTATGATGAGTTCCAACAATTAGGATTTTTTTTGAAAATCACCCCTGAATGAAAAAATTGGTGAATTCAGGAAATTTTAGGCCTTAGGGGGACGGAAAATTCGATTAATCAAATATCCAATTCTTTTAGCTGTACAAGATCATCGACGGCACGCGTTAAAGTGCCGGGTCCGGACTACGCTGGTTGGATGGAGTCCATTTCGGTCGGCAACAGCACGGCCTTTGACCAACAGCACAAAAGTGCCTTCCTGCGCAAGTCGCGTGCCGCCTTTATCACCTTTCGCAACTTTCAAAAGTGCATGAACAATTGCGCCAAGAAGCGGTCCATTCAGTGCTTCGACGCCGAAGGGTGGGAGTTCAAGCAGTACTTATGTGAATCCGAGGATTTTACCCTACGTTGATCATACATGATTTGCTCCAAAAATTTTTATTTAAAAATCACGCAATTTTCACAGATTTTTGTCAATTCTCAGGTGTGCTATTACACTTCCGTCTGACCGTGCCAAGGCTCAGCTGTTCTACAACCAGTGCACGCAGCAGCAGAACGTGCCGAAGAATGCGCGCGACGCGTGCAATTATTTGATCGTGAAGCACAAAGTTCGGTGAGTAATCGTTCGAAATTGGGGCCCAAAGCTCTTTAGTCATCAGGCTTAATCCAGTCGGGCATTTTTTTGGTCTTTTTTGGTTTAAAAAATCCCATTTAAGCGAATTGGTCGGAGTCTGCCCGCTGTTCTTAAACAAGCAATTGATGCAAATGCCGTGAAAAAAAGTGAAAGAGGAACAATGGGGATTTATATAAATCCTTGACACAACAAATATAAGACCACGCACCGCGCCATGTTATTTTTTTTTTGTTTGTTTATTTATTTGATCTTTTTTACTCTAAATATTCTCATTCATTCATAAGGGCATAAAAGAGTTTCTGCTTACTGAGTATGCGTGTTTAAACTTTAAAGGAGTACGTTTTTATTTGGAAAAATGCAACCATTTTACGGATTTTATTTCCGTCTCTGAAATTGAGTTGAAAAGATTGTAAGCAACATTTTGCGAAAATTCCCGACTTGTTGCTCAAAATTTCGGAAAATTCGGTTATTTATATGTTTTGTGTCACCTTTTGAGCAATTTTTAGTTATTTTATTTAAACAAAAAGCAGCAAATTAGCAGTGTTTTAGACCGTTCAAAAAGGCATAAGCGCATTTCAATGTCATCAGATTTTTTGTAAGCTCAACCAAACCAATAATAACCAAGAATTAAGTGCAGCTTAATTGATTTCATTAAAAAAACAAAATGAAAATTGAATTTTGTCAATTTTTGATTCAGAATTTATGCACATTTTTTCAAACGTTTGCGTTCGATCTTTTTTAACAGAACGCCAGAAATAAAAATAAAGTTAGCTAATTTTATCAAAAATCTACCTATACATATAAATAGTCAAAATTCTTATTCCATTCCATTCCATTCCATTCAAATTCGATGTTTTGCTTCCACTTACTAGGTTGTAATTTGCTACCTTTCCCTTTTTTAATAGTAATTGTCTTTATTCACAAGTCCCAGTACATTTTGTCGTTCCGGCGATTCGCTACTGACCAATTCGCTCAATTAGTGTAAAAGTCATAGAGTCCGTAATTCAAATCTTTTAACACACCAAAAAGAGACATCGAATTGGTCGTGGCGCGAATCGCTTCTGTTTTTTGTTAACTTTTCTTGCTTTAACATCTTTTACTGTTTAAGCTTTTCCATAATTCGACCGAATCCATATTAGTGGCGCGCAAACTCCAAGCAATAATTCGTCATGTCAGACCAGCCAATGGCGCCTCTTGGGAAGTATCCGCAGCCGGTAAGTAAATCGAATTGATTGATGTTTTTGAACAATTCAAAGCATTTTCTTTGATTTAAGATTGACTGTCCGCACTGTCACCAGAAAACGACAACTTACGTCCGACCGGTGTGCGGTCTGCTCGCGTGGCTGCTGTGCGTTTTGCATTTTTAGGGAATTTTTTCCAAATTATGTTTAATCGGGGATTTTTCATTTCAATTTTTTTCGAACGTTCCAAAGTTTTGGCATTAATTTTTGGGTGCTTTGTGTAATTTTATTTATAAAATTTCAGCTGCATCTTTCTCGCCATCTGGTGTGTTTGCTGCTGTGATTCATTCAAGGACATGGAGCATTACTGTTCCCAGTGCAACGGATTCGTGGGCAAATACAAACGCCTCTGATCGCTCGGAGGAAGAAGTCGGCTGATTTGAACACCGTGATCGTATAAATATGTATAATAATTGTTGTTGTAATGATCATTGTGATGATATGTGTATATGTACTTACAATCTGTTGTGATCTGCTTGTTCATTTTAGTATTGCCGACCAAAAATAAATTGATATGTTGAAATCACAAAATTATGTCGGATGCCAAGAAGAATAACTATATTCGTGATCTCAGTGCACTTAAGCAAAAATTAGGAGAATTTGAACGCCAGAGTTATTTCGCAATTTTGAAAAATCTGAAAAGTTGTGGCTAATTTTTTTGTTGCAAAAAATCTTAAAAATTGGTAAAAAGCCTGATCCGCATAAAGCGCCAGTATAGGTAGACGGTGGGTTGCATAAAAAATTTAATCCATTAAAAGTATTCCAATGACATAAAATTGAATTAAAAAGATTCACAAAAATATCGACAATTCCATGGAATTTCTACTTTATTATTTGGAGGAGTTGTTCAGCAAATCCGAATAAAAATACTACCAATCGATTCCTCTCGTGGGGCTGAGTAAAAGGCATAAAATTTCAAAATTCAAGTCGGGTCAACCATTTTTATCATTTTTTTTTGTTTCGTCAATCAAAACTACATTTATTATGCATTTAATTAATTACATATGGGCACAAATTTAAATGTTTAGTGGGGGGGGGAAGCACAAAAAGTAGACGGAGTCAAATCGCTTGTCTATATAAGTGCCATATAAAATCTGTGTTGGTCAGCCGATAATCAATCAATTAATTGGGCTTCTTTTTGTCGTCAACAGTCTGAATGCCCTCACGAGGGTCCAGCCAGTCCAACAACGAGGCGAACAGAATGTTCATCGCCGTTGCCGAGGTCCAGACCAGGCCGAACCAGAAGCCGGCACTCAGTTGGCTGAATAAAAAAGAATTGGCCAAATTCTATTCACTTTTTAATACTCAAATAGTGTGACGAATTGGGCATGGCAAACTAAAAATCAAACAAATTTGTTGAGTTTGAGAAATGTTATGACTTGGAAAGCAGCCCGAAAATTTAAAAACCCCGATTTTGTCCAGAAATTTGATCATTCATTTTCTGAAACTTAACAAATCGATTTGATTTTGTGCTTGCCATTTAAACGGCACAAAAGCCCTTCATTCATTCATTCGTCGTACTTTCGCAATTTTTGTCCAACACCGCCCTCCGGCTCGCCCAACGACTCGGCATAAACGCGCTCCGTCCGTCGCGCAATGTCCTCCCAATGGTACAATTTGGCCACCTGCCGGTGCTTCTTCAGCGGACACGGCAGTTGGCCTTTCTCACGGCACCGGATGGCATCCAGCAGAGCGTTGGCAATTTCTGTGGGCGGGGAAAGAAAAAGAGTTCGGCATGGCACCAAAAATATAAAAATTGCCATTCCCCCCTCCCCCCTATTCCCGACAAAAAATAGAGCTAAAACTGAAATTTTTTAACAAAAGTTTTTGGGTATGAAAGCAAAAAAGAAAAAAAATTCACGATCCAACAAAAGTTGACTATTGATCAATGATCAGTTCAAATGCCTTTCGGATTTGGCTCGACCAAAGAGATGAATTCGGGCGGCAGCACTTCGGGAATGCCTCCGACACGGGTGGACACGATGTGAAGCCTTAGAAATGCTTTTTTGGTTTTTTGCATGAGGGAGCGATTCCAGCAGGATTCGTTTTTTGGTAAAAAAAATTATCAAGATTCGATCTGTAATGGTTTGATCGGCTATAATTGATTAGATTTGTTTCCACTGATCAAATATTACATATGGAAAGGTTTGATTGCCTAATATTTGCAAAACAACAAATGTATTTATTATGGGTGGTTAGTACCCGCAGCTTGCCGCTTCCACAATGGCCATACAAAATGCTTCAGTGAGCGAGGTGTTCAGGAAGATTTGGCCCTGAACTAGGGCATCTCGGACCTAAATGTACAGTAATGGATCTGTAGAAAGGGGGGGGGGTGTAATTGATGGAAAACGTGCTACGGTAACTGCTAGAAAAGCGTGCTACGGTAACTGCTAGAAAAGCGTGCTACTACGGTAACTGATAGAAAAGCGTGTTACGGTAACTGCTAGAAAAGCGTTCTACGGTAAGTGCTAGAATGCTAGAAAAGCGTCCTACGGTAACTGCTAGAAAAGCGTACTACGGTAACTGCTAGAAAAGCGTACTACGGTAAATGCAGTGCACTTACAGTGCAACTGCTGGACAAGCGTGCTACGACGGTGAATACAGTGCAGTGCACTTACTGTATCATGGGGAATGGTGCCCAACATTTTGACTCGCTCGTGCAGACGATAACGCTCCCGCATTTCTTCAATGTCCACTCGTTTTGGGCCATCACCGCCGATCAGAAATTGGACTGAAAATGGGGGGAATCAATTTTGAGTGCCAAAAATCCCCTTTAAAATTTGTTTTTATGGCCAAAGCGGAGGTTTTTTAGCCGGAATCCGGAAATATTTTTCAGGTAAGCCATCCGGTTGTTGGCATTTCTGTTTTGCGAATACTAAAAGCCCCCGGAAACTCTCTGAACAAATTGTATTCTGGACCGGTAGGATGGCGTTCACAAATGTGCGGGATCACCTCCACCAACAGATCGGCACCCTTTCGGTAAACGAGCCGACTGAGTACAACCACCGTTGTCACGGTTGGACGCGCAAAACGTGCCGGATCGGGCTGGAACAGTACGGCATCGATGGCATTTGGAATGACGAACACGCGCTGGGGCGCAACTCCGGCCCGAAGCACTGTGTTCTCCTTGCTGAAAATGTTCACGTTATTAATCAGTGTGATTAAAGAGAGAAGCTAAATCAGTTTGATCAATAAAATCAAGATCTAAAGGCGATGGTCAGTTTGATCAAATGATAGAAATGCTCATCAGTTTTATTAAATGTCAGTCGAGATCAGTTTGATCAATGAATCTCAAAATCTGAGAGAGATCAGTTTTACTAAAGAGAGACGCTGTGGCTGATCATATTCGAGAGCTGGATCAGTAGGATCAATAAATGGTGATCAGTTTAATTCAATAATTTATTGATCATCAATTCGCGTGTACACCTCACCTCGTATGCGAGACACAGATCAGCCGGTCCGCATTGGCCAACGAATAGCGAAGCATAAATTTGTTCATCAGCACCGCGTTGGCTTCCGCAAAGCCGAACATCGAATGGTCCGTGAACACGGTGCGGATGCCGGCACGGATTGTCCAGGCATGGAGCAGTGCTTCATGCGCCATCGTGGAGAAGGTCTGTGTGTGCGAGGAAATGCCAAAATTTAATCAAATTTTAAACCCAAATGATCAGTCTTTTAATTTTAATATTTTCATATTAAAATGATAACAAAAGCACGAATAGAACGATCAAACTTTAACCGGAATTTGTTTTCGATCAATTTATGGATCGCGCTTTTGAAACGAATTCGATCGAAATATTGGGCAATTTGATTTTTGTACAGATGCTACAAATATGTCGACTGATCACTCCAAAAACGGGATGGGGCAATGCTTAAATTATTTGTCTGATCAAAATCTTACACGTCCGTCCATAGATCGTTTTTCGGCCAAACAAATTTGGATAAATCATTTGATCAGAATCCGAGATCAATTTTATGATATTTTTTACCGAATGGCAGTGGACGATTTGGATTTGTTCCCGAATGAAAATGCGCCGGAACCACACCAACGAGCCGAGCATTGACGGCAGATAAATGTTGCCCACTACCAGACCCGGCAAATAGTACACTTTCAGGGTACCGTTGCAAAGATACCGTACACCTTTCCGTGGCCCGTACGCGTGGGTGAGTACGATAACCTCAACAACAAAAAAAAAATTCCGGACATAGTTTTTAAATCATTTTCAACAGATGTTTTTAATTAAAAGCAACCATTTTTTTTTGTTTTGTAACTTTGGCCGGTGGCCCCAAACGGCAAATTAACAATTCTTTTGAAAACTTTAAAATGATAAATATTTAATTAAATTGAAAAGCCGATCTGATGGGATCAGAATCAAAAATTGCCAGATTTGCTCAGTTCTTGAATTGGATAATTGGGTTTGGATTTTACAAACAAAAATAGGTAACCAAGATTCGGGAAAAGTTTCTTAATTCAAGAACCGTCTGTTTGTCTCATTCCGGGTTTTTAGTTTTTACCTTATGTCCGTTGCGAAGAAGGCACTTGGACAGCTGATAAATGTGCGTCTCCACCCCGCCCGTGTTGGGACAGAAAAAGTCCGAAACCATACTGAAATTTGGGAGATTTTAGGGTTGGTTATTACATATATTTTTGCAATTTTTTCAGTTTTTTTAGAGGCTTCACTTATTTAAATCATTAGTGCCCCTCACAATATAATTTATATATTTTTCCCCCCAAAGGCTACCGGTATGAAATTTGAGCAGTATGCCATGAACAACCCTAATTTTCTGACGAGGATCCTTCTCTTGGGGTCAACTTCAAACAGCAAAGAGTGGTGGGCCCAGGATGACATCATATTAAATGGGGGACAACAAACATTATGTAACAGCGGAGTTGTGCAAACAGAAACCCCTGAAATTGGAGGAGTACACGGATGTACACCCCCCCCCCCAAATCGGGGGGTTGGGGAGGGCAAGCCACGTCTTGCTGAAATCGAAGAGCCTTCCCCAAATTGAAGGGGGCGGCATCTTGAAATGGAGATGGCGTGCAAAAATGTTTTGCAAAGAGCATGGACATCCGGAAATTGGAGGAGGCCTGTTTGTGCGGTGGGAGGAGGAGGAGGAGGACCACCCTGAACTTGTTGGGGTTGGCATTCTGATGAAATTTGATCAAATTCCCCATCCCCCGGAGGGCAAACATGCCACACATTTTTGCTGCCATTTATTTTTGGAGTAGGTGGGGGGCGGGAGGGAGGGAAGAAGCACTTACGCAATGCGAAAATGGGCTCTCCGGCTGTTCAGGGAGGCGGCCCCAGCATCTGGCGCCAACGAATGCTTTATCATCTCCCCCAATTCACATCGTCGTAGGCCACGGGGTCCGCCATTTTATTGACAATATATTTTTTAAAATTGTTTATCTTAAAAAAAATTTATTGAATTTTTCCCTTTTTTTTTTGATTGTTCATGGTCGACTAACTCATTGTTGGGCGCCATTTAGGCTTAGCATTTATAGAATTTCAAGGGCTAAAAGGCACATGGACTTATTAACCTTAGGGTGGTGGCGGCCGGAAGACCGGACAATTTCCTCCGGCGCCCCCCCCCCCCCCCGGGAAACGGGGGAAGGGACTGCTTGAAAAGGTCGGATATCCGCCCGGGTGCCCGGCGGATAATTGGACTTGCTGCAGCAGCAACTCGTTCGTTACCGTGCCGTGCCGTAAACATTTTACAACCAAACAAAAAATGCTCCCCAAACATCCGGTGGCAGCGTAGCGTCAAATATATGGCCAAAGCTTTGGCCTTGGCCTGAGCATCATTTACGATTTACTATTTTGTTGTGTATGTTTTAAAATATTGTTTAAAAACAATTCAAACAAATTTTATTTACCACTTTTTTTTGTGTGTGTCATATGGCGGCGGGGGGGGGGGGGGCTAAGGACCGCAAAAGAATTTGCGGCAGAATCCAAAGTGTAAATATGCGCCAGACGCGGTCGGCTTTTGATCCCCTAAAGCATAAGAGAAGTTTTGTGCGTGCGGTGGTCCCCAACAGATGAGCAAACAATTTGGCCAAAAAATGCGCTCTCCCCACCACAAAACAAGCCAAAAGCTTCTCTATCCATTCCGAGAGTGCACTTTATTCTCATAAATATAGAATTTTGAAAAAGTTTTCTTAGAAAATTTGAGAAATTTGCCGATTTTTTGAAACCAAAATTTTGAGAAATTCGCTGATTTTTTTGAAACAAAAAATTGGGAATTGTTTACGACAAAAAAATGTTAAATGTTCACTTCCGCCGATTAATGTCAATGTGTTGTGTTTGAATTAATGATAGAAAGGGGACGGACGCGACACCTTTTTGGCGAGACAGACATCACAATTTGAATCAAAAAGAATTTCGAGCCCTCTGGGGATTTTTCCCATAATTAAATTGGATTTTTTTGTTTAAGCTTCCCCCCCCCCCCCCAAAACCGCCACATTTGTGCATATTTTTAGTCCCTAATTTAGCGCCATAGTCTTTGGTTCTTGGGGCAACAAATTAATCTTTTTTTGTTCCCCGATGGAGCTTAGAAAAAGTCATTAATGCCTCAGGCCGTCGTACAATAAATAATAAGCCCCCCATAATTAAGCCAATTGCTGCAGGCAATAAGCAGGAAAAATTCTGTAACAAATTTCCCCCATTGTTTTGACTAGAGACCGGGCGATCGAGATTCTCGATCGGTCCGCAAGTGCGGGCTTTAATTCTGACCATCAGATAAAAAGTTCTTGATCGTCCACTCCTTGATCAGAAAACAGGGACATTCTTGGTCCAAGTTTTCCCATAGACTCGAGACTTGGCCCCGGGACCGATCGATACTGACCCCCCTCCCCCCAAAATCCCTCGGTTCAAAGCCGAGACTGCGAACATCCAAACCACACAATTTAAAATTTCTCACCAACGCACATATCACATTCCATTCAGCACAAACAACCACAAAATGCCTGCTCATCTCCAGCCACGTGCTTGTGGGAATTTGGAGGGGGGGGGGCTTCTGCTCCCTCCCTCCCCCCCCCATTTCTTCCCCCCCCCCCCATTTCTTCTCATAGCGTTTTCAGCCCGGGGACCGTGTCCCCCCCCCCCCCGCTCATCCCTCAACAACAGGCGCATCCCCCATCTGAAGAACATCTTCACAGTCTCATCATCAATTTCGTTCTGTTCTTCCCCCCTCTCATCATCCCCCTCCCCATTCCCGCCCTCTCGCTGTTGTACACTCTCTCGCCCACTTTCAGACGCCCCCTCCCCTCCCCACCCAGCTGTTCATTTACTTCCAAACAAACAAAACATCGTCGGCACTCTGTGCTTTTCTGCCCATACGTATATATATTATACCTATTAGAGAAGTTCAAGAGTCTCGGGTCTTGACTCGATTTTGTGTCTCGGTTCTCGACTCCGAGTTTTGAGTCTTACAACCCTAATACCTATACATATTAAGGGTGGTGGGAATCAATTTCATTACAAACTCATCACAGGCTCAGGGCAGGCAGTGTCTATGAGTGATGGATGAGCGGCGGGGGGGGGCGGGCGAAGTGTGCGGAGGGGGGAGGGGGGGGGGGGGGGGAGGGGGGGGGGAGGGGGGAGGGAGGGGGGGGAGGGCTGTTTGGGTGCTTTCTTCGCATTCCTTGACTTTCCTCATCAGCAGCAGCAACGCCACACTTTATAGACGTTGTGGCGGCAGCAATTGGAGGCGGGGGGGAGGGGGGGGGGAGTGCGCTGTACGTACGTCCACAAAGTGTGTGTAATTGGGGAAACTGTTGGGGGGGGGGGAGGCACACATCGATGAAGAGTCTCATATTTCACTGTGATGGTTGTGCAGCGGAAGAAGACCGGCGGAGGGTCGGAGAGGGGACACTTTTGGCTCGTAGTGAACCCCCCGGGGGGGCTTGGGAATACAATCTCATCAGCAGCAGCGGCGGCTCACTTTCTCCTCTTCAGCAGCAGCAGAAAGGGAACTGAATTCACACAACAGTGTGTTTGTTGTGTTTGTTCTCTGTCATCTTTTTCTGCGCTCAATTTTTAAGCACACTATTTCGCCAAATCTGTGTGTTCTGCTGTTCCCATTCCACCCCCTTCCCTCCGGCGTTATCTCTTCGGGAATCAAACCATCCCCTAAAGCGATGGAGAGAAGACGACACTGACTCTGATGAGAGCACTTTCTCTTTCTTCCTTGTCTCTCTCTGTCTTCTCTTTTTCTCAAACACTATTTCCTCCTCCCTCTCTCTCTCTCTCTCTGTTCTTCAGTTTTACGGATGAATGAATGAATGGCTCTGTGGCTGGCGCCCAGGGCGTATATAAACCAAATAATAAACAGCCAGAGCCCCCTACACAACACACACACACAGAAAAGATGGATGGGTGAGGTGGTCGTGGAAGCGCTGGGGGGTGGGGGGGGGGAGAATGAATGGGCGAAAGCAGCGAGTGAATTTGAGTGGAGCGGAGAGATTGTCTGAGAGGAAGAAAAATACCGCCCGCGGGGGTGGGGACAATCCCCTCCCCCGACAATGAATGGGACGGGCGGCGGGGGGGGGGGGGGGGGGAGGCGGGAGACACCTTTAGGACTTTGACTACTGACCCCGTCCTGCTGCAAAAGAAGGCCTCCCCCCCCCCCCCCCCCAACCCCCGAAAACTAAGAAACAAAATTTTTTTTTTTCTGAGAGGCCTGCTGGGACGATGCAATTACTATTTGATATGATTGATTAATCGTCTCCGTGCGCCTCTCTCCCATCGAATTTCGTCGAAAATGTCCAAACTCCTTGAAAAAAAAAACGAAAAATGTGATGGAGGGGGCTGATCAAAGCGATACATTTCGTCGAAAACCGATAAACCCCTCACATACCCAAAATTAAAACAAATTCCATTCGTATTTTAAGACGGTTTCAACACCATTCCAATCACTCACTTTCTCATCCCATCGCCTCACTAATTCCTTTTCCGTTGCACACAAAAATTTTTTAATTATTTTTCTTACTAAAAATTTGTGGATAAAAATTACATATTTAAAACAAACAAAGTGAGTGTGCTTGCACGGGAATTTGTAAACAACATTTTCACCAATGCTTTCTCGGCTTCTTCTCATCTCCCGTCCACCACCGCCATCACAGCATTATGTATAATTAATTGCTGAGATCGGCGGGGACCGGGAGGGGGGGGGGGGGGTAGTCCACCGTCCACCACCAAATCAATTCGCCGTCGCATATGCACAACACAAATTCGCTTACACTCACCCCCCCCCTCTCCGGCTCCTCCTCGTACTTTCCCCCAACAATTGTGGCGAGAATTTTATTACTATATTAATAAGCCCCAAAAATGATGGTGGCGGTGGTGGTGGTGCTTCTCCTGCTGCTGGTGCTGCCTGCACACAAATGATGAAAGTGTATTTGTGCACATCGATATGTGTGGCAGCCGGAGCGGTAAATAGAAGTTTTTTTTGTTCATTAATGATGTGTTGTGTGTGTACACTGTACAGCGCGTCTCCTTTATAAAAGTAAGGCATGGCCAACACAAAATTGAAGGAATTGTCCTCACAGCACGCGAGACTTTTTGCGCATAATTTGTTGATGGCAATAGCATAATGTTCCTTAAACTGAAAAAATTAAAATTTAATGTATAAAAAAGAAGCGGAGAGCTTTGCACAAAATGAATTTGCCCATTAATCGACCGATTTTAAAGTTTTTTTTAAAACAATAACATATTTATGTACATCCAATGTTGCGAATTTGGTTTCAAAAGAGGGGGGAAAAAAAAAATGCGAATTTAGTACAAATGGCAAGCAACGAAACAACAACGAACCGAACTAATTGGATGGATATGTGAGGAGACATTGAAAACAAAATAGCTTGATAATTAGGCAAAGCTGGCAAAAAAAAAGAAGCCAATTTTAAGAGTTTTCTGACTATAACTTTTTTGTAATTTGTTCAACTGATTAGCTGTAGTTAGACGAAAGCTTCTTCTAAATGTTAGCTTTCTTTTGATATTATTCTCAACAAATTTGGTTAGTTTAACTAAAAGTTATTGTCACTTTTTTGTTGTTGCAAATTCACGATTCGACCTTTGGGTCGGAAGTGAAAAAGTTGCATTTGGCTTTATGTTTCGTGTCAGGACGAAATGCCAACCGGTGTCACAACGCCAACCAATTCTGACCGTTTGGCATTTTGTTTGCTTTACAGCTTGGTAAAAATGTTTAGCGACAACAAAACAAAAATTTTGCTGACAAAATTCACGAAATGCTTGCATATTTGCATTTTGACATTGTACTTTTATTAATCATTTTGTAGTTTTAAATTTACACATTTTTTTTTAGCTCCGAATGGGGCGCCTATTCGCCGCACTTTTCTTTCCTATTGCCTTCCAATGCAACAACAATTTTTGATTGCCCGGCGTGTTTACGTTGTGAAAAGCGCCGAACACTGCCACCATTCACCAGCAGTGCTCTTCTTATAAATCCTCGTCAGCCACGACGCCAACGCTGGTGGTGGCCAAGGTGCCACGGCACGGCCACCGCTGACAATGAGCACCACCAGCACGCACATTCAGCATCATCACCACCAGCAGCAGCAGCAACAGTTGCGCCAGCAGGCCAGCGACGACGAGGAGAAGTGTCTGCTGACGCCGACCTCGCAGCAAAGCTGCTGCCCGTTCGATGACCAGGTTTCTGACGGTTTTTGCGCTAATTATTATGGCATTTTTCGATTTGCTGTTTCAAAATGCCAATTAGGCCTAAACGGTCAAAATGCTAACCAGGTCGTTGTCAGACCGGAGGCATTTCGTCCTGACACGATTGGATATATTTGGTTGAAATGTTGTTCCAACATCTTTCGGATTAAGTTCGGACCAATTTGGTTTATATTTTGGATAATTTTAAGGGATTTGGTTGTTGTTGTTATTGTTTTTTTTTTGTATACGTAAATTGAGTCGTTCTGTTTTAACGGAGGGGTTTTGGCGCTTTGTACATTTTGTTTTTACAAATTTTTTTTGTTGCTGAATATCGCTGCTTTTTGTTTTTTCGCGCGAGTCAAAACGTAAAAAAAATATGTTGTGTCGATTATCAACAAAAGCGCCCCCTCCGACCACCCCAAAAAAAAATTCTTTCGTACGGAGGAGGAAAAGCGCAAAGAATTGGCGGACCTGTTGCTGAAAACAGTTGGGGGCGTTGGGTGCGGACCACCGCTAAAATCCGGTTTTTTTGCATTACTTTTTTTTTTACTCTTTTTTTTGCCCGCCCCCCCCTCGCCCATCCGATTTTTTTTACCCGCCCGCCCCCTTTTCTGTCGTCCTCTATCGAGGGCGGAAGTCCGTCATATGAAATGGAATGATTCACCAAAAAACAAAATCCAATTGCATTAAAGCAATTCAACGAATGCATTTTCATAAATAATTTAAACGGAAATCGGTGGAACTTTGCTAGCCGTACAAAAAAACTGCTGTAAAAATTCGCAAGAAATTCTACTCGTTTCAGAACGACAAGCTGGAGATGGTCTTGCCCTGCTCTGCCGCCGTCAGTGGCCTTCTCCCTCAAGCGGAGCTGCTGAATGGCACGGCTGAAGCCGCCGACTGTTGCTCGGTGGCCGCCGATTATTTCTTCCTCTCTTCCCCGCTGATTTATTCGGAGCCCGCGTTGCCTAGCGCGTTCACCAACGGCACAATGATTGCCTCATGGGCCCACTCGGACATGGCACTACCTCAGGTTTTTTGGAGGGTTTAAAATTGTTTGGACTCGGAAAAAATTCCACAATTTAAACAAATTTTACTAAGAAAATTGGTCATCTTTAGGGAGGCGTTGGTTCTGTGCCAATGCCGTCGTTGAACGACGACGATGACGAGCAACAGAAACAGCAACAACAGCACACCGGGGTGTCGAAGGAGGACGCTGCCGGCACCGCCTCCAACCGGTTCGGCACGTCGCGTGCCGCCACCCCCAAGTCGTCCTGCTTCTTCTCCTCCGAGAGTCAGCCGTCCATTGGCACCGGTGCGTCCGTGTACTTGCCGCACAAACAGTCCTTTTCCATCGGCGAAATTCGGGACACGCACATGCAAATCCAGAAACGGTATCGGCCTTCCAGGCGACGCCACTACACGGACCCGGTGGACTTTGAAGGTTTGCTGCTGTTTTGTTGTTTTTTTCTTCAAAAATGGCGATAATTCATTTCTCGATGACCTGTTGCCTTCCCTCGGTGCAATTTCTGGGTTTCTGTTTTCTTTTAATTATAATAATCAAAATCTAAATTTTTTCGATGCCTTTTATGGTATGTTTTCGGTTGTTGAGCCTATCTCAAAGTTGTTTCATCAAAAAAAAAAGTTTAAAAAATCAATGACACTGCTTTTTCTGCCCAATTTGTAAACATATTCTTGATTTGGTTTCAAAACATTTCAATTACGCTTTCGCAACGTTGGATTATTCTCTAAAACGGAAATTGTAAATTCATGAATTTTTTTGAAGGCATTCTGAACATTATCGGTGGCTGCAGTTGGTGGCAAATCTGGGTGTACTTGTTGATCAGCCTTCAACAAATTCCGCACGCAATGTTCAATCTCAGCGTTGTGTACATGATGTACCAGGTGGGTGATCGATCCAAAGGGGCGTGACTGATCACTTTTGATGGTCAATTCTTTGTTTTATGGCTGTGAGAGTAAGTAGAGTTTCTGAACACATTGGGTGTCATTTGGCATGATTTGTGTATGATTACCGTTGAACACACTGAACTTCTGGTGCTTTTACAATCCTAAAACGCGCGTTGATGAATTTGTTGTGTTTCTATTTATTCGGCTTAAAGGTGACCGAACCAAACACAAATCTTGTTGAGTTGTGCAGCCGGACCATTGGTGCAAAGTGCCGGGCCTCAACTCCTCCAACTCGTCCAGTCCGAACGTGTACCAATGGGACGTGGCGGACACACTGCAGGGCTCCGTGGTGTACCCGCGGACGAGGAACAAACAGCGGGACGTGCTCAACTTCCACTCGCAGTGCCACTATTATGACCGAGGTTGGTGCTGAGCGCTAGTTGGAGACTCACAGAAAATTGGGTTGTAAATGTTTCGGAATGGAAGAGTTTGGACGAAATGAGATACGTTTTTTTCAGAAATAAAAAAACTTTTTGTGCAGGTGAGCAGCGTTATGATCAGCTGAGGCGAATGCCACTGGACGAAGCGCAACGGACATTGAACGACAGTGAGGAGAGTGCGGACATTCGAAAGTGCACGGAATGGTGCGTCCACCTCCTTGAAGAGATTGGGCTAATTGAGCCTGGACATATAAATGAAAAAAAAAAATCTAAAAATGGTTGCTCTCAAAATGATGGTGTAAATTTGTTGAACAACACAACAAAATTGCTGCAGGTTCTACGACAAGGACGTGATGGGTTCCACCATCGTGACGGAGTGGAACTTGGTGTGCGACGACAACTTCAAGCGTGCGCATGCCCACTTGTTCTACTCGTTCGGCTTCCTGTTCGGCTGTCTGCTGGGCGGCTTTGCCTCCGACCGGTTTGGGCGCAAGCCGACCGTGATCGGCTTCGGCATTCTGTCCTCCATGTTCGGCTTGTTGTTGCCCTACGCCACCTACTTCCCGATGTTCCTGTTCATTCGCTTCTGTGGCGCGGTGTGCAATGAAGGTGAGGGATTGTTTGATTGATTGGTTAGTGTGTTGCATTGCAATCTTTTTTTTTTGTTGTGAAAATCCAAAAAAACAGTGCCACGAAAATTAGACAATTCTTAAAAATTATGGCACATTCTTTATTCCTGAGGCTCTAAATTTTCAAATTCATTTATTCAGCCGCTGATTTGGCCGCCTACGTTCTCTGCATGGAAATCACGGGTAAGTGCGCGTGTTGTCCTCCTACGCAATGTGTTCTCAAAATAATACGAATTTTCATAAACAAAAATACGAAAAATAGTTTAGGCACCCGCTATCGTGCAATGGTTGGCAGTTTGCTGCAGGCGCCATGGGCAGTTGGCTATGCAACGTTGGCACTGATCGCCTACTTTTGCAACTCTTGGCAAAACATCCAGGTATCGTCTATCTATATGTGTCAATATTGTGGTGATCAGACATGCTGATCATATATGTTTTTTTAAATAAAAATGATTTGATTAGTCTAAAATGATTCCCTCAACATAAAAGCTGATCACTGCCGCGTTGCACACGCTGAGCATTTGCCTGATCTGCGTGCTGCCGGAGAGCCCACGCTGGTTGATCGTCAACAATCGTGTTGACGAGGTGGTGAAAGTGTCACCCATCTTCAAATGTGTGCCAATCATATTTTTTTTTAATTTTAGGCAGAACGATACATCCGAAAAGCGTGCAGGTACACTGAATGACCCATCTCCTCGCATTCCAGGAATGCAATAAAAATTTGTTGTCCCATTTCACAGAGAGCCGCCCTTCCCGTTCAATCTGTTCAAGTTCAACAAAAGTTCGTTGCCATGCGACCTTGAACTGGTTGGTGCTTGTTTTTGTATTGTCCTCCTCCTTGCGAGCGCACGATTTTACCCCAAATTTGTCATGAAAGATCCCAAAATATTTTTCCCTTCATTAACAATTAGGTGAAGCATGCCGAGCAGCGCAAATGGGTCCGACGTGATCAACGTGCTAACATTTTGCATTTGCTCAAATCGCGTGCTTTATGCATGCGCACCGGTGTCATCTGTGTGGTGTGGATTGCCACTGCGTTGGTCTACTACGGACTGATCATTGGTTTGTGCATTATTTCTTTTTTGTTGTATTTTGATTTTATGAAAATGTTATGCAAATTTGATTGGAATTTTTGGGATTTTTAGAGAACATTTTTCAACAATTTTTTTTAAAGTTTCGGAATAAAAATTAAACGTTTAAGCGCTGTCCGATCAGTCGGCGCCCGGTCGTGTGTTGTTCAGCGGCAATTTCTTCCTGAACAACGCGGTGGCGGGTGCCATCGAGTTGCCCACACTGATCTTCTGCGTTTATTTGATGAAGTAAAGGATTGAGAATGAGCAATTTCCCGCAAAAAAAATTTTGTTGTTTTTTGGCAGGGTGGGAGGTTTAAAAACAATTTAAATATACCTACAGGGTGGGAGGTTTAAAAACAATAGAGCCCGGAGTTTTGAAAAAGTCGGGATCAGGATTTGGAAATTACCAGGATCAAGATTTACCGGGATCAAAATCCTGGTTTTTCAGGGTATCCTGATCTTGGTGCTTCGACGAAAATACCAGGATTCCGGATCAGGAGTCCTGGAAAATCCTGTCAGGACTCCTGTCCTATCCGGGCTCTAGATATACCTAACTGAAGAATTTTTTTTTAAGATACGGGCGAAAGAGGTCCCAAATTTTCACGCTGGTCGCCGCCGCCATTTTCATTCTGTTGGCCATGGCGTCAATGAGTGCAAACCGTTCGATGCTTTCACTTGGACTGATGTTGCTCGCTAAAATCTTCATCCAGGGCGGCTTCAACATTCTCTACATCTTCACCTCCGAGCTGTACCCGACCGTCATTCGGAACAGGTTGGTTATTTGTTTTTTTTTATTGAAAAATCTTTCCCCATTTTAGTGCCGTCGGGTTCTGTTCCATGGTACGTGAACTGCTTGAACATTTTTACCCTCCTTTCCCCACCTTTCGACCTCCATCAATAAGTTTTGTGAACAGATTGCGCGGTTTGGCTCCGGCGTCTCCTCATACATTGCCATTTTGTCGGACGTGACGCTGTCCATTGTGCCGATGATCATTTTTGCCACCTTTTCATTGTTTGCGGGTACGCTGGTGATGCTGTTGCCGGAGACACGGGATCAGCCGTTGCCCGACACACTCCAGGTGATCAATCGATATGGGTGATCGGTCGGGTGGGGTAAATCGCAATTTTTATGAAAAAAATTTATTTTTAAATGCGACAAAATTCTATGTACAAAAAATTGTTTTTATTCGCCAGGATGCGGTCACCATTCTGAAGGACACCGAACGGCCTTACCAGTGTCGAGGATTTGGCTCCAAATTTTTGGGCGGCACCTACTCCGTGTCGGCCACTGAGCTGATGCAACAGCAACAACAGCAGCTGCAGGTGGGGGACGGACGGAAGCGGAATATTTTGTTTAAGTTTTTGCTTTCTGTTGGCATTTACGTAAATTAGAAATTTATTTGGTGATTTTTTTTTTTTGCATAAAGAGTAGTTAGTTTTTGTAAGAGTTGCATTTTCCCTAAACGAACAGGAAGAGGATGATGATGATGAGAATGGTGGCAGCAAGACACCGCATCATCGTAGTGTTGTTGTGGGTGCGAGCAGTACATGTGGATGTGATGAAGCAGATGCTGATGACGATGAGGATGATGATGGTGAGCATTTGCTAAATTTTGTGTTAATTTTGGGCGTGTTCGTGCCCAATCTCTGAAAAATTTTGCCTTATTATATATGATTTGTTCGTCCTTTAAGGCGGTGATGGGAGCACCGTTGGCACCGGCACCGGTTCGTCCTCTCCGTCACCAGCCGTTGCGGGCCAGCGTACGCCTCGGAAACGCTCGGATACCGGTGGCACTGCTGGTGGCATTGAACCGAACTTGCCGAGCATTCCGGAAGAGGACAGTTGCAGAGAACAAAGGCGGCGGTTGACGACCACAACTACAACGTCTACATCATCATCGGCAGCAGCAGCAGAAGAGGGAGCAGTTCTAGGAGTAGCAACAAACTCGACGGACGAGACGACGTCGTCACCGTCCGTTTTGCTCTCATCGCTTTCGTCATCATCATCAGCAGCAGCAGCGACGGCGATGGAAGAGGACGAAAATAAAGGCGACATGAATGATGAGGCTGATGAACAGCAAGCAGTTCGGGATGCTGATGTGCTGCTACCGATTGTTAGAGTGAGGCATCGAGCTGGTCAAGCAGTACATGATCAACAACAACAACAGTGCTTGAATTTGCCCACCCAATTCGACACTGCACAAACAAACATGCTGCATGCAACGAAGAAGGTTGATCACCGTTCAAATCTGATCCAAAATGATCAGGGCTTGTTCTATGATCCATATCCTCCTGATCTTGCTTCGAATATCAAAATTTAAATTTATTTCTTGCAGGACGACGTCCCTCGGGTGGCCGCAAGCATGTAAGTCAACAACAAACCCAAAAATTGAATTGGAGAACAACAGCTTCAATTAAACACATTAAAAAGACGAGCCTTGAACTGAACCGAGTGCATAATCCATGTATTAGCGAAAATTGGCGACAAAAAATGCTTGAAGAAACTGCTGTTTTTAGTGGTGCTCATTTGTCCCGACTGTTCAATCATGGTTGATCAACACGAAGGCCGTTGTGTCCGTGCCGTCCTTAGGTCGATGATCTTGCTTTTGAACTATCGCCCCCCCCCCCCCCCCCCCCCCTCTCTCCCCCTGGCCAAAGGCGGGGTTTTCACTGACGCACAAAAATGCCACACTGTTTCACTCAGGGCTCTCATTTGTTTCTCATTTAATTGTCGAAGATTGGATCGGATCAAATTTGTCTGTTAAAAAACCCCCGTTGATCACAGAGCCTTTTTTTTTGATCACATCCTTCATGACGCATGCTTTCTTGATCAACAATATGCAAACAAATTTTGCCATGCCCCAAAAAGCTATTCGGAATTCGTTGGGGCTTTTGGATTTCCGATCGATCTTCGTCAATACACCTCCACCTCCACGCATTTGTGCCGTTTGCATTTGTTTGTTTTTTTTGCTTACACATCTTTCTCAGCGCGGGTATCATTCACGACAATGTCATCCCTTACACACCCACCACCCATTCATCCTCCACCATCACATACTCATCATTGGCCTATCCTCCCCCCCCTGTGTTGGCCACACACAGTTTGTGCGTCGTTTAAACCGGATTTTTGTCCTCCTTTCTCCATCCTTCGCGCAGTTGCTCTGCTGCTTCTGCTTGATTCTGTGTAGGGTCGAGCACCAAAGTCATGCTCTAAAATATTTTTAAAATTTTATCAAATGTAAAAAAGGTTTAATTTATTTTCATAAAAAATCTTTTTTTTTAATCTAAATTGTTTAATATTAAAATAATAAATTTTATTTGTTTGGCCACATCAATAGATAGATGATTGGTTGTAAAGCGGATGTTTAATGACTTGATTTTGGTGTACGTCTCCATATTCATTTGTCTTACATCAAACCGTCCGTCCACATCATTTTATACTCGGACATCTTTCATTCATACATAGAAAACCTCCTCTGTTCAATCATTCATTTAATCGTGTTTTTTTTTTTATATTTAATGTTTTCCTCGTCCACCTTTGGTCAATATTTCTAAGAACAGTTCAAACAAATAACAACAGCATCGATCAGTAAAATCTTTCACTAAAACAAATGTATACCCTGCGCAGAAATTTTTCAAATTCCGATTAGAGGTGCTTTATAAACAGCTTGTCACGAAAGAATTATTTAAAATCTAAAAAAATTTTTGGTAATAGTCGCGGATGGTTTGCTGCTGCCCCCCCCCCCCCTTTAGCCGAATTGGACGAATTATATATCAATCGACTCCATTCTAAGCCTAACGCACGAATCCATAAAAATTTTTGTCGGAAACCACTTTGAAGCAAGTTATAAACCCGGGACTGAAGTGGCTTTTTGAGTAGGGACTGTGTTGTCCACTGATTAAAAAATGGGAAAAAGAAAATTAAAATTGAGAATTTAAAGCGGTTTTTGAATTAAATTTTTGTAAATTAAGGAAAAAAAAACATTTCCTGATAGGGTAAAAGTTAGACAGTAAGGTGAAAATAGTCTCCAAGGTACTGCACACTCGACTACGGTGGCCATAGTAGGTGGGGCGAGACTCCGGGCTCCGGATACATAAGCCAAATTAGCTTTCATTAAGCCAATTGTTGGTTAAGGAACCGGTTAAGCCTAACTAAACAAACTTAGTCTACTTACAAATTAAAATTAAAAAAAGCCATGGCGCCCACCTGTCCGCACACATTTTTGCGCCCAAAATCGCACTCCTTGTCCCGCTCGCAGTTGTGGTCGTCCAAAAAGTGGTCAAGAACATTTTTGGGCGGCGAAATTTGCTGATTGCGCGACTTTGCTAACACCAATCTCCGCTGTTTGTAACTGTTTTGCGCGCAAATAGATAAAAGGTAATTAAAATGCCATGAAATTATTTGGTGGAGAAAATGCGTAAATTCCTTCCCCTGGCAAAATTGTCCCTTTTTGAACTTTACCGCTTTTTGTTGTGCAGTGCCGTTTTGATGGTGCCGTAACAGCGGCTGAACACATTTTGGCCCGACGGCACGCGTTTTCGGAACAGCCGATTGGTGCCGACGAGGGTGGCGAATGCTAACAGAAGCAGTGCGGTGCCGGCAATAAGCACGCTCAGAAATGGCTGATCCGATGGCAGAGGCCACGGAGCAACGCCTTTTTTGGGAGCGGGTGAATCAGTTTTGAATGGGAGTGATCAGAGCATTTTGAATGGTCATTAAGATTGATCAGAGCATTTTGAATGGTCAATAAGATTGCTCAGAGCATTTTAAATGGTGATTAGGATTGGTCAGAGCTTGAAAGGTCATTAAGATTGATCATAGCATAAATCCAATTAACTGATTACAACATATAAAGATATCCAATCTGATTGAATTTTAGTTTCATGATCCAATCTGATTGATCAGTTTGGTTTAAATGATTAACCTGACTGATCAAAGCATATGATCCAATTTGATTGATCAGTTTAAATGATAAATCTGACGGATCAGAGCATTTCAATTATCCAATCTTACGATCAGAGTATTTAGGATTGGTACAGTAACCTTGTAGTTTAGGAATTATAACGGTGACGGCGAGAATGATGGCACATTGCTCAGCGGCGAAGTAAAATGCGAAGAAACGTCCAATTTGCGCGGCACTCCAGTTCAACCTTACAAATTAGCACAAATTTGAAAATAAAAAAAAACGCAAAAAAAAACGAACGAATATAATTGAGCGCGAAGAGAGCGCTGAGCTTATCCGACCTCTCCAATTTAACCGCGCACGCATTTAATCCACCCGCCGTTGTTTTTCGTTTTGCGGATAATAATCCCCCCCCCCCCCCCCAACTTTTTTGTGTTGAGCCCGCCCAATCATTTACTACCGGAAAGGGCGCGAAGGGACGGACCACCGCCGTCATGGCCCAAAAATAATCATAATCACACACCCACGCCTCTCTGATCAGCCGCGAGCCGCGCACTTTTGAAAATTTCTTCTTGCATTTGTCCACCAAAATATTCCCCCCCCCCCGCCCCCTTTAAATTTAATGTTTTTTTTTGTACAAATTCAGAAAACATTTCATCATTGGATCCCGGTAGGTAAGCAGCAGAGAGGAGGCTCGCGTCGCCGCCTCGTTCACACACTTACCCTGCAATGAAAATTTTTTATTTGGAAAATTTTAAAACGAAAAAATGTCTGCCCAAATGAAAATCATTCATTGAAAAAACGTTATTTGAGTTGTGATCAGACTTTAATGATTAACAAATTAACATGACAAAAAATTTTTATATTTTTTGACTAAATTTTTTAAAATGTTCCCGGCGGCCTCTCGCCGAACTTACCCAAAAACAAACCACAACACCAACTCGTTCGTTGTTGTAGACCAACCAGTACGATGATGAAGCATTGGAAAAAAAAGGAATTATAGAAATTAAAAAATTTCTTAAAATTTGCGTAATGAAATGGACGACGGCCGTGTCAATTCTGTAGGAGGCGGCGACGACGACGACAACGTCACCGCCGCTGTTTCAGCACACGCAAATTCTGTCCAATCGACGCACGGCGCTTTGGTCAGTTCTGCTCGCTTCCGGTCCGAAGCCCACTCCCCAGCCAAAAATGTCTCGAGTCCCCTCAACGTCTTAGGCTAAGCCTCTAATTTGTAAGCTTGGTCTAAGCTAAGCTTAGGCGTAGGCTTAAGGCTAACAAACCCCAAGCCAGGGTGGCTTAGGCCTAAGCTAGGCTTAATCTTAGCTTCAGTACGGGACTCTGAATCGGCACTCAGGGTGGGATTCGGACCGGTAGCCGTTCTGCTGATGCTTTTAAATAGCGCGAACAGAAGAAGACATTGATTGATTGAGTGATCCGGTTTGAAAGATGGAACTGATCAAATTGACCGATTGATTTGATTCTTTTGAAAGATGGTCTGATCAAATTGACCGATTCAAACCTTGTTCTAGTTAGGGTTCCTCCCTACCGACGGGGCGGGAATGTCGAGGATCGGGGCTCCGACCCCCCGACCTCGGGTTTAAGACGAAAAGGTCGGGATTGGTAAGGAGCCTTAGTTCAAGAGTTGGACCCCTTTAAGTCCGAGACTGACCTTTTCTGTTCAAAGGTCGCTGCTGGTGCGCTGCGCAAAGACGGCGTCACGGAATTGGACGCGGCACCTCCAAAACCGCAACGCGCATTGGCGACGACGACTTCAAGCTGTTCAATGGAGTGTTCGGTGCTTCTCACCATTCAATTCTTTGAACGGCTCTCTTTCTACACAATGAAAGGTAAATTGTACTTTTTTAGACATTCTGTCAGCATTTAGGCATTTTGAAACATACATTTAAGCATTTTGGACTAATTTTAAGTTTTTCTGTCACAATTATTTGGGCATTTGTCACGTTAAAATATGGAACCTTTTAGGTATATTCCGTCAGGTTTAGGTATTTTGTCACACATTTGCGCATTCTGTCACTTTAGGCATTCTGTTGCCTTTGTTTGTCGGCACTTTGCACGTGAACGAAGCATCAGCCAAAGCGTTCATCCTTCTCTGCATCGGCGTGACCGTTTTAGCGCCCATCGTCGGTGCCGCAATGGCTGATGCCAAAAATGGCAATTACGGGTGGGCAATCTTTTTTATTTAAATTAATGTTTTGAAATTAAATGAACAATTAATTTATATAACCAAGTTAACAAATTTCTAAATTAGGTTATAAATTTAATAATTCATTTTTATAATTAATTAATTTTTTTAAAAATTTAAATTTAAATTTTGTGATTTGTAAAATCTGGATCTATAAAATTCATCAAGTTAACAATTAAATTAAGTTATAAATTTTAATAATTCATTTTAAGTATTTATTAAATTTTTTAAAAATCTAAATTTAATTTTGATTTTGGCTCATGGTCTTTAATAAGTAGGGCTCTTGGATTATTAGGCAAAACCCCTTTTTTTTGCATGGGTAGGCTTTGAAGAAAGAAGCTTTAAAAACAGCCTTGCCTTTTTCAATATCCAAAAAACATAAAAAGTATTCCCGTTGATTTTTTGAAATAACAAAAAATTCAAATTTCGTCAATTGATTAGTAAATTGACTTTTGTTTTGAGCGTGCTCGCCTCCATGTTCCCGCTGTATTTCGCCGGCCAACTTTTGTTCACCGTCGGCCCCAACATTCCGGGCTTACCGTTTTTGCATCCGTAAATTTAATTTAGAATTTATTTATTTATTTTTTATATTTTGACACATTTTTTTCTCAGTGGTCTGGAGATGTTCGCACTTTTCTTTTTGGTCTATATGTGCGGTGGCATCCGTGCCGTTCTTGCCGCATACGGTGCCGACCAGGTGAGCTGAGAGATGGCATTTGTCAGCTCTGTTAAGCAATAGATCGATCGCTCCCGCCGGCGGATTGACAATTTTCCCACCACAATTCAATCAATAATAATGTTTTAAATCGCCCGACAGATTGTGCCGCCGAATGCCGCGCAAATTGGACGTTTCTTCGCATTTTACTATGCCGCTGAGCAATGTGCCATCATTCTCGCCGTCACCGTTATAATTCCTAAACTACAAGGTTACTGTACCGATCCTAAATGCTTTGAGTATGATGGGATAATTGGAAATGCTCCGATCCGTCAGATTTATCATTTAAACTGATCATTCAAATTGGATCATATATGTACTTTGATCAGTCAGGTTGATCATTTAAACCAAACTGATCAATCAGATTGGATCATGAAACTAAAATTCAATCAGATTGGATATCTTTATATGTTGTAATCAGTTAAATTGGATTTATGCTATGGTCAATCTTAATGACCATTCAAAATGCTCTGATCAATCTTATTACCATTCAAACGCTCTGATCAATCTTAATAACCATTTAAAATGCTCTGATCAATCTTAATGACCATTCAAAATGCTCTGATCAATCTTAATGACCATTCAAAATGCTCTGATCAATCTTAATGACCATTCAAAATGCTCTGATCAATCTTAATAACCATTTAAAATTCTCTGATCAATCTTAATGACCATTCAAAATGCTCTGATCAATCTTAATGACCATTTAAAATGCTCTGATCAATCTTAATGACCATTTAAAATGCTCTGATCAATCTTAATGACCATTCAAAAGCTCTGATTATCTTAATGACCTTTAAAGCTCTGACCAATCCTAATCACCATTTAAAAATGCTCTGAGCAATCTTATTGACCATTCAAAATGCTCTGATCAATCTTAATGACCATTCAAAATGCTCTGATCACTCCCATTCAAAACTGATTCACCCGCTCCCAAAAAAGGTGTTGCTCCGTGGCCTCTGCCATCGGATCAGCCATTTCTGAGCGTGCTTATTGCCGGCACCGCACTGCTTCTGTTAGCATTCGCCACCCTCGTCGGCACCAATCGGCTGTTCCGAAAACGCGTGCCGTCGGGCCAAAATGTGTTCAGCCGCTGTTACGGCACCATCAAAACGGCACTGCACAACAAAAAGCGGTAAAGTTCAAAAAGGGACAATTTTGCCGGAAGGAATTTACGCATTTTCTCCGCCAAATAATTTCATTTTAATTACCTTTTATCTATTTGCGCGCAAAACAGTTACAAACAGCGGAGATTGGTGTTAGCAAAGTCGCGCAATCAGCAAATTTCGCCGCCCAAAAATGTTCTTGACCACTTTTTGGACGACCACAACTGCGAGCGGGACAAGGAGTGCGATTTTGGGCGCAAAAATGTGTGCGGACAGGTGGGCGCCATGGCTTTTTTTAATTTTAATTTGTAAGTAGACTAAGTTTGTTTAGTTAGGCTTAACCGGTTCCTTAACCAACAATTGGCTTAATGAAGCTAATTGGCTTATTTATTTTATCCAGTATTAAATTTGGGGATTAATTAGGCTTAACATATGCCTTAAACCGATGATCAGCTTAATGGGGGCTAATTAGGCTTAACACATGCCTTAAACCGATGATCATCTTAATGGAGGCTAATTAGGCTTATATCTTTGCAGGTAAAATTTCTTGAAGAGTTGCGCGTTGTGCTTCGTATGATGCTGCTCTTTGTCCCACTTCCGCTGTTTTGGGCATACCAATCACAAATGGTCCGCAATTAAGCATTTACAGAATTCAACAATGATCGAAATTCTGTCCAATTTTCATCAATCAATGTTTTCACTGGTCAAATTGTGTGATCTGATCAAAAGTTGCGGCAGATCACACTTTAGATTTTCATTGATGAAATACGAAATTTGCCATGTTCAGTTTTCACTTTGGGCTGTCCAAAAGATGAATGTCGACCCAAGCTTTCCGATCATCGGCGTTTTCCTCACGCCTGATCAAATTGGCCTCCTTCTCAACATTTTCATGCTCATCCTGATCCCTGTTTTATATGTGAGTAGAGATCGATCGGACTTGAGGACTGATCGAAATCTAACCAAATCGAGAAATCGTTTAAGATCAGTGAAAATCCTTAAAAACCCTCACGAAAAATCTCGGTGAAATTTAATCGATCGAGATTTTGATCAAGAATATCGATTGTCCGATCACTAGTAGAGAGGAACAAAAAATGATGTGTCAAAAAATATCAAAAAAGCAAAATGTTATTTTCATAAACTTTTCATATTTCAATTTTTATTGAATTGTTGGAAACCCGTGATTAATTTAATATTAAAAATAATTATGTAATTGTTTAGTACCTTGTCTACCCATCTTCGTTGGCACAACTCCTTTCAGTGAACACGTATGTGTACAATGAACAAACGCACGCGTGTTGTGTGCCGAAACAAATTTTAGAAATTTAAAATCTTTATAAAAATTCCTGGCATTCCCTGAGCTCTGCTGGCATTTGTGAGATTGTTTGTACCCTTAAGGTATCTGAAAAGGATGGCATCCGGCATATTTTTGTGCGCGTTGGCATGCGCAATGTCTGCATCAGTCCAATTCTGGCTCAATGTTCGTCCCGTCCCGTTCCGTTCATTGAAAAAAAGAGTTTTCAATAAATTTGAAATCTCGAGAACTTAGTTAAGACCGGGACTCAGTGGAAAGTATTAGAATGCCAAAAAAACATCTGCACACATAATGCCGATTTGAATCCCAATCAGAAGTCTGTGTCGCCTCCGCTCCAACCGCCGCCCAACGGCGCACTGCTCAAAGTGTTCAACATTTTCCCGTACGATTGTGCCATTTCTGTCGTCCGCGCGGGCGACAACGGCACCGGCACCGGCATGGACATTTCGATTGCGGGCAACGGCTCCTCCAACGACGCCCCGTTCACATTGACGTCTGGCGAAGTGTCCAATGGGTACACGGATTTGTTTTTCAAATTTGGCGCCGGCTCATCATGCGCAGGCCATCGGAAGAGCAAAATTCGAATGGAAATCAAAGGTGGGGGGCAATTTTTAAATTAGTGTTAGTGCCAAAAGTGCCTTTTATTTTTATGTTTTAAAAAGTTGCGGATTTAGTGGGAAAATTGCATTATGCCATTGTGAGCCCCCAGGGCATCATGTCCAGTGCAATGGACGTGCTGAAACCGTTCCCAGCTGCTGGACAATCGTCCATCGGGTGAGCCAAATCATATTTTTATTATATTTATTTAAAATAATAAATCGTAATGGACAGCGATCTGTACAAAAAAAATGATCAAAATTCTGATCACTGGCCCGGGATGGGAGCTACCTAATTAGATTCGGATCGAATCAAAAGAAGCGCTTACCAATTTTAAATAATTTGGCCTTAATCACAGCCTCTGGTTTCATCTGATCCGGATTTATGGGTCGGATCAAAATTTAGCTTATGTGTTTTTTATCCCTGGTCTGGTCTGATCCGGAGTTTGAACTGTGGAAGTGATCGGGCGCCCAAATCCTTTCGAAGTAAGTTTTTGCTTTAGCGTCGTCGTCATGATGCCTTGCAACTCGCTGGACCAACAGCTACTTCCTGCAGAGTGTGCCAATGCCACACTGAACATGTTGGCCCAGGCACTCACTCCGTTCGCCTCTCCATTCGCAATTTGTCCATTCGCCCCGTCGTCGGATGACGACGTCACCGCTTCTGCAGCAAATTCAACCGAATCTTCCACCAATTCATCCGCCACATCATCTTCCACTTTATCGACTCCATCGGATGCCAACAATGCTTCTTCCTCCTCCTCCGCTTGCATAATGTGGGATTTTGGTGACATTCAATCCGGCCAACTGTCCGTTTTTCCGCCCCGCGGCGACAACCTTGGGCCAGGAAGTGCCAGCATTTATGCCCTGAAGACAGTGCCCGGCGGCGTGTAAGAGTTTTTGTGTTGCTCGCGCGATCAGAAACAAACTGATTTGATGATCACACAAAAATGTTTGGATTTGTAAGGTACACTGTACCTCCGCAACAGTCCGCTTCATCGCCAGACGACGACGGGTCAAATTCAAGCAGTACAACAACAACAACAGCAAGCATTTGGGATTCCGGCATCCAATTGGACGGCAACGGAGGCGTTTCACTGATCGTTTTGTCCCTTGACGGAAGTCCATTGAACGGAGCAAGCCCAAATGTAGGGGGGAGGGACAAAAATGGATGGGATTTTTGTGAAACGGATTTAAAGGGAATAATAAATATGGGGGGTTTTTGACCAAAAAACGGGTGCCAGGCTTTTAAGAAAAAAAAATCCGGAAATCGGAGATAGTCACACTTAAAATTTTAAAAATAAATGATTTTAAATTTCAAAAAGTTTCGGCACTTTAAGGACACATCGAACTCGTCGCAACCGGTGCTCACAGTTTTGCCAATCGTTGGCCCAAACTCTTTCGGTTTGATTTTTGCAAAACTTTTTTTGTTTAAAAAACAACCCCCCGTAGGCGCACTCTGGCTTCTGCCCCAATACTTTCTGGCGGCATTGTCCGAAATTCTTTTGTCCATTACGGCACTGGAATTTTGTTATATTCAGGTCAGACGTAGGGTTAGGCAGTCATGCCAAATGCCTCACTTTATCTGAGAATAATTTGATCAAAACGGTCTTTATGGAAGCAGATCAACTCCAAAATCATTTTGAGGAGTTTGATTAGATCAGCAGGTTAGGGTAGCTCCCCGCCGGCATCCCCCCCCCCCCGCTCCCGAAGATTTCCCGACATGTCGCCCCCGACATTGTTGGGCCTTACCCCCGACTTGACGTCCCCGAAGAAGCCCGACCCCCGACTTTTCCACCCCGAAGGGTCGGGGAGCAACCCCCCTAGGTCAGGCCCAAATCATTTTTATGACGACTTTTTTCAGTGATCAGTTTTGCATAGGAGATTGATTACACACTGACATTGTGCAACTCAGTCTGATCAATTGTTTCACTCCAAACTTCTTTAGGCTCCGATTGCATTGAAGGCAACGATGATCAGGCAAGTGAATGGTTAATGATCATTTTAAAATTATTTTTCTTAAATCCCCTAATTAAATCCGGGAATTCCGTCGTTAAGCTATTGGTTCTTGATGATCTACATTGGCTGGTCCCTGGTGTCGCTGTTTGCGCGCTTTCAATTGTCTCCGGATCCGGTCAAACTATCAGTTTTCTAATCGGAACTTTTGTGCTGGAATCAGAAAATTCCGAGTCCACCAAAAAGGGTCGGTGCAACCGTGTTCAGCTTCAGATGGTGCAACTACTGCTCGCTGCTTGCTCAATGTCGATGGCCGGCGCGCTGTTTGCCTGGTTGGCTCACTGCTGCTACACGTACAAGGACCGCTTGGGCGTCACGTCGTCGGACGATGAGCCGCGTCGGAAATCGGCGACTGCCGCACAGAGCGAGGACAGCAGCGGCGGGCTTACCGAGATGTTCAGCCACCTGCGGGGCAGCATCGCGCGACTGCCCAAGCGGAGGGTGGCAAGACTTTGACCCTTTCTCAAAGCATTTCTGTTGACAAACAAAGCCTGTTGATCAGATGACGACACTTCTTTTTTAATTGAAACACTACACAAAAACACATTGGCGCGCTAATTTTCGCTTTAATAATCTTTCATCATTAATTGTGGTGCCAATTAAAATAAATTAATAAAAATGATGCTTTTTAAAATTCTTTCAAAAGATTTTTTGTTCGACAAAAGCCAAAATAATTTAATTAATCTTCTTATATAGATTTATAATGTTCATAATAAAAAAGCTGGACAAACCGATTTTTTCGAGATCACGGCTCGGAATCCCGATCAATCCATTTTCGGGATTTCGCCTACCACTCGCCCGTTTTTGCCAAGCAAGCTCAACATCCTCCCGCCCCTAGGGGAAATTCCTTGATCAGAGATGAACCTCGAGTCAATCTACCACTCGCCCCATTTATCCCTAGCGAGCGAGTTAAACACCCCCCCCCCCCCCCCCCCCCCCCCGAAGGGATCGTCGTACTTACCCGTTTGTTCCCAGCGAGTTCAGAGCATCCCCTTGGGGGAAGCGTAAACACTAATCTCTCGATGGAAAGGACAACGAATTATGTACAGTATTTACTAGTGCTGCACGAGACCCAAAATTTCTCGATACTCGAGCCCGAGCCCGATACTTTACCTCGAGACTCGAGCCCGAGACCCAAAAAACCCGAGACTTTTCTCGAGTCGATACTCGATATCGAGACTCTCGTGCAGCACTAGTATTTACTACTACACCCCGCTGTGATAGTGGGCGAAAACATTTGGTTGGTCTCGGCTTGTCGCCGGGGGGGGGTTGGGTTGGGCTCGCCGGGGGGGGGGGGGGTGGGCTCGCCGGGAGGGGGGATTGAGTGGGGGTCGCCGCGGGGTGGGGGGGGGGAGGGATTGGACTCGCAGGGGACGGGTGGGTGGGGGGGGGGTTGGCCGTCGGTGCCTGCACAATTTTGGTCGGTTGGGTGCTGGGGCTGCCGCATCGATTTATTTACCCAGAGGGGACAACGGATGATGGGGGTTGTCTTGCCTTCGTTGTTTTTCCTATAATTTCCCCCCAATTTTACCATTTATAGGAGGGGGGGGGGCTAGGGAATTTGCGAAAAAATTTTTAATTTTATTTCCTGCCTCTTTTACCCACAAATTTTTCCAATTTTTAAACAGTATTTTTGGACTTAAACGGGCGCTAACACAATTCATTCTCTCCAGCAGTATGCGGACAAGCTTCTCGCGCGCTCAGTTGGACGTGCTGGAGGGCATTTTCGAGAAAACTCGTTATCCGGACATTTTCATGCGGGAGGAAGTGGCCGCTCGGATCAGCGTGCCCGAGTGGCGAGTTCAAGTGTGGCGCTTAGAGAAAATTGAGATTCTCAAGCACTTAGCAATTTGTCGAGAATGGATGCTTTTGAACAGGCGTGGGCGCGATACGAATTTTCGTATCCGTATTCGTCCATCCTCAAAATCTCATATCCGGATATGCGCGGATATACAGCGGATATATCCGGATAAGTGCGTTTTCATATCCGTTATCCGTCAATATCCGGATATATCCGCGGATATCCGGATATCCGTGCCCACGCCTGCTTTTGAAAATACTATCTGTTGGCATTATGCCAAGAAGAAACAAATTTTGTTGAACACTTTTTCAGGGATGGTTCCGAAACCGGCGGGCAAAGGCACGCAGACTAAAGAAAGCCCAGCAACAACAGCAACAACTTTTACCGGTGTTTGCACAATGATCCAATAAAGTGATCTGAGACTGATTTTGGCGTCTTTATTTTTTCCTTTTTTGGATCATTTCTGATTGACCCAAATGATCAGATTTTGTTGGCCCACTAAGAGACTGATCAGAATCATTTTGAATGGAATGTTAGCCTTTCCTGCTTATATTTCGTCCCAAAAAGGGCGCGCTGTGCGGTCAACAACCAGCCGTACCTCATCAACAGCCCGTCGCTGCAGTACCTGTTGCTGCTGCTGCAACTTCTGCAGTTATTCGCGCAGTGCGAGTCAAGCGCCGTGGCAAAGGTCGAGCGCGGGTTGCTAAAATGAACAAAAATTGAACCACTTGAAAATCCTGAATCTGGATACTTGATCTGCTGGATTTTACGAAGGCTGGATCTGATTTCTGGATTAAAAATCCCAGAAAAATCGTCGTCGGCTGGCGTTATGTCCTCACCCGATTCATTGAAATTAAGTGAACATATTTTTTACAAATTTCTATCAAAAGTTAAAGCGATCAATTTCAGTTTTTTAACTAAAAAATAGACCAACAAAAAGCGGAATTATGGTACAAGCGAGAATTTAACCCTCTCCCCACCCAGGCACGGGGTTGGGTTATCGGTTTTAGGGTTCCCATCCGCCGGTTACCAGAAAATTATAGTAAATTTCCAAGAAAATCCGTTAACCCCCCAGGCAAGGGCCGTCGTCGTGCAGTGACTGCTCGCGCCAAAACCACTCGACAGGCAGCCGGCGGCAAGCGCAAAAGCCGTCGTTGCATTTTGCGGACGAAAGCGGTGGCCGCCGATGCCGTCAAATGAACTTTGAGAGGGGGTGGGTATTTTTATGAGTTTGAAGGAGGTTAAGAAATTTCAAAACATCTTTAGGTGATCAATCAATCAGCGGATAACAATGACGACGAAAGTGATCAGTGAAGAGATCATTTTCTTTGGAAAATTTTTTTTAAATCTTTGAACGGCATTAGGCAGCTGGGCTTATTTCCACCAAAAATTTCAAAAAACCAAATCGGAGCATACAAATTCGACTTTTTCATTCATTGCTGTATTTATGTCTAATCATAATTAAATTGGCGTAAAGTGTCCCAGCGGCGGGCTTTATGGTTAAAACGCCTAAGGGGCGGGCGCATAAAAAGACTAAAAGAGACAGACGGCAAGTTGAACGCCCCGGGAGCTCAGCGTTGGCTTGTGTTTGTGAGGCTGATCAGTAGTGATCACCGCGCCAGGGGTCGTGGGTTCGATAAAATGCCAAAATCAAAACACAAATCGATCGGACGATACGATGAATTTGATAAATTGCAAAAAATAAATAAAAAATATTGCACGACGACGGCACGTGACATCACGGTTGGCACTCGCTGCGCGAACAGTAGCAGCAGAAGGTGCAGCCGCAGCAACGGTGGACTGTTCAGGTACGGCTGGAATTCGGTGACGGTACAGCGCGCAAATGCCAACAGCAGCCGGATTGCCTATGCCTAACTCTTTTCTGTTATAGCATTTACAGACATTGGGCTTTCTAATGGTACCAAGAATGTTTGATTTTGTCTAATAATCAAAAAGTTATAACATTTTATTGTCGAGTCGGCGCTGAACTGACCCCGACCGTCCGTCAGTCCATTTGGCACATTTTCGCCCGCACAAATGCCCGCCCCTCGGGGGCATATTCGTCCATTCTAAGCACAGAAACAAATCGATTGCTGCGCGTCCATCCAACAGAACAACAACCAAAAATTGGAAGGACCGGTGGGTGATGGTGACCTTCCTTTTAATGACCCCCTTATTTGGGCACTATCGGAAAATTGATGCCCCCCCCCGCCTCCAGCAATGGCATTGGCACATTAGACATTAAAAAAAAAATTAAGCAAAAGTGAGAAATTGAAAACGCAGATGTCCATAATTTTGATTAATAAATAAAAATATGATGATTATGAAATATTTTTTTTACTCCTCTCATCGAACTTCGTAAGTAATTCTTTTTGTTTTTTTATTCCTTTTCTAAAGTAAATTTTTTGAAGCGCAGCAGAATTATCAAAATGGTCTTGTTTTTAGTAGAAAACACTTTTAACTTAAAATACAAATTTAAATAAAATAATTATAAAAATATTAAAGTTAATTACCTCCGATGTGTTTAACTTTAATTTATTTTTTTGAAGTCGCCGATAATTTTTATTATACAATATTATCGTCGTATTATACAATATTATCGTCGTAGGTTCAATCCTATAAGCCATAATAGCTTTGGTTCTTTAATTTTAACCTTTTGTTATACAATTTTTGTTTGTTTCTTCAAAAATTTTCTGCAATTTTGTAAAATAAAATTTCAAACGGCGCTTAACGGCACCGTACTGTCGAGGAATACGTCTGGAATTCGTTGACCGCATGTTGCGCAAATGCCATTAGTTTAAAATGCCATCAATTTCTAATGAAAAACTCCAGCAGCTGCTTGCTGTCCGTCCACCTTCATAATCTTCACACTAAAAATGCTGGGTTTGTTCGATTTTTCATTTTTGCGACAAAAACTCATTTTTGGGTCATTAAAAGGGGAGGCAGACCCAAATTTTTGTCAAATTAGCTAAAAGATTGTTTTTTAAATAATTTCTATTAAAAACACAAAAGAAATTAAATTTAATGTGCCCTCCTTTGTTGTTGCCCCATTTTCCGATGTCCATTTTTGCGATTGTGCCCAAAGTACGCGCGTCGTTGGGCAGTCCGGTCCGTCCATTCATCCCAACTTTGGGTGGTTTTTGTTTGCATTAACAATCGATTTTGTTTGTTTATTGATGGACGAAAATGTCGCCGAGGGGGTCGGTCGTCCGGCGACTGTCCATGTGCCAAAAGCTTCCCTTTAATGCCGCCCCCTCGGGGCATATGCAATTAATGCCGCCCCCTCGGGGCATATGCAATTAATGCCGCCCCCTCGGGGCATATGCAATTAATGCCGCCCCCACGGGGCATATGCAATTAATGCCGTCCCCTTCGGAGCATATGCAATAATGCCGCCCCCTCGGGGCATATGCATGCAAATGCGTCCAAGGAAAAATCTTTTAGCACTTCTCGGGACTCTTGAGTCAGTTTCAACATTGTGTTAAGTTTTCTGCATTAGCCACCAACAACTATAAAAAAGGGTTCATTTCGATGCGGTTCTCGCGCGATCAGTTGAACATGCTGGAGCGCGCATTTCAGAAAACGCATTATCCTGACTGTTTCGAACGGGAGAATCTGGGCGCTGGAATTGGCGTGGCCGAGTGGCAGCTTACGGTTGGTCATATGAGTCCTGCCGCGCGTGGCAGGGCTCACTCAACATAAGAAGCCTAATAAGTAGAGCTGGGGGATTTTCAGGTTTTAACCTATTTTTTTTTGTAGAATAGGGGGATCATAAGAGAAGCCCAAAAAGAGAATTCATTTTGAAAAAGAATTAGAATTAGAGCGACTTTTTAATCAATATAAATCAATATTTTGTCTTTTTTGAGAATAAATCAATATTTCGCCATTTTTTCGTAATACAATATTTTAGGCATTTTTTGAGAAAAATGCAATTTTAGGCATTTTTACGAAATTTTTGAAGACATTCAATATTTCAGGCACTTTTTCCCAAAATTTCTTCAAAAAATGCAAAAAAACGACAAAATTTGATCCTAAAAATCAAAAAAATTTTCAAACCAAAAATGCACGCCTAAAAAATGACTTTTTCATTGCCCAAAATCCACCCCCCAAAAGATCGACATTTTCCCTAAAATTTGGTCAATATTTTAAGTCAATATTTCGCGGTTTTTAGTCAATATAAATCCCAGCTCTACTAATAAGGCCAAAATATGGTTTAAAAGCGGACAAAAAATTACGATGAAGTCCCTAATAAAACGGAATTGCCGATTTTTACACTTTAAAATGAATTTCGAATTTGAACAATTTTGCCATTTTTTACGTCAGAGGTGGTTCCAAAATCGACGAGCAAAAGATAGGCGCATATACAAAGAAGCCGCGCAGCTGTTATTCCAACATAATGTAAGAATTTATGCAAAATTTGAAATTTTTTTATTAACGAAAACATTTTTTATAAGAAAATGATTTAGTCAAATGGAAAAGAACAACATTAAATAGGTGCTAGGTCGTTGCGCAAAATCTGCCATCTCCGCGCCCCGCCCCAAAGTGATTAGACCACCCCTGGGGGGTTAAAGGGGGTAACATAGCAGAAGAAAGCTAAAAACCCAAAAAAAAAATAGAAAAAAATAAAACCAAAAACCGGGGGGCAGGCGCCAAAAGCCTTAACCTTTAAAGAAAAAAAATTTTAGAATCCGCTTAAGGCCAAAAAATAAACCCGAGTTATCCCCTACTAGGCAGCTCCTTAAGGAATACACGTTGCTGCTGCAGCGCCTTCTGCTGCTGTTCGTGGCGCAAAAAGTGCCAAACGTTGTGCCAAGCGTTGGGTTACCGGTTTTAGGGTTTCCATTCGGTGACCAGAAAAATTATCAGACTTTGCAAGAAAATCCATTAACCCTCCAGGCAAGAGTTGGGTTATCGGTTTTAGGGTTCCCATCCGCCGGTTACCAGAATAAAATTATGGGAAATTTCCAACTCGTTAACTATGGGAAATTTCCAACTCGTTAACCCCCCAGGCACGGGTTGGATTATCGCTTTTAGGGTCCGGTTACCAGGAAATTATGGGAAATTTCCGAGAAAATATATTAACCCCCCCCCCCCCCCCCCCCCCCAGGCACGGGTTGGGTTATCGGTTTTTTCAAAGATCCATTAACCCTCCAGGCAAGAGTTGGGTTATCGGTTTTAGGGTTCCCATCCGCCGGTTACCAGAATAAAATTATGGGAAATTTCCAACTCGTTAACTATGGGAAATTTCCAACTCGTTAACCCCCCCGGCACGGGTTGGTTTATCGCTTTTTGGGTCCGGTTACCAGGAAATTATGGGAAATTTCCGAGAAAATATATTAACCCCCCCCCCCCCCCCAGGCACGGGTTGGGTTATCGGTTTTTTTCCAAGAAAATCCATTAACCCTCCAGGCAAGAGTTGGGTTATCGGTTTTAGGGTTCCCATCCGCCGGTTACCAGAATAAAATTATGGGAAATTTCCAACTCGTTAACCCCCCAGGCACGGGTTGGATTATCGCTTTTAGGGTCCGGTTACCAGGAAATTATGGGAAATTTCCGAGAAAAAATATATTAACAACCCCCCCCCCCCCCCCCAGGCACGGGTTGGGTTATCGGTTTTTTTCCAAGAAAATCCATTAACCCTCCAGGCAAGAGTTGGGTTATCGGTTTTAGGGTTCCCATCCGCCGGTTACCAGAATAAAATTATGGGAAATTTCCAACTCGTTAACTATGGGAAATTTTCAACTCGTTAACCCCCCAGGCACGGGTTGGATTATCGCTTTTAGGGTCCGGTTACCAGGAAATTATAGGAAATTTCCGAGAAAATATATTAACACCCCCCCCCCCCCCCCCCCAGGCACGGGTTGGGTTATCGGTTTTAGGGTTTCCATCCGCCGGTTACCAGAAAATTATGGGAAATTTCCAAGAAAATCCATTAACCCCCCAGGCAAGGGCCGTCGTCGTGCAGTGATTGCTCGCGCCAAAACCACTCGACAGGCAGCCGGCGGCAATCGCAAAAGCCGTCGTGGCATTTTGCGCACGAAAGCGGTGGCCGCCGATGCCGACAAATAAACTTTGAGAGGGTATTTAATGGAATTTAATGTTTAAACTTTTTGAATTTAACTCTTCAGCTGAGATGCAGAGAATATCGGCGACAAAATATGATCAATTGGAAGATTATACTCAATTAACATAATAAGCAGAGCTGCTCGAGACTTAAAACTTGCCGAGATTCGAGACCAAAAAGCCAAGATTTTTGAAAGACGAAAGAGCAAAAACAAAATCATATTTAGCTATTTATTTTTTGTATCGATGGTTCGAATTCGGAGAGATTCGGATTGATTTTGTCCAAAAATGGGGGCAACAAACTTTAAAAGTCATGGTTTAGCTCAAGAGGACCCAAAAAATAAGCAAGAAACAATGAATATTTGATCATCATCATTAAGAAAGATCGCATGATTGGAAAATGCGCTTTTTTTGATCAGAGCTGACATTTGTGAAACAATGATCTTTTGCGCTTTAAAATGATGTTGAACAAGATTTTATGATTTTCTAGGGTCAATATTTGCAAATTAGAATTCCTAACCCACCGAACAGTTCTTGCGAAATTTGATAAGTCTTATGCTTTAATCAAAATTAAGAATTTCGGAGACGAGTTATCTTAAAATAAATTATTTATTATAGTTGATTCAATTTATATTTTTTCCAAGCTGTTTCCAAAAGAATGCATCCCGTAAAATTTCTGGAGTAAAAATTCGAATTATCATTAGGCCAAAATTATTTTCGGAGACAAGTTATCTTAAAATAAATTATTTATTATAGTTGAATCAATTTATATTTTTTCCAAGCTATTTCCAAAAGAATGCATCCCGTAAAATTTCTGGAGTAAAAATTCGAATTATCATTAGGCCAAAATTATTTTCGGAGACAAGTTATCTTAAAATAAATTATTTATTATAGTTGAATCAATTTATATTTTTTCCAAGCTGTTTCCAAAAGAATGCATCCCGTAAAATTTCTGGAGTAAAAATTCGAATTATCATTAGGCCAAAATTATTTTCGGAGACAAGTTATCTTAAAATAAATTATTTATTATAGTTGAATCAATTTATATTTTTTCCAAGCTGTTTCCAAAAGAATGCATCCCGTAAAATTTCTGGAGTAAAAATTCGAATTATCATTAGGCCAAAATTATTTTCGGAGACAAGTTATCTTAAAATAAATTATTTATTATAGTTGAATCAATTTATATTTTTTCCAAGCTGTTTCCAAAAGAATGCATCCCGTAAAATTTCTGGAGTAAAAATTCGAATTATCATTAGGCCAAAATTATTTTCGGAGACAAGTTATCTTAAAATAAATTATTTATTATAGTTGAATCAATTTATATTTTTTCCAAGCTGTTTCCAAAAGAATGCATCCCGTAAAATTTCTGGAGTAAAAATTCGAATTATCATTAGGCCAAAATTATTTTCGGAGACAAGTTATCTTAAAATAAATTATTTATTATAGTTGAATCAATTTATATTTTTTCCAAGCTGTTTCCAAAAGAATGCATCCCGTAAAAACTTGAATTTCGGACCAGATTGAAGGAAGTTGTTCGCCGCCAAAGCGTTTACCATTTCACTGGCCATATTCAAAATACATTGGCAGTGTTTTCTATTTTGTATTCATTAGCCGTTATTGTTGACCCTTATAGAATCTAGTCGCTAAAAGATATACTGTTGAAAATTCAATGCAATAATCTCTCGAACTCTCTGGCCTTTCCTAAAAATATTTCAGCATTCTAAGCGTTATTTCTTTATTATACCATATATTTGATCTCTGCAAAGTGCATTCATTCAAGTCTAGTCAGTTACACTATCCAAATAGCTGGACCTACTATGTACCGATACATTCTGATGGTTATTTGTTATGTTGAATATTTGCCAATAAGGTTCAATTTAACGAATTCAATCAGCGACTCACCTGAGTAATGCCTGAGTAAATTGTCAACATTTTTGGCCAATGGCCAAAGCCCATAAGTTTTTTGTTCTTTGTCCAATCGCAACGCTGAAACATATCGACAGCATCTCCACATCGAGTGCTTCCGTTTGGCATAAAAAACCAGCAATTCGGACCAGATTGAAGGAAGTTGTTCGCCGCCAAAGCGTTTACCATTTCACTGGCCATATTCAAAATACATTGGCAGTGTTTTCTATTTTGTATTCATTAGCCGTTATTGTAGACCCTTATAGAATCTAGTCGCTAAATGATATACTGTTGAAAATTCAATGCAATAATCTCTCGAACTCTCTGGCCTTTCCTAAAAATATTTCAGCATTCTAAGCGTTATTTCTTTATTATACCATATATTTGATCTCTGCAAAGTGCATTCATTCAAGTCTAGTCAGTTACACTATCCAAATAGCTGGACCTACTATGTACCGATACATTCTGATGGTTATTTGTTATGTTGAATATTTGCCAATAAGGTTCAATTTAACGAATTCAATCAGCGACTCACCTGAGTAATGCCTGAGTAAATTGTCAACATTTTTGGCCAATGGCCAAAGCCCATAACTTTTTTGTTCTTTGTCCAATCGCAACGCTGAAACGTATCGACAGCATCTCCACATCGAGTGCTTCCGTTTGGCATAAAAAACCAGCAATTCGGACCAGATTGAAGGAAGTTGTTCGCCGCCAAAGCGTTTACCATTTCACTGGCCATATTCAAAATACATTGGCAGTGTTTTCTATTTTGTATTCATTAGCCGTTATTGTTGACCCTTATAGAATCTAGTCGCTAAAAGATATACTGTTGAAAATTCAATGCAATAATCTCTCGAACTCTCTGGCCTTTCCTAAAAATATTTCAGCATTCTAAGCGTTATTTCTTTATTATACCATATATTTGATCTCTGCAAAGTGCATTCATTCAAGTCTAGTCAGTTACACTATCCAAATAGCTGGACCTACTATGTACCGATACATTCTGATGGTTATTTGTTATGTTGAATATTTGCCAATAAGGTTCAATTTAACGAATTCAATCAGCGACTCACCTGAGTAATGCCTGAGTAAATTGTCAACATTTTTGGCCAATGGCCAAAGCCCATAAGTTTTTTGTTCTTTGTCCAATCGCAACGCTGAAACATATCGACAGCATCTCCACATCGAGTGCTTCCGTTTGGCATAAAAAACCAGCAATTCGGACCAGATTGAAGGAAGTTGTTCGCCGCCAAAGCGTTTACCATTTCACTGGCCATATTCAAAATACATTGGCAGTGTTTTCTATTTTGTATTCATTAGCCGTTATTGTTGACCCTTATAGAATCTAGTCGCTAAAAGAAATACTGTTGAAAATTCAATGCAATAATCTCTCGAACTCTCTGGCCTTTCCTAAAAATATTTCAGCATTCTAAGCGTTATTTCTTTATTATACCATATATTTGATCTCTGCAAAGTGCATTCATTCAAGTCTAGTCAGTTACACTATCCAAATAGCTGGACCTACTATGTACCGATACATTCTGATGGTTATTTGTTATGTTGAATATTTGCCAATAAGGTTCAATTTAACGAATTCAATCAGCGACTCACCTGAGTAATGCCTGAGTAAATTGTCAACATTTTTGGCCAATGGCCAAAGCCCATAACTTTTTTGTTCTTTGTCCAATCGCAACGCTGAAACGTATCGACAGCATCTCCACATCGAGTGCTTCCGTTTGGCATAAAAAACCAGCAATTCGGACCAGATTGAAGGAAGTTGTTCGCCGCCAAAGCGTTTACCATTTCACTGGCCATATTCAAAATACATTGGCAGTGTTTTCTATTTTGTATTCATTAGCCGTTATTGTTGACCCTTATAGAATCTAGTCGCTAAAAGATATACTGTTGAAAATTCAATGCAATAATCTCTCGAACTCTCTGGCCTTTCCTAAAAATATTTCAGCATTCTAAGCGTTATTTCTTTATTATACCATATATTTGATCTCTGCAAAGTGCATTCATTCAAGTCTAGTCAGTTACACTATCCAAATAGCTGGACCTACTATGTACCGATACATTCTGATGGTTATTTGTTATGTTGAATATTTGCCAATAAGGTTCAATTTAACGAATTCAATCAGCGACTCACCTGAGTAATGCCTGAGTAAATTGTCAACATTTTTGGCCAATGGCCAAAGCCCATAACTTTTTTGTTCTTTGTCCAATCGCAACGCTGAAACGTATCGACAGCATCTCCACATCGAGTGCTTCCGTTTGGCATAAAAAACCAGCAATTCGGACCAGATTGAAGGAAGTTGTTCGCCGCCAAAGCGTTTACCATTTCACTGGCCATATTCAAAATACATTGGCAGTGTTTTCTATTTTGTATTCATTAGCCGTTATTGTTGACCCTTATAGAATCTAGTCGCTAAAAGATATACTGTTGAAAATTCAATGCAATAATCTCTCGAACTCTCTGGCCTTTCCTAAAAATATTTCAGCATTCTAAGCGTTATTTCTTTATTATACCATATATTTGATCTCTGCAAAGTGCATTCATTCAAGTCTAGTCAGTTACACTATCCAAATAGCTGGACCTACTATGTACCGATACATTCTGATGGTTATTTGTTATGTTGAATATTTGCCAATAAGGTTCAATTTAACGAATTCAATCAGCGACTCACCTGAGTAATGCCTGAGTAAATTGTCAACATTTTTGGCCAATGGCCAAAGCCCATAACTTTTTTGTTCTTTGTCCAATCGCAACGCTGAAACGTATCGACAGCATCTCCACATCGAGTGCTTCCGTTTGGCATAAAAAACCAGCAATTCGGACAAGATTGAAGGAAGTTGTTCGCCGCCAAAGCGTTTACTACCCTTTCCTTTCCCCAAAAAAATTTAAAAAAAAGGGTTTTTTTTTTAAAATTTGGTTTTTGGGCCCCCCAAAAAAACCCCTTTTTTTAAAAAAAAAAAATTTTTAACCCCTTTTTTTTTAAAAAATTTTTTTTAAAATTTTTAAATTTTTTTAAAAAATTTTTGGGAAATTTTTAAATTTTTAAAAAAAAATTTTTTTTTTAAAAAGGGAAATTTTTTAAAAAAGGGGGCCTTTCAAAAAAAAACCCCCCCCCTTTTTTTAAAAATTTTTTTTTTCCGCCCCTTTTTTTTTTTTAAAACTTTTTTAAAAAGGTTTTTTGGAAAAAAAAAAACCCCCAAAAAATTTTTCCCCCCTTTTTAAAAAAAAGGGTTTTTAATTTTTATTTTTTATTTTTTTTGGGGTTTTTTCCCTTTAGGTTTTTAAAAAAAAAGGGAAAATTTAAAAAATTTTTTGGTTTTTAAAAATTTTTTTAAAAATTTTTTTTTCCCCCCCCTTTGGTTTAAAATTTTTCTTTTGGCCCTTCCAAAACCCCCAAATTTTTTCTTTGTCCCCAAAAATTTTTTTTTTTTTCCCCCCTTTTTTTTAAAAAACGAATTCCGCAATTCAAATATTGGCGTTTTTATATTTTAGCCGTTATTGTTACCTTATAGAATCTATTCGCTAAAAGATAATGTTGAAATCAAACTTCGACTGCTTTCATCAATATTTCAATTCTTGCTTTTTCTTTTTAAATATTTCCCTTGTTGATTCTTTAAAATCAACCTAAAATTCTGGAAATTCACATACATTCTGAAGTTCTTATTTAAAAATTTTTGCCATTAAGGTTATTTTTATATCATAATACTGCAAATGCTTTTATAATTTGCATGCCAAATGCCAAAATTTTGTTCATTTGCCAATGGGGAAAATTTGCCAAGTCCAATTTCCGTTAATACGACCCCATTGAATTGGAAATTTCTTTAAAACGTACCATCTTCTGAAGGTTATTTGTTATGTGAATATTTGCCAATAAGGTTCAATTTAACGAATTCACAGCGACTCACCTGAGTAATGCCTGAGTTAAATTGTCAACATTTTGGCCAATGGCCAACCCATAACTTTTTTGGTTCTTTGTCCAATCGCAACGCTGAACACGTATCGACAGCATCCACATCGAGTGCTTCCGTTTGGCATAAAAAACCAGCAATTCGGACCAGATTGAGGAAGGTTCGCCGCCAAAAGCGTTTACCATATTGGCCATATTCAAAATACATTGGCAGTGTTTTCTATTTTGTATTCATTAGCCGTTATTGTAGACCCTTATAGAATCTAGTCGCTAAAAGATATACTGTTGAAAATTCAATGCAATAATCTCTCGAACTCTCTGGCCTTTCCTAAAAATATTTCAGCATTCTAAGCGTTATTTCTTTATTATACCATATATTTGATCTCTGCAAAGTGCATTCATTCAAGTCTAGTCAGTTACACTATCCAAATAGCTGGACCTACTATGTACCGATACATTCTGATGGTTATTTGTTATGTTGAATATTTGCCAATAAGGTTCAATTTAACGAATTCAATCAGCGACTCACCTGAGTAATGCCTGAGTAAATTGTCAACATTTTTGGCCAATGGCCAAAGCCCATAACTTTTTTGTTCTTTGTCCAATCGCAACGCTGAAACGTATCGACAGCATCTCCACATCGAGTGCTTCCGTTTGGCATAAAAAACCAGCAATTCGGACCAGATTGAAGGAAGTTGTTCGCCGCCAAAGCGTTTACCATTTCACTGGCCATATTCAAAATACATTGGCAGTGTTTTCTATTTTGTATTCATTAGCCGTTATTGTAGACCCTTATAGAATCTAGTCGCTAAAAGATATACTGTTGAAAATTCAATGCAATAATCTCTCGAACTCTCTGGCCTTTCCTAAAAATATTTCAGCATTCTAAGCGTTATTTCTTTATTATACCATATATTTGATCTCTGCAAAGTGCATTCATTCAAGTCTAGTCAGTTACACTATCCAAATAGCTGGACCTACTATGTACCGATACATTCTGATGGTTATTTGTTATGTTGAATATTTGCCAATAAGGTTCAATTTAACGAATTCAATCAGCGACTCACCTGAGTAATGCCTGAGTAAATTGTCAACATTTTTGGCCAATGGCCAAAGCCCATAACTTTTTTGTTCTTTGTCCAATCGCAACGCTGAAACGTATCGACAGCATCTCCACATCGAGTGCTTCCGTTTGGCATAAAAAACCAGCAATTCGGACCAGATTGAAGGAAGTTGTTCGCCGCCAAAGCGTTTACCATTTCACTGGCCATATTCAAAATACATTGGCAGTGTTTTCTATTTTGTATTCATTAGCCGTTATTGTAGACCCTTATAGAATCTAGTCGCTAAAAGATATACTGTTGAAAATTCAATGCAATAATCTCTCGAACTCTCTGGCCTTTCCTAAAAATATTTCAGCATTCTAAGCGTTATTTCTTTATTATACCATATATTTGATCTCTGCAAAGTGCATTCATTCAAGTCTAGTCAGTTACACTATCCAAATAGCTGGACCTACTATGTACCGATACATTCTGATGGTTATTTGTTATGTTGAATATTTGCCAATAAGGTTCAATTTAACGAATTCAATCAGCGACTCACCTGAGTAATGCCTGAGTAAATTGTCAACATTTTTGGCCAATGGCCAAAGCCCATAACTTTTTTGTTCTTTGTCCAATCGCAACGCTGAAACGTATCGACAGCATCTCCACATCGAGTGCTTCCGTTTGGCATAAAAAACCAGCAATTCGGACCAGATTGAAGGAAGTTGTTCGCCGCCAAAGCGTTTACCATTTCACTGGCCATATTCAAAATACATTGGCAGTGTTTTCTATTTTGTATTCATTAGCCGTTATTGTAGACCCTTATAGAATCTAGTCGCTAAAAGATATACTGTTGAAAATTCAATGCAATAATCTCTCGAACTCTCTGGCCTTTCCTAAAAATATTTCAGCATTCTAAGCGTTATTTCTTTATTATACCATATATTTGATCTCTGCAAAGTGCATTCATTCAAGTCTAGTCAGTTACACTATCCAAATAGCTGGACCTACTATGTACCGATACATTCTGATGGTTATTTGTTATGTTGAATATTTGCCAATAAGGTTCAATTTAACGAATTCAATCAGCGACTCACCTGAGTAATGCCTGAGTAAATTGTCAACATTTTTGGCCAATGGCCAAAGCCCATAACTTTTTTGTTCTTTGTCCAATCGCAACGCTGAAACGTATCGACAGCATCTCCACATCGAGTGCTTCCGTTTGGCATAAAAAACCAGCAATTCGGACCAGATTGAAGGAAGTTGTTCGCCGCCAAAGCGTTTACCATTTCACTGGCCATATTCAAAATACATTGGCAGTGTTTTCTATTTTGTATTCATTAGCCGTTATTGTAGACCCTTATAGAATCTAGTCGCTAAAAGATATACTGTTGAAAATTCAATGCAATAATCTCTCGAACTCTCTGGCCTTTCCTAAAAATATTTCAGCATTCTAAGCGTTATTTCTTTATTATACCATATATTTGATCTCTGCAAAGTGCATTCATTCAAGTCTAGTCAGTTACACTATCCAAATAGCTGGACCTACTATGTACCGATACATTCTGATGGTTATTTGTTATGTTGAATATTTGCCAATAAGGTTCAATTTAACGAATTCAATCAGCGACTCACCTGAGTAATGCCTGAGTAAATTGTCAACATTTTTGGCCAATGGCCAAAGCCCATAACTTTTTTGTTCTTTGTCCAATCGCAACGCTGAAACGTATCGACAGCATCTCCACATCGAGTGCTTCCGTTTGGCATAAAAAACCAGCAATTCGGACCAGATTGAAGGAAGTTGTTCGCCGCCAAAGCGTTTACCATTTCACTGGCCATATTCAAAATACATTGGCAGTGTTTTCTATTTTGTATTCATTAGCCGTTATTGTAGACCCTTATAGAATCTAGTCGCTAAAAGATATACTGTTGAAAATTCAATGCAATAATCTCTCGAACTCTCTGGCCTTTCCTAAAAATATTTCAGCATTCTAAGCGTTATTTCTTTATTATACCATATATTTGATCTCTGCAAAGTGCATTCATTCAAGTCTAGTCAGTTACACTATCCAAATAGCTGGACCTACTATGTACCGATACATTCTGATGGTTATTTGTTATGTTGAATATTTGCCAATAAGGTTCAATTTAACGAATTCAATCAGCGACTCACCTGAGTAATGCCTGAGTAAATTGTCAACATTTTTGGCCAATGGCCAAAGCCCATAACTTTTTTGTTCTTTGTCCAATCGCAACGCTGAAACGTATCGACAGCATCTCCACATCGAGTGCTTCAATTTGGCATAAAAAACCAGCAATTCGGACCAGATTGAAGGAAGTTGTTCGCCGCCAAAGCGTTTACCATTTCACTGGCCATATTCAAAATACATTGGCAGTGTTTTCTATTTTGTATTCATTAGCCGTTATTGTAGACCCTTATAGAATCTAGTCGCTAAAAGATATACTGTTGAAAATTCAATGCAATAATCTTTCGAACTCTCTGGCCTTTCCTAAAAATATTTCAGCATTCTAAGCGTTATTTCTTTATTATACCATATATTTGATCTCTGCAAAGTGCATTCATTCAAGTCTAGTCAGTTACACTATCCAAATAGCTGGACCTACTATGTACCGATACATTCTGATGGTTATTTGTTATGTTGAATATTTGCCAATAAGGTTCAATTTAACGAATTCAATCAGCGACTCACCTGAGTAATGCCTGAATAAATTGTCAACATTTTTGGCCAATGGCCAAAGCCCATAACTTTTTTGTTCTTTGTCCAATCGCAACGCTGAAACGTATCGACAGCATCTCCACATCGAGTGCTTCAATTTGGCATAAAAAACCAGCAATTCGGACCAGATTGAAGGAAGTTGTTCGCCGCCAAAGCGTTTACCATTTCACTGGCCATATTCAAAATACATTGGCAGTGTTTTCTATTTTGTATTCATTAGCCGTTATTGTAGACCCTTATAGAATCTAGTCGCTAAAAGATATACTGTTGAAAATTCAATGCAATAATCTCTCGAACTCTCGGGCCTTTCCTAAAAATATTTCAGCATTCTAAGCGTTATTTCTTTATTATACCATATATTTGATCTCTGCAAAGTGCATTCATTCAAGTCTAGTCAGTTACACTATCCAAATAGCTGGACCTACTATGTACCGATACATTCTGATGGTTATTTGTTATGTTGAATATTTGCCAATAAGGTTCAATTTAACGAATTCAATCAGCGACTCACCTGAGTAATGCCTGAGTAAATTGTCAACATTTTTGGCCAATGGCCAAAGCCCATAACTTTTTTGTTCTTTGTCCAATCGCAACGCTGAAACGTATCGACAGCATCTCCACATCGAGTGCTTCCGTTTGGCATAAAAAACCAGCAATTCGGACCAGATTGAAGGAAATTGTTCGCCGCCAAAGTGTTTACCATTTCATTGGCCATATTCAAAATACATTGGCAGTGTTTTCTATTTTGTATTCATTAGCCGTTATTGTAGACCCTTATAGAATCTAGTCGCTAAAAGATATACTGTTGAAAATTCAATGCAATAATCTCTCGAACTCTCTGGCCTTTCCTAAAAATATTTCAGCATTCTAAGCGTTATTTCTTTATTATACCATATATTTGATCTCTGCAAAGTGCATTCATTCAAGTCTAGTCAGTTACACTATCCAAATAGCTGGACCTACTATGTACCGATACATTCTGATGGTTATTTGTTATGTTGAATATTTGCCAATAAGGTTCAATTTAACGAATTCAATCAGCGACTCACCTGAGTAATGCCTGAGTAAATTGTCAACATTTTTGGCCAATGGCCAAAGCCCATAACTTTTTTGTTCTTTGTCCAATCGCAACGCTGAAACGTATCGACAGCATCTCCACATCGAGTGCTTCAATTTGGCATAAAAAACCAGCAATTCGGACCAGATTGAAGGAAGTTGTTCGCCGCCAAAGCGTTTACCATTTCACTGGCCATATTCAAAATACATTGGCAGTGTTTTCTATTTTGTATTCATTAGCCGTTATTGTAGACCCTTATAGAATCTAGTCGCTAAAAGATATACTGTTGAAAATTCAATGCAATAATCTTTCGAACTCTCTGGCCTTTCCTAAAAATATTTCAGCATTCTAAGCGTTATTTCTTTATTATACCATATATTTGATCTCTGCAAAGTGCATTCATTCAAGTCTAGTCAGTTACACTATCCAAATAGCTGGACCTAATTCGTAAAAGGCAAAAAAAATTCGTAAAAAGTAATCCGTAATTCTTAACAGCCAAAACGCCGTAAAAGTAAGTAATTCGTAATTCGTAATTCGTAATTACGAGCACCCCTGTTCCAGATCACAACATTTGAATATACGCGTCAACACGCCACAACAGCGCACGATTCGGCGCGCACGATTCGGCGCGGCACGTTTCGGCGCGGCACGATTCGGCGCCCGAATATCAAATTGTTTTTGTAACTTAGAGATCAAAATTTTTATTTCAACAAAATAACAACAAACAAAGTGAATGAATCACGGGTTCATTCGGTAATTTCGGGAAATTCCTTTCAAATATTCAACAATATGACGGGGATTTTGGTTGTAATTATGATCAATGTTGATGGGGCGGTTGATGAGTACATAACCCTGGACTTTAGCAAGAATTCTGGCATCAATGTCACGGTACTTCTTTCTTTTAGGAGGCGGCTCGCGTCCGGCAATGAAATGTGAAAAATCAATGTCCATGTCCTTTAAAAACCAAACAAAACTTTGGTAGAAAGTAAAAATAAAAATGCAACTTTTTGCACACGGCGAAGCACGTCGATGAAGTGCCAAAGGCTGGGATGACGACAATTAAAATGCGTTTGGAATTTCCGATGTGCGGCCTCTGCGTAGTTGTTGGTACGGTCGTCATTGTTGAGAGTCCTTTCGTAGACGTTCCACATCTCCGGACCAAATCTGGGTTGAGTTCGAGATCCATCCGCGCGAGGACGTCCGGTATAGTTGTTCATTAGCCTTCAAAAATAAACTTTTTGATAATCACACAAGAAATTACCAATCCAAAATTGGGCCCATTTCCGGCGTGTTTTGGAACTCAACGTCCAGAGCATTGACGGCGGCCGTAAGATCGCACACTGGTACGAACGCAATGGATGTCACCATACGCACCGTATCAGCAAAATTTGGGTCCGCGTTGTATCGCTAAACCCATGAAACTTTTATAGATAACAACATTAAATAATTACCTGAAGCAGATTTTCTTCGCCGAGTTTCTTCTTCATGTTTCTGACAAAATGAAAAAAACAGTATCTGATGTCGCAATGACCACCAAAAACATTTTGAACAGCATTGGACACGGCGAATTCAAAATCAATGGAAAATGTTGATGGGCGAAATAAAGGCCATTTTTCTTGAATCATGGCGAACATGCGCTCATAAGTGGACTGGCTCTTACAAGTCAGAAGAGCATGACAAGCCGGGAAAACCCAGCGTCCTCGCCTGATTGTTAAAATTTAAGAAAAAAAAAAAGAAAAACATTTTGCAAACCTGGCCAAAATGGCATAAATCTGGTAAAAAGTGGAGGGCTGAGGCTGAATGTGCCGTCGCCATAACAGTGCTCCATCAACGCGGACCATTCGCGATTTGATTCCTTCGCAAAAATCAAAATCCTAAAAAATAAATTGAAAGGATAGAAAATCACGAGTTGCCTTTGTGGGTTCTCATTGCCTCCCTCGTAATAAACTCCAGAGTCGGCCAGTAAAAATTGTTCTTGAGCACCGTCACTTTTTTGGTAAATGTGATAGGCGGGCGGAATGACCAGTTGTTGTAGATTTGCTGGCATTGCAGGTGGAGCATTGACTGCGTGACGTGCTCGGATGATCAACTATTAAAAAATTGTTTCATGTTTTTAAGGATTTAAAGTACCTCTTTTGTGGCTTTTTTTGACGGCATTTCACTAAGTGCCGGAGAACAGATGTTTTCCACACGTGTGCGCGGATTACCGACGGAGGTTCCATTGTGCAGGCAGCTCTCCGTTTAATCCCAGTCTTCACTTCCTGGGCAACCACACCAGCTGGATTCTGCTCACAGGTGTGCGGTGTCACCATGCGAATGAAGACATCCCGCAATGTCGTCCAGATTCGGCCTTTACACTTGTCAATGCCCTCGGTTTTGAACTCGCATCGCCAGAATTTTGTTGTTCCATCAACGCTTTTCTTGTCATAAACGTAGAGATGACCATCATAATGCAATTTTTGTTTGCCCCTTTTAGTATCAATTTTAGTATCAAGTTCACTTCCGGGTAACATTTCAGAGCTCTGTAATTTTAAGTTAAAAATTTTTTGTTTTGTTGCAGTTAAAACAACTTAGTTGAAAAAATGATAAAGCATTGTATGCCTAATTTGATATTCGGGCGCCGAAACGTGCCGCGCCGAATCGTGCCGCGCCGAATCGTGCGCGCCGAATCGTGCGCGCCGAATCGTGGTGCTCCGGTACGGTACACATCACTTCAGTGCCCACACTTCAGTGCCGGACACTTCAGTGCCAGCACTTAAAATGTCTATAACTTTTTTTAAACTCAACCAAATCAAACAATCAAGATATCATTTGAAAGCTCTAAATGAGAAGTATCGTTAAAAAAAAGCCAAGCCGGTTCAATTCGTTTTTAAGAAGTTCAACGTGAAAAACACCCAAAATCAGGGCTTTTCATCAGTTTTATTGCAATAACTTTTTTACGAATTTTCTAATTGATTAGCGTTGGCTTAACAATAGCTTTTAAAAGCTTAGAGCTTTCTAATGACATCTTGATTGTTTGATTTGGTTGAGTTTAAAAAAAGTTATAGCCTTTCAATTGCTGGCACTGAAGTGTCCGGCACTGAAGTGTGGGCACTGAAGTGTGCGGCACTGAAGTGTGGGCACTGAAATGAACGCCGCCGTGTGTGGTAAAATGTTGTTGGATGTGGTAATTTGTTGCTATGAATTATACTCTTGTGGTTTTCATAGCTACAAATAACCACAAGTGCCGGGGTCTATTTGTAGCATTTTTTTCGGCTTCCAACGGTACCATCATTCAGCAGAATAAAAATGATTTGGGTTCAAAATAACTTCGTCCATTCTCATTTTTGGGTGGGCATATGTCATTGGAATACTTTTAATGGATTAAAGTTTATGCAACCCACCGTCTACCTATACTGGCGCTTTATGCGGATCAAGATTTTTACCAATTTTTAAGATTTTTTTGCAACAAAAAAATTGTCCAAAACTTTTCAAAATTGTGAAATAACTCTGGCGTTCAAATTCTCCTAATTTTTTCTTAAGTGCACTGAGATCACGAATATAGTTATTCTTTTTGGCATCCGACATCATCATTCTGTGATTTCACAACCATATAAATTTATTTTTGGTCGGCAATACTAAAATGAACAAGCAGATCACAACAAATTGTAAGTACATATACACATATCATCACAATGATCATTACAACAACAATTATTATACATATTTATACGATCACGGTGTTCAAATCAGCCGACTTCTTCCTCCGAGCGATCAGAGGCGCTTGTATTTGCCCACGAATCCGTTGCACTGGGAACAGTAATGCTCCATGTCCTTGAATGAATCACAGCAGCAAACACACCAGATGGCGAGAAAGATGCAGCTGAAATTTTACAAATAAAATTACACAAAGCACCCAAAAATTAATGCCAAAACTTTGGAACGTTCGAAAAAAAATTGAAATGAAAAATCCCCCCGATTAAACATAATTTGGAAAATCCCCTAAAAATGCAAAACGCACAGCAGCCACGCGAGCAGACCGCACACCGGCCGGACAACAGTTGTCGTTTTCTTGTGACAGTGCGGACAGTCAATCTTAAATCAAAGAAAATGCTTTGAATTGTTCAAAAACATCAATCAATTCGATTTACTTACCGGCTGCGGATACTTCCCAAGAGGCGCCATTGGCTGGTCTGACATGACGAATTATTGCTTGGAGTTTGCGCGCCACTAATATGGATTCGGTCGAATTAGGGAAAAGCTTAAACAGAGTAAAGAATAGGCAAAATGTTAGCCCCGGGTGGGACTCGAACCCACGTCCTCCACCCAATCCGTGGGCAGCTCTTCCAACTGAGCTACCGGGGCGTCCCATTAGCCTTCTTCTTTATGGATGATCTTTTGCCCCCGCCCTAGGCGTTTTAACCGTTCACTTCCAACCAGCGGAACACACAAATCCTTACAGCTCCATCCTCAACGGGACCGGTCCCTCGGTCCATCGATCGATCACACATCGATCGCTTCGCTGGCGACGGTTGGGCAACCATCCGGTGCTACCAGTAAAGAATAGGCAAAATGTTAGCCCCGGGTGGGACTCGAACCCACGTCCTCACCCAATCCGTGGGCAGCTCTTCCAACTGAGCTACCGGGGCGTCCCATTAGCCTTCTTCTTTATGGATGATCTTTTGCCCCCGCCCTAGGCGTTTTAACCGTTCACTTCCAACCAGCGGAACACACAAATCCTTACAACAGTAAAAGATGTTAAAGCAAGAAAAGTTAACAAAAAACAGAAACGATTCGCGCCACGACCAATTCGATGTCTCTTTTTGGTGTGTTAAAAGATTTGAATTACGGACTCTATGACTTTTACACTAATTGAGCGAATTGGTCACTAGCGAATCGCCGTAACGACAAAATGTACTGGGACTTGTGAATAAAGACAATTACTATTAAAAAAGGGAAAGGTAGCAAATTACAACCTAGTAAGTGGAAGCAAAACATCGAATTTGAATGGAATGGAATGGAATAAGAATTTTGACTATTTATATGTATAGGTAGATTTTTGATAAAATTAGCTAACTTTATTTTTATTTCTGGCGTTCTGTTAAAAAAGATCGAACGCAAACGTTTGAAAAAATGTGCATAAATTCTGAATCAAAAATTGACAAAATTCAATTTTCATTTTGTTTTTTTAATGAAATCAATTAAGCTGCACTTAATTCTTGGTTATTATTGGTTTGGTTGAGCTTACAAAAAATCTGATGACATTGAAATGCGCTTATGCCTTTTTGAACGGTCTAAAACACTGCTAATTTGCTGCTTTTTGTTTAAATAAAATAACTAAAAATTGCTCAAAAGGTGACACAAAACATATAAATAACCGAATTTTCCGAAATTTTGAGCAACAAGTCGGGAATTTTCGCAAAATGTTGCTTACAATCTTTTCAACTCAATTTCAGAGACGGAAATAAAATCCGTAAAATGGTTGCATTTTTCCAAATAAAAACGTACTCCTTTAAAGTTTAAACACGCATACTCAGTAAGCAGAAACTCTTTTATGCCCTTATGAATGAATGAGAATATTTAGAGTAAAAAAGATCAAATAAATAAACAAACAAAAAAAAAATAACATGGCGCGGTGCGTGGTCTTATATTTGTTGTGTCAAGGATTTATATAAATCCCCATTGTTCCTCTTTCACTTTTTTTCACGGCATTTGCATCAATTGCTTGTTTAAGAACAGCGGGCAGACTCCGACCAATTCGCTTAAATGGGATTTTTTAAACCAAAAAAGACCAAAAAAATGCCCGACTGGATTAAGCCTGATGACTAAAGAGCTTTGGGCCCCAATTTCGAACGATTACTCACCGAACTTTGTGCTTCACGATCAAATAATTGCACGCGTCGCGCGCATTCTTCGGCACGTTCTGCTGCTGCGTGCACTGGTTGTAGAACAGCTGAGCCTTGGCACGGTCAGACGGAAGTGTAATGGCACACCTGAGAATTGACAAAAATCTGTGAAAATTGCGTGATTTTTAAATAAAAATTTTTGGAGCAAATCATGTATGATCAACGTAGGGTAAAATCCTCGGATTCACATAAGTACTGCTTGAACTCCCACCCTTCGGCGTCGAAGCACTGAATGGACCGCTTCTTGGCGCAATTGTTCATGCACTTTTGAAAGTTGCGAAAGGTGATAAAGGCGGCACGCGACTTGCGCAGGAAGGCACTTTTGTGCTGTTGGTCAAAGGCCGTGCTGTTGCCGACCGAAATGGACTCCATCCAACCAGCGTAGTCCGGACCCGGCACTTTAACGCGTGCCGTCGATGATCTTGTACAGCTAAAAGAATTGGATATTTGATTAATCGAATTTTCCGTCCCCCTAAGGCCTAAAATTTCCTGAATTCACCAATTTTTTCATTCCCGAGGGGTGATTTTCAAAAAAAAATCCTAATTGTTGGAACTCATAAAGTGCCACCCTCGCTCAAAAACGCACTAATTGGCCACACGCTTGCGCATGCACTCGTTCATCGGCATCGCCTCCATCTTCACGTTGCGCCCAAAGCAATGCGCGAGCGCGTGTGCGTCTTTGTTGCCGTGCGGCGGCACAAATGTGGACAGCCAATGGGCACACTCGCGCTTGCACGCGTTCTCCACCTGCTTGAAGCCGTCTTCCGCGCATTTGGCGCCTTTTAAGGGGGGAATGGGAAAGTTGTGGAGAAAGAATAATCCGTCAGAGTCCGTTATGAGTTTTATTGGAGACGCCATTCCCAAATGTCAAAGAAATGTCAATTTGAATCACCGATTGGGCGTTACGTTAAAATGCCAACGGCAGGCCTAAAACGGTCAGATGCCGACATGGAATTTTGTGGCAACTGCGTCATTCGATTCGGCAAAACGTAAGTCATACATCCCAAATACCCCAACCCCAAAATCTGAAGAAAAAAATTTATGAGGAGATGGAGGATTTGCAGCTGGAATTGATCACTTTGTGCAACTTCAAAAAGTGCCTCTTTAATTTCTACTGTAAATGACTTTCGCTTCGAAGTGATGATGCTTTATGGGTTAAGAATGTTCAAAAAATGACCCATTAGCCTTGAAATCATTAAATTTTTTGCATTTCGTGGGGGGGGGGGGGGGGGGGGAGCAGCCCGGAGTTGTTCATTTGGGCGGCAGTTATAAAAGGAACAGTTCGGCGCACCTATCAATAACATTTTGAACAATTTAAATCCAAAAAATGTTTCTGTTGAGTAGGGAATGAATGTACGGAGGCTTGTAAATTTTTGTCATCGTTTAATTCGAAGTTTAAAAAGCATTTTGATAGTGAAGCTAATGCTAGTAGGGATGTTTGAGAGTCAAGTCTCGAGAAATTTTGAGTCTTGAGCATCCCTAATGCTCAGTGGGCTGTTGAAGAGTGGTACTTTGACCTCAATCGGAGCAGCCCCAGTAGCGCCCACCGCCCCTGGCTACGCCCTTGGGCACGGTGTAAAAACAGTAATTTTACAGGGAATGGAATCCTTTCTTTTCCTGCTGTTAAAGTGAGATGGGATCACAATTCGAGTCGGCATTTTGGTTGTGGGAAGTGCGTTCTGGCATTTGTATGCCCTAATGAAAAAAGTTGGCAATTGTAGCCATTTGTCCTCGTTGAAATTTGGGAATTTTCTGAGACGATTTGACATCAGCAGGTGCGTGCATGGAAGTGGAAGCCAGTAGGGATGCTCGGAAATTGAAATTTACCGAGAATCAAGAACCGAGAAATGACACCGAGACTCAAAAGTCGAGACCGAGAGACACCGAGAGTCGAGACAGAGAGACACCGAGAGTCGAGACCGAGAGACACCGAGAGGCGAGACTGAGAGTCGAGAGTCGAAACCAAGAGACACCGAGAGTTCGAGACCGAGAAATGACACCGAGACTCTCGAGCACCCCTAGAAGCCAGCCACCAACTTCTCGCCCATTTGGATCCAAATCTGTTCACAGTAACAAATTTCGAATTTGTCATTCATATTAAAACCTTTTTTGTTTAAAAACTATATTTTAAATATTTAAAACGCTTTTTTTGTTTAAAAACTATAAATTTCCGACCATCGCTTTTTGGTGAATCATTTGCATTTCCATTGGCTTCATCTGTCGGACTATTTTCAGTAAAATAAATGTAAAAAAAGTGACGCCAATTTATTTTTTTTTTTGTTTTGTTTTTGGAATTCCGTCCATCGCTTTTTGGATGAATAATTATTTTCTGTCATCGTTTCCATTGGCTTCATTCAATCTCCCCACCGGACTTTGCCAATCATTTCATTTTCATAAACACTTTTTGGTGGGCAAATATTTCCTTCAATTCATTTCATTTCAAATATTTTACAAATCAAAAAATGATAAACTCTCAAAATTGAGATTTATTTTGGAAATAATCAGCGCCATTCTTTGAGGGGGGCACAACTTTTGGGAATTTGTAACAACCAAAATTCAAATTGAGGGGAACAAATTTGTACCAATGAAACGGTTACCGTATTTTTAAGGAAATCGCTCTGAAACCAAAACTCAATTCAACCGCCAATGGCCCGCCAATCGCTCGTCCTTATGCGTCTGTTCTGCCTCGTCATGTTGGCGCGTCACTCGGGTAGTGGGAACGAATTGTCATGGGATTGCAAATAGACGATTGTCAATGGATAGTCCATTGACGAATTGTCATGGGGTACTCCATTGACGAATTGTCATGGGATACTCCATTGAAGAATTGCATTGACAAATTGTCATGAGATAGTCCATTGACGAATTGTCATGGGATACTCATTGACGATTGACGAATTGTCATGGGGTACTCCATTGACGAATTGTCATGGGATACTCCATTGAAGAATTGCATTGACAAATTGTCATGAGATAGTCCATTGACGAATTGTCATGGGATACTCATTGACGATTGACGAATTGTCATGGGGTACTCCATTGACGAATTGTCATGGGATACTCCATTGAAGAATTGCATTGACAAATTGTCATGAGATAGTCCATTGACGAATTGTCATGGGGTACTCATTGACGAATTGTCATGGGATAGTCCATTGACGAATTGTCATGTGAGATTTGTTATTTGATGAATTGTACTCCGTATCGGTCGGAGCAAAGCATTCAAAAGTGAAAATTCTTTGAAAAAAAAATTGTAGGTACTCATAAATGTTACCACTCGTTGCGTTATCGTGACTCCTACGACAGAAATTCCATATACTTCAAATTCAAACAAAAGGATTTGGAGCCTCTAGTGAAGTATTTGCGGGGTGAATGGCGGGTGGACATTACCGAAGCAAATGCCCAGAAGGAAGAGTGGCCGATTCAATGCGCCAAAGATGTCAGTTGCGAGACTTTCCGATTCAAAAATGGTAGGGAAATGAAGAATTAACTAAAGAATAAATTACACTCTGTAAAAAAAATATTATTATTTGATTTTTTTGAATGCTTTTTTTAATTTGCCTCAATTCAAATTATTTATTATCAGAAAAGGGAGACGATATTTTTGCGGTCAATGGATGCGCAAGGACAAAAGTGGATGGCACCGAATGCACCAGCGATGGCCCAAACGACTTGGGCAAATTTTTGGAAAATTATCCAGGAGCATTTTCGAGCTGCTCCCATTGCAATTACGACGAATGCAATAAAAACTGGCTCGAGTTGGCAACCCCGTCAGACATGAAAGCGAAGCGTGAGCAAATCATTTGCTTACTTAATTTGCAATTTAAAGACAAAAAAAAAAACAAAATGAAATTTATAAATGGTTTTGTTGTCTCTTAACATCGCAAAAATGACACCTTTTAAATTTATATTTTGAAAAGAATAATTTAAAGCTTACCATGGAAAAAAGAAAATTTACATGCCGTCGTCTTCTTCAACTGACGAAAATGCTAAGCGCCGAAAAGAAAAGTTATAAAAAAAACATTTCAGCAAATCACTGCATTCATGCCTTCCGTCACAACCAAAGCTACACACCGGACCAAAAACTTAAGGATTTGATGAAGAATTGGCAAATCTTCAATTTAATGCGCGAGTACAACTATGAATGCTTAACAGATTATCCCGGCTGTCAGACCTATCGGTGCAAAGATGGTCGGTGAAAATAAAATTTGAAATTTACTTTTAACATTTGCAAACTTTGCAAATCGAATATTTTTTATTGGAAAAAATGCAAACTTCCAAAACATTAAATTTAATTCAATTTAAAATCATCACCCAGAGTTTGGCAACGACAAATTTGTCGTCAACGGATGTGCAACACAACACAATCGCTTAAAATGCGTTTACGAAGAGTTGGATCCGTTTTGCAAACCGGAGGACAAAAGGTATGAGCATTGCGATCACTGCTTCGGCAACAGTTGCAATTTGAACAAAATTGAATTGGAAACGCTTTACACGTTCCAACCGCGGGGAACGAAGGCGACGACGCGCTCAACGAAGGCAACGACGACGACGGACGCATTTGACAATGAAACGGACGAACCGGAGAGCACGAAAGGCCCGAAAAAGGCAAGTGCCAATTATAATAAAAAAAATTTCAATTATTTTCAATATAATTTAAACATTTGAATTATTTCAATTGCATTTTAATTTTGTTTTAAGCTAAGCTTAACCAAAATTGATTCAGACTGTCCCCTCTACAAAACGGCCCCGGCGGCCGCGGGCGTCGAAGCGGCCGACCACGCCCAAACCCGAAACATTTACAGATGCTGCTGTTGCACCACACCCATTCGCAGTGCTCGCCGTTCTGCTACCGTTTTGCTGTATATTTAGAAAATTAAGCAATGTTTTTGACCGTCCAAAAGATTGAAAAATTAAATAGGGTTGATTTGGGGGGGGGGGGGTGTCGGGGTCAGGGTCAGGCCCAAAAAATGTCGGGCTCAAAAAGTCGGAGCTAGGCGCGGGTTGGGTGCGTTCGGGCTCAGAAATGTCGACGCTCGAGAATGAGGCCCGAAAATGACGGGGTTGGGCTTGGGTGTTAGGCCCGAAAATGTCGGGGGGGGGGGGGCGTCGGGGAGTAGGTAACTCTATTTTTTAAAATGCTTTTCAATAAATAACGATTTACTGCTTGCTACATTAAAAATGTTGACTTAAATTTAGTGTCGTTGTCCTTCCGCCATGTGACCGTTTACTGACTGAAAGGAACAATTCAATGATCGCTTTGGAAGTCAAATGAATGTGCAAAATTATTCAAACATTTTTTATAATTATAATAATGCCATCCATAAACACAACAAATCCAAAACTGGGAACAATCATTTCCAATGGCCCCCTCAATTGTGCCAACTCTTTGTCCTCGCCTCAGTTCTGGCATCCCTTTTTGGTGGAAAATCAGTGAGCATGAACTACGCGTGTTCTTTGGCCCACCCTAAATCGTCCTCGAGATTCAAATTTACGCCGGCTTGGCCCCCGAGACTCAAAAAACGAGAAATTTCTCGAATCGAGACTCTTGAACATTCTACAAGATACTTTCAGGGGACCAAAAACTAGAGATCGGACCGATCGAAATCTCGATCGACGATTTTTTCTGAGATTTTTCAGTGATCTCGATCGTTTAATTTTCGAGATTCTCGATCAAAATTTAACTCTCCCAAAGGCATAAAATGGGACACGGACCAAAGAAACATTTGACGATCCGTCGACCGATGGAAAATCGGAAATATTATTGGTTAAATTCGGCGTTTTCGAATTGGTCAAAGCGGAGGATCGGAATATATTTTCTTTTTTATTGTTAAATATCTCGTAAATAATTTATTCAAAAATGTCCTCTCTCAAAATTCGTTTTTCCGGCCCCAATTCTTCGGCACCTTGGATAAGGGGCAACAATTGCTGCGGCCTGAAAATATTTCTCAATTTGAAGGCTCAAAATTTTTTTCTTTTTTCAATGGCATTTCGATCATATTTCTGCAACAGTTTGGCATAGGCCATCACTTTTATTGGCTGACTTCGGCGCCTTAATAAATATGTATTGTGAAAAGTTTTGTCTGATTGCCCGGGTAAAGTTCGATCATTTTTTAACTTAAATTTGTTGAAATTTAATTAAAATACAAAAACCTGGGCACCCACCATGGATTGATTAATTGGTCGTGGATATAAATGTTTTTTCACGACTCTGGATGTATCCTTGACTTCTTCCATAAACTTTGGTCTTCCAATTATTAAACCAAAAGCACCAAAATATAATGGGAAGCCTAAAGTGTCTTGTTCTCCAAAGTCTCGAGTCCAGCAATTTCCCCTTTTTAGGGATTTCGGTTTCAATTCAATCGGTACATCAAAGTTTTGACGAACACAAATCGCCAGTGTGCACGTGCACTCACGCACGGCGTTATATGGCGCGACTTGCCAGTTGGATGCGCTTCCGGTCTGAATCCCACCCGTCCGAATTTCACTCGTCCGAATCCCACCCGTCCGAATCCCACTCGTCCGAATCCCACTCGTCCGAATCCCACCCGTCCGAATCCCACTCGTCCGAATCCCCTCGTCCGAATCCCACCCGTCCGAATCCCACTCGTCCGAATCCCACCCGTCCGAATCCCACTCGTCCGAATCCCCTCGTCCGAATCCCACCCGTCCGAATCCCACTCGTCCGAATCCCACCCGTCCGAATCCCACTCGTCCGAATCCCCTCGTCCGAATCCCACCCGTCCGAATCCCACTCGTCCGAATCCCACCCGTCCGAATCCCACTCGTCCGAATCCCACCCGTCCGAATCCCACTCGTCCGAATCCCACCCGTCCGAATCCCACTCGTCCGAATCCCACCCGTCCGAATCCCACTCGTCCGAATCCCACCCGTCCGAATCCCACTCGTCCGAATCCCACCCGTCCGAATTTCACTCGTCCGAATCCCACCCGTCCGAATCCCACCCGTCCGAATCCCACCCGTCCGAATCCCACCCGTCCGAATTTCACTCGTCCGAATCCCACCCGTCCGAATCCCACCCGTCCGAATCCCACCCGTCCGAATCCCACTCGTCCGAATCCCACTCGTCCGAATCCCACTCGTCCGAATCCCACTCGTCCGAATCCCACTCGTCCGAATCCCACTCGTCCGAATCCCACTCGTCCGAATCCCACTCGTCCGAATCCCACCCGTCCGAATCCCACCCGTCCGAATCCCACTCGTCCGAATCCCACTCGTCCGAATCCCACCCGTCCGAATCCCACTCGTCCGAATCCCACTCGTCCGAATCCCACTCGTCCGAATCCCACTCGTCCGAATCCCACTCGTCCGAATCCCACTCGTCCGAATCCCACTCGTCCGAATACTCGTCCGAATCCCACTCGTCCGAATCCCACCCGTCCGAATCCCACCCGTCCGAATCCCACCCGTCCGAATCCCACCCGTCCGAATCCCACTCGTCCGAATACTCGTCCGAATCCCACTCGTCCGAATCCCACTCGTCCGAATCCCACCCGTCCGAATTTCACTCGTCCGAATCCCACCCGTCCGAATCCCACTCGTCCGAATCCCACCCGTCCGAATTTCACTCGTCCGAATCCCACCCGTCCGAATCCCACTCGTCCGAATCCCACTCGTCCGAATCCCACCCGTCCGAATTTCACTCGTCCGAATCCCACCCGTCCGAATCCCACTCGTCCGAATCCCACCCGTCCGAATTTCACTCGTCCGAATCCCACCCGTCCGAATCCCACCCGTCCGAATCCCACTCGTCCGAATCCCACCCGTCCGAATTTCACTCGTCCGAATCCCACCCGTCCGAATCCCACTCGTCCGAATCCCACTCGTCCGAATCCCACTCGTCCGAATACTCGTCCGAATCCCACTCGTCCGAATCCCACCCGTCCGAATCCCACCCGTCCGAATCCCACTCGTCCGAATCCCACCCGTCCGAATTTCACTCGTCCGAATCCCACCCGTCCGAATCCCACTCGTCCGAATCCCACTCGTCCGAATCCCACTCGTCCGAATCCCACCCGTCCGAATCCCACCCGTCCGAATTTCACTCGTCCGAATCCCACCCGTCCGAATCCCACTCGTCCGAATCCCACTCGTCCGAATCCCACTCGTCCGAATCCCACCCGTCCGAATCCCACTCGTCCGAATCCCACTCGTCCGAATCCCACCCGTCCGAATCCCACTCGTCCGAATCCCACCCGTCCGAATCCCACTCGTCCGAATCCCACTCGTCCGAATCCCACTCGTCCGAATCCCACCCGTCCGAATCCCACTCGTCCGAATCCCACTCGTCCGAATCCCACCCGTCCGAATCCCACTCGTCCGAATCCCACCCGTCCGAATCCCACCCGTCCGAATTTCACTCGTCCGAATCCCACCCGTCCGAATCCCACTCGTCCGAATCCCACTCGTCCGAATCCCACTCGTCCGAATCCCACCCGTCCGAATTTCACTCGTCCGAATCCCACCCGTCCGAATCCCACTCGTCCGAATCCCACTCGTCCGAATCCCACCCGTCCGAATTTCACTCGTCCGAATCCCACCCGTCCGAATCCCACTCGTCCGAATCCCACTCGTCCGAATCCCACCCGTCCGAATTTCACTCGTCCGAATCCCACTCGTCCGAATCCCACCCATCCGAATCCCACTCGTCCGAATCCCACCCGTCCGAATCCCACCCGTCCGAATCCCACCCGTCCGAATCCCACTCGTCCGAATCCCACTCGTCCGAATCCCACCCGTCCGAATACTCGTCCGAATCCCACCCGTCCGAATTTCACTCGTCCGAAATCCCACCCGTCCGAATCCCACTCGTCCGAATCCCACTCGTCCGAATCCCACCCGTCCGAATACTCGTCCGAATCCCACTCGTCCGAATCCCACTCGTCCGAATCCCACTCGTCCGAATCCCACCCGTCCGAATACTCGTCCGAATCCCACTCTTCCGAATCCCACTCGTCCGAATCCCACCCGTCCGAATCCCACTCGTCCGAATTTCACTCGTCCGAATCCCACTCGTCCGAATCCCACTCGTCCGAATCCCACCCGTCCGAATACTCGTCCGAATCCCACTCGTCCGAATCCCACCCGTCCGAATACTCGTCCGAATCCCACTCGTCCGAATCCCACCCGTCCGAATACTCGTCCGAATCCCACTCGTCCGAATCCCACACGTCCGAATCCCACTCGTCCGAATCCCACCCGTCCGAATCCCACTCGTCCGAATCCCACTCGTCCGAATCCCACCCGTCCGAATACTCGTCCGAATCCCACCCGTCCGAATTTCACTCGTCCGAATCCCACCCGTCCGACTCCCACTCGTCGTCCGAATCCCACGTCCGAATCCCACTCGTCCGAATCCCCTCGTCCGAATCCCACCCGTCCGAATCCCACGTCCGAATCCCACCCGTCCGAATCCCACTCGTCCGAATCCCACCCGTCCGAATCCCACGTCCGAATCCCACCCGTCCGAATCCCACTCGTCCGAATCCCACCCGTCCGAATCCCACCCGAAACTCGTCCGAATCCCACCCGTCCGAATTTCACTCGTCCGAATCCCACCCGTCCATCCCACTCGTCCGAATCCCACCCGTCCGAATCCCACTCGTCCGATCCCACCCGTCCGTCCCACTCGTCCGAATCCCACTCGTCCCGAATTCCCACCCGTCCGAATACTCGTCCGACCCACCCGTCCGAATTTCACTCGTCCGAATCCCACCCGTCCGAATCCCACTCGTTCCGTCCCACCCGTCCGAATCCCACTCGTCCGAATCCCCTCGTCCGAATCCCACCGTCCGAACCTACCCGTCCGAATCCCACCGTCGAATCCACCCGGTCCGAATCCCACCGTCCGAATCACTCGTCCGAATCCCACCGTCCGAATCCCACTCGTCCGAATCCCACTCGTCCGAATCCTCGTCCGAATCCCACCCGTCCGAATTCACACTCGTCCGAATCCAACCGTCCGAATCCCCCGTCCGAATACTCGTCCGATCCCACCCGTCCGAATTTCACTCGTCCGAATCCCACCCCCGAATCCCACTCGTCCGAATCCCACCCGTCCGAATCCCACTCGTCCGAATCCCACCCCCGAATCCCACTCGTCCGAATCCCACTCGTCCGAATCCACCCGTCCGAATTACTCGTCAATCCCACCCGTCCGAATTCACTCGTCCGAATCCCACCCGTCCGAATCCCACTCGTCCACCACCCGTCCGAATCCCACTCGTCCGAATCCCCTCGTCCGAATCCCACTCGTCCGAATCCCACCCGTCCGAATACTCGTCCGAATCCCACCCGTCCGAATTTCACTCGTCCGAATCCCACCCGTCCGAATCCCACTCGTCCGAATCCCACTCGTCCGAATCCCACCCGTCCGAAGAATTCGTCCGAATCCACCCGTCCGAATTTCACTCGTCCGAATCCCACCCGTCCGAATACTCCCGAATCCAACCCGTCCGAATTTCCACTCGTCCGAATCCCACCCGTCCGAATCCCACTTCCGAATACCACCTCGTCCTCCCACCCGTCCGAATACTCGTCCGAATCCCACCCGTCCGAATTTCACTCGTCCGAATCCCACCCGTCCGAATACTCGTCCGAATCCCACCCGTCCGAATTTCACTCGTCCGAATCCCACCCGTCCGAATCCCACTCGTCCGAATCCCACCCGTCCGAATCCCACTCGTCCGAATCCCACCCGTCCGAATCCCACTCGTCCGAATCCCACTCGTCCGAATCCCACCCGTCCGAATACTCGTCCGAATCCCACCCGTCCGAATTTCACTCGTCCGAATCCCACCCGTCCGAATCCCACTCGTCCGAATCCCACCCGTCCGAATCCCACCACTCGTCCGAACCACCCGTCCGAATCCACCCGTCCGAATACTCGTCCGAATCCCACCCGTCCGAATTTCTCGTCCGAATCCCACCCGTCCGAATCCCACTCGTCCGAATCCACCCGTCCGAATCCCACGTCCGAATCCCACCCGTCCGAATCCCCGTCCGAATCCCACTCGTCCGAATCCCACCCGTCCGAATACTCGTCCGAATCCCACCCGTCCGAATTTCACTCGTCCGAATCCCACCCGTCCGAATCCCACTCGTCCGAATCCCACCCGTCCGAATCCCACTCGTCCGAATCCCCCCGTCCGAATCCCACCCGTCCGAATCCCACTCGTCCGAATCCCACCCGTCCGAATCCCACCCGTCCGAATCCCACCCGTCCGAATCCCACTCGTCCGAATCCCACTCGTCCGAATCCCACTCGTCCGAATCCCACTCGTCCGAATTTCACTCGTCCGAATCCCACCCGTCCGAATCCCACTCGTCCGAATCCCACTCGTCCGAATCCCACCCGTCCGAATACTCGTCCGAATCCCACCCGTCCGAATTTCACTCGTCCGAATCCCACCCGTCCGAATCCCACTCGTCCGAATCCCACCCGTCCGAATCCCACTCGTCCGAATCCCCTCGTCCGAATCCCACCCGTCCGAATCCCACTCGTCCGAATCCCACCCGTCCGAATACTCGTCCGAATCCCACCCGTCCGAATTTCACTCGTCCGAATCCCACCCGTCCGAATCCCACTCGTCCGAATCCCACCCGTCCGAATCCCACTCGTCCGAATCCCCTCGTCCGAATCCCACCCGTCCGAATCCCACTCGTCCGAATCCCACCCGTCCGAATCCCACTCGTCCGAATCCCACCCGTCCGAATCCCACTCGTCCGAATCCCACCCGTCCGAATCCCACTCGTCCGAATCCCACCCGTCCGAATTTCACTCGTCCGAATCCCACCCGTCCGAATTTCACTCGTCCGAATCCCCTCGAACCGAATCCCACCCGTCCGAATCCCACTCGTCCGAATCCCACCCGTCCGAATCCCACTCGTCCGAATCCCACCCGTCCGAATCCCACTCGTCCGAATCCCACTCGTCCGAATCCCACCCGTCCGAATACTCGTCCGAATCCCACCCGTCCGAATCCCACTCGTCCGAATCCCACCCGTCCGAATCCCACCCGTCCGAATCCCACCCGTCCGAATTTCACTCGTCCGAATCCCACTCGTCCGAATCCCACCCGTCCGAATCCCACTCGTCCGAATCCCACTCGTCCGAATCCCACCCGTCCGAATCCCACCCGTCCGAATACTCGTCCGAATCCCACCCGTCCGAATTTCACTCGTCCGAATCCCACCCGTCCGAATCCCACTCGTCCGAATCCCACCCGTCCGAATCCCACTCGTCCGAATCCCACCCGTCCGAATCCCACTCGTCCGAATCCCACTCGTCCGAATCCCACCCGTCCGAATACTCGTCCGAATCCCACCCGTCCGAATTTCACTCGTCCGAATCCCACCCGTCCGAATCCCACTCGTCCGAATCCCACCCGTCCGAATCCCACCCGTCCGAATCCCACCCGTCCGAATTTCACTCGTCCGAATCCCCTCGTCCGAATCCCACCCGTCCGAATCCCACTCGTCCGAATCCCACCCGTCCGAATCCCACTCGTCCGAATCCCACCCGTCCGAATCCCACTCGTCCGAATCCCACTCGTCCGAATCCCACTCGTCCGAATCCCACCCGTCCGAATTTCACTCGTCCGAATCCCACCCGTCCGAATTTCACTCGTCCGAATCCCACCCGTCCGAATCCCACTCGTCCGAATCCCACTCGTCCGAATCCCACCCGTCCGAATCCCACCCGTCCGAATCCCACCCGTCCGAATCCCACTCGTCCGAATCCCACTCAAGCCAAAAGTGTCCCGAATCCCACCCCAGCAAAAAAAAGTCCGAATCCCACTCGTCCGAATCCCACCAAGTCAAATCCGAATCCCACTACAGCTAAAAGTGTCTCGAATCCCACCTCTACTAAAAACAATCAAAAATGCTCATTACTTTACAAAAATGAAAATGATGCTGCTTAAGCTTTTGGCCATCCTTCCGCAAGATCAAAAAATTTGAGTCGAACTTTTTTCCTACATTATTTTTCTCAAAGCAAACCAAGCAAATATTTATGATATGATTCAAAAGCTTACATTGGGTAGAAACTATCTTCAAGCAAAGGCTAAGCGCTCTGACAAACTACAAAAGAGTTGTGGCCCGAAAAGCTGGAATTTTTTTAAAATTCGTTGCGACATAGGTAACTTCTTTAGGGGCTTTCCAATCGCTTAGCCTTTGCTTGTTGATAGCTTTTCCTCATTATAAGCTTTCGAATGGTATCAAAAATGCTGGATTTAGTTCGCTTTGCAAAAAAGTTAGTCGAAGTGGGTCCTGCGTTCGTCTTCAACAAGCCTTGATTTGAAATTCGAATTAGTGTTATTCTATTCTACTTTGATCGCAAACTCAATACCAAACAAATTATGCCACCAAGTAAAATAAAAATTTTTTTTTTAATTTGGTGGGATTCGGGACATTTTTGGGTGTGGTGGGATTCGGAACTTTTTGGCTTGGGTGGGATTCGGACCTTTTTTGGCTTGGGTGGGATTCGGACGAGTGGGATTCGGACCGGTAGCCGTTGGATGAGCAATTTAAATCTTGCAGCTTGGCGTTGTGTCCAAACAGATTCCAAAATTTTCAATTCTATTAATTTCGTTAAAATTTGCTATTTTTGCTCGTTGGAATAAACAAAATGTGCCGTGTAAAAGCTAACAAAATTGCTTTTTAGCCAAAATTTAAAAATTTTAAAATATCTCCCGTCAGCGTATAAACAAAATGTCCACGTTCGGTCCGATACTTCCAAAAATTGTAAAATAAAGTCTTAGATTCGTAAAAAAAACTTTCAACTGTTTTCTTAAACCTGCAAAGTTTTCTTACTATAAAAGCACTTCACTTCCTCTCTTCCCCTACATTCTCTTTTATTTCTTCTTCATCTGATCAACACAACTTCATTCCGCCTGATGACCTCCGCTCTTCAGCGCCAATGTGCGCGCCCATTGTTCATTGTCGTCGCGGCGCTTCTCCTCTGTTGCTGCCGTTCAGAGGAAGACGACTGGGATTCGAGGAACTTCACCTGTACAAAGACAGGAGACAAGTTGCGTGGTGGCTTGACAATTCCCAGGGACAATCAGATGTGAGTTTAACATTTTGCAATAATTAATTATCACATAAACATTTGGTTCCCTTTTTTCAGTCACATTGATCCGTCGGAACTTGGCTATTATCAGCAAATCCGTGTACTTGTGGTGAACGCCAAGGATGAGGACCTTACAATGACGGTGGTTGGTGCTGAACCGTCGTGTCGACGCTCCTTCAGCAATAGAACAAAATGTCGTTTGAGCGAAGAAAAGAATGCGGTGAGTGTTATAGTTATGATGGGATATTAAATCACAAAAAGTTCATTTATTTCAGAGTCTGGAACATCAGTCGAAAGAGTGTACTGCTCATGCCGGATGCAAGGAGTTCAGTTTCATTTGCAAGAACGAACCTAGCAGATGGTCGACTCGTCATGATCGTATCTTCATAGTCAACATGAACTTCCTTTTTCGCCAATTTGCTGGCGAACTGTGTAACAAATCGCAAGTGTACATTGTGAGTGTGTTCATTTTTGTTTCAGTTGACTCATTTTTTTCATGCACAGGACGATGCTCGTCTGCTGAACAATCGACGTGATCCGCCAGGGGAAAGGTGTCCGGAAAGTACGGATACGACGACTACACAAAGTACGACGACTATGAAAAATGCAATAACGACTACGAGCAGCTCGACGACGAAGTCTACTGGAAGTACGGTCACGACGGAAAGCACGGGCACAGGCATCACCACTGACTGGACTTTGATCATTGTTCTGGCTGTCATTGGAGCGGGGTGAGTGCCTTTATCCTTCCAAATCATTTCGTCCATTTCATTTTTGTTCCATTTTTCAGTCTGCTCATTGCCGTTGTTGCGGTTGTGGCGCTTGTGTTGTGTCGTCGCAAACGAACTTCATACGATGTCACCGAATAGAGGAGTTCCTATGTGAGATGATTGATTATAATGCGATATCAGAAGAATTTTGTGGATATTTTTTATTCGTGTATTGTATTATTCTGTATGCATATATTGTTTGTGATATTGTTCTGTAATGAATAAACGTTCGTTTGACGTTTGGATCAACTCCATTTCCCTTATAAATTTTTTTCCAGATTTTGGGGGGTATTTGGGCACAAAAATGTATGACACCCGTTTTGTCGAATCGATCTGTCCGTTTTAGGCCTGCCGTTGGCATTTTAACGTAACGCCCAAACGGTGAGAGTTTTTGCTTACTGAATATGCGTGTTTAAACTTTATAGGAGTACATTTTTATTTGGAAAAATGCAACCATTTTACGGATTTTATTTCCGTCTCTGAAATTGAGTTGAAAAGATTGTAAGCAACATTTTGCGAAAATTCCGGCTTGTTGCTCAAAATTTCAGAAAATTCGGTTATTTATATGTTTTGTGTCATCTTTTGAGCAATTTTTAGTTATTTTTAAAACAAAAATCAGCAAATTAGCGGTGTTTTAGACCGTTCAAATAGACATAAGCGCATTTCAATGTCATCAGATTTTTTGTAAGCTCAACCAAACCAATAATAACCAAGAATTAAGTGCCGATTAATTGATTTCATTAAAAAAACAAAACGAAAATTGAATTTTGTCAATTTTCGATTCAGAATTTATGCACATTTTTTCAAAAGTTTGCGTTCGATCTTTTTTTAACAGAACGCCAGAAATAAAAATAAAATTAGCTAATTTTATCAAAAATCTCCCTGACCTATACATATAAATAGTCAAAATTCTTATTCCATTCCATTCCATTCAAATTCGATGTTTTGCTTCCACTTACTAGGTTGTAATTTGCTACCTTTCCCTTTTTTAATAGTAATTGTCTTTATTCACAAGTCCCAGTACATTTTGTCGTTACGGCGATTCGCTAGTGACCAATTCGCTCAATTAGTGTAAAAGTCATAGAGTCCGTAATTCAATCTTTTAAAACATAAAAAGAGACATCGAATTGGTTGTGGCGCGAATCGCTTCTGTTTTTTGATTAACTTTTCTTGCTTTAACATCTTTTACTGTTTAAGCTTTTCCCTAATTCGACCGAATCCATATTAGTGGCGCGCAAACTCCAAGCAATAATTCGTCATGTCAGACCAGCCAATGGCGCCTCTTGGGAAGTATCCGCAGCCGGTAAGTAAATCGAATTGATTGATGTTTTTGAACAATTCAAAGCATTTTCTTTGATTTAAGATTGACTGTCCGCACTGTCACAAGAAAACGACAACTTTCGTCCGACCGGTGTGCGGTCTGCTCGCGTGGCTGCTGTACGTTTTGCATTTTTAGGGAATTTTTTCCAAATTATGTTTAATCGGGGATTTTTCATTTCAATTTTTTTTCGAACGTTCCAAAGTTTTGGCATTAATTTTTGGGTGCTTTGTGTAATTTTATTTATAAAATTTCAGCTGCATCTTTCTCGCCATCTGGTGTGTTTGCTGCTGTGATTCATTCAAGGACATGGAGCATTACTGTTCCCAGTGCAACGGATTCGTGGGCAAATACAAGCGCCTCTGATCGCTCGGAGGAAGAAGTCGGCTGATTTGAACACCGTGATCGTATAAATATGTATAATAATTGTTGTTGTAATGATCATTGTGATGATATGTGTATATGTACTTACAATTTGTTGTGATCTGCTTGTTCATTTTAGTATTGCCGACCAAAAATAAATTTATATGTTGAAATCACAGAATGATGATGTCGGATGCCAAAAAGAATAACTATATTCGTGATCTCAGTGCACTTAAGAAAAAATTAGGAGAATTTGAACGCCAGAGTTATTTCGCAATTGAAAAATCTGAAAAGTTGTGGCTAATTTTTTTGTTGCAAAAAATCTTAAAAATTGGTAAAAAGCCTGATCCGCATAAAGCGCCAGTATAGGTAGACGGTGGGTTGCATAAAATATTTAATCCGTTAAAAGTATTCCAATGACATATGCCCACCCAAAAATGAGAATTGACGAGGTTATTTTGAACCCAAATCATTTTTATTCTGCTGAATGATGGTACAGTTGGAAGCCGAAAAAAAATGCTACAAATATTATGAAGACAATTTGTCTGGCTGAATTCGTTCCATTTTTTTCCAACTAAAAAATAAACACACATATTTATGACTGTCGTTTGGAGGAAAATGTTTAGGGTTAGAAGTCCGGTGGTTAAATGCAATTGATCAAATTTTCATCATTTATTGTTTTTGTTGTTCAAATAATCTTTGGCACAACGCTTCAAAGTCCTGTGGGAATCGGTAGTGCAGCGTGTTGCCGGGCCAACCGCGCGGGATGTGCTCGGGCCGGCAGCCTTGCATCAGCACAACGCGAAAGCGGCGATTCTGGTTGCCGTTGAGCAGCACCTGAAAGTCCATTTGTTTGTTTGTTGATCATTAAAGTATTGGAAAACGATCTGCTGATCGATCATTTCATGGTATTTGATCGGGGAACATCTGATCAGAAATCTTCCAACAAATTTCGCCTGCAAACACGCCGACCTCGTTGAATGTCATCTGGTGTAGGTACAGCTTCATCCTGACCCTTTGATCGAACTGTTGCTGATCATGCACCATCATCTGATCAGTGAGTGACGAAGCGTCTTCGGCTGCACTGATCAGGTCAGCGTAGTCGGGGCTCAGCTCCATCACCACCTGATCAGCCCGATCAAAATGCCTGGACACCGAGCCGAGAAGGTCCTGATCACACATGCACTGATCAACATCGACAACCTGAGAGAAATAAAATTTATAACTCGAAATCGGACAAAAGAAAAAAGTCGTCAACACTTTCGAATTGCGAATTTGTCACAAAAAGAGGCTGATAAATTTTAAAAATAACATTTAAATTGAATTTTTTAGCTATTTTTTCGTTCCACAAAATTTCTCAACAAACACCCATCACCGGTTTTTAGTTCTTCTATCAACTGACTTTGATGCCCTCCTCCTTGGCGTAAATTTCCAAATTTTTGATTAACAATCGATGAAATTTTTTGAGGTCCCGATTTTTGGCATTTTCGTGGTGCAGGATGAGGATGAAGCGTTGTTGTTGGTGAACATCGATCGCGCTGACCGATCGGGCAAAAGCGGTGGTGGAACTGATCGAATCGGACGCGCTGATCAGTGCCGAGTCCATCCGCGCGGGCCGATGACGGCACTCCGTGGCCATGGGACTTAAAATTGCAAATGTTCAAAGCTCCAACCAAACCAAAAAAAAACACCACTGATTATTTTTTCAGAGTCAGTAATTTATAATTTACTAATTAAAATTTGGTGTTTGGGTTAGCGCCGAAAAATTTCTACAACTTTTTGGGTAGGCAGTCGGCCTAAAATTTATTTGAAAACTTTCTGACTTAGCAGCAAAATGGCGAACACTGAGCAGCACGTCGATGCGTCCGGCTTCGCCGATCAGCTCCAAAAGTTTGTGCAACGGCTCGTCGCCAAACCGGTGTATCAAAGCGCACATCGGACCTCAAAAATGGGATAAATCGTTAAAATCCAAATTTTTGTAATTCATTTTTCATTATTATGATTTTAGAGAAAATTTCAAATACAAAAACAGATTCATTTATATAAAGAAATGAGGTAAATTGTTTGAGAAAATTTCGGGATTTGCTTTTAATGAAATTCGCAAATTTTTCCGAGAATTTTGAATTAATTAAAAATGATGATAACTTTTTGTCCTTCTCATTTGGACAATTTCCTCAATGTCGAGGCCCAAATGTGCGGCCACAAACTCCCAATTGCGCATGGAACCACAACTGGGCGGGTTCAACCTCAGCTCCAGCAATTGTGCCATGTCGGCACGCAAATGCCGAACACGGACGGCACTCATTTCAATGCCATTGCTCCGCCAAACGGAGAGCAAATCGGAGGGCGATGGTGGCGAACAAATTGTCAAAAAGTCGACGACCTGTGTGGATTTTGAAAAAATGCATTTGAAAAATGAATCAAAAACTGTAACGTTAAAAACGTTTTTAGGAATTGTGAAAAAAGGGGGAAAATTGACTTTGTTGCGGATTAAGCCCAATTTTAATTCCGACGGAGCATCTTTTGGTTCGAAATTGGCAACAATTTGGTTCATTGGCTAGTAGAAATTGGGTGGTTTTTAGCCTCTTGCAGATTTTAATTCAATTTTTGTGTTTCTGGAGAGTAAAAGTTCGAAAGGACCTTTTGCTGGACTCCCGGAGTCGGGCCATTTTTTCGCGTCCTAGTGGAGCGGTTCCGTGCCGGAAAATTTGAACAATTTCCACTATTTTGTTTCCGTACCTTTTGCCAAAAAAAAATCTGTCGAATGGTTTTTCTTCTGACCAAGATTTTGGAGGAGGGAATTCCCCAATTCCCCCCCCCCACCCACCGGTTACGAGCCTGCCGTAAATGGTAGGTTTTGCGGTTAAACTTGTTTAAAGCTCCTAATTTTCTATTTCTGGTCTTAAGTTCAAACCTTGCCATTCTGTTGTTCTTTACTGATGATCAGCTGCTCCTGATCATCGCTTTTTTCGTCGCCCGAGGGCAAATCCAAAGCAATTGTCACCGTTCGGCTGTCATCTTGCGCCGCGTCGTCCATGGCGCATGTGGCGACAGTTTTTCGGTGTTTTGGATTGTGTAAATTTGAGATTATTTTTCGTTTGAATTCCGATTCCTGGAAAAAATATTTTAGTCCTAATACTTTGGCGAAATGTTTAGTTAAAATTAACAATTTTTGAGACGTCTAAGCCCCGGCGTTTTGGGAATAAAAAGCTGCTCATATCAGTGCGCGGTACCCCGCAATTGGGCGCTGACACGTTTTTCGTTAAAACTTTGTTCAAAGTCAACCAAACCAAACATTCTTGGTATCATTCGAAAGCATGTAATAAGTAGAAGCTTACAAAGGCAAAAGCTAATTTGTAAGCGATTCGACGTAAACAAAGAAAGTTATGACGTCACCACGAGAAAAATGGCAATTTTCACAGGTTTTAAGCCTATAACCTTCTTGAAAAGACGAATCGGTAAACTTTAGCTTGATCAAAAGTTCAGCATACTTAGAGCTTTTGTTTGGTTTGCTTCGGCCGCCAATCGTGCTGGCACCGAACGTGCCGGCGCCCAATCGTGGTGCTCCGGGTAGCCGACGTCCGTCCGCCTGCACATTAAATTGCTCTGATCGTTCGCTCGCGTCTTTTCCATTTTGTGTATTATGGCCATCAGCTTATGGCCAAGTGAATTGTTGCCGAACAAAGCATGAAAAATGCGTTGATCGTACTGAGGTCGAATGGGCCTAAAAAACATATCATCAAGCGGTTAAATGAATGAATTGGCTCTTTTTTTGCAAATGAATGAATTGTCTCTTTTTTTGCAAATGAATGAATTGGCTCTTTTTTTTTTTGCAAATGCATGAATTGGCTCTTTTTTTGCAAATGAATGAATTGGCTCTTTTTTTTTTGCAAATGAATGAATTGGCTCTTTTTTTGCAAATGAATGAATTGGCTCTTTTTTTTTTGCAAATGAATGAATTGGCTCTTTTTTTGCAAATGAATGAATTGGCTCTTTTTTTTTTGCAAATGAATGAATTGGCTCTCTTTTTTTTTTGCAAATGCATGAATTGGCTCTTTTTTTTTGCAAATGAATGAATTGGCTCTTTTTTTTTTTTGCAAATGCATGAATTGGCTCTTTTTTTTTTGCAAATGCATGAATTGGCTCTTTTTTTGCAAATGAATGAATTGGCTCTTTTTTTGCAAATGAATGAATTGGCTCTTTTTTTGCAAATGAATGAATTGGCTCTTTTTTTGCAAATGAATGAATTGGCTCTTTTTTTGCAAATGAATGAATTGGCTCTTTTTTTGCAAATGAATGAATTGGCTCTTTTTTTGCAAATGAATGAATTGGCTCTTTTTTTTTTGCAAATGAATGAATTGGCTCTTTTTTTGCAAATGAATGAATTGGCTCTTTTTTTTTGCAAATGAATGAATTGGCTCTTTTATTAGAAAATAATTTTAAAAAATAGATGCAATGATCAACTGAGTAAAAGAACTGGGCTTTTATAGGCATTTCAGTGAGGAATTTGTGGAAAATGATAAAACATAACGCCAAACGTCAGAGCCAATAACCGCAGTCGGCCCATTTTTCCCGAAACGGGCCACACGGGCCACTAGCGTCTCGCCATTAGCGTCTCGCCATTAGCGTCTGGCCACTAGCGTCTCGCCATTAGCGTCTGGCCACTAGCGTCTCAGTACAAAAAGGGCCACTCCCGTCCCAAGCGGAATGCAAGAAAATTTGCAGTAGCAAATGGCTAAACTTTTTACCTTTTTGACCCCTTCACTTTTTGCTATGAAAAGTGAAACGTTGCACCCCTAGGAATGGCAAGTTGCAATTTTTAGTTCAGATTTCAAAAATTTAGTTATTGAGAATTGAATTAGCTAATTTTTATCAAAAATCTCCCTTTGACTTATATACATATAAATAGTCAAAATACCTTATTCCAGTCCAGTCCATTTTATTCAAATTCGATGTTTTGCTTCCACTTACTAGGTTGTAATTTGCTACCTTTCCCTTTTTTAATGGTAATTGTCTTTATTCACAAGTCCCAGTACATTTTGTCGTTCCGGCGATTCGCTAGTGACCAATTCGCTCTAATTAGTTAAGAGCGTGATTCAACTAAAAGAAATGCATCTTTTAACACATAAAAAGAGACATCGAATTGGTTGTGGCGCGAATCGCTTCTGTTTTTTGATTAACTTTTCTTGCTTTAACATCTTTTACTGTTTAAGCTTTTCCCTAATTCGACCGAATCCATATTAGTGGCGCGCAAACTCCAAGCAATAATTCGTCATGCATTGTCATTCAATGGTGCCTCTTGGGCAGTATCCGCAGCCGGTAAGTAAATCGAATTGATTGATGTTTTTGAACAATTCAAAGCATTTTCTTTGATTTAAGATTGACTGTCCACACTGTCACAAGAAAACGTCAACTTACGTCCGGCCGGTGTGCGGTCTGCTCGCGTGGCTGCTGTACGTTTTGCATTTTTAGGGAATTTTTTCCAAATTATGTTTAATCGGGGATTTTCATTTCAATTTTTTTTCGAACGTTCCAAAGTTTTGGCATTAATTTTTGGGTGCTTTGTGTAATTTTATTTATAAAATTTCAGCTGCATCTTTCTCTCCATCTGGTGTGTTTGCTGCTGTGATTCATTCAAGGACATGGAGCATTACTGTTCCCATTGCAACGGATTCGTGGGCACATACAAGCGCCTCTGATCGCTCGGAGGAAGAAGTCGGTCAGAAACTGATTTGATCACCTAATGCTGTAATTATGTCTAATAGTTGTTGTTGCAATGATCATTGTGATGATATGTGTATACGTACTTACAATTTGTTGTGATCTGCTTGTTCGTTTGTTTAATAAATTCGTGAATGACATCTGAAATTTAAAAATAATTTGTATTGTCTGGATAATCGTACGGCCTTAGGGGTCGGCTTTTTCTTAATGGTCTTCTTGGTGGTTGTCGGCGGCACGTCATAAAAAGATTTTTATTTTCTTTAAAATAGGGGGAGGGGCATGTACGGGGCCGAGATCTGAAAACCCGGGGCCAAGATTTTTCAACCGGGACTGATTTATCAAAAATCAGGCCCTTTCAAAACAGAGGATGTGAACAATCCAGTCAGTCAGTCATCGATGACTTCATTTATTTGATTCCACAAAATATGCACCCACCATAAATCGCCCGCAGAAATCGCTAATTCTCATAAAAGCAATGGAATTTTTCACTTTGGACACACATTGATTATACTCCAATTTGACGCCATTTTAATTTCGTCCAATTTGTTCCAATAAAAATGTTCCGCATAGAATGCACCTGTTTTCTCTTTCTGAGCCTTGCTTTCGCTGTGCCATCGTTGGTTCTTGGCATTGGCACTCGGCCATCGCTTTGGGCAATATTGACCAGCGGAGGAGGTAAACCCTAAAGGAACAGAAGAGCTACTCATCGCCACTAGGCTGCTCGAGAATTCTTTTCGAGAACTCTTTTTGTGTCTCGGTGCCAATTCAATCCCGAGTCTCGGCGCCAATTCCCGGGCTCGGTTCTGTCTCGAGTCTCGGCGCCAATTCCCGGGCTCGGCCGATAGTAGCAAAGAAATTAAAATTGAAATCTACCAGAAACTTCAAATGTATGTGTTTTAATTTGGCCAAGACTGTAAGAAGTTGGCAAGCGGTTGCGACTGCGGTTGGGGCAGTTGCTTGTCACACAACGGGTACACGGCCGACGCGTGTTGTGGTCATAACCGAGAGTTTGGATGTTGCGAGGTTTGTAAGCAGCGTTTGCGCAGTTCCATTGTTTTACATTTGGAAGTAGGGCTGGCACCGCTAGCCCAAAAACCCCGACAATTTTGGGTCATTCCCCGTTCCACCCCCGACAACCTCAGGTCCCCAAACCCCGACAATTTTGGACCCGTCCCCGACTTTTAAATCCCGAGAACCCTCGTCCCCGACTAACTTGTTCACTCCCGACAACCCCGGCTCCGTTTTGACTACTTGTTTACCCCCGACTTTTAAATCCCGAGAACCCCCGTCCCCGACTAACTTGTTCACTCCCGACAACCCCGGCTCCGTTTTGACTACTTGTTTACCCCCGACTTTTCAACCCCGTCCCCGATCTTGTTTACCCCCGACTTTTAAATCCCGAGAACCCCCGTCCCCGACTAACTTGTTCACTCCCGACAACCCCGGCTCCGTTTTGACTACTTGTTTACCCCCGACTTTTCAACCCCGTCCCCGATCTTGTTTACCCCCGACTTTTAAATCCCGAGAACCCCCGTCCCCGACTAACTTGTTCACTCCCGACAACCCCGGCTCCGTTTGACTACTTGTTTACCCCCGACTTTTCAACCCAGTCCCCGATCTTGTTTACCCCCGACTTTTAAATCCCGAGAACCCCCGTCCCCGACTAACTTGTTCACTCCCGACAACCCCGGCTCCGTTTTGACTACTTGTTTACCCCCGACTTTTCAACCCCGTCCCCGATCTTGTTTACCCCCGACTTTTAAATCCCGAGAACCCCCGTCCCCGACTAACTTGTTCACTCCCGACAACCCCGGCTCCGTTTTGACTACTTGTTTACCCCCGACTTTTCAACCCCGTCCCCGATCTTGTTTACCCCCGACTTTTAAATCCCGAGAACCCCCGTCCCCGACTAACTTGTTCACTCCCGACAACCCCGGCTCCGTTTGACTACTTGTTTACCCCCGACTTTTCAACCCAGTCCCCGATCTTGTTTACCCCCGACTTTTAAATCCCGAGAACCCCCGTCCCCGACTAACTTGTTCACTCCCGACAACCCCGGCTCCGTTTTGACTACTTGTTTACCCCCGACTTTTCAACCCCGTCCCCGATCTTGTTTACCCCCGACTTGTTAAAATAAAATATATTCATACTTTAAAAGATCAAAAAATTTAGGCGGAGGCGGGACAACCAATTTACAGTAACGCCTCGATTGGATCGTCTGAATTTGTTTGGCCCAAAAAATGTATCATCGGTATAAAATAAACATATTTTTGTATTTAAATATAATTTTACATTTTAAGCCATTTTGATAATGGCCCATCTGCTTCAGCGACGGTACATTCAGCTGATGATTTTTGGATGAAAAAGAACGGAGAACGATCACAAAGACCTCATTTTTTGGGGTGCCGTTTTTGGTATTTTATGTTTTTCCCCAATTTATTTTGGGCGGTGTTTATGTGCCAAAAAATTTTGGTTTTTATCTTTTAATTCGAAAATAGAATTTAAAGAATTATAATAATGAAGAAACATGCTAATTTATGCTGCGTATATTACTTACAAGATTATGTCAATGTAAAGAAATTTACAATACAAATCATTTAAATTTAATAAATTGCTTAGGTGCTAAATGTAATTGTTTTAAAATTTATGAATTTAAATAGGCGAACAATTTTTTGACCCTACCGAAACGCGAAAAAACTCGCCGATTCGTTGTAAAAGAGACGAGATTCTTGAAAAAATCTCGGGTCTTGAAAAATCTCGAAAAATTCATTTTTTATTCGAGCAAGATCTCGAGGTGAGATTTCTCGAGAATCTCGTCGAGATTTTTTGAGATCTCGTCTCGTTCCGGGCTCTAATTGAAGTGATCGGAAAACCTAAAATTGTCTCAGGGATGATGATCAGAATCCTCTAAGTTTTAATGCTTATTTGAGTTTCAACAAAATGTTGATTGATCGACGGCACTGAATCGGCCGTTTCTCGATGACGCCGCCAACTTTGGACAGTCTGTAAAATTGTAACATTTCAAAAAATAAATATAAAATTGCATTTTGCATGTGCTTCATACACATACAGTACATAATATTTAACTGTTAGCCTTTTTGGCATAAATAAAATAAACTTCCAAAAATAATTTGTTTGACCAATCAGAATTAAGGTGTCTGATCATTTGAATAATCCCAACGTTTTGATCAGATCAGGATCGGACAGATCGTTTTGATAATTTCTGGTGGACCGTGCAAACGAACACCTACTTAGTAGTGCTGCACGAGACCCAAAATTTCTCGATACTCGAGACTCGAGCCCGAGGCCGATACTTTACCTCGAGACTCGAGCCCGAGCCCGATACTTTACCTCGAGACTCGAGCCCGAGCCCGATACTTTACCTCGAGACTCGAGCCCGAGCCCGATACTTTACCTCGAGACTCGAGCCCGAGCCCGATACTTTACCTCGAGACTCGAGCCCGAGCCCGATACTTTACCTCGAGACTCGAGCCCGAGCCCCAAAAAACCCGAGAATTTTCTCGAGTTGATACTCGATATCGAGACTCTCGTGCAGCACTACTACTTAGTGCAGAATTTTTGGCTCATATACTGCCATAGCTCAGCAAGGGAAAGCAGCGGCAGCCCTTGCGAAACATTTTAAAACCCTCGGATTGTTAAATATTATTCTTTAAATTAAAATTTATTGATTTTGCCCCATCAAAACGGAACGCCAAAGAAAAAAACGTCACTTTCCAATTGGACATCACCAAAAATGATGGCCGCGGGGTACAATCATCATCACTCGTCCATCTGAACACTGATGGGCGGCCTGTGAATGCACATTTATCACAAAACAACGATGGATGTGTAACCGTAAAATCGTCCATCCCATCCATTTGAAGTCAATACTTAATTAGCGCTAATAATGCCCTCGGGGCTTTAGTTTTACTCATTTTTGGAAGTTGGGTTTCAAAGGATGTGGCTTTAGTGGGTTTCAAAGGGTGTGGAGTTTAGGGCAAATTTGGGGACGCATGGCGCAGTGGAAAATTTTTGAAAAGAAAGTTTTTAATGTTCCACCTGCTACCAAAAAAAAATTAGAAAAACTTTTTAGCTTTATTAGGTGCCAAAACGAAATGCCGTCTAAAATTATCACTGAACACCTTTATGCCTGCCGGGTTTCTTTTAAATATGCCTGCCGGGTTTCTTTTAAATATGCCTGCCGGGTTTCTTTTAAAATATGCCTGCCGGGTTTCTTTTAAAATATGCCTGCCGGGCAGGGATGTGCTCTGTTCTGTTCTGATTTTCTGATTTACCAGAATTTCTGGTGATTTTGGGCACCAGAATTCTGATTTCTGGTTTCTGGTTTTTTTTTTGCAACCAGAATTCTGATTTCTGGTTTCTGGTTTTTTAGAGAAAAAACCAGAAAAAACCAGAAATTCTAAGTTAAATTTTTATTTACAACACCATTTACAAATAGCCATTTTTGCAAAATTATTCATTCTTGGGCCAATTTTCTTAACAAATTGTCATTAAAAATAAAAAAAAATTTTCCGGCGGCGCCTATCGGCACCGCCGACCCCCTCCTATTTCTAAAAAGCATTAAAAAACGTGCCGATTTTTTTAAGTTTTGGTTGAAAATCTGTTAACAAATCAAGTCAAAATTTTCTCGGCGGCGCCTATCGGCACCGCCGCCCCCCCGCGCCCCCAAAAGAAGCAGAATTCGCAAAAAATTTGCATTTTTGAAAATTTAAAAATCGACAAAATTTTCGAAATTTTTCTACCAAAATGTTAAAAATTCTAAAAAATTTGCTGGAAATTGAACTTTTTTGGAAAATTTGATAAGAAAAATGCAATAAAAAACCCAAAAAACACCCCTAAAATCGAAATTTTTGGAGGAAAAATTGCTTAAGAAAAATGCGGGAATGATTAAAAAATTTCTGTTCTGGTTTTCTGATTTACCAGAATTTCTGGTCGTTTTGGGCACCAGAATTCTGTTTTCTGATTTCTGATTTTTAAAAGGGGCACCAGAATTCTGATTTCTGGTTTCTGATTTTTTTTTTATGCAACCAGAATTCTGATTTCTGGTTTCTGGTTTTTAAAAAGGCGACCAGAGCACATCCCTGCTGCCGGGTTTCTTTTAAAATATGCCTGCCGGGTTTCTTTTAAAATATGCCTGCCGGGTTTTTTTAAAAATATGTCTGCCGGGTTTCTTTTAAAATATGCCTGCCGGGTTTCTTTTAAAATATGCCTGCCGGGTTTCTTTTAAAATATGCCTGCCGGGTTTCTTTTAAATATGCCTGCCGGGTTTCTTTTAAAATATGCCTGCCGGGTTTCTTTTAAAAAGGCTTTAGGACCAAAAAGCGTTATTTCTTTCACGTCTTAAGCCATAAAATAAATTGTCGAACAAATTCATAAAATGTTCCAATTGCTTCGTTTTCACTTGCCGCTGCAGGGCATTGCTTGTGCCGTAATGATGGCGCCGATGTTGGCAAATGCCAACAACGACAACGCCAGTGCAAGCGCAGCGTTTGTGGAGAAATCGAACTTTTTTAGCAGATTGTTTGCAGAAATAAGTGCGCAATATTTAGTAAGCTGCTCGAAATCGTTCTGTTCAATTTTTTGCATTTTGAGTCCCGGCCTCGGCACTGAAACGCATTTTGGATCCCACCGGCATTTCAAGTCTCGCGCAACTCGGCCTAGGAATGCTTTGGGCCAAAAATGCCGAGTTGGGGTTCGGGGTTAACCCTATTTGCTTCAGACCTTCCTGCATTGGAAGGTCGGGTGGGGGCGACGACAAATTCGGGAGCCGGGGTCAAACTAAAGTCGGGATTGATTCTGAACAATCACATTTGGGCTTTTTGTCTTACAAATTCAAATAAATCTCATTTTGATCATTAACCATTATTATTATTATTATTATTATTATTATTATTATTATTATTATTATTATTATTATTATTCACAGAATGCGACACGTTTGAAGCGGAGAAGTGCACGTGCGGTCGGCATAAATGCCGTCCAACGCAAGCGTTTAGTGCGGGCACTTGTTGCATTGCCGGCTATGTGTCGGAATGTTGCGACCAATTGGTCAGTTTGTGTGTGCCGTTGTCATTCGTCCGTCCGCCGTGTTTAAAATATGCCTAAACACGCAAATGGCAAAATCGGCGCGATGTCGGGCGGACCTGCTGCCCTCGACTCGCATGCAAAAAATTCCGATAATTTATTTTAAAATTAACGGTTTTTCGTTTCAAAAAGGTTTTTCACATTATGAAATATTTCTCAACTTTATCATTAATAAAGAATAATAACGAAATAAATAATAAATATATTTGCATATTTTACACATTTTTTTCATAGTTCTTTCCCCGTGCCTGCACATCGGCGGCCAACGATTGCCTTGGGGCACGTGCGTTTTGAACACGGGACAAGCGGGCGACGATTGTTGCAACGCTCACCATTCGTGGGCAATGTTGCGACGGAGTGGAGGTTTCCGGACATTTCCGTGCCGTTGCGACGAAATGGTGCCGTTGCCGTTAGTTTAAACATTAAAGTTAGGGACAACGGCACGGCACTGAACATTCTCGGGCACTTTAAATTTCTTCGCTTCGCTTACCAAATCCACCGAAAATTTGTCCAAAAAAACCGTCGTTATTTATTTGTTGCGGAAGTTATTCATATGCCATTCCAATTTTTCAGGCCCAGGATAGCATGTTTAGGGTTTATGGCTCGGCAGTGTCTCAAGAGCTCGGCTGGGCCAAGAAATGCATCATTGGTACCAATTTAAGCATAAATCGATCTGTCCTTTTTTCAACAAATCAAATCACTCGGAATTATGGCGGCATTTTTAGAAAAAAAATTCAAAACTTTAGTCAAGTTTTCGTGCACTTTTTTTAGCATTTGTGGTGCTGTTCGATTTGCTTATGCAACGCAACATAATCTTCTGACCATTTTTGGGATAATGTGGAATAATATAAATGGTGATCAGTGTTTTTGCGGCGAATCTTTTGAAACGTTTTTAATTTGTGATCTGATCAAGCGCCTTTTCCAATAAACCAACAATTGAATGTAAAAAATTATTTTTTAAATGTAATAAATGTTCGATTTTTCGCATATTCCACTGCCCCCTCCCACCATCCAACACTTTTTCAGTCAAATTAGCTCAACAGATCATTCATTCTCTGAGTGATCACCGAATTGGATTCAAATTCTGATTCGGTTTGGACAACTGAAACGGATCAGCAGATCGAACATTTGGATTAACTAACCAACAGCCGAAATATTAAGTCCCAACTTTAATTTAAAATATAAATTATCGATTGGTTGTACATAATCATGCAAGAAGCTAACTAACCTAAGAGCCTTTTTAGGCAGAATTTTTGCAGAAATTTTTTTTGTCCAGCTTAGATTAACACAAACAAATTCATGGTGTTTGTGTGAAACATTTTTTTTCAACAGTGTAATAAAAGACTTTTGAAAAAATAATGCCAAAAAGTAGAGACAGACCACTGGACGGCATTGGAATCCCGTCGTGGATTTTCTCGGGATCCCGAATGAATTGAATTTGTGATCCCGACGAATCCCAACCGAGCCGAGCCTTTTTTTAATTGATCGGAATTGCAATTTGGCAGGGATCTCGACCATTCTTCAATCCCGGGACTGAAAAACGATTTCCTGAGCGATTTGCTGGATGATTCCAATGGGAATTGACGCTGATTGTGGATGACTGCTGTCTGTCTCTATGTCGGTTTTTTGGGGGCAAAAAAAAAAACTGTTTTTGCATATTGAGCGATGTTCGGTTGGCGAAGCGATGAGTGTTCATGGGACGGTTTATCTCTTGGCCCATCGGTGGACTTTACACCCAACTGACTTTGAATTTGCTTTAAAAAATCGATAGAAACGTAAACCATCGTCAATTTTTAGACAAAATGTCCACTAGTCCAAAAGTCGGACAAAATGTCCACTAGTCAAAAGTCGGACAAAATGTCCGCTAGTCGAAAATCGGACAAATTGTCTACTTTCTCCAGATAAACAAAATTTCGGAACATGCTAATGGCTTTTTTTAAAGCTCTAATGGAGATGTTTTAGTATACATCGCTTTCTTCCATTTGTAATTGCTGCGCAATTAAATCATCCGACAAAATGTTGCGCATGGACTGCGTTCTCTTTTTGAACATCACATGCGCTTTTGTGCTTCCAATACTGGTCACGGCAACCAGCGATGACCCCGACAACGACAAAAGTGAAAGCTTACAGAAACTGGGCCGAGACGGGGCTTGCCGGGACGGTAGTGGCGGGACGGGGTGGCCCGGGACGGGACGGGGGTGGCCCGGGACGGGACGGGGGTGGCCCGGGACGGGACGGGGTGGCCCGGGACGGGACGGAAGTGGCGGGACAGGACTGACCGGGACGGGACGGAGGTGCGGGACGGGACGGGGTGGCCCGGGACGGGACGGAAGTGGCGGGACAGGACTGACCGGGACGGGAGTGGCGGGACGGGGTGGCCCGGGACGGGACGGAAGTGGCGGGACAGGACTGACCGGGACGGGAGTGGCGGGACGGGGTGGGTCCGGGACGGGACGGGGGTGGCCCGGGACGGGACGGAAGTGGCGGGACAGGACTGACCGGGACGGGAGTGGCGCGACGGGGTGGCCTGGGACGGGAGGGGTGGCCCGGGACGGGAGTGGCGGGACGGGGTGGCCCGGGACGGGACGGGGGTGGCCCGGGACGGAAGTGGCGGGACAGGACTGACCGGCGGGACGGGGTGGCCCGGGATGGGACGGAAGTGGCGGGACAGGACTGACCGGGACGGGAGTGGCGGGACGGGGTGGCCCGGGACGGGACGGGGGTGGCCCGGGATGGGACGGAAGTGGCGGGACAGGACTGACCGGGACGGGGAGTGGCCCGGGATGGAAGTGTCCGGGACTGCCGTGACTGGAATGACTCCTACCGCCCCAAGTGAGCAAAAGACAAAATGCCCCTCAATAAAAGTTCCCGTAAAATGCCATTTTCCACCTGACAGCATTCCGCTTCCATTACTCCAACCCCGACATTTTTCTGATCTCAATTCATTTCTAATCAACCGTTTACCCCAAGACTGTCCATTGCGTGCAAAAGATTGCCCGTGCGGCTGGGGCGCATGCCATTCCATTGCCAAGACATGGTACAAAAAGCCCAAAGAAAAGAGCGACGCGTGTTGCGCAGCTGAGCATGAATGGAGATGTTGTGAATTGGTAATTTAAAACAATTAAGGCATTGGCCCCCCGGGACCAAAAACAGAACACCCGGACTTTTACCGGTGCTCCGGTCCGTAATGTTCGCGTCATTTTTGTTTTCCCGCTCGGAACCACTCAATTCCGGAGACTCGGATTTCTGAATTTGAAATTTGTGACTACATTTTGCCAATTTGTTAAAAGGATTATTTAATTTTCCAAAACAAAAAGATGAAAATTTTTGTGATTTCTTTTTAATTAAATTTTCCATAAACCTTTTTGAAAATTACTATACTACATATTCCATTAAAAGAAATTAATTTTTTAGGGACCGGACGGTCAAAAGTTTGTAAAGTCGAAGGGAAGTTGCAGTTTCAGTTGGACTAAAAAATGCATTAACGGTAAGACGAATAAACACACTACGGAATATTGAAAATCCGAGCCCGGGTACCCGGATTTCTCAGCTCTATCAGACCCGGACTCCGGGCTCAAAAATCCGATAGTTCGGGTTTATCTAAATTCACCGAGATCAGACTACCCGACGCCCATCCTGTACGATCTCGAATACACGACGCTATCTTCTTCTATGATTTATATAATTTAAAATAGTATTTTAGCCTTTTTGATGTTGGCGGCCCATTTGCTATACAATTTCTGGTGATTGTTGACTGAAAATGGATGTTTATTAATTGTTGACTTGTGTTCATTTCAATATTTCAAATTTGATCCACATTTGCCATTGAAACCCCCCCCCCCCCCCCCCCCCCCCCCCCAAATTCCATTTTAAATCTATTTCTCGGGTTTTCAACGGGCGCTGATCACGAATATGGTTATTCTTTTTGGGGCATCCGACATCATCATTCTGTGATTTCAACCATATAAATTTATTTTTGGTCGGCAATACTAAAATGAACAAGCAGATCACAACAAATTGTAAGTACATATACACATATCATCACAATGATCATTACAACAACAATTATTATACATATTTATTCGATCACGGTGTTCAAATCAGCCGACTTCTTCCTCCGAGCGATCAGAGGCGCTTGTATTTGCCCACGAATCCGTTGCACTGGGAACAGTAATGCTCCATGTCCTTGAATGAATCACAGCAGCAAACACACCAGATGGCGAGAAAGATGCAGCTGAAATTTTATAAATAAAATTACACAAAGCACCCAAAATTAATGCCAAAACTTTGGAACGTTCGAAAAAAAAATTGAAATGAAAAATCCCCGATTAAACATAATTTGGAAAAATTCCCTAAAAATGCAAAACGCACAGCAGCCACGCGAGCAGACCGCACACCGGTCGGACGAAAGTTGTCGTTTTCTTGTGACAGTGCGGACAGTCAATCTTAAATCAAAGAAAATGCTTTGAATTATTCAAAAACATCAATCAATTCGATTTACTTACCGGCTGCGGATACTTCCCAAGAGGCGCCATTGGCTGGTCTGACATGACGAATTATTGCTTGGAGTTTGCGCGCCACTAATATGGATTCGGTCGAATTAGGGAAAAGCTTAAACAGTAAAAGATGTTAAAGCAAGAAAAGTAATCAAAAAACAGAAGCGATTCGCGCCACAACCAATTCGATGTCTCTTTTTATGTGTTAAAAGATGCATTTCTTTTAGTTGAATCACGCTCTTAACTAATTAGAGCGAATTGGTCACTAGCGAATCGCCGGAACGACAAAATGTACTGGGACTTGTGAATAAAGACAATTACTATTAAAAAAGGGAAAGGTAGCAAATTACAACCTAGTTAGCGGAAATAAAACATCGAATTTGAATTGAATGGAATGGAATAAGAATTTTAACTATTTATATGTATAGGTAGATTTTTGATAAAATTAGCTAACTTTATTTTTATTTCTGGCGTTCTGTTAAAAAAAGATCGAACGCAAACTTTTGAAAAAATGTGCATAAATTCTGAATCAAAATTGACAAAATTCAATTTTCATTTTGTTTTTTAAATGAAATCAATTAATCGGCACTTAATTCTTGGTTATTATTGGTTTGGTTGAGCTTACAAAAAATCTGATGACATTGAAATGCGCTTATGCCTTTTTGAACGGTCTAAAACACCGCTAATTTGCTGATTTTTGTTTTAAAAATAACTAAAAATTTGCTCTAAAAGGTGACACAAAACGTATAAATAACCGAATTACTTATGCAATTGCTGGCTGAAGAGGAAGCGAAACGGGTGGAGACGCGGGCGCAGCTGAAAGACGACAATTTTCTTAGGGAAATGCATTCGCGGCTGTTGCCGGGCATTGAAAATTCGGAGGGTCGCTTCGAAGTGCACAAAGTTTGCTTTTTTCCCATTTTTTAATGATAATTTTAACTTTTTTTTTTTCGGATAATGTCCAAATTTACAGAGATTTTTGGAGTTTGGTTGAATTTTTGTACACCAGAAAATGGTGTCCTTTTTATGAATTTTGTTCAATTTTGTCTGTTCAGTTCACTTGTGCCGCGTTGGAATTGCCCGATTTTTCTGATTTTAGTCGTCTCCGATCACTGATCGACGCGCTCATCGCGGAGCTGGTACATATTTTTACATTCACTAATTTTGATCAGGTTTGTCACGGTATGATGGGATGGGGGTCAGCCGTGCGCCCGAAATTTTTTGTATGAAAAAATTCGCCAATTTTTGTTTGATTCTGTTTAGAGTTTGGAAAATCGACTTGGACATGGGCGGTTATTTAGGGCACCCGCCCGACTCGGGTACCCATCGAACCCTATTCTTTTGGTTAAATATATTTTAATGTTTTTTTTTCTACAAATTAGTATTTTTCGTTTCCACGCTCAGCAATTTTAATTAAAAAAAAATTCGTTGGTAGCCGTGCGTCCGGAATAAAAAGCATTTTTTGTTGAAAAATTCCGTTATTTTTTGGATTTACTAGTATTGAGCTTCTGATGGGAAATGTATTTATACAATACGATCTTTTTATTTAAATTGGAACAGAAATTGGAACAAATTTTATTGTACAAAAATTTTTTAAGGACCCACGTGACTTCCTCGGCTGCACAACGGCACTCGAAATGCTGGCGGAGACTGCCGCCACGGCGCCAAAATGTGTGGCATTTTTTGGCCAAATTGGCCTCCTCCACACGGTTTACGAGCTGTTCAAGCACACCAAGGCGGAGCCGGACATGGGCATCATCCACATCGGTGGCTATTTTAAACTCAAAAAATGGTGTTAAAATTGGATCTTTTTCTACTGAAAAAATTGGTATTTTTAAATTCAATAAAAATGTTCTCCCAATTTTTTCGCTTGCATTCGATTTTTCGCCTATCTGAGCACTGCGGACGCCGACTCGTTGACCAAATTTCCCGAATTCACCGCGGATGTTTTCGATTCCGTGTACAGGTTAGAGGAGGCATTCTTTTTTAATTTTGTTTTATTTTTTCGAATTTCTTTGATTTTTTTATAAATCGTTTTTTTAAAGATTTGACGCTTTTGACGTCACCCGCCGTCAGTTGGCCTTTGAAACGTTGGCAGTGATTAGTTCGAGCAGCGGGGCCAAACAAATTCTGTCACAGAACGAAAGTTTGACACTTTTTTTTGAATGTAAAAATTTCAAAGATTTTTTTGGTGTTTTTTTATATCAAAATTGTCATTTGCACACCAAAAAATTGGAATAATTTACAATTTTTTTTTTTCATTTAAATGCAGGCCTCTTCAGCATGCAGCGGGCAATGAGCCACTTGGCCGTCGCCGTCGCGACCGCTTCAGAACCGTCGCTGAAGGCGCGACATTTGGAAGCTGTTCGGATGATCTTTGATCAAATCGCTGTCGCAGGCAGTGCTCAGAAGCAAAACGTACCAATTTATGGGGTTTTTGAAGAAGTTTAATGACCCCAAATTTCCAAAATTTATTAGAATTTCACCAACCAATTTAGCCTTTTTTGAGGGAGGAGGGCGGTCGGCGGTGCTCGATTAAACTGCCAAAAAAGAAAGAAGTGAATAAAATTAGCATTTTTTTTACAAGAATACCGATTTTGTTTTAATCAAAAACCGTGAATTGAGAATTTTGGCTTAAATTTGGGGTGATATAAATTTCAACAATTTTCAGAGTTCCGCTGCGGCACCGGATTGGGAAGAGCAGCTTCTTCACCGATGGTTTCGCTGGTTGGGCGAGCCGTTCCCCAAACTGTTGCTCCAATGCGTCCGGTGAGGAGGGCTTACTTTAAGCAAAACCAAAAACAATTGGGAGGCGTAGGCCTAACAAAAAATATTTTTTTTTTCGAAAAAAAATTTAGGGACCCAATTTCGGAAGTGCAAATGGGCGCCCTCCGTGTGCTGATGGCACTGCTGCGCCACCAGTGGGCCTACCCGCACTTTTGCGCCGTTAATGGGTAAGGCCGAAAAATTTGAATTTTTTTTTGGTTTGTTTTGGTATGATTTTTGCTGGTAATGGGCCAGGGGGGCTTCACTTTTCCCTGAAATTTTGGATTAAAAAAACTACATGAGTGGATGGGGGGGGGGCTTTGTTAGAGTATATTTAATGCAATTTTTTTTCAACCACCATTTTCCCCCTCCGACTTTACAATACAAATGAAACTTCAACGTATTGGGTACATTGATTGATATTTGTTAATCAATGGCTTACCAGGGCTGGTCGGAGTTTTGTTTTTCAATTGGATTTTGGCTTTCGTTCCCATCAAATTACTGACCATCCCCGATGCTCACTATGCCATGAACAATTTTGGTGCCTGATAAAAGTGGAAATATCTCCCCGGTCTCAGTTCGTGTTCCCGGCTGTTTTAGCCCGGATAAAGAATATTTGCCGGCATTCGTGGGCCCGACCGGCCCTTATTTCTAATCCCGATTATCGATTTTGCCAATTTTCATTTTGCCGTCTACCCTCCCTCCCCCCTCCCATTTGTCAGTTTCATCGATTTGCTCGTCGACCGTTCCGTCGCCAATTTCGACGCCGACGCGTTGCAACTGAAACATGCGCTCGTCTGTCGCGTGGTCGACGCCGCCTCGCCGTCGGTCAATGCGGGCCAAATGGAGTTGCTCCGGGACTACCGCGTGAAGGGACCGTTTTGGCTGACACCGCAAATGGAAGTTGCGACCGAAGGGGCCGGATGAGTGTGGGGGCCGGTGGCAGAATATGCGCGACAATCGATTGATCATTTATCATTTATGAACAAAAAAATATTTGAATTGTTTTTGTTATATTATTGGATAATGCGTGCCGTTTTACATAAAACAACATTTTGATCATTCTATTGTTAGCCACAAATATCAGTGCTTCAATAAACAGAAGTTTCCATCGCCAAACAAAAAAAAGCCTACCCCCCCCCCAACAAAGATGTATCGTACTTATTCTCTCGCATCAAAATTTTTTTGGTGACTTTTTGTGCCTATTTCGACATTTTTTCAAAAAAATCTTGAGAAAGATAACAACCCCCTCCCTAAAAAAATCGCTTTTTTCAATTTCCATAAAATTTTCTCCTAAAAAATCCATTTTTTTCTTAGAAAAATGCCCTCATCTGAAATTCGATTTTTTCCTGGACCAAAAATCACTTTTTGATAAAATTGCATTTAATATTTGGTGCGCAACTGCGAATGAGTATTTGATCATCATCGTTAGGATTGCATGATAATGGAAAATGCGCTTTTTTTGATCAGAGCTGACATTTGTGACACAATTCTCTTTTGTTCGGGATTTTTCTGATTTTGAGGGTCAATATTTGCAAATTCGAATTCCTAACCCACCGAACAGTTGTCGGCCAAAATTTGATCAGTCTTATGCTTTAACCAAAATTAAGAAAAATACTATAATTGAAATGCCCCCCCCCCCTAATATCGATTTTTTCAATTTCCAAAATTGATTTTTTCTCAGAGTACAAATTTCCGTTCATTCCCGAATTACCCAACAAAGATGAAAATCGCTATTCAACATTTATTAACTCAACAACACAATATATATACATACAAAACAATACAATACAATACACAAAATATATCGGGGACATAATCATCTCAGACAATCAATCAATTACAGGGCCATACATATTACACAACTGATGCGCCCTCGTCTTCGTCGTCTGGAGATGCTTTCGAATATAAGCTGGACGGCACTTCAACTCCATCTACCGCCGAGCTCGGTGTCTTCTTCGGTGTGTTTGCGCTCGATGCTTCATCCTCCCCTTCCGCTTCGGAGGCGTCTTCTGGAGTTTGTCCCTTTTTCGATGATTTTGCGCTCGACTCAGCCTTCGGGCTCGATGCCTTCTCATCCTCCTCGGTGCCATCTGCTGAAGTCCGTTGTTTGCGACGCCACAACACAAGCACCACAGCCGAAGCAACAGAACTGAACATGCTGAAAATGGGAACGAATGAAATGGACGAAATGATTTGGAAGGATAAAGCACTTACATCGCTCCAACGACAGACACAACAATGATCAAAGTCCAGCCACTCGTGATGTTTGCGTCCGTGCTTCCCATCGTGTCCGTACTTTCGGTAGTCATCGCGTCCGTGCTGTTCGTAGCCGTCGTGTTCGCGTTGCTCGTTGTCGTCGCTTCCGTACTTCCTCCCGTAGTCGTCTCTATTGCCTTTTGCGTCGTAGTCGTGCCTGTACTTCCAGTAGTCGTCTTTTTGGGATCATCAGTCATCTTTTCCGGACATTTCTCCCCGTAGGGCTTCCGCCCGAACACCAGCTGACGAGCATCGTCCTGTAAATAAAATGTAAAAGTCAAACTGAAACAAAAATGAGAAAAGACTCACAATGTACGCTCTCCATTTGCACCTTCTGTCAACCAATGCGCGGAAGAAATTCATCTCGACTTTGACGACATGAGTATCAGCAGGTAGATGCACAAAGTCGTCATCTTTGAAAGGGCAGGTGAGCGTGAAGGCCTTGCAAACGCCGGCATCCTTGCATGGCTCCTCCGGCTGATGTTTCAAACCCTGAAATAAAGAATTTTTGTGATTTAATATCCCCCAGAAAAACTGACCACTTTAGTTGCTTTGCCCAGAACACATTTTTGACCGTCGACCTTGGCCCTGCTGAAGATGTTTGAACATGATGCTCCAGCGCCCACCATCGTCAGTTTAAGCTTCTTGTCCTTGGTGTTCATCAGTAGACCAAGTATCGCCGTTGTGTCTCCGTCCAGTTGCCACGAGTTAATGCGACTGAAACAAAAGGGAAATGTTTTTATGGCATTAAATTATTGAAATGAAGTAAAACTTACGTCTGATTGTCCTTGGGAAACTCGCGTGAGTTGATTTGAACTCCCGTCCTTGCACAGCTGAAGCGATTGAAATCCCACGGCTCCTCCTGGGCTTCCACTGGACGGCAGCAACAGAGGAGAAGCGCCGCGACGACGACGAGCAATGGGCGCGCACATTGGAGCAGAAGAGCGGCGGTCATCAGGCGGAAGGGAGTTGTGTTGATCAGATGAAGAAGAATAAAAGAGAATGGATGGGGGATGAGATGAAGCGCTTTTATAGTGCCGACAATGGAATAAAAGAAGTTTTCTTTTTAGGAGCAGACAAAAATAAACGATGCGCCAAAATTAATGCAATTTAAATTAATTCAAAAAAATAGCCATGCGGCAGACAGCGCATGGTTAGACATTATATCCCCCACCATTGAATTTCCTTTCGGGTTTTGAAAGCTTGTAACACAGGCTAACACGTATATTTTCGTGACCAAATTTTGCAGACGTGCCTCTAGTGCTCCCTTCTTACCCCTGCCAAAATTTGGTGGAGTTTGGATAATTTTGAAAAAAATTTGGTTTGAAAAATTTAAACGTTTTTTGACTATAACTCATGAATTGAACGATTATAATTAATAAAAAAGCGATTAATAAATTCCTTATTTTGTTTTCTATGGACGGTGAAAGTTTGAGAAGGATCGGCCAGAGGGAAAAAAAGTTTTCCAGCGCAAAGTGCGGGGATGGTCAAAATATTATTAAAAAAAGTGAGAGAGAACGCCAAAGGAAGAGAGCATGTTAGAGATAAAAAGGAAAAGCGAGATAGTACAGGGCGTTTTCTCTGCTGCTGTGCTTGATCCATAGCCATAGTGCAAGAGTATAAAAGCATTTTTCCCTCCTTCCCACAAATACCCAATTATTATTCATTTCAACAAAAATATTATTCGCCAACAATTGACTTCATTCATCCAATCAATCGACGACCCGAAGCGCTCAACACCGATGACAGAAAGCAGCAGCAGCAGCACACTGGAATCAGAGCTGGAGATGTGGCAATTGCCATACTATCACGGACTGCTGGTTCGTTTTATGGTACATCAAATTTTCTGATTTAATTTCACCCCTTTTTTTGTTTAGCTGAACGCGGACTTTCGACAACTGTTGACGAGCGATGGCGACTTTCTCGTCCGCCGGGGCCATGGAACTTCTGGGCAAGGGCGAATCCTGGTGCTGTCAATGAATGTCTGCAGCCGGCTGCGCCATGTCATCTTCCGCCAGCGACGAGGGCTCATCGCCGTGGACTTCAGACGTGAAAGCGGCTTCGACACGATACAGAGCTTTGTGGATGCGCATCTGGGGCAAGCAGATTCAATCAGCGATGTAAGTAGCACATAATTAGACTGGTATACATTCTGAACTTCTTTCAGCAGGAATTGGTTGTGCTCATAAGGGCAATCAACAGGAAGAAATGGACGCTGCCCTCAGTTTTGGACATTTCTGAACAACAACCGCTGCTGATGGACAAACTGTGAGCTTAAAAATTATTCTGCTCAATCAGTCCCATAAAAATCAAATTTCAGCGACGTCTCCGACAGCGATTGGATGGACATTTTGGTGTGGATTGGACGTGTCGAAGTCGCAACAAAATTTGCACTGATCAATGCGAAGTTCAACAATTGGGTGGACATTCAGCTGACGGAGAGGAAATGGGCATTTGGGGAGCTCAGCATTTGTCGAGCGAAGGACGGCACTGGCGCCGAGTTGCTGTGTTCAAACAACGGGTCCAACCGCAAAATGTTGTCAATGCCGAACACACCGCTGCCGGGCAGCATAATTGGCTTCCAATCAATCACCATCAGGTCGTTTCAACACATCAAATTTACCTTTTCTCACAGAAACCCCTTTTTTTTGTTGCAGGTACATTGACCAATCTGTCGTCACTTTTCTGCACAACATTCGACGCCTCTTCACCTTGGACATTTGCCTGGAGCTTTCCATTCTGTACACAGAAGATCAAAGCTGGCGAATTATGGCACAAGAAATTTGGCCTCTGCTGAAGGACGGCGTCTGCACACTGGTGAACATGAAGAAGAACCATTTTTCGATGATGCGCAAATACATCTCGCCGACCGTCCTCTTCGATTGTGCCAATCTCCGAAGGATCTATTCGCATATGTTCCCTCAGTGTCCGACGGACAACGACAGCGCCGATACATTGCCTGCGGCCCGCGATCTGTACGCGTGGCTTCACATGACTCGTTCGGATGACTTCCCGGCGGTGTTGTCGCTGTACAGGTGGAAACCCAAATGGCAACCGATGTTGGACAGCTTGACAAAGGTGGTGTAATTGTCAAGAATTATTAATTGCTCATTCAATTCAATCAGCAAATTTTTTTTAGACTTTCCGCGAGGCCTACATTGGCGTCAACTTCATCATCTTCTGTACGTTCCCGTTCGTTTATGACGCATACTTCTGTCTGGTGAATGAACTAACCCACGAGCAAATGGCATTGGCAACTCGCAGTGTAAACGGCACAAACGCAGTGGTGGTGCGATCTCGAAGTGGACGAGAAGTGGCGGTGGGTTGGGCGGCGTATGCAAATAAGCCACTGACTAATTATGTGCACATTGACTTTGGAGATGCGAACATTGGGTGGGTGGATTGATTTATTTACATTTTTATTGTTTTAATAGTAAAGTTTTAATTGCTTTCAGGCCGTTGCCGTCCTCGAGCCATCCGATGAAAGCTGCTGATGGGAATCGACCAGAAGGCGAAGTCAAAATATAAACGAGAATGGAATGGCCTACGCATAAAACGATTTTATTCCACAAAATGTTTGTTGTGAATCGCGACATTTAATTTTTTTGTTAAATGTGAATATTGTATAAAATAATATTTTGAATTAAGAAAGCAAGTCGGCTAATGCGCGACAGGGGGAAAGCGAAGACATTGCGGTCAATGTCTCCTAAAAAGTATCCATTCACCCCCAAAATTCACTTTTTTCCTATCAAAAATAGTGCTGAAATCGATTCAAAAAATTTGCATAAAGCAACAAATGTTTTAAATCCAAAATTGTTCCTTCCGGCACCGAAAAGGTCAGCCAAATTAACCCGTGCCGATAATTATTGAGAATCGCCGCTATATTCATTCGATCGGTTTATCATTTATTCTCTCTCTCAACTCATTTAATTGATTTGATCGTGCAATTTGTCGACCTTTCGATTACGGGCGAAGATGTGCAAACATTGCTCAACATTAAGTCAAATATTGATACCTATTGCCTTTTTTAAAAAAACTAAAAAGCTTGTTAATTTTACGAGACAATCAAAAAATTCCCGAAGCAAAAATGACTTTTGTCCTTTTTGAAATTAATATTTTTTATCTTATTCATTTGCTAAATGCATTTGTTCAATACAATTTACAAGAACACTAATGCCTATTTAAAATTAATTAAAAAGGCCTAAAAAAAGATAAATGTTACCCCTTGAAAACCATGCCAGAAATTTACATGTTTTAATATGAATTTTATTTTAAAAAATCAAAATTCAATTTTCTTTTGTGAATGGCTTTATGCGTCATAGTTTTGCCATTAATAAAAAATGGTTTTGTCATTAAAAGCGGCGTTCTTCGGCTGTTGGTTGAGGTGACACGGAATAAAATGTGCTGGCAAATACATAAGCATCCCCTTTTTTTTTTTGTAGAAAATGGTTGGGAAGGAAAGCACTTTTTTGTTGCCATCGCTTTGTAATATGTATAAACACTGGCGGGAATTGAATTCATTGGGCACAAAGATCGATCAGCTTCGGAGTTTTTTTTTTCGACGAAAACGGCTGAAGATTAAATGTTTCGAGCGCTTTTCGCTGCCATAACAATGCCAACTGCTGGAAATAGGAATTAATATTTTGTTTAATTTTATTTATTTTTTAAAATTTTTTTTATCAAAAAACCTTTGAGGGCGTTGTGATTTTGCTTCTTATTCATAAGTTTTGACTTGAGCTGTTGCTCCATTCAGTGTTTGATAGTCAGTCAACGCCCGCCTGGGACACAGCCATAACAATATTTTTTTGTTTGAATTAAAAATATTAAAATTAAACATCATTTATGATTTTTATTATTTTAATTTAACAAGCTTAGCAATGGGGTACGCTGCTTCGTTCCCAAACTTTTTCATATTTAGACAGTCTTTTTTCAACTTTCAGTGCCCATTATAAATGCGACATTTTGCAAAGATTTTTAAAAATAGGGGGGGGGAGGTGGGGGTAAGGAGCCGCTAGCTGAGGCTTATGCCTATTAAAGTTGAAGCGTTGAATTAATTACCCATTTATGCTGTACACTTTGAGTAAAATCACCTAATTTGCTAGCAAATATTTTTTAGCAAAAAAAAAATCTGGCACAGAAATAACACATTTATAATGGGCACTGAAATGATGTGTACAGTATACCGGAGTTCTGTTGACAAATTTATTTGAAACATAATGATGCCATCATAGGCGTTAATTCAAATTAAGTCTTTCCCTGCTCGCACGGGCAAATTGCTTGTTCTTTAACCAAATCCCAACATGGCGGGGGAGCCGGATGCGCTGCCGCCAAATGTACATCAAATTTTACAATTGGATACTGTACAAACGGAGGTGGTAAGTACCCGTCAATCTGACACAAAATTGCACACTTTTTTTTGAATCTGATTGTTATGTAAGAATTTAAGTGTTTGACAAATATTTGCTAATTTAATCTTTGTTAATTTGCCCCGAATAATTTCTATTTATATTTTTTACACCTCTAACAAAATTTATCAACCACTTACAAATTAAGGAAACTTGGTTTCCGCGTCCAGACATGGAAGAGAAGAAATATCTTAATCCATTTTTTGTTCCTACAAAAAACGCGTTTTCAAAATCAATTGGGTATCAAGCAGGTACATATAGTATATGTCATAAATAGGGTCAGGATTTTCTGTTGCTAAAAAACTGTTATTATTAAAATAGTTTATTAAAAATGCCGAAATAGTAGTTAAAAACTAATTGATGCTTAAATACCTACGATAAATGTCATTAATTGCTCTTAGGGCAGTCTGTTTCAAACCGAACCGAGACCGAAAACCGGGCATTTCTTCGGTTCGGTTAAATTTGTAAAACTGTGATCAAAAATCAAAAAATCTTGGGGCTACTCATAAATATATTTAAAAAATTTAATATTTTGATAAATTTGCAGATAAACTCATTAAGGTGCTCTCCAAAGCCTATTGGTTTTCTTTTTTTAGCTAAATTTTGTCTCTGAAAAAACAGGAGTCTCGATATACCACCTGGACATTGCGAAATCAGTTGGAGATGAAGTCGATGAATTAGCGAACGGAAAAACTGATTGTTCATAAATATATTGTAATTTTAGAAGTTAATTTGTTGCCTTTTATCTTGCGATATTTACTACATCTTAGAATTTAACTACACAAATACATACATACTAGGTATCTCGGAAGTCGACAATTCGGAAATTAAATTTTCTAATTTAAAATAATGCATATGTGCATGAGTAGAATAGGACGGAACCCGGAATTTTCGGAAAAACCAGGACCGGGACACACTTTCCGGAACTCTTAAAAATTAAATAAAAATAAAGGTAGCTGAAGTTAGTGAGATTTCGTGGCGCGTGGAATTGAACTCGCAACCTGTCGGATTCAAAATCAACTCCAAACCCAACTACGCCACGCCACCACAAAAAATAAAGCTGTGAGAGAGCAAATAGAATAGAGAATATTCTCTTTCACTTCTCTTTTCACCAATTCTCGCTGCGTTCTCCCTTGTGGTGGCGTGGCGCAGTGGTTGTGGAGTTGGATTGGAACCCGAAAGGTTACGGTTCAATTCCACTCGTCACAAAATCTCACTAACATCAACCCACCGTTATTTTTATTTAATTTTCAAAAAGTTATTTTATTAAATTTTTTTATTGAAATATATTTTCAAGGCAAAATTAGTTTAAATATCCAAAATAGTAAAAAAACATTTAAAATGTCGCCACCCTCTCAACTCTGCATTATATCACTTGGAATGCAAAGCAACATCGGTGGCTTTTTTTTTAGCCGGCATGACGACAAAATCCCCTATCAATTCGACAGGGAACTGAACCAGAGAGTGCAATGATCAAAGACAGAGCACTAACCAGTGAGCCATGCCGGCACGAGTGGGAGGATTTTTTTCTTTGTTCCTGTGATAACATTTCCTTATTATGTTTTAGGTATTTCATTTCCAGTGAATGATTCCAATGTGTCTTGACCAAGATGATGATGATGACGTAATTCTCATATTTACATATTTAAGTTTTTTGGTAAAATTGTTCCTGGCAATTCTTTGTGACTCAGCCCGACACCGAGCTGTACGTAATTCTCATATTTACATATTTGTTTTTTTGTAAAATTGTTCCTGGCAATTCTTTGTGACTCAGCCAGACCCGAGCTGTACGTAATTCTCATATTTCCATATTTAAGTTTTTTGGTAAAATTGTTCCTGGCAATTCTTTGTGACTCAGCCCGACACCGAGCTTCTGAGGCAGGGGGCGAGTCAGAAAATTTTAAATTTTTGACTCGATTTGTTAAGAGATTTGCAACCAAAATTTTAAAAATACGACAATTTTTGTAAGCTTTTTAGGGAGGGATGGCAGGGGCTCAGCGGCGGCGAAAGGCTCTGTCGGCCAACAAATTAGCAATTTTACAAAGAAAAAATTTAAACAATATTTGTTTCCTCCATCATAGATGCTCGCCGAAAGTGATAAAAAATAAATTACTCAGTCTGGGGTGGGGTCACTCACCTTTGAACAAAGTTATTCATTTTTTTAAATTCAGTGGATTCGTCCCAGCAAAAAATGAAATGAAAACTTGTGAATTGTATCTATTTTAAAAACATGTAAAAAAAACTTTTGGAATTGTTTACACACCGTAAAGTTAAGAGAAAGTTTGAAAAAAACAATCAACCCACCCGTGATCTGAACTCCTACTCACAACAGTTCAAATTACCCCACCACTCACCACTACACCAGAACCTTCATCAACGACCCCCCATAAAATCCCATCATTAGGGGTGTATTTTTTTGTTTTTACAACCAAAACCGGAAAACCGGTCCCCCGGTTTTCGGTTAGGCCGGTTTTACGACCCCCGGTTTTCGGTTTCGGTTTTTGGGCCAAAAAAGCCGGTTTTCGGTTTCGGTTCGGTTAACCGACCGTGAACAACCCTAATTAAAAGTCTAGAAAATGTTGTTTTTTAAAATGAGCGTTTGAAATAGAACCCGGACTTGAGGGCCGATGAAGATTTCGATCGAGAATTTCGGAAAAAACACGATCAAAAAATACCGGGATTTTGATTGAGAATCTCAATGGTCTGGGCTCTATTTGAAATTTAACCCTTCAAATTTGAATATTCAAATTTTTAAACTCAACAAATTAATGCGTCAGATGTGTGACGGACTCGTCACTTTTGGCCCCGTTGACTTACACCGGCCAACGTAACTCCTCCTCCACGCCAATAAAATTATAACATTTTTATTTTAAAAAACATTAAAATTTTTGTTTTTGTTTATTATTTTAGTACCTTTAAATATGCCGACCAAATGATTGTGTATTTCGGATGCCAAATCACTTTGTGTGACAAGCGCGAGAACGGATGTGAGGGCATCACTGTTCGTATGCATCAAAAAATTGCAAAAATCTATCATTAAATTTGGCATAATTATAGTCTAATTAACCAAAATTGCTGCTCATAATTAGTCTTAATTAAACCAATCAATTGATTCCAATTAAATATAATGCCAAATCCAACACTTTCCTGCCTCCAATTTGTGAACTGACGCCGCTTCCTTCCGAAGGCGGTCCAGAAATGCCCGTTGTTCACGCCTCTCGAGACCATCCAGCATTGGCACCAGTCAGTTGCTGCTTCCCCAAGCGTATGATTCTTATAACAAAACATTTACTGACTGACTGATCAGATGGATTCGAATCACCATTCTGATTAGACCATGCACGAATATCAACGCCCGGCCCTACCTGAACACAACCGCGATTTTTGTATTTGTGTGATTATGAGACCCTCCCCCCCAGCGTTCATGCATGCAGCACGCATTTGCATGCCCGCCTGCTATAAAAGCGAGTTGTATAATCAGATGCCCACAATCATTGACAGCCGATTGGTAATGCCGCTCTTTTGCTCCATGGACGTTGTCGGCTGGCAACTTACCTGCCAAGCTCCTTCGGATGGGATCCATGAGTCCCAATTTTTCCATCATCTCAATTCCGAGCAAGTTCTTTGATCCTTTCTTGGATACAAAGAAGCGTCCAGTTTGTGTCCGTCCTCCAATCGAGAATGTCGCCAGACCTTTACCAAGAAAGGTGCGAGTGGATCCGTCAGGGTATTTGGCTCGTTCATTGCAACGGCTCACCCGCGGAGATCCGATTCGTCGATGTGCTTCCTCGCAGAGCACTGTACTTTCAGTGCCCGAATCGATCACAAAATCCACGTTCTTCCCATTCATTTCAATCGGGATCTCGATCAGACGGTGTTTCTGGTTGACCGAATTGACCAGAAAAACTCCTCCCAGCCTAACTGAGTTGGCTGCCTTCTCTTCCCTTATCCCATTTCCATTCTTCTTCAGCCAGGCCTGATGTGGCGCACACATTCTTTCCACGTGCCCTGTCGTTTTGCATTTACGGCAAACCGTTTTGATGTGACGGCACCGCCTGCATGAATGTTCACTGCCGCAGCGCCAACAATTGTTTTGCGATCGGCTCCACTGGCTTTTCCTCGATGAGTTGCTTCCACTGGAAGAATTCTCCGTGTTCTTCCGCTTTCTCTGCGGTTTCGATTTGACCGCTAACACGTTTCGCACAACGGACGGCTGTTCGATGGCCTTGGCTTCGGCGATGGTTGACAAATACATCTTGAGGTCATCAACAATGCCCTCGTATTTGACCTTGTCGCCATCCGCTGCCAACTTAGCCAGAATTCGCGATCGAAGAGCGGCGTCACTCGGTGATTTCAACGCTATCAACAGCATCAAGCTATTGAATTGCTCCTCCTCCAACTTCTTAAAAGTGCTAAAGTCCTCGTCGTCCTGCTTCCTTGCGCGGAGGCACTCATATCGGTCAATCCAAACAGACTGAGGTTTGCCAAACAAACCGTTGAGCTGCTCCATTGTCTGCGCAAAAGTGAATTCCGTGACCTTCTTCGGCAGGCAGGACTTGCTGTATTCCGCATACGCGTCCTCGCCCAACTTGGTCATCAGCAACTTGACTTTCAGCTCGTCTGAAAGGTTCGGTGCAGAACAGTCCACTGCAAAGTTGAATCGGTCGAGCCAATCCTCAACTTTCCTTCCCCGCTGCTCGCTGAGCTCAAAACATTCAATGTTTGGTAGCGACGGCAGCGGAGGTGTGATGAGTGCAGGATTTTGCTGTTGGTTTGTCAACAGTTGTTGAAGGACTTGCGTCAGTTGCTGGATAACTGCTTCTGTCATCTCCAATTTGTCGAATATAAAACCACACCAAGTGGACTTTCTTCCCCCCTGGGGAGTACTCGTTTTATATGTCGTTCACCACTTTTTGTTAGCAGCACCTAGCTTACTAACTAGTGGGTTGCGCGTGGATGAACTGTTTTGTGTCGCCTGGACAGCAAAGCAGTAGCGCGATGATTTCCTTTGCAAGTGCTTCAAGCTGCTTGCTAAGAACGGACAATAGTGGTAGCGCCAAGATTTCCACCAATTTCACAAAATCCGAAGTTGTGCGGTTGTGCTGTTGTTCTCTTCCTGGAACAACCAAAACGATTGGACACAACCCACAATTTGATTTGCAGTTCGTATGCAGCACGGGCGTCGCCAATTGTTACGACCCCAAGTCCGAAGTAAATAGAGAATATTTATTCGGAGAGAAATGGAGGGGTCAAACAAGGATGGGAATCAAATATATTGATTGGGTCAAGTGGGAATGCAACGAAATGTGGGGAATGATAGGAAGTGAATGAGGAAGGGTCAAGGGCGGGTATTTATGGACGTAAATGGGTGTGACAATCAATAGGGACCAATTGGGGATTGGGTCATCTGAGTACCGACCGAACATTTAGTATTTTCAGAAAATTAATGGAGGCAATGGAAAATAAGTCGACATATTTTTTGTTTGCTAATAAAATTGAATATTTGACATAATTGTAAAAAAATCACGATTACAATGCAAATTTTGTGTTGAAATTTCACAGTTTTTTAATATTTTCAGAAAATTAATGGAGGCAATGGGAAATAAGTCGACATATTTTTTGTTTGCTAATAAAATTGAATATTTGACATAATTGTAAAAAAATCACGATTACAATGCAAATTTTGTGTTGAAATTTCACAGTTTTTTAGTATTTTCAGAAAATTAATGGAGGCAATGGGAAATAAGTCGACATATTTTTTGTTTGCTAATAAAATTGAATATTTGACATAATTGTAAAAAAATCACGATTACAATGCAAATTTTGTGTTGAAATTTTACAGTTTTTTAGTATTTTCAGAAAATTAATGGAGGCAATGGGAAATAAGTCGACATATTTTTTGTTTGCTAATAAAATTGAATATTTGACATAATTGTAAAAAAATCACGATTACAATGCAAATTTTGTGTTGAAATTTTACAGTTTTTAGTATTTTCAGAAAATTAATGGAGGCAATGGGAAATAAGCCGACATATTTTTTGTTTGCTAATAAAATTGAATATTTGACATAATTGTAAAAAAATCACGATTACAATGCAAATTTTGTGTTGAAATTTTACAGTTTTTTAGTATTTTCAGAAAATTAATGGAGGCAATGGGAAATAAGTCGACATATTTTTTGTTTGCTAATAAAATTGAATATTTGACATAATTGTAAAAAAATCACGATTACAATGCAAATTTTGTGTTGAAATTTCACAGTTATTTAGTATTTTCAGAAAATTAATGGAGGCAATGGGAAATAAGTCGACATATTTTTTGTTTGCTAATAAAATTGAATATTTGACATAATTGTAAAAAAATCACGATTACAATGCAAATTTTGTGTTGAAATTTCACAGTTTTTTAATATTTTCAGAAAATTAATGGAGGCAATGGGAAATAAGTCGACATATTTTTGTTTGCTAATAAAATTGAATATTTGACATAATTGTAAAAAAATCACGATTACAATGCAAATTTTGTGTTGAAATTTTACAGTTTTTTAGTATTTTCAGAAAATTAATGGAGGCAATGGGAAATAAGTCGACATATTTTTTGTTTGCTAATAAAATTGAATATTTGACATAATTGTAAAAAAATCACGATTACAATGCAAATTTTGTGTTGAAATTTTACAGTTTTTTAGTATTTTCAGAAAATTAATGGAGGCAATGGGAAATAAGTCGACATATTTTTTGTTTGCTAATAAAATTGAATATTTGACATAATTGTAAAAAAATCACGATTACAATGCAAATTTTGTGTTGAAATTTCACAGTTATTTAGTATTTTGCCTAGCTCAAAACCGAAATTATTTAAAGCAAACTCAAAATAAGTACTACCACAAAATTGTGGCTTACCAAAGAAATTGCCCTTTTGCACCTTCCCTTGAAGGTTAAATTCTTCTAAAGACTTCCAAGGATTCCGAAAAGAGGCACTACTTACCCCAAGTTTTACACCAAGCCTAGACCTAAAGTCATCTTTTTCTGCATAAGCTGTATGCATAGTGCATATCAAAATACGCATTAATAATCCTTTGTTTATTTTAAACCGCATTATTTTTCAGTTGTTTAATTTATATAATAATCTACTTATGGGCTAGTTAATAGCTGGACAGACCTAACAATAGCTGATTAGCGACTTGGACCTAAGTGAAACAGCATCGTACCTAAAAAAATTACTCCCTGCGTATGCCTAGGTCATGGTTGCCTGCTTATTAGGTTACTGTGGCCTTGTTTGTGTTTTTAATTTAATACAACAATATATAAAAATAGTTATGAGATTGTATGATTGCTATAAAATACGTGCTGTAATTGGTTATAAGGAAAGGTCTTGTAGAAATGTGGGTTAGGTAGCGCATGTTATAGACCTATGCTGCTATTGCCCCACCTAATAACCCCACCTAAAACTGTAACCTATGGTAAGCGTAAAATAGTAGTTTTTCATAAGGCTATCATCACACTTATCACTGTTAAGTTCCTGATAGGCACTGAGTGTATCCATTATAGAACCAATTGAGGTATTCATTATAGAACCAATTGAGGAAGCTCTGCTAAAAGTTTGACGTAATATACCATTGATGCCGATTCCCCCCCTTGCATCTAGCGACAATCCACAAGCCCATTCATAGCCTGTACCTAGGAAAATCCCCCCATTTCCTCCCTGCAAAAGCCTTTTTATAGGATTAGGACAATCTATTTTCTTTTCCGAAGTACCATACCCTTTGACCATCCAACTCGTTTTAGGTATTATATCTATAGAGATACCAATAGCTATTTTCCATATACCTTGATCCACTTTCCAACCCAATGGATAGATACAGAGCCCTAATGGCATTGATATCGTATGCTGTATGATTTTTAAATAAGCGGATTGCGTGCCTGACTGCTTGGTTACCTTTAAAATATCTCCCTGAGTCAAATAACCTATGCCTATCTCACAACCGAAATATTTATTATAATTAGCCTCAAAATAAGTGCTACCACAAAATTTTGGCTTACCAAAGAAATCGCCCTTTTGCACCTCCCCTTGAAGGTTGAATTCTTCTAAAGACTTCCGAGGATTCCAAAAAGAGGCGCTACTTACGCCAAGTTTTGCACCAAGCCTACACATCATACCGCCATCTTTTTCTGCATAAGCTGTATGCATAGTGCATACCAAAATATGCATTAATAATCCTTTGTTTATTTTAAACCGCATTATTTTTCAGTTGTTTAAGTTATATAGTAATCTCTACTATGGGCTACTTATAATAGAGGAATAAGCGCACAAATAACATTAGTAGTTTGGGTCTAATATATGATATAATCGTATATAAAAATATTACTTTTTGCTTAGTTCTAGGTCACTGCTGCGTTCTTTGCACACGATTGATTAATATGCATGAAGGCTGTGTAGGCATGTTACAGATAACTTTTAAGATAAAAGTAACGATTTGGTCAAGGTAATCCTGTTATTGGCTTATTCAATGTTACCAGTGATACGATTTCTAAAATACTGCAGAAAACGCACCACGATAAAGAATTAAAACAATTCTGTTTAAAGCAAATAAGGAAATAGTTCCTTAGAGCCCCCGAAGGGGATGACTTCTATTTCCGCGCTTTAAACAGAAATTTTGAAGTTTTTTTTGCTGTATTGCTTGATTTTTTGGCTAAAAAAAATTCTTTATCCTTGAAAGATCTAAAAAAACGCATCTTTTCAACCTTCCAATTGAATAACAAAACTCGGCATGGCTTTCTGGATCTGTGCAGCTGTGGGTAAGTTGGGTTAATGTATTTGCTAATGTCTTATACTGGTTGTGGAAGGGTTCCGCATTACCCGTTAATACCAGGGCTGAATGGATACCAATTTGAGGCGCCTAGAATGTCTGTGTGAAACGTCTCTAAGAGTGATGTAATGGATTTATATTTTCAAGGAAGCATTTCCCTCATTGTCATTTAGCGATGATAAAACGTTAGTCAGGGCTATGTTCTATATAATGGAGCATGGTTGCGCCACCGGAAAGTAGATCTAGTCGGTATGCTTCCACCCAATTGACCCATATATAGGCGGTATGTTCCTTATTTAAGGTAATAGCGCCATCGATTAATGCATCGGGAGCTATTTCTGTCTTAAAAAGATGCAAGATTAAGTCTTGCTTTGGAGACCTTCGAACATAGAAAGTTTTAAGGAAATCTATTTTCTCCTCCTCAATCAAGATTCCCGTTTCTTCTCTAACCTCTCTGATTATAGCTTGCGTAAGTGTCTCTCCCGCTTCCACTTTTCCACCAGGCATACTCCATTTGTCGCCTTCAGGAGCTATGGACACTCTTTTTAGTAGTAAAAATTTGTCCTCATAGAAGATATGGCAAACCACTACTTCTGAAAATGGGTGGAATTCCTCTATTAGCGTAGGAGAAAATGCAAACATCCCTCCGTCAAAAGGTATTATAGCCATCGATGCTTAAAAATTTAACAAGTGTTAGCGCAAATAGGACCCAATTTTATTTTTAGGGTTGCTGCTACCGTATACCAAGGTAACTACTTTATGCCAAATTAATTAGCAAATTTCTGGATGGTAAATTTTGTAAAGCGTATTTTTTGTCGTATGGGCATTCAAGGAGGTTGGTTTTAATGGAGGCAATGGGAAATAAGTCGACATATTTTTTGTTTGCTAATAAAATTGAATATTTGACATAATTGTAAAAAAATCACGATTACAATGCAAATTTTGTGTTGAAATTTTACAGTTTTTTAGTATTTTCAGAAAATTAATGGAGGCAATGGGAAATAAGTCGACATATTTTTTGTTTGCTAATAAAATTGAATATTTGACATAATTGTAAAAAAATCACGATTACAATGCAAATTTTGTGTTGAAATTTTACAGTTTTTTAGTATTTTCAGAAAATTAATGGAGGCAATGGGAAATAAGTCGACATATTTTTTGTTTGCTAATAAAATTGAATATTTGACATA